>CM051239.1:291230166-293630166 GCA_027917425.1 Gastrophryne carolinensis | reverse complement strand
TCTTTTAATAATCTGATGAAATTACCATGTGGACAATGATTTTCTCATGAAAATTTAGTCAAAGAGATAGAAACAAGGTTCCTGCAGCAGCCCTCCTTCTATTCTGAGTGCATACGATCACTGGAGGCCAAGTCGAATAAGTGTGTTGATGTCAAGGTGGCTTACAATGAAAATGTTGTTTTCATATTGAGGTTGATAACTTATTGTATGTGTGCCAAAGTGAGCTTAGACCTTTAAAATTCAGTCTACCTCCATATTCTTTTAAGTGCAAATTCTGTTGTTTGTAGTAATCGTGGCTTTTGGTACAGTAACTTCACCTGTTTGAATATAACACATACATTTCAATGACTTAAAGGGGCAGTCAAGGCAATGGCGATAATATGGCAGTAACCTGTCACCTTAATCCTGACCCATGTGCCTCTCCTCTATCCTTCCTGTATTTCCTGCTGTTGCAGGCCTACAATATTTATCCCTCATTTCACTTCCATTTTTTGACGACCATGCTTCAAACATACAGAGCATTTGGGTGGCTGCCGCACTCTTACCTACGGCCTTATTTATCAAGAGCTAGCGCCAGGTAGTGTCTGACGAGCGCCAGGTACCGGCAGCTAACGGCGGCTACCGAATCAAGTACGCCCGGCGGCGGTCACAATGACGCATTTATCACGCTAAATGAGGCTAGCGCCGGCGAGAGCGTCAGCTAGCGCGGGATTCATCATGTAGCCGACTGCAACGAACAGCGCCGCTGCTAATCCCATCACAGCGACAGGTATGACCTGGCGCTCCCTGGCGTGGTCCAATACATTTCAATGGAGCAATCTTTAAATAATCATAATTAATTGCTATTAATGTTTTTTTTTTTTTTTTTAATGTCAAAAATTCTGTGACCACTTCTGCAATGTTAGGATTTTTTTTTAAGTAAAAAAAAAATAAAAAAAAAATTGTGCAGAATTGATATTACAGGTCTGATATTCATGTATTCATATTACAAAATGTTTAGAAAAACTTGTATAATTTTTACATATAAAAAAAAAGGTTGTTTGGGGGTTAAAAACTACTTTACACACATCGCCGCCAGCGCTCTGGGGTTTAAACAAGGAATTCACAGCGCAAGAAATTTTTGAGCGTGATTTGTTAATGAATCTGCAGCAAGCCGTTCGCTCTGGCCATTCGCTGTCAGGCGCACCCATACAACGCGGAACCTGTGAAACAGCGACCCCTAACCCCGTATTCAACATTACCGCACACCGACTGAGTCGCTGTCAACAAGCAAACCCCGGCCAAGCACAGCGAATACTAGCTGGCGCTGTGAAAATCACGCTACTGGCGCTCATCTGTCGCTACCTGGCGCTATTAATGAATCGGCCTCCTAGTATAAGTCCACAGATACGGTGCACGGTTCGCGAAGACGTCGCAGTAATCCAGATATATGTTTCAAACATAGTCACGTGTCATCTGCCACTATGTGCTCCCAGCAGGAGTGAGTCTGGCAAGCCACAGTGGTCACGCTTGCTCATGCTGGGAGCACATAGGGACAGGCTCAGTCAGGTGACCACTTTTGGAGCATGGTCATGGAGGAATAGAATATAAGGGAGGGGCAGACTTTGGAGACCTGCTTAAACATCTACAGCATCTTGAAGGAATTAAATAAGAAACACATGGCTTCAGGTGAGCTTCTTTTTGGCTGAATTATTGCCATTGCCTCTATTGTACCTTTAAAGTGGAGCCAAACTAACATTTGTAACGTGCATACCCGAATTACCATTACTTATCTTTATTCACAGATAAACACAGAACACACAAGTTCAGTGGGTTTTGGTCCACTTTAAAGCAGAACAAAACCCACCCCACCTGGCCCTGGAATCTAAAAGATGTGTGAAATCCCCTGGGGCAGCCATAAAAACTTTCCTTTCCTCGCTCCAATGGTGCATGTGTGGGCTCTCCTCCAATGAAAACCATCTGCCATGACAACGTCATTTGGCAAACAGCTCTCATTGTTATGAATGGGGACCACTCGCTGCCGCATCGCCTGCATCCCCTGCATCCCCAGCAGCGTGTGCTCTCCTGTCCCAACCATTCAGATAGGCAGGGGCAGGAGCATGCCACCATGGAAAAGGGGGATGCGAGCTCCCAATTCAAGTCAATGAGAGGTGCCTGCAAAATGACACAGTCATGACAGGTGGCTCTCATTGGACGAGTGCCCACATATGCACAGTTGGAACCACAAAGAGGTGAGTAAAAAATGTCTTTCTGGGGGGAACGAAACAAAACCTGGGAAAGTCAGATTTCTGAGTTTTGTTCCAAGTTAAAACTTGATTTGCTGTTGTATTTCCGCATACTGATGTAATACTTTCCATATACAGTACACGTCTATTATTTAAAAGTCTGTAAAGAAACAGCTTTAACTATACACAAAACAGATGAAAAGGCAATCACCATTTTGTATGAGAAAATATCTCAGGAAAACCCAGGGATTAAGCGGGAAACAGCCTCCAGCTTTGGAATGAGTGCCTGTGGTCCTCCTCCTGTAATCCCTTGACTTTTGGATTCTCCCAAGGTCACAACAGCACATGGACATTGTTTATTCCTTTCTGATTTATTCCGTTACAAAGTAATATTCCATAGAGGTTTCATCCATAGATGTACTTATGTGTCAAAAGGCAACTCTTGGTTTGAAATCGAGGTAGGCAGAACTGAAACATGATTGACATCTATTGACCAGGACGCTGATTACCACAATATACTTTGAAGGATGCAGTGTTGTCTGTTGTATCAGCAGATAAAATCTAGTGGCTGGAACACACTATCCAGTCAGGGGTCTCTGGTTTCACAGGTCTTAGGCGGCCTGGTTCACCTCTGAGGCTCTTTCAGGGAGACCTGGGAGAGACAGCTGGGAAGGCTCAGGAAGCCTTTCAGCAATGCACAGCTCAGACATCCAGCTTGCAGCATGGAGCCTGGTGTGTGTGCGCTGTTTAAACTCTGACAACATAATGAATTCAGCCTAGCAGCAGATGCAAAGCATATGCCCTCCCCAAGACTCTATACATCCACACATTGTACAGAGCAACACAATGTGAAAAACAAATGACACTTATTTTAGACCATTACCTTCAAAAAATAATAGAAATAAGTAAAGCAAATACAGTAATCACATGCAAGCTTTTGTGGATAGTCTTCAGCGAAACAATGCAGTGTCTCAGCTTAGACGTTACCTAAAAAAACATAAAGCAGACATAAAGAGTTCACTTATACAAGTCTCTCCATAGGAAGAATCCTGATAGCTAGAACGGGAACAGGAAATAGACTTCTCCAGACAGCTAGAGAGAAGATTGTTTATGAAGACTAGTTACATGGAGTTCATGCTTGTTACTCTGTCGGTATCAATCCTGCATGTACAGAATTAGCGATGCAATCCAAAGAGACCGAAACTATAAAAAGAAATACAGAAATAAGCACAAGTGTTTAGAACAGATTAGGAATATTTGTTTTTAAAGGTTGTTTGTGTGTGTGTGTTTTTTTCTGTTATGTGCTTCTAAAATTATGCGCCACAAGTCAAAAGATTTAGAACACCTCCGGTTTTTCCAGTTGTAGTCGATATTTACACAGTTCAAAATGGATGCGAATGTATTAAGTATACATATTGAAGCGTCTGTTACCCGAGCAACTGATTTTTGCTGTCGGTATTTATCCTTCCCATACAGAATTAGTAATGCAATCCAAAGAGTCCTAAAGTATATAAAGAAATATAGAAATAAGCACAAGTGTCTATAACAATTGACTATATTATATTTTTGTTTGTGTTTTTTTTACTGTTATGTGCAATTAAAATTATGCACCAACAGTTAAATGTTTTAGAACACCTCAGTTTTTCCATTTTTTGTTGCTATTTACACAGTTCATATAGGTACAAATGTATTGAGTATACTGTATAATGAAGTGTCTGTTACCTAAGCACCTGGTATTTATCCTTCCCATATAGAGTTAGTGATGCGATCCAAAGAAACGCAGAAATTAGAGGGACATTCCACGCAAAGGGTTTATTTATCCTGCTTTCTGCTCTCTCCATTCTGGCTGTGAGGAGCTGCATCTTTCAGTCAGCCGTGCTTTATACTCACTAACAATCCCAAGTGAACTCTCTTACTTGTGCTGGACCTCTAATTTTAGGATAAGTCATCAGCTCTGCATGTGTATCTTTATGGGGGACTGTGAATTCTAACTCTATTCAAGGTCAATAGGGTTTATTAGGCAATTCAAAATGTAGGTGAATATATATATATATATATATATATATATATATATATATATATATATATATTTGTTTGTGTTGTTTTATCTCTGTTATGTGCAATTAAAATAACACCTCACTTTTTCCAGGTTTTATTAATATCTTCACAGTTTAACGTCTCATGTACACTGGAATGAAAGCATACGAGAAAATCACGTTAAGATAAACAATAGCAATATTTATTGATTAGTAAAATTAATTTTATATATTAGAGGCCTTATGTATCATATGTGCCATTTAGCATCTTCTGGTGGCTGTAGCCCCAGTTTTGGAGCGCCGACAACTTTGTCTTTTCTCAGACTGTGCTGTGGACTACAATGGCGCTAAAAGTCGCAGCGCCCGATGCTTACTAATTTCCTTTGTTGCCCTAGGTATTGGCTGGCCTGTGTCAGCACCTGTTGGACCCTACTGCCAATTACACCAGCGCCAGTGAGTGCCACTTTGTACTAATATATTTTCGGCGCTGCACAGAGTATTTATTAATTTTCTCTGGGTTTTAGTTGTCCAAATTACACATTTACAAGAAAAAAAATCCATTAAAAAGCTATTTTTCTATTTAAAAAAAAATGTCATGTGGTGACATCTAGGTCCTACGTTTCCATTATTAACTTATATTATCAGCTGAGAAGCCCGCTTCAAGTCTAGACCTTGCAGTTGCACAATAAGACACAGATAAAACTCCAACTTCATGCCCAGGATTATGCGTTAGTTTAAAAGTGGATCAAAACCGGCCCTGGAGATTATGAGACTCCTGGGCCGACTATTTCCCTCCCTCCTCTCTGTGAACCCCCCCCCCCCATTTGACAATAAGCTTAACTTTCCAACAAGCCCTTGGAGCACGCACGGCCAGTGGCGGCATCACTCACATCCTATTCAGCTTTGCACATCCTGCACGCCTGTAGCATCTGAATGCCGGTGTGCGGCTGCGCACAGCCGAAGGATGCAAGTGATGCCGCACACCGGCGACTTGTACGTCTGAGATTGCATTCAGCTTCTCCAGCCACACATTAATATGTGCGGCCGGAGAAGCTGATTGGACGAGAGCCATGCCTGCATCGTGGCCTTAAGGAAAGGTAAGAAATATGGGAAAACAGCAGGGTTCCACACAGCGAGAGATCCCAAATCAGAATATCCCAGGGGGATGAACCAAAATCTGGTATGGTGAACTTTAAAGTAATAATATAGACTCCAAATCACACAGGTGCTGTAAACATTATAATGTAAGCTTGATTCAGTGTCTTGTGAAACTCATTCTCGCACGATTTATGTGCATTTGGTGTGTGCAAAAATTCTCAAAAATTGTTCGGACTCGCTTGATTTAGGGACCACATTTAACCTCAGGCTATTAGGGCGAGAAATTGGTGTTACATTTTCTCCATCTTTTTGCAGGCGAAAATGGTGCTTTTGATGTGTTTTTTATTAACATTGACCTTTTTATTAACATTTTGGGAGAAATGGAGCCTTTTGATGAATACCTTAGTGAGAGATTGATTAACCTTCACTGTCCATGTGTTCCGGTGATTACAGTGGGATTTTTATAAAGATTTTGATTTTTCCATATTTACCAATGTTTTTATTTTTAAATGAATTTACCATAATTTTTCGGAAAGAAAACCAATATATTTAACTAATTTAAACCCCAAAAATGTAACAAATTGTTAAGAAAAAAATACAACTTAAACCAGACCTTCACCTTATATAAGAGCATATCTTATAGGTTTTCCCCACCCTGTACATACAGAGTGCCCACATTAAAAATCATCCTACCTGCACCTACTGCATTTTCTGAGTCTGTAAACATCTACGATGGTGGCCCCCAAACAGAAAGTGTCTTATGACTGTGCTGCTCTGCATTCTGGGAATGCTGTCCTTTACCTGCCCCCCAGCTCTGCTCTGTCTGTGTAGAGCACAGCTATAGCCCCATCCCCTGCACTTTTGCCCTCTCTCCTCTCCTCTCCTGAGTGATGCTTCTGAGGCAAGATGGCGACGCCCGTATCCTAGAGTCCTAAACAGAGTTGCAGCCCACCGGGGTAAAGAATCATAAGTAAGCGACTAAAAATATAAAATAAATTCATTTTAGATGCTGGGGAATAGTCTTTATAAGGGTGTGGGCTTTTCATTAAACTATGCTGAAGGTTAGATTTAAATGACAGTTATGGTATTATGTGAATATTTCCAAAAGAAAAGGGAATAACAAACATGATTAGAAAGGTACTAGAGTCAAGTTATCAAATAAATATCTATAAAGAGTCCTTATATAAAATAGATGTGGAGCAAGTCAAATTACGGAGCGATCAACCATTAGTTTCTCTACGTATAGTTGTTATATGCCATCAGCAGGCTTGTTATACCACCAAAGAGTAAAGAGGGACAGTCAACTGAACATTTGGAGCTGTATTTGAGCGTGCTTTGTAACGGAGAAGCTGCAAGAGTGTTTTCATTTCTCGCAAAAACCCATATAAACAAGTTGGCTAATGAGAGGAGGGGTCACTTATACACCCAAACTGAATAAAATTCCCACCAAACTTGTAGTTTTCATCTCCTGGTAGCAATAAAATCCAGGAGTAACAGGTCTAGTGTATCAGGGGTGACAGAACCTGTCACCCAACTTCCTCTTAAAATAAAAAACAAGCCTGGCTGGTTATTTCTTGATGCCGGGTGTATAAGTGACCTCTCCTCCCACCATCCAGCAAATTTATATGCATTTTTATCATTAGACCATTTTTCACGACAGTGCTCCTTAAAATATGCTCCTTTCTCACTGGACTGGAATCATCTTGCAGGTGTACCCTGAATCAGCCAGGAAAATGCCAGGTGGACATGACCTCGGTATTGGAAAACAAATTGGGCCACCACCGGCTGCATTGTCTGAGGTACTCAGCGGGGAGGGCGGTTGGAGCACACAGGGAGGGGGGAAAGGTTTTGTGTCGCTTTAAGATCAGACTCCACTTTAAGGTGCATATTAAAGGTTTAAATGTCGGTTGATGTCTAAATATTGTTTTTTACTTGCGTTTTTTTAATAGTTTTTCTACTTCTCGAGTCTTAAAACCTCTTACATGTTCACCTCACCATGATTAGTTGCATACCTCTCCCTTTCTTCAAATTCCATTCCATGTGCAATTCAGCATTCTAGAATCCTGCACACCTTTTACCACCCACAAAGCTGCAGTCCAGTTTACAACATTTGCATTGATCCGTCCTTCTCCATATTCTGTTTAGTTAATATGAATAGCTATTTAGTGTGTTTTTACTATTCCTGTTTGTAATTATGGTTTTGCAAATATCACTGGAATCTAACAGCAGGGGACAATTAGTGTAGAACAGATATGCACTGCTTATTATTTGTGGTTTAGATGCCATTTCCCAAAACTAGTACAAATGTTTGGGTTTGGCAGGCCCTGAATCCGAGCACCTTGCAGGTTGTCGGGTATTCTGGTGTTCTGGTCACTGAAAAGCAACTAAAACAGATCACATCACATGGGAAGACCACCAAACATGTTAGGGACCCTGTGCTAATGACAGAAGAAGGATAACACACAAACACAGTGGGTGTCACTGACATCAAAGTGGTGTCACAAGTGAATGAGTGTAACAGGAAGCAAAGGGGGAGGGACATCCTTTTAGTATATGCTGTTAATTATGAATTCTTCTTAAATGTCTATTTTCTAGGCAGTAATAGAATAAGAGGCTGATTTATTAATAGCGACATGTAGCGACAGTTGAGCGACTGTAGCGGTATTTTCACAGCGCCCGCTAGTAGTCGCTGTGCTTGGCCATTGTTTGGTTGTTGATAGCGACTGAGTCGGTGTGGCGTAATGTTGAATACAAGGTTACGAGTCGCTATTTGACAGGTTCCGCGATGTATGGGTGCTCATGATAGCGACTGGTCAGAGCGACCGGCTTCCACCATATTCATCAAAAAATCACGCTCAAAAAATTCTTGCGCTGTGAAATGCATGTTTAAACCCCAGAGCGCTGGAGGCGATGTGTTAAAAGTAGTTTTTTAACCCCCAAACCACCATATTTTTGGAAACCAAAAAAAAAAAAAAATTTAAATAATTTTGTAATATGAATACATTAATATAAGACCTGTAATATCAATTCTGTACAATTTTAAAATGGCAGAAGTGGTCACAGAATTTTTCACATTTAAAAAAAAAAAACATTAATAACAATTAATTATTAATATTTAAAGATTGTTCCATTGAAATGCATTGGAGCGCGCCAGGTAGCGAGAGGTCATACCTGTCGCTGTTGAAGGTCGGACGCTGGCGCTGTGGGCTGAGGCTGGAATAATGATGAATGAGTGGCTATCTGGCGCTATCTCAGTCGCTAAGCAGGATTGGCTTGATAAATGTGTGATTGTGGGGGGAGCCGGCGTTCTCACCAGTCGCTACCTGACGCTATTCCTTCATAAATAAGGGCCTAAGTCAGATAATCTGTTGCCACTTGAGAGCAAAAAGTGAAAAGGGCTAAAAATGACAATTTATATAAATAAAAAACACAAAAATGGGGCACTGGGTCCTTTAACAAAGTACATTGTATTATATTGTTTACCCCTTGAGTGCAGTAAAACAAATTTGACCTGACCTCATCAAGTAATGTGAATTAATTCTTAGCCCCTTGAGTGCAATTAAATACTGTATATTTGTAGTTGAAATTGAAAACCAGGGGGAGATCAAATATCAGGTAAGGCTGGTGCCTCATTGGATAACAGACTTCCCTATTATTCATGGCTGCTGATTGTTTGCCTGGGGTATTTTGGGAACAGTAGATTTTTTACAGCAGCTGTGATCCTTTACCTTGGAATTGGTTATAACCGATGATTTTAATAGCAACAATAAAGTTTTAAGATTTGTACTAATCCCGGGGAGATGGAATCTGTTTTCTATAATCAGCGTGGCCTGATTTCTTATGCTACTGGCTAATTACATGGAGTGATGCATACATAGATCGACCTGTGATTGGGGACAAATATTTGGTGTATTTTCACTGCATCAAAATGGCAATAACTGGGTCAAATTTCCCAGACCTGAATTTGAACCACAGCACTATACTACACAATAATAATATTAATTTCTGTGCCATTCCGCAACATGTTTGTAGTGTCAGTAATGCAGTACTGAATTTTCCCACCATATGATGCGCAGGACCATAAGATGCACCCAGAGTTTAGAGGAGGAAAATAAGAAAGAAAATATCCTGAACCAAATGGTATGTTCATATACCCTCCTCCCAATCACACCATTACAGACACTGTCAGAATCCCCCAGGTACCCCATTACAGGCAGTGTGCAGCATCCTTCATTACAGGTAGTGTGCAGCATCCCCCATTACAGGCAATGTGCAGAATTCCCCATTACAGGCAATGTATGGCATCCCTAATTACAGGTAGTGAGCGCCAATCCTCATTGCAAGCAGTGTGCAGCATCCTTCATTACAGGTAGTGTGCAGCATCCCCCATTACAGGCAATGTGCAGAATTCCCCATTACAGGCAATGTATGGCATCCCTAATTACAGGTAGTGAGCGTTATTTCGGCATCCCCCATTACAGGCTGTGTGCAGCAACCCCTCTCAACAACATGTGTGAGGAGGGCGCGCAATGGAGGACTGGCGGGCAGGAAGCAGATAAATGTATGCTGGCTGAATGCTGGTCCTCCAATGCCTGGCGCTCCACATGCACACAGACACACACAAAACGCCATAACTTACAGTCTCCCACAACTCTGATCACATTTCAGCTTTGGTGGGTGGGCGTGGCCTATGTACGGGTGGGTATTGCCTATGAATGACTGGTACGTTCACAGATGCCGGCCGTAAATAGGCCACTCCCACTCACACATAGGTCAGTGCCAACTGCTAATGCTAAAACCTCGATCAGCACCTGTAAGTTATGCTGTTTTGTGTGTGTGCATGTGTGTATGAGTATGTGTGTGTCTGTGCATGTGTGTCTGTATCTATGCATGTACGCATCTTTGTGTGGGGGGGAATTGGTGGCCGGACATTGGGGGACCGGCAGGTGGCAAGTGTAAGTTTATCTGCTTCCTGCCCACTGATCCTCCACTGCGCTCCCTCCTAACACATATTCACTCGATGCATCTTTCACATTTCATGTTCTTTATAGCATTGAGAAAGGAAATTCTCTGAAAAATATCCCTGTTATTCCCACAATTTGTTTTAAACCGGACCTTCACCATGATTTATTAAAAACCCAAACTCTTAAAAAACAATTCCTCAGCATCTAAAATTAATATATTTTACATGTTTAGTCACTAATTTATTATACTTTCCCCCACTGGGCTGCAACTCTGTTCGGGAATTTAGGATACGGGCGCCGCCATCTTGACTCAGAAGCATCACACTTACTGAGGAGAGGAGAGTGGGATAAGGTACAGGGGGGCGGGTTATAGCTGTGCTTTGCTCAGACAGAGCAGAGCTGGGGTCAGGGAAAGGTCAGCAGTCCCAGAATGCAGAGCAGCACAGTCACTTCCTGTTTGCAGGCACTTCCTGTTTGCAGGCTGCCTGCAAAAATGGCAGCTTCCATAAGCCGCCATCTTGGATGTTTAAAGGCTTATAAAATGCAGTAGATGCAGGTAGGATGATTTTTAATGTGAGCAATCTGTATGTACAGGGTGTGGGAAACATATAAGATAGACTCTTATTTAGAGTGAAGGTCCGCTTTAAAGATCTCCTTTACCAAAGCTCATGTTACACGCCACTAGTAGTATATAAATAAACAATACAATTACTACAGTAGTATATTATTGTTTGTTTATATAGCCCCATTTTCTCATGTAGCACAGTATAACATGTAATTACAGGTAGGGTACACCATACAGTATATATGACCAGACATCCCGCTTTCAGTGGGACAGTCCCGCTTTGAGGCATTTTGTCCTGCTGCTTCCTTTAAAACAATTAAATGTCCCACCGAAATGTCCTACTTTGTTCTAGGGAGTTTAACTATATGAGCTGTATAAGTATATAAGTCTATAGCAAGCAAGATGTATACAGGTTATCCTATACAGGTAATCCTTATATATAAGGGATTTAAAGGAAACTTAAAGTTAAAAAAAAGTTCCATTGCACCCTAAATCCTTTTATTCGGTTCGCTCCTACAGGTGACCCAGGGCCAGACTAGAGCACTTTAAGCCCACAAAAAAAAAAACAAATATCTTCGGGGCCCATCCTCCAGCTAAAACACAATTAGATTGTAATAATATTAGATCTGTTGTTTAATTACCAAATAGCAAAAATAATTTGCTGAATTAAAGAAAAAATTCAGGCCAGCCAGAAAATGTCTTGGATCTCTTGTTCTGTCCTTATGGGCTCAAGAACATTGTCATGCCACTGACCCAGAGGTCCCGGAGGGGCAATGAGAAAAGGCTTATTATTATGTGACTGAGCAAGCTTTAATTTCTGGAAAGTTGCCACCCAGGTAAAGTTTAGGTCTGCTTTAACAGGAGCTTTGTATGCTTGTCTGTGCACCTGTTGATGAAAGTTTTTGAGCCCAGGTTGGGCAGACACTTAGAGGCTGATTTATTAATAGCGGCAGGTAGCGACAGATGAGCGACTGTAGCAGTATTTTCACAGCGCCCGCTAGTAGTCGCTGTGCTTGGCCGTTATTTGGTTGTTGACAGCGACTCAGTCGGTGTGGCGTAATGTTGAATACAAGGTTACGAATCACTATTTGACAGGTTCCGCGATGTATGGGTGCGCATGATAGCGACTGGTCAGATCGACCGGCTTCCACCATGTTCATCAAAAAATCACGATCAAAAAATTCAAGCGCTGTGAAATGCATGTTTAAACCCCAGAGCGCTGGAGGCGATGTGTTAAAAGTAGTTTTTTAACCCCCCAAACCACCATATTTTTGGAAACCAAAAAAAAATATATATTTTAAATAATTTAGTAATATGAATACAATAATATCAAACCTGTAATATCAATTCTGTACAATTTTTTTTTTATTTTTTTTCCCTTAAAAAAATCTAAAATGGCAGAAGTGGTCACAGAATTTTTCACATTAAAAAAAAAAAACATTAATAACAATTAATTAGTAATATTTAAAGATTGTTCCATTGAAATGCATTGGAGCGCGCCAGGTAGCGAGAGTTCATACCTGTCGCTGTTCAAGGTCGGACGCCGGCGCTGTGGGCTGAGGCTGGAATAATGATGAATGAGTGGCTATATGGCGCTATCTCAGGCCCTTATTTAACAAGGGATAGCGCCAGGTAGCGAATGGTGAGCGAACGGTAATGACGCTCACCGCCACGAGAACGCCGGCTCCCCTCCGCAATCACACATTTATGAAGCCGATCCTGCTTAGCGACTGACAGAGCACCAGATAGCGAATCATTCATCATTATTCCAGCCTCACCCCACAGCGCCAGCGAGCGACCTTGAACAGCGACAGGTATGACCTCTCGCTACCTGGCGCTCTCCAATGCATTTCAATGGAGCTAACTTTAAATATTCATAATTAATTGCTATTAATTTTTTTTTTTTTTTTTTTTTTTTAATGTCAAAAATTCTGTGACCACTTCTGCAATGTTATTTTTTTTTTAAGCTAAAAAAAAAATTTGTGCAGAATTGATATTACAGGTCTGATATTAATGTATTCATATTACAAAATGTTTTGAAAAACATGTTTTTTTTTTTTCTAAAAATATGGTTGTTTGGGGGTTAAAAAACTACTTTTAACCCATCGCTGCCAGCGCTCTGGGGTTTAAACAAGTATTTCAAAGCGTGAAACTTTTTGGAGCGTGATTTGTTAATGAATATGCTGGGAGCCGTTCGCTATGGCCGTTCGCTGTCATGTGCTCCCATACAGCGCGGAACCTGTCAAACAGCGACTCATAACCCCGTATTCAACATTACCACACACCGACTGAGTCGCTGTCAACAGCCGAACAACTGCCAAGCACAGCGAATACTAGCGGGCGCTGTGAAAATAACGCTACTGTCGCTCATCTGTCGCTACCTGGCACTATTAATGAATCAGCCTGCCCGTCGCTAAGCAGGATTGGCTTGATAAATGTGTGATTGTGGTGGGGAGCCGGCGTCCTCATGGCGGGGCCTGTCATTACCGGCCTCAAACCGGTCGCTACCTGTCGTTATTCCTTCATAAATAAGGGCCTTAGGAACAGGCTGAGTCAGGGCTGCAAATCAGAGCCTTAGTGCTTAGTAGGGGCCACCCTAGCAGGCCAATATGGACTTTGTGGGCTAGTTACTACATGAAAGATTCCCCACTCCTTAATTGGATAGTAATCTCTCTCTAATTAGTAATTGTAACGCTAGGATCAAGTTAATTGTTCTAGGAAATCTGGAATTACATTTACAAGTGATGATTAGTAACAGAAATGTAGGATTTACTTCCTGGATATACTGTATAGGTAAGTAGAGGCAGTTGCTATAACATCACATGGTTAGACCATGCTAGTAACCCCCTCCCCGTGTCTATATGTATGCATTAGATTTTCTCAGCCTGTCCTAAAATAATTAGCTATGCAATGACAGATATGTTTACAAAGCATCAGAATTTATTATTGCAACACACTGAACAGGTCGAACAAGGTAGCTGGAATAAATGTCACCTGAAAGCTACCAATCAAATATTATGTCTGATGTCAGCGTTTGGAATTATGCAGCACAAATAATGGCAAGGAATATAAACACCTACCATGATGTCTACATTTACCACATTCATACATGACTATATCATACATATAAATGTTACGGATACCTACTAAAAAGCTGCTTAAAGAATACCAACCTTCTTCAGAGTTGGCTAATCATGCCATGCCCCCTGGGGTATTTTGATTTGGATGCCCCACTGTGGAACCCCCTGATCACCCCTACAATCACTCACCTTTCCCATTCTGTTAGGGTGTCCTATTCTGGAGCTCTAGTCGAACCTACCCCCCCCAACTGCTCCCTGCATGGCCGGCCTTTGGGGTGTGCAAGGTTTACAGGCACACAGGGCGACATACCAATCTTGCTGTGCCAGGAGCTCTCTACTGGACCAACCTCTCTTTTTTTTTTGCACATTTCTTTATAATTCTCTTTTAACATATCTACTTTTTTTTAACTTCAACCTTAGGGCCTTATTCATGAAGGGATAGCGTCAGGTAGTGCCTTGTAAATGACAGGTAGCGACAGGTAGCGACAGGTGAAAGCTGGACACGGCACGCAATTATACATTTATCAAGCCGAATCTGTTGAGCGACTGGGATAACGCCATCTAGCCTCTGATTTATCATTATCCCAGCCTCAACGAACAGCGCCGGCGTTAAGCCTTGCATACATTTCAATGGGCGTTCTTTTATTTCTTTTTAAACAGGGTGCTTATTTATTTATTTATTTTTTTAAAGCTCAAATAATGTTGTGACCTCTTCTGGCCAAGAAAAAGCCATTTTTTGAAATATTTATCATGTTTTATATATTTATGCAGAATTGACATTACAGGTCTGGCACTAATGTGTTCATGTTACAATGTAATAATAATGTAATTCCCTATGTTTTCGCTTTGTTACTGGTGGATACATGCTAAAAAACAGACTTTATTCAAACAGCCTCCGGCACTCTGGGCTTCAGAGAAGCATTTTTGAGTGCTGGAGTTTTGTGAGGATGTTTTTATAATGAATATGTTGTGCTCCCATACAGCGCTGTACTGGTCAAATAGCGACTCCTCACAATTAGAGATGAGCGAATCGATTCTGACGAACCTGAATTCGTTACGAATTTCATGAAATATTCGATTCGTTATGATTCCGAATATCGCCGCTATTCGATCGCTCGAATCGCTTCCTTAAAACTCCATTTACTGCTTTACAGCCCATCTAAAATAGTGGATCCACATGTCAGGACATGTCCCATGGGGCAAGGAATGCTGGGTAGATGTCACATGCTACCTATCAGCAGACAGGCTTACCGATGATGTCACAGCCCCATATAAACGGCGGCCATCTTGCGGAAGATCAATCTGACAATGTATTGCGGCCAGAGCAGATCTGCCAGGGATAGAGCGAGGGACAGATAGACAGACGGATAGATAGATAGATAGATAGATAGATAGATAGATAGATAGATAGATCAAAGAACAGAAGCAGCAGAGCGAGGGGCAGATAGAGAAGGAGAGAGCCTGTGACAGATAAGAACAGGGACAGTTTAAACTGTTTGCATTAGCTTTAAAGCCTATTTAGTGTTAATAACACTCCTGCCTATTTAGCGTTTCCTTTACCTGGTGTCATTCTTTAAAAAGCGTGCTAGCATTAATATTTCAAGACTACCTGTGTAATAACTGCTTGCATTTTGTAATCAACGTTACTTTTCCACAATCAAAGGAGGCCACCTCTGTATGTGAGCAGGGGGGCATCCCAAACACTAGCATAAATATTTCAAGACTACCTGTCTAATCACTGCTTGCATTTTATAATTAACGTCACTTTTCCACAATCAAGGGAGGCCACCTCTGTATGTGAGCAGGGGGCATCCCAAATACTAGCATAAATATTTCAAGACTACCTGTGTACTAACTGCTTGCATTTTATAATCAAAGTCACTTTTCCACAATCAAAGGAGGCCACCTCTGTATGTGAGCAGGGGGCATCCCAAACACTAGCATAAATATTTCAAGACTACCTGTCTAATAACTGCTTGCATTTTATAATTAACGTCACTTTTCCACAATCAAGGGATGCCACCTCTGTGAGCAGTGGGCATCCCAAACACTAGCATAAATATTTCAAGACTACCTGTGTACTAACTGCTTGCATTTTATAATTAACGTCACTTTTCCACAATCAAGGGAGGCCACTTCTGTTTGTGAGCAGGGGGCATCCCAAACACTAGCATAAATATTTCAAGACTACCTGTCTAATAACTGCTTGCATTTTATAATTAACGTCACTTTTCCACAATCAAGGGAGGCCACCTCTGTATGTGAGCAGGGGGCATCCCAAAAACTAGCAGTAATATTTCAAGACTACCTGTGTACTAACTGGTTGCATTTTGTAAGCAAAGTCACTTTTCCACAATCAAAGGAGGCCACCTTTGCATGTGAGCAGGGGGCATCCCAAACACTAGCATTAATATTTCAAGACTACCTGTCTAATAAGTGCTTGCATTTTATAATCAACGTCACTTTTCCACAATCAAAGGAGGCCACCTCTGTATGTGAGCAGGGGGAATCCCAAACACTAGCATAAATATTTCAAGACAACCTGTCTAATAACTGCTTGCATTTTATAATTAACGTCACTTTTCCACAATCAAGGGGGGCCACCTCTGTATGTGAGCAGGGGGCATCCCAAACACTAGCAGTAATATTTCAAGACTACCTGTCTAATAACTGCTTGAATTTTATAATTAACGTCACTTTTCCACAATCAAAGGAGGCCACCTCTGTATGTGAGGAGGGGGCATCCCAAACACTAGCATAAATATTTCAAGACTACCTGTGTACTAACTGGTTGCATTTTATAATTAACATCACTTTTCCACAATCAAGGGAGGCAACCTCTGTATGTGAGCAGAGGGCATCCCAAACACTAGCAGTAATATTTCAAGACTACCTGTGTAATAACTGCTTGCATTTTATAATTAACGTCACTTTTCCACAATCAAGGGAGGCCACCTCTGTATGTGAGCAGGGGGCATCCCAAACACTAGCAGTAATATTTCAAGACTACCTGTGTACTAACTGGTTGCATTTTGTAAGCAAAGTCACTTTTCCACAATCAAAGGAGGCCACCTCTGTATGTGAGCAGGGGGCATCCCAAACACTAGCATTAATATTCCAAGACTACCTGTTTAATAACTGCTTGCATTTTATAAGCAAAGTCACTTTTCCACAATCAAAGCAGGCCACCTCTGTGCGTGAGTAGGGGGCATCCCAAATACTAGCACGTGTCTTTTAAGAGTACCTGCCTCCTAACATTTTGCCTTTTGTATAAAAATGTCTGGTTTACAAGTTTAAAGCACCCATTGCCTTTCACCGGGGGCCATTGTCAGTGCTAGCACTTATCTTTTAAGATCACCTGCCTACTAACCTTTTGCCTTTTGTATAAAACAAGTCTGGTTTACAAGTTTAAAGCACCCATTGCCTTTCACCGGGGGGGCATCCCGAATACTAGCACTTTTAATAGTACCTGCATCTTTACAAAAACCATGTTTTAAAACTGCCTGTGGTGCATTTAACTCTGACCAGGGGCCTCCTGTGTAAGACCATCTGACAGTGTCTTTTTGCATTAGCTTTTAGCTACAGTGTCTCCCTATTTTGATCTAACTTTTCTACACACCTGCTGTTACAAAATTACTGTTGTAAGTGTAGTGTAGTATATTGTTTTCCCCTCCTAAACGCAGTAAAAATGTCAGGCAGAGATGTGCCAGGATGTGCACCGAGGAGAGGCCTAGATTCATCAGGCAGAGGTCGTAGCAGACTAGGGGCAAGTGGCAGCAGGAGTCTCGGTGAGAGGCCTGATCTCCCGGTATCTGCTAGCGGTCGTGTCTTGACCAGCAACTCATCTGCCATCATCGATTACTATTCACTATTCAGTGAGGACCATGTGTTAGAGGACAGTCAGCAGCTACTGCCCAGCCAAAAAATAGAGGAGACATCCGCCGCTTCTTCCACTAGGCAGATGATGAAGCCGATCGCACTTGGGAGCCCGGTGCAGAAGGGGCTTCATCATCATCAGGAGAAGAGGGTCCCAGGTTGCCCCAGAGTCAGCAGCTGAGGCAGCAAGGTGGCAGTAGGGTTGGCAGTCAGCATGGTGGCAGTAGGGTTGGCAGTCAGCATGGTGGCAGAATTGGGATGTCTGGAGCCACACGTGGTCAGGGGCGGGGTAGACCACCTGCTGCGTGGCAGGCTGCCTTCCAGGGAGGTAGTGGAGCAGGGGTTCCTGGAGTTGGCAGCAGTAGCAGTGAATTAGTGCGGACTGTTGGAGGAAAAATTAGCTACTCAGCAGTGTGGCACTTTTTCATCAAAAAAGGAGGGTAACCTGGCCACATGCAAGATGTGTAGACAGAAGGTCAAGCGTGGGCAGGGTCCGATGTTGGTACCACGGCCCTGTGGCAACACATGCGCATCACCATAAAGCGGCCTGGGAGAACCAAAGCTCCGAAGTGGGGGTCCAGCCTGCTGCGTTAGCCAGTGCCACACCACTTCCAATTTCACCCAGCCAAGGCTCCAGCACCTTAGCCGAAGGTAGCTGTGCATCATACCCATCCTCTGTCGCTCCAGATGCTCCTGCTCCTCCTACTAAAAGTCAGTCATCCCACCAGCAATCCATCAGCGAAGCCATGTCCAAGAGACAACAGTATGCGCCCACTCATTCTACGGCGCAGAAGCTAAATGTGCTCCTGTCCAAGTTGCTGGTGCTGCAGTCCCTCCCTTTTTCAGTGGTGGACTCTGCACCTTTCAGAGAGCTGATGGCTAGTGCTGAGCCGAGGTGGAGAGTCCCAAGCCGTCATTTCTTTGCAAAGAAGGCAGTACCAGCCCTGCACAAATTTGTTGAGCAGAAGGTGGGCCAGTCTTTGAGCCTGTCGGTGTGAACCAAAGTGCACGGCAGCGCCGATATCTGGAGCTGTAACTACGGACAGGGACAATACATGTCCTTTATGGCCCACTGGGTGAATGTGGTTCCTGCACAGCCACTTGGACAGGTCACACCGCTTCGGCCTCCACGCTCCCAGGCCGTTTTGCCTGTCACAGTGTGCGACTTTGCCTCTTCATCCACCGCCATCTCCTCAGCCTCCACTGTACGGTCAATTCTCAATGCCCCTTCAGCCTACCATGTGTGCAGGGCACGGCTGTGTCACGCTGTACTTCACATGGTTTGCCTTGGCAAACTGAGTCACACAGGGGAGGAGCTCCTGAAATTCATTCATCAAGAAATCAAAACTTGGCTTACTCCGCAAAAATTGGAAATGGGTAATATGGTGACTGACAATGGGAGTAACATCTTGTCTGCGCTGCTACAAGGAAGACTGAGCCATGTATGGCACACGTGTTCAACCTAGTTGTCAAGCGTTTTCTGAAGTCTTCCCCCCATCTAAGACATCCTAACAATGGGAAGGAAACTTTGTAGGCACTTCAGCCACTCCTACACCGCCAAGCACTCCCTTCTTGAGCTACAGCGTCAGAACGGTATCCCCCAACATAGTCTGATTTGCGATGTTCCCACCCGTTGGAATTCCACCCTACATATGTTAGATCGCCTATACGAACAGAGAAAAACCATCAAAGATTTCTTGATGATTCAAGCAGATAGGGGGACTCTCCTGTGTAACTTTAATGTGAACCAGTGGCAGCTCATACGTGATACCTGCCGTTTGCTCAGGCCCTGCTGCTTCATGTAATACAACACATGTTGGAAACCATGGCTGGTCAGGGCACTGGAGACATGGTGCTTACATTTCCCGGCCACATAAACCCCGTGGGAGCTGAGGAGGAGGAGCAGCACAGTGAAGCGCAGTTTAGTTTGGTGAAATGGGCAAGTTATCTAGTCATCTGACAGGAGAGGAGGAGCAGGAGCAGCCAGTGGAGCTAGAGGGTTGTGAGGAAGGCGAGACAGAGGACTCAGACACCACGTGGCAGTATGCAGTGGAGATAGAGACAAGTAGTCTTTCCGAGTCACTTGCACAAATAGGCACGATGCATGCTCACGTGCTTGCGTAGTGACCGCATAATTGTCTCCATTTTTCTGCGGGATGACTGCTGGCTCTCCACCTTATTGGACCCTCGCTTCCGGCACAAAATGGGGGCATTTTTTACAGCCGCTGAGAGGGAGGACAAACTGACCCACTACAAAGACATTCTACGTAGTCAGCTGGCCGATACCTATCTGCAACAAATTGATTAGCCAGCTCACCAGTTTAGTGTGCGCACGGACAGGGGAGATCCCGACCACAGACTCCTCCAATGTAACAATCCAAAACAAAGTTAAGTTGCAGTCCAGCGTCTCCATAAAATATAGCTTTTAATCCAATTCCCATAAAAAACTTGTTGTACAAAACGTGAAGATGGGCCGAGCCCCAAGAAACAGCAACAAAATGTGACGCGTTTCAGGCCCGGGTGGGCCCTTAGTCATACCATGACTAAGGGCCCACCCGGGCCTGAAACGCGTCACATTTTGTTGCTGTTTCTTGGGGCTCGGCCCATCTTCACGTTTTGTACAACAAGTTTTTTATGGGAATTGGATTAAAAGCTATATTTTATGGAGACGCTGGACTGCAACTTAACTTTGTTTTCGATACCTATCTGCGCCATGGCCCATACTCTCCCCCGTCTGACTCGGGGGGACCTCTGTGCTCACCTTCCACTGCCATGGCTGCCGGGGGGAGGGGTGGTGGCAGGAGTAGCAGCTCCATCAGCAGCAGCCTCAGTCTTCAGTCGCTAATTAGTAGCTTTCTGCACCCCCATAGTGAGCAGGGCCTGAACCAGCAGGTTGTGTCATACCTTGAAATGACCATGCCAACGCACCTTGAGGATCCGCTGGACTTCTGGGCAGCCAAACTTGACTTGTGGTGCAACTGGCAGAGTTTGCCCTGGGAAAGCTGTCCTGCCCGGCCAGTAGTGTGCCATCTGAGCGGGTCTTTAGTGCTGTGGGGGCCATAGTAACGCCAAGGAGAACTCGTCTATCCACGAAAAATGTGGAGAGACTTACTTTTGTGAAGATGAATCAGGCATGGATCAGCCAGGATTTCCACCCATCAATAGCTGCATGCATGGTAGCTCCTTCTGCTGCTGCCAACTCCTGAGTGTGTCTTTCAGGCAATACATGGGCTCCCTATGCTGCTGCCAAATTCAGGGTGTGTTTTTCAGGCAATATATGAGCTCCCTATGCTGCTGCCAACTCCAATGTGTTTTTCAGGCAATATATGGGCTCCTAATGCTGCTGCCAACTCCAGGGTGTGTCTTTCAGGCAATATGTGGGCTCCTAATGCTGCTGCTGCGGCTGCCAACTCCTGGATGTGTCTTTCAGGCAATATATGGGCTCCCAATGCTGCTGCCACCTCCTGGGTGTGTCTTTCAGGCAATATATGGGATCCCAATGCTGCTGCCAACTCCAATGTGTTTTTCAGGCAATATATGGGCTCCTAATGCTGCTGCCAACTCCAATGTGTTTTTAGGCAATATATGAGCTCCCTATGCTGATGCCAACTCCTGGGTGTGTCGTTCAGGCAATATATGGGCTCCCAATGCTGCTGCCAACTCCAATGTGTTTTTCAGGCACTATATGAGCTCCCTATGCTGCTGCCAACTCCAATGTGTTTTTCAGGCAATATATGGGCTCCCTATGCTGCTGCCAACTCCTGGGTGTGTCTTTCAGGCAATATATGAGCTCCCTATGCTGCTGCCAACTCCAATGTGTTTTTCAGGCAATATATGGGCTCCTATTGCTGCTGCCAACTTCTGTGTGTGTCTTTCAGGCAATATATGAGCTCCCTATGCTGCTGCCAACTCATGGGTGTGTCTTTCAGGCAATATATGAGCTCCCTATGCTGCTGCCAACTCCAATGGGTTTTTCAGGCAATATATGAGCTCCCTATGCTGCTGCCAAGTCCAGAGTGTGTCTTTCAGGCAATATATGGGCTCATCATGCTGATGCCACCTCAAGGCTCTGTAATTGTGCCACTCTGTGACAGTGAATCTAATAGTGACGCCTCTGATCTGCATGTCATACTTCTTTACAATAGTTTTTCACTAACCCAGCATGCATCCTATGCATGTTACAGCCAAGCAAAACATTCTGCAACCCTATGGAGGCTCTCGGACGCCCATAAATAGCCATTTTTAGTAGCGATTTGTCACAAATAAACTCAGACCGAAACGATTTTTCCCGGAAAATTCGGCGAATCGGTCGAATTGAATTTTTCAAAAGTTCGCTCATCTCTACTCACAATGTATTCATCATTACAGCACAGCGACTGAGTCGCTATGAACTAGCGACCCACGGCCGAGCACAGCGACTACAGCGGGCGCTCTGAAATGCCTGCTACAGACGCTCATTTGTCGCTACCTGGCGTTAGTGATGAATCAGCCTGCCCATTAATTTCTCTTTTCACCCATTTCTCTTTTATTTCACAATCCCCCCATTTTCCTTGTTTTTTCCATATATCACACCCTTTTTTCATCTTGTTACCACATTCCCTCTGTCTTTCTTTTGTTTCTTTTATGCCCGTCTACCTCTCTTTTTAGGTTTTTCACAACTCCTTTATTTTTTTTTTACCTTCTTTACCTTCTCGCTTTTCCAGTTTTTTTTTTGTTCTTTCTTCTTTCTTTTGCTTACTCAGTTTCTCTGCATTCCTATTTTTCCCCTCTCTTTTTCTAGCCCTATTCAACGTTCTCTTTCTCATCCACTCTCATGTTTTCTGCATTCCTCCCATCCTGATCTCATTCTCTTATTCATTCTCTCTCGTTTTTCCACAGTTCTCATTTCCACATTCTCCTTCCTTCAGTCACCTTCTGTCTCTCACTTTCTATATCATCCTATCTTTTTTTTTTAATCTTTCCCCCTCATATTTTATTTTCCACATTCCTTACACCCACTCTTTTCACCTTCTCTTTATAGTAGATCTCCTTTTCCCTCTCTCCATTTCTTTTCCACATTTCCTCTTATTTCTATTTTTTTTCTGAATTCCTACTGGTTTTCTTGTCCCATCTCTCTGTCTCCATCCTTTCCGTGTTTTTCCTCTGTTGCTCGCTTCCTATTTTTTGTCGGTCAATATCCTGAAATCTTGAACAGTGCAACACTTACCCTAAGGCTGGTTCTGACTTCCTGGGCACCATGGTTTGGGCCACTCACTGCTCCAGGAACGTGTGCACTCACTGCTTGTGTTTGTCTCACTGTACAGATGGGTACAGTGTATTATGTATTAGATTAAAAGTTTTATATGGGTTTACAATTCAAGTGCTGAAGTTAATGTGGCCGCATATGTAAAGCGGGAAAAACAGCAGCATCCGGCCTGGAATCTAAAAAAAAAATGTATGGTTGGCCACTAGCTTTAACCTAAATTGGGTTTCCATAGAAACATAGAAGGTTGACGGCAGAAGGAGAACATACGGTCCATCTAGTCTGCCCTTATGTGTATACTGTATGTTCTCTTTATCTTAGGATAGATGTGTGCTTATCCCAGGCATGTTTAAATTCAGTGACTGTTGATTTGTCAACTACCTCTGCTGGAAGTTTGTTCCAAGCATCTACTACTCTTTCTGTAAAATAATATTTTCTAACATTGCTCCTGATCTTCCCCCCGACTAGCTTCAGGTTGTGCCCCCTTGTTCTATCATTAAGTTTCTTCTTAAAAACACTTCCCTCCTGAACCTTATTCAATCCTTTCACATATTTAAAGGTCTCAATCATGTCCCCCCCTCTCCCTTCTTTCCTCCAGACTGTGCCCTGCTGTGTGAACCCCCCCAGTTCACCCATAAACATTTTCCCTGCTCCAATGGCATCATTTGGCAGGTGGCTCTTATTATTTATGACATTATCTTGGCAGGCGACTGTCATTTATTTGAATGGGGAGCGTACGCTGCCGCATCCCTTGCATGCGGGGGATGGGGCAGTGCATGCTCCCCATTCAACTCAATGAGAGCCGCCTGCCGAGTGAGAGTGGGCGGCTTTCAAGAGCCCACGCATTCACCATTGGAACCTGGAGAGGTGAGTTTCCCTGGGCAAACAGGGGGGTTTCCCACAGTGGGGCATCCCGCTTCAGGTGGCAAGGAGCAAAGCTCAGGAAAGTCAAATTCCCAGGTTTTGTTCCTTTTTAAACTGGGATTCCCCCTGTGGTGCTTCTGGCAGCGGCCACAATGAGGCTGCATGCGGCTGCATGGAACAGCATCCCCTGTTCTGTATGTACTTAAAGCCCCCATTCAGGTTAATGGACCGACGGGCACACACACAGAGTGGGGGATGCCTCTCTGTAAAACAAGCAGCGGGCACGCTCAAGAAAAGCACGGGATTCAGGAGCCAGGTACGTTTTTTTTGTTTAACCCTGACAGCACCCTTGACTCAGCACTGTGGGAGCGGGCTGGGAGTTTACAACGGGGAGGCCGATTCATTAATAGCGCCAGGTAGCGACAGATGAGCGCCAGTAGCGTGATTTTCTCTGCGCCAGCTAGTATTTACTGTGCTTGGCCGGGGTTTGCTTGTTGACAGCGACTCAGTCGGTGTGCGGTAATGTTGAATACGGGCTGGGGGGTCGCTGTTTCACAGGTTCAGCGTTGTATGGGTGCGCCTGACAACGAATGGCCAGAGCGAACGGCTTGCTGCAGATTCATTAACAAATCATGCTCCAAATTTTTTCGCGCTGTGAATTCCTTGTTTAAACCCCAGAGCGCTGGCGGCGATGGATTTAAAATAGTTTTTAACCCCCAAACAACCATATTTTTTGATTGTAAAATTATACAAGTTTTTATAAACATTTTGTAATATGAATACATTAATATCAGACCTGTAATATCAATTCTGCACAAAATCTTTTTTTTTTTTTTTTACCTTAAAAAAAAATCCTAACATTGCAGAAGTGGTCACAGAATTTTTGACATTAAAAAAAACAAAAAAAACCATTAATAGCAATTAATTATGATTAATTAAAGATTGCTCCATTGAAATGTATTGGACATCGCCAGGGAGCGACAGGTCAGACCTGGCGCTGTGATGGGATTAGCAGCGGCGCTGTTCGTTGCAGTTGGCTACATGATGAATCCCGCGGTAGCTGTCGCTCTCGCCGGCGCTAGCCTCATTTAGCTTGATAAATGCGTCATTGTGGCCGACGCCGGGCGTACTTGAGTCGGTAGCCGCCGTTAGCTGGCGGGACCTGGCGCTCGTCAGACACTACCTGGCGCTATCGCTTGATGAATAAGGGCATTACTGCTCTCCAGTCTTTAACTTTAGAGTTTTAAATTGGGTGTTTACTATAAGGGCAGGGTAGCACTTAACTAATAAAAAGTCTTTGCATGTGGTACCTAGCTGTAAAGTATTTGGCGAGATGTCTGATTTGCAGGCATCAGAAAATGCACCGCTAATCAGCTTTCTGAGACAAGAAAGACGGATTCAGCCAGCCGTAGCTTAATCTCCCCTGAAGGGGAATTTACATGTAATTAAAGCCCATCTCAGTGGGGAAAATAAAGAATAGTGTTTTCTATATAACCAGAATGTATAATGCTACTGATATACATCACAGTATTTATCTTATGATAATCCTGTCATGAATCATAACTGAGATAGAAAATGATTGATGTAAACTTCGTCAAGCTCCTCAATTCACCAGATGCGCTGATTTGTCTTCTCAGCTCATCAATCATTAAAAGGTCCTTATATTTATGAACTATTCCCACCTATAGAATAAACAATGATCGGCCACAATCGCCATCAGAGCACTGCATAGAGCTACCTTTGGACCCGCTCAAGTCCACGTTTAGTGATTTCAGGGCGATTGGGATTATCCCATAAAAGCCCAGCAAGCAGCATTTTTGGCACAATCACATTTTGGATTGCTCAAGAGTAAATGGCTATCACAAGCGAGATTGCGGCAAAAATGCCCACAAATCGTGGGTGCATATATGATTGTGTTGCGATAGAGATAATTGATTACCTAGGTGTGAAGCCGGTCTACACAAAAAACTGTACTATCAACATTCCCAAAAGCCCATATAGGCAATCAAAGAAAACTCTTCTGCACATGACTGGCTGATGACGAGAGGGCTTCCTGGTAAGCACATTAAACTATGGGGTTTATTCTTCAAGGGATTGCGCCAGGTAGTGCCTCATAGCGGCAGGCAGCGCCTGGTGAACGCTGGGAGCTGAACGCAATACCACATTTAGGAAGGTGATTCTGGTGAGAGACTCTAACAGCGCCATGTAGCGTACTACGCCTGTGGCTCAGCGTATAGCGCTGGCGCTCTAGCTTCCAGAGCACCACGTATTGCCTGTCGCTAGCTGTCGCTTTCCCATATATTTCAGTGGACCTTTTCTTCTGTTTAAACAGGGTTTTTTGTTTTTAATTTATTTATTTTCTCTCAAATCATTGCGTGACCTCTCCTGGCCTATTAAAAGTCATTTTTGAAAACTTTTTTGATTTTTTATATTTATACGCAGAATTGTCATTACAGGTATGGCATTAAAGTATTAATGTATAAATGCTGTACTGGTGTTAGAACACCCAACATACATCTCACTTATCAATGCCGAGAGGGCCGGATTATGAGGGGGGCGCAAGGGGCGCATGCCCCGGGGCCTCCACCATGCACTGCAAAGGGTGCCTCCACCAACCTTTGGGTTATGGTCTGGTCCAGGAAGCTTTTCTGTCTTTGATCTGATGGGCTGCAGGGCCGGCAACAAAGCTATCGGTGGCAGTGGGGGCGCACCTGGGCAAGCCATTTTTTGTTTTTGCAAACCAGCAGCCAAAGCCACCACAGGACAGGAAAGAGTCTAGAGCAGCAAAGCCGCCGCCAGCAACGCTACAGTGATGGGTGCGTGTAGAGCTGTCACTGCACATAAGCCACCAAGCACAGCCGCTGGCAGCTCAATGCAGGGAACTGTTTTCTGCTGGACCAGCCGGGCGACCACACTACCCCCCACCCAAAATGGCAAAGCAGGAGTTCCCGAGCAGCACACACCCGCAAAAGGGACTCGATCTGACGTTCCAGTAAGGAACTAGACCAGGTGCCAGACAACCACCAATCAGTTACTTGGCTGGACTATATTTGTAAAGGTAAAAAAAATACTGTATCTGGGGCCTCCACCAGATTTATGTCCAGGGGCCTCCACCACACTTAATCCAGCCCTGAATGCCGGCCAGGCTAATAGAGCGACTGAGGCGCTCTGTTATAGTGCCCCGTAGCCCATCACAGCGTATACTAGCGGTCGCTCTAAGCGCCTCTGTACAGACACTCATCTGCCAATACCTGGTGCTAGTAATGAATCAGCCTGCAAGTCTTATTTTAAGTCAGTATGGATAAGCATGCTATATACCTTCAGTAATGTTAAACCACCTCAGTGTTGGACTAGGATGCCTGGGGCCCATCAGTGGAACTGACACTGGGGGCACATCCCACACTTAGAGGCAAGTATTACTGGCTTACATTTAAGACCCATGCACAGAAACATTATGCCAAACTGTATTCTCTGTCTGTGAATTGGGATCCCACAAATATGATATACATAGTTCACGTTTTGGTGATAAAAGCCCTCCAAAGGACCACTGGAGAATAGGCTCGATTCAGAGAGACAAAAAAAACTTCTGTTTTAGTGCTGATCTGTATTTTTTGTGAAATGTTTCCGCTCTCGTATGAATGTGCAAGCGATTATGTGCATGCATTGAAAACCTTCTGTAAAGTTTCCGTCCGTTCGTACGGCAGATTACGAATATGAGGATGTCATTTTCCAGCGTGATTTTCCGTTTCATTTTCACATGTTACAACGTAGGCTTTAGTTTTTGCCCTTTTCCCATCGTATCCTCCAACGAATCCTTTACGTTTCCCGTTCGATTCTGTTTCCCTTTTTCAATAAATATTCGTCCAGATGGAAATCCTTACGATCTAGCGCCTGCGCACTACAAACTTAACTCATTAAAGTGCTCGCCTACATATTTGCCACCCTCACTTCTACTACAATGTTTAGCTAAATCACTTAGCACTATCCTCCATCTTCCCTTTTGGACCCTTAAAGCTCACCCAAACTACTTAGCACTATCCTCCATCTTCCCTTTTGGACCCTTAAAGCTCACCCAAATCACTTCTCGGTCATGTGAATATTCATCTTTAAATTTTTCTGGGCCCATTAGTTTTGTGTTAATGTAGTTTGTAAATGAAATGACACTGTAACATTTTTTTTGGATTCCATCATAAAATATAAAATTTTTAAAAATTTAGAACATTTCTAATTTTTTAAACTATAAAAAACAAAATACATAGCAATGGCAGGCCACAGAACATTATTCTTCATCTGTGGTCCCCAACGAGTTGCGCAGCTCCTGCATCTCGTCCACCAACTGAAGGACCCTGACACTCAGTTGTGCCACTCTGGCACGTGTAGTCCCTGTTAAAAAACTTAAATTAAAATATTGGTATAACCTTGTTGGGGTCATACTGCAGTGCCCCCCCCCCCCCCAAACACCTAAATCTGAACTTCAAAAGCCAGAGGGCCCTCGCCACCATGGGCCGGGTTTTGCATAGTGGCCGATTAGAGAACGGCCATCAGGAGCAAGGGCAGGAGTGGATATCTAGAATCCCCTGAAAGTATTTAAAAATACTAATATAAAATACACATTCTAAGCTACAATATTGTTTAACATGTCATCAAGGGCTAAAAACAGCAATAGGTTAAGACATGAGTCATCAACTATATTCATTGCCATACAGTGAAAATGGATTGATGGAATGTGAGCAAACTTACCCAGGAGCCATCTCCCAGATAATTCTCCTGACTCAAACTGATGAAATAAGCCGGAGCTCTGCAATATATAAGCATCATGGGACGACCCTGGATGCCCTGCAAGAACACTGAGGAATCGCATAGCTGGACCAAAGACTGCTTGTATGTTGTGTGAGTGGCACATCTTGCGGTTCCTGCAACCAAATATAAAATAATTACACAAAGCAAAGGTAACCGACTAAAACAATAACTCCTACAACAAATTAAGATTCAAGTTCAACAATCCAAATATAATTCACAAAGGACATAAGTCTAAAAAAAATAACAATTATATGGATGTGTGGAAAAATAAATGTTTACACGCTAAGGACTAATTAAGGTCAGCATTAAAATGCATCTATAAGGCATACATGAAATGTATTAATTCAGGTATGCATTGCTATACAATTTATGGCCTCGGCCATGCTGATACATGCAATGTCTTGGTGCTAAAGGCGCGCAGACTCCTCCACATAAGCCTCAAAACATGTTCAACAATAGCAATCCGAGCCCTCAAAGGTTCCGTAAGTGGATCGGAAATGAAACGGATTTATAGGGTGGTGATCCGTCGGAAATCAGCTCTCTGATTCAGACGGAAACCCATCCCAACAACGGAAGTTATCTGAACGAACGAAAAATTTCCGATTTTGTTTGGAAAATGATCCGAACTAACGGAAATGTTCCGATTTGCTTCTGTTCATCGAAATCGCATTCCCGAACATTCGTTCGAATGAAAAATGAACGAAAAAAAGCAAAAAAAAGACAAACGCCCACCAAATCTTTCACAGACAGCTACGGAAGTCCAGACGAATGTGTCTCTGAATCGAGCCTAATATCCTCGAAACCCTTTGAGCCAGTCTGAGCCTGAATCCCTGCTATAGTCTTTTCAGTAAAGAACTGCATACTTTTTTATTAAAATGTAATAGAAAAATTGGCTTTGATTTAGTAAATTTTAATCACAAAAATCATTTTTTTACATCTTTGTAATTGCCTTATGTTGTAATAATAACAGAGAGAAGAGGGGATGAACAAACGTGTTAAAAATTAGATTTGGGCGATTCACCAAATTTTTCCTGAGCCAAGAAATTCAGGCCCTTATTCATGAAGGGATAGCGTCAGATAGTGCCTTGATAATGAGAGGTAACGACAGGTAGCGACACGAGAACGCCGGCTCAAATACGCAATCACACATTTATGAAGCCGATCCTGTTTAGTGTCTGGGAGAACGCCATGTAGCGTAAGATTCAACATGTTCCCAGCCACAGCGAACAGCGCCTGCATTCACCTCTCGCTACCTGCCGCTCTCCCATACATTTCTATGGCAGACAGTCGAATGGCTTTTTTGGGATTTGTTATTATTTTTTTTTAGGTTAAAACGCAAATGTGTTATAGTTTGTTTCTGAAGTGTATGTAATGTTTCCATCGTTTTTTCCAAAGTTAATTTGTAATGTGCCAATGAAATGTTAAACTCACACCCCTACCCCAATGTCATTCCCGTTATTTTTAGAATTTTTTTTTTGTAACAACAACACAAATAATCACTTTTTGCTAACCGTGTCTGGCGCTCTATGCTCCAGTCAGCCAAAAACAGCGCCCACGCTGTTTCCTAGAAATTTCCTTGTTGAATCGGGGCTATTGCGGCGTGGGCCAGTCGCTATGCAGAGTCGCTACGTGTCTCTGGCTGCGGCGCTGTGCTGTTGATACATGTGCATTTGTTGTTTTTGTGCAGAAATACCTTGTAACGCCCAGAGTCGCTGTTGTAGAATACGCAGCAGACATTTGCGCGCATCTGACTGCACTAGCATGACCTGGAATCCCTAGTTCAAGCAAATATGAACCCATTAGGCATCACATTGTGCCACACATTTTGACACCTTCCATTATTGAAGCATTCCAATGTATCTAAAGCTATATCTGGAGTCTGGTTTTGTACACATTCACACATGTATATATGGATGCTCTTACGCTGTGACAAATAATTACGCAGCATTAATCAAAATATGTCAAATACATTTTAGCGTGTGTGCATGTAGCGGATGAGATCTTAGTGTATACTTGCGATTTCCTAAGCGTATATTAGCGTATTATTAATGCGAGGAGTGTCATATTTTTTGCTTTCGCTTTCATTTTTTCAACTTCCGGTTTACACCTACGAAGATCCGTCATGCGGCCTAAACGCCCTGCCCGTCGTCTCCCCAGCTACTCCTCTGATTCAGCCTCCCCCACCCCTTCCCCCCTCCCCCCCTGTCTCCCCTGGCCCATCAACATCCCCTGTACCCCCCGCAAGCAGAAAGGCCACGCGGAAAAGGGTGGATCCGGGGGTTAACGGGCAGGTAGTGAAAGTGAGTATAGATTCTATTTGTCAGATGCAATAATCTAGCTTTGTATATATGTTTTTGCACGGATAGATACATGTATTGATGTTTTTTTTTTTAAGAATTTTTGTGTGCTTGAGTGCGACTATGCCCGTGGTGCAAAAAGGCACATAGCATTGGAGGTAAAAGCCACTGTGTCCCGGCGCTTCAAGACGCATCTGACTGCGTGTTCCATCATCCAGAAGTGGTCAGATTTCAAGCGCCGGGACAATGAGGGCGTATATAGGCTCTATGATGCCTATGCTTCAGGTAAGTGTGACATGACAACATGTTAATCCGAACAATAATGTCGTTGTATAATGTAGTAGCTTTTCAGAATATTTTTTGAGTTGTCCTTTTTTTTGCTCCCCTCAACACAGATAAGCGTCCCCTGCGCAAACGTGGGAAGGGTATCCTCCCCCGCACAAGAGTGGTGGGCTCGGATGAGTCTGCGAGGGAGGGTCCCTCTCGCCAGTCCTATCTAGAGGACCCAGGGGAGGAAGGGAATGATGCCCCAGAGGAGCGTGCTTCTGGGGGGAGGCTCAGCTCCTCACATTCGGACTCAGTTGAGTCTCTAAACCCTAGTGCCCACTCTCAAGTGAGGAGTCCAAGTGGGGAGGAGGACATGGACTCGCCCACACTCCCTCAAGGATCAGGGAGGAGTGAGAGGGAGGTGGCCTGAATGTGAGGAGTAGAGGCTCCACGCCTCCTCCCCAGAGTCCTCCCTGGGCTACCAGCTGCAGTTCATCCCCTGGTGAGTGCATTTCTAATTGTTTGTCTGTTCCAGGTTGAATATGTGCATAGTCAAATATCCTGTGCCATCATTATCTGTTTTTCAGGGCATCATAGAGCCGGCACCTCCAGCAGCTATGCGCCAGACGTTGCACTCGGGCATTGTCATGGTAAGTGTTTTTTGTTAACACTCACATGGTATATGTAATATTAGAAACTACATAGACATGTTTGATAGTGCTACATAGCATTAGATTGTAGTGCAAATTTCATACACTTCATTAACACAACTCCAGTTCCTGACAAATGCAAACCCCACAAATTTAACATTTGAGTCATTACAGCATGCTGCTGCATTGCAAATGTGTTAGCAAATGTTTTAGTATTTTCCAAACCAAGTGCCAGCCTCAAAACTAAATATGTGGATGTCAAGGTTAAAGCTTGAATTTGCATTGCACTGGGAATGTGTGCTAAAAATGGTATTGTTTGCTCCATGTGGCCTAAAATAAATTATCCATCTGAACTTATGAACCAATAAATCTGCTAAGATCTTTGAAACATGTGTCAAACCATGTTAGCATGATTTAGAGGAGACCAAAAACACGTGGATGTAGAAGAATAATATTCAGGGCACAAGCTTATGACGTTGGTGGTGTTGTTTTTGTCTCCCCAGATGTTTCCACGCAGACGGACCCTGTCACCATACTCCCCACCCCAGGTCCAGGAACCCCCAGCAGCATGGTCCCTAGCCACAGCTGCGATGGTGAGTACAATTACTTGTTTGCCAGACATACTTTTCAAACTTACGTCTAAGGGGAAAGGTCATTATGTGGTTAATTAGCAAACATGTAGATGTAATTTGGCCCACCCACAATCAGAAATGCATGTATGCATGCTAGATTGTTGCCTCCCTTTTGTATAAACGTAAAAACATAATTCATTTTGCCTGTGAGTGTGTTTGTTCCCTAACAAACTCATTCAATCTTTATTTTATGAACTATCATATGAATAGCAGAAGGATTTGTTTATTTAGTACTGTGGACATGAGTACTTTAGGAAAACCGCCAAAACAATGTCCACAATCTTAAGTAGGCATAACATTTTTTAAAGAGGGGATGTCAATATATAGGGTAGTGCATAAAAATGCACATGTAAGCCCCAAAAATGAAGGTCATGTAACCTGATAATTCAATACTTTAGCCTAATGTGAATTATGTGGCCACATAATGAGTCACAACCATTACATTGTAATTAATATGCTTACGTTTGGATCCATTTCCCCACACTAATGAGGGTTTTTTTGCACTACAGCTTGTATTAATGAGCATCGCAGACTGTGGCAGTATGTCCGGGGGACCCGATCTCTGCTGCTGGGGAAGAAGAAACAGCCGTAAGGTGGGGGTATGGTTTTATCCGCTGTGCCTTTTTTTATATTGGCCATGTTGACCTTTTTTAAAAGATTAAACCTTGTTATCCGTTTAAAACTTGAAGTGTGTCTTGACGTTTACACCATAGTTAAAGTGTACACAAACCCATTATTTTGGTAATTCTGTAAAACATTGTTAGGCCTTAAATTTTGAACGCGTTGTAATGTTTCCTAAATAATTACAGTATTAATTTTTGCCAGCCATTCACATATCTAGATATAGAGAGGTCCTAATGTGTGGGTTCTTAGCTATGTAATTAGTTACAAAACACAAATTATTGTATTTTTTCAAAGGTTTATTACATCACAAAAAGTAAAACCACATTGTAACAGCATTGGATTTGACACAGAAAAATAATAATTAGTCCCTTGGTGGCCTGGGTGGTGTCGACTCATTGTTAGGGGCGGTGTTGGGGGACAACAGTGCAGTAAAAAAAAATAGACTGCTGCTGTATTAGCTGATGTAACAACAACAAAGTTTGGTCCTGGTGCTCTAGAGATTGTTGGATGCCATGCATCATTTGTTGGATGGCTTGCATCATTTCGGACTGTTGGTGGTTTCTCAATTCTCTAACTTCTTGTCTCAGGTCCCAGGTCTCAGGTCATTTTGTCAAACCAGTATAGAGGCAATACCTGTCCAAAGTAACCCATTGGCCAACACACACACCCTTGTCAATTTTGAGATATTAGGAAGAAAGCTGTTTGTTTAATCAACACGAATAAGTCATTGTGTCAGCAAATAGCATAATCACATATCTAAGAACACACATACCCGCCACATCTGAGATGTCCAGACTTAGGCCATCACTAGAGCTTTGCCCTACAAAAACATTGTTCAGAACAAATGTCAAGAGCCACACCACATTTCTGGTCAAACAACATCCTTACTTGAAAACAACAAAACACATTCACGCGTTGAAGGGCCCTTTCAGGACAAGCACTTCCTGTATTCTGGCCTAAAATAAAGCAGAATGGATATAATTAGCACCTCCCATAGTTTTGTTAATGACATTTTTTGACAATAGCAGCTTAACGAAAAAACATGTATAATGCATTTCCATCATTTGTAAATGCCAAAAGAGGATCTGGTTGTTGCACAAACCTAAACAACTATCCATTTGGGAAAGTAAGGTATCAGGGTTTAGCATTTTAACATATGAAAAGATACACATCGTTACCCAAAAACCACAAAGGATACAGTGCGCTTTGCAATACACACCAACAGGGTCCCGAAGGCCTGCAACACAGGAAGTGGGGTCCAAAGATGAAGCAGGGACTTGCCCTACAATTACAAACCATGATTGAGAGACATTCACACATTTATATGACCTAAACCCAAGCCAGGGGTACATGCACTTACTGGCATCCAAAGAGTAGGTAGCCTCATGAGGAGATGCTGGTGCAATTCTGAGGGCATCTATGATAATCAAAAGTAAATAATTATGCATTGTTAATGTGTCCCAAAAAATTGAACCAAAAAAAAAATATAAGATACAGACTGCTTACCTTCAACAGCAGACTGTGTTAAGGTTGAGGCTGGGGGAAGGGCAGAATTCTGGGTCACCTCATCACCCGACTCCTGGGAGTCCTCATGTGCCACTATGCATCAAGCCAGAAAAATGTTTAGACAAAAAAAAATCTAATACTTACCGTGACCTAATGTTCTTATGAGAAATATTTGGTTATGAGAAATGTAACAACATGATTATCAACAATCACTTTCAACATTAAATGAATGTACCTTCACCCCAACCTGTGGTGTCATCCCCAGCATCCACCCCCTGCAGACGACATAGTGGAATCTTGCACTTCAGCATCTCCTCATATGGCCTGTATTTACTCTTTGGACCCTGCTTTGTCCCACTGTCTACAAGTAGATCATTCTTCATCGTTCCCATAAGGGCCCTTTGCAAAGTGTAGAAGCGTTTCTTGCAGGCTGTGCCACTACGTGGGTATTGAGCAGTGCTAGTAAGCTGCTCACCAATGGCATCCCACAATTTGCTCCTTTCTTGTTTGCCTAAACACTGACTTTGGGAGCCAAATAATAACTCCCATTTAGCCAGTGTCAGACGCAAAAGAGTATTATTATCCGCCTAATTAAATTCTGGCTCCCTCTTGGCAAATGGACGTTTGGCCTTGGGTGGGGCTTCACCTTCAGCCTGTGCCCTTTTCCTTAAGGAAGGTCTGCAGCCACGACGCACACCACTGGTACTGGGCCCAGCAGAAGACACAGCAGTGGCTGGCAGATGCCCAGAATTTGGCTCCATATTGTAGCTGCACACACCACCAAACAACACACACACAAGGACGCATGCAACCTACAGAATGGCAACAAATGCTGAATGTGTATGCCACAATTTATGTGCTTTAGAAACCAATCACAAACAGGCCCAGTTAATTGATTGACACATACTGTACAGGTGTTTGGAGATACATCTTGACTCCAATGAATGATGTTTCTGGAAAACATGTGTTGCAGTCAATAAAGTAATTAATTAGCTAATTAACAACCCACATAGACATTATGAAATAATGGGATCCATGGCTCTTAACAACATTGGAAATGGTGTCCCAAAAGCGACTATTTGAATTTTGAACAGCGTACCTTTGATTGGACAAAAGATGTCTGTGCAACCAGATCCGCTAAAGTACGCTAGTATGCAAGCGCTAGGCATTTCCCCCACACCTGTGGTAAGCTAATTTCAGACCGGAAACTGCTAAGAAACGCAAGAGGCGGCTAAGCGGACCAGTCCTTTGGATAAGTGAAGTATAAATTCAGAATACTTTAAGCATTCTTTTCATGATACACTGTGGCAAAGGCGGTGGTGTTTGTTGGTACTTTGCCCTAGCTGGCACAAACTGGCTTGCTGTGTTTATTGATTACTGTCTGTGGCTTTGTTTAGGTTTTCTGGCATCAGTGCTGTTTCTTTTGGAGATTTGTTTTGGTGGCATCTGCAAATATTGTGTAGCATACTGCAAGTGTGGATTGTTTTGGGGATCTTTTGTGGGTTGTGCAGCAACTCCCCTCTTGGTTGTGCCAAATTTTGAAAGCATACTTTCAGCAGCCTGATGGTTCTAACCACTATACATCTGGTTTTGTGGTGAGCTGCATTTGTGTGATTGTTTGAGGATTGTGATTGTGTATGTGGAGTGGTTGTGTGTGTGTTGATATTGTTTTTTGTTTTTGGTGCAGTGCCTGAGCTATAGCCAGTGATTGTGAGATGGATGAGAGGGTGATGTTTGGGTTATGGATGTATTGTTGTGGCAGCACACAGGAAGGTCAGGAGTCAAGGGAGGAGGGTGCTGTGAGGCTTAGGGCACCCCGATCCTTTGGCATCCGCCTCTCTGTATGGGATTTAAGTGACGAGCAGATCCGAAGTCGTTTTCGTCTGAATCGTGCAGCACTACAGTTCCTATATGATCAGATTAAGACCAAAATTGATCCATCCACCAGACGCACCCATTCCATATTGTGAAATGGGGGAATTTCCAGGCAACCTCTGCCCTCCTCAGCGGGATCAGCCAGGCTACAATGAGCCGCAAATTTTACCAGGTAGTCCTGGCTATTTGCGACCTTATCCCTGTTTATATCAAATTTCCTGAGGATGAGGAGGAGGTTGCCAATAAAAAACGTGCGTTCTACCGCATGGGAGGGATCCCTAATGTGCTAGGGTGCGTGGATGGTACACATATCCCATTCCGGCCTCCCCGTGCACAGGAGCTGCATTATAGAAACCGTAAACAGTTCCATTCAATGAATGTCATGGTAGTGTGTGACCATGACATGAAGCTGCGGGCCGTGAGATCTGGCTTTCCCGGATCATGCCATGATTCTTACGTGCTCCAGCAATCAGTCATGTGCCGGAAGTTTGAGAACAATGATATGCCACCTGGCTGGCTACTGGGTAATTAATAATCCTTGACATAATTACAAGTTTGATATGTGGCCTAGTAAATTGCCAAACTAGATAACAGAAGCTTTAATGTATACATTATGTTCATGGTACTTGACAAATTGCTCTCTCTCAATTTGATTATTCAACAGCGGACAAGGGATATGGGCATAAAACGTGGCTAATGACTCCGGTCAGAGCCCCACAGACCACTGCCCAAGTACGCTACAATGCAGCACATGGCAAAACCAGATGCATTGTGGAAAGAACCATCGGCCTGCTGAAAGCACGCTTTCTCTGTTTGGCACGCCCAGGAGGAGAGATGTTGTACAGTCCACAAAAGGTCTCCAAAATCATCCTCGCATGCTGTGTCCTACACAATATTTACATATGTCACCGAATCGAACCCCCCGAGGAAACAGCACTGGTGTCAGAAGTCCCCAACATGGCCGCAGACAGTCACAAGGACATCCAGACTGGGTTTGAGCGACGGGAAAGCATGATTACCTCTTTTTTTTCGGTAAGCTAGGTCACCTTAACTATACTACAACTACTGTACTACAGGGCCCTTCAAATCATTACTTGACAAATATGTGGTTGGTCTCTAATTATTACCCAGAAAAATGTGTAGCTTAAAGTAATTTAAAAACAAAACATGGGGGTGGAAGTTGATAGGGATAAAGCAAAAGTAGCTTGCTTTCAATCTCTAAAGTTTAAAGGTGTTTGTTATGTAATTAAATTCAACCACAACAAACAAAGGGGATTTAGTAAAATATATTTGGAAGAACAACATAAACTAACTACACTTTTTTTCTCATTTTAGGCACCATGAACATGGCCAAACCAGTTTTTTTTTTATTTTATATTAAACCAAATATCTGCTTAAATAAATCCCCAAAAAAATAAAGGTTACATATTATTTGCATAATGTTAGATCACATTTCCTAATTTTACACATTGATTTCTATACATCAGCAAAGAAACGCTCAGGCGCTGTATTGAATACGGTGTAACAACTCAACAGCGCCTCTAAAGCACATCTGAAACATCATATTCAACATTGGCAGTGTGATTCCCAATAACGGCAGGTAGCGACTGAGGAGCCCTGGAATAGCGACTGACAGCTGATCGTGGCGGCCACTAGCGGTCGCTAATAGCGCCGCAATACAGACGTTCATCTGTCGCTACCTGGCGTTAGTGATGAATCAGCCTGCACGTTTCATCGGAATCGACTTATTAACAAATTGCTTAAAAAAAAGGACTTACCTTCTCCCTCTCCATCCTTCAGTGTGGTGTCCCCCTGCCGCTCCCCGCTCTGCAGTTGTGTCCTCGGTGTCCTCTTCCTTGCCAGCTCACTCGCCAGCGGGAGCTCCCCGATGCAGGTAGCAAGGTGGTGAAAGGCCAGTGAAAGGCCAAACAGAGAATCTGTATCCTGGTTGCAGAGAGGAGGTGAATAGGTCACTTACCAGGTAACTAACAGTGATTTTTTTTTTAGAATTTCAGGGAAAATTAGAAAGGCATGAATCTCAAAGAAATGTGTGGCGAAAACAACATATAAAAGACAAATAAATTGAGTAAAAGCAGAACACAACCCAGGATTTTGACTATTCCGGGTATTGTTACCTGTCCTGGGGGCATCCTGATTAGGGATGTCCCGCTATGTGTTGGTTAGAGCGACCGCTCGTGACATCACTTGTGCTGTGTGCTCCACATATTCTACATATTAATGGTTGATTTCTGTTTCCACATGTTATCAGTCGTGTGAATGAGAAATTGTATGTCAGCCATAATAATACACCGCTCAGCCAACGAATGAATTCTTGTTTATCTCACGATCACAGCAGGCAATCCACAAATGCATTATCACCTGCTTGTGGCCGATACCATTTTTTTATTTGCAAAACAATTTGTGTAAATGAGCCATTAGTTATACATCGGCATATTGTAATACTTTGTAATTTAACAAGTGAAAACATCAGCCTTATCACAGTTTTGTGATGTCTGAGCACAGCCTTTATTTTGAAAACTGGATTTGTACAAGAATAAAAAAAGCTAGAGAAAAAAACCCCAAAATAATAGAAAGAAGAGCAACAGATTTCTTTCCCTTAGCATAGTAGGAAAGGAAATAAACTAATAATATATGTCATTTCCTTCTGTAAAATCTCAGCTGTTCAAGGAGGCAGATGCTAAATGCTAAAGAAGAATAACAGCTGGTATTTTCATTCTCCTGGTTGTTGTCCTCTCTGATGGGGCATTTGTCATTGGGGGTCATGCTACTGTAATTATTGAGTGACTTGCAATGTGCATTGCAATGTGGATTGTAACCTGCGTCTCAGTGAGTCTTTAAGCGTTTAGGCAGAAAAAAGTGCACAAAAAGTTTTGTCTATCTTTTTTCCCCACAAATGACCTGTATTTTAACAGGTGAAGTACATCATTTTTCCTATAAGGTAAGGATATGTATTTTTACATTTGGAAATGACAGCACCCTAGGGCTATGATAAAAAAAATCGCAAATATTTCTGCATAGCGCATAGAATGCTGTTGTTTCCAAATGTAAAACAAACATCCTTATCTCATAGGAATCATGCACCTCACAAGATGATTTCTTGGTAATGGCAAAAGTGCTAATCAGTAATTTTCTAGGAGGTCTAGTAGGTCCTCCCACAGGAGAGGAGTCCTGCAAAGCCATATTGTAATTAGCCAGTGATTGAGGCATGCAACATAATCATTAGCTATAGCCAAAGGTCAAAATGGTCTGCTGCTAGCCCAAGTCAAAATGAGCAATTACTCTGGGAAACACCATACAGACAGAAGACGTTGACACAGATATAGGTAATGGAAATACATACCAGGAGCCTGCCCCTCTCCCATTTTTACAGGTGAGGTACATTCTTTTTATCAGGTAAGGACATTTATTGTTACATTGAAAAATAACAGCACCCTATGGGCTATACTAAAGAATTCTTAAATATTTCTGCACAGCCCATGGGGTACTGTTGTTTCCAAACTTATAAAAATTCCTTATCTCATAGGAAAAATGATGTACCTCACAAGGTGATTTCTTGTTAATGGCAAAAGTGCTAACCAGTAATACTCCTTAAAAGAGGGGAGTCCTGTGAAGCCACAATGTAATTAGCCAATGAGTTGAGGCATGAAACATAATCATTAGCCATAGCCAAAGGTCAAAAAGGTCTGCTGCTAACCCAAGTCCAAATGGGCATTTACTCTGGGAAACACTACACAGGCAGAAGATGTTGACGCAAATATAGGTAATAGAAATACATACCAGGGGGTTACAGGTAGCTGGATATGGGTTTTGGGAGCCTGGATCAGAAATTGGTAACAAGAACATGGAATAACTGCACACGCCGGGAACAAATAGCAAGAACCGAGCCACAGATTTGTACCACCAAAGTTGTCATCAACCATTTAATGGACAGAGGGTCCCACATTCTTTGGTTATTTAACAGGGGCCCAAATTATGGAAATGCTTGACCTTTAAGCTGCCCCCTCCCATTTTTTCAGGTGAGGTACAAATTTTTCCTATCAGGTAAGGAAATGTATTTTTATAATAAAATAACAGCACCCTATGAGCTATGCTAAAGAATTCCCAAATATTTTGGCATAACCCATGGGGTGCTGTTGTTTCTCAACTAAAACATCCTTATTTCATGTGGAAAATGTTACACCTCAAATAAAAATGCCCCATCACAGGTACAGGTCGTTTTTGTGGAGCAAAGATAGAAAAAACATTTTTTTGTACATTTTTTGTGTCCAACTGCTAAAAAGCTCAACAAGATGCAGGATGCAATCCACACTGAAATGCACACCGCAAGTCATGTAAATATAGGGACGATTCACACAGCAGGGAATCTCAAATTAGGACACCCCAGGAATGAGGACAGCAGTCTAAACGACTCCAGGGAGACTGTTGTTCCTCTTGAATGTAGCTATATATATATGTATGTATATTAATTAATTAATTAAACTGACCTGTGATGAGTCATGAGTAGGATCATAATGCTAACTTATATACATAATGACTGACTTTCTGTATTATGATCTAATATAAAAGGTCAGGTTAAGGATAATCTGTAGTGCGAGAATTATAGGGAACACTGATGCTTATCCCTCTTTGAAAAGTCTGCTCCATCTACTTCTACACCAAAAGTTTCAGAGACCTAGAGCATGTGTGTAAAGAAACATTTATGTTCATACTTTGCAAGATGATTTCATGTTAATGGCAAAAGTGCTAACCAGTGCTAACCTCCTTTAAAGAGAGGAGTCCTGCGAAGCCATGCTGTAATTAGCCAATCAGTTGAGGCATGAAAAATAATCATTAGCCATAGCCAAAGGGCAAAAAGGTCTGCTGCTAATCCATGTCAAAATGGGCATTTACTCTGGGAAACACCACACAGACAGAAGATGCTGACCAGATATAGGTAATAGGAATACATACCAGGGGGTTACAGGTAGCTGGATATGGGTTTTGGGAGCATAGATCAGTTGACAAGAATAAGAGTTGACAAGAATATGTAATAACTGCACACGCTGGGAACAAATAGCAAGAACCAAGCCCAGGATTTGTGCCACCAAAGTTGTCATCAACCACTCAATGGACAGAGGACCACATATTCTTTAGTTATTTAACAGTGAATATGGAGATGCTTGACCTTTAAGCCCCCCGCATTGGATACAGGTCTGAGAGGGTGGAAAGACAGAGAACAGACTCACAACAGAGGATAGGACAATTAAAATGGTTGAGAAGGAAAAGGCAGAGGCTAAGACTGAGGGCTAAGGCAGAGAATGCTTCAGCCTAGGACAAAAAAAAATATAATACTATAAATACAGGTTAAAAAACAAAAATTCTTAAGAACTAAGGGGAACTGGAAGAGCAGCATCAAGCAAATACAATGCAGTGTATCATATGGGTGACAGGTTTGGAAGATATACAGGATGGCATCATATGCAGAAACTCTAAACTAAATTAATCATTCCGAATTGTGTTTACAGGACAGTTAGTTTAACATCTATAGCGGTCAAACTAATGCAAAGTCTCATTTCCCATCTAAAAATGAACAACCTGTTGGATCCAAAACAGCACGGCTTTACTGAGATCATGCCAAGCCAATCTTACTGATTGGTCTGACAATGTCACTAAAGTGTTGGATGAAGGTGGTGCTGTGGATATCGCCTACCTGGATTTTAGCAAAGCCTTTGACACTGTACCACATAAAGAGCTCACAGATAAGTTATTGAAGGTAGGACTCAATCGCTGGATAGTTTGTGGATTTCCAGCTGGTCGATAGACCGGTATCAGAGTGTTGTTGTTAATGGCGTGCAATCTGAAGAAAGGAGAGCTACAAGTGTTGTGTCACAAGGCTCTGTCCTGGGCCCCTTTTAAATATGTTTCTAAGTGACATAGGAGAAGGCCTGGTATAAAAATTTTGCCTGTTTACTGATGATACAAAGGTGAGTGGATATTCCTGGAGGTGAAAAATGATTTAGCTTTACCAGATAAATGGTTAAGTGGAAACTGGAGATTAATGTCTCTAAATGTAAAATTATGCGCTTGGGTAGAAGGAATCCCTGCTCTGAGTACCGTATGGGCAGTACTGTGTTTGCCAGGTCTTCGGAAGAGAGAGATTTAGGGCTAAAAGTGATTACTAAAAGGTCATTATCAGTAAGTATCTGTGCAATTATTGTAAAATGCATCAAGAGATATGGCTTTCCTAGAAATATCATTATTGTTTATTTATAAAGCACCATGTAGAAATTAAAGAAAGGTTAATACAAATAATGTATATACTTATACCACAAAGTTTATATGGTTGATCAAATGTAACAAAGGGTACTGGGTTACTATAGGAGAGAGGGCCCTGCCCTTGCGAGCGTACATTCTGAGGCAGTGTTCCCTAAACCTTTCCTCCAGGCCCACCAACAGGTTATGTTTATAAAGACATAGCCATTTTGTAGCTCTGTCTGACCACTAATGACTTCATCTGTGCATCTGTGAAACATGGCCTTGATCTAAAGAATAAGTGTGAGGATTAGAGGCTGGGTCACAAGTAGTATGTGCTAAGCATGGTGGCACATGTTTTCAAAGTTTTCAAGATTGTGAAGTGGTATCATAAGCCAAATGAGAAATGTTTTGAGGGTGCAGGCCGCGCCCACCTGCTGCCCTGACCTGGGTGCTTGCATGTGCCCCAGGCGGAAGAAGCAGCAGATGGAGGAGACAGTGCCCCCGCCGCTGTCATCGCTGCCTGTAAAAGACAGCGATCGCAGCGGCGGGGCCGGGACAGAGCCCGCCGCTGCTTCTTGCGGCCAGCTCCGTGAATGGGGTGGGCGTGGCCTGTGCCGATGCTGACGCGGCGCAGGCCACGCCCACCCCATTCACGGAGCCGACCGCTCAGCTGAGCGGTGTCAGTGGAGAGGTGAGTTTAACTTCTTTTTTTTTTTTACTTAAGCAGACTGGGGGGAAAGGGGGGTGCCACACAGCCTATGGGAATTGGGGGGAGGGGGGATGCCACACAGCCTATGGGAATTGGGGGGAGGGGGGGATGCCACACAGCCTATACAAATGGGGGTAGAGGGGGGGATGCCACACAGCCTATGGGGGGAGGGGGGGATGCCACACAGCCTATACAAATGGGGGAGAGGGGGATGCCACACAGCCTATGAGGGGAGAGGGGGATGCAACACAGCCTATGGGAATTGGGGGGAGGGGGGGATGCCACACAGCCTATACAAATGGAGGGAGAGGGGGGGGATGCCACACAGTGTTAGGGCTAGCGCTGCGGAGACGCCTCATGGCGCTTCCAGCCGTCCCTCTCCCGGGGCGAGAGCCGCGCTTCCTCCCCGCGGCTTTCCCCGCCGGGTCTCCCCTAGCCCGAGCGCTGTGTCCCTTCCTGGCAGCGCCCCTCGCTTACCTGGTGTCCTGCCCTCCGTCCGGCGTGGCTGCCGGGGCCTGCGGGCGGCTCCCTCACTTCCTTCTTCCTCCTTGCCTCTCCTGCGCGCACGTCCCCGGCCACTAGGGGGCGCGCGCTGCAATACTGTGGAATTTAAAGGGCCAGTGCATCTCTAATTGGTGTCCGGCCGTCCAATCCGGTAATATCACTTCCTTTTTATTCTGGCCAGCCCTTCCTCCCTTTGCCGGATTATCGGTGTGTTTCCGTGATTGTCTGTAGTTAAATCTGTGGCTTTTTTCGTGTATGACCTCGGCTTACCTTTTTGACCACGAACCTCCGCTGCCTGTCCCGACCTCGGTCTGTCTCTTCGTCTGTGAACCTCCGCTGCCTGTCCCGACCACGGCTTGTCTACTCGCTGCTGAACCCTCGCTGCCTGCCCTGATTCTGGCTACTCACCGTGACCATCGTTTATCTCTGCTGTACAATACCTCGGCAAATTGTGGAACTGTGCCGCCGTTGGGGGGTAGCGACCTGGGAGTCATCAGCCGCACAAGACCAACCTGCTTCGCGGCGGGCTCTGGTGAAAACCGGTGGCTCCTTAGACCCCGCTTCCCTGACGCGGTACTCACCAACAGTTCCGCAGTTCCAGTGGGTCCACGCTTCATTGGTTTCATCCGGTTGTAACAGTATAATCCGGCCATGGATCCCGCCGAGGTGCCATTGCCAGACGTCTCTGAACTACCTGCACTAGTCGCCATGCAGTCACGGCAGATCAATCAACTTACGGCCATGATGCAGCAACTTCTGTCTATGCAGCAACCGCAGACGCCACCGCCTGCTCCGGCTGTTCCACCACAGCTTCCGGTGGCTTCCTCCGCGAGGATTCGTCTCTCCCTGCCAGCTAAATTTGAAGGAGACGCAAGACTTTGCCGTGGGTTTCTTGCCCAATGTTCCCTGCACCTGGAGCTATTGGCTGACCAATTCCCTACTGAGCGCTCCAAGGTGGCCTTTATTATCAGCCTGCTCTCTGGGAAGGCCTTAGCCTGGGCTACCCCATTGTGGGACCGCAACGACCCCATTACCCTCATGGTTCAAACTTTTGTGGATCAGTTTCGCCAGGTTTTTGAGGAACCTGCCCGGGCGTCTTCAGCCGAATCTGCCTTATTGAATCTGGTTCAAGGTGATCTGTCGGTGGGAGAATATGCCGTTCGCTTCCGAACTTTGGCAGCCGAGCTAGCTTGGAACAATGAGGCTCTCTGTGCCTGCTTTAAGAAAGGTCTCTCTAGTAGGGTCAAGGATGTTCTTGCTGCCCGGGATCTCCCTACTTCTCTTTCTGAACTAATCCAACTTGCCACACGTATAGACATTCGTTTTACAGAGAGGCGGGATGAATTCCGCCAAGATTCTCTGCGTGCCAAGAGGGCATTCCGTTTGGCCCCTACGTTTCAGAACCCTCAGTCTACGCTTTCGTCTCCGTCTGAAGAAGTCATGCAAGTGGACCATACTCGCTTGACTCCCCAGGAAAGGTCGCGCCGGAGACTCGAAAGACTTTGTCTATACTGCGCCAGCCCAGAACATTTTTTGAAAAATTGCCCAATCCGCCCACCACGCCAGGGAAACGGGCGCACCTAGAATCGTTTGGAGAGGCGTCTCTGGGTGTCTGTGCTTCCTCTCCTAGGTTCACTGTGCCGGCACAACTTCACTTGGGCTCCACTTCCGTCCTGAACTTACCGGCCTTCTTGGACTCTGGTTCGGCGGGCAACTTCATCGAGGCCTCCTTGGTCACTAAGTATGATATAGCTGTCTACCGTCTGGCCAAGCCACTATTTGTCGCGGCCGTTAATGGGGACAGATTGAACTGCATGGTGCGCTACCGCACCAAACCTCTACTTCTGAAGATCGGCCTCTTCCATCAGGAATTTCTGGAATTTTTCGTATTACCCCACTGTACCTCGCCGCTTCTCTTGGGGCTTCCCTGGCTCCAGCACCATAACCCTACCTTGGATTGGTCCACTGGGGACATCAAGTCCTGGGGCGCAACATGTGTTAAGAACTGCCTTACGTCTTTGCCAGTCCAAATTACTGCTCCCACGACTCCATTACCGGGTCTACCTGAAGTTTATCGGTCTTTTTCCGTCGTATTTAGCAAGAGGCAAGCTGAGTCACTTCCGCCTCATCGCCCTTACGATTGCCCGATTGATCTTCTACCTGGCGCCACTCCTCCTCGCGGACGCATCTATCCGCTGTCTGTCCCTGAAACCCAAGCAATGTCGGAATACATTCGGGAGAATTTACAAAAGGGGTTCATTAGGAAATCCTCTTCTCCTGCTGGAGCGGGCTTCTTCTTTGTACAGAAAAAGGACGGGTCTCTTCGGCCCTGCATCGATTACCGGGGCCTCAATAAAATTACGGTAAAGAACCGTTACCCATTGCCCTTGATCTCCGAACTTTTTGATCGTCTTCGCGGAGCTAAGATTTTTTCAAAATTGGATCTGAGAGGCGCCTATAACTTAGTCCGCATTCGAGAGGGTGATGAATGGAAGACGGCCTTCAACACGCGAGACGGTCATTTTGAGTATCTCGTTATGCCCTTCGGCCTCTGCAATGCCCCCGCAGTTTTTCAGGAGTTCGTTAACGACATTTTTCGGGACCTGTTGTACACCTGTGTTGTGGTCTATCTTGACGACATTCTCATCTTCTCCTCGTCCCTCGAAGAACATCATCAGCACGTCAGACAAGTCTTGTCTCGTTTACTGCAACACCATCTTTATGCTAAGCTCGAGAAATGCCTTTTTCATCAAACCGCATTACCTTTTTTGGGGTACATAGTTTCTGCTCAAGGTCTCCAGATGGATCCTGCCAAGTTAAAGGCGGTCCTTGAATGGCCTCGACCAGTCGGTCTTCGTGCAATCCAGCGATTCTTGGGGTTCGCAAACTATTACCGCCAGTTCATTTTACACTTTTCCACGACAGTAGCCCCCATCGTGGCCCTCACCAAAAAAGGAGCCAATCCCAAGGCATGGTCTCCGCAGGCTGAAGCAGCCTTTCTTGCATTAAAGAAGGCCTTCGCCTCGGCACCGGTACTTTCCAGACCTGACCCGTCTCGTCCTTTCGCTCTTGAGGTGGATGCCTCTTCCGTCGGAGCCGGAGCAGTACTTACGCAACGATCCTCGTCCGGCAAAGCTCGAACTTGCGGATTCTTTTCTAAAACCTTCTCTCCTGCCGAGAGGAACTACACCATTGGAGATAGAGAGCTATTAGCCATCAAATTGGCGCTGGAAGAATGGAGACATCTCCTCGAGGGATCTATCTTCCCAATTTCCATTTTTACTGACCACAAGAACCTCTCTTATCTGGAATCCGCACAACGCTTAAACCCTCGTCAGGCCCGTTGGTCACTCTTCTTTGCACGCTTTAATTTCCAGATCCACTTCTGTCCAGCTGCAAAAAACATCAGGGCAGACGCTCTCTCCCGTTCCTCGGATGTCTCGGATAAGGTCTCTTCTCCGCAGTTTATAATTCCACCCGATCGTCTGGTTCACTCTGCTCCCGCTGCTCTAGAATCAGGTCCTCCGGGGAGGACTTTCGTACCTGTCTCTCGTCGCCTTTTAATACTAAAATGGGGTCATGCCTCCCATACTGCTGGTCACCCTGGAATCAAGAAGACCTGCGCCATCATCTCCAGATACTACTGGTGGCCCACGTTAGCAAAAGATGCCGCAGAATTCGTACAAGCCTGCACCTCGTGCGCGCGCAACAAGACCCCTCGTCAACATCCCGCAGGTCTTCTCCAACCACTTCCCATTCCGGACATCCCCTGGTCTCACATCGCCATGGATTTTATCACTGACCTTCCGCCTTCACAGGGCAATACCGTCATCTGGGTAGTGGTGGACCGATTTTCGAAGATGGCGCATTTCATTCCGTTGCCTGGATTACCTTCTGCTCCCCTTTTGGCAAAGAATTTCCTTAAACACATCTTCCGTCTACATGGGCTCCCAACCCACATTGTCTCCGACAGGGGAGTTCAATTCGTATCGAAATTCTGGAGGGCTCTCTGTAATCAATTAAAGGTGAAATTGGACTTTTCTTCCTCGTATCATCCCCAATCCAATGGCCAAGTGGAGAGGGTAAATCAAACTTTGGGGCTGTATCTACGCCATTTTGTTTCCACTCGCCAGGATGACTGGGTGGACCTGCTGCCCTGGGCAGAGTTTTCTTATAACTTTAAGGACTCTGAATCCACCGGAAAATCCCCTTTCTTTATAGTCTATGGTCGTCATCTCCTTCCTCCTCTGCCTTTACTAACGCCCTCCTCGGTACCTGCGGTCGATGACCTTTCGCACCAGTTTTCTTCCATCTGGCGTGAAACACAGCATTCACTGGAACAAGCCGTGTCTCGTATGAAAATCCAGGCTGATAAGAAGAGAAGGACTCCTCCTTTATACTCTCCGGGGGATAGGGTATGGCTTTCGGCCAAGTATATTCGTTTTAAAATCCCCAGTTACAAACTTGGTCCTCGCTTCTTGGGACCTTTTAAGATCCAACAACGTATCAACCCTGCCTGTTACAAGCTGCATCTGCCACCCTCTCTCCGCATAACCAATTCCTTCCATGTCTCTCTGCTCAAACCGGTGACTGTTAATCGTTTTTCCCCCAAATTATTGGAACCTAAGCCAGTCGCAGGTACTGAAGATACCTTTACGGTCAAAGAGATACTTGCTTCGAAGATCTCCAGAGGAAGACGCTATTTCTTGGTGGATTGGGAGGGCTACGGCCCTGAGGAGAGATCCTGGGAACCGGAAGAAAACATCCTTGATCGGACCCTTATTTCGGACTTCCTTGGTCCTAAGAAGAGGGGGAGACCTAAGGGGGGGGGGTACTGTTAGGGCTAGCGCTGCGGAGACGCCTCATGGCGCTTCCAGCCGTCCCTCTCCCGGGGTGAGAGCCGCGCTTCCTCCCCGCGGCTTTCCCCGCCGGGTCTCCCCTAGCCCGAGCGCTGTGTCCCTTCCTGGCAGCGCCCCTCGCTTACCTGGTGTCCTGCCCTCCGTTCGGCGTGGCTGCCGGGGCCTGCGGGCGGCTCCCTCACTTCCTTCTTCCTCCTTGCCTCTCCTGCGCGCACGTCCCCGGCCACTAGGGGGCGCGCGCTGCAATACTGTGGAATTTAAAGGGCCAGTGCATCTCTAATTGGTGTCCGGCCGTCCAATCCGGTAATATCACTTCCTTTTTATTCTGGCCAGCCCTTCCTCCCTTTGCCGGATTATCGGTGTGTTTCCGTGATTGTCTGTAGTTAAATCTGTGGCTTTTTTCGTGTATGACCTCGGCTTACCTTTTTGACCACGAACCTCCGCTGCCTGTCCCGACCTCGGTCTGTCTCTTCGTCTGTGAACCTCCGCTGCCTGTCCTGACCACGGCTTGTCTACTCGCTGCTGAACCCTCGCTGCCTGCCCTGATTCTGGCTACTCACCGTGACCATCGTTTATCTCTGCTGTACAATACCTCGGCAAATTGTGGAACTGTGCCGCCGTTGGGGGGTAGCGACCTGGGAGTCATCAGCCGCACAAGACCAACCTGCTTCGCGGCGGGCTCTGGTGAAAACCGGTGGCTCCTTAGACCCCGCTTCCCTGACGCGGTACTCACCAACAGTTCCGCAGTTCCAGTGGGTCCACGCTTCATTGGTTTCATCCGGTTGTAACACACAGCCTATGGGGGGAGAGGGGAATGCCACACAGCCTATACAAATGGGGGAGAGAGGGATGCCACACAGCCTATGGGGGGAGAGGGGGATGCCACACAGCCTATACAAATGGGGGGGAGAGAGGATGCCACACAGCCTTTGGGGGGAGAGGGGGATGCCACACAGCCTATACTAATGGGGGAGAGGGGGATGCCACACAGCCTATGGGGGGAGAGGGGGATGCCACGCAGCCTATACAAATGGGGGGAGAGGGGATGCCACACAGCCTATGGGAGGAGAGGGGGATGCCACACAGGCTATGGGGGAGAGGGGGATGCCACCCAGCCTATACTAATGGGGGGGAGGGGGAATGCCACACAGCCTATGGGGGAGAGGGGGATGCCACACAGCCTATGGGGGAGAGAGGGATGCCACACAGCCTATGGGGGGAGAGGGGGATGCCACACAGCCTATGGGGGGAGAGGGGGATGCCACGCAGCCTATGGGGGGAGAGAGGGATGCCACACAGCCTATGGGGGGGAGAGGGGAATTCCACACAGCCTATGAGGAGAGAGGAGAATGCCACACAGCCTATACAAATGGGGGGAGGGGGGATGCCACACAGTATATACAAATGGGGGGGAGAAGGGGATGCCACACAGCCTATGGGGGGAGAGGGGGATGCCACACAGCCTATACTAATGGGGGGAGGGGGATGCCACACAGCCAATCGGAATGGGGGACGCCACACTGCCTATATGGAGAATAGGAGGGGGGAATGCCACACTGCTTATGATAATGGGGTGTACACTGCCTTTATGGGAATGGGAGGGGGGAGAATGCCACACTGCCTATATAGGGAATGGGAGGGGGATGCCACACTGTCTATGGAATGGGATGGAGGCATGCTACACTGTCTATGGAATGGGGACATCCCACACGGCCAATGGGAAAGGGGAATGCCACGCTGTCTGTAATGGTGCGTTTTTGGTTTAAAATATTTTTTTTCTTATTTTTCTCCCCCAAATCCTAGGTGCGTCTTATGGGCAGGTGCTGGGATGGTAATATTTACCTAGTGAGGGTTATCCAAATATTTATTTCCATCAAAAAATATTTTTTCTCCAGTAAATCCCCTGCACTTGACTGGCTTTTGCAATGAACAATTCTACAAGTGTAGTACTAAATATAATAATGTAGATACTTTAGTACTTGTCCCCTATGGGCTTTCAAACACATTAAAAACCTAATTATCTCATATTTTGTTTGGCATAAATATGAAAATGTGAATTTGAATTCACTAAACATAATGTATGTAATGTTTTCTCCTAATAAACACTATTGAAATAAAATTAGCTGCTCCAAATGTGTTATTTATTATAAGTGCCCTTGTGAAATTCCTAATTGATCTACTCATTGAGGGGATTTTCTTCAAAATATATACAAAATCCACTTAAAGGTGTGTTGAGGCTCAGACCTCATTTCAGATACAAATTATTTTTTTCCAGAAATATCTTTGCACAATCTTGTGTGCTAAAGTAAAAAAGCTCACTCATGCAAGTTGCAATTCACACCCAAAGTAATCCTTGCTATACAACATACTTAGCATGATCAATGTATGATGGGTAAAGGCTCAACACCATTTTCTATGTCAAGGGGGCCTCCACCACTTGTTTATTGTGGTCATCAGGAGTCCGAGACAGGAAAGATGCCAGTGGCGGCATGACTGAATCAGTAAAAGAGTAGACATCAAACTTGCAGTGAGGGAAGGAAGGGGTTCCTGATTACAGCCCCGGGCACGGCTTCCACTGACCAGCAACAAGATTGGCTCAGACGGCAATGACGTAGCCGCGTGTGCCATCCCATGTACTGTGTCTTTCATTCTTGAGACTTACCCACTCCCTTGTTTGCATTTTGGGCATCCTATGAAGTGTGCATTGAAATTCTGAAGACTTACCTTCTCCCTGTTTTTGCATTCAGTGTCCTCCCATGTTGTCTGCTTCCACCCACTGTTACTCACCTTTTTTCTTTGGAGCTCCTTAGCCCACCTTCTCTTTCCATACACCATTACCCACCGCTTTTGGAGCTGCGACACCCTACTTGGAGTAAGTAACATTATTAAAGGCCACCACGCAGCATTTAAATATTAACATATGTGTTTATTTTTTCTTTATTGCATGGCACGGCCCGCTTCGGTATTCATTACAGTTGGGTTATTCAGCCACTAGGTGACGCAGTGGTACTGCAGAAAGCTGTGGCATGTCCCGGCTCCCTATAAAAACGGGATTAACCGACAAATTCCCAGAGTTTCCTCTGCAGTGATACTGCAAAGTTAGAAGATAGCTCTCTCTCTTGTGCAGGTGAGCGGGGCAACTAAGCATGCGGCCCTGCATGTCTATTTCCATCCGTTTCTGGACCCTCACTGCCTCCCAGCCTCGGCTGACAGATCGGGTGAAGGTAGAAGAGCACTAGGGTCAAGTGCTCCAGGAGCGCTGCTCCTAGCCGCAGACCCTGTACCACGAAGGGTAGTCTAGGCTTTATGGTGAGCCTATTAGGGATGTGGAGTTTCTGTCCAGGATTCTGATGAGGTGAGTTGCTCGGGGACTGCCTTCTCGTCTCTCTCTCTTCCCTCCCCCCCTCTCTGACTTTTTTCGGGGGGGGGGGGGGGCAGTGGTGGCGGCGAGTGGTGATATCTGTGGTGTTTTTGATGTTTTTTGTGTGTTTTGTGGTGTTTTTAGCGGCCGCACCGCTTTGTACTGCGCTCTGCGGCTGTAGGCGCTATAACCTGAGGTGATTTTGCTTAGTCATGGCGTCGGGCGGGTCACGTGAGCGCCGTTTTCTGCACTCTTTGGGGGGGGCGGGGCCTGGTGATGATGCGTATCGCGTTGTCCCCCCGTGGCCCGCCCCTCGAGGTACCTCTGCCGGCGCCATTGTGGACAAGCTGCCCGTCTGGTTTTCTCCCTTCCTGACTGCAGCGCTGCTTCACACGGTGTCTCGACTTCTCCGGTGGTCTGTGCCTGAGCTACCCTACGGTGTCTTCGGTCCGTGAGTCCCCCTTGGGGGTTTTTTTATTGCATGGGGTGTATTTGTTGCGGGTTGCTCATGTGTCTATTTACTTATGTCTTTCAGGCGGGATACCCTTGGGTTGTGGTTTCTCCCGGCTCCACTCCTTCCTCCCCCTAATTTTCCCCTTCACTACTTCTGGGGGCATCCCGTGGGAGGGCATCCCGGGTGGCTTCTGTCTTAGCCTTTACCCACCACTGGCCTATTGTGCCTGTATTAATCACCATATGGAGGCTTCTGGGGATAGCGTGCTTGGGGGCCCTTTCGGGGCAAGCCCGGCTGTGTTCCATGTGTGGGGTATCCCCGGTGAGTAACAGTGTCACGGTGTGCGTGCCGTGCGCTGAAAGTGTCCTTGCGCTCCAAGCTGGTTTTCCTGCTTCGCTTCCCAGCTCTGCGCATCCCTCAGCTTCACCTACTCCCCCGCTACTTCAATTGGGCCCCAATGAGGGGGACATTAGCAGGGAGTCTTTGCAGGTGGCCAACATTGAGAAGCAGCTTGCCAGGTCTGTTCCTAGGAAGGCCTCTGGCAAGAAGCGGCACCTGGATCCCAGATCCTCCCCTCTTCCTGAGATGTATGTGGGGATCGATGATCTTGGAGAATGTTACCCCCTTGTGATGGGAGAGTTTTCCCAGGATTCTGACTCCTCTGGGAACCAGCAGGAGGGTTGCGATAGTGACCCTGGTTCGGCGTCCGGAGAGGACTCATGGTACCCTGAGGACACTGATAATATGCTGTCACATATTTTTGAGATTTTGCACATTGCTGCCCCTTAGGTAGCTAAGAGAAAGCAGGGGGAGCTTTTTCACCCTGGTAAACAGCGTCTTGAGGTCCCTGAGCAGGAACATTCACCACCTTGGTGCTTAAAGAATGGGAATGTCCTAACAGGCTGACTGCTGTGCCCAAGGGTCTGGATAAAAAATATCCCTTTTCTGCTGATCTTGTTAAGAGGTGGTCTTTTCCCCCTGAAATGGACGCTCCTGTACTAAGCTTGTCCAATACTTCGGTTGTGCCTTCCCCTGACACTGCCACTCTGAGGGACAGTGAGGATAGGCGCATGGATCAGTTGGCCTGCCATGCTTTAACTTGTGCGGGGGCTGGATTGCGCTGGGCCTGTGCTGCCGCTATCACGGCTATTGCCCTTAAGAAGCTGCTCAAGCGTCTTCTTGATGGCGCTACTGCTGGTAGTGGAGGGGAGGAACATAGGTCTCTCTTACTTTGTTCTGATTTTGTTACATTTATCCATACTGCTATGGATGATGTTGTGCGGCTGAGCGGTAGGGCCTCCGCCCTCTTGGTGGCTATGCGCCGCTCTGTCTGGTTGCGCCAATGGGCAGCTGACGCTGTGGCTAAAAAAGCTCTCACTGGTCTCCCCTTTGCAGGGCTACGGCTTTTTGGGGAGCGTCTGGATGTTTTAGCCAAGGATGGCAGGCTGCCTCAGCGCAGGAGGCAGTCTCGGACCTTTCGGGGGTCCTCCGTCCCCCTCCCTTCCTTTCGTACTCCCAGAGGAGGTCGTGGCTCCCTCTTCTCTAGTGGCCGCAGAGATTCTTGGGGCCGTGGCAGATCCCATGGTCGTCCTGGTCTTTCCTGGATTGCTAAGCCCAAACCCTCTCCCAAGCCCCCTCAGGCATGAAGGGGCGCCCTCACCCATCCGGGTGGGGGGATGGCCTTGGCTTGTTACTCATATCTGGAGGCTTCACCTCTCAGACCGGTGGATTCAGGAGCGAATATCCTCTGGTTGCATGATAGAGTTTGTGGCCTGGCTGTCTCCAGGATTCATCAGATCCCGGATGTTTTTTGAACCCCCTGTCTACTCCAGGGGTGTTTCTGGTGGTTCCTTGACTGTTGGAGTCAGGAGTCTTTTCATAGGTCCCCCAACTGGAAGACTTTCTGAGGCCCATTTACAAAATTGTCTGATTCCACCCCCTTATTTGCCTAAAGATGTTATGCTGAGATCAGTACCCTTCGCCTGGGCGACCTCATGGCCACTGTGGACATCAAGGATGCTTATTGTCCTGTGCCTATCTTTCTGGGTCATCAGAGATTTTTAAGGTTCGTGCTGGAGAATCAGCATTATCAGTTAGTGGTTTTACCCTTTGGTGTCTCCTTGGCACCTCGGCTGTTCACCAAGATAGTGGCAGGGGCGTGGCTCTGCTAAGGAAACAGGGCATCCGCCTCATTCCTGACCTGGACGTCATCCTCTTGGGCCCAGTCTTTCCTCATATTGGGCAGGTCACTCAGACGGTGACCTTCACTCTAGAATCCCTTGGCTGGGTGATCTACCATCCCGAGTCTTATCTGTTCCCGTCCTTGGTGAGGGTTTTTTTCTGGGTATGACCCTGGATATCTCAGGTCAAGTGTTCCTTCCCCTGTAGAGGGTGAAGGGTCTTCAGATGCAGGCTTGAGCTCTGCTACTGTGTCCTCATCCCTACACCTGTCAAGGGATGCAGTTGGTGGGCCTGATGTTTTCCTGCTTTGGGTAGTCCCCTTTGCTTGTTTCACATAAGACATATTCAGTCGAACCTCTTGTCAGTTTTGGATTGGGGCCCTGTGTCCTTGGATCGGGAGTTGATCTGTCTTCTCTGGCCAGACGGTCCTTCTGGTGGAGGTTGGACTCCAGGAACCTTACACCCTTGTGCTGAGAGACTGTCGCCCTGTATGCCAGTCGGACAGGTTGGGGGGACTTCTGGAGATGACTGAGATTCCAGGGAAGGTGGGGCCCACATGAGGGCCATGTTTCCATCAACGTCCTGGAACTGTGGGCAATCAGGTTGGTTTTTCTTACCTGATCACTCACCTTCAAGGTTGGACTGTTCAGATCCACTCAGACAACCATATGGCGGTTGTCTACATCATCCATCAGGGAAGTACTTGGGGCAAGTGAGCCTTCAAGGGAGGGTCCCTGATTCTGTCTTGGGCCGAACAGCATGTTCCCTGCATCTCAGCGGTTTACATTCCGGGGGTGGAAAACCAGGTGGCGGACTCCCGGCGTAAGGGGTTGTCTCGTCTGAGGGAATGGTCCCTCAACAACTGGGTGCTTCTCTCCCTGTTTCACCGCTGGGGTCATCTGGATGTGGTCCTGTTTGGGTACCGCCACAATCACAACTTTCCGATTTTGTCTCTGTTTCAGGATCATCCTGTCTTTGCTGTGAGTGCCTGGGCATTCCCTTGGCCGGAGTTCGGCTTCTCTATGAGTTCACTCTGTTTCCTCTTCTGGGCAGTGTTATATGCAACATAGCCCAGGAACGGGGACCGGCCACCCTGGTGGCCCCTTCTCGGCTGTTGAGACCTCCATCTTGGTGATAATGGAGTTGTCTGCTTCTGTTGTTGATTCCATGATTAGGCCTATGTACTTCATCTATTAGAGGGTCTGACAAGTTTACATTGCCCGGTAGGACTCTAAGTCTCTTCCCTGTAGGGTTTTTTTGCTATTCCCAGGACTCTGGAATTCTTGCAACTTGGTTGGATTTGAACCTTCAACTTAGTACACTCAGAGGCCAGGTTTCTGCTCTGGCAATTTTCGTCCATTTCTGCTTTTGCCACGACCTTGACTGGTTCAAGTTTTCACAGGGTTTTTTCTCACCTGCGTCCACAACATACTACTTCTACCAGTCTGGGATCAAAATCTGGTGTTGTCTGCTATGCAGAGGCCTCCCTTTGATTCTATCTGGGAGGCTGCCTTGCACGGTTTGACTCTTTGCTTGACTATTTTCACTATTGCTTATGTAAGAAGAGTTCTCAGCTAGTGGCACTTTCCATCAAGCGGCATCAGGATGAGGTGGTGTTCTGGCTTTTGTGTCTGCCTTTCATCACAATCAGGACATTGTCTTTCCTTCATTGTGTTCTAATCCTACTAATTCTGAGGAGGGGTCACTGCATTCTCTGGATGTGGTCAGGGCTCTGAAGTTTTATTTGGTCGCTATGGAGACTTTCAGGAAGTCTGATGCTCTGTTTGTTCTCTCTTCTGGACCAAGGAAGGGTTTGCCTCCCTTTGCTAAGGGAAAGGAACTCCCTTTAGGATTACAGCTCTTTCTACTCGTGCTATTGGTGTCTCTTGGGTTTTCGGCACCAAGCTTCTGTTTAACAAGTTTGCAAGGCCGCTACTTGGTCTTCTGTTCATACTTTTTCTAAGTTTTACAAAGTTGTTGTTAAGGCCTCAGCTGATGCTGCTTTTGGTCGCAAGGTGCTTCAGGCAGTAGTGACTTCAACTACTGGCCGTTACTCTTTGGGGATCCCACCCTATTCTGGACACTGCTTTTGGATGTCCCAACTGTAATGAATACCGAAGCGGGCCATGCCATGCAATAAAGAAAAAAGCAATTCTGTGAGTACTCACCTGTAGAATTGTTTTTGTTCTTCGCCCCACCCTTGTTATTGTTATTCTTTGTTGCCTCTTTATGGTGATTGTTCCAAGTTAATTGGGGTTTTTTACCCTTTTTTACATTCCTTACCTTATTCTCTCCCGGCTTCTTGTCTCACTGCTTGTCTACGCTGGGAATTTGTTGGTTAATCCCGTTTTTATAGGGAGCCGGGACATGCCACAGCATTCTGCATTACCACTGCGCCACCTATTAGCGGAATAACCCAACTGTAATGAATACCGAAGCGGGCCATGCCATGCAAGAACAAAAATAATTCTACAGGTGAGTACTCACAGAATTGCTTTTTTTTTGTTTATATGAAAACTATAAAACCATTTTTTAACATTTAAAACATAAAAAATATTTTTATTTCCTGGGACAAACATGGCACCTGTAAATACAAATGAATAGCATGTTAACACCTGTTTGGACACATGTGGCTGTAGATGTTCCCCAAATTGAACCTACTTAACACAACATGGTTTTCCGGCCCCAAGTGGGCGGGTCTGATGTCCAGACTGAGGCACAGCCTAGACTCATACTAGATATGCCTAGGATAAACATACATCTATCCTAAGATAAAGAGAACATATACATAAGGGCAGACTAGATGGACCTTGTGGTCTCTATTTGGCCATCAACCTTCTAAATTTTTATGAGACCAAAGTGCAGGACTCAGACACTGGGCTCTTAGGAAAGCATCAGACTGCAGGATTGACTGCAGATATAGAGGGTAGCCGGTCAAGTCTTGGGTCTGTCTTTAAAGGAAAACCCAAACTTATTGTTTTACTCTTTTGGAAGGTAAAACTTGTGGACTTTCCCATTAAATCCCTGGCAACCTATTGGAGTTTGAAGTGGAGTTTTACATATAATGTTTAATAGTTTAACAATAATTAGGTAGACAAAATGTCTGCATATGAGTAATAACAGCTTCCTATCATATTAATCAATGAGGAGAGGCCTGCTACAGTTTGACTTCACAGTTGGGAAAGACTGTCAAATTACTCTAACATTATTCCCCATTCTATTAGTACTCTAGAAACTGCAATCATCTTGCATGTTTAATATCAAAACACACTACACAATATATTGTGTTTTTTTAATAGAGTGTACAACAATAAAAAGTATTAATGCAGTTAACCATAATAATCACACAGCTAAAACATGTATATGATGATCGCTTTCCAGCTAAGACACCCTCTCTGCAGGCAGACTATGTTGAGAATGTTTTGCGCCTTTAAGACAAAGCAACACATGGCCTGGCAGATGTCTTATCACTAAATCCCAGTATATTGTTTTACACGCTAAGCAGCTGATTAAGAAAGCTGCTATATTAACTATTACCTTAAATTAGGCAGGAGCAACGCTAACGCAGGGCATATTTTTAAAAAATCTTGAAACTGAATATGAAGATATTTATATTTATGTGAATATAAATATCTAGTTATAAATCTGGGAGCTAAAAAATGAAGAATACTTGAATGTACATCATGAAGATTATTTGTTTATCACATACGCTTATAGTTATGGAAGCAGGTGATATAAGAGAACATACAGTTGTGAATAGGGTTTGAAGAAAGATTTGTGCATCACATTTGTTCGCCAGTCCAAATAACAAACAAAAACCTTTTCCAAATAAAAAATCTGACTACCCTAAGATGACTGCGCCCTGTGGGGCTACCCCATATCAACACCCCAAAGGCTGACTCTTAAAGTGGACCAACACCCAGGATTTTGACTATCCTGGGTTTTGGTCCACTTCGGTGGGGCACCCCGATCGGGGGTGCCCCGCTGTGTGAAACCCCCCAGAAAGCCCCAAAAACTCACCTCTCCCGCTCCCAGGTGACCGCTGCAGCCAATCCCCGCCGGCGGACAAGCAGGAGGCAGCGACGGACAAGAGAGCGCGCCCGCCACCTCCTGCGCGTCACTCTTACAGGGCGCGCGCGCGCGCGCCGGCCATTCACAAACGGCTGGCGCAGGTGCGCGTCCTGCTAGAGGGACGCGCAGGAGGCGGCGGCGGGCGCCGCTGGATCGAGGAGCAGGTAGGGATTTAGGGGTTTCTGGGGGGTTTTATAAAGCGGGGCACCCCCGATCGGGGTGCCCCGCTGTCAGGGAGCTGATCGGTCCGGGAATCTTATAGATTCCCGGGCCGATCATGTGAGGGTGTTGGTCCACTTTCATAACCGGCTGTCCCACCTCTAATGCTTAACCATCCACTCAATTGGACTAAGAGGGTTATGTATTAAAATTTGACAAGGCTCTCCTTGTTTGGTGAAACAGTTCTATGGGGGAGGTAGAGAATTTTTCCAATGAGGGGTATGTTTTTAGCGGATAACAGCACATTGAGGAGTGTTTATTTTTCTCTGGTCTCGTCAAATGGGCTGTTATTTACTTAGAAAAAAAAGGTCTGTGCCTCCCCTTTGGAATGGATCTGTTGCAAAAGCCAAATAGCTGCAAGGGATTTTTTAAAAATCTATTTTGTATGTTTGGTGTATTGAGCTGGAGAGGATCTCAATAAGAGCACAGTATATATAGGGAAGCTCATCAAATCTTAAGGAGGTGTGCAAATAGGAAGAACTTCCTCCAAACAGTTTTGGCAGCATGACTCAGGCCTTTGGCCTATTAGGCAGCATGCGGGTAGAGCACCATGTTCACCAAATAAAAGGCACGTCAGCCTCCATAATTATTCCATGACACATAAAAGCTAACTGATTTCTGCTTAGGTCACATGTGTGTGATTCCAATAAAACCAATGGCATTTGTTCTGAGACAGTAACGGCATAGTAGATTGGAAATACATTTATAAGAGCAGCTTCCTGTACTCAGCCTTTATGTCCTGCTCATAAACTCTTATGTTTACTATGGAAGCGAAGGTAATAAAGTCCACCTTCCCCAGCTGCCCTGATCTGTTGTATTTTATAAGGTTCTACTCTGTGACAGGTTGTTATAACATGAAGGATATAATGATGAGTTATTAGGCTACAGCAAGGTCTATACTGGTAGAAGTAATAGGGACATCAAGGGTACATTAGGAAGCAAGTAAATAGATTATAAATATCTTTACACAGGTGGCTAGCTGCATACAACATTAAAATGTCAAAAAACATAAAAGAACTGGAGGTCTGAAAGGTCTGTCTTTTAAGAGTAATGTAAGGAAGGAGGCGCCGGACCCCATAATCATGTCTTATCTGCATGGTTTTGGAATAAGACTATGGAATAAATGTGATGGCAATAGGTGAAAGCATACTAATATCAGGTATGATCTTTTACTTATATTCTATCACACCTGAGCAGTTTCTAGGTTAATGTGCACTCAGAGCAAGGAACAAAAAATCCCCCCCCCCCACCATAGTAGCCACTGTCCCCACAAACCAAAAATGTATTGGGTAGAGTACCAGTAAACACAATCATTTATTTGCACTAGGGAGAGGAGCAGCACTGAGCAGTGCAAAGTGCTGGTTGAGGAATAGTGCTGGTTACTCCTATACTCACCCTGATTCCTGTATTCTGCTTTGCATCATCTGCATCTCAGACAGGTGGAATAGGCATCACATGACAGCTTATGTCACTAGTCTGGACTATAAAGTATGAGAAGCAGAATGAAGGAGTCAGGGTGAGTATGACAGCATGCTTAACCAGTGAAGCCGGTGTCGCATTACAAACCCAATATTTATTTGGTAGAATGCCATTGGACCCCCCCCCCGGACCAATAATTATAAGCAGAGTACAAGTCTCTAAAACATAAAGCAATGCACTTTGGGGGAGATGAGGCACTGACGTGTGCAAAGTACTAGCTGGGAAGCTTGCTCTGATACTCACCTTGACTTCTGAATTTTTCTCCCCTCATTTGTATGTCAGTACCCAGAGTGCACTTCACTACTATGCAGATGGTGCCACACTTGAGCTCTGCGTCCCCTGTCTTTTTGGCGCTGTGTGATTTTTCTGAGTTGCTGCCCTGCATTCACTTTAACCCTTAAAGTGCCAAGCACGTAGAATCTACACTCTTGCCGTTTTCCTCCATTTGTGGAAGAAAAAAAAAACGCTCCCCTCCATTCTTGATCCAGCACTGTAGGTCTCCTCTTGCCCTGGGGGTACTCTGATCCTCTTCCCGGGGTCTTCAGGTGGCAGAGAACACTATTTCTATGCTTCCTGTGGTAACTTCCGACACTCACTCGCTGCCACAGGGAGGGGCCTTTTATTCCGACGACTGAAATGAGCTCAATCAGCCTGAATAATCATCCATGGGAGTGAGCAGAGAGGCCAAAGTGATTGGCGGAAGCCTTATGCAGGAGCAGAGGGCACTGATCCTCTCCCCCCCCCCCCCCCCCCCCACATGGCATCTGCCAATCACTTCTGGATGGAAGGAGGGAGGTAAGTAGAAAAAAATAGTAAGTGGAAAATAATAAATTATTGAGACTCCTATACCAGTTCACAGGGCAGGGGGAGCTGGCAAGTCGCCTGTGGCAAGTGCTATAACCCCCTGCCCCTATACCTGCATCCCCAAAGCCCAGGGAGGTGCAGAAGTGCCCATGCTCCATGTGGGGTATGAGAGTTGGCTCATCCACAAATTTAGAACCGGATTGGCTCCATCGTGAACTGATGCTTTATAATGGGCGGTGCACTCTTATTCAGAGATGCACCACTTTTCATTCAGTGATTTTGTTATCATGTACATGCACTTTTTTGCATCTTTAACCTTTTAACAAGCGCTAGCACTGGCATTAGACATCGGTTTGATACAAGGTAACACCAGAAACGCGTTGCCACTATTGATCAATCAGATGTCCTTTCTTCTACAATTACACATTGAATTGGTTCTTAAGCAGCCAGAATTAAAAGTTAAGTTATAATACTACTTATGCGGAGGATTGCTGGTAAACCCTCCTCATTCTCACCTTTTCTCGTCCTGCAGATGATCGCTCTTAGTCCAGAGTTCTAGCACGTACCTAATTGGCAGATCTAAGTCCCGCCCCCATTGTTTTCTTCTGTAGTATCTGTAGTATCAAAGACACACAGGATCCAGCACAATGACTATTGCATGCCCCCTCCATTCACTGCATTTTACTGACTGCACAATAAATTTAAAATACACTGTGCCCCGAGCCCCAACTAGCTGCCAGTGTCCTTACTCGTGGGGGCAGCCATCTTGTAGCCCCGGCCTTCACTGAAGGAAATGAGAAAACTCAGACCACGATTGCAGGTTCAGGTAAGTGTACAGTCGCTTCCTATGTGATGCACACTCTGCATTAGGTTGAAGGGCACCCCTCACTCACTGCCACCACCTGCCCATGGCTGCAACAGTGCCGCTCTGATTTTGCCTCTGGGGCCCCTTGAAAGTTGGGCCCCACTCCGCCCCTCACTCCTTACCCACCAGTCGCCCCTAATGAAATGTTGGGTCCCAAAGATTGGGTCCCCATTGATTTCAGTCAAGTTCAGGTTTGGGTTCGGGTCAAGTTCAGGTACCCAAGCTGAACTTTTGTTCAAAGTTTGGGCGAACTTGCTGAACCCGAACATCTACAGGTTTGCTCAACAGTACCAATGATCCACATGAACTACAAGTTGGGGACCCCTGACCTAAAATATGTATGCGTATAAGGATAATATAAAGTATCATTTATATTGTAAAGGCAGATTTGCTTTCATTTTTTTACTATAAAAATTAACATTTGCTGGCTAAAGAGGACCTTTTCTACAAATACATTCAATTTAAATAGGACTGGCCAATTTTCACCTGATTCTTTTCAAAATTCTGTTTCAGTCCAACAGACCCAAAATGACAAAGTGACAATTCAAATTGCAACACTCACCTTATGCTGTACATCAGAGAAGTAATTGTGATCACTATGAGTAAAGCTATAGCACTTATATAATATATATTATATGCTTAATTTTGCTTTGAGATCAAAATAATGAAAAAAAAGCAGGAGGCTGTATGTTCCATATAAATGACTATATTTACAACATGCAGTACTTTCATTATATATATATTGTGGTAAATTGTATCAAAATGTCTATTTCTCCCTTGCTCGGCTGTATAAAGCACAATCCGGGCCGGGTTTTCAGGACCCAGGTCACTTCCCCAATTCACAAGTGTGCACGCTGATTACAGGGGAAGCCTGTATAAGAAGAGAGCACACGGCCTTTCCTTTGTCTATGACCAGCCTGTTGGAGTGAGCCCAGGCTGAGCTCAATGTCCAGTAAAGGATAGCACTGGACATTGAGCAGAGGGCTGATACGCCCTGTAAAGTGCACTGGAATTGATCAGCTTGCTGGAGTACCCAGCCCAGGACTATTTGGTTGGTGAAGTAACCCTTTTTGCTTACTGCATTTATGCTGCAATCTTTGGACTATCTACTGAACTTTGCTGAATAAAAGCCGTTTTGCCGTTCAAATCCGTTGTCCGTCACTGCTGATTGTTTGCCCGCTTACAATATATATATATATATATATATATATATATATATACACACACACATATATATTGGTCTCTCAGTACTGATTTAGTAATAGTAATAGTATAAACTATTTCATAAGGTAGCACATGATGTGGGGGGGGGGTTCACTTTAAAGTGAACCAAATTTCACTATCCCGAGTTCTGGTCCTTGTCCCTTAGGCATCCCGATTAGGTGACTGCCAGAAAGGAGAGTGCTTGTGGTGCAATTGCAAGTGGTTCAAATATCAGGCATCCTGAATGCCCTAGGGGTAATTGATTGGCCAGCCCTAGGGTCTTATATACTCCAGGGTCAGCCACATTCTAATGCACACACAGCTATTATGGGGAGCAATAGGCAAAACAGCAAAAAAAAAAATTACAAAAATAAACATTTTATTATGAAGCTTTGAAAAAAAATCCACAGCAGGAAGTGTTAAACGTGTGAGCTTAGGAATGTGTGAATTAGATGATTAGCAACCCAGAGTCTGGAGGTCTCTGCTACATACACTAAACACCCTAGTTGATATATGTTGCTAAGGTAAACACGTTGTTGTTTTCTTTATTACACATAGTTCCAAACAACTAAAAAAATACAAATTCAGTTCAAGTACAGCGTCTTGAGAACATCATTTTGGCACAAAAAAATGAAAACTATTAAAATGCCATCAAAGTGGGTTTATTTTTTAAGCAAGAATTGTAGAAGAATTCTAAATTGCAGGATTTTTATTTTGCATAAAAACTGTCTTTTCTCCCCCCCCCCCCCCCCCAAAGCTTGAAACCTGACCTCGGCTCACATAGCAGCCATTAGGTTTGCTGGGTGGGCAGCCCACAGTAGTGTTCAAGCCCACTGGGCAAACCTGATAGGCTGCTTGCAGTCATGTGAGCAACAAGGTACGGTAGAGAAGGAGAAAGTACCAGGTACGGGGCTGCCGTGGGGGATGCGCAGCAAGGCGACAAAAAATGGATGCCCCACTGCTTAAAGTGGACCAAAACCCACATTTTTAACTAGCATCCCCATGAATTGCTCCCCCCATGAGGATAACCTTTTGCCAGTGTTCCTGTTTTAGCTGTAAAGCTCCACCTTCTCAATTCATTACCACTGTTGTGTGTGGCAATGATGTCATTGCCACACCTATGCAATGACTGATCGCCTGCCATCTTACAGAGAGGAACAGCAAAAAAAACAATGTTCCAGGACTATTCGAAAAGCAAAAATATCCATTTCTAGTTCTACACCCTAAGAAGGGAGTATCAGCTGGGGCTTTGGCAAAATAGATTTCACAAGTTCAGTGGGTTTTGGTCCACTTTAAAAGACAAGCACACTAGTTTCTTTATACTATGTAAGAGATAAGCTTCAATATTGATGCATAAACCCCAAATCCTACAAGGACTTCGGGATGGGTGACAGGCCTACCGGAAGAGCATTTGTAAAACCCTAGTCTTTCTTTTATATGTAGCTATATATATATATAGATGGACACCTATTCTGCAATACTCAAAAGGGCTTTTCTTAATTGGAGGAAATAATTTTGGGATTCATAAACAGTAATCAACATTTTCTAGTATAGGATATTCAATAGATAGCGGCATATTACATTAATTCAGCACAATGAAATCAGTGTTCACAAATCAGGCGATAAAATCTATGTTGTGTTATATACTGTATTTCCCTAATCAGCTTAGGTCACGTTTGTTGTTACATGAACTGCATGTCAGCCTGGAGTTTCCCTTTAACGTATATCTAAATCAGGCAACAGACATGCATTGATTAAAAAAAATGGAAAAATGTGTCCATCTGAGGCTCCCGAATGACCAAATGTGCATTTATTGGATGCATGTGTATTTCACAGCAGGTAGAACATTCACAAACCTGTTTCTAATTTGCACTAGCTTAAAGAATTTTAGCAGCAGATGGTAAGAAAAACAGCGGATGCTGGATTCTACAGATGTGATGTTTCCATGGCAGGGAGGACACAAAGGTTTATAAGAAAAAAAAAGAAAATCAAATGGGCCACTTTTACGTATCCCAGTTCCTTTACATGAACTGATACTGGACACAATGGGAGGATCGCATTGGTTTCTGTAACCAGTAGTGACATTTATTATATTGTGGCATGTAAATCAGATACATTAAGGTGGTGTATAGTACATACCCTATAGCACACCAATGCTACTTCTACCACCCCCCGTATACCTATTAAGTGATAGGGGAATGGGACTGTGGTGACCGGCCGAGGAGCCATAGGGCAGCCCATTGCTCCGGGCATGTGTACAGTTACTGCTTGTGTTTGTCTCATTGCAAGGATGGGTTAAATGTGGAGGAAGAATTCCAATGTGTGCACAAGTATATATTGGCCTTATAGGCCCCAAAATACAAGCAAAGTCACTGGGGAAGTGTAGATGTTGCTGGGTAGCATCCAGTGGAGCGCCATGAATTTTTACTTAGGAAGGGGTACACCTTGCCAGACAAGGTGGGGGTGTTGGACCTGTTGAGTTGAGTAATGTGGGTAGCATAATCTGTAAGACATGAGCCAAGACCCCTAGAAAGCCCTTTGCCTGTTTGACTTACAAACTCCTGGACTCAAAGTTGACAGCACCAAAAACATTTTTATTTAGTATTTATTTATAAATAAATACACAGCGCTGTGCAAAGTAGTGATTACAGACAGGGTGGCACATACAGTACATAGACTATTGTGGTGTTACAGAGTTCACAACGTATATTCTGAATACAAGATACAACAAGAGAGAGTGCCCTGCCTTTATGAAGGATCACAAACAGTCAGTATTGAGTTCTGTGGCATGTGCCCTTTAAGCCAGGTTGTATGCCTGTCTGAATTGGTGGGTTTGAGGGCACTATTAAAATGCATCGTCTATGTTGATAATGCTGGACTATAGATAAGATTTAGGTCCTTATTTAACAAGGGATAGCGACAGGTAGCGACTGGTGAGCGGCCGGTAATGACAGGCCCCGCCACGAGAACGCCGGCTCCCCACCACAATCACACATTCATCAAGCCAATCCTGCTTAGCGTCTGAGATAGCGCCATATAGCCACTCATTCATCATTATTCCAGCCTCAGCCCACAGCGCCAGCGTCCGACCTTGAACAGCGACAGGTATGACCTCTCGCTACCTGGCGCTCTCCAATGCATTTCAATGGAAAAATCTTTAAATATTCATAATTAATTAATAATTATATATAATTATTTTTTTTTTTTAAATGTGAAAAATTCTGTGACCACTTCTGCCATTTTAAATAATTTTTTTAAGGTAAAAAAAAATTGATATTACAGGTCTGATAATGTATTCATATTACAAAATAATTTTAAAAACTTGTTTTTTTTGGTTTCCAAAATTATGGTTGTTTGGGGGTAAAAAAACTACTTTTAACCCATCGCCGCCAGCACTCTGGGGTTTAAATATGCATTTTACAGCACGAGGATTTTTTGAGCGTGATTTGTTAATGAATATGGTGGAAGCCGGTCGCTCTGACCAGTCGCTATCATGCGCTCCCATACAGCGCGGAACCTGTCAAATAGCGACTCCTCACCCAATATTCAACATTACGGCAAACCGACTTAGTCGCTATCAACTACCGAACAACGGCTAAGCACAGCGACTATTAGCGGACGCTCTGAAAATGCCGCTACAGTCGCTCAACTGTCGCTACCTGCCGCTGTTAATGAATCGGCCTCCCCGACAGAAGCCTGGCTGGAATATATTGAAAAGCCTCAAAGCGGACCAAAACACAGTCTTTTTATTCCCCTGAGTGTTGGTCTGTTTTACAGGGGCATCCCGATTTGAGATGTCCCTGTGCATGAAACCCCAGGGATCACCAGTTTTCTAACCACACTCCTGGCTCCCCAATCGAGATGCACCCGGGGGAGAGCTATTTTGTCTAAAGAGGCTTTCCACATTCAGTGCTATTGCTATATTATAATGTGCCACTTCTCTTAACAAGAAACCTTGTACCTCAGTCACCCCTGGAAGCCATCACTTACCACAGACACACTGCACCCTCCCACATTGTAAAGAAAAACAGTGAAATCCTGAAATACAACCACATTAGATATGTGCACACAATAGGAATCAACCTCACATGTGCTATGCAAAACATTCCTAGAAAGGATATAGTCTTATATATATAGCATAGTCTTTTTTAAAAGTTGCTTTATCAACATATATATATATATATATATATATATATATATATATATATATATATTATTCGATCAGTGCATATCAAGTAACAGTGCAATTACTGGTCAATATATCAATATAGAGCCCTGCTACAGTGATATTTCTCAGCCTTAACAAGGTGCTCTCATAGCTTTGAGGTGGCTGAGCTGTTTATCATACCATTGACTGCTGTTCCAATTTCAGTGGTGTTAAAATGAAATATTCCTTTATTATTAGTATGGCAATGCTCTCAGTTACAGCCAGTAGAGAACATGCTGATTTCACATCATATTCAGACTTCTCCAACCCAAAGCAGGATTGGAATGAAACAGGAGAAAGACGCTGTTCTGACATAATAAAACAGCTACAAAAAAGAAAACGTTGCTTATTTGCCTTGCATGTTTACGGGCAGGGGTGGACTGGCCATAGGGAGCATTGGGAGAATTCCTGTTGGGGCGCACAGCTTTAATGCCACCTAGGCTGGATGTAGCCCCCCCCCCCAGCATTCAGCTCACCCAGAGTCTATGAACTGCTGCTATTAACACCCCACTCCTCTATTCCCAAGCCTCAATTCCAAAAGCAGAATAAAAAACACATTTTCTTAAAAAATCAATATGCAAACAAGAAAAAACAAGCTAAATCGGAAAGCACAAGGTCCCCCGAGCAGAACAATACACAACATGGATAGGTACTTTTAACCCTTTTAATTGCCAGCCTACTTTGTTACCCTCTGTTGACAAGTCATTTTTCACCATTTAGCGCTATGTTTAACCGTGATTTTTGCAGGATTTTCCAGAAAAAAATATATATTATTATTTGCATCCCATGTAGGCTTTAACATGAAATGTCTTGTTTGCAAATTTTCTACTGTTTTTTTAAATATTTTTAAATATAAAAACAAAAATAAATAAATAAATATTTTGTAGAAAATTGTCTCCTTTATTTTAAATTTTAAATAAAACATTTATTTTATTAAAGAAAACCATATTGCATGTGAAAGCCCCATTTCTCCCGATTACAATGGTACCACATATGTATCGGTAGCTCCCACTTTTGCCCAGGAGACCCCCCAAACTGAAAAGAGCACTTTATAACATATACAAATAAAATACACCTACTATCCAAACTATAAGGGGTTAAACAAAAAAATAGTCCCCCTTAAGGCTTAAAAATCCACAAAAAATTGCGTGGGGTCCCCCCTACCCAGCCCGGGACCAACTATGCAGGGCAATATTCCTGGCTCTACTGCACCCCCTAGGCTTGGGGAGGCAGATAATGGCAGACAGGGGGTAAAGGCAAGTCACCCGCTAGCCACAGGTGACTTGCCAGAACCTAAAACTTGTGAACTGGTATAGGGGTCTCATGGACCCATTAACAGTTCACAAAGGGTTAAATGTAAAAACAAAGATAGACACAGATACAAATATTTTATTATTATTATTTTTAATACTTACCTCCCATTCATCCCGGAGCACTGTGTCCCATGATGGTCACTTTGGCTTCTGCTCTCCTGCTGCTGCTGGCAGCTTTTTATAGCTGCTGGTTGACAGGTAACAAAGGGTTAATTAAAAAAAATGACATACAGTTCCCCCTCCCGGGGAATTTAAGGGTTAAAAACCTTAAAAAATAAAAAAAAATGGTCGTGAGGCCCCTACCCAGCATAACCAATCCAGGGACCAGCTATGGGGCTTGTAGAACAGGGCCAGCTTTGGTGCTGCTTGGCCCTGCCGGCTACAAGTCTCAAAGCCTAATATCCCCAGGCTCTTCTGCTCCCCCCTGGGGAGGGACCGGGGGTTAATGACAAGTTACCCGCTAGCTGCAGGTGACTTGCCAGCTCCCTAAGCCTCGTGAACTGGTATAGGGGTCTCATGAACAAAGGGTTATGTCCCTGAGCCTCCAATATTTTTTAAGCTAAAAAAAAATATTATCCTCAACGAACAAAAATGACAGATGATTATTTAATCAGACCTTCAGCATCATTAATAAAAAGCCCAAACCCTTAAAAAACTATCCCCCAGCATCTAAAAGTAATACATTTTTATTACTTTAGTCACTTACTTTTCATTCTTTCCCCCAATGGGTTGCAACTCTGTTCAGGATTCTAGGATACAGACGCCGACATCTTGCCTAGGAATCGTACAGGGGGGTTCGTGTTATAGATTTGCTTCGCACAGACAGAGCAGAGCAGGGGTCAGGAAAAGGACAGCAATCCCAGAATGCAGTGCAACACAGTCAGAAGACGCTTCCTGTCTGCAGGCAGACTCCATGGGCCGTCATCTTGGATGTTTACAGCTTCATTAAATGCAGTAGATGCAGGTAGGATGATTTTTAATGTGGACAATCTGTTTGTACTGGGTGGGGGAAACATATAAGGTAGAATCTTATTCAGGATGAAGGTCTGGTATAATAGAAATTCAAAGAGGAGATCCAAGCTTGTATCAACTCAACAATCACCCTTGTTCGATTTGGGCACAAAGATAATGAAGATAACAACTCATATAATGCAATCCACCCCTGACACCAGCAAAGGACAGGGCTCTGCATGGCAGACATGGTCTCATGTGACATTTGGACTTGAGTGACAGGCCAGTCACTCAATCAATCCAGGGAGCAGTACAGCTGTACCGTTCCACAGATTGGATGGCTGATCTGTCTTTTAAGGTCTCAGCTTCAGCTTCCATACAAAGCGCCTGCCCCCTTAGAGTTATGTTTATGTTATTGCTTAAGTATGGCTTAGCACTTTTTTGTTATGTCCATTTGGGCCTAGCTAATAGAGTGCATGCACAGAAGCCTGTAAATTTGCATTTAGACTTTTTCTTCTATTCTTCCAGACTTATTTTAGAGAAAGGCTGGTGAAACAGGTTTATACAATTTGACACAATCTGAGTATTTCTTTCAAGTAGAGGCATGCTAGGGCCGCCCTTGCTTTACAATCTTCCCACAGTCACAGGACAGATCTGCCATTGATAACGCTGCTAAAGTCAACACGGACCTTTAACACGAAGCAACTGATATCAGTGACTATTTCATCCATTTCTGTGCTATATCTTTCTACTAAATGACAAAGTGTTTTGTAATTCAATAAAATCTCCCTTTCCTCATGGAAAAAGGAAAGCTCTATTGTCTGCATAATTCAGGCACACATGACTGTTTCCCTCAGGCATGCGAGAAAATGAACATCAAAAGGAGGACATTGTAGTGTGGGAAGTTTTCAGTTATGAGTTGTGAGCATCACATGGACCCTTCCCTCACAGAATCAGCAGAGCAGCACTGATGTGGAAAGCAGCGCCAATGCCTGTGAAAGAAGCAGCTGCTGCCACTGCGTGCCGCCATCACCGGGACGTGCAACTGTTGACTTTACCTGCAATGCTGAATGTGCTCCCTGCCACAAATGTCATCACACGCCAAGCACATCGGATCCATGCTGCACAAAAAGCTAGGCCTCAAGCACTTTAATATAGACAGTGACATGTTATAGTAATATATGGGATAATGTGTCAGCTCCCCCCTCACAACTTGCTGTTATAGATTACTGGTGTCATACTAACCAGACATTCAGTAATATTCTCAGCCATGGCAGTTCATGCTGGGACTTGTTGGGATCATATTGTAAAATATTCTACCCTTTGAAGCTTTCACTCTATGGGTATAACCAAGTTAAGCAAGCAAGTAAAACATGTATTTTACAATGGATTCTACAACTGTAAAATTTTAAAGTGGACCAAAACCGGGGCAAGCATCCTGTAGACTGTTAGGGCTGGTTAAAGTGGACCAAAACCGACACAGATTAGCCTGGGAACCTTATAGAACGATTCCCTCCCCCCGGGGCATCCAAAATCGGGATTCCCTGCTGTGTGAAACCCCCTAGGTCGCCCCATACACTTACCTTGTTTCCCAGTCCAACGGCCCATGCGTGAGCCGCATCCCCGCTATTCCATTACAAGGGCACATGCCCACGCCATTTCTATGCCCTGGTGAAGTGGGGATCCACGGAACGCGTCGGCGGGCCAGTACTCATACGGGGGGCTTGAGGCGGGCGACTGATCACATGTGGTAATGTCTATTTAATCTTTTCTTTGGACAGTTTTTTGATTGCCTCTCATCTGCCCGCACAGTATTAGCACTTTATGTCTGTTTAACAGACACTTTCTGTCATCTTGTTACATTTGCAAATAAGTCTTTGTACTACTACTCTATATTGGATTCATTATCTTGAGAGATGAACTATGTATCATAGGATATTGTTTATATCCACATTGCGGGCACATGAGACAAGTTCACTGTGAGGAATAATAATTGTTGTATAATATATAACATAGCCCAATTATCCTCAATCCTTCCCCCCCCCCCCCCCCCGTATTTTTGTATTTGTGTGTATATGTTTTTTACATTGTTGTGTTTTATTTTTATGTGCATTGGCTATCCCAGGAGCCTTTTTTACTATTAATAAATTGCTTATTTTTCTAGTATTTGTCATTGTGGTTTATTAATATTTCATACAAACTTTTGGGTAGAGTGCAGACCCTCTGGGGACCTATGTGGGATCTCCAGAAATCCCTCTTTTGTCACATGCCCGCGCCAGACATTTGTGATTGGCCAGCGTGGGCACGCTCCCTGTTAGAGGGAAGTGGGGATGGCGATGTGACGTCAGCGGCTCCGAGTGCACTGATTAAACGAGCGGCCGCACATGCGCCGTAGGACCAAGAGGTGAGTTGGCATCGGTGATTTGGAGGGTTTCCCACAGCGGGCCATCTCCGATTGGGGTGCCCCAGGGGAAATACCCACCCCTGGGGCATTCCAATTTAGGATTCCCGCCAGTAGCCTGATATTCCTAACTCACCAGCAAACCCACAGAGCACGCACCTCTGGCGGGGGTGGCTCTTTCTAGGTCTGTGCTCACTCTAAATGAATGGCTGGCCATAGAGGGATCCAGGGGGGGCTGTCTGCCATGTGGGTGCGGCTAAGCTCCCATTTAGTTTCTTAATTAACATGCACAGTCAAAGAAGCTGATTGGAGCAGAGCCATATCTGCGCCATGGGAATGGCAGCGAGGTATGTATATCAGGCGACTGGTGAGGTTTCACACAGCAGGTTATCCCAAATGGAAATGCCCTAAGGATACAGACCAAAACCCAGGATACCTATACTCACCTTTTGTCCAGCACAGCTTCAGACCTGCCGGTGTAAAACCTACTGAGAGCAGAGAGCGAGCGCCCTGTCAGTCCACTCTAGTTCAAGATCGCAGCGTTGGACGTGCCTGGTTTACACCCCACAGCACGCCCCACCATGGAGGTGGTGTGTCCACATAACTACGTGGGGGGAGTACTGTGCTTCACGGCCACCATCATGGACCGGAAAAGACAGACGGGGCACACATTTTCCTTTGTTTTTCGGTTTTACACCACCGGGTCAGGGAGGTGGAGCTGTGTTGAATAAAAGGTATAGTCATTTTTTTTATTTTTGTCTAGAACAGTTCCTTCAAATTAGCCTGGTTTCTACACATACATGCAGCTTATATATCTTGGTACACTGTCTCTCCCTTTGCTGGGCCTCTCTTATGCTGTATGAATGTAAAGGTCCCTCAGAATATTCACTAAGAGGTAGTTCAATAGGGTTTATCAGGAAATGCAAAGTGCTGGTGAATAAAAGGTGCAGCAACTGACAGCCAGCATGGGCCAAGGAAATCTGTCCCTCAGCACACAGAACATATATATACCTCCTAATATTTCTGCTTTTATTTATTTTTTTTATAAAATATCCCCCTGTATATTTGCATAAAAATTCCAAATGTTTCTGAATAAGGTCAGACCAGCCTATTGATTCTGATAGGAACCCACTTGATGATTCATGTCTGTTATCCTGAATGTTCCTGGTTCCTTCTATTATTCCCTATGCACGCTCTATCCTTCCAATGCCCCAGCCCTCTCAAAGCAGAGCAAACAGGCTAGTAAGATAAACCACACACCAGTCTGATTCTGATTTATAAACATGTTCCATGTTTGATCAGGGTACTGCAGATTATCTCAATTTAGAGGAGTCAAAAGTAAAGTCAAGCAGGCCAAGGTGCATTCTGTGGGGGATCCTGAAAATGTATAATTCCCAAATTTAGGGGAGTAGATACTGGTCCATAACATCTGAATAGCTTATGAGGTGGAAATGAAGCCTGTCTTAAGCAGAATTCCAGTTTTAACTGTTTTAACTGTATTCACCCCTATAGGCATGATGGTTCTGCTTCTCGCCCTTCATCTCCTTATGGATTGGCTGAGCCTAGTGGACGGGTGCAGACCCACCAATTAGAAGAAGTAGACAAAGGTCACAGAACTAAGGGTTTTGACTTCCTGCCCTCCTAGAACAGCCTTGTACTTGGATCACTCTTGTAAACTTGGGTGTTTTTCCTATTAGGAACCTGAGGGCTGCACACTACTGGGGGTAGCATCTGAAATCTCAACTGTGGTTCCTTTTTATTTTTTTGCGATCTTTCTAGTCTCACCCTACAGAATACTTGCAATGAAATACAGCATGGGGGGGGGGGGGGCATGTGGGGCAGGTTTCAACTATCTGATCAATTGTAAATCTCAACTCTTAAAGCAGTTTGACTACATTTCCTGTTTTACCAGCGCATGTGGGAATGACGTTAAAGTCCCGTATTTGGGCTTTTTTCATGTCGGTTGATTCAGGGCCATGTTTTCTTGTCCGAGTTTTACGGTACGTGTACGCCAAACGGAGTATTTGCCGTATTATTTTGGCGGCTGATGCCGAGATGTTTTGCTCATGCGAACTAAATTTTACGGGTTTACCCTCCTGACAGCCCCGATTTGCCCATTTTCTGCCCTATAAAAACCAGTTCAAAATTACACAAGATCTGTGAAGAGTATGAGCATCTGCAGCACATGTGGCCCTTGTTCCCTCAGATGCTCAGAAGTATATGTTTTGGTATGTTTAGGGCCACTATTGCTGCACCTTCTTGCCCCCTCTCCTGTATTTATGACCTTTCCTGTCTTTATAGTATGCTTGCCTCAGCTCCCCTAAACCAGCTTTTTTGTGTCCCTGTTGTGCCTTTGTAACTGATCATTTGTTTTGCAATAATTACTTTTAGCCATTCTACTTACCCTCTGATTGTTTGGCTTTATTTCAGAAACCGCAACATAGGCCATTCTCTTAACGTCCAATGTGTTGTGGCACTGGTTCTTTGCTTTTTCAGCATTTTGGCCGGCATCCCAGGCTCGTCCCTTGACGCATTCATCTCGCGGAGTTCGAGTTTACATACCCATTTTGAGAGTGGCTAGCTAAGTGGTGGTTGGCTTCTGAATAAGTATGTCTATTCTCTTTGTAGCATTGCATATCCGCTGTTTGATCCATTTTAAAGGTATTTGCCCTTTTTTTGGTGTTGCTACTTTGTTGTGGATGCCTTGTTTTATCCCTGCCCTACATCACTACTACTCTGCTCATGTGGCTATTTAAAATGACCCTACTCCTTACTGCCTTATGTTTGCTTTATTGCTCAGTGGTTTGCCTTAGGCAACACTAAATTGTTGCCTTGTACAAAATGTTTTTCCCAATCTCCTACTGATTCCATTTAGGACTTGGTTTATGCTGTTTGTGTGTTTAGGTCATTAATTTGTGCTGATGTTGGTTTTTGATGTTATTTTAGGTGATTCTGGTTATCTCTTGCTTCCCTGGCTCCTGACACCCTTTCGAAGGCCCCAGACAGATGGCCAGGAGGACTATAATCGGGCTCACTATTCGGGCAGTTGTGGAGCGCACCTTTGGCCTATTGAAGTTGCAGTTTCGTTGCCTGGAGCACACAGGGGGGCGCCCTCCAATACAAGCCCAACAAGGCTGTTAAAATCATCATGATCTGTATAACCCTCCACAATTTTTCCCTAACGTTTTGTGTTTGTGTTTTGTTTGGGTTCCTTGCCCATCCCTCCAGGTCCCCGACACACCCTGGTAGGTGTTGGGATGCAGCATCCCTGCCACCCGCTCCTTGGCATGTGAAAATTTAAGGGTTTTGGGAAGCCCTCCCCCAGTTTGCAACCTACAAAAATAAGAAAAAAGAATGATGCAGAGAGTGGTAGAATTTTTGAGGCCCAAACATCCCTCTGCTTACTCAGCACTACCCCCTCAGCCAGTCTGGTGCTGATTTTCCTCCTGACAACTGTTTAGAGATTGTCCTTGGGCTCAGGCCCCGCAACCATCTGCAACGGTTTGAGGGTAGCGCGGGAAGGTAACCCTGCCAGGAGGCCATAATTTTCAGAAACACCATCCAGCAGGACCTCCAGCTGGGCGTCATTAAACTTGGCTGATGCTGGGGTCTGCTGGGTGGTGTGTTGGGTGGAGGGGGAGTCACTGTGGGCACTCCCAAGGCCAGAAGGGCTGGATCGCAGGCTACTGGCTGGATAGCCAGCAGGCCCAGCTGCAGTTCAGCTGCTGTGGCTTTGGCTCTGCAGGGGACTCCGCTGTGGGACATGCACTGGGGCCCGCAATGGGGTCCGTAAAGGGCTCCCATGTCCCGGGTGTGGGTGTAACTTGTGGGCTGTGCTGGGAGCCCAGGGAGCTTTGGGTGTGGATCTCGTGCTGCTGCAAGCTGACATTGCTGTCGGTGGCCCGTTCGGAGTGGGTAGTGTGAGAGGCAGAAGGGGAGTGCCTGCGGAAGAAACAGTGGGGCCTTGGGCTTTGGATAGGTGCTGTGGCTACCTCAGCCGTGCCTGTGTTCTGGGCTCTCAGGGCTGCGGTGACACCTGTATTTGGGCATCTGGAGATCTAAAGGAAGCACTGGCCTCAAAAGCTGTGGGTCAGGTGTGTTCTATTATATGTAAGTGGCTGGTTAAATGGACCTCATTTGTGTGTATTTTACAAACCAGCATAGGCGCATTGAACCTCTTGCCTACATATGGGCGCATGGAAGCAAGCACACTTCCAGGGTCCGTCGGGGCGCCTCAGCGCAGGGGGGGGGGCATCCTGCAGACACCAACGTCGACACAAAGGACCAACATGGCACCTATAGTGTACACCATGGAGCAGAAGGACTATTCTGAATTCCCCATGTCATGCCAAGCTATGCCATTTGCCAACCAGGTATGCCGCTTTACAATAAAGCAAAGGTTCATACAGGTGACAGACCAGAGCGGCGACATTTGGCCGCAGGCACATGTCAGGGCCATACAGTAATGGTGAAGCCCTTGTATTCCAGGTGGTTAAACAGGCCCAGATTATTGTACATGTGCCATTTGGCCTAAGTGCGCCTGCGACACACACAGTCTGCGTCACACACAGTCCTGCAGCAGTCAGGTAGGCCAATAGTCCAAAAACAATCAAGTTGTGTGAAGGGATGGTCAAATGATATATATACTAAGTGCTGGAGTCTTGTGCTTCTCTTTCCATACAGAATCTTCAGAGGGGGAACAATGTTGGTGTAAGTAGGTTGAATTTGGGGGGCATCTCCAGCCACACTTGTGACCAAACAGGTGTTAACATGATTATGTTTTGTCTTGACAGGTGGCATATGTGTCCACAAGATTTTAAACAAGTTTAAAATTTCAAATAGTTTTTTTTTTTTTTTTTTTTACAATTCTCTAATTTTTAGTCAATGCAGAAATGCAATAAAGAAAACACAGAAATACAGCTGATCAGGCGTCGATACAATCTATGTCCATATAGCTTAATAAAGGCTGCATTTCTGCTCACACCCTCCATTTATTGGTTACCTCCATTATGCAGTCAGTAATACAGGTCAGTGAAAGGTTGAGAAATCTAGTCCCATTCAGCCATATTGTGAGTGGTTTATCCGAGAGGTATAGATTTTATTCATAGTTAAACAACTGCTGTTAACGATGATGGCTATGAGTGCCCTGTGGGTACTGGTATAAAGAAGAAGTTATATACCTGCAATTTGAATGTGTATCTTTACAAGTGGACCATATAGCTTTCAGGAAATGCAAAATGAATAAGACCCTTAAATGTGTAATAGGGGACAATTGAGGAGAAATTAAGTTAGATAGATTGGGGAATGGGGCTTGGATAGGATTGGTTAGGGGAGGGGGCCAGTATCAGCAGGAGGGGCACTCCCTCCGCTGCCCAAGTCCCTACCTCCATAATTGTTTGAAGGTTGTTGATTCCTGAAACAAATACCAAGGAGTCCTATACTGCCCGCAACAGCTTCTTCCTGCCATGGGTGGTAGCTGTCAGTTCCTCCATCTCCTTTATTGATCTCTCTGAGCCAACTGAAGGCGGATACTCTGAATTCCAAAATCTGGGGATTAATGTTTTAGCTAAGTTAACCAAGTGCACTTTCTTTTAGGCCTATGTTGTCTATCAAGACCTTGAATACAAAGCCCCAGTTGATGCAATTGAAAGCTTTCTCAGCATTGGTGAACAGCAACAGAAGCGGAGGGCCAATCAAACGAGACCAGGGGATAAGATTTAAAGTCCTAAGTTAACGGTATTATCTCATGCATCCCTGTTGGGTATAAAGATGCATTGATCACTATCCTCCAGGCCTGGCAGATACCAGGCCAGTCAGTTTGCTAGGATCTTAGTGAATAATTTAAGATCCACATTCAAAAGTGAGATTGGGCGGTAACTCTTGCAAGGTAGTGGGTCCTTACCAGTCTTGTGAATGACAGTGACATGAGATTCCAGTGCTTCAGCTGGAAGTGTCACTGGGTTGTCCTCATCCACCAGAGCGTTGAAGGTGTCCAGAAAATGTTTACCAAGTAGTGGCAGATATTTTTTATAAAATGCGATGGTGAAACCATTTGGGCCTGGTGACTTCCCCATAGGTGCCTGTTTAATCGCTTGATATAGTTCCGCCTCTGTAGTTGGTCCCTCCAGCTTAGTGAGTGTATCATCGCTTAGTTTGGGCATATATGAGTCACTCAGTTTGTGCATGTCCAAGTCCTCGATATATGACCTCATCTGAGCTGTTAGCTCGTAATTGTCTCTGTATCAGCTGAACGAAGATGATTACATTTGGAGGTGTTTGCCTTTTTTAGTCTGGTGGTCTGGTGGTCTGCTGAATGAGGACCCCCCTGATTACACTCTTATGAGCCTACCATATTGTCATTGGGGACATACCCCTCGAGGCATAGAGCTCAAAGTACTTGATCAGGGCCATATGTACCGCCTGATCAGCTACTGAGTCTCGTTCAGATGCCAAGTCTAGGCTCTAGCACTCATATCGTGTTGAAGAAGGGGCATAAAGACAGGGGAGTAGTCTGATAAGGATGCCATTGCGATTGCAGAGTCCTGCAACCTAGACAAAAGACTGTGGGAAATGATCATGTAGTCAATCCTGTCATACAGTGTGTGAATCTACCACGTATCACACAGTTAAGGAGTGCTTGTTTGATTTTCCTCAATTCTGCGTAGGGTGGTTGAGGATTTGCCTGTAGATAAAGCCAATAAGAGGATCTAGAGCAATGTTCACAACCCCCCCCCCCCCCCCCCAAGATCGCACCACTGTCTTGAAAATCTTTCAGTTTGGTAAAGAATTCCAGAAGAAAATCCACTTGACCACTGTTAGGGGTGTATATGGAGGCCAGAGTATACAGTTCCCCCGATATTGTTCCTTTAATCATAATGTATCTACCCTCTATGTCTTTGTCAAGAATTGATATGGTATGGACTTGGATAGTAAGACAGCCACCCCTTTAGATTTGGAAATTGTTGAGGTGCTTGTGAACGATTGTGGATAGCACGTGGAGGGCAGCCCTGGACAGTGATACTCCCTGAAACAAGTGATCTGAAGGAAGACCGCCTGAATTTTCATCCATCTCAGTTCCGAGATCATGGCTGATCATTTTTTGGGAACATTTAGGCCTCTGCAATTCAGGGACACCACTTTCATGTTAGGGCTCACCTGTTTAGGGGCCACCCTGGTCCTTGAAGGCTGGGGTGGCCCCGGGGAGTGGAAAAGGATAAACACAAGAGGAAGCTGCGGGATGAGGTATAGTAAGGGAGGGAAGAGAAGTGATGCAACTGGGGAGGAAGTGAGAAATAAAGAGAAAGGAAGTTACATTCCAGAGTGTGTCCAGAAACCATGGGCAACCTAATGTGACAATATCAATGACCCTAATATAAGGAAGCCTAGTCTTGCACCTCTTGGAAGGGTCTCCAGAAGCCCCTTCGAGAAAATCGCATGATCCACCAGGGGACAGTGGAACACAATTCAACAAACAAAAGGCTAGTCACTATTTAAAGACAAAGGCACCAACCCTCCACCCCAACATTAAGTGTATAAACAACTAGACAGCAGAACATGTTAACAGTATAACTCAGAGAAAAGACTTTGGGATGCTAAGTGAGTAATGCCAGCTGGCTCACCCCCTCTCCTATTGGTAATCTTTTCTGGGTGGTGACTTGACTAGCGCCCCCTGCAGGAGGGCCAGCGTTTTACTATCTGGCGTCAAGAACACTCTAGGCCACTCTCCTGCCACGCAAGCTCGAGGAGTAGGGGCAGCCAGTGGCATGCCAATCATTCCGTTCCCGCCCGGTGACCCAGAGGCCCAGCCAGAAGAGGAGGACACCGGGGCCGCCACGTTCTGTGAAACGTCCTCAGTATGACAACCCCAGCGAGCGCAGCCAGCCGAATCACCTCCTCCATGTCCATATGCCGGAATCTTTGCCGTCACCCTTAATAATCATGTGGCTCAGCAGACCGGGGCCTGGGGATATGTTATTGGCAGTGTGACAGCTGAATCATGGGGCCAATAAGACTGGGGCTCCCTGAATATGGGCAGCTCGGGTCAGAGTGCATACAGCTTACATTCAGCAAAAGATGGCCTAATGGTCCAGGGAGAGGCGACCTAGGGCCCAACCTCCCTCCACCCAGATTCTACGCAGCCCATCAGTATTCATAAGCATGTTGTTGGGGTCAGCAGTCTAGAAACCTTCTTGCTCAAAAAAGGGAGCAAGGAGTATGCCAGCGCCAGACCTAGCACAAAGAACCAATTCAACCTCGGAAGTCATGTGATAAGGCCAATTTCAACTATTTCAAACATCAAAGTAGTTCAAGCTAAAACATTAACTGATCCACCTGTAAGTATAATTACTCTATATGGCCTTTAAACCCATAATTGCCAACCTCTTCTTTGTCACAGTGGTTGCCGCTGGAGCGGATCTGCTCCTTGGTCTAGTGCCGGTGCCAACCAGTCCAGCGCATCTATTGGTGTAACTTCAAAAACTCAAAGAGCTCTGTCAGGTGTGCTCGGGTCTTTAGAATGTAGGCCCTTCTGATTTTATGCATAATAAGTTGGAGGGGATGCCCCCATCGGTATGTTGCAGCCTGTCATTGAATCAGCTCTAGTAGGGGTTTCAGCATTTTTTTCGCAGTAGGAGGGGCAGTAGGAGGGGTCAGGTAGCAGGGTGATCCATGCTCCCTCTAGGTCTATCTGACCTCTAGCCCAGGCTTTTTGCATCATTGCTTCCTTGATCTGGTAGAAGTGCACTCGACATATCACGTCTCTTGGTCTGTTAGGGTTTTCTGGCTTGGGGCCCAGGGCTCGATGCATCCGATCGATTTCGATATGGTCTGAGAGCAAATGATCTCGTAACTAGTTCAAAAGTTCTATGACTGCTTGCTGATATTTATTACGGCTGCTCCGGTTTTCATGATCGGCCTGCGTAATTGAAAGAGAAAAACATCCGCTTTGTGGCATGAGGTCCAATTCTAGAGTCTCTATTCAGGCTAGCATGTCAATCTGTGTGGCGCTATTAGCATCTAGTCTGCCAGACAGAGCTGCCATAGAGTTCCGCATAGATGTTTCTTCCATTCTGGCTATATTAGATTGAAAGTCTGCCCTCTATAGCAGTGTTTTGAGGGCTTCTGAGAAGTTTATCCTAACTGCATCAGCTATAGCAGATATAAGATCTTGGGACAGGGCCAGGGGGTTCAGCCATGTCAGCCATTAGAGAATTATTAAGCCATCTTGCAGTCAGGGATGTCTGTGCTCGAGAGCCTCTTTCTGGACAGTACATAATGCTGGAGGTCAGGAGAGGCTGTATACATCTGCCCATGGGGTTGACTGCATCCTGCTCTGTATGGACAATGGGGGATCATCTGCCTCATCATCCTCAAGCTACCATCGCCTGCCCCTCCAGACGGGTCACCTCCGATCTGTGGTTCTTCTTATGCCGTCCCAGAGCTGGATCTTTACTCCCCCAGCCACCTCCTTCACCTGCTGCCTGATCAACGCCATCTATAGTAGGCTGCTGGCAGGCACGGGAGTCACCCATGCCATTCCTCCTCTATCTAAAGAGGACCCGGGGCTACGATTCTCCTCTGCCCCGGACTGCAGCCGGATCCACCCATACATGCTTGCCATATGAAGTGCTGAGTTACGGATCCCCCTTCGCACCAGCTGGCACCATCTTGCCTGACTCTCTGCCGCCTCCAGGCTGCTGCAGCGAGGTTCTCTCCTCGCCTGCAGGTTGCAGGAGGTGCCGAAGATTGATGGGTCGGACCTCCTGGTCCAGGGAGGTTAGTTTATCCAGCTATGTGGTGACATAAGGGGCATCTATGGCTCCCCCTGTTCCTATGCTGGACGTTGCCATTAGAGATGAGCGAACTTCTTGAAAGTTCGATTCGGGCGATTCGCCGAATTTCCCCAAGAAATTCGGGTTCGCCCGAATCGAACTTTCATGAATCGCTCATCTGAAAAAAAAAATGCCGGCATGGTGGGAGCGGGCAGGCCGGCTACGCCCGCTCCCACCATGCCGGCATTTTTGCTTAAAAAAAAAATGCCGGCATGGTGGGAGCGGGCAGGCCGGTTACGCTGTCAGCGGGCGGCGGAAGCCGGCCCGCTGACAGCGCAGCCGGCCTGCCCGCTCCCACCATGCCGGCATTTATTTAAAAAGCAAACACTTACCTGCATGGTCGGAGCGTGGAGGCCGGCGCCTCTCTCAGTCGCCCTCTGATGACGCGTCCTCTGATGACAGCTGAGAGCGGCGCCGGCCTCCACGCTCCGACCATGCAGGTAAGTGTTTGCTTTTTAAACAAATGGCGGCATGGTGGGAGCGGGCAGGCCGGTTGCGCTGTCAGCGGGCCGGCTTCCGCCGCCCTCTGACAGCGTAGCCGGCCTGCCCGCTCCCACCATGCCGGAATTTTTTTTTTATTATTTCAGGGAAAATTCGATCGGCACGAACCAAAAAAAATTCGGGTTCGTGCCAAATCGAATTTTCCCTGAAATTCGGAGCGAATTCCGGTTCGTCCGAACCGGTTCGCTCATCCCTAGTTGCCATCTTGGCGGTTGGCGGCCTCAGACTCTCTGGTGGGGTGGCCACAAAGAATTTGGTAATGGGGGCACTATAATGCTGCCATGCCGCCCGCTGGTCCTATTCTTCTTGGGCATAGTCCTTTCGTTCTGCTGTTAGGGCTGTATTTTATGTTTTTAGGGGTTAGGTGGGGAGCCTCCCATCCCTGCTTCTTACTCTCTCATTGGCAGGCCACGCCTCTCTCAATTACTGTTTTTTTTTGGTTTTTAATGGTTCATTTAAAAAAAATTAATAAACACATAATTCTGCTACATTTTGAAGCTGCCTGCTGCCCTATAATAATGCAACACAATTCAAGCAGGGGGTAGCAGCTCCAACAAGGGTGGGTAATGGTGTGTGGCTACATGGGATGCCACAGAGGAACACAAGGAAGAGGGTAAGTGTAAAGAATGACATGCACACTATATAGGATGCCACCCTGGTCGGGGACATGTGGAAGAACCATTAAAATGATAAAAAAAATGAAAACAGAAAGAATGTGTATGGCGGAAGGCCAGCTAGGGACAACCAACCAATATATGAATGGTAACATATGGAAGAAAACAGGCACAAACTCAGCTTCCGAGACCATTTCGAGAGCCAAAACCATAAATGTATGTTAAATCGTGAGCGTACGCAAAGCATTTACGCTCTCGTACGCATGCCCAAAAATTTCTCGGAACGCGGCTGTGAATAATACAAACGTTTGCAAATTCCGGGGTATATTCGGTACAAAACCGATCATTCACGGTGAGGGTTTGAATCAGAACAATGGTGTCTTATGTTGTACTAATTTTCATTTTCATATTTGGCAGTAAACTTTAAGGGCTGTGGAAGAGCAGGCATCAGCACTAGGCTTACCTGGGCAGGTGTGGGGGTCCCTACACTTTGGGAGGGCCCACCTTACTTTTATTTCTGCCATTCTCTGCCTTTTTTTATTTCTATCAATATATTTTTTGTTTCTTCCTTTCATCTGTTTGTTCTGCCATCCATTTTCTCTCTTTCTTTCCTTGTTTTTTTCTTTTTTCATTCCTTCTATACTTTGTCATTCCTTCCATTATTTTTTTTCTTTCTATTTTCCTGGCAATATTCAACATACATGCAGCTTTATCACCATTAATGGAGTGTCATAGCACACCACAAGGGGCCCAAGGGTCTGCATAAACCTGGAGCTGACTCTGGGCTGTGTTAACTAATGGCTGTGTTTTGGTATGAAGAATTGTCATGCGCGTTGAAGAGTGCCAAGGGTTACGTGAGCCCTAAATACTGTTTTGCCCATAGAGTGGACTTAGGGATTCGTAGAGGCCGATTCATTAATAGCGCCAGGTAGCGACAGATGAGCGACAGTAGCGTTATTTTCACAGCGCCCGCTAGTATTCGCTGTGCTTGGGCGTTGTTCGGCTGTTGACAGCGACTCAGTTGGTGTGCGGTAATGTTGAATACGGGGTTAGGAGTCGCTGTTTGACAGGTTCCGCGCTGTATGGGAGCGCATGACAGCGAACGGCCATAGCGAACGGCTCCCAGCATATTCATTAACAAATCACGCTCCAAAAATTCTCGCGCTGTGAAATGCTTGTTTAAACCCCAGAGCGCTGGCGGCGATGGGTTAAAAGTAGTTTTTTAACCCCCAAACAACCATATTTTTAGAAAAAAAACATTTTGTAATATGAATACATTAATATCAGAACATTGCAGAAGTGGTCACAGAATTTTTGACATTTAAAAAAAAAAAAAATTAATAGCAATTAATTATGAATATTTAACCCTTTAAATGCCAGCCACATAAAATTTACGTGCCTGGCATTTACCCCTGCTAGTGGGCAAAAAAAAAAAAATACTCACCTGACCCCTCGTTGGATCCGGCCGGGTCTCCTCTTTAATTTGGTGCCATCCGATCCCCCGTGGGGGGTCGGATGGCTCCAGGAGAGCCCCCGGAATAGGCCGCCCCCCCCCCCCCCCGCTTCTGCAGCAGCAGCTGCTAACTGTAAAAAAAAAAAAAAAAAAAAATGACATTCACTTACCTGCGTGTGCGCTGGCTCCCGCTGTCCCTCCTCTTCACCTGGGGGGCCTCCGACCCCCTTGGGGGTGGGGCTATGACGTCATCCTGTTCCGTCTCCACGCCAAGCCCCGCCCCTATGACGTCATCCCAGCCCCGATCACCGGAGTCAGCTCTTTCAGCTGTCAGATGCTGGTGATCGGTGCTGGGGAAGGAGGTGGCAGGAGATCCTCTGATCTCCTGCCTCCCCCTTCTCTGGATGCCGATCACCGGCATCTGTCATCAGAGCGGCGCGGGACAAAGGAGCTTACAATCGGAGGTAAGTACAGTAAAAAATTTTTTTTTTTTTTAATAAAATACTTTTAGTGTGGTGTTTTTTTTTCAGTTAACCCTTTGTGAACTGGTAAGGGGTCCATGAGACCCCTTATACCAGTTCACAAGGCTCTGGGTCTGGCAAGTCACCTGCGGCTAGTGGGTGGCTTGCCATTAACCCCCAGCCCCCCATTTCCTGCCTCCCCAACGGCCAGGGGGGGGGCAGAAGGGCCCGGGCCACTTAGCCCGGGTCGGTAATGCTGGGTAGGGGGGACCCTACGTCATTTTTTTGGGGGGATTTTTAAGGGTTTTTAACCCTTAAAATTCCCCCAAAAAATGGGGTCCCCCCCCCCCCCCCCTGGGAGGGGGGACTCTATGTCATTTTTTTTTTAATTAACCCTTTTGTGTTCTGTCATCCAGCAGCTATAAAAGGCTTCTAGCAAGTGAGCAGAAGCCAGTGATCGCCGAGGGACAGAGTGCTCCACTATGGATGGGAGGTAAGTATTAAAAAAAAAAATAATAAAATAAAATATTTTTTCTCTTTGTGTGTCTGGTTTTTTTACATTTAACCCCTTGTGAACTGGTAAGGGGTCCATGAGACCCCTATACCAGTTCTCAAGACTGGAGGGATGGCAAGTCATCTGCGCTAGCCGGTGACTTGCCATTAACCCCTGGCACCCCCATTACCTGCCTCCCCAAAGCCCAGGGGGGGGCAGAAGAGCCCGGGCCCACGGGCTATGCGGGCTTGTAGCCTGCAGGGCCAGGGGCCACAAAAGCTGGCCCCTGCGCCCTGTTCCTCCAAGCCCTGCATAGCTGGTCCCGGGCTGGTTACTTTGGGTAAGGGGGGGCCCATGTCATTTTTTTTTTGATTTTTAAGGGTTTTTAACCCTTAAAAATCCCCCCCAAAAATGGCCCCCCCTCCCCTGGGAGGGGGGACCCTATGTCATTTTTTTTCTCGATTTAACCCTTTGTAGTGTGGATGGTAGTTGTATTTTATTTGTGAATGTTATAAAGTACTTGTTTCAGTTAGGGGGGTCTCCTGGGCAGGAACAGGGGGCTACCGATAAATATGTGGTACCGTTCTAATCGGTAGAAATGGGGCTTTCACATGCAATATGGTTTTCCCTAATCAAATACATTTTTTATTTAAAATAAAGGAGGCAATTTTCTAAAAAAAATTTATTTGTTTTTTTTTTACTTAATAATAAATAAAATTAATAATAAATAAAATTTACAAACAAGACATTTCATGTTAAAGCCTAAACTCTGCTGCAAAAAATATATATATAATTTTCCTGAAAATTCCAGCAAAAATGTCACAAAACATGGTGCAAAACATGGCGCAAAATGGGGAAAAATGACCTGTCAACAGAGGGTGACAAAATCTCAAGTAGGCTGGCAATTAAAAGGGTTAATAGTACCCCTGCATGTTGGGTATTGTTCTGTTCGGGGGACCTTGCGCTTTCAGACTTAGCTTGTTTTTTCTTGTTTGCATATTTATATTTTAGGAAAAGGTATTTTTTATTCAGCTTTTTTATACATTTTTTAGGGAAACCCTGCGCAACCAAAGAGTTCTTTGAGGGATTAATTCCAGAAAGATGAGCCCACTACAACAAGCTGGGTACGCTTAGAAAGCTTAACATGTGTACTTTCAGGGAATATATGGTTTATGGGGGATATTCCAAATGTAAAGGGTTGTTTTGGTTGAAAAACCGCAAGGTGCGCGCTTTGTCTGCAGAGCTGAAATTTTCAAGAAAAATTACCGTTATGCTCATGCTTTACTTTGGGGTGTTTGGCAACTCTTTCCTTGACAGAACCTATGCATGTTGGGTGTCGTTCTGTTCGGGGGATGTTGCTTTTTCAGATTGAACTTGTTTTGGCTGGTGAAAGCTGCCAAGATCATGTTATGTGTAAGCTGGGTTAGCCTTAATAGGCCAGAGACATATCTATAGGGGGTGCAACTGCATCAGGGCCCAGAAGGTCAGGGGCCCCATCATTCTTGCTCCTCCGCTTTATCTATCATATGTGTGATCACTTGCTATCATTTACAGAAAGGAAACACCATTCATACTTTAGTTGTCTATCTGTATCCAATTGGGTTAAAAGACAGAAAAGAGTTTACTGTAAGAGACTTGTCAGGGCCCCATCTAATGTTTGCACCAGGGCCCTATCACATTTAGTTATGCCACTGGCCTGGGGGGTGTAATGTATGCTTAGCCAACACATTCTAAAGGCTTTAGCTGGCCAAACAAGATATTCAACAGCTGCTGACTTTCTTGCAGGGTACATGATATCTTCAAGAGACATGTGGGACCTAGGAGGAAGAAGGTGGGGAAAAGTTTTATATGGGATGAGGGGTGATTTTGTGTTTGACTGTGAAACATTTGTGAACTGGTACAGTATGTACCCCTTTACTAGTTTAGAGGCAAGTCACCTGCCAACATGCCCCCATCCAAGCCCAGGGGGCACAAGGGTCTTAAAGAGCCCAGTGTTTTACCAGGGGGAAGAGTACAGAGACAGAGGCCAACCCATATGCCTGGTGTTCTTTTTTTATTTTAGCATTAAAAGTAAAAAGTAAAAATAGCCCAATAATTTGGCTGGATTTCCACACTTTAAAGGTACATAGGTCCTAGTTTTACTAGTGACTGTTTAAGGCTATTATGTTGTGCAATAAAATCTGAGTTCTGAATCCTCTCAGTTACTTGAGATCACTGATGATAAATGATGGTTAATATATGAAAAAAAACAACATATAGAATTGTTATGATCAGACTTCCCAACATAAGTCTATCCTAAATAAAAAAACATTAATAATAGGGCCTCAGCTCTTCCATAAATTAAAGAACATCTTTCACTTTTTTAGCTCAGAAAGATGTTTTGAAAGCAAACTTTAAAAGGATTGTCCAGGCCAAAAAATAAAAAAAGCTTGTACTCACCTTTTGTGCCCCTCAGATTCAGTGCAGGTCTGATGTGTCCGGCAGTTCCTTCATTCAGCACCAGCACCTACATACTTACCAAGGGAGGGGATCTAGCTATTCTGTCTAACAGTATGGTGACCTCTCTCTGTGGCATTCTGGGGGCCTTGTTTCTGCCTCCAAATGCCTACTCCATTTATTTCAATGGAAGGGGCATGCCAATGATGGTTTGGTTCGCTCCTTCCATTATGATGAATGAAGCAGGCATTTTATGGGTGTTAGGGCGAGCGCTGCACGCCCGTCTCACAGCAAGTCACTTACCTCCATGCTATTTAAAAAATAAAAGGAGGGGAGATCCCCATAGTATCTGCACGTGCGCTGTCTGAGAATCCAGACGTCCCACAAATCATGGGCTTACTCGGAAATAGACACTAAAAAACAAGGTTCAGTGTGGGACTGGCACATATGCTAGTACGTAGAATTAATATGAATATACAAAACTTTAATGGATATCAAAAAGCACATTAAACATACCATCAAACGACATACATATTAAAAAACATGAAAGTGACAACTTACCTCCATGGCTGCATGCAGCCGTCATCCATCTTGCAGCACTTCCTGGTTGCATCCAGCTGCCGCCCTTCCCCCAATGCTTCCTCCTCACATGCTCAGGTGCACGCACGTCTCTGTCCACTAGAGGGCGAGCGCACTGGATTCCTGAGATTTAAAGGGCCTGTACAGCACTGATTGGTGCCTGCTCATCCAATCCTGCCTCCACTTCCCCTATTTAAAGAGGCACTTCCTTTCCTTCAGTGCCAGATCTTGGTCTCTCCATGCTTGTTGAAAGTCAGACATTCTTGGATTGCTCACCCGTGTACCGACCTCTGCCTGTCCCGACTTCGGCTACTCACCTTTACCGCGAACCTGTGCTGCCAGCCCCGATCTCTGCCTGTACTTACTACGCCTTTTGCCTGCCACTTGTGTACCTTGCTGAGCCTCGGCTGACTGTGGGACTGGGCCGCTGTTGGGGGGTAGCGACCTGGGGGTCACTCGCCGCACAAGACCAACCTGCCTTGCGGTGGGCTCTGGTGAATACCGGTGGCATCTTAGACTTCGTTCTCCTGACACGGTACCCGCCATCGGTCCCACAGTTAAAGCGGATCCACACCCGAGTCCGCTCCACCCGGTCCGTGACAATGGGGCATTAAGTCAACCTGGTTGTCGCAGGTAGGTTAGTAAGAAGATGGCACTGCTGCATGTAGGAGCTGCGAGGGACAAAAGATGAGTATAGACTTTGTCTGAACAGGGACTTTAAGTATTTATGTAGCATGCACCCTATCTTTTATGTTTTATAGAGAAAAAAGGGGAGTGACGATTCGACACGACACTTTAGCTAGGAAATTAACACCTGCAGTGAAAGATATCTCAGTGACTTACGGGCTGATTCATTACTAACGCCAGGTAGCGGCAGATGAGCGTCTGTAGCGAGGATTTCAGAGCGAACGCTAGTAGTCGCTGTGCTCGGCCACGGTTCGCTGGCCGGCATTGTTGAATATGTTAAGTGATTCGCAGTACTACACTGTATGGGAGTGAATGGTAGCGCCAGCTCAGTGCGACTGACTCACACCACATTCATTAAAAAAAAAAAACAGCCTCAAACAGTTCCGTCGCTCAAAATCAGGTCGTTGTAGCCCACAGCGCCAGAGGCTGTGTGATTAAAGTTTGTTTTTGAACATGTATCCACTAGTAAAAAAGCGAAAACATATGGAATTACATTGTTATTACATTGTAACATGAACACTTTAATACCAGACATGTAAAGACAATTCTGCATAAAAATATTACTAATCAAAAAAGTTTACATAAATGTCATTTTGTAGGCCAGGATACATGTCTGAAAGATGTGAGTTTAAAAAAAAAAAAAATGGGATCAGGAAAGTGATTTAAGGATCGTCCATAGAAATGTATGGGAGAAAGCCAGGTAGCGAGAGGTAAGATGTGTCGCTCTGCAAGGCTGAACGCCGGCGCTGTACGCTGAGCCTGGGATAATGATGAATCGGACGCTACATGGCGTTGTTCCAGTTGCTCACCAGAATCGCCTTCATAAATGTGTAATTGTGTGCTGTGTCTCGCTTACAAGGCACTACCTGGCGCTATCCCTTCATGAATAAGACCCTAAGTTGCGTAATTCTAGATTTGGGCAGATATGGAGTATCACTCCACTCTATTCGATTTATCCCCTCCTTTGTCCACTAACAGCACTTACATAGTACAGTATATATAGTACAGGCAAGTTGTTTTATAAGCACAATAATTGAACATTTAGTTAGGTAATCTATAAATATAAATAAATATATATATATATATATATATATATATATATATATATATATAAAACATCCCACATTGTTTCTAAGTTGCGTAACCCTGAGGAGTCTCTTTCAAAATCTAGAGTCTGTTACCAAAACATTCCATCAAATTTATTCACAGCTGTACTTCACAATTCAATGTGTAGCAGTCGGAGCAGTGGTTTAAAGATGCAAGTTTGAAACAGCTTTATGAAACTCAGGTTAAGGATAGAGATTTTACAGAGTGCTTTATGAAGTTGGCAGTGAGGGCCCTGGGCCTAGATGGATATTCCGGATCTTCGATCTTGGTATCCTATTGGCTCCACATCTTGCCATGTAGTCTATGGTATTAGGAAAGGCGAACCTATTCCACAAGAACTGACTGTGCCAAATAATGCCTCATCTTTTTGAACCACAATATGAAAATTGTGGACACTGAAGTAAATTATTTTTTACCACAGTTAATTTACCAGGATCAAGTGGGGTTTGTGCAAGAGAGGCAGAGGTCCAACCTGATTAGAAGGGTTCTTATAGAATGTGGGATTACATAGAAAAGGGATGTTTTGGCTATACAGTAGAACTCTAGAAAGTCTCTGATTCGAGAAATTAGTTTTTCGCTAAATGTGTTCCTAGGACAAATTTAGGGCAATCATTAAAAATGTAAATTCTACACTGATGGTCCCAGTGGTTATATGGGGATATGCTTCAGATACATTAGAAATCAAGAGGGCATAAGACAGGGATGCTCTATAGCTCCAGTATTTTTCTTTTAGCTATCTAGACATTCATGGTAAAGCAACAGCAGTCGCGGGTACATGGTAGGATTACCATCGAGAGTGCCGGAGAGAAGTGTTGGCTGTGGGGAACAGGTAAGACATGCCTCTACGACACATATGTATGGTACCCCTGCTTTTAAGTCAGGATATAACACATTTGCATAGTGGGTACATAAGGGACTGTATCGGATTGTGCACTTTTTGCATTCTTGGATTGGGAATGACTCGCTTGAAGAGTGTCTCATAGTTCAGGTAGTCCAATTATCAAAGTCAGGTTTCATTCCATTTTAAGATGGTACCTGGTGCCTGCTAGGATTGCCAAAACTTTCCCAGGTGCATCAAATACTTGTAGAGGATGTAGAATTATTGCATAGCTTCATCACCAACAAAGTAAAATGAAAATGATTAAAAAAATTATACACACATTTCTAACATACACTAGATGATTCGTGTGACTCCTAAAGACCCATAAATTTGTATAAGATTCTAACAAGACAAAGAAGAGGACAGGAGTCTTTAAATCATTTTATAAACAATATTTGTACTCGACTATCAGCCAGTTAAATATTTTTACCCCCGGGAGGGTTCTACACACTGCCTGTTATGGGATTTGTGGGGGGGGGGGGGTCTGCACACTGCCTATTATGGGGTTTTTGGGAGGGGTTCTGCACACTGCCTGGTTCTTGGAGGGGTTTCGTAATACAGCAAACCATTTGATTCAGAATATTTTTTTCCATCTTTCTTTCTGTTAAAGTCCAAAAAATACAGTAATTAAAGCCCCATGATGACAACGAACTTTCTCAAAACTCCTTAATAAAACCACACCCACTACCATCCCCACGCTATAATTTTGGAATTCAAGTTAGCAATCAGCAGACAAAAGGCAAAAACCGTCAGATTACCATGAGTAAGAAAAATGGCGTCCAACTCCTATCCTCTCTAAATATAAAGCAAGGTGGAGTCGTGGGCTGGAAGTATAGAACCAATCATTTGACTGGAAGGTTGCAAGTTCAATTCCCTGCCAGGACATGACTGAAGTGCTATTGAGCAAGGCAGCTAACCCCCCAAACTGCTCCCCGGGCACTGTGATTAGAGCTGCCAACCGCTTCGGGCATGTGTACACTCAATACTAGTTTTTGTCTCACTGCACGGATGGGTTAAATGCAGAGGAAACATTCCTGTGTGTGTGTGCATACATAATGCCCATATATCTCCCACATTCTGCACTTCTGTAGGTACCATCCCCCCATGCTCCATGCTGTCCCTCCATAATTCCCCCCTCTATAGGTCCCCGCCATGCTCCAGACTGCCCTTCCAAAGATCCCACCCCCTCCATGTGGCCCCTAGATAGTTCCCATCCCCCCACCATGCTGCCGTCCATGGGTCCCACCACCTCCCCTGCTCCAATCCACAGGTCTCAGCCCCTTGCTTCCTGCTGCCTCCCTACGGTTCCCATCCCCCACCCTGCTCCATGCTGTCCCTCCATAGGTCCTTTCCCCCCCCCCCCACCTGCCCTATTCCCATAAATGCCTGCTTTCACTCTAATCTTTTCTCACTCTACTCAGGAATCTCGTGCTAGCACACCACCAAGTGGCGCCTTGTAATATAATGGCTGCGTGGGTGGATGATACCCGGCACAAGTGCTCCTTCCTCCACTAGTTATTTTGTTTCACACTTCCTCCATTTTCTCTCCTTCTCCTCGGCCTAAAACCCTCCACCAAGTGGTGCCTGAATTGGAATGGCTGCCTAGGTGGAAGGCACCTGGTGCGAGGAGTTCCTCTCTTCTACATTCTAAACACACGCTACTCTTAACTCCCACCATGTGGTGCCTGCAATGGAGATGGCTGCTTGGGTGGGGTCATCTGTTACAAGGAGTCTCTGTTACTCATTTATCTCTATCCTCCCTCTTTATCCCTCCACTGTTGCATCTCTTCCATCCAGGAATTAAGTATGCACTGCTGGAATTTAAGTGTTGTGCCCCCCTCCCCCACTGTTGCCCTGTTTCCTACCTGCCAAATGTAATGTATGTACATGGCAAAATAAATCTAATTCTGAAATGATCAAAAAGGCAAGGCCTATTGATTTACAATGTGATATGTGGGATGTGTTATTGGGTAAAAAAATATCTACCCAAATTAATACACAAATCCTTATATCCCATTTTTAACTGCTTCATGGAGACTAGAACCAAGAGACTTAGGCCCTTATTTATGAAGGAATAGCGACAGCTAGCGACTGGTGAGCGGCGGTAATGACGGGCCCCGCCACGAGAACGCCGGCTCCCCACCACAATCACACATTTATCAAGCCAATCCTGCTTAGTGACTGAGATAGCGCCAGATAGCCACTCATTCATCATTATTCCAGCCTCAGCCCACAGCGCCAGCGTCCGACCTTGAACAGCGACAGGTATGACCTCTCCCTACCTGGAGCTCTCCAATGCATTTCAATGGAACAATCTTTAAATATTCATAATTAATTGTTATTAATGTTTTTTTTTTTTTTTTATGTGAAAAATTCTGTGACCACTTCTGCCATGTTAGTTAATTTTTTTAAGGTAAAAAAAAAAAAAAAAAAAAGAATTGTGCAGAATTGATATTACAGGTCTGATATTATTGTATTCATATTACTAAATTCTTCGTCCCATACAAATCATGAGCTCCCATACATCGCGGAACCTTTCAAATAGCGACTCGTCACCCCGTATTCAACATTACTGCACACCGACTCAGTCGCTATCAACAACCGAACAATGGCCAAGCACAGCGACTACTAGCGGGCGCTGTGAAAATACTGCTACAGTCGCTCAACTGTCGCTACCTGCCGCTATTAATGAATCGGCCTCCCCGAAATAAAAAAGGCATTAACAAAATGAACTACCGGTAGATCATGGATATCTTGCTTATTAGAAAACAAAGTAATACACATTTATAAAGTATTGTGTGTCCATACCTGCTTCGCTTTCCTCATTTTTCCCCTTTATTCCTCTCTGCCCCTTTTCCTTCTAGTTTCTCTTTTACTTTTTTATTCATCTCTTTTAAGTACTTGTCTTATACTTTCAGTAGGTGTTTTTAACCATTGGATCTTCAAAGAGCTATAAAAAAGAAATGTTTTTGGTAAGGGTCTAATCTGCTCATATGGAATATACATTGTTATGCTCCAAGTAATGCACCACCTAAACAATTAAGAGTGTGCCCCACCCAGTTAACTGACAAAAGAAATTATATGAGAGGATGAAAAGTGGAAGCACCACAAAACCAATAACTATAATAAATCAGTTTCATTAAATCATAAAAGGTTCACTATTGAAACACATGAACAGACACAACGACAATTTGAAACAAAGCACAGTGCCCCTACCCCATATCAAACACCCTATATATAGGCGGAAAATTATGTGGACGCAAATCCTGCATCCAACACATTTATGGTTAATTCTAGATTTTGTGGTGGCACAAAAAAAATACATTGTTACACATTATGTAAATGTTAAAAAAAAAATTCATCTTAAACATAAAAAAAAAATGTCAAACGTCAGGCAATAGGAAAATATCCCTATTTACCGTAAATCAATTTAAACCAGATTGTTGGAGAACACAAAGAGGGCTTGTTCTCGTTTTTCCCAGAGGTGGCAACCTCACCAAGAACGAGCAAAGTACTATCTTGACGACATGCTAAAGTGGGATCCGTTCAGCTCACCAGCATGACTGAATTCTTAATGAATTTACTTACATATTTGTTTTTTGCCTCGGTGACCTAATTTTAGTAGATGTCGTGCACGTTCTACTTAGTGAGTTTGCAAAGACCACCTTGCAGAATTATCCTTCAAGTTATTTTTTAAACCCATTATATTATTGTAAATCTTCACATTATTTCTCGGCTGTGCTTTTATTTATACTTATGTGTTCCCTGATAGTCTCTGATCAGCTTTGAGGTCACAGACTTGCCATGACTCTACATTAAGCTAATTGAAAAGAATCCTTAGGCTAAACATGGGGGTTGACTTCTATTTCTAACCTTGAAATATGGGGTCAACAGCTTTCTTCACAATTTTACATTTTACTTTTTGATTTTTTTTGTTGTAATTGAAAATGTAAAAGGCAGAGGAGAGCCAAAAATACATAAATTAGAAAAGACTTATCGACAAAAGTGACAACATCATCGTAAATATAGTTTAACCAGATGTTGTTTCTGACAGCTGAGACCTGGATACATAAATTATCTTTACAGTCTACATAATTATTTCTTGGATTATTGAATATATTGCTAAGACAATGTAATAATTTTTTCATAAAGATGTTTTCTGCTTTAAATCTACAGGTTTTCAATATTGTGAATAAACAAGTAAAATCAATACAATTAGTAGACACTTGCCATCACTAAGAAACTGACCCTTTAATTATTCCTTGGGGTCCTGGGTAACTGCAGTAGGGCTTGTTAAACTAAAATGGGTCATTAAAGCTAACAGAAATAATATGGTGGATGAGGCAACACCCTAGAAGCCTTCACAGCGGGAATAATCAACCTTAGAGAGGTGGCAATCTACTATGAAATCTAATGCTAATTCCACCATGGCATGTACAATTTAGCAGCAAGGGATATAAATCAGTGGCCGGAGAGTGATTTGAAGGTGAGATAATGTGTACAACTAGAGATGTAAATCACATATCAGGTATGCCGGAGATAAAAAATCAACAATAATCGTCCAACACTGAAGCATTTACGTTGGCTTTTTTGCCTGAAAACTAAAGCAAATGGAGTTAACACACAATCTATGCCTCAGTTGCTGTTAGAGTATTCTCCACTGAACCACCCACAATAGGTCTTACTTATAATATGGTGGTAGCAGAATTGGTAGAATTATTTTTATAGCATCACTGAAGGTACTCCTTACCAGGCAAGTTTCAGTAGAGTAGGGGATAGAAGCGGGATATTATTGTAGTCTGCTAAAGGGAAACTAAAGTCACCAAACCAATTATTCCCCCCCCCCCGTACCCTTGCTGGTGGCCACAGTGAGGCTGCACAGATTGTCACCCCCCTCCCCCCGCACTGTTTGCATGTTCATCGGAATTCATTCAAGTTACTTGGCTGGCAGGTAAATGTATATAGTGTGGGGATGCCAAGTCTGTAAAGCTGCCACCTGGAGCTCTGCAGAAATGCGGTGCTTGCAGGGACTAGGTGGGTGAGCCGGGGGGGGGGACTTATAAGTTAGGATTGGGATATGCAGCAGTGGTAGTAAGTTATTTGCACATCAATAACATAGTAGTTAATTCATGCACAATACTAGTATAAAATAGTAACAGAAGCAATTAAATATATAGTATATCTTTCAACATTGAACTGTATTTAAGAAAGGCCAATGGAAGAGAACAACATGTCTGAACAGTGTGTACACCACAGACTAGCTTAATAATTGTATAGTAATTCATATTATTGCCTTGATAATGTGCCAACAATTATGTTTGAGCTATATGGAAAGACAACTAATGCATAAAACACATAAACAACAAGGACCAACCAGGGTGTGTTGATGGATAATTATGCCTGGACGTAGAGAACAAATCGTGTAATGCACTCATCAGGCTTGTACATACATTTTACATGTGAGTATGTTTCATGATAAAGGGCAGGGTAGTCAAGTCAGGACATCTTTTGTTTTGGACAGTGTAATGCTTCACCAGTCTCTAGGCTATACAGTCTATAAACCTGGTCACATACCATGATAGAAGCTCTAATAAAGCGGATACTTCTGTTCTAAAAGTTCAATAACAGTCTGGCGCTGGTGGTTCCACTATGATGGTACCAACATATGGCAGTTGCTGTTGGGAACATTTTAGGTCTGATCAGGCCTGCTATGAAGGGGCCCATGGCTGACTTCCAGTGCTGTTAAACTAACCTGGATGTGCCGGGCCAGGGGGAAGGCTGGGGCAGTAGATCTGGCATGGTCAGATGTGGCCAGAGGTCAAAAAATGGGTAAGGTACTCAGGTTTGGTAGGGCATAGCAGTGGTTTGCAATAGGGATTTGCATTTGAACATGTCAGACAGGCAGTAGTTGGCAGCAGGGCCCTCAGGTAGCAGCAGATGCTGAAAAACCTGGCAGCTAGTGCTGATAAACAACCCTGGATATTCAGGCCAGGAAGATGGGCATGCTGAGGCAGCAGAGCTAGCATGGTTAGGAGAGGTCATTCACTGCGCAAGGTACTCAGGTTTGGTAAGGCCTACAAGTGGTTGGCAACAGGGATTTGTATGTGGACCTGGTCAGACTGGTGGTGGTTTCAACAGGGCTTGGCACTGCCACAAACAGGCAGTGATCATAAACAGGGCAGGTCATACATGTGGTGGTCAGCAACAGGGCTTAGCTCATAGTCAGATGGCCACTGGCTACAGGACTTGGGAAGTGGTCACACGGTGGTGGGAGGTAACAGCAGCAAAACTGAGGCACAGCAGCCAAGAAATAGAGTTGGCACCATAATTCTGAGTAACCTCCTCACCTCCTGGAGTTTCCGATGTCAGATTCTGTTGGCAGTTGCCCGGGCACCAGCCGAGAAGCAGTGCAGGAGCAGCAAGAAGGTAAGTGCCAGACTGTGACAGATGGCATGGTGTGCAGTATGAAGATTAGTATTTTGACAATACAATATAGTAAATAACACTAATAAATCATTAGCTCACCTCCACTATAAAACTATTTTGCACTTTATTGAACTTTATTGATCCTCTCCAACTTTGATTGAGTTGGAGAGGATCCAAACTCAGTGCACCTGTATTTATTAAAGTGCACCGGTATTTTTTAGGAACAGACAAAGGCACCACCGCCCACCCCCAATTGTTCATATATTTTTCCTTTTGTTTCTTTTTATTTTTAATAGATTTCAGCAAAGTGAATTGTACAGAATGACTGTATACTCCTGGGTGCCTGAAGATGTTGTTTCAGTAGCATATTACCAATGAAGAGGTCTACATTCTTAGGAAAAAATGATGATGCCTGACACACAGCTAAGCGTTTAAAGAGACATGTTTTGAAGGGTCTATTGTAAAACACACTGTTCTTTTTATGCAGGTTGAAAGCTATCTTTATTAGCAGGAAACCAGTCAAGGACAGACCAAGATGACAAAGTACTTTCATGTTTATGTCTGGTGTGTCAGAAGGAGGGGTAGGGGTGCTAAGCCGCTGTCAGTTGGTAACAGACACTCAAGTAACATTAGAACTTTAGCTTGTAACTTGTATTAGGCTGCAGCACACAATTTTGAACTGACAGTTTTACCATAGATATGTTTGCATGTTATACATAGATAAACTATTTAACACTATCAATTGGCTATGTAGATATCAGGATCTTTTGGATCTTTTCATCCATTTTTTTTAGATCCTAATAAATATTTTCTTTATTAGGACTGTGTTTGCATAAAACCTCTTGTGACTGAACAAGTAGTTCAATTCAGTTTCAAAAGCCGTAGGATGGGTTCCAGCTGCTAAAGCCAATCACCTTGAGTTTAGAAATGACCTCCCCCCACCCACCACCAATCAGGGTGCATCAGTTTTAATACAGTCTTAGGAAGTATGCATTTAGGCCCTTATTTAACAAGGGATAGCAACAGGTAGCGACTGGTGAGCGGCCGGTAATGACGGGCCCCGCCACGAGAACGCCGGCTCCCCACCACAATCACACATTTATCAAGCCAATCCTGCTTAGGGACTGAGATAGCGCCATATAGCGACTCATTCATCATTATTCCAGCCTCAGCCCACAGCGCCAGCGTCCGACCTTGAACAGCGACAGGTATGACCTCTCGCTACCTGGCGATCTCCAATGCATTTCAATGGAACAATCTTTAAATATTCATAATTAATTGTTATTAATGTTTTTTTTTTGTTTTTTTTTTTTTTAAATGTGAAAAATTCTGTGACCACTTCTGCCAAGTTATATTTTTTTTTTAAGCTAAAAAAAAAAAAAACTTGTGCAGAATTGATATTACAGGTCTGATATTAATGTATTAACCCTTTAAATGCCAGCCACGTAAAATTTACGTGGTTGCCTCTCCGTCACTTAAGTGCCAGCCACGTAAATTTTACGTGCCTGGCATTCCCCAATCCCACAAAAAAAAGTTTTTAAAAAAGTCACTTACCTGACCCCTTGTTTGGTCCGGCCGGGTCTCCTCTTCAGCCAGCGGGGCTCCGATCGCCGATCGGGGCTTCTCCGGCTGCAGGGGAGGGCCCGGAATAGGGTGCCCCCCCCCCGTTTCAGCAGCCGCCGGGATTGCCTATTAAAAAAAAAAAATGAAAAATGACAGTTACTCACCTCCGCTCCAGCCGACTCCCGCCGCCTCTCCTCTTCATGGGGGGGGGCTCCGATTACCCCCCCCGGGTCTTCTGTCTTCTGGAGGGGGGCATAACAGCCCTCCCTCCGTCGCATCTTCCGATGGCGGCCGCCATCTTGGATTTTAGCCCCGCCCCTTCACCGCCGGGTGTCATCGGGGCAACCGGCAGCTCTCCTCTCAGATGCCGGTGACGGCTGGGTGGAGAAGGAGGGAGGTAGGCGATCCTCCGATCGCCTGCCTCCCCCCTTCTCTGCCCAGCTGTCACCTGCATCAGATCGCCGCGGGACATTGCTTCTGAAGATCGGAGGTGAGTAAAGGTAAAATGTTTTTTTTTTTTTAAATAAACATATTTGAAAACCTGTGTGTGTCTTTTTATTTATACTGTTAACCCTTTGTGAACTGGTAAGGGGTCCATGTGACCCCTTATACCAGTTCACAGGGCTCAGGGGTCTGGCAAGTCACCTGCGCTAGCGGGTGGCTTGCCATTAACCCCTGGCACCCCCATTACCTGCCTCCCCAAAGGCCAGGGGGGGGGCAGAAGAGCCCGGGCCCAGATAGGCTATGTGGGCTCGTAGGCTGCAGGGTGGGGGGGCCACAAAAGCTGGCCCCCCCACTCTGTGCCTACAAGCCCCCATAGCTGGTCCCGGGCTGGTTACTTTTGGTAAGGGGGACCCCACGTCAATTTTTTTTTTGATTTTTAAGGGTTTTTAACCCTTAAAAATCAAAAAAAAAATGGGGTCCGCCCCCACTGGGAGGGGGGACCCTATGTCATTTTTTTTTTAATTAACCCTTTGTGTTCTGTCATCCAGCAGCTATAAAAGGCTTCTAGCAAGTGAGCAGAAGCCAGTGATCGCCGAGGGACAGAGTGCTCCAGGATGGATGGGAGGTGAGTACAGTGTAAAAAAAGAATAAAAATTAATAAAATATTTTTTTCTCTGCTTGTGTCTGTGTGATTATTTACTTTTAACCCCTTGTGAACTGGTAAGGGGTCCATGAGACCCCTGTACCAGTTCACAAGGCTGGGGGGATGGCAAGCCACCTGCGCTAGCGGGTGGCTTGCCATTAACCCCCGGCACCCCCATTACCTGCCTCCCCAAAGGCCAGGGGGGGGGCAGAAGAGCCCGGGCCCACATAGGCTATGTGGGCTCGTAGGCTGCAGGGTGGGGGGGCCACAAAAGCTGGCCCCCCCACTCTGTGCCTACAAGCCCCCATAGCTGGTCCCGGGCTGGTTACTTTGGGTAAGGGGGACCCCACGTCAATTTTTTTTTTTATTTTTAAGGGTTTTTAACCCTTAAAAATCAAAAAAAAAATGGGGTCTCCCTCCCCTGGGAGGGGGGACCCTATGTCATTTTTTTTCTCGATTTAACCCTTTGTAGTGTGGATGGTATTTGTATTTTTTTTGTGAATGTTATAAAATACTTGTTTCAGTTAGAGGGGTCTCCTGGGCAGGAACAGGGGGCTACTGATAAATATGTGGTACCGTTCTAATCGGTAGAAATGGGGCTTTCACATGCAATATGATTTTCCTTAATAAAATACATTTTTTATTTAAAATAAAGGAGTCAATTTTCTAAAAAAATTATTTATTTATTTATTTTTTTTTTTTTTACTTAATAATATTGTAAAAAAAAAAAAAAAAATTTACAAACAAGACATTTCATGTTAAAGCCTAAACTGCTGCAAAAAAATATATATATAATTTTCCTGAAAGTTCCAGCAAAAATGGCGCAAAACATGACGCAAAATGGGGAAAAATGGCCTGTCAACAGAGGGTGACAAAATCTCAAGTAGGCTGGCAATTAAAAGGGTTAATAGTACCTCTGCATGTTGGGTATTGTTCTGTTCGGGGGACCTTGCGCTTTCAGACTTAGCTTGTTTTTTCTGGTTTGCATATTTATATTTTAGGAAAAGGTGTTTTTTATTCAGCTTTTTTATAAATTTTTTTACGGAAACCCTGCGCAACCAAAGAATTCTTTGAGGTAATAATTCCAGAAAGATGAGCCCACTAGAACAAGTTGGGTACCCTTAGAAAGCTTAACGTGTGTACTTTCAGGGAATATATGGTTTATGGGGGATATTCTAAATGTCAACGGTTGTTTTGGTTGAAAAATCGCAAGGTGCGCATTTTGTCTGCAGAGCTGAAATTTTCAAGTAAAATTACCGTTACGCACATGCTTTACTTTGGGGTGTTTGGCAACTCTTCCCTTGACAGTAGCAATGCATGTTGGGTATCGTTCTGTTCGGGGGATGTTGCGTTTTCAGATTAAACTTGTTTTTTCTTGTTTGTATATAGTTTTTTTAGGAAAATGTGGCTTTGATTCTGCTTTTTTACCCTTTTTTTAGGGAAACTCTTTGCAACCAAAGAATCCATTGAGGGATTACTTCCAGAAAACTATGGCCACATCAACAAGCCTGGTACGCCTAGAAAGCCTGAGGTGTGTACTTCCAGAGAATATATAGTTTGTTGGGGGTATTTCAAATGTAAAGGGTTGTTTTTCTGGAAAAACTGCAAGGTGCGCATATTGCATAGCATAGTTGTATTTTATCTGAAAATCCCCTAAAGCGCTGTTTCAGTTTGGGGGAGTCTCCTGGGCAGGAAAGGGTGTCTACCTATACATATGTGGTACCGCTGTAACCGGGAGAAATTGGGATTTCACACGCAATAAGATTTCATTGACAAACTTACATTTTTTATTACAAAAAAAACTACAATATGTAAAAAATTTTTTTTTTTTTTTTTTTGCACATATTTCACCCAAAAATATTAAGAATACACCTAACAAATGACAAACAAGACATTTCATGTTAAAGCCCAGACTCTGCTGAAAAAAACAATATATAATTTTCCTGGGAAATCCCTGGAAATCCCTTCCAAAATCACATTTGAACATGGGGAGCGCAAAATAGTGCAAAATGGTCTGGCAACAGAGTGTGACAAAAACTCCAGGTAGGCTGGCACTTAAAGGGTTAATATTACAAAATTATTTTAAAAACTTGTTTTTTTTTGTTTCCAAAAATATGGTTGTTTGGGGGTTAAAAAACTACTTTTAACCCATCGCCGCCAGCGCTCTGGGGTTTAAACATGCATTTCACAGCGCGAGAATTTTTTGAGCATGATTTTTAATGAATATGGTGGGAGTCGGTTGCTATGGCCAGTCGTTATCATGCGCTCCCATACAGCGCGGAACCTGTCAAATAGCGACTCCTCACCCAATATTCAACATTACTGCACACCGAGTGAGTCGCTATCAACTACTGAACAACAACCAAGCACAGCGACTACTAGCGGGCGCTCTGAAAATGCCGCTACAGTCGCTCAACTGTCGCTACATGCCGCTATTAATGAATCGCCCTCTTAGTATGCATTTTAGTGGTTAGTGAGAGTCAGCATAGGGACATGTTATTATAAGGGCCCCAGGAGGGTCTTCTTTTGGCCCAAAAAAGATAATGTTTTAGATTCACACAAAACTGTAGCTAGCCAATTTGGAGTAATTTTTTAGAACCCAATATTTTATGTGCAGCCCTTAATATAAATATGCAGCATATGTGCACCAAGCACTGCGTCCTTCAGTCTACTCAGATCGCCCTTTAGCACCCCAAAATTAAGGCCCTTATTTAAGAAGGGATAGCGTCAGGTAGCGCCTGGTTAATGACAGGTAGCGACAGATAGCAACAAGCAGAATCTGTCTAGCGACTGGAATAGAGCCACGTAGCGTCTGATTCATCATTTTCACAGCCTCAACGAACAGCGCCAGCGTTCAGCCTTGCACAGCGCCAGGTATGACCTCTCGCTACCTGTCGCTCTCCCATACATTTCAATGGACGATCCTTTTCTTCTCTTTAAATGGGTTTTTTTTTTTTTCAAAAAAATCACAAATAATTCTTTGACCTCTTCTGGCATTGAAATAGCATTTCTTTCATAATTTTTTCATTTTTTAAATATTTTCTCAAAAATGACATTATAGGTCTGGCATTAAAGTGTTCGTGTTACAATGTTGTTACAATGTAATTCCATATGTTTTCGCTTTGTTACTAGTTGTTAGATGCTTGAAAACACACTTTAAACACACCGCCTCCTGCGCTCTGGGCTTCAAACAACTATTTTTCAGCGCCAGAGATTTGTGAGATGTGAGTTTTTTTCCTATGAGCAGTTGCTACCATGCGCTCCCATACAGCGCTGTACTGGTCAAATAGTGACTCCTTACAATGTATTCAACATTACTGAACAGCGACTGAGTCGCTATAAAGTAGCGACTCACGGCCGAGCACTGCGACTACTAGCGGGCGCTCTGAAAATGCCTGCTACAGACGCTCATCTGTCGCTACCTGCCGCTAATGATGAATCAGCCTCCCCGTTAGAATACTGTTCCATTTCTAAATGCAATGCAAAAATATCCCAATTTTTTTGTTTAATCAGCTACTACTTTAACTTTCTTTTGTTTTGTAGATGTCCCCAATACATTTCACCATACTAGACTTTCTCAGGAAAAAAGGTGGTTGAAGTATCCTGTACCAAGGGAATTTTAGTTTGTCAATTTGTTCTTGTTGTTTTTTTACGTGCTTTCTAAAATAGTGAACAGCCTCCATGTTGAATCAGAGGGTTTTGATACAGAAAGGAGCTGTGTTCTCCCATGTCTTGTTATCACAAGTGCCATCTCCACTATCAGAGCTTCCCAAAATTACCTTCCTAATGGTGGATAAAGAGGGTGTAGTGCACTTTTTGATATGCAGCATACACCCAACGTGGAGCCCCCCTCCATACCCTCCAATACTTTAGAAAACAAGAATAAATCAACATAAAATGATTTCCTCCAGTATAATATATTCCCTTCTGGTTCCCCTGAGGAAGCTCAATACTGTGAAATGTTTTGGGGGCATCAACAGAAGAAAACAAAAGTGGGAGTTGACCTCTTGTCTTGGTGGATTGGATAAGGCACATTTTTTTAATTATTTGTTTTCAGAAGTGAAACAGTACACTTGAATATGAGGCTTTGTGGTCCCTTTTAGCCCACTATATTAAGCATAAATTAATTTTCTCTAAAAGCACACCCCCTAATTCCACCATTGTAGCCCCCAGGCTCCAATTTGATATAATCATTCCATTCAGTGCATCTTTTTCATGTATAGGAGACCCTTCTGTTTACTACAACAGGGTAAATAAAAAAAACGTTCACAACTCCTTCTTACAGTAAAAAATCAAAACAGCTATACTCACCTTTTCTCCCCCACAGTAGCTGCCTCATGGTCTGGCATATGAGTGGGTATGCTCATTGACATTCTGATTCTTCCTAGGTGGTGAGGATTGGAAATCTAGTTGTATGACTCAGAGGCCGATTCATTAATAGCGGCAGGTAGCGACGGTTGAGTATTTTCACAGCGCCCGCTAGTAGTCGCTGTGCTTGGCCATTGTTCGGTTGTTGATAGCGAGTCGGTGTGCAGTAATGTTGAATACGGGGTGACGAGTCGCTATTTGACAGGTTCCGCGATGTATGGGTGCGCATGATAGCGACTGGTCAGAGCGACTGGCTCCCACCATATTCATTAAAAAATCACGCTCAAAAAATTCTTGCGCTGTGAAATGCATGTTTAAACCCCAGAGCGCTGGCGGCGGAAACCAAAAAAAAAAAAAATTTTTAAGAATTTAGTAATATGAATACAATAATATCAGACCTGTAATATCAATTCTGCACAAATTTTATTTTTTTTTCCTTAAAAAAATTATCTAACATGGCAGAAGTGGTCACAGAATTTTTCACATTTAAAAAAAAAAAAATAATAATAATAATAACAATTAATTATGAATATTTAAAGATTGTTCCATTGAAATGCATTGGAGAGCGCCAGGTAGCGAGAGGCCATACCTGTCGCTGTTCAAGGTCGGATGCTGGCGCTGTGGGCTGAGGCTGGAATAATGATGAATGAGTCGCTATACGGCGCTATCTCAGTCGCTAAGCAGGATTGGCTTGATAAATGTGTGATTGTGGTGGGGAGCCGGCGATCTCGTGGCGGGGCCCGTCATTACCGGTCGCTCACCAGTCGCTACCTGTCGCTATTCCTTCATAAATAAGGGCCTAAGGGTGGTTACCAAATCTTAGGTAATGTTACATCTTTAAACCTGAATTCCTATGGACACTAGGAAGCCTTTACTAAGGGATTAAAGTTTTAAAAAAGTTAACTTTTAGACTGTATGGGATAGCAACCTCTTGCGATCTGGTGAGCTGTTTACATTGCTTCATCTTTGCAGCATCTGCTGTGGGGAAGAAACAGGAGTGTTTTTGGCCGAACATACACTTTAAAGGAGCTATTGTGAAATATAATATTAACAAATATTAATACACCCAGGGTGAAAAAAATCCAGCCACGGTTATTGTTTCTCTTGTTTTCCTTTACTGAAAGAAAGAAAATCATGCTTTGACAGGAGATAACTGTTACCCTCTGTAAGCCTGAGCCAGGCTGTGGCAAACAGTAGCATTAAAGTGATCCTATATCCACAAACAAAGCTGTCATCACCTTCTACCCTCAGCCCCAAAACAGCCTGTGTTTCTTTTATTTTTACTAAAAATTTTTTTCAATACTCAATATTCATAAAAAACAGGAACATAAGGATGTTTGAATGGTAGCTATATGGCTTCCTGCCCATGCAGCGGCCCCTGGTGTTCTCCAGCGATTACTCATTCAGTTACAAACAGTTAAGGGAGTAGAGGGAGGAGTCCAGCTTTTCAGTTAAATCTGAAAGCCCTACAAGCTACACTGCCACATACACCTCAGTAAACCTGCACAGAGAAAAGCTGGGTTTTGGTCGACTTTAACCAATTCTAATATCTGTCCTAACCAATGCATCATGGGTAAAAGCATACACACTCATCAGAATTACAGTAGCAATATGCTGTTATTTCAATACTGCCTAGTTTAGGAGGCAGGCAAATAAAGTTGTGCATGTGTACAGACCCGTTATTCATAATACTTCTTTATTCCAGTAAAACAAAACAATGGAATGCAGGGTATATTAGTAACCCCCTACTCCTGCTATCTGCCTATTTTCTGCTGGTTTTTATTATTATCCTGGGTTTTGGTCCTTTCCCCCGGGGCATCCTGATCGGGGATGCCCTGCTGTGTGAAACCCCCAGATCGCCGATGCCAACTCACCCCTTCCCGATCCTACGGCAGTTTGTGCGGCTGCTTGTCCAAACGGCGCGCTCAGAGCCACTGACGTCAGCACGTCTAAGCCTTCGTCTAGGCCAATGACACAGAGAGCGCGCTGGTGGCCACATCCCCCGCTTCCCTCTAACAGGGAGCATGCCCGCACTGGCCATACACAAATGCCTGGTGTGGGCATGTGCCTTGCTAGAGGGATAGCGGGGATGCGGCTGCGGTTCGTGCATGCGCCATTGGACCGGGAAGCAAGGTAAGTGAATGGGGCAACCTGGGGGTTTCACACAGCGGGGCGTCCCGAGGGAAGGGAATCGACCCGCCCAGGAATCTTATAGATTCCCGGGCGATCATGCTGGGTTTTGGTCGACTTTAACCAATTCAAATATCTGTCCTAACCAATGCATCATGGGTAAAAGCATACACACACATCATAATTACAGTAGCAATATGCTGTTATTTCAATACAGCCTAGTTTAGGAGGCAGGCAAATAGAGTTGTGCATGTTTACAGACCCGTTATTCCTAATACTTCTTTATTCCAGTACAATGAAACAATGGAATGCAGGAATGCAACAATGTATGTTAGTAACCCCCTACTCCTGCTATCTGCCTATTTTCTGCTGATTTTTATTTTTATACCTTTTCATAGGGTTAAACATTTACCTGACCCTCCTTGGACATTAGGCATTTTTCCCCTTCAATTCATATACATTGCCTGCTTCCCTATGTGTAGTTAGTCCTCCAAATCTAACAGTAAAGATTTACAATGTGACAGAACTAGACAGGGAGATCTAATCAAGACAGGGATCAGAGCTTGCTCTTTTCAGGGTGAATGCAGATGAGGTATTTAACCTAAGCTAACCTCTGTTAAAAACCAAGTAAACTACGGGTTAAAAAGACCACATCTATGGAAACAAAAACTGTAGCTTTGTTTCTTCAAACATGTACTGCCTCCACCCCAAAAACAAAAACCTAATCTTATATATAATATATATATCTATAGAGTGATAGACAGTTTAATTAAAGAAAAAACTAAAGCAAAAAGAAAAACAAAGTCAAGGAAAGTGACCTTTTCATGCTTTAAATAGTGGCTGCATTACAGAATGAATTAATGAAGTGCCTGTTCTGAGACACCCCTACAGATTCTAATACTGGTGTAAAAAATAACAAAGCCAGATGGTCATTATTAACTACCAACTTTTTACATTTTCTCTAAAAACGACATCTGCTGCAGGAAGGAGACACCTATTACTGTAGACTTTAATTGTTAGTTATTTATTGAAAGTGAGTTAAGTTGCTGTTGGTAACTGTACAGTCGGCACAGCAACATCTACGAGAGAAGTGATCCTGTACGCACACAACACTTTTTATTATTATTATTATTATTATTATTAATGTTTATTTATATAGCGCCATCGTCTTCCGTAGCACTTTACAAGGTATGATTACAGACAAGGTAAAATATATAGTACAGGGAACAATACAAAATTAGATGCCACGAGGTTCAAACCAAGAGGCCGATTCATCAATAGCGCCAGGTAGCGACAGATGAGCGACTGAAGTATGGCGCTATGAGCGCCGCTAGCGTCAGCCGCGGGCGTTAGCGATTCGCTATAGCAGGCCTCCTCAGTCGCTACCTGGCGTTGTTGCGAACAACGCCTACATTGCTGAATATGATGTTGGCCCTCAGCTTTGTAGGCGCTGTCAGTCAGTGTGACCACGCTATTCTACACAGCGCCTGTTAGCTTTGCTGTGTCCTGGCCATCCAGTACCTTCTGAATAAAACACATTGCCACATTTGTTTTAAAATTTAAAGATTTTTTATTTTGTGTTGAAAAGGAAATTAAATTCTACCAGATCTTCGAATATAAATGGAAAATAAAACATAATTAAACACATAGCCACAATTTTTTTTTTTTTTTATTTGTTACATAAAAAGGAAATACAATTAAACCACCAATGAGAAAGAAAAGGAAAATAAAAACAGAACAGAGAAAGAAAAGGAAAATAAAAACAGAACAGAGAAAGAAAAGGAAAATAAAAACAGAACAGAGAAAGAAAAGGAAAATAAAAACAGAACAGAGAAAGAAAAGGAAAATAGAAAAGGAAAATAAAAACAGAACAGAGAAAGAAAAGGAAAATAGAAAAGGAAAATAAAAACAGAACAGAGAAAGAAAAGGAAAATAAAAACACAACAGAGAAAGAAAAGGAAAATAAAAACAGAACAGAGAAAGAAAAGGAAAATAGAAAAGGAAAATAAAAACAGAACAGAGAAAGAAAAGGAAAATAGAAAAGGAAAATAAAAACAGAACAGAGAAAGAAAAGGAAAATAAAAACAGAACAGAGAAAGAAAAGGAAAATAAAAACAGAACAGAGAAAGAAAAGGAAAATAGAAAAGGAAAATAAAAACAGAACAGAGAAAGAAAAGGAAAATAGAAAAGGAAAATAAAAACAGAACAGAGAAAGAAAAGGAAAATAAAAACACAACAGAGAAAGAAAAGGAAAATAAAAACAGAACAGAGAAAGAAAAGGAAAATAGAAAAGGAAAATAAAAACAGAACAGAGAAAGAAAAGGAAAATAGAAAAGGAAAATAAAAACAGAACAGAGAAAGAAAAGGAAAATAGAAAAGGAAAATAAAAACAGAACAGAGAAAGAAAAGGAAAATAGAAAAGGAAAATAAAAACAGAACAGAGAAAGAAAAGGAAAATAGAAAAGGAAAATAAAAACAGAACAGAGAAAGAAAAGGAAAATAAAAACAGAACATAGAACGAAAAGGAAAATAAAAACAGAACAGAGAAAAAAAAGGAAAATGAAAATAGGAATTAGAATGAAAAGGAAACTTACAACAGAATTAAACACATAGCCACATGTATATATATAATTCTTTTTTTATTTTTACTCTAACCAAAAATTAAGAATAAAACAGAAATGAAATAGAAAATGAAAAGTCCAACAGAAATTCAAAAGAAAAGTAAAGTCCAGGAAAGGGTTGGAAAAGGAATTTAGGGATCATGGTGCATCTCTTTGTGCCTGAAAAAATAAGAAAAGTGCAGTTAGTATATATCTTTATAGTTGTTTTGTGTTTTCTTTAAAAAAAATGCATAAATTGATAACCAACATTGGCGTCTTACACCCCCCTTAGAGTGGTTTGGGTCATCTTACACCCCCCTTAGAGTGGTTTGGGTCATCTTACACCCCCCTTAGAGTGGTTTGGGTCATCTTACACCCCCCCTTAGAGTGGTTTGGGTCATCTTACACCCCCCTTAGAGTGGTTTGGGTCATCTTACACCCCCCCTTAGAGTGGTTTGGGTCATCTTAAACCCCCCTTAGAGTGGTTTGGGTCATCTTACACCCCCCTTAGAGTGGTTTGGGTCATCTTACACCCCCCCTTAGAGTGGTTTGGGTCATCTTACACCCCCCCTTAGAGTGGTTTTGGTCATCTTACACCCCCCTTAGAGTGGTTTGGGTCATCTTACACCCCCCTTAGAGTGGTTTGGGTCATCTTACACCCCCCCTTAGAGTGGTTTGGGTCATCTTACACCCCCCTTAGAGTGGTTTGGGTCATCTTACACCCCCCCTTAGAGTGGTTTGGGTCATCTTACACCCCCCCTTAGAGTGGTTTTGGTCATCTTACACCCCCCCTTAGAGTGGTTTGGGTCATCTTAAACCCCCCTTAGAGTGGTTTGGGTCATCTTACACCCCCCCTTAGAGTGGTTTGGGTCATCTTACACCCCCCTTAGAGTGGTTTGGGTCATCTTAAACCCCCCTTAGTGCGTTTGTTTGCTCTTTTGGATGGGAGGTCAAATACATTTAAACAGTAGTGCAGTACTTGCATTAGAGTGAAGGGTAGTTAGCTTACCGCAAAAAAAGAAGTGATCAGCCTTTCCCTTAGCTCATCGCCAGTCTGGGTGTCCTCACTTCTATCTGCGGGCAGGTTGGGGATTTCTGGCACCAGTGCTGTCTCCTCGGGGGCTTGGATTCGGTGGCATATACAGATATTGTGTAACACACAGCAGGCAAGGATGATTTTGGAAACCTTCTGTGGGCTGTAGAGCATCTCTCCTCCTGGCCGTGCCAAACAGAGAAAGCGTGCTTTCAGCAGGCCGATGGTTCTTTCCACAATGCTTCTGGTCTTGCGATGCGCTGCATTGTAGCGTTCATGGGCAGAGGTCCGTGGGTTCCTGACCGGAGTCATGACCCACGTTCTCTGCCCATATCCCTTGTCCGCTGTAGAAAAAATACAAGGAGAGAGACAGCAATTAGTACTAGTACATGTTTTTTGGTGGTAGTTTGGTTAAAATTGCCTTACTAGGCCACATATTAGCAAAATACATAGACATGGTTAATTTATTACCCAGTAGCCAGCCAGCTGGCATTTCGTTGTTATCAAACTTCCGGCACAGGACTGTCCGCTGCAAGACGTAAGAATCGTGGCATGAGCCGGGGAACCCCGATCTCACCGCCCGCAGCCTCATGTCTGGGTCACAGACCACCATGATATTAAATGAATGGAACTGCTTCCTGTTTCTGTAGGACAGCTCCTGTGCACGGGGAGGGCGGAAAGGGATATGTGTACCATCAACGCACCCTAGCACATTCGGGATCCCTCCCATCAGATAGAAAGCATGTTTTATTTTGGCAACCTCTTCCTCATCCTCAGGAAACTTGATGTAAATTGGGATTAAATCACAAATTGCCAGAACTACCTGGATTAGGATGCGGCTCATAGTAGCCTGGCTTATCCCGCTGAGGAGGGCTGAGGTTGCCTGGAAGGTCCCTCGTGCCAAAACATTAAGAGTGGCACACAGGCGTACTATGCCTGGAATGGAATGAGTGCGTTTGGTGGATGGCTCGATTTTGGTCTTAATCTGATCATATAGGGACTGTAGTGCAGCACGATTCAGACGGAAGCGGCTCCTGATCTGCTCGTCACTTAAGTCCCATACTGAAAGGCGGATTGCAAAGGAGCGGGGTGCCCTAAGCCTCACAACACCCCGCTCCCTTTCCTCCTGCTCTTTCAGCATACACATACATCCATCCACCCAGACACCATACATCACCCTCTTATCCATCACACACACTAAAGATATATACAAAAACAAAAATAAACAAAAAAAACCACTAACACACAACACACACACAAACAATCACACTACACACACACCCGCTACAATGCAGCTCACCACAAAACCAGAACTATAGTGGTCCAAACCACCAGCCTGCTGAAAACCAGCTTTCTAAGTTAAGCACAACCAAGAGGGGAGTTGCTGCACAGCCCACAAAAGGCCCCAAAATCAAGCCTCACTTGCTGTATGCTACACAATATTTGCAGATGCCACCCAAACCAAGCTCCTAAAGAAACAGCACTGATGTCAGAAATCACCCAACAAGCCACAGAGAGTGAGGACAGAAACCAGACAGAGGCTCAAATGAGCTAAGGGAAGCGAGCACAGCACCACACCACAGCCTTTGCCACAGTGTAAGAATAGCAGAAGCTAGAACATTCCTTCCTTTTATACTTCATTTTCTAAAGTGACAGGTCCGCTTTGCCGCCTTTTGCGTCGCTCTGCTATTTCCGTGCGCCAATTAGCCGACCCAGGTGTGCGTAAAACAGAGTGCGCACGCGCACGCTAGTAGCGCTACTAGCGTACTTGAGCCGTAACTTGCGTGCATTAACGGACATGGGCCAAAAATCAGGTGGGGACCAATGAAAGTGAAGCTGTTGTTTTTTTAAATAGCCGTTAGGCTAAGCACATGTCACAAGGGTTGCAGATACATCAGTCCATTGTTGGATTTGGGTGTGTGTTGTTTGTTTAATGAGGTCTGTAATGAGTTAATTGGCTAACACACATGCTTCTGTCAGTGCAGTGGAGGTGTGCCTAGAAGGAACTGGGCTGTATGTGTGAATCAATTAAGTGGGCTGCTTTTGGATTGGCTGTTAGAGCACATAAAACCTGCCCAAGCCTAAGAGATTGCGATGCCATTCTGTAGTGTGCATGCGTGCTTGTGGGGTGTTGATTTGTGTGTGTGTGCAGCTACAGGATGGAGCCAAATACAGGACATCTGCCGGCCACAGCAGGCACGAGTAGGAGTTTGGTGGGTGCTGTGCGCAGACCTCCCTTACGGAAAAGGGCACAGCCTGAAGGTGGGGCAGCACCCCAGGCTAAGCGCCCAGGTGCCAAGAGGGAGCCTGAATTTAATTTGGCTGAGAATAATCATCTTGTGCGCCTGACACTTGCGAAATGGGAGCTGATATTTGGCTCCCAAAGCAAGTCCATAGGCAAACAAGAAAGAAGCAAACTGTGGGATGCCATTGGTGTGGAGCTTAGTAGCACAGCTCAACACCCACGTAGTGGCCCATCCTGCAGGAAACGCTTCTACACTTTGCGAGGGGCCCTTATGAAAAAGATGAATCACGATCTTGATGTGGACAGTGGGTTCATCCAGGCTCCAAAGAGTACCTACAGGCCGTATGAGGAGATGCTGAAGGCCAAAATCCCACTGGCTCGGCTGCAGGGTGTGGATCCTGGGGATGACACCACCGGTTGGGCTGAAGGTACATATTTTCTGGCTTTTACAATAACCTAATGTTAATGTCTGTGATTAGCATTTTTACATTCTGACCAACTAACTGTAGGACCTGTGAAGTATTACATTATAGCTCAAACATTTGTAACTTTTCTGTCTGTTGCTTTATGCATAGGTGCACATGCTGCTGTCCGGGATGTGGCTCCGGACACCCAAGCTCCTGCCCTTCCAGCAACCTCAAGGCTACCCCAGTCTGCCATTGAAGGTATTTACCCATAATTTGTTTGCTGGTTTTTTTCAAAACAAATGGGTGTGGGAGCAGCTCAAACAATAAAGGTTTGCCCTGTTGACTATTAATAATATGTGCGTGCGCCCTAATTGCACGCCCACTGTAACACTCACAGCAAGTAACTAACAAGGCCCTAACATGTGTAGATATGTAGGATGCCAGAGATGTGTAGCCATATATCGGCATATCAATGTGTGAGCCACACTTGGCTTGATTAGTCAATATTAGTGAAAGAGCTGCTCACACACCTTAATGCATGTTGTATTTTGCTACGCACATTAGCTATGGCTCAATGTTGGTTTTATTTTGGCCTAGCTCCCATGCCCTTGGCCCCAGCATCTCCTCCGGATCCCACCTACTCTTTGGATGTCGGTAAGTGCATGTGTTCACCTTGCTTGATCCACTTTGACTCAAGTGCATGTGTCTCATTTGTCTTTTTTCTTGGTAGGCCAAGTGACTGGTTCATCTTTGGACCCCACTTCCGATGTTGCCGGTCAACAGGACCCTGTTGGTGTGTAGAGCAATACATAATGTATCCTTTCTGCTGTTTAGGTTACACTGGTTCAATTTGGTTAGTCTACTAAGCTACATGTTTGCTTGGTAATCTTGAAGATGCCTCTTGGGAGTGCTGGTTGCCTCCCCAGGGTCAGTCTATTAGTTATTTGAGTGATAGCAATGTATATTTGCGGACATATTTTTAGCCAAACATTCCCTGTAGTAGTTTGCTGATTATTTAGAGACATTTTTTTTTTTTTGTTAGTTGACCCGAATATCGGAAGTGGCTGTCCAGAAAGGGCCCCTCAAGTTCCAGCTGCCAGAGATGAGGGTAAGTGGTTTTGCCTTGCTCTAGTCTGTATTTTGGCTCTAATGTTGTGCCACTTGCTTCTGGCAACTTGTGTGTCCACATGTATTTTCAAGGTCCAAGCTCGAGTGAGGACCCCACTCCAGACATCTGGGATATTGGGGGTATGTTTAATTTAAGCAATGTTTATGATGAGATTTGCAGAAATTAGTGCGTCTTAGTCCTGTAACATACATGTTAACAATCTGAGTTTAACAGAGACTTTTGGTCTAGTGTGTATTTTTTAACTTTTTAGAGGTATGGCCTCGATAGCCTAACCAGGTTACATTAGAGTTTGGCCCACAGACCTACTAACCTGATTTTCCTGTTTAGCATATGCCAACTTGCCCGACATCTCGGATGTTGAATTGCGACTCTCTGGCAGCGATACCTCGAGCCTACCTGGGCCGGAGGACACGCAGGTAACATGGCTGATGTAGACGACCTCGAAACCCATTGGCATATTCGTGGGTAGTGGAAGAAGCAACATGTAACATTTCCTTTCATTGTTGTTTTGGCAGGAGGCGGAACCAGAACCCCAAGCTGGGACCTCTTCCCAAGTCCCATGTGGCCAAGCTTCAGAGGCTCAGACAAGGGCAAGTTGTCTAGTGAGTGTTTATGGTAACTTTTTGGAGGGGCATAACTGCATTTGTTCCGTTTGACTAAAATGTGGTTTACTATTTGTTTAGCCTCCAACCACAGCAAGAGGAGGTGTGGCACCAACCAGTGCCGATTTCTACCAACTAGGGGTCCGGATGCTGGAGGACTACAGTCGCCAACAGCCGCGTGATGGAACTAATGAGCGCATTGCGGCGTTGGAAAATCAGGTGCTGATGTGTCAGCAACAAAATGAGGGCCTGCAGCGCCAGGTGGACCAGTTACGGCAAAACCTACAACAGAACCAGGACCTTGGTCGCCTTGCAAATGTTATCGAGCAATCTGTACAGCGCCAGGAAGAAGCAATACAGCGCCAGGCAGAAGCAATACAGCGGCAGGACCAAACTTTGTTGTTGCTACAACAGCTCATACAACAGCAGTCTATATTTTTTACTGCACTGTTGTCCCCCAACACCGCCCCTAGCAATGACTCCCAACCTCCCCGGCCACCCAGCCAAGAATATTAATTTGTAAACCTTTTTCTTATTATTTATGTAAATATATTTTTGAAAACCACCTCTAATTTGTGTTTATCCATACATGTGAAAGCTAAATACACAGTCATGGATGATTTGCTCAATCATCTCTAATATTATGCCACCATTTATGTGCCACATTAGTTAACATTGCTTACTATGGTGTAAACATGTACTGGCTCAAAATGGCTGCCTAATTTTAGACATAATGGTTTTTGGGAATCTAAACCTATGCTGGTCAAGGAACAACACAGTTATTGGTAAATATAAATGTATTTCTACAAATTGGGCCAACACGGCCAACATAGGCCAACAAAGCCACTAAAACATGGACATGGCAGCCATCCCCCCCACCCTAACGTCTCCGACGCCTCTTCATGGCCAGCAGCATCCCTTTCATCTGTCGGAAGGCCCGCCACAGTCTGCGATGCTGGCGTATACAAGCTGTAGAGATGTGATTAAAATAATATATTAGAATTTGATTGGGAACTCAACATACACAGATGTAGCAATGTAATGTCAGTGTTTCTAACTTGCTAACACTCACATTAACATTGGTGAACAATGTGCCCCTAACATTTTAAATTAAAGTTTTAATATTGGCTTGAAAACATGTTAGGACCACATACCTTTACTCTTAAAGTGGACCAACACCCACAATATAGTTTATCATGGGTTTTGGCCCACTTTGTTGTTGCTCACAGATCTGTTTTTCCCCTGATGTGTGTATACACACAGTAATCCATAGCCACTCACCTCTCCATGCTCCAACGTGCTTGGCACAAAAAACGCACGCTAACGTCTATGCAGGGAACAGGAATGTACACTCCTCTTCCGCCGCCTCTTCACGCATGTCACTCTCTGGCTGCTCATGGGGACCCGGCGGCCATTCACAGAGGCCCAGGGGGGAAAAATGCACGTCTGGAGTGTTGCGCTGGAGCCAGCGGAAGATAAGTTCCGATAATTAGGGGTTTGCTTGGTGGGTTGGACCCGCGGTACCTGCACTTATCGTATGTTCCGCGGGGTGTTAGTTGTTAGTTGTTGGCAAATTAAATGTTTAATGCACATTAAACACCCTTGGTGTTGGGCCAGGTTAACTCTTGCAAATGTAATAATGTTTATGGCCAAGTAAGGACATTTATGTCTTTAGTCCCAGCCAAACATCAGTGCCTAAGGATGATGGAAGTTTGCCCTATAATGTTATGGGTAAACACCTAATCAGCCCCATTTGGTTGTCTATACGCCACAAATAGTCCGTATGTGTCCGTAACAAGAATGTGAGGCAACTATCAAGGATGGTGACTGGCATGTTGGATTATTGTCCAAACACATTTAACCTAGATGTGTGTGAAATTCACACATTGGTAAATTACAAATTTCTACAAATGTAACTAGAAGAGAAATGTTTCAAAAGTATTTACCCATATGAATTTGGATGTACTCACCATCGCAGCTGTGGCGGTGGCCCATGCTGCTGGCCGTCCCTGGAGCTGGTGTGGGGAGGAGGAATTCTGCCTCCGTCTGCGTAGCGACATCTGTCCATAAAAAATCAAAATACAAAACAACATTTAGTGGAGCTATGACACCCGAAGTTTTGACATCAATCTGGTTATTGAGTCTTACCTCCAAAAACAAAAACTTATTTACATACATGTTAAACGATATTTGCTATATTCCTGGCCCATTAGTTAATGTGAAGTGTTTATGGTTGCCACATGTATCCATTATGAAAATCTGGCACTAACCTTTACATTGCAATGTAAATGACTCATTACCAATTTAATGGATAATGTTACCAGTGTGCAACATGTGTTTGCCCTAACTACTTCACGTAAATTAACTATTGCTAGCACACATCATGGTGTGGCCAGAAACATAGGGGTGGTTTCCAGTTGGCTAGCACTGTAGTGTGGTTTGTGATGTTAATGTACATTAGCAAACCAGCTGAGACAATGGACCAGGAAACGTGTCTGTTAAAAGTGGTCCAAGACCCAGGATTGTGAATATTCAGTGTATTAGTCTACTTTGGCAGAGCAACACAATTTTAGTCCGCCACCGCCCCTGCCTTCCGCACATCACTCCGCCAGTGTGTGCGCACGCGCATGCCAGTATGAAACAGAGCGCAGGCGCACACACATCTCGAGTGCCACACAGGAGGCAGGGACAATGGCTTCTGCCACCCCCAAAGAGGGAAGTAGTTTGTGGTGTTTGGTTGGGGGGTGGCCCTGGGTGAGGGATGTGATTGGGCAGGGAAGGCGCCATAATCCAAGCAATATCATCAATGTTTGTGGGTCCACTTTAAGGAATGACATAAATTCAAAAACGAACTAGCTTACAACATACACTTACCACGACTATGCCCGAGGAGGATTTGACGCCAAAAATCCATGGAGGTGCCGCCTATATGATGCCCTGCAAATTACAGAGGAATTGCAAGGGCTAAGCACAAATGGTCAGATGAAACCTGTCACAGACTAACAATTAAAACATGGAAACTCACCAGGGGATGAAGCGCCACTTGAAGCCCAGGGAGGGCTCTGAGGAGGAGGCGGGGAGCCTCGGCTCCTCACACTCTGCTCAGAAGATCCACCAGGCAAAGGGCCACCCTCCTCCCTCTCACTCCCTGCTTGAGAGTGGCCCCTTGCCTGGTGAGAGTCCTCAGACTCAGAGTGTGAGGAGCTGAGGCTTGATCCAGCCTGCCCCCCAGCAGCACACTCCTCTGGGGCGTCATCCCCTTCCTCCCCTGGGTCCTCTAAATAGGACCCGCGGGAGGGACCCTCCCCCGATGACTCCCCCGAGTCCGCCTGCCTAGTTCGGGGGAGGAATCCCTTCCCACGTTTCCCCAGGGGAGGACGCTTATCTGTGTGGAGGGGGTGAAAGCAAATAATTAATATAAAGAGCAAAAAAGGACACAGCTTAGCAGATGATTCTGCACAAAGGCAAAAAAGAACATAAGCTTTAACTTACCTGATGCGTAGGCATCATATAGGCGGTACACGCCTTCTGGGTCCCGGCGCTTAAAATCAGACCATTTTTGTTGGATGGCCCGGATGGTCAGGTCGGTCTGGAAGCGCCGGGACACAGTGGCCTTCACCTCCATGGCAAGGCGTTTTTTCGCTCCTCGGGCATAGTCGTATTCGGCCAGGCAGAAGTCCTAGGAAAAAAAAAACAAATAAAAAAAAAACAAATAAATACATGACCTCAGAACAATGTCATAAACAGTTATACAGAGACAAGATCAAAGTGGACCCACACCCAGGATTTACATTATTCTGGGTTTGGGTGCACTTTTGTGGGCCACAACTATTGTGGGTGGGCCACTGTCTGCAACCCCCTTTGAAGGCCCCAAATACACCGCTGAGGACACTCCCACGTCACTCCGCAAGCCAAACACAGCGCTCCACGCCGGTGTGGTATGCGCATCCAAGGGCCTTGGGAGGTGCATACCAGCTCAGCTGTGTCTGCACGGCAAAGTACGCATGTGGCGTTTGACTCTAACAGGGAGTGCGCCTGCACACCAAATGAAAATATGTATGGCGCAGGGGTACACCCTGCTAGAGGTAAGCGCAATAGGCATCCGCAACTCACGCATGCACAGATGGGACGGGGCAGAGGTAATTTTTAGGGCCCTCCAGGGGGGGGGGGGGGCCATCCAAGCAGGACATCCACAATGGGGATGCCCCATGTGGAGTGTTAAATTTTGGCCTAAAAACAATAAAAATTCTGCCCCTATCCCCCCTGTGTGTTTATCAATTTTTAAGCTAAAAATACATAACTAAAATACTCACTTTCACAACCTGGCCATTTACACGGCTATCCACCCGGGTGCGCCTTTGTTTCTTGGGCCCAGGAGGGGAATGGGTGGGAGGGGTGGTATTTGGGGAAGGTGAGGTAGGTGGGGGATGTGGGGGAGGGGTGGTGGGTCCGGAATCTGAGGAGGAGCTGGGGAGGCGCATTACTCGCCGTTTGGGAGCCATATTGGAAACGCTAAGGAGGAAACAGGAACCGGAAATGACGCTAGCGACATTAGACAAATAAAAAACAAAACATAACAAAAATACGCACCGCGCCCCAGCAACAAGCTATTCTCAGCTATGTGCAAGCTAAGTGGCGGAAAAACTAAAATGACGCTTGAAAACAAGCTAGTGGCATAAGCGCAAGACAGTTTTACCTTAAGGTGGCGTTGAAACGCAAAGGAGGATCCAGGAACCGGATATGACGCAAGCAACTGTGCTGCAAAAATAAAAAAAAAAACATGCGTGCAGCAGGGACAAGCTAATATCAGCTATGTGCAAGCTAAGTGGCGGAAAAACATTAAAATGACGCTGCAAAACAAGCTATTGGCATAAGCGCAAGACAGTTTTACCTTAAGGTGGCGTTGAAACGCAAAGGAGGATCCCGGAACCGGATATGACGCAAGCAACTGTGCTTCAAAATTCCAAAAAAAAACATGCGCGCAGCAGGGACAAGCTAATATCAGCTATGTGCAAGCTAAGTGGCGGAAAAACATTAAAATGACGCTGAAAAACAAGCTAGGGGCAAAGGCGCAACGAATTATTAGCTTGATTTAGCTGGGGATTCTACATACTGTAATGCATAGGTCCTTCTAAAGCATACACCGTTGTGCTTAAATATACAGAGCTTATTGCTTCACAAAGTCATCACACAATCTAACTAGACAACTACCTGAAAATGTGGCACACATGAGAATGCATAACGGGTTGTTATGAGCTGGTACGACTGAATGTTAATCCTGCAATATGGGGCCAGGCACGCTCACAACTACAGTGTATTCATTAACAACGACTGGGGTCGCGGGAAGTGAATTCCTTGCAAATGGCAGAAGGGCACATGTATGAACAGCACAGCGCCGCACAACGCAGCGCACCGAGGCACAGCGACGCTCGCGCCGCCACATAGCGAATTCAAACAGCGACTGCACAAACACTGACCAACACAGATTCATCAAGGACACGGCTGCCGAATAGCTTGGGCGCTGACAATTTCGAAGAGCGAACGTGACCGCCCAACCTGCCAGGCTACAAAATAGCTTGACAAGCCCCGTTTGTGTGGAAAACCAGCGATTTTGAGGCCAATGAGTTTGGGTGGAGGAGATGCAATTCCCATGTCACTCACAACATTACATTGTGAAAAATAAAAAAAAAAAAAAAACAGATAAATAACCAGCTAGATTCATAAAACATATCAATATAAACATGTGTTGAATTTTGTACCAAAGCAAAAAACCCCAAAACCACTAAAAACAATCATTGCAGCGTCTGCCATTGAAATGTATGGGAGAGCGGCAGGTAGCGCCAGGTAATACGTGTCGCTGTGAAGGAATTTGCAGCGGCGCTGTTCGGTCCAGCCGGCTTCATGATGAATGCCGCGCTAGCCGTCGCTCTCGCCGGCGCTAGCCTCATTTTGCTTGATAAATGCGTCATTGTGACCGCCGCCGGGCGTACTTGAGTCGGTAGTCGCCGTTAGCTGCCGCTACCTGGCGCTCGTCAGACACTACCTGGCGCTATCGCTTGATGAATAAGGGCCCAAGTGTTGTGAGCACAGGAGATAAAAGGAAAGAGAGCCCTGCCCTTGCGAGCTTACAGTCTAAAGGATGGGGGTGGAGACAAAGAGGCGGGAACACAAGTAGTAGAGCTTGAGCGGATGCAGTGGACTTCAAATGAAGGAAAGAGAGGGTAGGGCAGGGGTTGGGTTATATGAGCAGGGATGCCAACAGCTCCACCCTGTTTGTTGCTTGATCTTAAAGTGTGACTAAACTGTAAGCCCCCATATGAGAGGGCAGCGGGTGAGGCTGTATCAGAGGGAGTGAGCCAGGTTTCAGTAAAACCCATGAAGGTGAAGAGGTTGGTAAGGAAGAAGTCATGGATGTATGCAAGTTTGTTGCACACTGAATAGTGCACAGATGACAATCGTGGGGGTGCGTGGGGAGGGGGTGATTGTTCTGAGGTTGGCTAGGTTCTGTGTGTTTGCTGGCTCGATATCGCGGTGAAGGTTTGTCTGTGATGAGTTGGGGGGTGTGGTGGAGCAAGGAGGTGAAAGAAATGGACCTGGGTTTTGAGCAATGTCACCAGCAGCAAGTAACACTTCTGCAGAGCATCTCTAAGGTTGCCAGTGTATTAATGCTTCATTTATTAGTATGAATATTTGTATATGTTTTACTGTAGGTTAAGTGTCCATAAAAAAATGAACCTTGCTAATATGCTTTTGTGACCGAGAGTGGACCCATCTGATTTCATGTCTGTTTTGGTGGGATATTTGAAGCAGACCATCCCATCCCCATCCAATTCGGCAGTTTAAATGAAAAGAAAATGCCTACTCTCTCTTTTGTTTGCTGATGCAGGTTTGGCACCTAGGGGATCATGGGTATGGGTCATCTAATCACTATAACAGCTGCAGTTGCACTAATAGTTTCACACAACGGGCCATCCCCAATCAGGGTAAGGATCAAAACCCAAGATAGTCATAATTCTGTGTTCTGATCCGCTTTAACCCCATGCAGATGTTGTGGAATGGCATAAAGATTAATACCTCTTGAATTACATGAGGGCGGCCATCTTGCCACACACCTGATCCTGCTTACACATGAGAATTAGGGGAGTGCTAAGCCAGCAAGCAATTTGCACCAAATTGAGAGAGATATTTCTAATATTTATGGATTCCATAACTACAGGGTCTGTTCCGAGGGACTGGCGCTTGGCAAATGTGGTGCCAATATTCAAAAAGGGATCTAGGGGGGAACCGGGGAACTACAGACCGGTAAGCTTAACATCTGTGGTGGGCAAGCTGTTTGAAGGTTTCTTAAGGGATACTATCCTGGAGCACCTTGGGGAAAATGACCTTATTACTCCATATCAGCATGGATTTATGAGGAATCGCTCCTGCCAGACAAACCTAATCAGCTTTTATGAGGAGGTAAGTCCAAGATTGGATCAGGGGGAGTCATTGGATATCATATATCTTGACTTTTCTAAAGCATTTGATACTGTGCCACATAAAAGGCTGGTACAAAAGATGAGAATGCTTGGACTGGGGGAAAACGTGTGCAGATGGGTGGGAAATTGGCTTAATGATCGGAAGCAGAGGGTGGTTATCAATGGTACACACTCAGATTGGGTCACTGTTACTAGTGGAGTACCACAAGGGTCAGTTCTGGGACCAAGTCTCTTCAATATATATATAAATGACATTGGGTATGGATTAAACAGTAAAGTCTCAATCTTTGCAGATGATGCTAAGCTGAGTAAAGTAATTAAAATAAAAGAGGACAGCAGGCAGCTACAAACAGATTTAGATAAATTGGAAGCATGGACAGTTAAATGGCAAATGAAGTTTAACACAGATAAATGTAAGGTTATGCACATGGGAAGGAGAAATCTGTGTCATGATTACACACTAAATAAAGAAACACTTGGTAAAACAACAATGGAAAAGGACCTAGGGGTTTTAGTTGACAATAAGCTCAACTGTACTAATCAATGCCAGGCAGCTGCTGCCAAAGCAAATAGGATCATGGGGTGCATCAGGAGGGGCATGGGTGCTCATGACCAGAGCATCATTTTACCCCTGTACAAGTCACTGGTCAGACCCCATATGGAATACTGTGTACAGTTCTGGGCACCTGTGCTTAAGAAGGACATATCAAAACTGGAGTGCGTTCAAAGAAGGACAACAAAGTTAATAAAAGGAGTGCGGGGGCTAGAGTACCCTGAAAGATTGTCCAAGTTAGGTTTATTTAGTCTAGAAAAAAGACGATCGAGGGGTGATCTAATAACTATGTATAAATATATTCGGGGTCAATACAAAGATCTGTCCCACAATCTATTTATACCCCGGAGTGTAACCATAACCCGGGGGCATCCACTAAGGTTAGAGGAAAGGTGCTTTCTCCACCGACATAGGAAGGGATTCTTCTCTGTAAGAGCAGTGAGACTATGGAACTCGCTGCCAGAGGAGGTAGTAATGATGGATACAGTAAAAACGTTCAAAAGTGGCCTTGATGCCTTCCTGGCATGTAATAACATTTCCAGCTATGGCTGCTAGACCACTGGAAGGAGTTAAACAGGCTGAACTGGATGGACTAAAGTCTTTATTCAGCCTTACATACTATGTTACTATGTATGTTACTATGTATATATGCCTCAGAAACAAGAGGCTTGCCTGTCATTTTTCATACAGCACTGAATAAACATCTAATGTACCAAAAGCAATCTGTGTGAGGGAAGATGTTACAATGTATCTCTGTGGCAGCAGCTGCTGCAAAAACACCCAGGGGATACAATGTATTTTATTCAATGATGATTCATTACAGCTGAGGGTTTCTACTTCTGCCTAGAAATAAGAGATGATTACACAGAGCTATACAGCTATTTTGACTGACAGACTTCCTCCTCCCCTGAATCCTCCAAAACTGTCTGCTGGCTGGACAGGGGCATTCCTGGCTACTGTTGGCCCAGCAACCCACCCTGAAGCCATGTGTGCACTCCCTTGATGCTCAGGAAAATGGGCCCTCCTCCTCCTCTGCTTCCATCACATCCTCCAGCAGGCAAAGGATGGGGATGGTAGTGCTGATGATGGCGTCATCAGCACTCATCATATTGATGCCGTATTGGAAGCACTGCAGCACCATGCAGCTGTCCCTCATGCTTGCTCATTGGTGGTGAAGTGCTATTGGTCTGCACTTCTACTCATCCGGGGATTTTGGAGCTGAAATTCCACTATTGCCTGCTGCTGCTCACACACTCTTTCCAGAATATACAACATGGAATTCCACCTGGTGGGCAAGTCACATATGAGGCAGTGGGTGGGAAGTACAAAGTTCCTCTACAGTGCAGTCAGGCAAGTGGCAGCAGGGAGGAAACGTCGAAAGTGCATGCGTACACTACACACTTTTTGCAGCAGTTCCAGCATGTCTGGATAATGGGCAAGGAAGATCGACACCACTAAGTTGGGCACATGCGTCAGGCAAAAGATGCTTGTCAACCAGGCACAAGGCGGCTACAAGGTTACGCCAATTGTCGTACATCAACTTGCCAGGCTTCAGGTGCAATGGCAGAAATGGTTCCACTCATTTGGCTGCTCCTGGATGTCGGTTCTGGGCAGTGTGGGGGTCTTTCTCCCAGAAAAATTAGCTTTAGCACCGCATGCTGACTTTTCCAAATGGCAGTGCTCAAATTGGTGGTGCAGGGGCTGCGCTGACTGCTTGAGGAGGAAGCAGAGGAGGAAGCTGAGTAGGTGGAGAAGGCAACAAAAGGCACCAACTGATTTCCAGCAATTCTGGGTGGTGGAAGGATATGCGCCACAATGCATCCAGCCTCAGTACCAGCAGCCACTACAATGACCCAGTGGGTAGTTAGAGAGATGTAACATCCATGTCCATGCTTACTTGTCCGCATGTCAGTGGTGATGTGGACACTGGAACTGATGGCATTGGCCATTGCACATCTTATTTTTTCGACAACCTGTTGGTGCAGGGCAGGGATGGCCTGGTGAGAAAAGTAGTGGTGGCTGGGAACAGTGTATTGTGGAATGGACAGGCTTGGTGATATTGTTGGTGGTGCTGCTGCTGCTGGTGCAGGAGGTGGTGGTGGTCCCACATTCTCCCATTTGGGGGAAACAGGTGGCCTTGTCGTTGGGGAGGCAGTGGTAGTGGCTGAGTCAACCAGAAGAAGCAGAGGTAGCCTCAGCGTTTGCATGTTTTTTAGGTGTTTCTGCCACTGCAGCTCATGTTTGGGTTGCAGATGCCTGATCATGGACATGGTGATGAGATTATTAAGAATTTTTCCTCGCTTCAGGCACTGGTGGCCCAGCTTGCAAATGACCCTTGTCTTGTCCTCTGTGCACTGCTTGAAAAAATGCCACGTTGGTGAGAAAACTAGGTAAGTGAATGGGACGACCTGGGGGTTTACACAGCGGGGCATCCCGATTTTGGATGCCCTAGGTCGATTGAGCTGGGTTTTGGTCCACTTTAAGATGGTAAGAGTAGTGACACCCAAGTGGTTTGAGCAAGTTGTATTTAAGAGTAATACCACTTGCTCAAATGACTTGTGTGTCACTAAACAGTACTGGTTTGAGCAAGTGGTAATAAAGAGAAGTGACACCCAACCAGTGGACAGTCCACTAACAATTGGTATTAAAGAGTCGTGACACTCAAGTGGTTTGAGCAAGTGGTATTAAACAGTACTGGCACACAAGTGTCCTGAACCTTTGGATATTCCACTAACAATTGGTATTAAAGAGCAATGACCCTCAAGTGGCCTGAACAATTGGTATTAAACAGTAGTGTCACACAAGTGGCCTGAGCAAGTGGTATTAAAGTGGACCAAAACCCAGGATTTTGACCATCCTGGGTTTTGTCCACTCCCCCCGCTATGTGAAACCCCCCAGATCTCCTGATTAAACTCACCTCACCGCGGTCCTACGGCGCATGTGCGGCCGCTCGTCCAATCAATGCGCTCAGAGCTAAGACGTCTAAGAGCTCAGAGTGCCCTGGCGGACGCATCTCCCTCTAGCCTCTAACAGGGAACATGCCTGCGCCGGCCATTCACAAATGGCCGGCGTGGGCACGTGCCCTGCTAGAGGGATGCTGGGGATGCGGTCGCGGCCCCCACATGCGCCATTGGACCGGAATTCAAGTAAGTGTAGCCAGCGACCTGGGGGGATTTCACACAGCGGGGCATCCCGATTTTGGATGCCCCACTGGGAGGGGATGGATCGGCCCGGGAATCTCACGCATGGATTTCTATTTGAAATCCGGGTACGGGTTCAGGAATCCAAACTCACACAGTTTTGTATGAACCTGGATTGCGGTTTTGGTCTGCCCATCCTTAAAGATAAATGCTTGATAATCTGGATGACTAATGAGGAGCAGACATTTTTATTCTTCACTGTAAATATACTGCATGCTTGTTTGTATTTATAGCAAAGTGTTGTTGTATGTCAGTGATATAGAAATACATAACGTAAATAAGTCCTTAAAGGGCCTTTATTATCAAAAAATGCCTTATATTAAAAATCAGCATAAACATTCTGGTTGACAGGCAGAGAGGTTACTTATACACCCTCATTAAAAAAAATAGCCATGCTAGTTTTATTTTACTGGAAGGAAGAATACTCAGGGGTGAGAGGTTTGTAAAGGAAGCATTCAGCTTTTGGTGGAGAGGACTACTCTTCTCTAACAGCCTCTCTAACATTGGCTCTCATCCAATGAGAGTCGCCTGCTGTGACTACGTCATTCAGCAGACGACTTTCTTTGTTTACAATGGGGAGCAGGCGTTGCCGTATCCCCTGTGTCGTACACGTGTTCCCACCCCAGTCGTTCAGATAGGCTGGGATGGAAGCGCGCATGGCCGGAGATGCGGGAATGCGGCAGTGCAAGCTCCCCATTGATTTCAAGTGAAGTAGTCACAGCAGGCGCCTCTCATTGGATGAGAGCCCATGCATGCCCCGTTAGAGCAAAACAGGCATGGGGGGGTTTCACACAGCAGGGCATGGGTTTTGTTCTGCTTTAAGATATATTAGATAGTGAATGTATGTATCTGTTTGATATGATATGATGAACTACAGTATGCTATATTTACTTTCTTTATCAGAGTAAATAATGTGTGGATATTCATTAATTACATTAAATCATTTGCAGGATAAACATTAACTGATTTTATAAAGGTTAATTTTATTCATGTGATTTCTGTTAAATACATATTATAAAAGCTGAATATTTATAGAATTTGACCATATATATATATATATATATATATATATATATATATATATATAAACATTTTGTGTATATAGAGATGTATTATAAAGAGAAAAAATGGAATGATAATTTGGTAATCTCCCAGCTAGCATTTCACATTGTTTTGCCCCAGCAACCACTGTAATCCCCCAGCTAGCATTACATTCTCCAGCCCTATTAAATTACAGTTTAGAGTCAGCATTCTAGTAATATATTCTCCAGCAACCTATGCTAATCCTCAGCTGAATGTCTACCCCTCACCTGCTGCCTCTTACCCCCAGCACTGCTGTGTTCTCTTGTCCATTGCACCCCGGCTACCCCTATTACTGAACACTGTCGCTCTGCTTGCAACAAGTCGTGACCCAGACTTCTCAGGAATAGTGCATACAGAAAGTGGAGCATATAAATAAGTAAACATTTTACATAAAATATAACATTACAGACACACTACCGGTAAATTCCTAGATAGTGAAGATTCTATAAATAATTTTGAGAGCCTCTGCAGTTTTGGAGACTTCCCCACTCACACAATAGGTTAGATTTAGCACCCTGCACATTTGTTTTGAACTCGCATGTGACATGAATTCTTTTTTCTTGTGCAAAATGGTTCAGGTTCGCATGGTATATTTTGACTCCCATGACTCAGTGGGAGTCAAATGAATGATAGCATGCAAGTTGTTTTTTTATTAATTATAAAAAGCCATACTGCAAATTCCGACAATGAAAAAGAAAACCAGTATATTTGCTTGTTACTTTTTTGTTTAGGGTAAAACAAGAATTGCTGGGCACTAGGCATTATGGGCAGGTAACCCAGGCCTCAATGGTTGGCCCCTAGCCCGAGCGGTTAACGAACCCAGACGCCACACAAAAAAAACATTTAAAATGTTAAATTTGACTAATTTCCAAGCCGCGTCCCCTATATTTTGTCCCCTCATCTTGAACCATTGGGTCTGGGGTTTCTACATCTATCAGCACCTCCAATGGCAGCAGCAGCAGCATCTGTTGAACGTGGGGACACAGGGCTTCTCCTGGCTCCCAGTCAGGGTTAATGCCAGGGACTTGGCAGGAAGGCATTTATATAAGTCACATGGAAAGACTACAAAGAGTATCATTATTGTTTATTTATAAAGAGCCATCATAGTCTATGGCCATGTACAAGGTAGAAATTACAGGAGGGTAAGACAAGTAAAATACTTGCATAATACAACATAACTGCAATGCATATAACATGTAACAGATGTGTAACTAAACACATAGATGCAGGAATACATTAGAATAGAGGACCCTGCCACTGTGTGCTTACAATCTAAAGGAAAGAGGTGCAGACAAAAGGGTTGTGGTACAAAAGCTCCTCTCCTCAGGCCCCTATCGTTGCACTTAGCAGTATGCCAGGGTGCCTGAGACTGACGCCCGCTGATATCATTTAAAGATATCCTGTGCGGGAAAGAGGTTGAGTATAGCTAATATTAGAATAATAAAATATTTTTAGTAGTGCCCCAGGGTTACCAGCCCCTATGCCCTGGTTTGGGGGGGGGGGGGGTTATTTGATTTAATTTTTCATTTGAAGTATATACAGTGTGCCCTGGGGCATAACTATAGGGGGTGCAGGGGCTCAACTATTCCGGGGCCCAGAAGGTCAGAGGGGACCCATCATTGTTGCTTATTTATCCCATTTATTCTCACTTGGCATAATTTAGAGAAAGTGTAATTTTCCTCCGCTGTTTCAGTCTTTAGTTGTCTAGCTGCATCTAATTAAGTTAAAAGTTTACTGTATGAGCCTTGACAGGGCCCCACTTAATGTTCGCACCAGGGCCTGTCACCATTTAGTTATGCCACTGAGCATGTCATTTCCAGTGATAAAAGCATGCCAGTTTGTGAAGCTGACTTGTTACTCCTGCAATTGGCAGGAGGGAAATGTAAGCTAAAAAAAACTCTCGAAAAAAAAAAGCCTGAATCACCAGAATAAGCTTTCAAACTTTTTCCATATTCACAAATTTTCTCCACATGTGTGAATTTATTTGCAGATAAAATCAGTTGAATAGAAAAGCTTTTTACCAAAAATGTGCAAAAATTAATTGTCACGCAGTGCTTAATTGTGCCTAATAAAGTATAAATAAAAAAAATAAATAAAACCCCTGCACCTTTGCAGAATGATCTCCTTGGCAGTGTGACAGCACCACAGAGCGCGTGGGGTCTACTACGGGAACCAGCTGCTTTGCTAAGTTACCCTTTTGATACCATATTTTTTTAACCTTGCCCAAAGCTATTGTATAGTTTATGTACTTCAGGTACAGGGCAGATCATTATAGTCCGCCCTGTGGCATAACTAAATGTGATGGGGCCCCCGGTGCAAACATTAAATGGGGCCCCTTCACGGCTCATACAGTAAACATTTTTCTATCTTTTAACTCAAGTGGTTGCAGCTGGACAACTAGTGACTGAAAGAGAAAAGACACATGGTGCTTCCTTTATCTAAATGATGCCAAGTGAGTACAATTATGATAAATAAGGTGGAGGATCAACAATGGTGGGGCCCCCTAACCTCCTGGGCCCTGGTGCGATTTCAGCCCCTTAAATTACGCCCCTGTGTCCTCCAGCCTAATTTATAACCGACGCCATATAGTTCCTCATGACCCGTGCGCCTGTAAAAGCTGCACTATAGTGGCGATGTAGGTTTCTATCCCATAGAGCACAATGGCCAGAACTGTACTAAAGTGTTTCTTACTTATAAATGAAGTTAAGCACACCCCATAGGGTACTGTTGTTTCAAAATAAAGTAAATATGGATAGCTTATTGGAAAATTATATATGTGATCTATAAAAATAGATGGACTTTTGGGGAAAAATGGAACACATTTTTTTTATTGCAATTTATTGTGTCTTTAACCCTTTCAGTGCCAGCATACCTGGAGTTTTTGTCACACTCTGTTGCCAGACCATTTTGCACTATTTTGCGCTCCCCATGTTCAAATGTGATTTTTGAAGGGATTTCCAGGGAATTCCCAGGAAAATTATATATTGTTTTTTTCAGCAGAGTCTGGGCTTTAACATAAAATGTCTTGATCATCAATCTTTAGGTGTATTCTCAATATTTTTGGGTGAAATATGTGCAAAAGAATAAAAAAAAAATCTTTTTTTTACAATTTGTATTTTTTTTTGTAATAAAAAAATGTAAGTTTGTCAATAACATGAAATGTCTTGTTTGTAAATTTTATTTTGTTTTTTACAATATTATTAAGTAAAAAAAAAATAAATTAAAAATGTTTTAGAAAATTGACTCCTTTATTTTAAATAAAAATTTATTAAGGAAAACCATATTGCATGTGAAAGCCCCATTTCTACCGATTAGAACGGTACCACATATTTATCGGTAGCCCCCCGTTCCTGCTCAGGAGAGCCCCCTTAATGAAACAAGTACTGTAAATAACATTTACAAATAAAATATAACTACCATCCACACTACAAAGGGTTAAATTGAGAAAAAAATGACATAGGGTTCCCCCTCCCGGAGGGGGGCCCCATTTTTTTTTGGATTTTAAAGGGTTAAAAACCCTTAAAAATCCCCCCAAAAATTGACATGGGGCCCCCTTACCCAAAGTAACCAGCCCGGGACCAGCTATGCAGGGATTTTAGAAACAGGGCTCAGGGGCCAGCTTTTGTGGCCCCTGGCCCTGCAGGCTACAAGCCCGCATAGCCCGTGTGCCCGGGCTCTTCTGCCCCACCCCTGGGCTTTGGGGGGGCAGGTAATGGGGGTGCCGGGGGTTAATGGCAAGTCACCCGCTAGTTGCAGGTGACTTGCCACCCCCCCCAGCCTTGTGAACTAGTATAGGGGTCATGGACCCCTTACCAGTTCACAAGGGGTTAAATGTAAAAAAAAGACACACAAAAAGAAAAAAATATTTTATTAATTTTTTTTTTTTTAATACTTACCTCCCATCCATCCTGGAGCACTGTGTCCCTCGGCGATCACTGGCTTCTGCTCACCTGCTAGAAGCCTTTTATAGCTGCTGGATGACAGAACACAAAGGGTTAATAAAAAAAAAAAATGACATAGGGTACCCCTATAGTTGTTGATTATAGTTTTATCCTGCAGCCCGCTTACTACAAAATAAGCTTCTAAAATATGCATTGCATTTCGAATTCTTATGCAAGCTGCAGTCAAGTTTCATAGACGCCATTTCTTGTTTACCAATAAAATCATGGATGGTATTTTGTTGCATGGATGGTGTTTTGTATCCCTGAAATCAGTCTCAAACACCCGTGATAATTAGTTTACCAGGTGAGACCAATTAATAGAAAACTACTTAAGAAGAACATTTCACATTTTTAAGCAAGTCACATATTTCAAGCAATATGGAAAAGCAATATGGAGCATGCTCAAAAGCATGAAATAGTGCAATGCCCTGGGCAAGGAAAGAAAACATTAGATATTACAATAGCAGCAAAACAGGTATTCGAAGCTACTGGAGTTCAGCAAACCTCAAGGTGTAGGATCCTCCAGAGCTCGCAGTTGTGTATATATCTACTATTCAGCCACTCCGAACCAGTGATCACAAGCAGAAATTGTTGCAGTGGGCCCAGACATACATAAAGACTAATTTTCAAACAATCTTCTTTATGCTGCTGCATTTGCAGGTCAGTGGCCAGATCTGCTGGATTGTAGCTCTCCCAATGCAACAGGGAGTCCAATTGGCCTCTACCCAAAACCCCTTTTTTTAACTATAACACTTTGCAGCCAAGTTTAGACAGGCTGGTTCATGTATTGCATTGCTTGTGCACACACAAGTAAAGAAGTAGCAATGTTTGCACAATATTTTTGACTTCGAAATGTTAGGGACGGGGTATAAATTGGATGGCCTTGAAGTGGCTACCTCGCTTTTACATTAATTGAAATCTATGTTAACTAACAGTCCATGTTCTTAACAAGTGTTAGCTAGGTTTTCCAATAGTATGTGCAGAGGGTAAAATTTCTTTTTTGCCTATAGTGTGTGGTCACACCCCTCTAGCACCTCTTGACTGCTACATATTAACTGGATGAGCACATCCTACCTTTCTTTTAAACAGTCTTGTTTACCCTGGACAATCTAGATGGATGGAGTAGTGGATGATTGGTGCATAGCCACCGTATTACAACATGGCAATGATGTCAGAAAGGAGTGTTTTGGGACATAATCATGTGGAGAGAGATTTGGTGGGCCCCTTAGTATCCCTGAAAGTGTGAAAATGACCTCGGCAGAGTTTCCTGACTGACCACTTTCTTCCATGGTACAAAAAGAAAAACAAAAGAAGTACTTTGTTACTCAGGCAACTAAAGTGTACAACAAAAATAACAAAAACACTTAAAACTTAGAGTGAGCCACGGAGGAGATCCCAGGGTGCTGGGCTACTGGCCTATATACCAGGCAGGCTATACATGGAATCCAGCAGCCACCTGGGAATAGATGGAGGCCTGATGGGACCAGGACAGAGATAGTGAATTGCAGACACCAGCAAAACTTCAGAGAACAGACTGAACAAATTACTTCCGAACATGACTGAGGATGTGTCCCATATATTAGTAGGTCTCAATTAAGTACTGCATAAGGTGGATTAATGACCAAGCAGCCTCCTTAAGACACCCCAGATGGGTACTGAAAGAGTAACTATGCTGCAAGAATTACCCAACCATTACAACACCATCCTCTAAGTACCTTTAAGTCATTGGCTGTTATTGGCATAAAAGAAGAGAAACTCATAGTGTGGCCACCATTCTTCCTAGACCTCAATTATATTGAGAATATATGGACTATCCTCAATCAAATTATCTGAGGGTGGGAGGCAGTTCACATTAAAACAGCAGATCTGGGATGGTAATCTGACATCCTGCAAAGAAATTCAAGCAGAAACTCTCCAAAAACTCACAAGTTAAATGGATGCAAGAATTGTAATATCAAAGAAGAGGTCCTATGTTAACATATAACTTGGCTTGTCAATAGGTTTTGGATTGAAAAAGCTTTTGAGTTCTGTTAATCCTCTTAATGCTGCTAATTTATTAAAACAATTTATCAGTTATACTGTATATACAGTTATCATTTGGTTCAATAATATTTGATTGCTACTTGCATGGTTGATTACTTAAAATGAATGAATGAATATATATACATATATAGAGCACATGTTAACAAAGGGTTTTAACTAACCTACATCAGACTTTCTGTCCAGGGCCTTCCACCATATATATATATATATATATATATATATATATATATATATATATATATGTAGATAAGCCTATTTGTGACCTACAGTAGGAACCTCTGCTTGTGAGTTTTTCTGCACCTTGCATCGTTCATTAGAAATTCTCATTCAAGTGCAAAAACCCTACAACTGGTCTGATTTCTGAAGCAATAATAGGCTTATCTAGATGCTGGAAGTAACTGGTAGGGAGCTCACAGACAGACAGACATTTGAAACTCCTTCCAGGGCTTTAGAATAGCCTTATTGTCTTGGGCCTTAACAGATTTTTACCTAATGTGCAGCTGTGATGTAATGACTCCCATGTGCACCTCCTTTGCTGCATATACATTGACTGAGCTGCTTTCCACTCTCTTTTGATTAGGTACATGTAGAAGAACATCTTAGCTGCCTAGGGTGAGACTCATGTTATAGAGATCTGAAATCATTCTATATATATTCCTACTGAATAGTTGTAATCTTATAGATTTTAATAGAAATTCAGAAGAATATATCATTATACTGCATTGGTTTTCCCTGTTTTCTACTCTAATCACTTAGTCCCACTCTTGTCTTCAAAACTTCCAACATGTCACTATAGTGGAATGCCCTCCATAATCCGTCACATCCCTAACTCACCTATTAGAACAAACATTAAACCGGACCATATATGCTATGAGTCAAGTCATATTTAAATTTGGATCTTGTATTAAATATTCCTGTGGGGAATCCCAATTTGTGGTCAGAATCGCTGCTGAACAACCCCCCCCCCCCAAGCCCCCGCACTTAACAATCTGCAATCTATCAATGTATTAAAATGCTGCACAAAAGCATGCCCGACTCCCTGCTGTGCACAATCTCCATAGTCTGCTGGGTGGGAACGTGTTCAGCAGGAAGGCAGGGGATGCCTGTGCCACATTTAATATAGCGCTGGATCATGGTTTAGTAAGTGCAGGAACTTGGGTTGGGGTTCAGCAGCAGACCAAACCAATTTTTGATAAGTGACCAGGGGACGCGGAACAGGCTAGCACAGTGCTGTGTACCCATGAGCATAGTAAATTCCACAGCCTGCCAGCGACCACGTGGGTCATGATTGGTGGCCATACTGAGGGGTCGCAGAAGGAGGTAAGTATGGAGGACAAGGATCAGGGTTCCCCAGCAGGAATGTGGTGCAGGCCATTCCTCTTTTAAATGCCCCCTGCTGATGGTTTAATATGTTGAGAGATGCCCCTTCTACATACCAATGCTGGAATCCCTTTGGCAGTGCCAATACCTATCCTCATTTTGGCCACAGATCATGACGCTACATGGCAGCCCAGAACCAGTGCAGCTTGATGGGCAGACAGCTTCACAACACTGTGCAGGCTTGTCATGTGAGCCAAAAATGGCACGCATGGACACAAAACACAGTTGAATGCAGGAATAGGTGACGCTGAGCCACCAGGAATAGGATTCCAGTATGGGTATGCATAGTGGGGCATCCCTCAATACGCCCCAGATGTCTAGTTCAATGGCCTTCCAGTTTTATTTTGCTTGTTTTATAAATCCTCTACTGTACTTATTTACTTTGTGTGGATGGCAAGATCTCATTAATCTTAGCAAACCAGAGCTGGAGTGTACACGAGGAGGCCTGTTATCAAAGAGTAGGGATACAGACTCAAGCAATCCTAAGTACTGTAGGTGGATCAGCAAGGAGTTTTTATAGCATTTTCGTGACAAAAGTGTCAAGTGAATAAGGCAGGCTGTTGGGTTCCCTCCAACCAGTGCCATAACTATAAAGGTACTATAGAGACAATATGAATGGGTCACAGATAATAGGGGTTAAAGATTTATGCTGCCATAAACAATGTTTAGGGAATGAAATAGCCACACAATACTAAATTAAGGCTAAGTATAGATATCCTACTATTCTATGTCCCTAGAAGAAAAATTGAGACTGATGTTAGGTCCCTCTGCCGAGCCAATGGCAGTGATTTGTGGAGTGAGGGGGGATCGTTGGACCTATGGTTCCAGTGTCATTTGGTTGTGAAGTGTGGGTGAGGTGCACCTTAAATAATAAGATTGTATCTACTGCTACTTTCAGTCCTCCCATAGTCCCACCAAGTCAGTGTTGCACATTAACTAGGCCACGTGGCCCACATGCTGAGAATAAATCTGAGTCTGGCTTGTTCATTTTTGTTAGGCTTTCCCTGTGAAATCAGCATGACCTTTCCCCTACTTTCTATAGCAGTCTAGTATAGTCTAGTCTTTGGATGTCCTAGTCTCTCCTATGAGAGCCATATCTCCTGGCTGCCATCTAGTGTCTAAATTCTAATACTACAACTGCTGATCTTCTTATGTTGTAGATGGAGATTAACTCATATACTAACTGAAGTCTCTATCAGGACCTACGCCAGTGAGAGGGTTCTACCATTACCTACTTGTAGCTAATAACTTTTTTTACCCATTTTAATCTGTCACACTGATGCCCAAAATCCAGGATCCTACATGTAATGTGGCCCGTGTTAGATAACTACACTGTCTTAGTCATATAATGATTTACTTTGACAAGAAAGGATTGGAAAAGAGTAGTGTCAGTTTCCGCATCACCTTTAACTGTGTGACCAGCTACATTTTTCCATGCCTGCCCTTGGCGGAGTAATAAATCACTAAGGGCAGAGGCTCTATACTATGGAAGTCTTTCTCTATTTGTGAACAGTCTTCTTGCCGTGATTTCTTTACAGAGAGAAAACTTTATAAGATCAAAATAAAATATAAACATCACCCTATTAAAGACTATGCTCTAAGTAGCTGTCAGCTATGCTGCATTCTGCAATGCGTAGTTCTTCTAAAGTAAAGCTGGCATTTTGCTTAACCTAGCATGTTGTTAGAATACATACTTTTAAATGCCTTACTCATAATATTTTTGTGATACGCCAGTGATTTAATCATTGCAAGCCCCGCAGATTTGTTAAAGGAAACCGCCCATCAAAACAGAGTTTAAACGTGTATAAAATGAAACATGAATGGAACTCTACAAGCTAATTTGTTGGAAAAATAAACATGCTGTAGCTTGAATGGCACAGCTGTAGCCATGAGATCTGCGGGGATTGTAGCCATTCATGCCGTCCTGTATTCTATCTTCTCTCCGGCGTCACTGCATTGCAGATGAAATGTCAGATTGCCTTATAGCAGCACAGTAACACTGTTGTGGGAGACATTACAAATGGAGTCAGATCGCTAATGTAAACTGGCTTATAGTGCGAGTCTGCAGGCTGGGACCCTTTAAAATGGGCCAAGATTCCGGCATCAGGTCTGCTTTCAGGAAACTGAGTATTCCTTACCAGCTCCACATTGTAAATAATGCTCCTCCGCTGACACCTTCTCTGCTTCATGGAGTTTTTACGAACATAAGTGCAAGACTGTTCAGTAGAATTATTTAAAGCCTGAGTCCAGGCCAACATAAAAATGTATTTAGAATTGTATAGGCATACAAGATACCTTTCAAAAAGGGGCGGACTGGTCATGGGAGGAAAGGAAGAATTCCCAGTGGCTCACAATGCTTTGGGACTGGATGGTATTTCCCCCAGCATGAAGCCCACATCACCCAGTGTATGTATCAGCATTTATCCACGGTCCTAAGTCTACCCCCAACCCCTCTAGCAAGCCCATGTTCTGCCCCTGCAGTGCTATAGCTTCAGAGGTGCCCACCTCTGCCAAATTATCTTCCCTACAATACTGATGCTTCAGTATTACTTTATGATTGGCCGCATCCACTCCTGTCCATGATCTGCCCCTGCAATGCTATAGCCTCAGCTGAAGAAAACACTCATTTATAACTTAGAAAGCATCATTGGGGGTAGGGCTAAGCAGCTCGTGGGCATGTGGACCACTGACCAGAGTCAGTAAAATTATTCTTGGTCCAAGTCTGCCCATGCTTACTAAGACGTCCCTCATGCCTCCTTTCTGTAGAGCCTTTGTCATGCCTCTACTAATAAGGGACTATGGGGTGGTTCTGGATCTCCTGACTTCCATAAGTGAAAGGTAAGTAAGTATACTTAAAGTTAGGCATATTGAACATTTTGACACATTTGCCAACCACCACTGAATGAAAAGCATCATCTGAGCAACACTAGTCAGGGATTTCATACAACTCACCCAGAAGTGCTGAAATATAGTTTTGGCATGACTTTGCCTCTAAACAGGACCTTCAGGTCATCTCACCCTGGGAGCATGAGAGCATCCCACTTCGGGATCCCTTACTGTCTATCTCTCCAGGCAGCCTGATATAGGAACCTGCCACTCACCTTTTTTGCATTTCAAAATGGTTAGCTGCCCCTTCTTGACCACCAGCAGCGTATCATGATTAGACTGTGGGCTTGCACATTAGTGCACACCTTCTAGAATAGTATGCCACAGACTTGGACCCTCCAGGTATGAAGTTGCCAGATAAAGTTGTTCAGATATTTTTCATCAAGGTAGAGACATAACATAAAGTGTGGAGCTCCAAACATTAAAGTTCCTTTCCAGGCCAATCCAGAGTATCAGGAGTCAGAGTGGGAAGATGAAGCTGGAGGGTATGAAGCCAGAGCAGTAAATCAGACAAGCCAGACAGCCAGAACCATAGCGGGTAGTCAAACATATGCAAAGGTCAAAAATGGAATCAGAAACAGAAATTGGAGGTATCACATCACGAAAATATGTTGGCATTTTCCCTAGGTCTCAGGCAGCCTTAAAAGCGCAATTTGGTTTCCATGCATGTGCATGCAAAGGAGCAAGTCACCTTAGGGTAATACTCCTGTTAGAATTGGTGGTCTAAAGGAGACCAAAAAGCCTCCTTTTCAAGGGTACAAGGTAAAGACTGCTTTCTTAAAACAGAAAGTGTTTACATGGCACATACAGGCCAAGAACAACAGGCATTACCCGTAGTAAGTAGGCGTAGCCATGCAAATCATCTATTTTCTTCTTTATGCTATTTCAGTGGCATCACTTTCTACTTGTGGACACGTGTTTTGGCTTGTGGCTATTGTATAGACCAGGGTTCTAAACATTTGCTCATAAAGTACCATTTCCCATTTACTAATTTTCTCAAGTACCTCCTGGGTAGTATGTATGGATTGTCGCCTAAAATCTTATTAAAAAACACAAAACAACCACTTAAAATATAATACGAATGTCCAAAAATGCACATAAATAGTTTCCTTTTGGGGCAGCTTTGTCCATGTGGAGCAACTCAGATTTGGGTAAAGTATAGATGGCAGCAGATCATCCTTGTTGTATACCACCAGTGATAGGTATACCACTCGCTGGGAACCCCTGTGTGGACAATGACTATAACTGTCCAGTTGGAAATGCTATTTCAATGCCGCTGATAGCCCAACAAGGGCTATATGTCCTTCCACAGTAGAAACTGATTCAAAGTAATTTGGCTGGAGTTGGTCTTTAAAGAATTATTTCTCTCAGGAAATCAGATAATACAGCACCAAAACATTCTAAAAATAACATGATGGAAATAGATAGAGTCTGAATGCACAAGATTTTAGATGACAAAATGGCCATCATTGCTCCAAGATAAGGGTGATCAATTGTCAAGGTCAGAGGATTGATAGCAATCTGCCTATCACAATTTCCTCAGCCAAAATCCCTGCATAGGTCATCATACCTTCGCCTTTGGTACTTATTTATGAGCTCAAATTTACAGGTTAATATAAATGGGAATATTATGTGTTTACAAATGTATGTATTTCTTTTTCTCATTTAGAAAAGAACATTTCCTTCGATTACACACTTCACTTCAGCCATACAGTCTATAAGAGCGTGTAATATGTCCTCCATGTGTTAACACTGTGAGCATATTACCAGATAAGTGAACATGGAACCATAAAATACGTGTTTTTTGTCTTTAGTTCCACTTTCAAAGATAATATTGCTTGAGGTCATTGTTAAATATGACCCCTTATTTCTACTCCGCAATTACCTTTCGGGCATTTTTAGAATCTAGATGTTTTATATTACACATTACACACAACTTCTCTTTGGTTCCTCATTTTAAATCATTCCGGCCTTTCGTCAGTTTTTATGTGGCTTGGCAAAACTACGGTTTGTGTTTCTGTTACACTTTCTGGTGTCTATTTTGAGAAGCACTTGCATTAATTCTTACACTATGTCAGGCGGTATTTATATTCGCTTATTTAACTCCAGTCAGCCATTTCGGGGTAGGATTCAAACTAAACGTATTATCTTTTTGTTTTTTGAGTTTTCACAAAGTAGTTCTGTGCCAAACAGAAACATCTCCCCCTCCCACTCTTGCTGTTACTATTCCTGTTTGGTCACTAAACTAAAAGATTAAAAAAAGTTATTTTAAAAGAAAAATACACCTATGCAGCTCAAACAGTGGTAATTCAAGCAGCCTTCATATGTATCTCTACTAAAAAATGACTGGGGGTCCATTCACCCTCTGGGCAGAGCTTTTCACCATCAGCACTATGCAACCATCCAGTAAACCCTAGTGGCTCAAGTTGAGCACCAGACTGACTACTGAGAGCAAGGGAATGCAGAAATGGTGTCACGATGATCAACACACCTGCTCCCCGGTCCCGCAGCATCCTTGGGCACCTCCTTAAGCAGCACTGGCTTGGGCAGCGTATGCGGGCACACTAAACAAATTGGTGCCTTTCCAATAATACAAAGTTCGAGCAACGTTACCTTTACAGTTGAGCTTTCACCATCCATGAGAATTTCTAATGCATTTCATGTATCATTACTGAAAGCCACTGGTAATGTTCAGGTGTTGTCCCCATCACCTGTCATTGTGGAAGATAAACCTGTATAAGAAATCAATTAAATTCTCGATTTTTGCGTAACTCGCTACAATACTTAACCCTTTAAGTGCCAGACTACGTTTCACCATTTTGCGCTACACATGTTCAACCTTAATTTTTGAAGGGATTTCCAGGGGTTTCCCAGGAAAATTATATAATGTTTTTTCAGCAGAGCATGGGCTTCAACATGAAATGTCTTGTATGGCCTTTTTTAGTGGATTCTCAATTCTTTTGGGTGAAATATGTGCAAAAAACTAAAAAAAAATCTATTTTTCGCAATTTGTAGTGTTTTTTTTGTAATAAAAAATGTAAGTTTGTCAATAAAATGTTATTGCGTGTGAAACCCCAATTTCTACCAGTCATGGCGGTACCACATATGTATAGGTAGACATCCTTTCCTGCCCAGGAGACTCCCCCAAGCTGAAACAGAGCTTAAGAAGATTTTCAGATAAAATACAACTGTGATATGCACTATGCGCACCTTGCAGTTTTTCCAGAAAAACAACCCTTTACATTTGAAATACCCCCCACAAACTATATATTCTCTGGAAGCACCTCAAGCTTTCTAGGCATACCAGGCTTGTTTATGTGGGCATAGTTTTCTGGAAGTAATCCCTCAATCAATTCTTTGGTTGCATAGAGTTTCCCTAAAAAAGAATAAAAAGGAAGAATCAAAGCCACATTTTCCTAAAAAAAACTATATGCAAACAAGAAAAAACAAGTAAAATCTGAAAAAGCAACATCCCCCAAACAGAACGTTACCCAACATGCATAGCTCAAGGGAAGAGTTGCCAAACACCACAAAGTAAAGTGTGCACATAACGGTAATTTTATTTGAAAATTTCAGCTCTGCAGACAAAGTGCGCACCTTGCAATTTTTCAACCCGCTACCTTTGGAATACCCCCCATAAACAATATATTCCCTGAGAGTACACATGTTAAGCTTTCTAAGCGTACCCAGCTTGTTGTAGTGGGCTCATCTTTCTGGAAGTAATCCCTCGAATAGTTCTTAGGTTGCACAGGGTTGCCCTAAAAAAATTTATAAAAAAGTTGAATAAAAAACATGTTTTCCTAAAATATCAATATGCAAACAAGAAAAAACAAGCTAAATCTGAAAGCGCAAGGTCCCCCGAGCAGAACAATACCCAACATACATATGTACTATTAACTCTTTTAATTGCCAGCCTACTTGAAGTTTTGTCACCCTCTGTTGACAGGTCATTTTCACCCATTTTGTGCCTTGTTTAACCGTGATTTTTGCTGGAATTTCCAGGCAAATTATATATATATTTTGCAGCAGAGTTTAGGCTTTAACATTCAATGTCTGGTTTGTAATTTTTCTGCTGCTTTTTAAAATATTTTTGCATAAAAAAACAAAAAAATAAATAAAAACATATTTTTAGACAATTGTCTTCTTTATTTTAAATAAAACATTAGTTTTTTTTTAATGAAAAGCATATTTCATGTAAAAGCCCCATTTCTCCCGATAACAACGATGCCACATATGTATTGGTAGCCCCCATTCTTGCCCAGTAGACCCCCCAAAATGAAAAGAGCACTTTATAACATTTACAAATAAAATACAATTACTATCCACACTTTAAACTTAAGGGGTTCATTTAAAAAAAAAAGACAAAGGTTCCCCCCAGGATTTTAAGGATTTAAGGGAATTTTAAGGGTTAAAAACCCTTAAAAATCCCCCAAAAAAATGACATGGGGTCCCCCTTACCCATCATAACCAGCACGGGACCAGCTATGGGAGCTTGTAGGAACAGGGCGCAGGGGCCAGCTTTGGTGGCCTCCCTGCCCTGCAGGCTACAAGCCCACATAGCCACGGGCTGGGTCCTTCTGCCCCCCCCCCCCTGGGCTTTGGGGAGGCAGGTAATTGGGGGTGCCGGGGGTTAATGGAAAGTCACCCGCTAGCTGCTGGTGACTTGCCAGCCCGGAGCCTTGTGAACTGGTATAGGGGTCTCATGGATCCCTTACCAGTTCATAAAGGGTTAAGTGTAAAAAAAAACACACAGAAACAAGGAGAAAAAATATTTCATTTTTTTTTAATACTTACCTCCCCATCCATCCCTGGGCACTGTGTCCCATGCTGATCACTCTGGCTTCTGCTCTCCTGCTGCTTCTGGAAGCCTTTTATAGCTGCTGGGCAAAAGAACATAAGGGGTTAATAAAAAAAATGACATAGGGTCCGCCCTCCCAGGGGGGAGACCCCATTTTTGGGGAATTTTAAAGGTTAAAAACCCTTAAAAATAAAAAAAATGTCATGGGGTCCCTCTTACCCATCATAACCAGCCTGGGACCAGCTATGGGGGCTTGTAGGAACAGGGCGCAGGGGCTAGCTTTGGTGGCCTCCCCGCCCTAGAGGCTACAAGCCCACATAGCCACGGGCCAGACTCTTCTGCCCCCCCGGCTTTGGGGAGGCAGGTAATTGGGGGTGCCGGGGGTTAATGGCAAGTCACCACTAGCTGCAGGTGGCTTGCCAGCCCCCAGCCTTGTGAACTGGTATAGTGATCTCATGGATCCCTTACCAGTTCACAAAGGGTTAAATGTAAAAATAAAAACACAGACACATAATAAAAAAATTACATTTATTTATTTTATTTTCTTTACTCACCTCCGATCCTCCTCTGTCCCCCCGGCGATCCCTGATGACAGCTGCCGGGTGCTTGGTGGAGGGAGGCTGGGGGGGGTGAGGGATCACAGCCCTCTCCCCCACCTCCAATCTCTCTCCTCTAAGCACCCGGCAAGACTGATTGTTTCAGGCGAGGGTGAGAGAAGACGGCTGTCAGGTGACGTCATAGTGACGTCACCTGGTCTGCCCCCCAAGGGGCGGGGCTAGCAGCAGCAAACCAGGAAGTGAGGGAGAGGGTGATTTCTCGCCCTCTCCTCACCACGGAAGAGCCCAGGGGGGGCGAACGGAGGCCCCCCCCCAGTGAAGAGGAGACCCCGCGAGAGCGATCGCGGCCGCAGGTGAGTAAATATCATTTAGCTGGCACTAAAAGGGTTAATTGATTGGAAGGGACTCGGTCATGAGGAGAGATGCTGGGAGGCAGCTAAGGATGTTCACGCTAATACCCCAATCAAAAAGTTTCCTGGTGACAACCCTGATGAGGCAAATAAGGGTCCCGAGGCCCCTTGTTAAGGGGGAGGTAGCGTCACGATAATCAACTCACCTGCTCTCTAGTCCCGTGGCATCCTCGGCCACCTGCTCGAGCAGCACTGGCACCGGGCAGTGTACAGGCAACAGCTCAAGCGGCGTTGTGGCTCTCCTCCCCTGCCTACATCCCCAGCTCCTCTGTGCTTGCTCGAATGCTCGTGTTCATGTTTAAATTCTTTGCCTTCCAGCGGCACTGCAGGTAGCGCACCCATCAGAGGCTTGTTTAAATGGACCAGTGAGCCCTAATGTAAGTAGTAGGGTGAAGTGTCCTTGATCAGTGTGGACTAATCAGTCCTAAGATTGTAGCCAGCCCAGTCAGCCCAAATCTCCCCTGGCCAATCCCCTCCACCTTAGCCCTATAAAATGGATTCCTTGTCACTGAGTCATCACCCGTGATAACGTGCTGCTAGGTGCTGTAGTTCCTTTGAAAGTTCCTGTTATCTGTTGCCGACCTTGCTTTGCCTGACTACTCATGTTGACCACCCCCTGGCCCGACTCCTGCCTGCCTGACTTCAAACTGCGCCCTCTGACCACCTGGTTTGGCCCTTGGCCCTTCTCTTGCTACTCCCTTTGGTGCAGTGTATTTTGAGGACTTTCCTTTTGTGTATGACCTTGGCTTGCCCGACATTACCCAGTCTAGTCCCTGGTTCATACGCCTTCACCTGTAAGTCCACATCTTTGTGCTATATGAGACCTGGGGCAACCGTGTCCAGCGAGGTGTGTAAAGAGTCCCAGCAAACATGGGCTTGTCTAAAGGCTGAAGAAGCAGCAGAGATTGGGGGATGTGAACTCACCAGAAGGTGGGTGTGCCATGTAGCATAACAAGTGGTAAGTACCTCTGCCCAGTCTCAGTCTTGTTGTTAGAGTTTGTGCGGCAGAGCATCCCAAATCTCGATGACAGACCTCCAGTGATTTTTGACTGTAGATACGCTACAGATGGGGCTTGGCTCATTGGGAAATAATGTTCAGTACCTGCGCCTGAGTCTACCTTTAACTGGTACTGCTGCAGTATCTGAAAGTTTGTCACTAGGAAGGCTCATTTAGGCCCACTAGGAAGGCCCAACAGTTAGAGGCTTCCGTGCATGTGGCAGCAGGTAGCCCCATACAGGAATCCATAAGCTTGTCTGAATTTTGCGAAGAAAAAATCTAAAATGTATGCAAATTCAAATGCCTTATTTAAATAAAATAAAAACAGAAATATTAACTGTGGAGGATTATATATGTGCAGCTTTTAGGGGGACATTTTAATATTGCTGGGACTGTAACAGAGCAGCACAAAATAAGGGGCTTGTGTTGGTAGCAACATTCTGGTCTCAGTAGCACCCATTACTTTTCCATTCATCACCTAAATTGTTTAAAAGGCAAAAAAAAGAATAATAAAGAAACTGTGGTCAAAGATAAAAACAATACCTTTTTATCACAACTGTCCAGTTTAGATCTTCTATACTCTTCTGTTCAGCTTAGCAATTTTGGTATGTGCCTATTATAGCAAGTGCATGAAAATAGACAGAACTTAACTCTTAACGACATGGACATGCAGCTCCTGATATTTGCCATGTGCTGTCCTTGGTGCATCAAGGCCGTCTGGCATTTTTTAGCTGCAATGGGCTTAAAATTGATTCTAACTTTCTTTTGCTCTGTACAAAATAAGCATTATAAAGTTACAAAGTTCAAACCAAATGTGATAACAAGAGACCATAGGAAGGAGAGTCCTGCCCTTGTGAGCTTACAATCTAAAGGACTGTAAATCTATGAACTCTTACACAGGTCACTTAAGTCCAGTTATGTCATTACAATATAGCTCAAAGTATTTCAGAGCTATGCTGTACACTCTCCACCTTGACATGCTTTAACTTCCAAAATTCAGCCCAGCTGCAGCCTACGGCTTCTAAAAATGGATTAGAAGGGAAACTGGCCAAACCAAACTCTTAACCACTGACATGTGTTATACTTTACCAGTCATCTACTGGGAGGCAAACCTGTATGCAGCTCATGTAGTATCAACATTTTGTATTTTACTCTTTTATTATGTTACTGTGTACTATTCACTATGTAGCCTCAATTTAGACACCACCAATGCTAGGTGGGCAACAATGTAGTTTATACCAAAGAGAAGGGATTCTTTTTTTACTAAATACTATTAACGTAATAAAACCAATAGCCAATAAATCACCAAAAAATGAAAACATTGTTACAAATAACTCATACAGAGACGATTCATTAAAACACAAGATTGTAAAAAAAACCACTAGAACAGCGGGGCCCCATGGCACACAGCTTTACCCACATGCATCATTCACACAGCTGACAGAATAGGTCCAATAGAGGCATAGTTCCCTGCACTGGGATTAAGCAGTATAAAATGATTGGGAGTCTGTTCTGTGTGGAGCCAAGAGACTAAAAGATCACTGAAAGGCCCATATGCAGAGGGAGCAACTGGGAAACCGTGCACCTAAATACAAAGTCAATGTCACTTGAAAGCTCCACAGGGGAACACGCACTTAGAGCCACAGCAAAGGAACCAACACCACCCCCAGTAAGCTCTGGGGTTTCCGGGGGTCATCAGTCAATGACCGTGATCGCTGCTGCACAACCTAAGGCTTCAGGTGTCCCATAAACATGGCACTCTTTCTGTAATTAAACCAGCTTCTTTTTTGATAATGCAGCGTTAATGGGGTGTGGCTTTCTGTTTTACCCCACCTACTGGGGCTTTCCTAAAATGATACTATACCCAGAAAGGACGTTTATGTAGTCACCTTCTATCCCCAGCCCAGTGTCTATGTTTTACTAAAGCCTTTGTCTAATATTCATAAAAACACCAAATGGATGCAGCTGTTGGGGCGAGCGCTGCACATCCGTCTCACAGCAAGTCACTTACCTCCATGGCTGCATGCAGCCGTCATCCATCTTGCAGCACTTCCCTCATGGCTGCATCCAGCTGCCGCCCTTCCCCCCATGCTTCCTCCTCACATGCTCAGGTGCGCGCACGTCTCTGTCCACTAGAGGGCGAGCGCACTGGATGCCTGAGATTTAAAGGGCCTGTACAGCACTGATTGGTGTTTGGTCATCCAATCCTGCTTCCTCTTCCCCTATTTAAAGAGGCACTTCCTTCCTTCAGTGACGGATCTTGGTCTCTCCATGCTTGTTGAAAGTCAGACATTCTTGGATTGCTCACCCGTGTACCGACCTCTGCCTGTCCCCGATTCTGAACCTTTGCTGCCTGCCCCGACTTCGGCTACTCACCTTTACTGCAAACCTGTGCTGCCAGCCCTGATCTCTGCCTGTACTTACTACGCCTTTTGCCTGCCACTTGTGTACCTCGCTGAACCTCGGCTGACTGTGGGACTGGGCCGCTGTTGGGGGGTAGCGACCTGGGGGTCACTCGCCGCACAAGACCAACCTGCCTTGCGGTGGGCTCTGGTGAATACCGGTGGCCCCTTAGACTCCGCTCCCCTGACACGGTACCCGCCATCGGTCCCACGGTTAAAGCGGATCCACACCTGAGTCCGCTCCACCCGGTCCGTGACAGTCACCTGAGTCCTCTCCACCCGGTCCATGACAGCAGTCTGCTATTCGAATAGTCAGCCATATTGCTCCCTGCCCATGCAGCAGCACCCTTGGTGTTTTCCAGTGATGATATATTCAGTTAATCACAGCTCACCATTGGGGTACAGCCTTATCAGTTATAATAACTGCAATAAATCTGAAAGCACTTTAAAATTAACTGCCATTATGTGTCAGTTTAGCTTGTAACAGAATGAATTAACATATGGCTGCCATTCAGACACCATACTGCTTCCTGTTAGTGTTTTATAAATATTGGGCAAAGGCTTTAGTAATTAAAAGAAACACAGGTTGTTTTGATTCACTGGGCTGGGGATAGATGGTGATAATGAAAACTTCCTTTCTGGGTATAGGAACTCTTTATGACTGACTCCAAAGTACTTAGCAGGGGTTTCCAACCAGTGGTTCTAGTACCACTGGTGGTACTCCAGAGATTATCAGGTGGTACTCAACAAGACTGCAAACTGACCTGTATCCCAACCTGATTTGTTCCAGTCTATACTTTGCTCATATCTGATTTGTTCTTTAAGTGCAAAACTGCAACAAAATTTGATAAACACTGTTTATGTGCATTTTTTGTGCATTTCATGCACTTTAAATGGTGGTTTTAAGTGACGTGGTACTTAAAGCAGCAGTATCGCAAAAAACAGCCTAATGATAAAAATCCATATGGTTTGTTTTTCTTCCTTTTAATGAAAGGTAAATGATATCTGGGGTGACAGACTAAACCTGTCACCCCTGGATTTTATTCCTACGAGGAAAGGAAAACCACAAGTCTGGTGGGAGTTTTATTCATTTTGGGTGTATAAGTGACCCCTCCTCTCATTAGCTGACGTGTTTATATGTATTTTTAATATTACCCAATTTCATGATAGTGCTCCTTTAATTAAGCCCCACTTCTTATTTAGAGCAATGTACTGCAAGTTGTTGTAAGGTGTTAGCTATTTATGTAAGCAGGAAATCCAAGGTTAAGGTAATACCATTTATTGGCTAACTCAATAACATTAAAAATGCAAGCTTTCTGAGCAATTCAAGCTTCTTCTTCAGGCATCATGCCTGAAGAAGAAGCTTGAACTGCTTCGAAAGCTTGCATGATGCAATGAGCTAACAATTGCCTTTGCCTACGGAGTCCCTTTAATGGTGAGCACACTAAAGACAGATGGATTACAAGTGGTGTATGACAAGGTTCTGTCCTGGGCCCCCCAAAAATATTTGCCTTTAGCTTCATAGCCTTCTTACAGTGACTACTTAGAAAACACCCTTTTTTCACCTGCCAGTTTTGTAATACGCTTTTAGAGAGAAACACAATGGACCAGTGGACCAATAACCCTACTTAGGGTTATACTACAGTACAAGAGAAAAGCATTTTAGTTTGACTGACTGACATTTCTTTTTAACTGCCTTAGGGAGTGCTGCTGAATGATGTGTATGTGACAGATAGGGAAAAGTATGCATTGCAAACTATGTTGTTGTAGGTTGTCCCAAAAATGAATCTCAGTTATTCAAAATGAGCAGCCTTAAGAGACCCAAGAAAGCTGTAAATAGAAGGAATTGAAACTCTCAAAGCCACATATGATGGACTCTCCACACCACAGTGCACTTCTACCCTTTTGTATCAATTAGCACAATATTCCTCAGTATTATGTACGTAGTACGAGTACCACCAGTTGGACAACAATGCTGTACAAGACAGTGCCCACTCCTAACCCGCCCACACTTCACACCTATCAGCATGGTTAAATGCTATGCAGGTGGGGGCAGGCAGAAGGTCTATAACAAACAAGATGAGTCATTATGAAAAGCCTGTCAGTGCCCTGGTAAGGATTAAATTGTTATAGCCAAGGAGCAGTTTTATGATTGTTTCTGTTTAATCAGATGTAATACATTGAAAAGAAGTAATGAACATGCTATTGAATGTGTTGGTCATTTTTTTTATTTTACTATTACACCCCTGTATGCAACAACATCATTTTGAAAGGTTTATTTTTTTTTTAAGTTTAGAAACAACAGAATGCTATGAGGTATTTGCATTTTTTTCTGCATAGCCATAGGCTGCTATGGTTTCCAAATGTTGCCTCACTGGAGAAATGATGCTTGTCATCTGTAAAAATGCCCCATCACAGCTAAAATAAAAAAAAAAACACATTTTTGCAATGCACTTTTTATGTATTAAAGTAGAAGAGATGCTGGTTGCATCACACCCAAATGTGTGTTACTAAATAATTAGCATGATCCCCAATACATGATTGGGAAAGCCTAACATTATAATGGATTTTGATTTTAGCATAAACGTTTTATGAATATAGTATATTATTATTGCTATTATTATTAATATTAATAATAATAAAAATAATAATAATAATAATAATAATACCCAATTTCTAACAACAAGATACCAAAGATATGGATATCAAAAAAGTAAAAAAAAAAAAAAAGAACCAGTTCTGGAATTCGGAATTGGCGGTGTAAGAAGAGAATATAAACACAAATGTAGTCGGCGGCATTATTCAGGTCTGCGAGGGCGCGCTGTGCTTTTGTATAAGGTAAAGTGCATGACATCCGCAGCCAGCTGCTGCACATATATTAGCAGGTCAGCATGGCTAGCCGGTGCCGAGCATATGTGCAGCACAATGATCATGTGTCAGCCAGGCTGAGGTCAAAGCTGTACAAACACAAGACACAGTATAAATCTGAGAAGATACAGAACAGGTACAATCAGTTAGCAAAAAGAGGAACTTGGAACCCGGCTATAAACTGTTATGTGAGCAAACTGTTATTTTTCTTTCTTTCGGTTGCACTGTGGCTTATAACCACTAATAATATTATCTCTGTTAGCTGAATCCAGGCCTGGCAGTGCCGTAATCATTTTAATATAGGTTTCAGCCAAGTAAATCGGAGCTGCATGTCCTGAATATATACTGTGCTGCTAATAGGATGATACTGAGCTGCCATACGCCTCTCTCAAGCTGCCCCCCCCTCCTCCATCCAGCAGATTTCTAAAGCTGCTATGTAAGCAGAAACATTCCTTCCATCCCTCCCATCAGTGTGGTTACTAACACAAACAGAGCAAGAGAATGGCTGCCATCACCTATATGTCTTCCATACACTTACTACCACTCCTCCATTAACCTCGGGTCAGGACTATAATGGACGAGAATTAGCAAAATGTGTCTAACAATAGTATAGGCCTTTTTTCTCTATGTATTGTGTTTCACTAATACTAGTAATACTAGGATTGGCATAACATATGCAGAAATTAGCAGCAAAGGGCAAGAGGATTCCCAGGGGGAATTACATAAGAGGGGCAAGCCACGGAGATTTGTGGTTGGGGATTAATCCCATATCGGATGTGTCCCACCACTACAAAATATACCGGGGTGGGGGGCTCCAGCAGGGCATTATTACCACTTAAGAAACCACACCTTACAGTATCTGTAAACAACCGTCTTTCCTTTGTGCTACCACCCCCACAAATCAGTAAACATATCTAAAAATCTTACTTAATTTTGTAAATACATGAAACCATAATAAATCAATTCTTGTACTTTGCACATGAATATTAGGGCCTCGATTCAGTAACCTTGTTAAAAAATATTTTATGATAATAAAGACTGTTGCTTTATTTCCAAAATTATGCCCATTCATACTGATCGATTATTAAGCGGGAAATCTCTAAAGAGGCCGCAATTTAGTGATAATTGCTTAGTGGAAATGGCCACTACCATCAAACGCTGAGCGAGAATTGGTTTATCAGTTGTCCTTCATATAGTTTTGGCTGAACAAAAATTTCCCTTTCATCGCTTGATCGATGGAATGTGGAAACATAAGTCACCCACAAAAAATGTGTTTTGCTATGAGAACGAGCACACGAGCGATTGCATTAGCGATTGCTCTAGTGAAGATTGACCAACAAATCTTCGGCGCCTGCACACAATCGATCGCAGAATATTTGTATGGCTGGTCGCTCGCGGGATGTGGGATTGTGGGATAAAGTGCAGTGCTAAAATGAAAAGGTGCATTAACAGTACACACAAAAACCAGTGCTTACAGCTTCTTGGATAACTGGACAAACCCCAGTGCTTAAATAAAAAGGGGGATAACAGTACACAACCCCCCCCCCCCCGGTGCTTACACCCCAGTGTTTAAGTAAGAAGGGGGGAGAACAGTGCACAAAAACCCAGTGCTTACACTTGTAGGATAAGTTGCTGTGCTGAAACCAAAAGGCGGGATAACAGTGCACACAAACTCCAGTGCATGCAACTTCTTGTGGGATAATGGGATACACCCCAGAGTTTAAATGAGAAGGCGGGATAACAGTGCACACAAACTCCAGTGCATGCAACTTCTTGTGGGATAATGGGATACACCCCAGGGTTTAAATGAGAAGGCGGGATAACAGTGCACACAAACACCAGTGCTTGCAGCTTCTTGTGGGGTAATGGCATATACCCCAGTTCTTAAATGAGAAGGTGGGATAACAGTGCACACAAACACCAGTGCTTGCAACTTCTTGTGGGATAATGGGATACACCCCAGGGCTTAAATGAGAAGGCGGGATAACAGTGTACACAAACACCAGTGCTTGCAACTTCTTGTGGGATAATGGGATACACCCCAGGGCTTAAATGAGAAGGCGGGATAACAGTGTACACAAACACCAGTGCTTGCAACTTCTTGTGGGATAATGGGATACACCCCAGGGCTTAAATGAGAAGGCGGGATAACAGTGCACACAAACACCAGTGCTTGCAGCTTCTTGTGGGGTAATGGGATACACCCCAGGGCTTAAATGAGAAGGCGGAATAACAGTGCACACAAACACCAGTGCTTGCAACTTCTTGTGGGGTAATGGCATACACCCCAGGGCTTAAATGAGAAGGCGGGATAACAGTGCACACAAACACCAGTGCTTGCAAATTCTTGTGGGGTAATGGCATATACCCCAGTTCTTAAATGAGAAGGCGGTATAACAGTGCACACAAACACCAGTGCTTGCAACTTCTTGTGGGATAATGGGATACACCCCAGTTCTTAAATGAGAAGGCGGGATAACAGTGCACACAAACACCAGTGCTTGCAACTTCTTGTGGGATAATGGGATACACCCCAGTTCTTAAATGAGAAGGCGGGATAACAGTGCACACAAACACCAGTGCTTGCAACTCCTTGTGGAATAATGGGATACACCCCAGTTCTTAAATGAGAAGGCGGGATAACAGTGCACACAAACACCAGTGCTTGCAACTTCTTGTGGGATAATGGGATACTCCCCAGTTCTTAAATGAGAAGGCGGGATAACAGTGCACACAAACACCAGTGCTTGCAACTTCTTGTGGGGTAATGGCATATACCCCAGTTCTTAAATGAGAAGGCGGGATAACAGTGCACACAAACACCAGTGCTTGCAACTTCTTGTGGGATAATGGGATACACCCCAGTTCTTAAATGAGAAGGCGGCATAACAGTGCACACAAACACCAGTGCTTGCAACTTCTTGTGGGATAATGGGATACTCCCCAGTGCTTAAATGAAAAGGTGGGATAACAGAACAGTTCACACAAGCACAATTGCTCACAGCTTCTTGCGAGATAATGGGATACATCTGAGTGCTTAAATGAAAATGTGGGATAACCGTACACACAAACACCAGTGCTTAGAGCTTTTTGTGGGAAAATGGGATACACCCCGGGGCAGCGAACAGTCAATTTATCTGCTCGTGTAAACCCAGTATAAGGCATGAACTACAGTAAGGTGTAATTCAGTAAAGGGAGGAAGTTAGAGCAAGATTTGCATCTAAAACTTTGACTAAAATAATGTGACCATTTTAAAAATGTGTTTTTATAGTAAATTTTAGGTTATATCTTTCTGTAGTGAAGGTTTTGTCTTTCAATAACCCACTTGTGTGCCCTTTTAAACATTTAAAGTGGACCAACACTATCCTGGGTTTAGGTCCACTTCCCCGGGGCACCCCGATCGGGGGTGCCCCGCTATGTGAAACACCCCAGATCTCCCGATAAAACTCAACTCAGCCCGCTCCTACGGCACATGCGCGGGCGCTCATCGAATTAACGTGCGTCAAAGCGACATCTTACCACAGCGGCTCTGAGCATACTGGCGGCCACATCTCGTGCTTCTCTCTAACAGGCACGTGCCCTGCTAGAGAGAAGCGCGAGATGCGGCCGCCGCGCATGCGCTGTTGGACCGGGATTCAGGTAAGGTTTGCGGGCGTCCTGGGGGGTTTCACGCAGCCGATTATGGATGTCCCGCGGGGAGGGATTGGATCTATAAGATTCCCAGGCCGATCCTGCAGGGTGTTGGTCCACTTAAAAACGTTATTGCTATTTCTTATTAGAGACCTAGGTGTGAGACTTTTGATGTAAATGAAATGAACATTTAAAAAAAAAAAAACTTTTCAGAGACACTTAATCAGGCATGGTTACTGAAAAAAGTCACAAGGAAGAATGCATCTGCCCAAATAATGTGAAACACTAATTCTTGAAATAATTAATTGATATAAACATATTTAAAGATGTTAATGTAAAAAGTTCAAGAATTGATTTATTATGTTTTCATGTATTATTGAAATGAAATATGGTTCTTTATTTGGTAGCACACATACCGGTACAGATACTGAAGAGTATCAATGTCTGGTCGCTTTAAGCAGAGACCCATGTTAGACTTAATGTAGTGGGTTATAGGGGCTATATCAAGGGTACAAGGTAGTGCAGCACCCAGGAATTTTTTGGGGGGGTGTGACTTCTGCATTTCCCAGCTGCCAAAGTGGTGAAAAGGAGGATCTGACCGCTGTGGGAACATAGATGGCTATTGTGCTTGACTTTCTGGGTACTATTCATGGCAAGGTGCCTTCACCGCTTGAACCACGACAGCTTGGTCATCCTCCTCCCGATATGTGTCCTAAGCTCCATGAACTTGTATTTCCCGTTCCTACCCATCTGCCCACCTGCTTTCTACTTAATGGATCTTTGATAAAAGAACTCACCTGCACATGGGCACATTCAATATACATACTGGGTGTTTGATAAAACTACTCACCTCTGGGCAACTGCATTATAATTCATTAACATTCTGTGAATAATAGAGCAGCTAATTGGCTTAACTCTCAGTAGGATTACCTGGGTGTTTTTTTTTTTTGCAGTTTGTGGCCCCAGATACAAGAAAGCATCTTCATACAATTATACTAGAAAGTATCTGGGAAACCTTCTAACAAAATTGTTGCGCCACTATATCATCCCACCAGATATTGGGAAGAGAACCATCCTTATAACAGTAGGGAAGATTTCTTTCTCCATAGCTGTCCCTCGGTATATGAGTCATCTGTCCATGTGATTGTTTTGAGTATTTTCCCATCAAATTTTGTGCAGGGCAGTCACCCAGGTGTCCCCCCCTGATTTGCAGTCCTCTAGCCCTTACTACCCCCATTTTTGTGGTCCTCAAGTTCAGGTCCTCATTGACTTCAGTGGGGTTCAGGTTCATGTTCAGGTCAAGTTTGGGGACCCGAACCAAACTTTTGTGGCAAGTTCTGCCGAACTTTCCGAACCCAAACTTATAACGGACACGCTCATCACTTCTTGTAAGTAAATGTATTATTGCACATTACCTTTGAAGCCACAGACATGTGTTATAAAATGCTGATCCAGGTACATTTGCATCTCTGCAGATCAGTTGTACAGCAGGCTGCTGTATTTGGAGCTCTTCTCTCCCAGATCTCAGGTTCATACTCAGTGCCAGTCACCATCTTCATACAATTATAATCATTAAAGCTCATAATAAAGTTTGGCCTCTCTTTTGTTTGTAGGCAAAACAAGCTGAGAATGACGACTTATCAATCCTCTCTAAACAGTGTTTCTCCTTGACTTGGTGAAACGAGACTCCCTCTAAAATGTGTTACAATGAACCTCCAGACTGTGACCTTGCTGCATCACCCACCCACCTGGCAATATTCACCTACTCCACACTGCATGCTGTCACAATGGGGGCATGGAAAAGTGAGTATTTTGGCATATTTTAAAGCTTTCTAGGGAGTTTCTAGTGGACAAGCATCCCAAATCAGGATGACTGGGGGTGGGGGATAAAACTGCCCAATGGGGCTTAGTAGTAAAATGTAGTCAGATATCCGTTCATGTGGAGAGCTATGTTATAGTTGGGCAGTATACAAATGTTTATAGAGCTCTAAAAAGTCATGCTTATAAACTTGCACCCCCTGCATCGGAGATCTAAACGGCACTATAGTCAGGTCACCGCTTCCTCATTCATGGTGTATGGTGCCAAATGGCCGTTAATCAGGTGACCAACAGACACCATTCAGGTTTGATGTGCAAACCCACTGGGAAATTCAGATTGGTCAACGGCAGTCAAGTGATTACCAGTCACTTATGAATGACAAATGGTTAACATATGTGTATAGGATCTCTTTAAAGTGGTCCACTTCGGTGGGGCACCCCGAACAGAGCTTCACTGAGCTCTGTTAGAAGAACAGGTTCCCAATCATTTGCTGAAAAAATATCACTTTCTTCACATTATATCTGACAGGAAATTTAAAAGGAGGGCACTCTTAGTGCAAAATAGTGAAGTAACTCTTGCCAGAATAAGTGCTGACCCTCATTCAGTTCATGACTCTGCCTACCACTCTTCTACTCATCTCTCCATAGGGAGTTTCCCTAGTCAGGCAATCATTGAGATTTATGTGACAGTATAAATATACAGCTCAGCTAAGCATAAATATGTGTCATGGAACAAACACACTGTAGCGTATGACCAAATGGGAGGTGACATCATGTATGTTGCTTGGCTTTATGATATTTCTACTTTCCAGCCACTCCTCATTGTAAAAATAAGAATTAATACATGTTTATATAAATAAATAAATAAATATATATACACACACACACACACACACACACACACACCTGTGCATTTCTTTAACTACTAGATATGGATTATCTATTTCAAATAGTTATGTATTATCACTAGAATCAGGGTTGCCACTATTATCATCATCATCATCATCATCATCATTTAGCGTCAGTGTCTAGGAATTTAGTCAGACATTGCAAACAGGGGGAGGATTACTCTAGTCTGCTCTGCCTAATATGTGAATACTGATTAGGAATCAGGGGAATCGTATTATCTCCTGCAGTGGAGTTTTCATAGCCAGCGCCCTTGTCTGTGGAGGGTTTCATTTTAGAACTCTCTTTTCATAGACTCTGGGAAGCTTAGAGGCTGATTCAGTAATAGCGCCAGGTAGCGACAGATGAGCGCCAGTAGCGTGATTTTCACAGCGCCCGCTAGTATTCGCTGTGCTTGGCCGTTGTTCGGTTGCTGACAGCGACTCAGTCGGTGTGCGGTAATGTTGAATACGGGGTTAGGAGTCGCTGTTTGACGGGTTCTGCGCTGTATGGGTGCGCCTGACAGCGAATGGTCATAGCGAACGGCTCCCAGCATATTCATTAACAAATCACGCTCAAAAAATTCTCGCGCTGTGAAAAGCTTGTTTAAACCCCAGAGCGCTGGCGGCAATGGCTTAAAAGTAGTTTTTAACCCCCAAACATCCATATTTTTTGATTAAAAAATGAAACAAGTTTTTCTAAACATTTTGTAATATGAATACATTAATATCAGACCTATAATATCAATTCTGCACAATTTTTTTTTTTTTTACCTTAAAAAAATATCTAACATTGTCGAAGTGGTCACAGAATTTTTGACATTTAAAAAAAAAGAAAAAAACATTAATGACAATTAAATATGAAGATTTAAAGATTGCTCCATTGAAATGCATTGGAGAGCGCCAGGTAGCGAGAGGTCATACCTGGCGCTGTGATGGGATTAGCAGCGGCGCTGTTCGTTGCAGTCCGCTACATGATGAATCCCGCGCTAGCTGACGCTCTCGCCGGCGCTAGCCTCATTTAGCGTGATAAATGCGTGATTGTGTCTGCCGCCTGGCGTTCTGGAGTCGGTAGCCGCCGATAGCTGGCGATACCTGGCGCTAGTGAGACACTACCTGGCGCTATCCCTTGACAAATAAGGCCCTTAGTCCCTCTCAACCAATCACAGGAGTATCTGCTATTATCAGGGAATATGCACCTCCTCTTGGCAGATTTGCTGTCATCAGCAGGCAGAATGAAAATCAGCATAAAGAAGATTTATATATAATGTTTAACTGGCGTAAATGTGCAATATATAAATACATCATGCAGTTTTAATATTAATTCAATACAAATTCAAGGACAGGTCTCATTAAAGTAATTGTCTAGGCCTAAATAAAAAAAAACTCTATACTTACCCTTTGTCTCCCGCAGATGATTGTTCCAAGTCTTATCTGATCAGTAGATCCGAGTCTCAATTGTCAGACAATTCAGCACGTCCGCCCACTACTGTGGCGCAGTGCCCTATCGGGTGGACCGCGGCACCACAAAATGAAGGAAATGGGGTCTCGCGCTTCAGGCACATTGCAGTGTGGTGCGGTACAAGATAGCGCTGGAACCGACATCGGAGCTCCAGACTTCCGCGGCCATTGCACAGCCTTTCCTTGTTGGATGTGTGTGACCGGTGCCTGGTGACTGCTTTCCCCTCCGCCTTCCTCCTACCCTACCTCATCCTCCCCTTTTCCTCCCTCTCCCCTCCATGTTTCTGCCCCCTCTCCTCTGCCCACCGGCTCTCAGTTCTGTGTGACAAGAGCTATAGTGATGTGACTTCCTTTTATTGTGTGCCGAATGGTGGCAGTGACTGAAAACAGCACGAACCACCGGTAAAGAAAAGAGTGACAAGGTAAGCCGCACAGTGAGTCTGCATTGGAACCAAACCCTGGATGGGTTTGACTATCCTGGGTTTTGTGCCTTGCACCCAGTTTGGGCTGCCCCACTGTGTAACCCCCCAGATCACCCTGTTAACTCACCTCTTACCAGTGCTATGGTGCATGTGCGGGCACTTGCCAGATCAGAGCCATTTGCCAAATGACATATGCATGGCGAACTGCTCTGATAAGACAAGAGCCCGAGCGTGCGCCATAGGACCGAGAAGAGGTTAACATGGCGATATAGGGGGTTTCACACGGCGGAACATCCCAAATTGGGATTCCATGGGGGAAGGCCATGTCGCCAATCCCCACCCCCCAAAATTCACCCCATCCCCGCCCTAACCCCATCCCAAGCCGGCCTTGGAACACGTGACTCCAATAAAAGTGATCCCTGGTGCTGAGAAGGTTAGGGACCACTACTCTTGAAATGCTGCCAGTTTCTGTCATTCCAGCATGATCTTCCTATTGGCGTCCAGTAATCCCCTGCATGGCATCTACTGTACATAGTGTAATCCAATCAAGCTGTAATGCCTGCCGCAGATCTATAGCTCAAGGCACACTCATACACAAACAATGGCTGCTGAATAATGTTATGTTTAACAAGCAGCGGAAACTGGGTTTCTGTTTCTTGTTTGAACGTAAGTCCTTAAACTAACTAGAAACGTCTGAAAATAGTAACCACAATGCCAGCATGTTAGAAGGCCTCCTTTTGGTGTAACCTGAGCATCATCTCTTTGGGAAAAGTAGGCCAGGCAGCGCACTATAAAGAGCACTGTGTTGGTAAAGTGTCAGTGTGTTGTAAATTATAAACTAAGCCATGTGTGCTCCAGATTGCATAGCAATAATGTCTCCAGACCCCAACTGTCATCCTCATGTGGAATGATCGAATGTCTTCATTGACATATCATAGATGTCTGTGGTGGAGACTGCTTTAGTATGTTTGTCAGCACAGGCACAACAAGTTCCCATCAAAGAGGCCCCATTGCTCCCAGTGCATAGATGTAGTCTTCTAGTCTGGCTCACCTAGGTGGATAATGCCCAGTGCAAATGGCATTAAAGGGAAGTAAGCTTACTCGGCAAACCCGGTTGGTCACTGGCAGTCACATGATTGGCAGCCATATAAAATGAAGGATGTGGTAATCACTGGCCAACTTTAACTTATTTCCTTTTTAAAGGGACAGCTCAGGCAATGGCAAAAATAAGGCAGCAAACAGTCCAGTTGAAGCCTGTTCCATGTACCTCTCCTCCATTCCCTGCAGTGCAGTTTAGAAGCTGTAGCAGTGCTCTAAATTTTTCCCTTGTTTCCATTCCTCCGCAATCAACCTCCAATTTGCTGGCCAGTTCCCTTGGCACACCCAGCATAAGTGAGCACGACAAGTCACAGTGGCCACACACAGCTGACTCCAACCACAGCAGAGCACAGGCATTGGTCATAAAGCTGCACCATGACATGCCCCTACCAGCTTAGTGATGACCAGGAATAGAAAAGAAGCCACCGGCTTAGAAAACATAATGTATTTACATATAATCAGAGATTTTGAGATGCTTTGAAATAAAATTTCAGATTGTTCCCATGTGGGATGGGAGGGGGGGGGGTATTGGCGTGTGCCTGGACAGGGATCCCCTCCTGCTGTTGGATAAAGATTTTCAAAAAAAGAAATATGTATTTTAATTGCAAGGCTTACAAATGGAGAGAGGTGGTGGGTTAATGTGCCATGGACTAGGACACCCCAATGGCACAAAGTTGTCCAACCTGCAGATTTTCACAAAGGAAAACATCCAAAATCAGCATTAGCATTTAATTTCGAAAAAACTAAAATAACAGCATATATAGATATCGTGTAAACTGCTAGATTGGTCCAAATTTCCATGCATTTAAAGTGATCCTAAACCCAGAAAGGCAGTTTATATCGTCAAGGTCTGTCCCCAGCCCAGTGCCCCAAAACAGCCTGTGTTTCTTTTATTACTAAAGCCTTTGACCAATAACTGCGCTTATGCGACAGTTTAGATGTAACTTAATTAATTAGCATATGGCTGCCATTCGGATATCATACTGCATCCGGTTCATGGTGTTATAAATATGGGACAAAAGCTTTAGTAAAAAAAGGAATGCAGGTTGTTTTGGGGCACTGGGCTGGGGATAGAAGGTGATGACATAAACATCCTTTTTGGGTATATGACCAATTTAATGACGTGGAGGTGTCAAGGGGAATGGCCCTAAAGGGCCAGTTCACTCTAAATAACTCTTGTGGGTCATGGGAGCAGCCATGATGGAATTACCTGCAGCAGCACCCCATGTCTTCTATTGAAAAGTAAAAGACAAAGCACTCCCCCCCCCCTTCTCCTCTCAATAGAATACAATGGGGCTACTGTCACAGCCAGTTACATCATGGCTACTTCCATGAACCACAAAGGTTATATAGACTGGACAGGTCCTTTAGCCCACTCAGTTTTAAATACGCCAGCAGCCAAAGCAAACCACCTAGAGTTTCTTTTAAAATGGCTGCTAACAGACGAGATGTGTTCAATGAGTATCTTCTGTCTTCTTTAACACCCTGAATTTTTACCAGAAGAGAATGAAATTCTGTTTATAACTTGATTGTGACTATGTCATTGCAAAATATTTTTCTCCTATTCAAAATCAATAAAAATGTTTGAAAGCTTGAAATGGATTCTATTGTAAGCAGATGTCACTTAACTATAATGACTATCCACTGTAGACCTGCACCAAGGGTATACAGCTAATGGCAGTTGAAACTTTACTGGTACATCATGTTGTGTATGATAGGTTATTAAAATTTTATCAATTTACCACTTTTCCTTAGCTATCATTTTTAAATTATTAATTTTGTATTTGAAGACACTGTAGTAATATTTGAAAAATAAATCTTTCAGTAAAATACATATATTTAAAATGTAAGCAAAGACTAAAAGGAAATGGTCGAAAGGAATAAATGCATTTACTTTTTATTAAGTTGAGCTTTTATACTGTGTATTGTTTGAGAGATTTTACTTGGAGAGATTTTACTTTTCAAGGAAATGAATTAATTTATTAATATAGGACACTCAAAGTAAACAACAATCAAAGCAAATTAGTGTCTACAAATTGCAATAAAATATTACCTTTTACACCCATCCTTAATAGCAGACCACCCTCACGGGCAGGTGTCACTTGCCAGACACTGCAGACAACCAGGGTATACAAACAAGCAATTTCATCTATATGAACTCCTTTTGGACTCAGAGCAATGATTGAGTTCTGCTGTCAAAAAGGCTGAACCTTCAGCAGGCATAGCACAAACATACATACATAGAATTCTTTGTGGTGGGGGGCTCCAAACATTGGATTTGGAAGGCGAAAATTAGGTATGATGGAAAATTACTTCAGTTCGGGTGCAATACAGGAAACTAGAGAAGTCCTGGTTCAAGAAGTATAAAGTAGGTGGCAGTTGGTGCACCACTTAAGGTTAGAGGTTGGGAGAATGGAAAGATAACCCTATAACAGTAGCCCCCTGCCCAGGCAACCTTTCCAAGGCTCCATGGCTTCCTGTTCCAGAGGGACTAGTGCAATAAGGTTAAAGGTGATAAGGACCGAAAGCTACAGGGGAGATCCACAGAGAGTCAATAGTGTGAGATTTGGGACCAACAGTTTCTCTATGACTAATGAGCAATTCTCCAGTCTGGACAACCTGTTATGCCTATTGCCAAGAGAGCAAAAAGGACCCGGAAACAGCCGTGTAACTGCAGGAGAGACGTGGTAAACTGCTTTCCCTGCGCAGACAACACTGCTGCACTCCTATGAGAGGGCAGCAACAGAGATGCAGAGAGATGCAGTATTAGTTTGAGATTATTAAGATGAGAGTATTAATCCTGCTTTTGCTCCTCACTCCTCATTTGCTAATTTTAGGTACACACTTTGAGGCTTGCAGTAATTCCAGCAGCCCTTTGAATCTCCTGGGCAGGATTGAGGCTTGGTGTGTAGACAATAATGGCTAAGATTATACAAATCACACCAACATGGATTGGTATAAAACAATACAGGGTTCATATAGTCTTGATTATGTCAAGGCAACAAATCTGCAACCTCCCTGGCAGTTTTGCTCCAGGGATGTTGCCAGTTGCCAGATTCCTAACCTACCAGACATGGAGACCCTGGAAAGAGTCCCTCACAACGTATGCACTGTCCTTTATTGGGTAATTATCTCTTAAAATGTAATGTGTACTTCTATGTGCTAGTACCGCTAGTACTGGTATATCTCAGACATGCTAGTTACTAGTATCTTACATACTTGCCTCTGTGTGGTATGTCATGCATTTGGCTCTAAATCAGGGGTACCCAACAACCTTACAAGGAATGCTCCTATGCACCCCCCCCCCCCAGGACAATTCAGATTGCCGCACATAAAAATGAATTTGGATTTTTTTTTCCAACTGTGCAAGGCTGTTGGTCCAGTCTAATGCAAGAGCCACATTCAATACTGAGAAATAGTTAATGGTAAATTCGACATAAATAGATTGTGGAAACCATATAAATCTTGTAGGATAAGACCAACTGGAAACAATTCCAAATAACATCGGCCCTGCAAATTAGAGTGCTCATCAATTCTAGTGTTTCACTTTCTAAGCACTAGTGTTTATGATGATATACATGCAGGTGAACGTTGGTATGGTAATTATTATGGGCTGAGTATACACGTTTAGCCTTGGTGGCTTCCTCAGTACAAATATGCAGTGTAGTTAGTAACAGGTAATGTGAAGTAGTTGGCTACTAGACACAGGTAAGTAAGGTCATAAGGTTATTACCTGTTTATTTTTTATAGTGGTGGCAGGTTGGAGTGAGGTAGTTTGTAAAGGCAGACCCCAGGTCCACTGTGGGACTATGCTGTAAAGATAGTAGTACATTTTTGGTGGGTATGTTGATTCTGTAAGTTTTGACATTCATAGAAATAAATAGGTAGCCCTTACCTTGGGGCCTTGAGAGGCCCATGTATTGGTAAGTTAAATGTTTTTTAGGTTGAAGACTCTCTTTTGGGGTGAGCTGGGTTCTCAATTTGTAGCAAATGGGGGCATATAACCCAGTTTGTAGCAGTCTAGATAGGAAAGGACCGGGTAAGAAGGATTTAGTATCCAGGTTAGTAATTTCATTATTGGTTATTTCAGATAAAGAAAATGGAGAGACTTACTTTTTGATGTTGCCAGTTATTCTCCAGAATGTATAGGAGATTGGTGTGCTTGTTTCTAGAGGCGGGCACTTTAGGTAGTAAGTGCTTGTGTCCAGCGGTGGGAGCGCCTATGCCATGGTCGCCATATATGTAACCTCATCATTCTGGCACAGGACCCTGGTGGAGCGAACGCCAACGGGCATGCGCTCCACCCCTTGGCGCTGTATGTGCACCAAGTCATTGAGGCACTGTGTCAGGAGCATGCTGGAGGGGTAGACACCAGAACCTCGCATAGGTGATCGCCATTTTGTTGGTAGGTAAGCGTGTCTGTACTAGGCTGTATCGATGTTTGTATTGGCGGCCATGTTTACGGTGGAATAGCGTTATTGTGTGCACAACACACTGGGGGACTGTGCTTGCGTGTTTTGTGGCTCACGACGAGTGATGCACTGTTACTGCCTCTAATCCTGACCCCAGGTGTGGCGCCTATAAATGACAACTGGTGTGCACCTTTTTAACATTCTGGGGGCCCGCTTAACCCACCCAACTTACTGCCACAATAGAGGGTACCACAACTGATGCAGGGATTATTCCTAGCTATTGCCAGGTGGGATGGGAAAAAATGATTGTAGTGATGTCCTGCTTTTGTCCTGCCCAAAATAAGTTTACCTCTCCATCTGTCCTGAGCAAAATAATCCTGCATCTGTCCTAGGCAAAATAATTCTACGTCTGTCCTAGGCAAAATAATTATGCGTCTCCATCTGTGCTAAACAAAATATTTATGCATCTGTCCTGGGCAACAAAAAAAATCTGTGTCTGTCCTGGGTAAAATATTTCCACATCTGCATCTGTCCTGAGAAAAATAATTATATTTCTATAACCATACATTTCAATGGTCATGTCTGTGTTTGTTATTAACGGGCCCTTAGAAGGCAGGTAGACTATTGATGTGGCCTATCGACGAAAATACGTTTGACACCCCTGCACTAGGAGATAGGGCCCTTGCAGGCTTACAGTCTAAAGGCTGTAGAGACAAAAGACACATTAAATTAATTTTAAAAGGAGTCAAAATAAATTATTTAGTATATCAGTATATGACTGACCATTCAGTCATGATTTATACAATGAAGCAAATCGTATGCAGGGGGCTATGTTTTCCTCTGAGCTGCAAGAGCTGCAATATTTGGTGCCTTCAAGCATTAAGCCTTGTCTGACTGACCTCCTTCCATGTTTAAAACATAGCTCAGTTTAAAAGAAGAATCTACTCGTTTTGAAATGGCCCGTCACTTCCTGCAGAACAGCATAACATTTACTACTTGAGTAAATCAACACCATGGACTCTTCATACTGGCTGAGAGAAGCCTGGAAACATTGGTATGTGAAAAATTGCAAACACTGCTTGATGGAATGTGAAGTACAGTAAAAATCATAGTTAAACAATCTCTGAGGATCAGCGCAAACAAGAAGGACGGAATTGTGAAAAAATGGAATATGCACAAGGATGGACTTGCAAAGCAATGCTTATGTATGTTGTGTTACACTTGGTTAGAGCTGGGTTTTCTGCTTTAGTTTCTTGTATTTATTTGGCAGAACGATGGTCATGTGACAGTATTTACTGTGGATTGTCGCTTTTGCAGGGCCGGATTAACGTAGGGGCGGATGGAGCTGCCGCTCCAGGCCCCTACGTTAAGACAGGCCCAGCAGCCTGCAAACGCGGCCTGCATAGGCCGCGCCCCTGGCCGCCTTGTCTGCCAGTCACTGTTGCACGCCCACCGGCCACCGGCCCAGCGCGCAACAGCCGGCATTAGGAGGGGGAGAGGAAGTCACGTGGCATTAGGAGGGGGACGACGGCGGACGGCGGAACCTGTCAGCAGCGTTCCCTCTAAGCTGCGCACTTCTGTCATGTCGGCAAAGAAAAAAAAAAAAATGCTCTGCTAAGTCCGCCGCGGCTGGCTCCGCCACCGCCGCCACCGCCGCTCACAGCTGCTGTCGCTGTGAGTTGATGCGGATATAAACCCCGCCCCTCCACTGATGTCATCATGCCTAGGTTTCTCCCGATTGGCCAGCAAGGCCTTCTCTCACACTGCTCCGTCCCTCACTCGAAAATGACGGGCTCGCTCACCACGTCATCCGGCATATTTAATGAGTGAGCGTGCCCGCCATTTTTGTGTGAGGGAAGGAGCAGCGTGTGAGGAGCAACAATTCGTCTTGTGTGCGGGAAGGAGCAGTGGTCTGAGGAGCAGGTAAGTTTTAGGTATATTAGAATACAAGCTAAAATGGGAGCGAGAGAGGAAAGACTGTAGAAAAGAGGGACAAAGATTCTTTTATCTGTCATTGATCTTACATGTAAGACTCATGTAAGCTACTGGGATATATTGGTGTATCTGTGTTCCTACCTAACATGGCTGATTTTAATACTGTTTCACAATACATACCGTATTTTTCGCCCTATGAGACGCACCTGCCCATAAGACGCACCTAGGATTTGGGGGAAGAAAATAAGAAAAAAAATATTTTAAACCAAAAACGCACCATTACAGACAGTGTGGCATTCCCCAATCCCATTCCCATAGGCTGTGTGGGATGCCCCCATTCCATAGACAGTGTAGCATGCCCACATCCCATTCCCCGTATTCCGCGGCATCCCCCCTCCCATTCCCATATAGGCAGTGTGCACCCTATTATCATAAGCAGTGTGGCATTCCCCCCTCCTATTCCCCATATAAGCAGTGTGCCCTCCGATTCCCATAGACAGTGTGGAATCCCCCTCCCCCCATTATCCTAGGCTGTGTGGCATCCCCGCTCTCCCCATTATCATAGGCTGTGTGGCATCCCCCTCCCCCCATTCCCATTGGCTGTGTGGGATGCCCCAATTTCATAGACAGTGTAGCATGCCCCCATCCCATTCCCCGTATACCCAGTGTGGCATCCCCCCCTCCCATTCCCCATATACCCATTGGCTGTGTGGCATCCCCCTTTCCCCCCATTAGTATAGGCTGTGTGGCATCCCCCTCTCCCCATTCCCATAGGCTGTGTGGCATCCCCCTCCCCCCATTAGTATAGGCTGTGTGGCATCCCTCTCTCCCCATTCCCATAGGCTGTGTGGCATCCCCCTCTCCCCATTCCCATAGGCTGTGTGGCATCCCCCTCTCCCCATTCCCATAGGCTGTGTGGCATCCACCTCTCCCCCCATTCCCATTGGCTGTGTGGCATCCCCCCTCCCCCCATTAGTATAGGCTGTGTGGCATCCCTCTCCCCCCATTCCCATAGGCTGTGTGGCATCCCCCTCTCCCCATTCCCATAGGCTGTGTGGCATCCCCCTCCCCCCATTAGTATAGGCTGTGTGGCATCCCTCTCTCCCCATTCCCATTGGCTGTGTGGCATCCCCCTCTCCCCATTCCCATAGGCTGTGTGGCATCCCCCTCTCCCCATTCCCATAGGCTGTGTGGCCCCTCTCCCCCCATTAGAATAGGCTGTGTGGCCCCTCCCCCCCATTAGAATAGGCTGTGTGGCCCCTCTCCCCCCATTCCCACCCCCCTCCCCCCATTAGGCAGGCGCCATGTAATAAAAAAAAACGTTAAACTCACCTGTCCGCTGACTCCGCTCCGCTGAGCGGTCGGCTCCGTGAATGGGGCGGGCGTGGCCTGCGCCGCAGCGCCGGCGCAGGTCACGCCCACCCCATTCACAAGCTGGCTCTGTCCCGGCCCCGCCGCTGCGATCGCTGTCTTTTCAGGCAGCGATGACAGCGGCGGGGCCAGAGACAGAGCCCCTGCCGCTCCTCCATCTGCTGTTCCTGGGCACATGCGAGCACGAAGGTCCGGGCAGCGGGTGGGCGTGGCCTGCACCGGTGTGTGCTCTGAACCCGGAAGAGGCAGCAGATGGAGGAGCGGCAGGGGCTCTGTCTCTGGCCCCGCCACTGTCATCGCTGCCTGAAAAGACAGCGATCGCAGCGGCAGGACCAGGACAGAGCCCCGGCCTCTCCTCTGGCCTCTCGCAGTGTGGCAGGCAACGCGGGAATTTTTTTTTTTTTTTTTACATTCGCCCGATAAGGCGCACGGACATTTTCCCCCCACTTTTGGGGAAAAATAAGTGCGTCTTATAGGGCGAAAAATACGGTATATACAAACTGGGTTTTAATACTTGTGATATGAATATTAAGCTAACGGGAAAGATGCCTGCGTTCATTTTTGCACTGCCATAGGAATCTCAATCTAACTCTAACTAGTTCTAAAGGTTGTTGAACCATGAAAAACATATTTGCAAATAGCATGGTGTTGCAGCTTAAAGTGGACCAACACCCAGGATTTTGACTATCATGGGTTTTGGTCCACTTCGGTGGGGCACCCCGATCGGGGGTGCCCCGCTGTGTGAACCCCCCCAGAAAGCCCCAAAAACTCACCTGTCCCTGCTCCCACGTGACTCGCTCCACCAATCCCCACCGACGGACAAGCGAGGTCCGTCAACGGACAAGGGGAGCGCGCCCGCCGCCAAGCTTGCGCTTCCCTCTAACAGGGCGCGCGCCCGCACCGGGCATTCACAAACGGCCGGCGCGGGTGCGCGCCCTGGATCCAGGAACAGGTAGGGTTTCGGGGCTTTCCGGGGGATTGCCCACCTTTCATCGCGCATTGCCCAGCTTCCTCGCTACTCCACCCAGCGGCTGCTCCGGCTTAGAGGGAACATTGCCTGTCAGGCCACAGGCAGGGGTGAGTGACTGTATGCGTATCATGCGTGTCATCGGGGGCAGTACTGGTGTTGGATGGCGCCTCCCCAGCTGTAGAATGGGAACACCCCCCCTGCGGATAATGGCAGCGTCTTAAACAAAATTGCTTTGTGTTGCGTTTTCATTTTATATACTTCGATAAATAGGCCCTTCAAAATCTACAGCACCAGGCCCGGGATGCTCTTAATCCGGCCCTGCGCTTTTGATGCTGTTCAGATTTGGCCCAATGAACAATTGCATTAAGGTAGCCAAGGCTGGGGGGGGTAGCTACATGACAAACAGCTGTCTTTGAGGTGGATGTATGCCTAAGGCACCTCCTTCCTTTTGGGCTTTGCATCAGTCCTTAGTTTCTGTCCAACAGTATCTCCATAGCTTTGTCTTATGGTACACCGATTTTCATTTCCTGTCACTTATCATGTAGTGGTCAATAATGGGTGTGATTTGCCATGACCCTAAATACAGCTTTGAGTAACCCATTCAGTATGTTATCTCTCTGTGAACTCCAGGGCAGGACAGTCTAAGAGGAAACAAGAGAATCCTCTTACCTCACCGCCGCTCCCACACCACTGATTGCTCTACCACAGCCCAGGTTTGTGAAGCCAGGAGCTGCGATTCTTGGGTTCTGTATAGCAAAGGAGCATGGCCTGTGTCCACATGAAAAACAATGGATGCCTTCATACACAGAAGCTCCTGCAGTACAGAGGCATCCATTGTATTCAATAGGAGCCAGCTGTACACAGGCCATGCCCACCCACCAGCCGGAACCCAGGAATGTTCAAAAAAGTCCACAGAAGTGGACTTTTCCATTAAATATTTACTACAGTTTGTATTCCGTTATATATTTTTTTGTTACTCATAAAAGCATCGGGTTTAGGCCAGTCCTGGAATCTAATAAATTCCAAAGCTGGCCACTGGCTCCCGTTCTGGGATGCACCCTTGTGCACCCCTCAGATCTCCCATAACTTACCTCTTCCTGGTCTAATGGTGCATGTAGTCTCATCCAATCAGTCGTGACTATGTAATTCAGCAAATGGCTCTGGTGGTTTTCAATGGGGAGCGCAAGTGGCTACATCCCCTGCATCTTTGGGCTGTGCGCGTGCTCCCACACCAGCCATCCAGATAGAGCTGCTGGGGATGCTGCAGATTGCGCTCCCAATTGAAGCAAATCAGAGCCATTCCCCAAGCCACTAGCTCTGATTGGACTAGAGCCCTCGCATCCGCCGAGAAGAGGTGAGTTATTATGGGTGATCTGTGGGGTCTCACATAGTGGGGTATCCCAAAACAGGATGCCCACTGGGGAACGGAACAAAACCCAGGGTAGTCAGAATCCCGGATTTTGTTCTGCTTTAAATGATTCCAGAATAGTATTGATTACGATTTATCCTGAACAGCATATTTGACATTACATTTTTTAAAATTTATTTCCATCTAGCAGAGTTAAAGCCAGCCCATTTGGAAGTTTGGAATAGCCAAGTAAGTGGGGGATGTAATCGAGACCAGACACTGGACCACTCAGTCTTTTCCAGCCGTTATCCTCTATATTTCTATGACTACAAGAGTCCTATAATAGTCATATTCTAATAACCAATTCTAAAGCGACATGCTAAAAGACCTTTGGCTGTAAAACTGAGATATAATATTAAAAGCAGATTCCTATTTCTATATCCCCTATGTTTTTAGAGCTCAAAGAGTCATAATCATTTTCTATAACCTATTTTAAAGTAAAATTGTACAGAACAGTTGACTTTCAATTTCATGGGCTGCCCAGTGTCCCGATTCAAGTTCTGCCCACTGGAATTGCAGTTTAGCTAATATATGTAATAGCGTTTAGGAAAATGAGTAGGGGCTGTATGCAATTTTAAAGCAATAAAACAAATTTGTTGGTAAATAAGTGCATGTATTAACGCAAAGCGGTACATCAGACCTAACAGTGAGGTAGTAAAAAGGGAAAACAGTATGCTGCCCAGGCATATATAAATAAAAGTGGATTTCCAGTCTAAAATCCATCTGAGGCAACTGCATCCCACCTCCGGACAGGGGGTGGGGGTTGTCTGCCTGCCCATCAAATCCTATTGGTTGGCCCCATTATTAATTATTCTGGCCACAGCAGCTGCCACCAAGGGACGTTGAGTATTCTGCTCAGGCTTCTTGGGGCTTTGTTGGAGGAGAGGCATCCTAGTCTGACATGTCCCTGGGTAGGGGTTAAAACTGACCTTTAGTCTGCGTTACGTATGTGGGTAGAAAGTAGCATTTCTGTTGTATATCTGTGAAAGGAGTTTGGGTTAAAGTCAGTGCAAGGGGTAAAGGTTTTATTTAGGGGCAGTCAAGTATGACTGAGCCACATCATTGCAACCTTTTCATGGAGCACCATTTAATACACCTGCCTGTGTTGCCTTGTTCAAGGCGATGATTCTTAATATAAAAAAGATTTTTACCTACAAGACAGATGAACAAACTAACTTCACAATAAGGGCAGATTTTTGTTCGCATTTTTTCCACTATAATCCCCTTAAACTGTGATGGGATACAACAGACGAGGTACAGAGGTGCTTCCAGTGAGGTAAAAAGATTTAACAAAATGTTTAAATAAAAGCACCCTAAGGAACACCCTAAGAAGAGAAGTTATAGGAGGTCTAACTACATTTTCCGGATACCCTTTTTTAATTATAAAGAAGCAGGTTGTGAGACATATCCAAAGCACACCCAAAACAAATGATTATCCCCTACTTATTGTGTATTGGGATGATAAAGTCAATTGGCTGAAAGCAGCCTGGGTATATATTCATGAATGTGTACCTAAAGGGAAAGGTTACTTTCAATGTTATTGCATAAAGTTTATATCCCCAGTGTGCTGAGCTTACGGGGAGGCCGATTCATCAATAGCGCCAGGTAGCGACAGATGAGCGACTGAAGTATGGCGCTATGAGCGCCGCTAGCGTCAGCCGCGGGCGGTAGCGATTCGCTATAGCAGGCCTCCTCAGTCGCTACCTGGCGTTGTTGCGAACAACGCCTACATTGCTGAATATGATGTTGTCCCTCAGCTTTGTAGGCGCTGTCAGTCAGTGTGACCACGCTATTCTACACAGCGCCTGTTAGCTTTGCTGTGTCCTGGCCATCCAGTACCTTCTGAATAAAACACATTGCCACATTTGTTAAAAATTTTAAAGAGTTTTTATTTTGTGTTGAAAAGGAAATTAAATTCAACCAGATCTTCGAATATAAATGCAAAATAAAACATAATTAAACACATAGCCACAATTTTTTTTTTTTTTTATTTGTTACATAAAAAGGAAATACAATTAAACCACCAATGAGAAAGAAAAGGAAAATAAAAACAGAACATAGAAAGAAAAGGAAAATAAAAACAGAACAGAGAAAGAAAAGGAAAATAAAAACAGAACAGAGAAAGAAAAGGAAAATAAAAACAGAACAGAGAAAGAAAAGGAAAATAAAAACAGAACAGAGAAAGAAAAGGAAAATAAAAACAGAACAGAGAAAGAAAAGGAAAATAGAAACAGAACAGAGAAAGAAAAGGAAAATAGAAAAGGAAAATAAAAACAGAACAGAGAAAGAAAAGGAAAATAGAAAAGGAAAATAAAAACAGAACAGAGAAAGGAAAGGAAAATAAAAACAGAACAGAGAAAGAAAAGGAAAATAAAAACAGAACAGAGAAAGAAAAGGAAAATAGAAAAGGAAAATAAAAACAGAACAGAGAAAGAAAAGGAAAATAAAAACAGAACAGAGAAAGAAAAGGAAAATAGAAAAGGAAAATAAAAACAGAACAGAGAAAAAAAAGGAAAATTAAAATAGGAATTAGAATGAAAAGGAAACTTACAACAGAATTAAACACATAGCCACATGTATATATATAAGTCTTTTTTTATTTTTACTCTAAACAAAAATTAATAATAAAACAGAAATGAAATTGAAAATGAAAAGTCCAACAGAAATTCAAAAGCAAAGTAAAGTCCAGGAAAGATTTGGAAAAGGAAATTAGGGATCAGGGTGCATCTCTTTGTGCCTGAAAAAATAAGAAAAGTGCAGTTAGTATATATCTTTATAGTTGTTTTGTGTTTTCCAAAAAAAAAATGCATAACTTGATAACCAACATTGGCGTCTTACACCCCCCTTAGAGTGGTTTGGGTCATCTTACACCCCCCTTAGAGTGGTTTGGGTCATCTTACACCCCCCCTTAGAGTGGTTTTGCTCATCTTACACCCCCCCTTAGAGTGGTTTTGGTCATCTTACACCCCCCCTTAGAGTGGTTTGGGTCATCTTACACCCCCCTTAGAGTGGTTTGGGTAATCTTAAACCCCCCTTAGAGTGGTTTGGGTCATCTTACACCCCCCTTAGAGTGGTTTTGGTCATCTTACACCCCCCTTAGAGTGGTTTGGGTCATCTTACACCCCCCCTTACAGTGGTTTGGGTCATCTTACACCCCCCCTTAGAGTGGTTTGGGTCATCTTACACCCCCCTTAGAGTGGTTTGGGTCATCTTAAACCCCCCTTAGAGTGGTTTGGGTCATCTTACACCCCCCTTAGAGTGGTTTGGGTCATCTTAAACCCCCCTTAGAGTGGTTTGGGTCATCTTACACCCCCCCTTAGAGTGGTTTGGGTCATCTTACACCCCCCCTTAGAGTGGTTTGGGTCATCTTACACCCCCCCTTAGAGTGGTTTGGGTCATCTTACACCCCCCCTTACAGTGGTTTGGGTCATCTTACACCCCCCCTTAGAGTGGTTTGGGTCATCTTACACCCCCCTTAGAGTGGTTTGGGTCATCTTAAACCCCCCTTAGAGTGGTTTGGGTCATCTTACACCCCCCTTAGAGTGGTTTTGGTCATCTTACACCCCCCTTAGAGTGGTTTGGGTCATCTTACACCCCCCCTTAGAGTGGTTTGGGTCATCTTACACCCCCCCTTAGAGTGGTTTTGGTCATCTTACACCCCCCCTTAGAGTGGTTTGGGTCATCTTACACCCCCCCTTACAGTGGTTTGGGTCATCTTACACCCCCCCTTACAGTGGTTTGGGTCATCTTACACCCCCCCTTAGAGTGGTTTGGGTCATCTTACACCCCCCTTAGTGCGTTTTTTTGCTCTTTTGGATGGGAGGTCAAATACATTTAAACAGTAGTGCAGTACTTGCATTAGAGTGAAGGGTAGTTAGCTTACCGCAAAAAAAGAAGTGATCAGCCTTTCCCTTAGCTCATCGCCAGTCTGGGTGTCCTCACTTCTATCTGCGGGCAGGTTGGGGATTTCTGGCACCAGTGCTGTCTCCTCGGGGGCTTGGATTCGGTGGCATATACAGATATTGTGTAACACACAGCAGGCAAGGATGATCTTGGAAACCTTCTGTGGGCTGTAGAGCATCTCTCCTCCTGGCCGTGCCAAACAGAGAAAGCGTGCTTTCAGCAGGCCGATGGTTCTTTCCACAATGCTTCTGGTCTTGCGATGCGCTGCATTGTAGCGTTCATGGGCAGAGGTCCGTGGGTTCCTGACCGGAGTCATGACCCACGTTCTCTGCCCATATCCCTTGTCCGCTGTAGAAAAAACACAAGGAGAGAGACAGCAATTAGTACTAGTACATGTTTTTTGGTGGTAGTTTGGTTAAAATTGGCTTACTAGGCCACATATTAGCAAAATACATAGACATGGTTAATTTATTACCCAGTAGCCAGCCAGCTGGCATTTCGTTGTTATCAAACTTCCGGCACAGGACTGTCCGCTGCAAGACGTAAGAATCGTGGCATGAGCCGGGGAACCCCGATCTCACCGCCCGCAGCCTCATGTCTGGGTCACAGACCACCATGATATTAAATGAATGGAACTGCTTCCTGTTTCTGTAGGACAGCTCCTGTGCACGGGGAGGGCGGAAAGGGATATGTGTACCATCAACGCACCCTAGCACATTCGGGATCCCTCCCATCAGATAGAAAGCATGTTTTATTTTGGCAACCTCTTCCTCATCCTCAGGAAACTTGATGTAAATTGGGATTAAATCACAAATTGCCAGAACTACCTGGATTAGTATGCGGCTCATAGTAGCCTGGCTTATCCCGCTGAGGAGGGCTGAGGTTGCCTGGAAGGTCCCTCGTGCCAAAACATTAAGAGTGGCACACAGGCGTACTATGCCTGGAATGGAATGAGTGCGTTTGGTGGATGGCTCGACTTTGGTCTTAATCTGATCATATAGGGACTGTAGTGCAGCACGATTCAGACGGAAGCGGCTCCTGATCTGCTCGTCACTTAAGTCCCATACTGAAAGGCGGATTGCAAAGGAGCGGGGTGCCCTAAGCCTCACAACACCCCGCTCCCTTTCCTCCTGCTCTTTCAGCATACACATACATCCATCCACCCAGACACCATACATCACCCTCTTATCCATCACACACACTAAAGATATATACAAAAACAAAAATAAACAAAAAAAACCACTAACACACAACACACACACAAACAATCACACTACACACACACCCGCTACAATGCAGCTCACCACAAAACCAGAACTATAGTGGTCCAAACCACCAGCCTGCTGAAAACCAGCTTTCTAAGTTAAGCACAACCAAGAGGGGAGTTGCTGCACAGCCCACAAAAGGCCCCAAAATCAAGCCTCACTTGCTGTATGCTACACAATATTTGCAGATGCCACCCAAACCAAGCTCCTAAAGAAACAGCACTGATGTCAGAAATCACCCAACAAGCCACAGAGAGTGAGGACAGAAACCAGACAGAGGCTCAAATGAGCTAAGGGAAGCGAGCACAGCACCACACCACAGCCTTTGCCACAGTGTAAGAATAGCAGAAGCTAGAACATTCCTTCCTTTTATACTTCATTTTCTAAAGTGACAGGTCCGCTTTGCCGCCTTTTGCGTCGCTCTGCTATTTCCGTGCGCCAATTAGCCGACCCAGGTGTGCGTAAAACAGAGTGCGCACGCGCACGCTAGTAGCGCTACTAGCGTACTTGAGCCGTAACTTGCGTGCATTAACGGACATGGCCCAAAAATCAGGTGGGGACCAATGAAAGGGAAGCTGTTGTTTTTTTAAATAGCCGTTAGGCTAAGCACATGTCACAAGGGTTTGAGATACATCAGTCCATTGTTGGATTTGGGTGTGTGTTGTTTGTTTAATGAGGTCTGTAATGAGTTAATTGGCTAACACACATGCTTCTGTCAGTGCAGTGGAGGTGTGCCTAGAAGGAACTGGGCTGTATGTGTGAATCAATTAAGTGGGCTGCTTTTGGATTGGCTGTTAGAGCACATAAAACCTGCCCAAGCCTAAGAGATTGCGATGCCATTCTGTAGTGTGCATGCGTGCTTGTGGGGTGTTGATTTGTGTGTGTGTGCAGCTACAGGATGGAGCCAAATACAGGACATCTGCCGGCCACAGCAGGCACGAGTAGGAGTTTGGTGGGTGCTGTGCGCAGACCTCCCTTACGGAAAAGGGCACAGCCTGAAGGTGGGGCAGCACCCCAGGCTAAGCGCCCAGGTGCCAAGAGGGAGCCTGAATTTAATTTGGCTGAGAATAATCATCTTGTGCGCCTGACACTTGCGAAATGGGAGCTGATATTTGGCTCCCAAAGCAAGTCCATAGGCAAACAAGAAAGAAGCAAACTGTGGGATGCCATTGGTGTGGAGCTTAGTAGCACAGCTCAACACCCACGTAGTGGCCCATCCTGCAGGAAACGCTTCTACACTTTGCGAGGGGCCCTTATGAAAAAGATGAATCACGATCTTGATGTGGACAGTGGGTTCATCCAGGCTCCAAAGAGTACCTACAGGCCGTATGAGGAGATGCTGAAGGCCAAAATCCTACTGGCTCGGCTGCAGGGTGTGGATCCTGGGGATGACACCACCGGTTGGGCTGAAGGTACATATTTTCTGGCTTTTACAATAACCTAATGTTAATGTATGTGATTTGCATTTTTACATTCTGACCAACTAACAGTAGGACCTGTGAAGTATTACATTACAGCTCAAACATTTGTAACTTTTCTGTCTGTTGCTTTATGCATAGGTGCACATGCTGCTGTCCGGGATGTGGCTCCGGACACCCAAGCTCCTGCCCTTCCAGCAACCTCAAGGCTACCCCAGTCTGCCATTGAAGGTATTTACCCATAATTTGTTTGCTGGTTTTTTTCTAAACAAATGGGTGTGGGAGCAGCTCAAACAATCAAGGTTTGCCCTGTTGACTATTAATAATATGTGCGTGCGCCCTAATTGCACGCCCACTGTAACACTCACAGCAAGTAACTAACAAGGCCCTAACATGTGTAGATATGTAGGACGCCAGAGATGTGTAGCCATATATCGGCATATCAATGTGGGAGCCACACTTGGCTTGATTAGTCAATATTAGTGAAAGAGCTGCTCACACACCTTAATGCATGTTGTATTTTGCTACGCACATTAGCTATGGCTCAATGTTGGTTTTCTTTTGGCCTAGCTCCCATGCCCTTGGCCCCAGCATCTCCTCCGGATCCCACCTACTCTTTGGATGTCGGTAAGTGCATGTGTTCACCTTGCTTGATCCACTTTTACTCAAGTGCATGTGTCTCATTTGTCTTTTTTCTTGGTAGGCCAAGTGACTGGTTCATCTTTGGACCCCACTTCCGATGTTGCCGGTCAACAGGACCCTGTTGGTGTGTAGAGCAATACATAATGTATCCTTTCTGCTGTTTAGGTTACACTGGTTCAATTTGGTTAGTCTACTAAGCTACATGTTTGCTTGGTAAACTTGAAGATGCCTCTTGGGAGTGCTGGTTGCCTCCCCAGGGTCAGTCTATTAGTTATTTGAGTGATAGCAATGTATATTTGCGGACATATTTTTAGCCAAACATTCCCTGTAGTAGTTTGCTGATTATTTAGAGACATTTTTTTTTTGTTTTAGTTGACCCGAATATCGGAAGTGGCTGTCCAGAAAGGGCCCCTCAAGTTCCAGCTGCCAGAGATGAGGGTAAGTGGTTTTGCCTTGCTCTAGTCTGTATTTTGGCTCTAATGTTGTGCCACTTGCTTCTGGCAACTTGTGTGTCCACATGTATTTTCAAGGTCCAAGCTCGAGTGAGGACCCCACTCCAGACATCTGGGATATTGGTGGTATGTTTAATTTAAGCAATGTTTATGATGAGATTTGCAGAAATTAGTGCGTCTTAGTCCTGTAACATACATGTTAACAATCTGAGTTTAACAGAGACCTTTGGTCTAGTGTGTATTTTTTAACTTTTTAGAGGTATGGCCTCGATAGCCTAACCAGGTTACATTAGAGTTTGGCCCACAGACCTACTAACCTGATTTTCCTGTTTAGCATATGCCAACTTGCCCGACATCTCGGATGTTGAATTGCGACTCTCTGGCAGCGATACCTCGAGCCTACCTGTGCCGGAGGACACGCAGGTAACATGGCTGATGTAGACGACCTCGAAACCCATTGGCATATTCGTGGGTAGTGGAAGAAGCAACATGTAACATTTCCTTTCATTGTTGTTTTGGCAGGAGGCGGAACCAGAACCCCAAGCTGGGACCTCTTCCCAAGTCCCATGTGGCCAAGCTTCAGAGGCTCAGACAAGGGTAAGTTGTATAGTGAGTGTTTATGGTAACTTTTTGGAGGGGCATAACTGCATTGGTTCTGTTTGACTAAAATGTGGTTTACTATTTGTTTAGCCTCCAACCACAGCAAGAGGAGGTGTGGCACCAACCAGTGCCGATTTCTACCAACTAGGGGTCCGGATGCTGGAGGACTACAGTCGCCAACAGCCACGTGATGGAACTAATGAGCGCATTGCGGCGTTGGAAAATCAGGTGCTGATGTGTCAGCAACAAAATGAGGGCCTGCAGCGCCAGGTGGACCAGTTACGGCAAAACCTACAACAGAACCAGGACCTTGGTCGCCTTGCAAATGTTATCGAGCAATCTGTACAGCGCCAGGAAGAAGCAATACAGCGCCAGGCAGAAGCAATACAGCGGCAGGACCAAACTTTGTTGTTGCTACAACAGCTCATACAACAGCAGTCTATATTTTTTACTGCACTGTTGTCCCCCAACACCGCCCCTAGCAATGACTCCCAACCTCCCCGGCCACCCAGCCAAGAATATTAATTTGTAAACCTTTTTCTTATGATTTATGTAAATATATTTTTGAAAACCACCTCTAATTTGTGTTTATCCATACATGTGAAAGCGAAATACACAGTCATGGATGATTTGCTCAATCATCTCTAATATTATGCCACCATTTATGTGCCACATTAGTTAACATTGCTTACTATGGTGTAAACATGTACTGGCTCAAAATGGCTGCCTAATTTTAGACATAATGGTTTTTTGAAATCTAAACCTATGCTGGTCAAGGAACAACACAGTTATTGGTAAATATAATTGTATTTAAACAAATTGGCCCAACACGGCCAACATAGGCCAACAAAGCCACTAAAATTGGACATGGCAGCCATCCCCCCCACCCTAACGTCTCCGACGCCTCTTCATGGCCAGCAGCATCCCTTTCATCTGTCGGAAGGCCCGCCACAGTCTGCGATGCTGGTGTATACAAGCTGTAGAGATGTGATTAAAAATAATATATTAGAATTTGATTGGGAACTCAACAGACACAGATGTAGCAATGTAATGTCAGTGTTTCTAACTTGCTAACACTCACATTAACATTGGTGAACAATGTGCCCCTAACATTTTAAATTAAAGTTTTAATATTGGCTTGAAAACATGTTAGGACCACATACCTTTACTCTTAAAGTGGACCAACACCCACAATATAGTTTATCATGGGTTTTGGCCCACTTTGTTGTTGCTCACAGATCTGTTTTTCCCCTGATGTGTGTATACACACAGTAATCCATAGCCACTCACCTCTCCATGCTCCAACGTGCTTGGCACAAAAAACGCACGCTAACGTCTATGCAGGGAACAGGAATGTACACTCCTCTTCCGCCGCCTCTTCACGCATGTCACTCTCTGGCTGCTCATGGGGACCCGGCGGCCATTCACAGAGGCCCAGGGGGGAAAAATGCACGTCTGGAGTGGTGCGCGGGAGCCAGCGGAAGATAAGTTCCGATAATTAGGGGTTTGCTTGGTGGGTTGGACCCGCGGTACCTGCACTTATCGTATGTTCCGCGGGGTGTTAGTTGTTAGTTGTTGGCAAATTAAATGTTTAATGCACATTAAACACCCTTGGTGTTGGGCCAGGTTAACTCTTGCAAATGTAATAATGTTTATGGCCAAGTAAGGACATTTATGTCTTTAGTCCCAGCCAAACATCAGTGCCTAAGGATGATGGAAGTTTGCCCTATAATGTTATGGGTAAACACCTAATCAGCCCCATTTGGTTGTCTATACGCCACAAATAGTCCGTATGTGTCCGTAACAAGAATGTGAGGCAACTATCAAGGATGGTGACTGGCATGTTGGATTATTGTCCAAACACATTTAACCTAGATGTGTGTGAAATTCACACATTGGTAAATTAAAACTTTCTACAAATGTAACTAGAAGAGAAATGTTTCAAAAGTATTTACACATAAAAATTTGGATGTACTCACCATCGCAGCTGTGGCGGTGGCCCATGCTGCTGGCCGTCCCTGGAGCTGGTGTGGGGAGGAGGAATTCTGCCTCCGTCTGCGTAGCGACATCTGTCCATAAAAAAACAAAATACAAAACAACATTTAGTGGAGCTATGACACCCGAAGTTTTGACATCAATCTGGTTATTGAGTCTTACCTCCCAAAAAAAAAAATTGTTTACATACATGTTCAACGATATTTGCTATATTCCTGGTCCATTAGTTAATGTGAAGTGTTTATGGTTGCCACATGTATCCATTATGAAAATCTGGCACTAACCTTTACATTGCAATGTAAATGACTCATTACCAATTTAATGGCTAATGTTACCAGTGTGCAACATGTGTTTGCCCTAACTACTTCACGTAAATTAACTATTGCTAGCACACATCATGGTGTGGCCACAAACATAGGGGTGGTTGCCAGTTGGCTAGCACTGTAGTGTGGTTTGTGATGTTAATGTACATTAGCAAACCAGCTGAGCCAATGGACCAGGAAACGTGTCTGTTAAAAGTGGTCCAAGACCCAGGATTGTGAATATTCAGTGTTTTAGTCTACTTTGGCAGAGCAACACAATTTTAGTCCGCCACCGCCCCTGCCTTCCGCACATCACTCCGCCAGTGTGTGCGCACGCGCATGCCAGTATGAAACAGAGCGCAGGCGCACACACATCTCGAGTGCCACACAGGAGGCAGGGACAATGGCTTCTGCCACCCCCAAAGAGGGAAGTAGTTTGTGGTGTTTGCTTGGGGGGTGGCCCTGGGTGAGGGATGTGATTGGGCAGGGAAGGCGCCAGAATCCAAGCAATATCATCAATGTTTGTGGGTCCACTTTAAGGAATGACATAAATTCCAAAATGAACTAGCTAACAACATACACTTACCACGACTATGCCCGAGGAGGATTTGACGCCAAAATTCCATGGAGGTGCCGCCTATATGATGCCCTGCAAATTACAGAGGAATGGCAAGGGCTAAGCACAAATGGTCAGATGAAACCTGTCACAGACTAACAATTAAAACATGTAAACTCACCAGGGGATGAAGCGCCACTTGAAGCCCAGGGAGGGCTCTGAGGAGGAGGCGGGGAGCCTCGGCTCCTCACACTCTGCTCAGAAGATCCACCAGGCAAAGGACCACCCTCCTCCCTCTCACTCCCTGCTTGAGAGTGGCCCCTTGCCTGGTGAGAGTCCTCAGACTCAGAGTGTGAGGAGCTGAGGCTTGATCCAGCCTGCCCCCCAGCAGCACACTCCTCTGGGGCGTCATCCCCTTCCTCCCCTGGGTCCTCTAAATAGGACCCGCGGGAGGGACCCTCCCCCGATGACTCCCCCGAGTCCGCCTGCCTGGTTCGGGGGAGGAATCCCTTCCCACGTTTCCCCAGGGGAGGACGCTTATCTGTGTGGAGGGGGTGAAAGCAAATAATTAATATAAAGAGCAAAAAAGGACACAGCTTAGCAGATGATTCTGCACAAAGGCAAAAAAGAACATAAGCTTTAACTTACCTGATGCGTAGGCATCATATAGGCGGTACACGCCTTCTGGGTCCCGGCGCTTGAAATCAGACCATTTTTGCTGGATGGCCCGGATGGTCAGGTCGGTCTGGAAGCGCCGGGACACAGTGGCCTTCACCTCCATGGCAAGGCGTTTTTTCGCTCCTCGGGCATAGTCGTATTCGGCCAGGCAGAAGTCCTAGGAAAAAAAAAACAAATAAAAAAAAAAAATTAAATACATGACCTCAGAACAATGTCATAAACAGTTATACAGAGACAAGATCAAAGTGGACCCACACCCAGGATTTACATTATTCTGGGTTTGGGTGCACTTTTGTGGGCCACAACTATTGTGGGTGGGCCACTGTCTGCAACCCCCTTTGAAGGCCCCAAATACACCGCTGAGGACACTCCCACGTCACTCCGCAAGCCAAACACAGCGCTCCACGCCGGTGTGGTATGCGCATCCAAGGCCCTTGGGAGGTGCATACCAGCTCAGCTGTGTCTGCACGGCAAAGTACGCATGTGGCGTTTGACTCTAACAGGGAGTGCGCCTGCACACAAAATGAAAATATGTATGGCGCAGGGGTACACCCTGCTAGAGGTAAGCGCAATAGGCATCCGCAACTCACGCATGCACAGATGGGACGGGGCAGAGGTAATTTTTAGGGCCCTCCAGGGGGGGGGGGCCATCCAAGCAGGACATCCACAATGGGGATGCCCCATGTGGAGTGTTAAATTTTGGCCTAAAAACAATACAAATTCTGCCCCTATCCCCCCTGTGTGTTTATCAATTTTTAAGCTAAAAATACATAACTAAAATACTCACTTTCACAACCTGGCCATTTACACGGCTATCCACCCGGGTGCGCCTTTGTTTCCTGGGCCCAGGAGGGGAATGGGTGGGAGGGGTGGTATTTGGGGAAGGTGAGGTAGGTGGGGGATGTGGGGGAGGGGTGGTGGGTCCGGAATCTGAGGAGGAGCTGGGGAGGCGCATTACTCGGCGTTTGGGAGCCATATTGGAAACGCTAAGGAGGAAACAGGAACCGGAAATGACGCTAGCGACATTAGACAAATAAAAAACAAAACATAACAAAAATACGCACCGCGCCCCAGCAACAAGCTATTCTCAGCTATGTGCAAGCTAAGTGGCGGAAAAACTAAAATGACGCTTGAAAACAAGCTAGTGGCATAAGCGCAAGACAGTTTTACCTTAAGGTGGCGTTGAAACGCAAAGGAGGATCCAGGAACCGGATATGACGCTAGCAACTGTGCTTCAAAATTCAAACACAAACATGCGCGCAGCAGGGACAAGCTAATATCAGCTATGTGCAAGCTAAGTGGCGGAAAAACATTAAAATGACGCTGCAAAACAAGCTATTGGCATAAGCGCAAGACATTTTTACCTTAAGGTGGCGTTGAAACGCAAAGGAGGATCCCGGAACCGGATATGACGCAAGCAACTGTGCTTCAAAATTCAAAAAAAAAAAAAAGCGCAGCAGGGACAAGCTAATATCAGCTATGTGCAAGCTAAGTGGCGGAAAAACATTAAAATGACGCTGCAAAACAAGCTAGGGGCAAAGGCGCAACGAATTATTAGCTTGATTTAGCTGGGGATTCTACATACTGTAATGCATAGGTCCTTCTAAAGCATACACCGTTGTGCTTAAATATACAGAGCTTATTGCTTCACAAAGTCATCACACAATCTAACTAGACAACTACCTGAAAATGTGGCACACATGAGAATGCATAACGGGTTGTTATGAGCTGGTACGACTGAATGTTAATCCTGCAATATGTGGCCAGGCACGCTCACAACTACAGTGTATTCATTAACAATGACTGGGGTCGCGGGAAGTGAATTCCTTGCAAATGGCAGAAGGGCACATGTATGAACAGCACAGCGCCGCACAACGCAGCGCAGCGAGGCACAGCGACGCTCGCGCCGCCACATAGCGAATTCAAACAGCGACTGCACAAACACTGACCAACACAGATTCATCAAGGACAGGGCTGCCGAATAGCTTGGGCGCTGACAATTTCTAAGAGCGAACGTGACCGCCCAACCTGACAGGCTACAAAATAGCTTTACAAGCCCCGTTTGTGTGGAAAACCAGCGATTTTGAGGCCAATGAGTTTGGGTGGAGGAGATGCAATTCCCATGTCACTCACAACATTACATTGTGAAAAATAAAAAAAAAAACTAATACATATAAATAACCAGCAAGATTCATAAAACATATCAATATAAACATGTGTTGAATTTTGTACCAAAGCAAAAAACCCCAAAACCACTAAAAACAATCATTGCAGCGTCTGCCATTGAAATGTATGGGAGAGCGGCAGGTAGCGCCAGGTAATACGTGTCGCTGTGAAGGAATTTGCAGCGGCGCTGTTCGGGCCAGCCGGCTTCATGATGAATGCCGCGCTAGCCGTCGCTCTCGCCGGCGCTAGCCTCATTTTGCTTGATAAATGCGTCATTGTGACCGCCGCCGGGCGTACTTGAGTCGGTAGTCGCCGTTAGCTGCCGCTACCTGGCGCTCGTCAGACACTACCTGGCGCTATCGCTTGATGAATAAGGGCCTTAGTATTTTTTTATGTTAGCCAAAGTGTGTTTTATAGAAGCAGTTTTACTACCTGTAATCTTTTGCCAATAGTATCTATATACTGGGAGGCCGATTCATTAATAGCGGCAGGTAGCGACTGTAGCAGTATTTTCACAGCGCCCGCTAGTAGTCGCTGTGCTTGGCCGTTGTTCGGTTGTTGATAGCGACTCAGTCGGTGTGCAGTAATGTTGAATATTGGGTGACGAGTAGCTATTTGACAGGTTCCGCGCTGTATGGGAGCGCATGATAGCGACTGGTCAGAGCGACCGGCTCCCACCATATTCATCAAAAAATCACGCTCAAAAAATTCAAGCGCTGTGAAATGCATGTTTAAACCCCAGAGCGCTGGTGGCGATGTGTTAAAAGTAGTTTTTTAACCCCCAAACCACCATATTTTTGGAAACCAAAAAAAAAAAAATAAATGATAAATGTGTGATTGTGGTGGGGAGCCGGCGTTCTCGTGGCGGGGCCCGTCATTACCGGTCGCTCACCAGTCGCTATCTGTCGCTATTCCTTCGTAAATAAGGGCCCAAGTCTACACATCAAGATCTACAGAGAGATGTGAGCCCTGTGCACACAGAACACTGCTGCTGGCCAGGTGAAAGGTTGCGTAAGCTTCCTCACCTCAGCAGCAGCAATAGCGGCAGTGTTCTGTGTGTACAGGGCTCTCTTCTTGTAGATCTTGGTGTACAGACTTGGTTTACTATTAGCAACAGATCGCATATAGCAAAAATGCTTCCATAAACACACATAAATAAACAATTAGAAAAGTTCAGCACTTTTTAGCTGCCAGCCTACCAGGAGATTTTGTCACCCTCTTTTACCAGACCATTTTAACTAATTTGTACTATATGTTAAACTGTGACTTTTGAAGGAATGTCCAAAAATTGTTGGACATTTGGGCACGTAATGTCTATTTTTTTCAGTGCTTTCCCAATATTTTTGAGCGACATTTGTGGGGAAAAATGTAAAAAATACTATTTGTTACATTTTGTAGCTTTTTTAAATAAAATATAGGTTTTTCAAGAAAATCATATTGCATGTAAAAGTCCCTATTCCTTGCAGTTAAAGCAGTACCACATATGTATTGGTAGACACCCTTTCCTGCCTAGGAGACTCCCCCAAACTGAAAATACCTCTATGACATTTTCAAATGAAATACAGCTACAATGCACACATCATAGTAATATAGTATATAAGGCTGAATAAATACTTTAGTCCATCTAATTCAGCCAGGTATATCCTTCCGGTGGGCTAGTAACCATAGCTGGAAATGTTATTACATGCCAGGAAGGCATTTTGAACATTTTTACTGTATCCTTTATTACTACCTCATCTGTTAGCGAGTTCCATAGTCTCACTGCTCTTACAGAGAAGAATCCCCTCCTACGGCAGTGGAGAAAGCACCTTTCCTCTAAACTTAGTGGATGCCCTCGGGTTATGGTTATGCTCTGGGGTATAAATAGATTGTGGGACAGATCTTTGTATTGACCCTAAATATATTTATACATAATTATTAAATCACCCCTCATGCGTCTCTTTTCCAAACTGAATAAGCCTAACTTTGACAATGTTTCAGGGCACTTTAGTCTCCGCACTCTTTTTATTACCTAAGTTGCCCTCCTTTAAACTTGCTCCAGTTTTGATGTCCTTCTTACGCACAGGTGCCCAGGACTGTATACAGTATTCCATATGGGGATCTGTCCAGTGACTTGTACAGAGGTAAAAGTAAAATGATGCTCTGGCCATGGGCACCTATGCCCAATTTGTTGCACCCCATGATCCTGTTTGCTTTGGCAGCTGCTTTCTAGCATTGGTTAGCAAGTTTATTTTTAACTAAAACCCCTAGGTCCTTTTTCATTGTAGTTTCACCAAGCATTTCTTTATTTAGTGTGTAATCATAGCACAAATGTCTCCTTCCCATGTGCGAACACTTACATTTATCTGTGTTAATCTTCATTGCCCATGCTTCCAATGTATCTAAATCTGTTTGTAGCTGCCTGCTGTCCTCTTTTGTGTTAATTACTTTACACAACTTAGTATCATATGCAAAGATTGAGACTTTACTGTTGAATCCATACCCAATGACATTAATATATATATAGAATAGAACTGGTCCCAGAACTTACGCTTGTGGTACTCTGCTAGTAACGGTGACCCAATCTGAGTATGTACTGTTTATAACCATCCTCTGCTTCAGATCATTTCTTACCCATGTGCACGCATTCTCATATTTTGTACCAATCTTTTATATGACACAATATCAAATGCTTTAGTAAAGTCAAGATATTTGATATCCAATGACTCCCCCTAATCAAATCTTTAACTTAACTTCTCACAAAAGCTTTTTAGGTTTGTCTGGCAGGAGCGATTCCTCATAAATCCATGCTGATATGGAGTAATAAGGTCATTTTCACTAAGATACTCAATGATAATATCTCTAAAACCTTCAAACAGCCCGCCCACCACAGATGTTAAACCTTCCAGTCTGTAGTTCCCAAGTTCCCCTTAGACCCCTTTTTGAATATTGGCACCACATTTGCTGAGCACAAATCATCTGGTCCCGGGGATTTATCGATTTTTATCTGCTTGAGTTAGACAAGTGACATTTAATGCAGAATGTGGGTAATTGCTCTGCATTTCACCTGCCATGTCACATTCTTTTGTGAATAAAGAGGCAAAGAAGATGTTTAGTAAATTTGCTTTCTCCTCATTCCCCTCTATAGATGTCCCCTCCTTGCTTTTCAGGGAGGCCACACCCCAGGCTTGTATTTTTTACTGTTTATGTAGCTAAAGGACATTTTGGGGTTAATTTTACTCTCTTTGGTGATCCGGATGTCAAACTTCTAGCATTTGTAAGCATGCATTTCAAATACTTATGGTAGTACTTAGTGCTTAGTTTAAACACTACTCCAGCATTTTAGCTATCCTCTCTCCCAGAACAGATGCACCCTCCCCATTGAGGTGCAGCCCATCCTCGCCAAAGAACTTGTACCCCCAGTTTCAGGTCTACACCCACTGTCACTTTCTTTCCTAAATTCCCCTTTCTAACTGCTTATACCCCCCAGTGCTTAGTGTAAACACTCCTCCAACCTTTTAGCCATCCTCTCCCCCAGAATAGATGCACCCACCAGATTGGGTGCAGCACAATCCCTGCCAAAGAACTTGTAGCCCACTGTGAAGTCAGCCCAGTTCTCTAAGAACCCAAACCCCTCCTTTTTATTCCAATTTAGGAGCCCCATGTTTACCCCCCTAATCTCCTGCTGCCTCTCTGGTGTGGCTCTTGGTACTGGTAGTATTTCTGTGATTACCACAGTTGAGGTCCTTGCCTTAAGCTTACGGCCTAAGTCCCTGAAATTATTTTTAAGGACCTTCCACCTACTTCCTATGTCATTGGTGCCAATATGCACATGACTGCTGGGTTTTCGCCAGCCCCTCCCAATAATCTATCAGCCCAATCCACGACATGCCGAACTCTTGCCTCAGGAAGGCAACAGACTGTTCAGTGATCCTGGTCTTTGTGACAGATTTCCCTATCTGTTTCCCTAATAATAGAGTCACCCACTACCAGCACCAGAACTGCCCTTCTTTACTGGAGTAGACAGTGGTGTTGTCTTGTTGCAGTTGTGCAACCCTTAGCTAACATCCTCCTCATCTGCCAACAGGGCAAACTTTTTGCAGGGTGCCTTCTCGGTGCTGGCCTCCCTGTAACTTTTACCCCTACCCCACCTTCTAACTGTTATCCACCTAGCTGACTCATTATCCTGCTTTTCCTGTCCCCCCATACTACCACCATCCCTCTTCCTTAACCCAGAGAGTGCCTGCTCAGTGAGCACCAGACTATTTTCAATGGTATGAATGTTTCTTAGAGGCCGATTCATTAATAGCGCCAGGTAGCGACAGATGAGCGACATTAGCGGTATTTTCACAGCGCCCGCTAGTATTCGCTGTGCTTGGCCGCTGTTCGGTTGTTGACAGCGACTCAATCGGTGTGCGGTAATGTTGAATACGGGGTTAGGAGTCGCTGTTTGACAGGTTCCGCGCTGTATGGGAGCGCATGACAGTGAATGGCCATAGCGAACGGCTCCCAGCATATTCATTAACAAATCACGCTCAAAAAATTCTCGCGCTGTGAAATGCTTGTTTAAACCCCAGAGCGCTGGCGGCGATGGGTTAAAAGTAGTTTTTTAACCCCCAAACAACCATATTTTTTGGAAAAAAAAAAACAACACGTTTTTCAAAACATTTTGTAATATGAATACATTAATATCAGACCTGTAATATCAATTCTGCACAAATTTTTTTTTTTTCTTAACCATAAAAAAAATATCTAACATTGCAGAAGTGGTCACAGAATTTTTGACATTTAAAAAAAAAAAAAAAATATACATTAATAGCAATTAATTATGAATATTTAAAGATTGCTCCATTGAAATGCATTGGAGAGCGCCAGGTAGCGAGAGGTCATACTTGTCGCTGTTCAAGGTCGCTCGCTGGCGCTGTGGGGTGAGGCTGGAATAATGATGAATGATTCGCTATCTGGCGCTCTGTCAGTCGCTAAGCAGGATCGGCTTGATAAATGTGTGATTGCGGAGGGGAGCCGGCGTTCTCGTGGCGGTGAGCGTCATTACCGTTCGCTCACCATTCGCTACCTGGCACTATCCCTTGTTAAATAAGGGCCTTAGTGTTGCCAATTGCGATTTTAGATAGTCAATGTCGGCTTCCAAATGTGCAATGCGCACACATCTCGAACAGAAGTATGCATCCTCGACCGATGCATACATAGTACAAGGTGTACACTGGACAGCATTGTTAGGCATGGAGCACATTGTATCAATTTGTTGGAACACAAATCCCTTTATTAAGTGAAGAAGCTTCAGCTTCAGTGCTTCTGCTTGTAACTTCTGCTTTTAACTCCTGCCTTCCTAATAAACCCCCTGCTTCAAATTAAGCCTGCCTAGCAGGGACCCAGGAGAGAAAGGAAGAAAAAAAAAATACATTTTTATTTTAATTCTTGTTTTTTGGGTGGGGCCCCACATTTTTTAAAATTTTTAAGAGTTAAACCAGCCCGGGCACCAGCTGGTTGGTAGATAAGGGCATGGAGTCTGATAGGCCCGTCTCCGGGCCCTGAAGGCTACCAGCCTACATAGCCCTCACATGCTGTACACACTTCTGCACCCTCCTGGGCTTTGAGGGTGCAGGTAATGGTGTGCAGAGTTATAGCAAGTCATGGCACAGGTGATTTACAAGCCCTTCCTGCCTTGTGAACTTGTATAGGGGTCTCAAGGACCTCTTCGCAGTTAACAAAGAGTTTAATGTAAGCTTGCAGGGGCAGGACTCTCTTTCCTATTGTCTCCTATGCTCACAACATTTAGTTTGAACCTCGTAGCATCTAGTTTGTATGGGTCCCTGTACTATATGTTTTACCTTGTCTATAATTATACATTGTAAAGCGCTACAATAGAAGATGGCGCTATATCAATAAGCAATAATAATAATAAAATGTAAAAAACACACACAAAATACATTTTTATTTATTTATTCTTTTTTTTAACTTATTTTGATTCCATGTTCCTCACCAATCACCGACAGCCAGAAGTGATTGCCGGCAGCCAGATCCAGAGGCAGGGGATTAGAGTCTCCTGCATACACACCTGCTTCTGCCAATCACCTCCAGGTTCTGACAGCTCTCCCGCTGCCAGATGCAGCCTTTTATACCATCAGAATAAGATGACATCATCCCAGTATCAATGTATAAATGGCCCCTCCCTGCAGAGCTGTCAGAAGCCGCTGCCCAGCGCAAGGGACGGAAGACCACATAGGGGGGTTGGAGTGAACAGAGGTGTTTTGTTTTACGGGGGGGGGGGGGGGGGGGGGGAGGAATGCCAGGCACATAAAACCTGCGTGCTTGGCAAAAATGCCATTGAAAGTAAACTTTCCCTTTTAAAAGAAAAAAAAAAAACACAAATTAGTGTGTAAGATTATTTTATAAATCAAACATACAATATACAGTAGAACAAAGACTAAAGAAACACGTCCCAGTTTGTTAGGCTCCAGATACAAAGTGTTTCTCTGCCAGAGACACACCATAGCACTTGCAATCTTATACACAGTGTAAGTAATACGGACACACGGACGTGTTTCTCAAAGACTGTCTATAGAAATAACTGTTGTGACTACTGTATAGAAACTTACAAAACACTGTGGGATTTTCAGCTAAACAAAGGAAATACACAGAAACGCACACAAGCACAATCTTTGTGTGGAGGGGGATGTTTATACTTGGGCTTTAAAGGGATACTGAAGTGAAATATTAGCTATGCATACTTCTGCTAAAAACAGAAGAGTCATTTTCTAAAGGGTGTGTAGGTTGTGTGCCAGCAACTGCGTGCAAGGCTTTGTTCTCTCCCAGCAGCCTGTTCATTTAAAGGGCTTATATATATATAGTGTGTGTGTATAATATATATATATATATATATATATATTTATTTATTTATATTCAACTTGACAGCTGTAGGCATAAGATGTATATTCAAACCCAATATAGGGCTATAGGGCATGAGAAGGGGTTATTTACAGAGGTGGCATTACTTAAAGGTATTCACCCGCACCAAAGAGGGAGGGGGGAAGGCAGTGCACCAAGAAGGACCACATTTGTACACGCCCTTTATAAAAAAAAATAATTACCCCCAAACTTTTTTACTGAGAAAAAAGAAGAACCCAAGTGAAAGGTTTGTGAATGTACCATTCTGCTGTTAAAAGGGAAGACTGTAAAACCTAAGCCAGCCTGTGTTGCAGTAACAGATTAGTGCTTTTAACCAGGAGCAAATTTTAAAGTGGTTTTTGCTACTGTTTCCCACTGGTCGACAGGGGACAGCACAAGAAGAGGTGAGCAGATCTTCCCTGTAAAAGTGAACCGGTATGATTTGGCCCTTTGTTTTCATTCTTGCAATGAAGAAATAAAGCAAAGAGCTGGGTATGGATTGATTTCCACAGGGTGTATAAACAAATCCAGTAGTGTTTTATATATTATTAAACTTATTAAGACTATTTCCTCTTTTTTAAGCCCGCTGTTTCCCCTGACTTGTTCCCTCTTCACCCCCTTAGCTGGCACTAGCCAGGCCCGGATTAACGTAGGGCCGGACGAAGCTTCCGCTCCAGGCTCCTACGTTAAAACAGTCCCAGAAGCCTGCAAACGCGTCCCGCATAGGCCGCCCGGCTGCCGTGCGGGCACTTTAACAAGTGAAGAGGGCCGGCCCTGCTCTGTCACAGGCCGGCCTGTCTCCTTACCTAGGCCCCCAGTTCCAGCCGGCGTAGGCGTAGCCTCACGGTGACCTGCGTGCCCCATGTGATGTCGAGGCGCGTAGGAGGCTCCTCCCCCCCAGCAGTCTGCCACTTGATGCAGGTCCCGCGGCAGTAGGAGCTTGAGTCTCACCAGACACCCCACAAAGGTACCCATCAAAATCTACAGCACCAGGCCCGGGATGCTCTTAATCCGGCCCTGTCACTAGCTAGAAGATTGGCCATGTTAATCTAAAGGATCAGCCCTGTTGATGCTCCCCATCAATCAGTGTGGAAATGCTGTATGCAGAGAGCAGCAGTGCTAGAGCTTTTAGGACAATGCTCCCACTCTACCCACATATCTTGTGATTGAGAATATGGCTGAGAATCTTTCAGGAAACTACTTGGTAAAAGAAGATGAGAGGGGTAAGGTAAGCATATTTTTTATGCCTGACAGTGCCCTTTAAAGTCCAGACACACACTAACTTCTTCCTACCTTATCTAAAATCTCAGAATATCTAATAAATATGTAGTGGCACTGGCTTTGCTTTTATTTTTGGGAGTCATATGACTGGAAAGGGCGTGTCAGGGCGCAAGTTTTATGATTCATGTGTGTGCTCTGCTGTGGTCAGAGCCAGCTGATGGGCCACTGTGGTCAGAGCCAGCAGGAGGAGAGGCACATAGGATAGAAAACCTGTGAGCTACATGGAATTGCCTGGAATGTCCCTTTAAAGTAGACCCATAGGTCCATTTTATCCACCACACCTGCACATTCCAATGGGGCATACTAAAAACAACATAGGAAGAAAAATTAGACAGAGAAAATAGGACTTTCAAATCAGTCCGGCTGCTATAGGACTGTCAAATGAAGGAGCCCATGTTGCCCAAAGACTTAGTTTCTCTTTGGGTTTACTTTAAAGCGGACCAACAGTCAAAAATGAATTAAATCAGACCAACACAACAAACAGTGCTCATAGGGCAGTTTAGATTGCTGCACATAAAAATTTATTTACCTTTTTCTAACGCCTACTGGGATACATTTTAAAAACAAGATGGCGGCTCATGGGCTTGCAGCCCCCCTGCAAACAGGAAGTGCTGCTGGGCTTCCTGTTACTGTGCATTTCAGTTATGTCAGTTGGGAGAGGAAGCTCCAAAATGGCCGCTACCTTTCTTTCCCAACTGTGCCCGGCTTTTGGTCCGGTTTAAGGAAGGAGGTAGAGAGGTGCGGGTGAGTATAGATTGAATGGGTGTCAGTCTTTTCATTGGTAGGCCACAGTGGAGGTTGTTGCATTAGTCAAGTCTGCAAATGACACTGTCATTTTGCCCTGCCCATTTGCACCACCCAGGTCACTCATAAAATGGCTGAGCGGCTGCTTTTTGGAATAGGGGCAACCTTAGGTAATCTAGCTCTTAATGTATCCATTGATGTATATGTCCTAAATGTGGGGCTCTCCCAGGTTAAAGCAGGGTGCACTTACATAAGGGTGCCTTGTCGTGGTGGTGTGGCTTCAACATGCATCTGCAAATGTGTGAAACGGAAGCCTCTGTTTTTAACCAGATTTTAGAGACAGAATTGGCCTCGATTCAATAAAGGTAGAAATAAATTCTCATGGTAGTAAAAGATTCAATTCATGAGAAAAAAGCCTGAGAATGTCACTGTTACTGAATCACTAGATAAAAAGACAATGAAAGTCAATGGCAGATATTACTACAGTGTAGAAAGGAGTAAACAGTTCCCTACTTTTCTTAGGAGTAAAAAAGCTGCCATTGACTTTCATTGTCTTTTTATCTAGTGATTCAGTAACAGTGACATTCTCAGGCTTTTTTCTCATGAATTGAATCTTTTACTACCATGAGAATTTTTTTCTACCTTTATTGAATCGAGGCCTGAGTCAGAATATAGGAATTTTTGCTTAGTGACAGAGTTTGAGTGCAGGGACTCATTGAAGCATTGTCTATGGGGTTGATTCAGAGCCTGGTAAGAAAACTCACTTCTTTTTTAGAAGAGACAACTGCCATTGACTTTCATTGTCTACCGGGTGAAAATTTTCACCTGGCTCTGGATCAGCTCCGGGAGGACGGCATGGGCCTCTGGATAATGTATGTTTTTTTTTTCTTTGTAACCCTCCGTCCTGCCTCAGCTCCAGGGTAGCTGACCAAAAAAGGCTCTGGAGTCTATGAGATTCCAGGGCTGGCTGATTCCCTTTCCTCGGAATGCCCTGCTCTGTGAAACCCCCCTATTGCCCACTAAGCCTACCCTTCCAACGAGCCTGTGGTGCATGCATGGCGGCGACATCACCCGCATTCTACTGCACAGCCAAATGATGCAAGTGATGCAGTGCGCTACCAATGTGTGCGGCAGGTTTCCATTTAGCTTCTCCAGCCGCACATTAATATGCACAGCCGGAGAAGATGATTGGATGAGAGCTGCGTCTGCGCTGTAGGTTCAGGAAAAGTTAAAAAAGACCGGCAAACAGCGGGGTGTTACACAGTGGGGCATCCCAAACAGGGGTGCCTCAAAGGGAAAGATGAATAGTGAAGCGATAGTGAAAATGATGGGTTTTGGTCTACTTTAAAAAAATGATATTTAGGTCGCTATATGAGGTGTGAAATAGCAGAATAAAACGTTGATCCTAAGTAACAAGTTAGGGAAACTGGGGCTATTAACAGGGATAGTCAGAGACAGACTGGGACAAAAAATCAGCCTGCTACCTTTGTGGTCCAGACCAGCCCACAATCTGCTAAGCCCTGCCCACAGGGGTGAAGAGAGTCACCCTTAAAGTGGCCCAACACCCAGGGGTGATCAGCCCGGGAATCTATAAGATTCCCGGGCCGATCAAATCCCTCCCCGCGGGGCATCCGAAACCAGGATGCCCCGCTGTGTGAAACCCCACAGGACGCCCAGAAACCTTACCTTATCCCCGTTCCAATGGCACTTGCGCGAGCCGCGGCCGCATCTTGCGCTTTTCTCTAGCAGGGCGTGCACATATTCACAAACGGCCGGCGCGGGCGCGCTCCCTGATAGAGGGAAGCGCGAGATGCGGCCTCCAGCGTGCTCAGAGCCGCTGTGGTTGTCCGTCGCTTGTCCGTGCATACCACAGCGGCTCTGAGCGCTCTGATTGGACGAGCGCTCGCGTAGGAGCAGGGTGAGGTGAGTTTTTTAGGGCGATCTGGGGGGTTTCACACAGCGGGGCACCCTCACAAGTGGACCAAAACCCAGGATAGTGAAAATCCTGGGTGTTGGTCCACTTTAAAGACATGGTACTGAATCTTCCGTAATGTAGGGGCAGATACTTGAATAAGGGTGGGTAGGACGCTCCACATTGATGATGCTATGACATTGCAAAGGCAAAACATGGGCTGGGGTATCTTGGCTGGGGGTACAGTGGAGCCAGGCATACAGTAGGAGCGGCATTTCTCCTACTGTAAGTAAACAGCTCATACAATCCGTTGTATTATCATTATTATAAATCAAGCAGTATAAATGCGGCTGTCTTTCATTACACACTTCCGATAAAAGGGAAGAGAGCAAATGAACTCTTATTGTTTGGCACGTTAAGTAGTGATTATCAGATGTAGATTTTCCAGCAGGCTGCATGCATCCAGCGTGTTTCCTATTTTCCACATTACAGCAGTGCTGCTCCATACACTTTCCTGCCAGCAGCTCCCTGCGGCTCCCTGGCTCTCCTCACTCAGCTCAGCGGTCTGCAGAGCGCCACCTGCTGGCCGGCCTGATGCCTTGTTTTTATGAACAGGGGAAGGAATGCACAAGAGGCACGTCAGCATAACAATGTGCTCAGGCTGTGTACAGAGCTGGATGAGTGTGCCAATCCTGCAGCTGATAAACAAAACGAGTTCTATTTTATATATTCAATCACTGAAGCTCAACTACTTGACTTTCATTTTTGGCTTTGGAAAAAAAAGAAAGTTAAAATAAATGTGATTTTGTTTGCAGTTTGTGACGCCTTTCTGTATATTTAGGGGGGGTTACTTTTTAAGTAAAACTACTTTGTGTCCCTTTTAACATTCACCCCTGGGGCAACGCAGTTTGCAACGCCATTACAGATAAAAGTCAAAATCGGGTATTAAAGCGGACCTTCAACATGATTTAATGAAAAGCGATTCCCCGGCACCTAAAATTAATATATTTTACGTTTTTAGTCACTTATTATTCTTTCCCCCACCGGGACTCTAGGATAAGGGCGCCACCTTCTTGACTCAGTAGCATCATATAATGAAGAGAGGAGAGCGGGATAAAGTACTGGGGGTGGGGTTATAGCTGTGCCTTGTGCAGACAGAGCAGAGCTGGGGTCAGGAAAAGGTCAGCAATCCCAGAATGCAGAGCGAGACAGTCAGAAGACACTTCCTGTTTGCAGGCTGCCTGATGCTCCATGAGCTGCCATCTTGGATGTTTAAAGGCTCATAAAATGCAGGTAGGATGATTTTTAATGTGAGCAATCGGTATGTACAGGGTGTGGGAAACATATAGGATATACTCTTATTCAGGGTGAAGGTCCGCTTTAAGCTCTTTATGACGTAGGAGGGGGGTGGAGACAGCTTGAGCAGAATTAAAGTCTCTTAAAGACCCTATTGGTCGTCAAGTTAGCTGCAGCTGCCATAGCCCAAGATCAGGATCCTGAACACTGACTTCAGCCAGAAGTCCATGTTCGAGTTCAGCCCAAACCCAGAAAAGCTGGGTGATGGGCTGCTGAGGAACAGCCTCCCATGACCAGACCCAGTGCTGCGGCCGCAGAGACGGAGGCTGAGGATGGACGTCCCCCGCCAGGGAAAGAAACTCCCCCACTATCCTAACACTGGCCTAGGGACACCACTGTACCTTCCTACTAGCCTTTCCCTTTCTACCTACAGTTGCTGACTGCCACCAGGTCCGAATCAGATGGGGATGTTGTGGGGGACCCCAGGACAGCAAGGGATGTATGTCATCCTAGGACCACCTAATAAAGGGATCTACAGTGCCTGTATAGGCCCATGTCTCCCTTCCAATACCCACTTGGTGAGTAACTACTACCTTTTAGATTAGGTTGCCCAGGTGGGACACTAGACCATGTTCCCAGTAACGTGGTCCCTTTCCTTTCCTTTACCCTGGCAGGCACCTGCTTCCCTCAAGCCTTCCCACTCCCAGGAGAGAAGAACCCAGTGGACCCCCTTAAACCAGACCAACACCCTTTTTTTCATTTACGGGTGCTGGTTCCGCTGTCTGTTCATCACAACAAGCTCCAGAATCCAGAATGTTGGAGCCCCCTCACAGATAACCCCCCAGAACGCCTGTAATACTTACCTTCATTACTAGCCAGTCCCGGGAAAGGAGTCCCGCAATTGGCCGCCAGCGGTCACGTGGGTCACGTTGCGTCCTCTGCGCGGGCGCCCGCCAATCGAGGGACTCCTTTCCCGGCACTGGCTAGTAATACAGTTAAGTATTATGGGTGTTCTGGGGGGTTCTCTGCAATGGGAGCTCCAGCAATCTGGATGCCCCCCCCCCAGCTTTTTGTGATCCGGTTTTAACCCTGCACTTGTCTTGCTACCCATGGTACCTAATAAATCCCCTTATAATTGAATAAAGTGGTGTGGGTGTCATTTATTTTGGCTACAGGACACATGACAGCAATTAGAAGGAAGAAGAACAAACAATGCATAAGAGCAATATGTCTTCCAGCGAATCAGCTATTACCAAACATAATATTCGGTTCCTAGATGCATGTTCATAATGTATCAGCCAGCAATGAATAATATGTAATGTAACCTGTCTATTATAATGTGTTTTATATCTTCCTTTATCCTGACAGAAACAATGTCTAGAAAGTTGATTATAAGCCTATATTTAGTTTTAGCAAATAGCCCTGGTTTGTTGGGAAAGGGAAAGAAAAATAACAGCGCAGTTGCTAGTCTGAGTCTAGTTAGCGAATAACGGGAAGGGGCGACTTTCTTGCAGTGGAGACACTGAGCACTGTTCCAGTTCCACACACTGAAATCATTTCTACATGGTCAAGGTCAGCCTGGCAATTAAATCCCATGAAACTGTGGGAGATCACAAGTATGCAGGGGGATGCTGTCATTCTTACGGCCAAGTAAACCAGCTGCAATTCTCTGAGAAGAAAAAGGAAATGAAAGATATAAAAGGCAAGAGCAAGTTAACAGAGCACTAGGTGGGGCCCAGTGAAGTGAGATGGAACAATAGAGCCAGGTGCTGCCTGTCTAGGGCTTCATGAAAGGATTTGCTACAGGCCTAGCAGCCATTATCATCATCGTATTCAACTATTAGGTCACCACAGACTTTTGAAATAAAGATTTAGTGCAATAAATATTTAGCCTAAAGACTAATGTTTGACATATATAGGTTAATAAGTGATCTTTTAACTGGGGCATTTTTAAAATGGATTTAAATTCCCCCATGGTCAGAGAAAAATTAAACTGGCAGAGTTGGAAAAGAAAGGTAGTGGCCATTTTGGAGCTTCCTCTCCCAGCAACTCAGACATGCTGCTGCCTGGATTTAACTGACATAACTGACAATGTACAGTAACAGGAAGCCCAGCAGCACTTCCTGTTTGCAGGTGGCCTGAAAATGCATGTGCTGTCATTTTGTTTCTAAAGTTTACTACAGCAAGTTAGAAAAAGGTAAATGAATGTTTATGTACAGCAATCTAAATTGCCCTGGGGAGGGATGCATATGAGCTCTGTCTGTCAAAAGTGGACCAAAACCCACGGCGATCAGCCCGGGAATCTATAAGATCGCCGATCGATTACCACCCTGGGGCATCCAAAATCGGGTTACCCACACACTTCCCTTCTTTCCTGGTCCAACGGCGCATACACGAGCTGCATCCTCGCCATCCCTTTAGCAGGGCACGTGCTCCCACCGGGCATTTGTGAATGGCCGGTACGGGCACGCTCCCTGTTACAGGGTAGCGGGGGATGAGGCCATCAGCACGCTCGGAGCCGCTCGCCTTAGACGACGTGATGTCAGCAGATCTGAGCGCGCTGATTGGACGAACAGACGCACATGCGCCATTGGACCAGGAAAAGGTGAGTTGGTTTTGGTAACCTTGGGGGTTTCACACAGCAGGCAAGGACCAAAACCCAGGATAGTCAAAATCCTGGGTTTTGGTCCACTTTAAGGAGTCATATAAAGAATGTGTGGCTGCTGTGTGTCTATCTATTTAGGGGGGAGCAGCATCTCTCCTGATTTAGAAATCGTTTTGTATTCACATTTGATCCTGGTGATAGAGTTGTTTTTAATTGTTATTATATTATTTATTATAATATTATATAAAGCACTTACTGCACCCACGCCGCACCAGAGCCCCTGTAGCTGATGCGGCCTCTCCCGCTCCCTTATGCTTGAGCACTTGTCTAAACGGGGTAGCACGAGGATTATTAATACACACGCAGCGTAGAACTGGGGAAAGGTGAGTTTTTGGGGGCGCGCAGAAAAGTTTCACACAGCAGAGCATCCCAAATTGGGATGCCTCAGAGAATGGATCAAAACCAGGGATAGTAAAAATCCAGAGTTTTGGCACATTTTAAAGGGTAATTCCACTTTCAATGGCATCTTTAAAAGTATCCATTTGTGTGCCAAAATGTTGTCTTCAAAGTTCTGAACTTCTTCGAATGGTTTTCTTTTTTATTTGTTGGCAACTCTGTGTTATAAAAGAAACAGTTTTCTCTAGCACTGACTGGTGTGTTTGGTGTACAGAGCAGAGTCTTCCTGCAGAGACTTCTTGGCTTGCTAATCATATGATTGGCTGAGGCAGAGAGGAAACGCCACATTCCTGAGCTCACATGTTAAGACCCTTCCTGCTAATTTAGCCTCTTCAGACGAGGGGATCACAATCATCTTTGTTCCAATAGCTAAAGAATTACTCACAGTGTTCTCACCTGGAGAGAGATGTCTGTCATTACTGCTGCCTGGCTTTTCCAGGAGTTCACCCTTGTCAGTGGAAGGATTCTAAGGAGTATATTCATCAAGGGATAGCGGCAGGTAGTGTCTTGTAAGCTGCAGGCAGCGCCTGGTGAACGCTGGGCGCTGTACGCAATGCCACATTTATGAAGGCAATTCTGGTGAGAGACTCTAACAGCGCCATTTAGCGTCCATACATTTCAATAGACGTTCCTTTTCTTCTGTTTAAACAGAGTTTTTTGTTTGTTAGTTTTTTTTTCTCTCAGATAATTGTGTGACCTCTCCTGGCCAAGAAAAAGTCATTTTTGAAAACTATTTTTTATATTTTTATGCAGAATTGTCATTACAGGTCTGGCAATTAAAGTGTTAATGCCACAATGTTACAACAATATCATTCCATGTGTTTTCACTTTGTTACAGGTGTATATGTGTTCAAAAACAGACTTTAATCGCACAGCATCTGCCGCTCTGTGCTATAGCGACTAGATCCAGAGCGCCTACGCTGTGTTTTTTTTGTTGAATATGGTGTGAGTCACTGAGAGTCGGTCGCACTGAGCTAGCGCTACCTTTCACTCCCTGCAATGCTGTACTGGTGTTAGAACACCCAACAGACATCCCATTCATCAATGCCCACCAGGTTACTACAGCAACTGAGACGCTCTGTTACAGCGCATGATAGCCGATCAGAGCGTCTACTAGCGGTCGCTCTTAGCGCCTCTGTATAGACGCTCATCTGCCGATAGCTGGCGCTAGTAATGAATCAGCCTGCCAGGGGGTTATTTAAGAAGGGATAGCGTCAGGTAGTGCCTCGTAGCGGTAGGCAACGTCTGCTGAATGCTGGGCGCTGTACACAAAACCACATTTATGAAAGTGAATCTGGTGAGCAATTCTAACAGCGCCATGTAGCGTCACATGTATTATTACAGACATCTTATTTGGATATGCACTGCCCGTAAATATACAAAAGAGGGTGCTGGTCTGTGGGGACCTTAGAACATGCAAACAACGTAGAGGCTCTAGAATTTCCCCATCTAAGCCCCACAATAGTTGACCGCACTCCAAGGATTAAAATGTGATTCAAATTTTTTAAATTAGAATCACATTTTAATCCTTAGAGTGCGATGTATTATTACAGGTGGCTCATTGTATAGCGCCAGCGCTCTAGCTTCCAGAGCGCCAGATATTACCTTTTGCTTAGTGTCGCTCTCCCATACATTTCAATGGCCATTAATTTGCTTGTGTTTAAACAGCGTGTTTGACATTTTTTTTGTTTTTTTTGCTCAAATCCTTGTGTGACCTCTCCTGGCTGCAAACAAACACTTTTAGAAACTTTTTTGTCTTTTTATATTTTTAAGCAGAATTGTCATTACAGGTCTGGCACTAAAGTGTTAATGTCACAGTGTTAGAACAAGGTCATTCCATGTGTTTTTGCTTTGTTACTGGTGGATATGTGTTCAAAAACAGACTTTAATCACACAGCGTCTGGCGATCTTTGCAATTGCTGGACAGATTTAGAGCGCCGACACTCTGTATGTGTCCTTTTTTGCTAAGTATGGTGTGGAGCGCCGAGAGTTGGTCGCACTGGGCTGGAGCTACCTCTCGCTCGTTGCAGTGCTGTACTGTTAGAGCCCCCAACATACATCACATTCATCAATGCGGGCCTGGTTACTACTGCGACTGAGGCGTTCTGTTACAGCGTCCGATACCTGCTTACAGCTTCTATTAGCGGTCACTCTAATTGCCGTTATACAGACGCTCATCTGCTGATACCAGGCGTTAGTAGTGAATCAGCCTCCGAGATTTGTAGTCAGAAGCTATACTAAAGGGCTTTACTTAAAGACAGGAAGACATTTCCATTAGCAACACAGCCCCACAGGAATAAAAGAAACTTGGAAACAGAATTACAGGTCTGGGGGTACAGTCTTAATAGATGTTTATTTTACATCCCAGTAGGGAAAAAGAACACCGAAACCCAGACTAAAATGTAGTTTTCCGTTGTCTAGGCATGAAAATATAAAAGGCTATACTCACCTTTTATCCCCCTACGATCACTCCTAGTCTGGCGCTCTGACACTTACACTGACTGTAATGGGGGTCTCAGGTCTTGACATTGCAGTGGATGGAGAGGACATGCCTTGGAGGCCGATTCAGTATTAGCGCCAGGTAGCGACAGATGAGCGCCAGTAGCGTGATTTTCACAGCGCCAGCTAGTATTCGCTGTGCTTGGCCGTTGTTCGGTTGTTGACAGCGACTCAGTCGGTGTGCGGTAATGTTGAATACGGGGTTAGGAGTCGCTGTTTGACAGGTTCCGCGCTGTATGGGAGCGCCTGACAGCGAATGGTCATAGCGAACGGCTCCTAGCATATTCATTAACAAATCACGCTCAAAAAATTCTCGCGCTGTGAAAAGCTTGTATGAACCCCAGAGCGCTGGCGGCGATGGCTTAAAAGTAGTTTTTAACCCCCAAACATCCATATTTTTTGATTAAAAAATGAAACAAGTTTTTCTAAACATTTTGTAATATGAATACATTAATATCAGACCTGTAATATCAATTCTGCACAAATTTTTTATTTTTTTACCTTTAAAAAAATATCTAACATTGCCGAAGTGGTCACAGAATTTTTGACATTTAAAAAAAACAAAACATTAATATCAATTAAATATGAAGATTTAAAGATTGCTCCATTGAAATGCATTGGAGAGCGCCAGGTAGCGAGAGGTCATACCTGGCGCTGTGATGGGATTAGCAGCGGCGCTGTTCGTTGCAGTCCGCTACATGATGGATCCCGCGCTAGCTGACGCTCTCGCCGGCGCTAGCCTCATTTAGCGTGATAAATGCGTGATTGTGTCCGCCGCCTGGCGTTCTGGAGTCGGTAGCCGCCGATAGCTGGCGATACCTGGCGCTAGTGAGACACTACCTGGCGCTATCCCTTGATAAATAAGGCCCATAGTCTCTGTGCTGGATGGCGAGGGACAATCAGTTGTCGTTACTACAGAAGCAGCAGGACTTGGATCTGGCGTTCAGGTCAAAGCCCCAGACTAGGAACTATGCGAGGGATAACAGGCGAGTATAGCCTTTTTATTTTCATGTCTGGACAATGATTTAAATAAGGTTATTTCCTTATTTGAATTTGTTTATTTTATCATTTCCTCTCTCCCCATGGCCCTTTGTGTATGTGTGTGTTTTAGATGGCTTTAATTGGTCAGTTTTGTATTTACCTATAATCTTTACAATACAATCATTTATAACTAATCAATTGTAGTGCAACAGTTTCTGGATTTAATTCATAATTTTTGTTGCCAAATTTAGGATTAAAATTAAAAACAATCATCTGATGCCAACTATGCTCTCTGTTCCACACCCAGAATCAAGCACTGCATGACCAATTCTCAGCGCCATAAGGGTTCATGGTGACTTGTTCATCAGGCCACAGATGCTACAATAATTGGAAGATGATCGAGTCATTATTGAGCAGCATAGAACACTGAATGACATGAGAGCAGCAAGCATCCCTTGGCCACTTCCTCCGCAGCTGTGCATACCCATGCTGGCCTTTCTGATAGGCCTAGAGCAGGTGCACACATTAGCTGAAGGCCATGCTGCTGCGGCCCATCATACACTATTGGATTGCTGCTGGAGAGTTAAGATATATTATGAACCAGGGGGTCCCATAAAGCCACCTTACTCCTGTGCCGGTAAGGTGAGTGGACATATTTGCTCCATAACACACACATCAAAAAAAAAAAAAAAAAACTACGTCTACTGGTTTGTTTGTTAGTTCTGAGCATCTACTACTCTTTCTGCAAAGTAATAGCTGTGCAATGCTCATAGCAGACTTGCAGCTGTATTTGCAGACGGGCAGGCTGATTCATTACGAACACCAGGTGGCGACAGATGAGCGTCTGTAGCGAGGATTTCAGAGAGACCGGTAGTAGTCGCTGTCCTCGGCAATGGTTAGTTGTTTCAGAGTTCCTCAGTCGCTGGCTGGCATTGATGAATATGTTGTCGCAGTACTACGCTGTATGGGAGCGATTGGTAGCGCCAGCTCAGTGCGACTGACTCATACCACATTCATCAAAAAAACAGCCTCAAACAGCGCCGGCGCTCAAAATCGGGTTGTTGTAGCCCACAGCGCCAGAGGCTGTGTGTTTAAATTGGACCAACACCCAGGATTTTGACTATCCTGGGTATTGGTCCACTTCCCCGGGGCACCCCGATCGGGGGTGCCCCGCTGTGTGAAACCCCCCAGAAAGCCCCCAAAACTCACCTCTCCCCGCCACGGACAAGCTGATTGACAGCGACGGACAAGCAGCTTGCCCGTCGGCGCCTCCCGCGCGTCACTCTTGACGTGTGCGCGCCCGCGCCGGCCATTCAGAGACGGCCGGCGCGGGCGCGCGCACGTCTAGAGGAGCGCGAGTGAGACGGCGGCTGGAGAGGTAAGGTTTTTCGGGGGTTTACACCCCGCGGGACATCCCGATCTCGGATGTCCCGCAGTGTGTGAGGTGATCGGCCCGGGAATCTTATAGATTCCCGGGCCGATCACCTCAGGGTGTTGGTCCACTTTAAAGTCTCTTTATGAACATGTATCTATTAGTAACAAAGCGAAAACATATGGAATTGCATTGTAATTACATTGTAACATGAACACTTTAATACCAGACATATATAAGACAATTCTGCATAAAAATATTATTAATCAAAAAAGTATTCAAAAATGTGATTTTCAAGGCCAGGATACATGTCAGAAAGATTTAAGATTTTATTAAAAAAAAAAAAAATTGGGATCAGGAAAGGCATTTAAGGATCGTCCATAGAAATGTATGGGAGTGAGGGCTAAGACGTGGCGCTCTGCAAGGCTGAACGCCGGCGCTGTACGCTGAGCCTGGGATGATGAATCGTACGCTACATGGCGTTCCAGATTCGGCTTCATAAATGTGGAACTGCGTGCCGTCTCCGGCGATCACCTGACGCTTACAAGGCACTACCTGTCGCTATCCCTTCATGAATAAGGCCCAAAGTTGGTCCTACAAAGTATTCACACAGGGAGGCTGAATGCTGTTTTTTTTTTTTTCATTTGGAAAGCATTTATCATTTACACAAATAATTGCTACTTTGTGTTGTTTTATCACATACGATCTCAATAAAATACATTTATATTGTGGCTGTAATGTCTGAAATTATGGAAAGGTTTAAAGAGCAACATTGCAGGTATTAGGGAATTCATAGAAACTACCCAAACCTGGCTTGCTCATTGCCCCTGCCCCTCCGGGTTCACATTATACAACTTTTGACTTACCTGTCCGGTCACATCATGCTCTGGCATCCGTCGGTCCTGCGACCTCTACGTCGGGCAGCACCATCTTGCCTTCCCGTAATGACCTGCAAAAGGCTGCAATGACACTGGGTGCATTAGAGCGCCAGAGATCTGAGGAGTGGCGCGGGACATTTGAAGAGAGGACGGCTAGAGGTAAGGGCGGCTTAGATTGCTGCAATCACTCAACGATAGCTAAGAGGCCGATTCATTAATAGCGCCAGGTAGCGACAGATGAGCGACTGTAGCAGTATTTTCAGAGCGCCCGCTAGTAGTCGCTGTGCTTGGCCGTTGTTCGGTTGTTGACAGCGACTCAGTCGGTGTGCGGTAATGTTGAATATTGGCTGAGGAGTCGCTATTTGACAGGTTCCGCGCTGTATGGGAACGCATGATAGCGAATGGCCATAGCGAACGGCTCCCACCATATTCATTAACAAATCACGCTCAAAAAATTCTCGCGCTGTGAAATGCTTGTTTAAACCCCAGAGCGCTGGCGGCGATGGGTTAAAAGTCGTTTTTTAACCCCCAAAACAACCATATTTTTTGAAACAAAAAAAAAAAAAGTTTATAAAAACATTTTGTAATATGAATACATTAATATCAGACCTGTAATATCAATTCTGCACAAATTTTTTTTTAATTTTTTTTTTTACCTTAAAAAAAATCTTACATTGCAGAAGTGGTAACAGAATTTTTCACATAAAAAAAAAAAATAAAATAATAATAACAATTATTTATGATTATTTAAAGATTGTTCCATTGAAATGCATTGGAGAGCGCCAGGTAGCGAGAGGTCATACCTGTCGCTGTTCAAGGTCGCTCGCTGGCGCTGTGAGGTGAGGCTGGAATAATGATGAATGATTCGCTATCTGGCGCTCTCTCAGTCGCTAAGCAGGATCGGCTTGATAAATGTGTGATTGCGGAGGGGAGCCGGCGTACTCGTGGCGGTGACCGTCATTACCGTTCGCTCACCAGTCGCTACCTGGCGCTATCCCTTGTTAAATAAGGGCCTATGGGTGGAATGGGGCAAGGAATGCTGCCGGATGTCGGGGCTTTAGATAATTCCGACATTCAAAAGGCAGTGAGGGAGGGGGGAGGGATGTATAGAGAGGAACATCAGAAAAGGTCTGGTGTTCTTCTTTAATGGGTATAAACACTTTTCTAAGGCACTGTATATTACGGTTTCAGTCCTCGAGCCTGACCTAGCAGCGAGAAAGCCTTTACTGTTTTACCATTAGATCCATCTGTTTCTTTCTCCAATATTAGAAAAGGTATTAACTGGTGATTTCATATAACTTTACTGACTTTTATATTCCAGTGCGGTAATAATCAGTAATATAAAACTGGGTGTGAGCATGTGACACATCCAGTGTCTGGGACTAGATGCAGATGTCCCCCTCCAGCCACCATAGTTTTCACCTGTTTCTTTCGTGGGTACATCCTGTTTAGCAATGACCTTTGGTACATATAGAAAGTTCTGCATTACAATGATCACATTTGCTACATGATAACCATATTCTCATCACCTTTTAACGGTCTGTCATTCACCTCTCTACTTCAATGAAAGCCAGCATGCCACATCTGGTGCACATCTGTCGAAATCCATGCCCTTCCCAAACTTTCATAATTCATGGGGCTAGCTTCTGTTAGAAAGCTTTGAGCTACATTTGTACTTCATTAAACCCTCTACATTTGCATTCAATGCTCTAGCTTTTATTCAGATTAACTTTGATCTGGGTTTTTTGTAACATTACAGTTTAAAGAACACAGAACAGTTTACTGGAAATAAACCAACACCGCAGCATTTTTTTCGTCCTTTTTTTGGGGTCCCCTTTAATAATCATTAGATAAATATACATATATATATATATATATATATATATATATATATATATAATGCATTGAACTTTCATGGTGTGTACTTAAATCAACACTTTTAAAGTGATTTGGCTGAAGGACTTCACAGGAATACATTTTAAGCAATCAAAGCGAGCCAATGCTTTGTTGGCCTTTCTATCTTTTGCTATATTATCTTGAAAGAGACTTCAGTACGTTTCAGAGGCAAATAAATGGAAAGAGGCAGTATTTTAAAGATGTGTAAATCTGCCAGGCTGAATTATAGCTTATTTCATACTTTTCTTAACAGTTTCATCTTTTGCTTAACAGTAAAACTCTTTTTTTAATGGTATCCAGTTTAAAGTATTTAATGTTCTCTAACAGACTAAAAGGCCCACCTGACTAAACTGTTAAACTAACATTATTCGCTATAATGGTTGTATCAATAGTGTTTCAAATCGTCACATATTAATGTTAAAGTGTAAATTACTGTTAAAAAACATAAATGCAAAGGCTAAAATAATAGGGAGAAAGTATAAAAAATTTGAGTTTACAAATGGCAAATCAGGGTTAACTAGAGGGGGAGGAGGTCACTGATCCCGCAGATTTCATGGGCCATAAAGGCCAACCAGAAAAGATTGCCTTCCCCACTCCCAAGTCTACCTCCTCCTCTTCAACACTCAGTGTATTAGAAATAAATAAAATACAAAATTACTCACCTAGTCCTGGCTTCTTTCATGGGATCAGACTCTGATTTCGGTATATATCGCCTTCCCATGACACCCCCCCACCCCCACCCCCCAGGAGTGATCTGTTTGATAAAAGAGCAAACGTTGATTAGAGAGTCATAAAGTCATAGAGCAATTTAGATCCCTTGAACACCCGGCACCAACACATTCACCTCAGGGTTATCATGCAGAGTCGCATACAGAACCCACCACAAGGATCACCAGACCTTTGCCTCCTACCCAGGATACAAACCTCTCCTCATAAGGTGATCCCACAGGTGCACTGGCAAATAGGCCCACAGGAAAGGGTTCCTCCACTTCCTCCTTCCTGGGCCACCTCAACTAACACCTCATCTATACCTAAGGGTACATCTTGTCTGCCTTTTTTTCATCTATTACCCTCTGGTGGATACTATATGCAAAAGCTTACTTGCTACTAATTGATGAACCATCTGTTTTAGGACTAACATGTACTGGCACACTAAAACTCCTGAAGAAGCCCCATTTTCAAGGGTTAAATGTGCCTAGTATACCAGTCTATCAATACCCACTAGGATGCCACCCCAACCAAGAAACCACCTCATTACAACTGCTTTTTTTTGCTCTTTTTCAAACCCGTATAACTTTATTTATGATTGTACATTAACCTGTAACTCACTGTAACTACATTACAATTCAATCACTTATTCTAATTAAAACCACACACTAAAATCATCAATCTGGTCCAGGTAGCACTTTTTAACAACTGCATGAATAATGCCCTTGAACACCCTCCCCATAGGATATTCTGATTTGGGCTGACCCACATGCCCTAGGAGTGGCTAAATTCTTTGCCTGATCTTTGCTCCCACAGGTTTGCTGGACATGTGTGTGCAGTGCATTACAATAAAAACCTCTCCCAGAGCTTTTTCATATGGCTGCTGGGCAAAAAACAGGAGCTCTCTCCTTCCTGTGTACACACCTGAACAGCGCCTGGAGTGGTGGCTGGGGGAAATACCGGAACATGCACAGACTGCACATTCATGTCTGTTGACCGAGTTCACACTGAGCCGCATTTTCATGATAATAAACAGGAAATTAGTTTTTACTAGGGAAATGATATTTGGAATAGGTACCGGACTGGTAATGGGTATTCTCCATATTTTTGTTTAGAGTCCAATAGGAGAGTGTGAATATTGCAGAACTTGCCTTTCTCTTCAATCAGAATTGCCACCTCTAGACATTTGAAAAAGAAGCTTCAATGTCACCAAGCATAGAGGTAGGGAGGGGGGCGATGGTCAATCCAATGCTGTAGGATGCTGAGAATAGATGGGCCAATCTTCTTTTCTTTCCTTTGAAACATTCTCTCTGTCATAACCCACTCCAGGTTGAATGATACAAAATGTAATAATTGCACCACTAATCTCCAAACTTTGCTAGAATTACACTCCTACTCTCGGTGGAAATTATCTGCTTCCTCATGATCACACTTAAGACATTTTTGGATTGTTATTTGTCTGTCCTATTAAATATGCTCTATGGGGAGAAATGTATGAGACACGGAAAAAAACTCAGTCATTTCTCTGTAACTATACCAGTGATAGCCAAATTCCTTAAAGTGAACTAAAACCTTGGATTTTGACTATTCTGGGTATTGGTCCTTGCCCCAGGGTGCCCCAATGCGGGATGCAGGATCCAACTCACCTATACAGCGCATGTGCAGCCTCTCGTCCAATCATTGAGCTCAGCTCCAGCCTAGCCAGTTCTAGCGAAGTGGAGCCGAGCGTGTCAGTGGCCGCATCCGCGCTACCCTTTAACAGGGAGCATGCATGCACGCATCGGCCATTCACAAGTGCAGTTGCGCCCTGCTAAAGGTATAGAAAGGAGCGCCCTCTGCTCGCACATGCACCATTGGGTCGGGGAGAAGGTGAGCAGAAGGTTAACAGGCGACCTTTACACAGCGGGGCATCCCAAATCTGTATGCCCGGGGGGAGGGAGTATGCCTGGTCTGGAGTCCCATAGACTCCAGGGTGGGTTTTGGTCCACTAAGAAGCCTACGGATCAAAACATTATTGAATCTAGAGACCCATCTGATTAATCTAGAATTTCTTTTCTCATTATTTACACTCACAGGATGAAAAGAGTCTGGCTGTAGAGTGGTAAATTATTGATGCATCGTGAAACACCTGATCCAAAGAATTATACCAATCCTGGACTGGCAATTCCTTTAGAACCTGTTGTACATATTGTAATGCAATTTCATAACCATTGCCATTAGTTTTCAGCAGAAAATGGTATTTGGATTTAGCTTGGTCGGATAATTTAGAGTTTGATGAGACAGGAGACCCCACGTCTGCTTTTTCCCCCTGAGACACCGACTATTCTAAGATGTTAGTCTGTCCAATGGAAAGCTGGGGTTATCTGACAATGGCAGAAATAATGAGGTGTGGCTACTGAATTTATAACCGGATCGCAGTTTATGCCATACCTGCGAGACCGAAAAAGAAGGGGGAAGTAAAGAATTATGAAGTAGTAAAAAAAAAAGAGAAAATTAGTATGTGAAATTACATTTTGGTCAAAACAGAAAAACAAAAGCATACTTACCTTTTGTCCCTTGCAGCTGATGGGCAATAGTCTGTCAGTCAACTACACACCTGATCGCTGGGTCCAAGCAGGCTCTGCAGATTGCGCATTCCATGCCGCCTGGCCGAAACGGGGATCGAAACTGCTAGTGTGGTTCACAACAGAAGCGCTGTGATGGCTGGGTAATGGAGGTCACCCCAGGGTGATGTGAGCTGGGATCCAGTCATCAGGTGTGTACCCCTTTGCTTTCTTGTTTGGGTGCTCACTCACTTTAAGTCTTCAGGGAAGGGAAGGATCCACACACACTTTGCATAGCAGGCTTTTTTGGGGCGCTGAGGGGGTCTGTGTGCCCTCTGCATATTACGTATTTGGGGCCAGGAACTCCACAACACACTTTTCATAGCAGGTATTGGGTGTTGGGGGGCTGATCTGCTTGCATTGAGCTTATTCATTCGATGGGGGGCAGAGCTGGGTGGATAGATAAGCAATTTGCACTGTGTTGCATATTTGATGTGTTCATGGGATTCTGCATTATTATTGGACTCCTGTGGCTTCTTGTTCTATCTTAGTTCTGTGGCTTCTGAAACGAGTGTGAATTGCAACCTGAAATCTAGGTGAGCTTTTTAACTTTAACACACACAAAAATTGCAATAAAAATGTTTGTTTTATTTTTTCCCCCAAAAAATCACCTGTACCTTTGATGGGGCATTTTTTACAGGTGAGGTACATCACTTTTCCAAAGAACTAAGGATCATTTTTCTAAGGTTTGGAAACCGCAGCACCATACGGGCAATGTAGAACTCTTAACACTTAAAAAATGTCTTAATTTATTGGAAAAATAATGTACCTCCCCTGTAAAGATCACCCAAAGAACAACAAAATTATGTGGAGTCTAATTTAAGACTAGTGCCACGTATTGCCATTTGTGCGTCTATAAAGTTGCGCTCAGAGCATCTGGAAGTGGACACTGCAAACTGGGCTCTGGTGTTGTGACTTAGCTTGCCACTGGACAAGTGACGCTGTAGTATCCTGTCCTGCATTGATAAATGTGATGTCTGTAGGGCGCTGTAGAAGCACTCTCCCTGATTTGCTGCAGTGCCTGAGTGTACCAATATTGCTATTGTTTCATGTACACCCTGAGTGAAAGCAGGCCAAGGCAACGCCACATATAACAACAGGACGACGCTGCAGAGTACGACACAAAACACAATGCCAGTGTCGGTGCTCTAAAACTGGATGCTCTGGTGTCGAGCACCGACACTATTCCGAAATAAGTCCCCAGCCACAGAGCGAAAACACATGGAATGACATTGGTAACACACTGGAGCACTGGCACCGCAATGGCGGAACACAAAATACAATTCTGCAGCCTAAACCTAAAGTGCGAGGAACAACGACAAAGTCTTTTGTTGCTGCCCAGGAGAGCCAACACATTCATTTTATGTGAAAAAATACAGACAAATTTAATCCAAATGATGATTTCTACACAACCAAAATATACAGCATTGAAGTAAATGGAAGAGCACAACTGAGCGACAGGTGCTACGTGGTGGTGCAGAACATACAGCGCCAGCGCTTTACACTGAGCCACCACTAGTGATACATGTGCAACTACATGACGCTATTAGAGGCTCTCCCCAGATTGACTTTTATATATATGGTCTTCACATACTGCGCCCGGCGTTCACCTGACGCTACGTGGTACTACGTTGCGTTAGCGCTTCTTTAATAAGGCCCATTGTCTGAGTGTTAAAGCAGTTTGCAATACACACTCAAATGTGCACCAAGAGTTAAATTCACTTCACCAAATTTTTTGTATGAGCCCCACTGTCTTCACAATGAATGTAGCTAGCAACTATCTCATGGTAAGAAGGTGGTTTAAAGTATGGAAGCACCTTCCGGAGTTCTTCAGTTTTTGCTATTTTTACTCAATCTGATTACATTTCTGTTTTTTGAATACAAGTAATTACAAGTAATTAAAATAAATACAAAGAACCCAGAGTCAGAAATCTTTGTCTCTACTCATTGACAGTAAGGGGCAGAGGGAAAAGAGACAATAACATTTAGCAAATGTCATCATGGGGTTTGCAGGCATTTGCACTTATTGTAATAAGCATATTTTGCTTTGTGTTTGCACATTTTCACTTTCTTTCATTTCAATAACCATCTGTCTTTCTGCCTAGTGGATACACCGACTCAGATTTGGCGTATTTACAAAATCTTACAGTCTGAGTTTTGAATGTAAAAATTAGTTTATAGGCCATTATGGATCAAAATTGAATTTCTCAAAATAGTACATGGCAGCTTAGAATAGCAAGGCTTTACTGACAATCCAGCATCGTAATGAGTATAGTAAACAGTCTAACTGCCTGAACTGTTAGGGGCTTAAAATAGAAGTCCCCCATTTATAGCCATTTTGATGGTTTTGTTCTTCCCATGGTTTCCTTTACTCCTAATTTGTAATTCTATCCCATAAAAACTAGTACTAGTGTACATAGCAAGGTCCCAATCTTTATGCTCATGGCATGTGCAAGGATTTTGTGGGCCCCTGGGCAACATAGTCATAATGTGCCACAGTTTCTCTCTGGTCTCTTCTCCGCCCCCCCCCCCCCCCCCCCCCCCCCCCCGAGTCACCCAGCACCGCTTAAAGTGGACCAAAACCAGGGTCAGACTGGAGTAGCTGGGGCTCAACAGAGGAAACCATTCTGGAGTCCACCCTTCGACTATATTACACTGGGGATTCTAAATTAACCTCAAGAACACCATAAATTAATTATTCCCCCCCCCAGACCAAAATAAACTAATTTAGACCAGCATAAATTATTTAAGCCCACAAAAAATTAATTCAGCCCGCAGCCCAAAAAATGGCACATTACCACAGTTCTAGATTGTTTCCTGTGCTCTACCTTTGGAGTGCGGGGGGGGGGGGGGCAGCACAGGTTACCAGCATGTTGGTTCCCCTCTGACCCCAGTTAGGGTTGCCACCTTTCCCAACAAAAACTTTTCATGGGTACAGGGCGTGGTATTGTGGGGTTTTGGTTCTTACCCAAAAAAAGGAAGAGAGGGAAAGAGAAAAGAAAATAAGAAGAAGAGAGGGAGAGAAAAGTAAAAAGAGCAAGAAAAAATAGAATAAGGAAAAAAAGAAAGAAGAGAAGGGGAAAGAGGGTGGGATCAGAGAAAAAGAAAGTGGGAGAGAAAGGAGAAAGTGAGGATGAAGAGAAGAGAGATAGTGAGAAAAAGAGAGAAGGGAATAGAAAAAGAAGGGAGTAACCACTCTGCCTAGTGTCACGCTCTGGGTCCTTCAGTGATCCGCTCAGGTAACTCCAGCCCTCCAGGTAAGCCCTCAACCCCCAATCTCCGCAGCCAGCTTCACCTATAGGAGCCCCCGCTTGCCGGGACACAGAAAACGCCTGCCCGGGATCGGTTGCCCCCAGGACTTCAATGGCTCAAAGGATGTAGGCTTACTGTTCGGAGGTCTGGAGAACCCGTGGCTGGGAGCGGTATTGAGTGAGCCCAATAGCAGGAGCGTATAACGGAAGTCCAAACAGGCTTGAGGTCAGCAACGGGAGTTCTGAGATGGCAGCGGTACAATAGGTTTGGACAAATCGTGGTCAAGGATCAGAGCAGAGGTCGGCAACAGAAGTTCGGATCTAGGATGGTCAAATACAAGCGGTGGTCAGCAACTGGAGTTCAGATCAAGGACGGTCAATACAGGCGGTGGTCGGCAACAGGAGTTCAGATCAAGGATGGTCAAATACAAGCGGTGGTCGGCAACTGGAGTTCAGATCAAGGATGGTCAATACAGGCGGTGGTCGGCAACGGGAGTTCAGATCAATGGCTAGAGACAAGCTAGATAAACTAGGTACTAGGTGCTATAACAGGCACTGGGTAAATGATGAGGTAGGGCTTTATAGGGACCAGCATGATTGGGAAAAGGGAAGGGCACATGTGATTGGTGCAACTACAACACTGTCCCTGATTGGTCCAATTGGACCAAAAGGGCGAATGCCCACAACCTCCCCTTCCTGGGCTCATTGGCCCAACCCTGAACCTCTGGGCTGATTGGCCCTTTAACTTCTCCTCCGGCGAGCGTGCAGAGAGCAGTGCCGCCGGAGGGCATAAGAATCACGTGCTCGCGCCCGCACGCGAGCACGTCTGCAGGAGCCGGGGCCAGAGCCGAGAGCGTGGGGCATGGCCGAGCAGGGCGCCGCTCGAGCCGACGCCGCCCGAGCAGCAGCTCGGCAGAGACCTCGAGCCGGAAGCTGCGCGGCCAGCTGTCCGGGGACGGCGCGGGAGCGAGGACGCGGTGAGTGAGTCCTGACACCTAGTGCCCACAATAGGCCAAATACTCTGCTCTACCAGTGACCAATCTAGTTTGTGAGCACAACAAGCAACTGGTGGTCACATGGGGCATGAGAGCAGAGCCAAAGTGTGGGACCGGTAGGTTATTCTGCATCCATATGTGGGCATCCTTTTTGCATAGAGAAGCTTTCTAAATCAGGATAGCCTGGGGAGTGGGGATTGGAATAGACGAGTAGACCAATAGATAGTTATTTAGACTAACAAGATACTCCTGTTAGGGATTTGGGGGTAATTGCAGGTTGAGTCATTAATGAAGACAAGCATCCTGATGAGGGCAGGCCAGGGGAAGGCGAGAAGGAAAAAAAAGAACTCACGTTTTTCAATAGTACTTTTTTCATTTATTTATTTTAATATGTGTTTCCTTAGCCAGAATATATTTAAAATGTTTTACCTTTCCATGCCCCAGGGAGTAGCAGATTTCCCGCAGATACTAGAGATTTAAAGCATTTAAACATGACTTGTAAACATGTTAATACTGGCCTGGTCACAAACCTATAAACTGCTCATAGCCTCATCTGATTAAAAGGGGTACACGATCAATAAGTAACACGGTCATTAGTGTATTTTTGTGCTTACATTCCCAGTTAATAAGCACCATCAATGTCTGAATTGCTCACTGAGGCCATCTCATTAGTTCATGTCAATGAACAAGAAACACAAGTACTTCATTGACCAGACCTTATTTCATCCAAGACATGCACAGAGTCTGGTGCACGTTATGAAGCAAGCACTACAGACTTACACGTATATGCTTTTTCTATGACATTATTTGAAACTAAAGTAGTAAGCTCTGCTCTTTTTCATGTATTAGATTTATATCACTGTAGAAATATTCATAATTCATTAATTAACATTGTGTTAATGGTATTTAATGCAATTTGCGCATCGTTACATTTACAACTCTAAAAAAAAAAAAAGATAGTCCCCTTCCCACTCTCTGCTGATCAATTGAGGATAAAAAGTGTTTATCAAAAGTGTTTTTATATATGACCTGGTCCAGCACTTGGCTAAAAAATGGATACTTGGCCTTTGTATCCATTTGAAAATGTTTTCCCAACCCCTCCACGTATACATAGCCTTGTATGTCTTGAAACAACCCTACCCTTATATAATAATATCTTGGTTGAAGAAGTAGATATTACAGACACTTAGCTCAGTATGGCAGTAAATAGGGTTGAGCAAACCCCAAAATCCTTATTTGATTTTGACGTTCATCCAGAATTCAGAGGGTATATATTGATGTATGTATTTATTGAATTTTTTTGTTTAATGTTATTGTTTCGAATACTTTACCTAGCCCATTTTGTGCAGGGCAATCACCCTGGTGTTCCCCTCGATTTGCAGCTCTCTAGCCCTTGCTACCCCCATTTTACAGCCATTTCTGGGCCCCCATTGACCCCAAATTTTGGCCCAAACTTCTATGGGTCGGCTTATCCCTAGTAGTAAATTAACTATGCAAATATAGGATGGGAGCTTTACAGATCTTTGTTCTTCTCTATTTTTTCAGTGTCTTTATCTAAGGGTCTGTAATGGAGAGCTGTGTCTAGGCATGATATGCCCTCTTTACTGTAATGAAGGGGTCATCCCCTTATGTCCTTGGTAAATGCAAGATGAGCCTGCATGGCGCGGGTTTGACCTCACCTACTTCTCGTTGCATTAGCAAAATGCAGTCCCTTGATTGGCTGCTATGGATCAACCAGTTTGTCCGCACTGCTTTTGATGCAAATAATGTCTTGACCACGTGACTGCTGCCACTGGGGTCAATGGGCCTGAATTTAGCTGGTGTTGTGAGTAGTAGGGAAGATTTACTTGGGATGGGGTCAGTGTATTCGCTAGGGGGGCATCACCAATCAGGATGCCCCCCACACCAAGCTAGATAGTAATCAATATCCATTTTGTTAAATAGCTTTAACTGTTATAGCCAGTAATACTCTTTGGTATTCTGATTGTTTTCTGAAGTCTGAGTTTATCCTGTTTTGTGATACTGTACCTGCAAACAAGACTATAGCACAGGATCATTTTTTTCACCTCACCAAATCACAGTTCAAGGGCTCTGGCACACTGTGTAGTTCCACCACAAAGCTACCGACTGTTGCCAATGGCTGCCATTGGACCAATCTACCTGTGCTATCCATAGACTTCTACAGGCCGCATAGCAGAGTAAACACAGTTTACTTACCATTGCTTTTTCTTTCTTCAATTGTCCCCCTGCTGGGAGGCGTCCTCCCTGCAGCTCCACTGGGTTGGGAACTCCCTGCTTGTATGGTGGGCACTGGTTTGCTGCAGTTGGTGTATTGCAGCTGCCCCACTGCCAGGGCAGGAAGACTTTTATACCCCAAAGGATGAGCCTCTGTGGGACCCCCCCTTGTGACTAATGATGTTACTGGAGGGAAGGGACATGGAGGTGGATGCCTGGGGAGGCTCTTCCTCCTCCTGTGTTATAAAAGCCTCCAGGCCTTTGTGGTGTGGCATTAGCTTGGTGGGACTCCAATGAAGGAGGGGGGAGAAATTGTGACCCACCTCAATACAAATGCCAGCAACAACAGCTCCCTGCCAGCAGAAGATGAATGCACACTGGACCAGGAGGGAGCCCCAAAACAGTGAACCTGTAGAAAGGGAGAAAGATGAAGGAGGATGTGATTACAGTGAGTTATTTTTTTAATTTAAAAATGTTTTTCTTTTTAAACTGTTTGTGAACTGGTAAGGTGTCGAAGGGACCAAGGGGTGGCATGTCACCTGCCAGAATCAGCGGATGGCACGCTGGATAATTCTACCCAGATCTTGCTGGTATCTAGAATGGGACAAACTGGACCAAATCGGCAAGATTCAGGTTAATTCTAGCTTCGGCGCAGATCTAAAACCCATCAGGAGAAGTGAGCAGAGGTAAGGTTGGAGGTGTGATGAACAGAGGTGATATGGTAACAGGCGTGCAAAGGTAAGGTTGGAAGAGATGGGAGCGGTAAAGTGGGACAAATGAATACAGACCACAAAGCATCTTCTGTCTTTGGTGCGCAATCTAGAAGATTATATCACAGAGGCAAGGCAATCTTGTCTTGGCCATCGCCACAGTGTGAATGCACACTAACAGCAACAAGTGGGTCACCTACCTCTACATAGAAGATTATTAGTGCTGATGCCTCACTTCCAACTTCCAGAATTGGCACAGTGTGTACTGAGGAGATGGCAAGCTCAGCTTTGCATCCTCCTAACATTTAGAATTATGGGCGCCGAGGGCTGCATGCAATGTGGACCACATACGACCCCTGGGCTGCAGGTTGTGCATTCCTACATTAGGGTATTCCTATTCTGTGACTCAATGGGGAAGGAGTAAAAGGACCTGACTTGCAAGAGAGTGCACTACTTGAGAAAAACAGGTATTTTTTTGCTCAATCAAGGTCTATGTCCTCTGTTATTGAATAGACAGTATTAGTTTACATATGCTGCTGGCAGAGCTGAGGGGCCTGGAGCCCTGTCTGTTTACAGAGATTACAGATATGTCTGTTGTCTTTCTTTCTGTTAGGAATGTTTCTGCTACCACATACTAGACACAGACCTAACTCCTTGAAAAGCATTTACACTGGCAAGGCTTATGATTTATTTAAGTGGGATAACACGATACAAGTAACATGCAGCACACCAGTTGCTTGGATATAAGGCTGAGTTTGTGTTTCCTAATAGCGACGTATAAATGAAGCACTCAGTAATAAACATTTTCAGCCCAGTCATGTGTCCACGCATATTTCCATTCATTTTCTGCCAAAGGAGCTTTGTTACATCTTTTTGCGGCAGAGCCTCTTAGAAGAGACAGAGGCAACACATTGGAAAGTGCTTCCCCCCTCTCTGTACGGTTGTTTTTGAAAGGAAGTTGGTATGCAGACTTTTACTGGCACATGGCGAGCATTTCTGACTCCTGTGGTATGTGCATACAAAGAAGGCTGTCAACAGACGCTTTGGGGGATACAATTGGAGCTGTGGACTGTACATGCAACTGACTCTAACCCTGTCTCATTGTGATGCTACAATGGCCTTTCTGCAAATGTTTAGGGAGACAATCTCCTAATAATGCAACTAAATCAATGTATTTATTTCAGGTCTGCAGCCAGCAGCTAGTATTTCATTAGCTGCCATTAATCGTGGCCGGGGTTGTTGGAACTGGAGCTTCTTTATAAATATACTTTTCAGCAGGATTGGTGGCCAGCTGTTGAAATGGAAGCACCCAGGCCCCAGTTTTAGTTGTGTTATTCATAAGATGAGTAGGCAGACTTTGTTTTTCCCTCTCCAAGGCTCAATATACATATCTGTAGCTGCAGCAAACATGGTCTCAATGTGTGTCAATTACAAACATTGATGTGCGTTTTTTTGTTACAGGTCTATAAAACTCTAGAGCCAGTGGTATCCCTTTTTGGGAGCCATCTAGATTTAGGATGCCTCAATGTTTGAATCTCTGAGATCACTTCCCGGTGATCTCACTACACATGTTGGGGCTGTGGCGGCATCCGTCCGGCTGCTGTGCGCTCCTACTCTATACAAATATTAGCCAGCTCACCAACAACCTCCTTGAGGCACCGACGGGGAGATCCCAGGCAATCCTCCTCAGAAAACATCAAATGCAGTGTTTGGTCCAGCCTCTTGCTAAAATATAACTTTTAATATTCCAATTTTAAAAAGCCTAAATGTAGAAAGAAAGTAAAGCTTGGATAAACCAATATAGTGGCCCAGACGCCACTAGTATAGTCAGGCACCCGTAATGCATTTCAAGCTGCTTGGGCCCCTTATCATACCTTACTGGGCCACTATATTGCTTTATCCAAGCTTTACTTTCTTTCCACATTTGGGCTTTTTAAAATTGGAATATTAAAAGTTATATTTTAGCAAGAGGCTGGTCAAAACACTGCATTTGACGCTCCTACTCAATGCCTGCTGCTCCTCCATTCAGTTTTTTTTCTGCTGTTCATTAGTATGCACAGCATAGAAAGTTTATCGGAGGAGAGCCCGCACATGCACCATGGGATTGAACATGAATTAAGAATACTCGGCTTGCTTTTTAGTTACACAAAGACTATCGTGGTTTGGTCAGCCCACCATTTCAGGGATGTGTGCATTCACTGCTTATGTTTGTCTCACTGCACGGATGGGTAGAAAACTCTGTGTGTGCATAAGCATACAACGGCCATATATGCATGTAAAACAGAAGGGCATCCCAAATTGGAATTGTCCCTGGAAGAGAGAATGTTGTTCCTCTTTACCTACCTTTCCTCTATATTAGCTTTAAAAATACAATAGGTTTGGGGTTGGATATAACAGTTAAATCTAAATTAAAAGACATTTTCAGTTACATCATAAGCAGCTGCTATAAACTGCCATTCAATTCATGGCAACTTTTTCTAGGAGCAAAGAAATGGCCTGAATTCTGGCCCCTGCCTGCATCACAGTGTGTAAGCAGTTCCATTTACTATGTGCAGGGGACACAGAAAAAGGAACGCATGAGCTCACTGCCAGCGAGTTCTTCAATAGCCACAGCAAACAGATGTTTGAGTGGCTTCCTCAACAACAGTTCTCACTTTTTCTTCAGTCATCTGTTTGATTTGTTTGGTGGCCCAGGCACATTAAACAATATGGTGTCCTTGTGTAGGTGACACTCTTCCAGTCTGTGTGACATTGGTGGCATTTTCTTTTATAAAAACACTTGTTATTGATGTTTTGCATAATACACACATTATATGCTGAAATATGCTAAAGACCAAGCAGAGATATCAATAGACATGTAATAAGTAGGTGACACCCAATCAAAATAAGGCAGATAATGATATCACAACACATTTGTCAGCCTACACAAGTAAGTCAATCCAAATGTAATGGCCCAATCAATATTGCAGTTCATTCATTTTATAAACACAATACATTTTCAGCAGGTATACATTAAATCACTTCAAAGCTCATCTCCAGTTAAAGTTTTAATTAAGTGTTCGAGATGGCTGCTGTCTGCTGAACCCTCATTTACCTTGTACACGGGGAGGCCGATTCATTAATAGCGCCAGGTAGCGACAGATGAGCGCCAGTAGCGTGATTTTCACAGCGCCCGCTAGTATTCGCTGTGCTTGGCCGTTGTTCGGCTGTTGACAGCGACTCAGTCGGTGTGCGGTAATGTTGAATACGGGGTTAGGAGTCGCTGTTTCACAGGTTCCGCGCTGTATGGGTGCGCCTGACAGCGAATGGCCAGAGCGAACGGCTCCCACCATATTCATTAACAAATCACGCTCAAAAAATTCTCGCGCTGTAAAATGCTTGTTTAAACCCCAGAACGCTGGCGACGATGGCTTAAAAGTAGTTTTTAACCCCCAAACAACCATATTTTTTGATTAAAAAGTTAAACAAGTTTTTCTAAACATTTTGTAATATGAATACATTAATATCAGACCTGTAATATCAATTCTGCACAAATTTTACCTTAAAAAAAATATCTAACATTGCCGTAGTGGTCACAGAATTTTTGACAGTTAAAAAAAAACAAAAAAAACTGTCATATCATTTAATTATGAATATATTGAAATGCATTGGAGAGAGCCAGGTAGCGAGAGGTCATACCTGGCGCTGTGATGGGATTAGTAGCGGCGCTGTTCGTTGCAGTCCGCTACATGATGAATCCCGCGCTAGGTGACGCTCTTGCCGGCGCTAGCCTCATTTAGCGTGATAAATGCGTGATTGTGTCCGCCGCCTGGCGTTCTGGAGTCGGTAGCCGCCGATAGCTGGCGCTAGTGAGACACTACCTGGCGCTATCCCTTGATAAATAAGGCCCTTAGTCGATTCAGAGCCAGATGAGAATTCTCACTCCTTTTTTAGGAGAGAAAACCACCATTCACTTTCATTGTCTACCGGGTGTACATTTTCTCCTGGCTCTGAATCAGACAATGAAGTGAATGGCAGTTTTCTCTCCTAAAAATGAGTGAGAATTCTAACTTGACTCTGAATCGACCCCATAGTAAGTTATCTCCTGGATCAGATTTACCTTTCCTGCATTCTAATGTATTCTTTTCCTCTCTTCCTTTCTGCCCTTTCTATCCAATATCCCAGCCAGGTCAGGGGGTTAGGGAAATGCAGGCTGTTCTGAATATTGTTTATTGAAATTATTAGAACAACAATTCTAAAAATAGCCATCAATAGAAAATCAACCAGTCCCCATATAACCAGGTAGCCAATTCATGGAAGGGACAAAAAGGCAAAACACACCTACACCAGACGGGAATCACATAATATACCAAGATACGGTGGTCCAAAAACAGGGGACACAGACTCTGCCAAGCCCTAAAGCCTTAATGATGAACCCGTGGAGCAAAAACAACCCTTTTCCCTCTACAAGATAGGAGAAAGCAATTCCCGAGGACTCATGAACATTGCTGCCGGTAACTGGAGAAATCAATCTGGAATTCATAAAAAGAATATCGGGAGCTATATCATTAAATCCCTATAGCCTGGAGGATAGAAATTAAGTGGGAAAGACCCCATGTGCCTCATTAGGGTTGATTCAGCTCAGTAAATTTTTTCTCTGTTTTCTTTTCCACACAGGAAAAAAACTATGAAAAAAAGTGGTTACTCAACTCAACCACATTGAAGGAAAGTAAACAAATCGGCTCAGCTCTGGACCACTAGGGTTTACCAGGGCAGTTTCTAGGCAAAATAGCGCCCAGTGCAGTAAGGGATCAAATCTGCCCCCTCCTCACACATCCTGCTGCCCCACATGTGCCATGCTGTGCCTCTACTTCAGCAGCAGGCAGTGCCCAATATAGTGGGATGAGGGGCCTGGTGTATGGCTGGCACTACTAACAGTAGCCCTAATTTATCTGCAGAAAACAGGATGGCTGGGATAAAGGCGCCCCCAATGGCCTTGACGGCCAGTTACAGTGCCCTGCTCTGCCTCACCTAGAAACAGCCCTAGGGTTTACCTAACTTAAAATATTTGCATTACTGAAAAACAGAACCCAGCCAGGCTAAGGTTTCCTAAATCTTTATTACTGTGTCACAAGTAATGCCATGTCATTTCGATCCTTTTCTAAACCCCTGAATTTAGTAAAACTAGGTCTAGTCCAAATGGTAGTGGCAGCAACTGGCGAAGCCTAAAAGGGCATTTGATCAGGATGAAGGCAGGAGCATTTCTAGGGGTGGAAATGCAGGCAAATTGCTTTGGCTGAAGGTATCCCAATCCTTATTTAAAAAGGCTAGACCTGTATCTTGTGGGCATGTTAGCCCCAGCCAGCATCCAGTTTCATGCCGACCCTGGTTATGCTTGGTGGTCAGCCCTGTTCCCTCTATTCTTCCCAGTCGTATGGCGCATGCGCTGCCTCTCATCCAATCAGCCCACTTAGATCCGCTCCCACCCCCTTCATCTAAGGGAGTGGAGCCGGCAACTGCATCCCCCGCTACCATCTAACAGGGAGCGTGCCCGCACCAAGCCATTCACACATGCCTGGCGCAGACAAACGCCCGCTAAAGGGATAGCAGGAATGTGTCCGCTGCTCACACATGCACTGTTGGACCGGGGAAAAAGGTGAGTTTCCGGGCAAACCTGTGGGATTTCACACAGTGTGGCATCCCGAAACTGGATGCCTCGAACTGGAAACCAGGATAGATTCCAGGGTGGTCGTGCTGTGGGTTTTGATTCTCTTTAAGCCACGGGCCACATATGATTGAATGGCATGCTGGGCTTTGTGGTGGATTAGGACTTTGTTATGCGGTAATGTAAATTGCCTTTTGATCTCATCTTAAAATGATGTTGAATTAATAATTATTGTGATAGTATCTCTTTCATTTATGCCCTGGAGCCTCTCACCTCTTCCTTGCTTTTTTGCACCTTTCTGCACTTAGCACTTTCACTCTATACACTTATATTTGGTATAGTGATATTAGCTCTTCCTCACTCAGCTCTTAATTGCTGTTTTTATCACTTCCTACTCACTCTATACATTCCCATCTTTTGTTGCACATATCACTAGCACAGACTAAGGGTGAGACTCCAGGGCATTTTTTGCAGATTTTGCACATTATTTATTTGATAATTCTATTATGTATTCATGAATATTCATACTAGTCCGTCATGCATTCTAGCCCATGCATATATGTTTTAAATTGATTTAAAGTATGTGTTTTGGCTATTACTAATAAAAGTTTTGAAATATTAATAGATTTGTATATCTGTTGAGCGGCTGACTTTGGAGGCCCTGCGGTCTGTGCTGGCAGCCCTTATTTTTGATATATTGGAAATTGCCCAGTTTCTGGCCAGTTGGGTCCTCTTTCAACCAGCATCCAGTTTACATTCACATTATTGTAGGATATTTATTGCTGTGCAGGTAAACAATTTTCTGTTTGCCACATATGATTATCACATATCACTGAAGGTGATGTACCACATCATCATATTTGGCAAATGCAGGATTTAAGGGAGAATGCATTTGAATAAAACAGCAGCTGTATACCCAGATGTATGAGGTTTACTATTTACATAAAGGGTTCCAGAAATGGGCTAGCCCTATATGATATTTTATATATACTAAAAAAAAGCCTGTTCATTCTATAACCAGAAAGGAAGTTTATGTTGTTCCCTTCCATCCCTAACCCAGTGCCCCAAAACAGCCTGTGTTTCTTTTTTTTCTAAAGCCTTTGCCCAATATTCATAAAAACATGAAGCAGTATGATGTCTTAATGGTAGCCATATGCTAATTGATTCAGTTACAAGCTAAACTGTCACATAATGGCAGTTAGGTTGTAGTACATTCAGATTTATTGCAGTTATTATAACTGATAAGGCTGAGCTGTGTGTACTGTAACTGAATGTATCATCACAGGACAAGCACCAGGAGGTGCTCGGCCAGGGAGCAATATGGCCAACTGCATCCAGTTTATGTTGTTATGAATATTGGGCAAAGGCTTTAGTAAAAATACAATTCTGTGATTACTCACCTGTAGAATTGGTATTATATGTATACAGCACGTCCTGTTCCAGAAGATATTCCTTACACTCAGGATATACTCCAGTAGATGGCGCTGGACTGCAGAGACAGAAAAGTGGCCCCTCCCGGCCCCATATATACCAGGGACCTCCCACAAAATCCCCAGTATTGAAAAGCAGTTAGCTTGAGACCGGGAGAACTAAAACCTTTATATGAAAATTTGAACATAAGAACAATCACCATAAAGAGGTAACTAAAGATACTGATAACAAGGGTGGGGTGGAAAAGGATGTGCTGTATACATATAATACCAATTCTACAGGTGAGTAATCACAGAATTGTATACAGCACGTCCTGTTCCAGAAGATATTACTTACACTTGGGACATCCAATAGCAGTGTCCGTAAGGTAGGGTGGGATCCCCAAAAGTAACAGACAGTTTAAACCACTGCCGCCTGCAGAACCTTGTGGCCAAAAGCAGCATCAGCTGAGGCCTTAACATCAACCTTGTAAAACTTTGAAAAAGTATAAACAGAAGACCAAGTAGCGGCCTTGCAAACTTGTTCAACAGAAGCTTGGTGCTGAAAGGCCCAAGAGGCACCAATAGCACGAGTAGAATGAGCAGTAAGGCGGAATGGAGGCTCCTTCCCCTTAGCAGAGTAGGCCTGAATCACAGCCTGACGTATCCACTTACTGATAGTGGACTTAGCCGGAGCCAGGCCCTTCTTAGGTCCAGACGGAAGCACAAAAAGAGCATCAGTCTTCCTGAAGGGTTCAGTAGCCACCAAATAGAACTTCAGAGTTCTGACCACGTCCAAAAAATGCAAAACCCTTTCCTTAGGGTTACTAGGATTAGGACACAGAGAAGGCAAAACAATGTCCTGATTGAGATGAAAGGCAGAAACAACCTTAGGCAGAAAATCTGGCTTAAAACGAAACACCACCTTGTCCTGGTGTCTCTCAAAATAAGGAGGCTTGATGGAAAGCGCCGCCAACTCAGAAACAGAAGTGATAGCCACCAAAAAGACCACCTTAAGCGTGAGAATGGACAAAGGAGCCCCTTGCAAGGGCTCAAAGGGAGACCCCTGCAGGGCAGATAAGACAAAGTTCAAGTCCCAGATTGGTAACAAAGGCTTACGTGGGAGACGCACGTGAGTAACCCCCTGGCAAAAGGTCTTGACCAGGGGATGCTGAGCAAAGGATCTTTGGAAAAAAATGGCCAAGGCAGACACATGGCCTTTCAGAGTACTGAGCTGAAGACCCAGATCCAAACCATGTTGAATAAACTCCAGAATCCTAGGAATAAAAAACACACGACAGGGAAGCGAGTGGGACTCGCACCAGTCAATGCAAGTACGCCAAAGCCTGTAATAGATGGAAGAAGAGGACCACTTCCTAGCCCTGATCATAGTATTCACAACCGAGGCAGGCAGCCCTTTTTCCATCAAGATGGAGGTTTCTACAGCCAGGCCGTCAAAGCCAGCATTTGTAAATTGGGGTGGTGTAGGTGTCCCTGAGTGAGCAGATCTGGAACCAGTGGCAGGGCGTACTGATCTACTGCCAACTGCACGATGTCTGTGAACCACACTCTTCTTGGCCAACAGGGGGCCACCAGGATGGTTGGCACCCCTTCCTGAACTATCTTGCGCAGCACCCTGCCCAGCAGTGGAAACTGGGTAAACACATACAGGAGCTGGAACCTCGTCCAAGACATTGCCAGGGCATACGTGGCCAAGGCCAGAGGATCCTGGGACAGAGAGACAAAGACTGGAAGCTTGTGATTGTGACGCAAAGAGATCCACATCCGGCTGACCCCAGCGGTGGCACAGGGAGCGAAACACCCTGTTGCTGAGGGACCACTCTCCCAGACGAGAGGTCCCCCTGCTCAGAGAGTCTGCCTCCACCTCCGGGATGTACACAGCCGAGATGCAGAGAACATTTTCCTTCCGCCCAGGACAGTGTCAGGGACACTTTCTTGAGGGCCCGTTTGCTCCGGGTCCCTCCCCGATGATTGATGTAGGCAACCGCCGTCTGGTTGTCCGAGTGGACCTGAACAGCCTGACCCCTCAGGTGAGAGGTTTAGTGGGCGAGAACCAACCTGATTGCCCTCAATTCCAGAATGTTGATAGGGGCATGGGCCTCCTGAGGGCCCCACTGACCCTGGAATTTCAGGGACTTCCAGAATCCCCCCCAACCTGTCAGACTGGCATTCGTGGTGACCGTCTCCCAGCAGGTTTCTGTGACCAGCCACCACAACAGAGACCGCCTGACCTGATGGGACAAGACAAACACCTGATCCAGGGACACAGGGTCCCGATCCCATACTGACAAGAGGTGAAGTTGAAGAGGCCTCATGTGGAACTGAGCATATGGAACTGCCTCGAAGCAGGACACCATCAGGCCCACCAGCTGCATTCCCTGCCTGATGGATGGATGGGGACAAGACAACAGGAGCTGAACTTTCTCTTGAAGGACCTCCACCTTCTGTTGAGGAAGAAAGATCTTGACCTGAGATGAATCCAGAATCATGCCCAGAAAAGACTTCACCCTGGAAGGAGACAGGGAGGATTTGGGGTGATTGATCACCCAGCCGAATGACTCCAGTGTGGACACCACCCTCTTAGTGTCCAGCTCTGCCTGACGGAGGGACTGAGAAGCAATAAGCATGTCGTCCAGCTAGGGAAGAATGTGAATGCCCTGAGATCTCCGCAGGGCCATCACACCTGCCAGCACCTTGATGAATACCCTGGGGGCCGAGGTGAGGCCGAAGGGCAAGGCCAAAAATTGGTAGTGCTGATCCTCCAGAGCGAACCTGAGGAACCTCTGATGACCTGGAAAAATAGGAACGTGAAGGTAAGCATCCTTGATGTAGACAGAGGTCATGAAGTCCCCTGGGTGTAGGAAAGTCACAGCTGAGCGCAAAAATGTCTGAATCTGACAAACTTGTTGAGAAGCTTTAAATCCAGGATAGGTCTGATGGACCCATCCTTTTGGGGCACAATGAAAAGATTGGAATACTAGCCTTTGCCCCTTTCCTTCAAGGGCACCCGGCAGATGACACCTAGGTCTAGAAGGCCTTGGACAGCCAGGGAGAGACACTGAGCGGACAAAGGTCTTTGAGCTAAACGAGATTTGATGAATCTTGGGCGCGGCCAGGATGCAAACTCTATCTTGTAACCGGAGGAAACTACCTCCTGAATCCACCGGTCTGAGACATGACGCCTCCAGACGTGAGCCAAGAGCCGAAGCCATCCCCCCACCCGGATAGGTGAGGGCGCCCCTTCATGCCTGAGGGGGCTTGGGGGGGGACTTAGTCTTGGGACCCCAGGTGGGGCCAGGGCGGGCACATCCTCTGCGCCTGCCCCAAAAATCTCCACGGGCTCCAGCAAAGGAAGCTCCCCGTCCAATTCTGGAGCCCCGGAAGGAAGGAGAAAAGGCACCTGAACCCTGAAAGGACTGGGGCTGCCATTTACACTGAGGTAACTTGCCACCTTTGGCAAACAAGTCCAAACGTTCCCCAAAGAGGCGCAGCCCCTTGAAGGGAAACCCAGTGAGGGCCTTTTTGGCAGCATTGTCAGCTGCCCACTGGCGCAGCCAGACCGAGCGGCGTATCGCCACCAACAAGGCAGAAGCCCTGCCACACATTCAAATGGTATCATCCAGAGCAGAGAGAACATATGCAACAAATTACTCACAATGCAGAAGAGCCCTATACTCTTCACTACCAGCATTATCAGGGGCCCCAACTAAGAGACCCCTGAGCAGGCTTTTAATAGCAACAGCCGTGATAGCAGAGGCACAGACCGGACGGAGCGCAGTCCCAACACAGGCAAAGGCATGGCAAGCCAGCTGATCCATGCGCCTGTCTTCCCCATCCCTCAGTGTAGTAGTGACAGGGGAATGCATGACAGATGTGTTAGACAGCCCCAGAACTGGAGCATCCACCTCTGGAGGACATGACCAACGTTTAACCATCTCAGCAAGAAAGGGATACCTCTTATCCCAACTCTTGGGCACCCCGGGAAGCCGGCTTGGCCGTTCCCACTTTTTGAGAATCAGATTATTAAAGTGAGTTTGTTCAGGAAACTCCAAACGTGGCTTAACAGTATGAAACAGCTCCCCCTCCTGCCGCGGGGCCACGGCAGGAGGAGAGATACAGAGCACTTAAAAAATGTGAGCCAAAAGTCTGTCAGTATCATCTGAAGCCCATGGGTCAGATCCAGACTCAGCATAACCCTTAGGCTGATCCTCAGATGATTCTGAATCAGAGGATAATTCCCCTTCTTCCAGGGGGGTATATCCAGTAACATCAAAAAACTCCTCAGTTTCCATAGGAAAGAGAGTAACACCGGGTGCCAGATGCCGCCGCTTAGCAGGAGCCTTACGCGGACCAGACCCAGCAATATGCCTTTCAATGCTGGCTACCCGGGTAGCCAAATCAGGTTGACTCCCCACTGGTATGCACGTCACTGGGAGTCAGATGTAAGCGTGGGGGGGTAGGCGAAGCCAGAGGGGGCGCAGCACTAGGCCCAGCCGCAGGTAACCCAGACTGCAGCGCAAGTACCTGCTGGGTGCAGGGTACACACACCCTGACATCATCACTTATAGGGGATACCCCACACAGCCGGGCTTGTCCCGAAGGAACCCCGAGCACATTATCCTGAGAAGCCTCCATATGGTGATTATCACAGCACAACAGGCCAAGTGAAGTGGCCATAAGGCTCACCATGGTCCTGTACCGCCTACACTTGGTGGGGGACTGCGGTTGGAGCAGCGCTCCTTAGCACCTGACAGCTGTGCTGCCTACCTTCAGAGTAGCCTGAGCTGGGAGGCAGTAAAAAGAAACGGGTGGGAATAGTCCTACAGGGCCGCAGGCTAATAGCCCCGCTCACCTGCAAGTAGAGAGAGCCATCTTCTAGTCATCGCAGCCAGGACCGCAGAGAAGAACTGGGGATTTTGTGGGAGGTCCCTGGTATATATGGGGCCGGGAGGGGCCACTTTTCTGTCTCTGCAGTCCAGCGTTATCTACTGGAGTATATCCCGAGTGTAAGGAATATCTGGAACAGGACGTGCTGTATACTTAGAATAAAAGAAACACAGGATCTTTTGGGGCATTGGGCTGGGGAGAGAATGTTACAACATAAACCTCCTTCCTGGGTATAGGGTCACATTAAGGCACAGTGTGATATGCAGGGAAAATGTTTAACATTTACTCCAGTTTAGAACTGCAGCAGAAGATCGGAGGTTTCTTGTAGGAAGGGATAGGCATCGAAATTTTGAGGGGGATACAGGAGGGCCCCCATGCCTCAAAGCCCTCACAAGACTAGCACCCTCACATATAATTGGGAAGAAGGTTATGGGGGGGATCGTTCATGGAAAGTCTAAGTGCCATTTCCTAAGGTAAGCTAGTCTATAGTCCACCCCCAGGTTATCGGCCTTGGTGAGCCAACATCTGCCATCAGATGTAGGGTCTATCTCAGACAGCAAACAAACTTAAAATGCTATACTCGCCATTTACCACATGCAGACAATCGCTCCTAGTCTGGGGAAGACTCCTGCCACCATCAGTGATCATCAGCTGGCACGCCCCCCCCCCCCTCTATTCACCGCAATGGAAAGGGGTATGTGAAGACCCTTTTTATTGCAGAGAATGGAGGGGGGCTTTCCAGCTCACAGTGACTGATAGCGGGGGCATCTCTCTGTCAAAGAACCAGGAAGAGACATACGATCAGGTAGGAGCTGCAGCTCCAGACTAGGGCATTGATTCAATAAAAATTTGAAAAGAATTCTCATGGCAATAAACAATTCACTTTATGAGAAAAACGTGTTAGAATTTCACGGTTGTTGAATTGCCAGCAACGAAAGTCAATGGTACTTTTTTACTCCTAAGAAAAGTAGAGAACTTTTTACCCCTTTATATACTGTAGTAAAAAATACAATTCTGTGATTACTCACCTGTAGAATTGATATTATGAGTGTACATCCCGTCCCGTTCCGAAAGATATCCTTACTCATCGGTTAATCATCTTCAGATGTCACATGACTGCAGAGCAGAAAAAGTGGCCCCTCCCGGCCTATATATACCGAGGCACCTCCCACAGAAACCCAGTATTTAAAAAGCAGTTAACAAAAGCCGGGAGAAAATAACCAACAATCACCATAAAGAGATAATATAATCATAATATCAATTCTACAGGTGAGTAATCACAGAATTGTATTATTCTTAGTGTACATCCCGTCCCGTTCCGAAAGATATCCTTACTCATGGGACATCCAATAGCAGTGTCCGTAAGGTAGGCTGGGATCCCCAAAAGCAACAGCAAGCAGTCTAAACCACTGCCGCCTGCAGAACTTTGCAGCCAAATGCAGCATCAGCTGATGCCCTAACATCAACCTTGTAAAACTTAGAAAAAGTATGAACAGAAGACCAAGTAGCGGCCTTGCAAACTTGTTCAACAGAAGCCAGGTGCTGAAAAGCCCAAGAGGCACCAATAGCACGAGTATAAAAAAAGACGGAAAGGAGGTTTCTTTCCCTTAGCAGAATAGGCCTGAATCACGGCCTGACGGATCCACTTGCTGATAGTGGATTTAGCAGGAGCCTGGCCCTTCTTAGGACCAGACGGAACCACAAAGAAAGCATCAGTCTTCCTGAAGGGTTCAGTAGCCACCAAATAGAACTTCACAGCCCTAACATCGAGAGAGTGTAACACCCTTTCTTTGGGGTTACCAGGGTTAGGGCACAAAGAAGGCAACACAATGTCCTGATTGAGATGAAAAGCAGACACAACCTTAGGCAGAAAGTCAGTTTTAAAGCGAAACACCACCTTGTCCTGGTGTCTTTCAAAATAAGGAGGCTTGATGGAAAGCGCCGCCAATTCAGAAACACGCCTGACTGAGGTAATAGCCACCAAAAAGGCTACCTTGACAGTGAGAGTGGATAAAGCCGCCTCCTGCAAGGGCTCAAAGGGAGACCCTTGCATGGCAGACAAAACCAAGTTCAAATCCCAAACAGGTAACATGGGCTTGCGTGGAGGAAATGAGTAACACCTTGAAAGAAGGTCTTAACCAGATGATGCTAAGCAAAAGACCTTTGGAAAAAAACACCAAGATAACTAAAATAAAAATCTTCACAGCTGGAGCTTTATGTTCTTCATGGCCAAAACTGAAAGAGGTGGAGGTGAGAAGGTGGGAGAAGCCTATGGGGGTTATTTAAGAAGGGATAGCAGCAGGTAGTGCTTCGTAGCTGCAGGCAGCGTCTGGTGAACGCTGGGCGCTGTGCGCAAAACCACATTTATAAAGGTGATTCTGGTGAGCGACTGTAACAGCGCCATGTAGCGAACAATTCATCATTACAGGCAGCTTAGCGTATCGCGCTGGCGCTCTAGCTTCCAGAGTGCCAAGTATTACCTGTCACTCTCCCATACATTTCAATGGATGTTCCTTTAACTCTCTTTAAACAGGGTTTTTTGGGGGGTTCTTTTCTCTCAAATAATTGTGTCACATCTCCTGGCCTTGAAAATGTCATATTTGATTTTTTTTTATTTTATGCAGAATTATATTTAGAGGTCTGGTCATAAAGTGTTAATGTCACAGTGTTCCATGTGTTCTCTATGTTACAGGTGGATATGTGTTCAAAAACAGACTTTAATCACACAGCGTCTGGCACTCTATATTATAGTGGCCAGATTTAGAGACACAAGTATGGTGTGGAGCGCCGAGAGTCGATCGCACTGAGCTGGCGCTACCTCTCGCTCCCTGCAGCGCTGTACTGGTGTTAGAGCACCCAACATACATCACATTCATCAATGCTGACCAGATTACTACAGCAACTGAGGCGCTCTGTTACAGCGCCCGATACCCACTTACAGTGCCTACTAGCGGTTGCTCTAAGCACCGCTATACAGACGCTCATCTGCCGATACCTGGCGTTAGTAATGAATCAGCCTCCACATGTGAGCATTTTACTTGCTTTCAGTATGCCCAGTTGGCTGGAGTAATTAACCCATAAGTTGCCTGTGTCCCAGAATGGATTGAGCGAGAAAGCCATAAGTGTTTATTATAAACATCAAAAATTATTTGGGCACAAGCCACCTGAGTTCAAATATATTCTCTAACTGCCATCTATGTGCCACTTCCATTTGTCTAGCTTTCATAAAATAGGCCTATTGCTGGTGTGTTTAAAGGAACACACATACGTCTAATGTTCACTTCTGTGAGTGAAATCAGATGCAATGTAGCTGTGTAAAGACCAAATGCATGTCGGGCTACAGTATGGTGGATGTCAGTTTCAGCTGCTGACAGCAAAGATGATCAGTATTTCTCTTTGCCAGGGTGCAATATTTAAAAAAAAATAAATAAAAAAAAATCAATTAGGCCGAGTTACTGTCAGATAGCATTGTGTTCAGTCAGACATGACTGCACATATTCCTGCTGACATGTTAGTGGGTATTTCCAAGTCATATTGAATTCCTTTTCTTTCCCGTGTATTGAAAACCCACAGACAGAATAACAGAAAGTAAAAAGCATATCCAGTTTCCTAATGATGTTCGCTCTTTTTAAGATATTGACTTGGAAGGCCATTGACATAATGAACTTAGCCTGGAGGGGACTCCAAACACTGCAGCGGATGGCTATTCTATTCTATAAGGTACACTGAACATAATAAAAATGTATGTATAAAAATCAAGAAGCCAATTGTTTACTTTAAGGTATAATAGGAAGTGGGTCACTTGGTTGCTATAGTAACTATCAGGAGAAAAGAAATATGACACCTTTACTCATTCACATCTCTCCATACATAATAAATAATAATCACCACTTTAGTGACTATGTGCCCAATAGAGTCAATAAATACTTCCTATAAAAAACATCTTACATACAATAACTACTTTTTACAATCCAAAGAAATCCAAGTCAAGTGTCTGTTCAACTCCAATATAAACAAAAATGATGAGTATATTATACTTTATTATTAACCTAATTCTTAAGCTATGCGATTATATAGGTATTTTTCTATTTCTTGTTTTGCTCGAATGCTAAATAATAAAATGTGATTAAACAGTCTCCAATAGAGCTCATACAGTCTCACCAAACATATGTAGTATCAGTCCCTAGTAATTAAAGTTATATTAAAGCCAAGCCTGATTGTTGTCCCATTGTTTCGGGCTACACGTTGCACTGTCCTAAACTTCAATCTATTTTCAAAAAGACCCTGTAGTTCCTAAGTTATCTTTAAAAGTATAAGAGCATTGGATATTCATAGAAAAAATGAAGCGAAACAGTGGGTGTCGCAATAGCGATGTGATGTAAGCACACTGTGATAAGTGTGAGTGGAGAGAGGAGGGTGGGGTTTTCAGAGCTGCGGAGTGAGGTTGGACGTCTGGGCAGGAAGTGGGGGTGTTTCCGTTCTTGGCCCAAAAAGGTTGATTAATGAACCAGTTCAGCAGGGTGGGGACTGAAAGCTGAATGAGGAAGTGATTTTCCTCACTAAGGAGACGGACAGAGGAGGAAGCAGAGTGCTGAAGCCGATCAGTGAAAGGTAAGCTACTGATATATTTTTTTTTAACTTTTGACTTGCCGCACTTAGTCAGTGCTCTTATACTACATAATTGTATAAAGACTGCAAAATGTGGGGCCAGCTTAAAACGGAACAAAACTTTGCTTCTTACCCCCGCTGTGTGAAACCCACCAGATCGCCAGATACAAACTTACCTTTCCTCAGTCTTACGCCTCATGTGCGGGCTCTTGTCCACTCAGAGCAGTTTGCCGTGCATAATTAATATTCGGCAAATGGCTCTGTTTACAGCAACCGGGAGCAAAAGGGGCCGCATCCCTGGCAGCGTGGACTCCCGTTCCCAGTCAACCTGAATAGTTGGGGGCAGGAGCACAAGCACAGTATTGTAAAAAAATATGTGAATGAAGTTTGTACTGTAATTATGTGAAATAAGTTTGTACTGTACCACTAGGAGTATGTGAAAAATCTTTGTACTGTTAAAGGTAAAAACATATGACGACAAAAAATATGTGTATATATTGATGTATAGTTATGGAGATATTTTGTGACAAATAAATACACCCAGAAAGCAACGTGGTCAAATCTTCTATTAGTATTACAAGTCCCACAAACTACTCCATTTAGGACTATTGGACCCCTTATAGGCTTCCAATCCTCCTCCCCCCCTAAACTTCAGACGTTAGGAGTAGGGACGACCACTACCAAGTAGGATCCAGGTTTCCATTCGGAAGGTGGGACCATAACACCCCACTTTTCCCCCCCCAAGAACCAAGTTTCCAAAAAGGTCGGGTCAAGCCCTAGGAACCGAGATCCAGTAACTATAACATATGGTCCAAAAATTCACACAACTAGAAAAAGCATAGAAAAGTAATAAAGAGAGACAGGGATATGACTCAGCTCTCTGGCCTAGAGTGGGATCAACTTTTCAGTGAGTTTTCACAAACGGCCACTATAGACCAATCAGAAAACACAGACAGTGGGGACATTTTAGGAAAATTCAACACCCTGGAAAGAACTCTGAGGAGAAAAACGAAAATACACTGGAATATAGTATATTTGAAAAGATACCTCACAGAAGGAATAATCCCTTTAGGACTAAGGATTAAAATATTCCCACAAGTTGGTGACATAGATTCTGAGTTCAAAAGGAAATGGGAAAGCAACTTACAAACCTGCTCCCTTAATATGCTCACACTCCTGATAGAACAGCAAGAAGAGTCACTAAAAAAAGTGGAACAACAATACCAAACACTGTGCACAGAACTAAATCAACACAGCACCTGGAATAAGTTTGAGGAAAATAACCTTAAGATCAAGAAGAAAATAGAAACCCTGATAAAGGAGGTCTGGGAGTACAAAAACAATAAGTTAGCCAGAGACAGAAAAGCGTACCAGGAGCAGAGGGCCTATAGGTGGAGAACAGGCGCACAGCGTGATCAGGAAGATAGGCTAGACCCATATTCCTCCCACCTTTCCTCCTCCTCTTCGGAAAGTTCACTAACAGGGGAAGCCCCACGCAAGAACTATAGACTTTTCTCAAGACACCAGAGAGGGAGAACAAACAGGAATCAAAAACAAAGAGAGGACTATACACTAAGGTCAAACACATACGGTCAGAAAAGCAAGCCAACACAGGGCTCAGAAACAAACAGGGGGAACCAGTCAGAGGGAGGGGCAGGTTTTTTAGGAAACACAAACACAGACAGACCACGACCACAGTAACCACCCCAAGCAGGAGACATCCCCTCACTAACAACATGGATAGATTAGACGACAGTCAGACAGGGGCCGCAAAAGAGAGCATTAACATTATCAACTTGGCAGCGATAAACCTAACGGAACCGCAGAAAGAAGTCTTATCCTTAGGGCTGAATTTCTGCCCAGATCAGAACATTAACAAATTTGAAGCAATTAAGGACATTCATCTCTACGCTAGAAAAATTATACTCAGACAACAGTACCAAAACATGGAAGAACGAACAGAAAATGAAACAGTCCTCACACAAGGAGACCATGAAACCCTCAGAATATTGGAATCCCTACAAAACACACAGAACCAGGGGGACAGTGTAGAAAATACTGCTAAAAGTAAAAACCAAACATTTAGAAAAGCCTCAACATATTTCCCCTCCCTGAACACAAATTCAAGTGTTAAAACTTTCGTCAATATCCTAACACAAGAGATTGAAAAACTAAATACGGCAGGCATACGACCCAAAAATATCACCCCAGGACAAATGAGGGCACTTAAGGAACTTGAGGAAAACAGGGAAATAGAGATAAAATCGGCAGACAAGGGGGGCAACACAGTAATCATGAGTAAGAAACAATATGAAGAAATGTGCTACAACATTTTGAAAAATAGAGACTGGTATAGAAAAACACCATTATCCACGCTCACCAAAGATAAAGAAGAATACGATTTTTTAATTAATCATACCTACGAACACAAGGTAATCCCAAAAGAAACATGGGAATACCTGAAAGTAGACAACCCAGTAGTCCAAACATTTTACGCCTTACCGAAGATCCACAAGTCCACACATAACCCACCTGGCCGCCCAATAGTGGCAGGAATAGGCTCCCTCACCAGTAAAGCGAGTCAATATGTGGACACACATTTGAGACCTTTTGTAGAATCCCTTACATCATATGTGAGAGACACACCCCATCTCCTTAATATACTACAAGGGGTTACAGTCCCACCACACTCTAGATTGGTAACACTGGATGTGGAAGCCCTATATTCGAGCATACCGCACACAAAGGGTCTGCAAGCCGTAGAATACTACCTTAACCAACTGGATATCTCAGAACACGACCACAACCATTTTCTGCTACAACTACTACACTTCATTTTGACACACAACACTTTCACTTTCAACAAACAAATGTACAGACAACTACAAGGCACAGCAATGGGCACGGTCTGTGCTCCGTCATTCGCTAACCTTTACCTGGGATGGTGGGAAACAGAAACCTGGGCAAAGGAATCAAACAATCACTATATGACGAGAGTGTTAGCTTGGTACCGATATATCGATGATATACTCATCATCTGGGAGGGATCAGGTGACCTAATAGAGGACTTTGTGAGAGAACTTAACATCAACAACTATAACTTAAAATTCACGCTAGAACACAGTACGACATCCATCAACTTCCTCGACCTCCGCATAGGGATAGATACCAATGGCAACATAACAACAGATTTTTACCGTAAAGAAACAGCGGCCAATAATATCTTAAGAGCAACTAGCTCCCACCCTAGATCATTAAAAGACAGCATCCCCTATGGAGAGTACCTCAGAGCCAAAAGGAACTGCACAACGGATGAGGACTTTAAGAGGGCCGCAGATGGGATCAGATTAAGACTAAAACAGAGAGGCTACTCAAATAAAGTACTAAAAAGAGCATATCATAAAACAGTGGAAAAAGAAAGGGTACAGATCTTAAACCAGAAACCCAAAAAGAAGAAAGAACTAGAGTTTGCACCTCTAATACTTACATACAATGCCCAACAGGCACAGGTGAAACAATTATTACAAAAACATTGGTACATATTAAAAAGGGACCCTCTAGTGGGTTGCCTGATACCAGACAAACCCCGGATAACATATAGAAAAAACAGAGCACTGAGAGATTACCTAGTTAACAGTCACTATAAGGACGAGGCGGAACAAAAGAAGTGCTGTAAAGTGATAGGAACATACAGATGCGAAGGTTGCACCATGTGCCAGTATGTTAAACCCAGCCAGGAAGTGTCCTTACCCACAGGCACAAAAGTTAAACAGAAGCACTTCAGTAATTGTAACACCACAGACATCATATATGTACTAACATGTACATGTCCTTGTTACTATATAGGTAAAACTAACAGAAAACTCAAAACACGGATGTATGAACATATCAGAGACATTAAGAACAAAAACCTACTAACCCCAGTGGGCCGTCATTTTTCTAGATATCATGAAGGCTCTCCAAAAGGGACAACATTTCAAGTACTAGATAGGATACATGCCCACCCAAGAGGCGGGGACATCCGCAGAACCACCCTACAATTAGAAACAAAATGGATCATCAAACTTAAGGCCACGACATATCCAGGCCTAAATGATACAGTAAGCTTTGTCCCCTTTCTAAAAGCCTGAGTAGTCAGCACCAAACACATCCCAGTAACCATATAGAGCCTCCCTTATACACACGTTTTATCCCCCCCTCTCTTTTCAATATACTAAGCTATATGATACCCAAGTAGGACCGTTTTACCTTTCCCTTTTACCTTTTTAGAAATAGTGTTGTTTGAATATAACTATTTACTATAGATTGTATTAATAACAAAAAACACTATCATCACCACAACCTGTTTTAAGCATATGTTTGCCATTATTATTATGTTTAAGCATATGTTTGCCATTATTATTATTTTTAATAACCCTGACTCTGTGAACATTGACAGGGTGCACAGACTACCAGACATGCCCCATTGCTGAATAAGACGCCTTATAAGGACGCATACAGATTCCTATCACACACACAATATATGTAAAAACCACACACAAAATGGCGCGGCCCGGCCGGGGGACACTGTAGCCCTATCACACACACAATATATGTAAAAACCACACACAAAATGGCGCGGCCCGGCCGGGGGACACTGTAGCCCTATACACATACATGAGATGCACCCAAAATGGCGCGGCCCGGACAGGAGACACCGGAGTCCAGTAACTATGAACACTACAAATAACACACTCAAAATGGCGCTGTACAGGCAGGGGGACAAAGAAGCTGCGGGGGCCGCACTAGAGGAGATGCGCACGCGCAAATCTCGCGTCCAACGTCATCTCCTGCCTGCCTATCATTGGCAGAGCACGGACGGTGGGCGGGACAACCGCCCTAAAATCCGGAAGTTGCGGCCCCAGCAGGCAGCCAGCACACACACAGACTCCGGATGGAGCGAGGATTACAGCAGGGGACACCACGAACACAGATATTCCCCCTAACAACTGGCGCAACAAGGACCCCTACCCTGAGCACACTGAGGGGATCCTGCGGCTTCATGTAACCCAAACCTGGTAAGCGCACAGCTGTTTAACTGTTCAGTGACTTTAACACTGTACTACAATACAGCCAGTCTCTAACTACTTCCCCTCCTTGGTCACATACTTAGGCATGAGGCGGCTCCTAGTACAATAAAGCCCACCGATCACCAACTCTACTAAGAACACGCCACCAAGGTACATGTACTTTTATATCTACTGGCTACCAGGACCGCAGTGACATACACCGGACCGATCCATAGCACTAATTAATCATCTCATTCCCCATATAGGCGTCTCCACCCAATAGAGGCAGTTTTGCCCCTAATCACCAAGGCATCTGGGCAGTAAGTACACCCTGAATAATTTTCATTAGAGTATATGTAGATAATTCACTATTATTGAACATGATCTCATTGTTTGTTTAATATTAGATATTACTTTGCACTGAGGAAGCTGGAGAACCAGCGAAACGTTAAACGTTTGCTCCTGCATGATAAAAAACAGATGCAATGAACTTGGTTAATCACTAAACTACGGCGCAGCAAACATTGCTAGAACCGAGTATAGAGCAGTTATGCCAATAACTGACACTCTTGCGCCAGCAGTATTGTAAAAAAATATGTGAATGAAGTTTGTACTGTAATTATGTGAAATAAGTTTGTACTGTACCACTAGGAGTATGTGAAAAATCTTTGTACGGTTAAAGGTAAAAACATATGACGACAAAAAATATGTGTATATATTGATGTATAGTTATGGAGATATTTTGTGACAAATAAATACACCCAGAAAGCAACGTGGTCAAATCTTCTATTAGTATTACAAGTCCCACAAACTACTCCATTTAGGACTATTGGACCCCTTATAGGCTTCCAATCCTCCTCCCCCCCTAAACCACAGCCCAGAAGTGCTGGGGATGCGGCCCGGGGGGGGTTCACACAGCGGGGCATCCTAATTTGGGATGCCTTGGGGGGGGAAGGCCAGTGGCCGGCCCTGGAATCATTTAGAATCCAGACACAGCCATCCAGGGTTTTGTTCCGCTTTTAAACTATTTTGGGTGACTGAATGAAGATATTTCAGTCTTTTCTCTTATACCCATAAGGGTTGAAAAATGACATAAGCTCATACAATCAATATACTTGTGTAACTTATCTGATTATCTATTAACACAAATATTTTGAACTAATAACAAAAGTCCTTCTAAAACACCAGCAACACCCCCCCCCCTCTTTGTTGAGGCAGATAAGGCGTTAAATAAAAATAAACGCCTGATCCCGGCTTCAGCACATTTCTCTGGCACTTCTCGCGGTGGTCACAGCAACTGTACACACTGTGTGTGTGCTCATTGGTCCCAATTCCAGTTAATTGGGACATTGTGCTCTGTAAAACCATAGCTTGGGGTGCTGGAGAAACAGGGTGGATGTCTGAATCAAGTAAGTGTTCATTTTATTTACCCTCCATCTGGTCTCGGCAGCAGGAGGGAGCTGGATGGAAGTCCTGTAACAGAGACTATAGAGCTTCTCTGAACAACATCCACCCCCCCACAGGCATTTGTGTATGTGCCTCAGATGGAGGTTTAACTGGGATGTGGCCGTGGCCTTCTTCTAAGGTGACCAATCAGGTGCACCAGGCAGGCATGCGCTCACGCACATCCGGTAAATCTGGTTGGCCACTGACTGGCCAGGGAACCTTAAAGGAGCACTATAGCGAAAAATGGCCGAATGATAAAAATCCATATAAATATGATGGATGTCAGGAGGAGTCATCACTTATACACCGAGCCGATCCATTTCCTCCACCCGGGGCAGCCAAAATCGAGATGCCCTGCTGTGTGAAACCCCCCCATGTTGACCCATTCACTTCCCCTTGCCTCCCGGTCCAACAGCGCATGTGCGAGCCGCATCCCCGCTAGCCCTTTAGCAGGGCGTGTGCCCGCGCCAGGCATTTGTGTGTGGCCAGCGTGGGCACGCTATCTGTAAGAGGGTAGCGGGGGATGCGGCCGGCAGCATGCTAGGAGCCGCTGGCCTTAGACGAAGGCTGCGGCTGTGCATGCACCATAGGACCGGGAAAAGGTGAGTTGCGCTCGGAGGGGAAAGGACCAAAACAGAGGATAGTTTAAAAACATGACAATGTGCAGTGGTGCCCTTGATCTCCACTGAATCACTAATGAGAAGTAAAAATCATAATAAAAAAAAATCAGGTTGAGCAATTGCTGCCTGAGGCAGCTGCCTCACATGGCCTTATTACAGGTAAACCCCTGCTTGCATCCACACTATGCACATCGAAAGTCACCATGGCTTCACCAAATAATTAGCATGACCCTTTCTAGGTCCATGGTGTGGCAGTGCATCTTGCCACATATTTAAGAATATATTACTTAGTCCTTTGTTATTTTATTCAGTAGACAGCTCTGTGCAAGTGCACCTCTAATAATGTTAACGTTTATTTATTTCCATTTTGTACCCTAGAAATTAGAATTGATCGAGCAATTCCGAATTTCATGACAACAAGATCTTGTTAACAACTTCTAAAAGATGAATGTTTTTCTGTTGGAAAATGGGACACTGAACCTGGCCCCTTATAAAGCAGCACAAACATGGTGTAAGATGTGTGTTAGGGTGACCTCTTGTGGGTTGTATGCCTATGAGAAGACTAAACATGCAGCTTTGCGCAGCTATTTCTCCACGCAGTGGAAATTCCTGGCAAATCACTTATCAATGTGTCTGCATAATACGGGCTGCTAATGCCCTGCTTTTGACAAACAGGATATAAATTCACTTTATAGCTCCCTTAGGTGACAGCTAATAAAACTGTCAGGGTAAGAAATGTATTTGTTAAAAATGCTATGCCATTTAGGCAATATATTAATCCAAAAAATGTAGAATAACATTATTACGTTGATTAAATTAGTATTAAGTCTGTGTTTGATCTGCTAATGTTTTGCACAACGCTGGTAATGCAGCATAAAGCGGGGCAGGGAACATGCGCGTAATTGATGTGGATCACATGTCAAGCATTGGCATTGCTACTGAAATCTGTATTGAAGGGACTTTTCCTGTCAGAGAATAATGTGTGTAGGCAGCCTTGTGAGTTTACGTAATATAAGTCATAGCACTTTTCTGAGTGAAGGGGTTTTAAAACGAAACAAAACCCAAGATTTTGTCCCTTGCACCTAGGTCATCCTGCTGTGTGAAACCCGCCAGATCGCCCGTAAAAATTTGGCCCCATTGTGTAGGGATTGTAAGAAGCGAGGGGGAGCATCCACAATACGTGGGCGCAGTCACGCCCTCGTTTCTTACAATCCCTACACAGTGGCACCAACACCCGTTTAGGTAAAAACGGGTGTTGGTCCGGTTTAAGTTAGGTACCTGGCAACTTCTTTTCTAAACATCCAAACGGGCAGCATATACTGAGACTTCCGAGTCCCTCCCACAAAAGGGGAACATGTGACCACCAGAATAGAATAAAAGCTTGACTCCTCCTCTAATCCCCAGTTGTTGTAGAGATCTGAAAGAGAGAAAAATACAATTCTGTGATTACTCACCTGTAGAATTGGTATTATGCGTATACAGCACGTCCTGTTCCAGAAGATATTCCTTACTCTTGGGTTATACATCCAGTAGATGGCGCTGGACAGAAAAGTGGCTCCTCCCGGCCCCATATATATCAGGAACCTCCCACAAATTCCCCAGTATTGAAAAGCAGTTAAAATGGAACCGGGGGAACTATAACCATTACAAAAATGTAACAATCACCATACAGAGGTAACTAAGAATAATGATAACAAGAGTGGGGTGGAACAGGACGTGCTGTATACGTATAATACCAATTCTACACGTGAGTAATCACAGAATTGTGTATACAGCACGTCCTGTTCCAGGAGATATTCCTTACTCTTGGGACATCCAATAGCAGTGTCCGTAAGGTAGGGTGGGATCCCCAAAAGTAACAGCAGACAGTTTAAACCACTGCCGCCTGCAGAACTTTGCGACCAAAAGCCGCATCAGCTGAGGCCTTAACATCAACCTTGTAAAACTTAGAAAAAGTATGAACAGAAGACCAAGTGGCGGCCTTGCAAACTTGTTCAACAGAAGCTTGGTGCTGAAGGGCCCAAGAGGCACCAATGGCACGAGTAGAATGAGCAGTAAGGCAGAAGGGAGGCTCCTTCCTCTTAGCAGAGTAGGTCTGTATCACAGCCTGACGGACCACTTGCTGATAGTGGACTTATCTGGAGCCAGACCCTTCTTAGGTCCAGACGGGAGCACAAAAAGAGCATCAGTCTTCCTGAAGGGTTCAGTAGCCACCAGGTAGAACTTCAGAGTCCTGACCACATCCAGAGAGTGTAAAACCCTCTCCTTAGAAGTACTAGGATTAGGACACAGAGAAGGCAAAAGAAAGTCCTGAACTCAGAAACACGCCTCACAGAAGTGATAGCCACCAAAAAGACCACCTTAAGCGTAAGAATGGACAAAGGGGCTCCTTGCAAGGGCTCGAAGGGAGACCCCTGCAGGGCAGATAAGACCAAGTTCAAGTCCCAGACTGGTAACATAGGCTTACGTGGGGGACACACGTGAGTAACCCCCTGGAAGAAGGTCTTGACGAGGGGATGCTGAGCAAAAGATCTTTGAAAGGTCATGTTTCTGCCTTGGCCATTTTTTTCCAGAGTACTGAGCTGAAGACCCAGATCCAAACCATGTTGCAGAAACTCCAGAATCCTAGGAATAGAAAACACACGATAGGGAAGAGAGTTAGACTCGCACCAGTCAATGTAAGTACGCCAAACCCTGTAGGAGATGGAAGAAGAGGACTCTTCCTAGCCCTGATCGTGGTATTTACAACAGAGGAAGGGAGCCCATTTTCCATCAAGATGGAGGTTTCAACAGCCAGGCCGTCAAAGCCAGCGTTTGTAAATTGGGGTGGCGTAGGTGCCCCTGAGTGAGCAGATCTGGAAACCGGGGCAGGGCGTACTGATCTACTGCCAGCTGCATGATGTCTGCGAACCACACTCTTCATGGCCAACAGGGAGCCACCAGTATGGCTGGCACCCTTTCCTGAGCTATCTTGCGCAGCACCCTGCCCAGCAGGGGAAAAGGGGGCCAGAGGATCCTGGGGCAGAGAGACAAAGACTGGAAGCTTGTGATTGTGACAGGACGCAAACAGATCCACATCCGGCTGACCCCAGCGGTGGCACAGGGAGCGAAACACCTTGATGCTGAGGGACCATTCTCCCAGACGAGAGGTCCCCCTGCTCAGAGAGTCTGCCTCCACCTCCGGGATGTACACAGCTGAGATGCAGGAAACATTCTCCTCCGCCCAGGACAGAATCAGGGACACTTCCTTGAGGGCCCTCGTGCTCCGGGTCCCTCCCTGATGATTGATGTAGGCAACCGCCGTCTGGTTGTCCGAGCGGACCTGAACAGCCCGACCCCGCAGGTGTGGGGTTCAATGGGCGAGAATCAACCTGATCACCCTCAATTCCAGAATGTTGATAGGGGCATGGGCCTCCTGAGGGCCCCACTGACCCTGGAATTTCAGGGATTTCCAAAAGCCCCCCCATCCTATCAGACTGGCATCCGTGGTGACAGTCTCCCAGCAGGGGGCCAGAAAGGATCTGCCCCCCAGCAGGTTCCTTGAGTCCAGCCACCACGATAGAGACCGCCTGACCAGAGGGGACAAGACAAACGCCTGATCCAGGGACACAGGGTCCCGATCCCAAACTGACAAGAGGTGAAGCTGAAGAGGCCTCATGTGAAACTGAGCATATGGAACCACCTCGAAGCAGGACACCATCAGGCCCACCAGCTGCATTCCCTGCCTGATGGATGAGGACAAGACAGAAGGAGCAGGGCTTTCTCTTGAAGACTCTCCACCTTCTGCTGAGGAAGAAAGATCTTGACCTGAGATGAATCCAGAATCATGCCCAGAAAGGACTTCACCATGGAAGGAGACAGGGAAGATTTGGGGTGGTTGATCACCCAGCCGAATGACTCTAGTGTGGACACCACCCGCTGAGTGTCCAGCTCTGCCTGATGGAAGGACTGAGAAGCGATAAGCATGTCGTCCAAGTAGGGAAGAATGCCCTGAGATCTGAGCAGAGCCATCACTCCTGCCAGCACCTTGGTGAATACCCTGGGAGCCGAGGTAAGACCGAAGGGCAAGGCCACAAATTGGTAGTGCTGATCCTCCAGAGCGAACCTGAGGAATCTCTGATGACCTGGAAAGATAGGTACGTGAAGGTAAGCATCCTTGATGTCTACAGAGGTCATGAAGTCCCCTGGGCGTAGGAAAGTCACAGCTGAGTGCAGAGTCTCCATGCGAAAGTGTCTGAATCTGACAAATTTGTTGAGGTGCTTCAAATCTAGGATGGGTCTGATGGACCCGTCTTTCTTGGGAACAATGAACAGATTGGAAAAATAGCCTTCGCCCCTTTCCCTCAAGGGCACCCGGCAGATGACATCAAGTCCCAGAAAGCCTTGGACAGCCAGGGACAGTCCCTGAGCTGACAGGGGGTTTTGAGCTAAACGGGATTTGATGAATCTTGGGGGCGGCCAGGCTACAAACTCTATCTTGTAACCGGAGGACACTACCTCCTGAACCCACCGGTCTGAGACGTGAAGCCACCAGACATGAGCCAAGAGCCGAAGCCGTCCCCCCACCCGGATGGGTGAGGGCGCCCCTTCATGCCTGAGGGGGCTTGGGGGAGGACTTTGTCTTGGGACCCCAGGGGGGGCCAGGGCAGCCACGTTCTTTGCCCCTGCCCCAATAATCTCCACAGGCTCCAGCAAAGGAAGCTCCCCGTCCAATTCTGGAGCCCCTGAAGGAAGGAGAAAAGGCACCTGAACCCCGAAAGGACCCGGGCTGCCTTCTATGCTGAGGTAACTTGCCTCCCTTAGCAAACAAATCCAGAAGTTCACCAAAGAGGAGCAGCCCCTTGAAGGGAAACTCAGTGAGAGCCTTCTTAGCAGCGTTGTCAGCTGCCCACTGGCGCAGCCAGACCGAGCAGCTTATCGCCACCAACAAGGCAGAAGCCCTGCCACACATTCTAATGGTATCATCCAAGGCAGAGAGAACATATGCAATAAATTCTTCACAACGCAGAAGAGCTCTATACTCTTCAGTACCTGCATCATCAGGGGCCCCATCTAAGAGACCCCTGAGCAGACTTTTAATAGCTACAGCCGTAATGGTCCCCACACAGGCAAAGGCATGGCAAGCCAGCTGATCAATGCGCCTGTCCTCCCCATCCCTCAGTGTAGTAGAGTCAGGGGAATGCATGACGGATGTGTTAGACAACCCCAGAACTGGTGCATCCAGGGATACGCTGGAAAGGGATACCGCTTATCCCAAATCTTTGGCACCCCGGGGAGCCAGCTAGGCTGTTCCCACTCCTTGAGCACCAGATTATTAAAATGAGCTTGTTCAGGAAACTCCAAGCATGGTTTAACAGTATGAAACAACTCCCCCTGCTGCCGCAGAGCCACGGCAGGAGGAGAGATACAGAGTACATCTAAAATGTCAGCTAAAAGCCTGTCCGTATCATCTGAAGCCCATGGGTCAGGCCCAGAATCGGCACCATACACGCTAGAATGTTCCTCAGATGATTCTGAATCAGAAAATAATTCCCCCTCTTCTAGGGGGGTATAACCAGTAACATCAAAAAATTCCTCTGCCTCCATAGGAAAGAAGGAAACACCAGGTAATAAATGCCGCTTCTTAGCAGAAGCCTTACGCGGGCCAGACCCAGCAATATGTCTTTCAATGCTGGCAACCCGAGCAGCTAAATCAGGTTGAGACTCCCCACTGGTATGCACCTCACTTCGAGTCAGATGTAAGTGTGGGGGGGGGGGGGTAGGCGAAGCCCGAAGGGGTGCAGGCCCAGCCACCCGTAACCCAGACTGCAGCGCAAGCGTCTGCTGGGCGCAGGTACACACACCCTGACATCATCACTTATAGGGGATACCCCACACGCCACACACAGCCGGGCTTGTCCCGAAGGAACCCCAAGCACATTATCCTGAGAAGCCTCCATATGGTGATTATTGTGGCACAACAGGCCAATTGGGATTGACAACAATAAGGCTACCCCAAGTATGCAATACAGAGAAATACAAAATATATCAGCCCGCAGGGGCACTTACGGACCGCGATAGGGAGACGCCAGACACACGCAGCAGAGAACTAAAATGGCGTCCGCATATACCTCGATGGGCGGGCTGTGGAGACAGTGATGCAGAACGCGTCAGCCGCAAGGCCCGCCCCCCCGAAGAGCGCGAAAACGTGCCCACATGACAAAGCTAGCCAATGATCCGCCGACCACGGAGTGGAGTACAAGCGTGCGGCGGCGGCAAAAGAAACCAGTGCAACCAATTCAAAGGGATCATAACATAAATAATATAGACAAGACATGCACCCCGCCCCCCCCCCGAGATCTACCAGGGAGAGCGAAGGGGAAGCGACGGCCAGCCTAAAGGGAGCCAACTGCGGGGACAGGGGGCATAAGACGCGGGAGGGGCATCCCATACGGCTCACCATGGGCCTGTACCACCTACCCTTTGGTGGGGGACTGCGGTTGGAGCAGCACTCTTTAGCACCTGACTGCGGTGCTGCCTACCTTCACCCGAACCAGTGCAGCCTAAGCTGGGAGGCAGTAAAAGGAAACGGGTGGGAATAGTTCTACAGGGCCGCAGGCTAATAGCCCCGCTCACCTGCAAGTAGAGAGAGCCATCTTCTAGTCATTGCAGCCCAGACTGCAGAGAAGAACTGGGGAATTTGTGGGAGGTCCCTGGTATGGGGCCAGGAGGAGCCACTTTTCTGTCTCTGCAGTCCAGCGCCATCTACTGGATGTATAACCCAAGAGTAAGGAATATCTTCTGGAACAGGACGTGCTGTATACTTAGAATAAAGAAAGAGACCCGCAACTTTACTCCATAAAACAAGACACAATAGTCTAACTTCACATAAGGAAAAGGGAGAGAAAATGCTGTATGCTGCCCGTTCGGATGTTTAGAAAAGAAGTTACCAGGTACCCAACTTAAGTTTTCTCAAAACATCCTCCGGGCAGCATACACTGAGAGATAGCCGATATCTACCTCATTGGGTGGGAAGAACAGCACGAAGGACACTTCTACCAAAAGACTGATCCTTCTGGGAGAGAAGATCGAATCCGATAGTGCCTGGCAAATGTTCTAGCTGAGGACCAAGTAGCTGCTTTACAGATATGTTCCATAGAGACCCCAGCCTGCTCTGCCCAGGATGTAGAAACACTTCTTGTAGAATGAGCCGTGACTCCACCTGGTATGGAATTATTCTGATAAGCCATTTTAATCGTATTCTTCATCTATCTTGCTAACGTCGTCTTAGACACTTTCTGACCCTTCCTTGGGCCTGAAAAGGACACGAGCAAGCTATGAGCTTTCTCCTACTCTTTCTGGGGTCCAGCCCCACCGGATTCTTCCAAAATCATCCTCATTAAGAGGGAAAACTTGCTTTGATCCTAGATCAAAGATTGGGATTCTGACCTAAAATCCCTGAGGGTATCCTGGGCCCCTGGCAATAATAAAGCCTCCAGGACCGAGAAATGAACCCCCTGCTTAAACAGGCCCACAGCACCGGAATACTTTACCTTCCTGGTTCAGGAGCTAGTGGTCTGGCTCCTACCTCACGGAGGAAAACGAACACAACTGGGGATTGGAGGAGTCAAGCTTTTATTTTATTCTGGTGGTCACGTGTTCCCCTTTTGTGGGAGGGACTCAGAAGTCTCCGTGTATGCTGCCCGGAGGATGTTTTGAGAGAACTCACCTATCCACTGGTCCCGCCTTTAAACTCGCCTTAAAATCTGCCTTTAAACTTATTATGTTATGTCCTCCACCAGTTTCTTATGGCACAGAGGGGTAAGGTGGGGTAGCTTTGGGGTGAGTAGAGCCACACAAACAGAAGCCCACCTCATACTGAAAGCAGAATAGGTGTACATCAAACTGTATCCAAACAACTGCCAGATTGAATTGTACAGGCCAAGTAAGCTGCTCTGTAGGATTTGGGGTATTGTTACATAATATATTGTTATACGATAGATTCACTTTAAAGGAAAACTCCCTTTTTGTCAGGTTTTTGATGTTCTGCCTTATTGTTTTCCTCTTCTGGAATGTAAAATAAACATTTAATTGTGATTTACTAATCAGCCCGCTGTTTTCAATTTTCTTAAATTCCTGTGAGCCTGTGATCCAAAAGTGGGCGTGGCATTCCTGGCTATGACTAAAAACGACTGGCTCAAGAGTCCCAGAATCATCCCACTGCAGCAGCAGCTTTGACAAAACCATGCAACAGTAATGACCTCCCCAGGTGAAAACACAGCCAGTAACTCTTTAGCCACTGGAATGATTTAGAGGAGATGGGGTTAAACCTGCAGTCTCTGCCTTGTCAGATGATTAGCAAGCTAGAGTCAGGAAGTCCTGGATATGTACTCCAAAAGACCACTTTGGTGTACATTGCTAATATAAACACGTTGTTGTTTTCTTTTATAACACAGAGTTGCAAACAAATAAAAATGAAAAGAGCAGATAAGCTCAGCACATTGTGGACAAAATTTTGGCGCACAATAATGGGGACTTTAAAAAAGCCCATCACAAGTGTAATTACTCATTAAAAGCCAAGCACGTAGGTTCTACAGTGTTGCTTCTCCTACCATTAACTGCCAAGCCAGTAGAATCTACGTTCTTAGGGTTTAAACAGGTTTGCGGGCACAAAAAGTCACTCACCTCCATCTAGGATACAGTGCTGGGACTCTTCTACCCCCCCCTCCCCCCTGATGAGTATCCAATATTCCCCGGGGTCTTCAGCAGGGCCATTCCTTGCCCCACACGCTGGCTTTGGACATCATGCCAGGCCGCTGCATAGAGAGGCCTTTTATAGGGCAAGTCAGATGATATCATCTGACTCGCCCTATAAAAGGTCCCTTCCAGTGGCAGCAAGCAAGTCAGAGGCGGAGAGTGATCAGCAGAACCGGATGCAGGAGCAGAGGGCTATGATCCTTTGGCCCTGCAATCACTTCTGCGACGGTGATCAGCGTTGGATCAGAGGTAAGTAAAGAAATAATAAATTACATTTTCGCTAGTGTGTGTTTTTTTACAATTAACTCTTTGTGAACTGGTAAGAGGTCCATGAGACCCCTATACCAATTCACAGGGCAGGCAGTTCACCCTGGCCCCATTACCTACCTCCCCAAAGCCCAAGGGGGCAGAGGAGCCCCTGGCCTGTGAGGACTATGGGCTGTTAGCTGGTGAGTGGGCTGGTTTTGCTGGGAAGGGGGACCCCTACGCATTTTTTTTTAAAAAAGGGGTTTATTAAAAAGTAACCCTTGATCGTAGTTGCTCTTTTGAGTTTGGAGGGTTTTCTGGGCATGAACAGGGGCTATGAATACATGTAATACAGTTGAGTTCGGGAGAAATGGGGTTTTTACATGCAATATGGCATTTTTTATTAAAAAATGTGACGAAGGTTCAAAAAAATATATAATTTTTTAAAATTATTTTTAACATATATTTCCCTCAAAATATTATGAATGCACTAAAAAATTACAAATTCTCATGTTAAAGTCCAAACTCTCCCCAAAGACAATATATCATTTTTACATAAATAGCACGAAATGGTGAAAATGGTTTCACAACAGAGGGTGACAAAATATCAAGTAGGCTGGCAGATAAACTTTTGTATCTATGTTGGGTATTTTTCTGTTCGGATGACCTTGCTGTTTCAGATGTAGCTTGTTTTGTCTTATTGATATTTTAGGAAAATGTGTTTTTTATTCTGTGTTCATTAATTATTTAGGGTAAAATTATTCAGGTGTGATCTTTGACAGTATAGTTTGTGGGGGGATTGCAAATGTAAAGGGTTGTTTTTCTTAAAAAAAAGGTGAGCATAGTATTTTATTTGAAAATCTCTATGGGCAATAGGGAGATGCCTGTAAATGGGAGATGCTGCCTATTATTTGGTTGTTGGGGGATGGTGTTTTAGCACATTTGGTTCAGAATTTTTTTCCTTATTTTTCAGTCTTATGGGCAAGTGCAAATTTCATGGCGAAAAATATGATACCTTTTTATTGAAAAAAGCTACACTTTGTAAAAATAGAATTAAAAATATTTTCATTTCATTGAAAAAAGCACTGAAAAAAAACTGCCAAATTTCATGTTAAAGACCAAATTCTGCTGAAAAAAAAAAACAATATATAATTTCCCTGTGTAAACCCTGGACATTCCTTCGAAAACCACAGTTAAACATATATAAAGCAAAATTGTGGTCAGGCAATGACAACAGAGGGTGACTTACCGTAATATCTAGGTAGGCTGGCAGTTAAAGGGGTTAAAGTGGACCAACACCCAGGATTTTGACTATCCTGGGTCTTGGTCCACTTCGCTGTGTGAAACCCTCCCGAACCCCCCGAAAAACTCACCTCTCCCCGGTCCCAGCGCCGACGGACAAGGAATCTGACAGTCCCGGACAAGCGGCTCCTCTTATAGATTCCCGGGCCGATCACCCGTGGGTGTTGGTCCACTTTAAGGAGAAAGTCAAATTTTATGAACTTTCACACAGACCTCAGTTTTGGGTGGGTTATCAGAGGGTACAGGCTCCCCGCTTACCTTTCATCCACTCCCACGCTGCTGATCTCTATCATGTACCCCCTGCTTTGAGAAGTCAGGAGCTTATTATTACTATTGATTATTCATAAAGGGCCATCGTATTCCGTGGCGCTGTACAAGGTAAAAGTACAGAGGTCAAAAAAGTAAATACTTAATAATAATACAACAATGAAGGCAATGCGTATAAAACACACGTTATTATGAATTCAATGTAACAGACAAGAAAATAAACACATAGATGCAAGAATACATTAGGAGAGGGGGCCTGCCATTGTGAGCTGTCAATCTAAAGGGAGGAGGGGTGGGACAATATACCAGGTCACAAGGGGTATGTGCTATGCAGGTGCCCAGTGTTGTGAGGGATGATAAGAATATAAGTGGGTGGGTTAAGTACAGAATTGTATTATTCTAAGTATACAGCACGTCCTGTTCCAGAAGTTATTCCTTACTCTTCGGACATCCAATAGCAGTGTCCATAAAGTAGGGTGGGATCCCCAAAAGTAACAGAAGACAGTTTAAACCACTGCCGCCTGCAGAACTTTGCGACCAAAAGCAGCATCAGCTGAGGCCTTAACATCAACCTTGTAAACTTCCTCCCACTTTAGCAACACAGAGTCACCGGAATATGACACTTTCAGGATGACCCACTCTGTAAAACCCCCAGATCACCTGCAAACTCCATACCTTTCTGCTGGCCCACGATTGCGGACCGCATCCCTGTGGCTGTGCGCACTCCCGTCCCCAGTCATTCAGTTTGGGGGGGGGGGGGGCGGCACGCACTCTGCAGGAAAACTGGGGATGTGGCCACCATCTATGCCCTGCCTAAACCATGGCTTTATGCCGTGTATTATTATGCATGCCATAAAGTGCTGATTGAATGAGCTGCGACTCATGCTCCATGGAAATGGCAGAGAGGTGAGTAGAGTGGGTGATCTGGGAGCTTCACACAGCAGGGTATGCCAATTCGGGATGCCCCAGGGACAAGAACCAGTCACTGGGATAGTCAAAATCCTGGTGCAGGCACGTGTCTTGCTAGAGGGATAGCAGACATGCAGCCGAGCCTCGCACTGTTGGACCAGGAAACAAGGTAAGTGTATAGGGTGACCTGGGCGGTTTCACACAGCACAGCATCACGATTTTGGATTCCCCCAGGGGAGGGAATTGATATATTCCCAGGCCAATCGCGCTAGGTTCTGGTCCACTTTAAAGCTATTTGTTAATTTACTAACAAAGGGTTATTTGTTAGCGCGTGCTTCCATTTCTCCCATACAACTTGCTCCCTTCTAAACTTTTGCGCTTCCATTCAAGCCATACAACTTGCTCCCTTTACACAGCAGGGCATCCCAATTTGGATTGCCCCAAGGAGTGTAATTCCCTCCAAAAGACTGCAGAGCTTCCAATGTTCCTTTTAAAGTGGACCAAAACCGAGCACGATCAGATTCCCAGGCCGGTCGATTCTCTCCCTCTGTGGGGCATCCAAAATCACAAATGCCAGGTGCAGGCACGCGTCCTGCTAGAGGGATAGTGGGGATGCGGCCGCGGCTCGCACCGTTGGACCGGGAAGCAAGATAAGTGTATGGGGTGACCCAGGTCACCCATACACTTACCTTCTCGGTTCAACGGCGCATGTGCGAACCACGGCCGCATCCCGCTATCCCTCTAGAAGGGCACGCTCCCTGTTAGAGGGAAGTGGGGGATGCAGCTGTTAGCGTGCTTGGAGCCGCTGGCTTTAGACGCCGTCTTACATGGCGTTACGTCGGCGGCTCGGAGCGTGCTGATTGGACGAATGGCCGCACATGCGCTGTAGGACCAGGAAGAGGCGAGTTTGTTCGGACAATCTGGGGGAAAGGACCAAAACCCAGGATAGTCAAAATCCTGGGTTTTGGTCCAGTGTAAAGCTATTTGTTAGCTCAGAGTTAATGGCAGGCGGGCTTCAATTCATCCCATACAGCTTGCTCCCTTCTAAACGAATTAGAGCTCCCAGCATGCCTGGCAGGTGGCATCACAAAGCCACACGGTTGAACCAGCCCGAACTGACCCGAACGATAGCTCAGAGCCCGAACACATTACGGGCGCCTCAGGTATAGCGTTACGGTACAGTAGCGTGTCGTCACGGTGTAAGTCCCGCCCCACAGCGCTTCCTCCGCCGCGGACGCGTCTTCTTTCTCCTCCTCCCTTCGATGCTCTGCTGCTGCTTCCGCCGCCGTTGTGAAAAAAAGAGGAAGAGGCGACATTAACCTGAAAGAAAAAATAATCCGAGACCAATGCCGCGGGGCCGACCCCCGAAACCACGGGCCGGGGACGGATCGCTGACAGGTAAAAAAAAAACCTTGTTGTGGTACAGGGAGAACAGAGGCTGGCGCGCGCACAAGCAGCTTGCCCGCATACGATGTTAGGTTTGTGTGTATGAGCTCATATAGTCCCCGGATATGGAGGAGAGGCCGGACTGTGAGTGTGAGGCGTCTTCTCCCGGAGACTGGGCGGAATGATACGGTATGGGGGGACGCAGCACCCGGACTACAGGCAGCGGCGGGATGATACAGGAGATGCAGCAGCGCAGCCGTGTGTGTCGGAGCAGTGGCGCCGGGATATAGCGGTGCTGCACTGTGTACCGAGGCCTGTTGGATTGTTTCCCCTCAGCCGCACAGGATTCTGGGCAATATAATAAGCGCGGGATGCTTTCTCCCTGGAGTATAATGTGGAGCCGGATACACCGTGCAAACTTTACACCATTCTGTTGCTTCCAAGAAGCTCACACTCTAATGTGCCTTCATAATAAGCGCAGTGTGTTACTGTACTGATGGGAGAGAGCACTGGTGTATTGGGTGGCAGACCTAGCTCCTGTCTGTTTTCACTAATGTCTGGATTATTGGGACACAAATACTCTCCACCAATAATATAAGCAGTATTGTTCTGGCCACCCCCCCTTTATTCCCAGTTTCTTTGAGACCTAAGTCCAGGTCTGAGGCACTCGTGCCCACTGGTTAACCTTGTGGAGCTCATTCTGATGGGATGTGGAAACTGCTGCACACAGCAGGCGCTCCTGTGCCTATCTGAATGCAAGTGTATAGCCTTACCTGGTCCCCTTGTTAGATGGAGCACCAGGAATAAAAGTATGTATTGATGGGATTCTTGGCAGTAGCTTGTCAATAGATTTTAGGTCTGTACTGGTAGTATCAGGGTCAGTTTTAATTGACATCGCAGTAGTAGTCACATTGCTATTCCACACATGCCCTGATGTCCACTCTCTTAAAAACCATTAAGTCAAATCATTAAAAAAAGTTTAATGATTTAATCCACATCACAGTCGAAATACACAGTTCACAGGCAGTACACTTGCATCGCTTGCATAGGAAAAAGCTCCAAAAGGATGTTTCAGTGTAAGGGTTAAATAGTCTTGTGTTCTTCAGGCAGGGCACAGATACACTGACTTATCAGAACATTTTAGCATAGGTTTAACCAGGTTTGTGTCTGTCAGCATAAAACACAGGTACTCTTCATCGGCACGTTTCATCTTTGCGTTAAAGTGGACCGTCACCCTCCCGTGATCGGCCCGGGAAGCGATCACCTCCCTCCCCGCGGGACATCCGAGATCGGGATGTCCCGCGGGGTGAAACACCCCCTTACCTTATCTTTGGTGGCGGCCGGCCGCCGCCTCCCTCACGCCCCTCTAGGCGTGCCCGCGCCGGCCGGCGGAGGAGCCGCTTGTCCGGGACTGTCAGATTGCTTCTCCGTCGGCGCTGGGAGCAGGGAGAGGTGAGTTTTTCGGGGGGGGGGGGGTTTCACACAGCGGGGCACCCCGATCGGGGGTGCCCCACCGAAGTGGACCAAGACCCAGGATAGTCAAAATCCTGGGTGTTGGTCCACTTAAACAGGCTTGTCTTTCCCTATTACATGTAGGCCTTTTTCCGGAGGGAGAATCGGGCGGCCACCACCCCACACGTCATTCTTCTCACTCTCTCTCTCTCTGCAACTCAGTGAGCCACGTCCAACTTGGTTTTAGTTGTACCCGGGCCTCATCATTGTAGTAGCCCCACCAGCTGTGTCACATGGAGAGGCTACTCCAGTCTTCCCCCTTAGCATGGTTATGGATGATCCCCACTCCAGCCACCCCTTATAATGCCTTTGCTCTATACAATGTTGCTGGTATTTTCCCTTTCAAAAACCTCCCAACCAATCTCTGCAGTTTTCTGTTTCCAAATGTATGTTATGCCCCCTGACTCATCCTAAAGGGAAATTGTACACCCAGATTCCAACTGTCTTAATAAAATCTCTTTTCTATTTGTTGTCTTATTCTCCCATCTATTGACTAAAGTGGGAATAGCAACACCATTTTCACATTAATTGATAATACTTACCCACTGCTTTTATTCAATCCTTTTTTAAGCACACAAATGTGTCAGCGTGGTTTTTGATACTACCACAGGTATATTTTTGGTGGGCCGGCTGATTAAACCAGACAGCATGGGTTTTGGACAAAATGGGTGTTGTTCTGGGTTCAGGGGGCATTCAGCTGGAGAAAGGAAAGATTTTGATTTGTGGACCTTCATGCGCAGAGGGGCATTCACAACTGGGATGCCTTCCTGCGCCCGGAACAAGACAATAAAACAAAATGGTAGTTCTGGATTACCCCTCCTCCCCAGGCATTCTGATTCAGGATGCCCACTGTGTGAAAGCCCACCTTGTAGTCAGGATACTAAGTGCTTTACTTAAGGGCAAAAAGGCCACTCCTGTTCTACCAAGACAGAGTCAGATGAATATAAGAAAGATGCAAACAGTGTGCTAATAAATGACGGGTTTGGGGGCACAATTCTAACCCAGATGATTATTTTGAAATGTTCTTTCTTCTTTCACAAGGACACCTCGGGTGCTTAGACAGGACAAACTTGTGCAGCTCCCAAGCACCAGGGTTATATAAATCACATACCAGAAGGCTTAAAGTGGACTAACACCCAGGATTTTGACTATCCTGGGTTTTGGTCCACTTCGGTGGGGCACCCCGATCGGGTGTGCCCCGCTGTGTGAAACCCCCCAGAACGCCCGGAAACACTCACCACGCTGCTACGCGGGCGCTCGTCCAATCAGAAATCACAAATGGCCGGCGCGGGTGTGCGCCCTGCTAGAGGGAAGCGCGAGACGCGGCCGTGGCCCGCGCATGCGCCGTTGGAACGGGGTTAAGGTAAGGTTTCTGGGCTTCCTGGGGGGTTTCACCCCGCGGGACATCCCGATTTCGGATGTCCCACAGGGAGGGATCTGATCCTCTCTGGGTGTTGGTCCACTTTAATCATAAAAGCCACTTGAATCTAGGCCCTCTTGAGGAACCAAACACTTTTTTGTGTAGTCACAGTAAAATCTCCCGATTATTTCAATGGAATTCCAATAAAAAAGATTCATGCAAAGATAAAACAAGGAGGAACATAGCGTAATACCATTTAAAACAAGGCAAACCAGAAGTAAATTAAAGGAGCACTATCGCAAAAAAAAAAAGGGGCCAATAATAAAAATCCATATAAATGTGCTGGATGGTGGGAGTAGAGGTCACTTATACATCCTGCATCAAGAAATATCCAGCCAGGCTTGTTTTTTATTAATGGAAGGAAGAGGAAATCGGGTGACAGGTCCTGTCACCCCTAATACACTAAACCTGTCACCCCTGGCTTTTACTACTACCAGGAGAAGAAAACCACGAGCTTGGCCGAAGTTTTATTCAGGTTGGGTGTATAAGTGACCCCTCCTCTCATTAGCCATTGTGTTTATATGGGTTTTTAATATTACACAATTTCGCGATTGTGCTTCTTTAAGCAGGAGAAGGAAACGAGAAGTGAGCACCTCCGTTACCCGCGGCCGAGGGAACGGATCATGGGGCCGCCTTGGAATTTTTTTAAATAATGAGCCACATCTGAGGTATTTGACTCACAAATCGGGGGAAATGTTTTGAACCTCCCCCAGTTTCATGCATATGTGGATTTGATATGCGAGTTTTTAATTTACTTCTGGTAAGCACAATAAAATCGGGCTGGTTTGCCTTGTTTTAAAGGCAAACGAGAGATTTTACTGTTACTACACAAAAAAGTGTTTGGTTCCTCAAGAGGACCTAGACTCAAGTGGCTTTTATGATTAAGCCTTCTGGTACGTGATTTATATTACCCTGGTGTTTGGAAGCTGCACAAGTTTGTCCTGTCTAAGCACCTGAGGTGTCCTTGTGAAAGAAAGAAAATTTAAAGGGACATTATATCCCCGCGGAGTTATTATTATACTTATTATACTCCTGCGTTGGGAAAAATATCTTTATTTAAAATACTTATTATAATAATTATAACTTTACGGCGTCTGTGGGTGAAGTTTTCTTTGCCTAAGTGAACAAATTATCATTTTACCTTCTGTAAGAGGAAAAGTATAAGGCACACCAACAACCTGACAAAAGTTTTTATTAAAAGCAGAATAATAACCAGTGCATCGGGCCTGGAATCTAAAAGAGTAAGGGTGGTGGGGCAGGGGGTTACATAGAGACAGTGCAACTCCCTTCTATCAGTGAGTCAACTTAAAGCGGACCTTCACTCTAAATAAGAGCCTATCTTATATGTTTCCCCCCACACTGTACACACAGATTGCTCACATTAAAAATCATCCTACCTGCATCTACTGCATTTTATAAGCCTTTAAACATCCAAGATGGCGGCTTATGGAAGCTGCCATTTTTGCAGGCAGCCTGCAAACAGGAAGTGCCTGCAAACAGGAAGTGACTGTGCTGCTCTGCATTCTGGGACTGCTGACCTTTACCTGACCCCAGCTCTGCTCTGTCTGAGCAAAGCACAGCTATAACCCGCCCCCCTGTACCTTATCCCACTCTCCTCTCCTCAGTAAGTGTGATGCTTCTGAGTCAAGATGGCGGCACCCGTATCCTAAATTCCCGTACAGAGTTGCAGCCCAGTGGGGGAAAGTATAATAAATTAGTGACTAAACATGTAAAATATATTAATTTTAGATGCTGAGGAATTGTTTTTTAAGAGTTTGGGCTTTTCATTAAATCGGGGTGAAGGTCCGGTTTAAAGCGGACCTTCAGCATCATGTAATGAAAAGCCCAAACCCTTAAACTATTCCCCAGCATTTAAAATTAATATATTTAACATTTTTAGTCACTTACATTTTATTCTTTCCCTTACTGGCCTGCAACTCTGTTCAGCACTCTAGGATATGGGCGCCGACATCTTGGTTCAGTAGCATCACATACTGAGGAGAGGAGAGGGTTCAAAAGTACGGGGGAGCAGGGATATAGCTGTGCTTTGCACGAACAGAGCAGAGCGGGGGTCAGGAAAAGGTCAGCAATCCCAGAATGCAGAGTGGCACAGTCAGAACACACTTCCTGTTTTCAGGCTGCCTGCACCTCCATGGGCTGCCATCTTCGATGTTTAAAGTCTCATAAAATGCAATAGATGCAGGTAGGATGATTTTTAATGTGGGCAATCTGTGTGTACAGTGTGGGGGGAAACATATAAGATAGGCTCTTATTTAGGGTGAAGGTTCAGTTTAAATTCCCTTCTGTCCTCTCCATATCCCTGTACCCATAAATTCCTCTCCTTCAATGAAACAATTGTTTCAATCTCAGCACAACAATGCACATCCTGCCCTCTCCCTCTCTGCTTCTCCTTGCTGCAGATGACAACCCACCCCTCTTGTCATTCTGGATGAACAGAACAAAACCCTCAGCTGACCTTCCCTTAGGGCATCCTGATTGCCCCACTGTGTGAACCCCCCCCCCCCCCCCCCCCCAAACCGGGTTGACACAAAATTCACTTTTGCCCTGGCTTTTGCATCTGCATCCTCAGCATCTTTGGGCTGAGGTGTGTTCCTGTGCCCAGCCATTCAGATGGGCTGGAAGCAGGAGCATGCCCACGTCTAAAGGGTAATGGGAATGCGGCCACACCCATTCACAATTACTGAGCTCTGGTCTAAACAGGACTGTATTGACGATCATTACTTTAGGCAAGGCAAAAGAGCAGCTGAGCATAGTAAACCTGCCAATTAGTTAAGTCCGCTTTTCTCTTCTGCTCCAAATGTCCTTTCTGATAGCTTCTTCTCCTGCACGTCCGGTTTCACTTTCTGCTCGTCGTCCCTCAGTGCACAGTCCATTCACAGCATCGTTGTTGTGTGCGCGCTGACAGCCCAGAATCTGAGGTCACGCTGGAAGGGAAGGGCTGGCATGGCTGGAGCTTGCTGGGGAGGAGCAGAGTTGACCAGATGCATACTGAGGAGAAGGGACATCATTTGAGATAAGGGACCAGCGCTGTGGGACGACAAGCAGAAAGTGAAAGTGCAGGTGAAGAAACTGCCAGAAAGGACGTTTGGAGCAGAAGAGAAAAGCGGAACCCAGCGGACTTTATTGATTGGATTGGCATTACTATGCTCAGCTTTGTCTTTTGACTTGCCTAAAATATGGCTTTTAATATGTACCGCATATGGTGCTGATTGGACGAGAGCCTGTGCATGCGCCAAATCGGAATGCTCTTGGGCAATAAATAAGACCTGGGATAGTGAAATTACCAGGTTTTGTAAACCTCATATAACACTGCTGCACTAAACCTCCCTCACACCCATTATTTTGCTAAGCTCATACATATAGGATGTGAACCTGACCCATTCCTGCAGGCTGATTTTTGTCCTGTCCTGCACTTCACAATGACCATTTGTTCTAAACACATCTGGACATCAACTCAGTTAATTGGCTGAGCCCAGGTGTGCTCTTTAAAATGGTCAGTGCTAAGTGCAGGACTGTCGCTGGAGTTGATACCCTCCTAAAGCTCCAATCCTGCTGTGTTACCCCACCATTGTTACCTGTGCACTCTGTAATGCACACATAGTGCATTACTGACTGGCCTTCATCCATGATTTGTTCATTACCAATTTTTTCATCATCATGAACTTGACAGAAATCTGGTTAAATGCCCCCAGATACAACTTGATACCTTCCGTCCTCTCATATGGGAGTCTACAATTCAGGTACACCCCCAGACATAAAACAATTTAGTATTTTAGGATTCTTGGGGCATAGATTGCCATTGTATGCTTGCACACACAAGATTTTTTTCTCTGCATGTAATTTATTTGTGCAGTTAGTGTTCACATGCCTGGAGTGGTGGGCTGCCCTAATTACGACGCCGGGGAGAAGTTAGGGCCATGCATTTCCCATGGCAGGGAATCGAACCTACAAGCTTTAGGCCATGACTGTCCCAGGTGCCAACCGCTGCTCCTTGAATCTTTACTTGCCTTCCTTTTCCTTGCGTCCTACAGCTATCAGCCTCTGACCCCACCAATGTCCCAGGTGCCAACCGCTGCTCCTTGACTTCTTTACTTGCCTTCCTTTTTCTTGCGTCCTACACCTATCAGCCTCTGGCCCCACCACTCACTTTCTCTCAACCAGGCTCCTTCAGTTTCTTTCCACTGATATTGCCACAATAATAATACCTATTTACATGAACATTCTAGTTACTAGCAGACTACTCTCATCTCCTTCTCAGGCCTCAGTCAGGTCCACTGCTCCCAACCATAAAGACAGCCCTACTCCAGACCTCCTCATTAACCTTTGCTCATTATCAAACTTCTCTGCTGTCACTCTCTGGCCATAGCTTTCGAACCCTAATGCTCTCTTCCATTTCCTTCACGACTGGCATGCACATACAGGAAGTCCTTATTTACTAAAATGGACCTACATGAGTGAACATAGCCTCCCTGCTGTCTGAGCCAAACTATAAAAAGACTCAACTGATCCATTGCGGGTCACCAGGAGGCAGGAGATCAGAAGCTAAAGCACAAACATTTGCAGACAGCACCTCTATCAAGTAAGCTTTAGTAAAACATGGCACTTCAGTGCTGCAGGGGCCCCTCCCAAGTCTGACACTGTCACGTTCCCTCTGTGAGGGCCAGCTATAAACTGCACATAGGCTGTGGATCAACAAACTGGAATTTTTTGCACCATCTGTGCAAAAGACAAACAGCAAACTGACTAACTCTTCAAATATACACCAACACAGGATCAGGACAAGACTATATATATATATATATATAGTATATATACAATAAAGATCTATACAAGATATCTAGGATATGCAAACTATGCCAGATATGCTGGGCATAAAGAATGGCTCTGCAGCAGGAGGGTGTCAGAAATACCTGAATAGGGAAGGTTTATGCTGGATGCAAATGACTGAACAGGAGGAATATGAAAGCCAGGAGCTGAGCAGGCCTGGAGGAGAAAAACTACAAAATGAGCACTGACACAAAAGTGCTCTGAACTACTGGTATGAAAGAGTACTGACACACAAGCGCCTTGAACCTGTGGACACTACAAAAGTGAGGACAGCAACACCTGCTGGTGGAGACCAGTACACAAACCAGATATCAAGTTCGAACAGTGCCACCAGCAGGTTACTGGGCAGGATTGCAGCTAAGAACCCAAGCTTTGCCTTACAAATTCTACCTTTTTTCTTCCAATCCATTCCAGGCCGTCCCTTAATCATTACACCTGAGTAATTCCTGCCCGGATGTGGCGTGGACTGCAAGATTAAAGGTGTGGCTCCTCCCGGCCCCCTATAAGTAGCAGCTGTCTATAATCAAAGACCAGTTTATTTCTTGCAGTTTGGAAGGACTGTGAAGATCGCTGGGTGGATCAGTTGGCATGTCGTGCTTTTATGGGGTCGACCTTGTGGCTGGCCTGTGCTACATCCATAGCATTTTTTGTGAGTAGGAGGTTGTTAAAACAACTGGACTCTAAGACTTGTATGGCTCGTTCACGGAAGCCATGATCCCAGTTCATCAAAGCCAGTTGGCTCTAACAGGGTGATCCAGGCTATGGAGGTTTGATCTGGTTGTGGGCCAGAGGCCTAGCTCTGGTAGTCGCCTTAAGGTGTGCTTTATGGCTTATGACATAGCCTCTAAAATGGAATATGACAGGACTCCCCTTTTAAGGTGGGGCGTCTGTTTGGGGAGTGCTTGGTTGACTTGGTAAAGCATGCTACTAGTGGTAAGTTATTTAATCTGCCACAGAAGCCGAAGTCTAATGCTGCTTCCGCAGGGCTTCTAATGCTCCAGGGTTCCGGCTAGGGGTTCGGCCTCTTCTGGATACCGAAGATAATTTTTTTTTTTGAATAAGACAAAGTTCCAAACTAAGGCAACAGGTGTCTGGCAAAATAAAGCCAGACCCCCTTCGTAGCCGACTCAGGCATGAAGGGATGCCCCCTCCCTCGAGGTTTGGGGGGAAAGCTTCTGCTTTTGGCTCATATTTGCAGGCTTCATGTAACAGATATTTGGATACAGGAAGTTGTATCCTCAGGTTACAAAATCAAATTCGCAACCAGACCACATCAGAGATCTCTGGTCAGGGGTATCCCGAATTCAGCAGAAAGCAGAAGCATTGAGATCTGCCGTATCTCACCTTTTTAGAGATTGGAGTTTTTATAACCACAGTGTATATATAAGGATGCATACCTACATTGTAGTAGGTGGCCTACTTCTTCAGTTTGTGGCGCTACCCTTCGGTCTATTATTAGCACCAAAGGTGTTTACCAAGGTGTTGGCAGGTCTCATGTTTTTCTCTAAGAAGTCAGGGATACATGTAATCCCTTATTATTATTATTATTATTATTATTGTTTGTTTATATAGCGCCATCAACTTCCGTAGCGCTTTACAAGGTAAGAATACAGACAAGGTAAAACATATAGCACAGAGAACAATACAAAATTAGATGCCACAGGTTAAAACCAAGTGTTGTGAGCACAGGAGACAATAGGGAGGAGTGCCCTGCCCTTGCGAGCTTACAGTCTAAAGGATGGGGGTGGAGACAAAGGGGGCGGGGTCACAAGTGGTAGAGCTTGAGTATGGCTGCATGTGCCATTGAAGGTTATAGGAGTTGCTTACACCAGGTCATATGCTTGTCTGAAGAAGTGAGTTTTGAGGGCGCTTTTAAAGGCTTGGAGTGATGGAGAGTGGCGGATCGAGCGGGGGAGTGCATTCCAGAGAAGTGGGGAGGCGCGGGAGAAGTCTTGAAGGCTGGAGTGCGAGGAAGTAACCAAGGAAGAGGACAGGAGAATGTCGGAAGCAGAGCGGAGGTAGCGCTTTGGTTGGTAATGCTGGATCAGAGATGAAATGTAGGAAGGGGCCTGGTTAGAGAGAGCTTTGTAGGTTAGCACTAGAAGTTTGAACTGAACTCTATGGGAGACAGGTAACCAGTGGAGGGATTGACAGAGGGGGGTAGCACTGGAGAAGCGAGAGGAGAGATGGATGAGGCGAGCAGCAGAGTTTTGGATAGATTGGAGGGGAGCCAGTCTGTTTGTTGGCAAACCACAGAGGAGGGTGTTGCAGTAGTCCAGTCGGGATATGACCAGGCACTAACATTTTAGTGGTATCAGGTGAGAGGAAGGGATGGATGCGAGAGATATTTTTGAGTTGGAGGCCACAGGAGGTGGCTAGGGAGTGAATGTGAGGTCTGAAGGAGAGAGAGGAGTCCAGAAGGACACCCAGGCATCGAGCTTGAGGAGTTGCAGTTATTGTAAGATTATTTACAGAGATTGTGGTGTTAGAGAGGGGAGGGGAGTGAAATGGTGGGAAAATGACCAGTTCTGTTTTGTCCATGTTCAGTTTAAGAGAGCGAGATGTCATGAAGGAAGAGATGGCTGTTAGACAGTCAGGAAGGCGAGAGAGGATAGAAGAGAGATTTGGGCCAGAGAGGTAGATCTGAGTGTCGTCTGCATAAAAGTGATATTGGAAGCCTAGCGAGGTTATTAGTTGTCCTAGACCAGAAGTGTATATTGAAAAAAGTAGGGGTCCTAGGACTGAGCCTTGTGGTACACCAACAGACAGAGGCCGGGGAGAGGAAATGGTGTTTGAGTAAGATACACTAAATGTGCGGTGAGAGGGATAGGAGGAGAGCCAAGAGAGTGTGAGACCTTGGATTCCAAAAACAGATTGGAGGGGATCTAGGAGGGAGTTTGTAGACAGCTGATAGACCTTACTGAGTCTATCAGTTGATATGAGCCCCATCATGTCAGGGGGCCCAGAAGGATATCTTTGCATAGCTTCAAGAGTTATTCTTTTCTGGGAATGTCATGACACGTCTCAGGCAAAAGTGCTTTTCCAACACAGAAGTGACTCTTACTTCAGGCCAGGGTACAGGGTCTCTTGTCTTGCCCTCACCCGACGATTCATCAAGAAATGTGTCTGTTGCGCCTGATGGTATATTGCTTGAGTCAGTACCTTTTGCGTTTTCACAAGACCCCTGCAGATGGAATTGCTCACAATCTAGGATTGAGACCCACACACTCTGGATCACTCTTTTTGCATGACACCGTCAGCAAGGCAGTCTCTAGCCTGGTCCTCAGCCTCTTCAGATCCGCAAATCCTTTCTTCCAGTACAGTGGAAGATCATCACCATGGATGCCAGTCTATCTAGTTGGGGGAGTGTCATGGGGTCACAAACGATCCAGGGACAGTGTTGTCCCAAGGAGAGCAGAATCTCCATAAAGATCCTGGAACTGACAGCTATTCTATTGTATACAGACATTGGACATCCCATCTGATGGGGCATCCCGCCCGGATTCAAACAGACAATTGGACGGCGGTGGTATATATCAACCACCATGAGGTCATCAGAAGCAGTAAAGCCCTGATGGAAGTGAGCTGGGTTTTTACTTTGGGCCGAGAAACCGGTTCCATGTCTTTTGGTGGTACACATACCTGGAGTGGACAACTTGTAGGCGATCATCTCAGCAGAACGGTCCTGCATCAGAGGGAATGGTCTCTTAGCCAGGGTTTTTTTTAATCCCTATGCATGTGCTGGGGGATCCCAGGCGTAGATCTCTTGCATCACGGCTCAGTCGGAAGGTCCGAAGTTTGTCTCAGCCCAGGGATCCTCTAACAAAAGCAGCAGATGTCCTGACTCTTAAAGTGGACCAGCACCCAGGATTTTGACTATCCTGGGTTTTGGTCCACTTCGGTGGCGCACCCCGATCGGGGGTGCCTCGCTGTGTGAAACACCCCAGAACGCCCGGAAACACTCACCTCACCCCACTCCTACGCGGGCGCTCGTCCAATCAAAGCGCTCAGAGCCGCTGTGGTATGCACGTACAAGCGGCGTCCAACCACAGCGGCTCTGAGTGCTGGAGGCCGCGTCTCGCGCTTCCCTCTAACAGGGAGCGCGCCCGTGCCGGCCATTCACAAACGGCCGGCGCGGGTGCGCGCCCTGCTAGGGGGAAGCGCGAGACGTGGCCCGCGCATGCGCCGTTGGAACGGGGTTAAGATAAGGTTTCTGGGCTTCCTGGGGGGTTTCACCCCGCGGGACATCTTGATTTCGGATGCCCCGCGGGGAGGGATCTGATCGGCCCGGGAATCTTATAGATTCCCAGGCCGATCCCCCCTGGGTGTTGGTCCACTTTAAGTGGTCAGCATTCAAGCTTCTTTATGCATTTCCCTCAGATTTCACTCCTGGGTCGAGTACTAAAAAAGGTTTAGCTCACAAGGGAGTCCCAACCATTCTGGTGGCTCCTCGGTGACAAGAAGAAGCTGGTTCTCAGACATAGTAAGGATGTCACAGGGCAACTTGTGGAGGCGACGATCAAGATCTTCTCACACAGGGACCTCTAAGGCATCCCAAATCACAAGTTTTGGCTTGGAAGGCCTGGCTAGTGAATCCTTTATCTTGGAAGCAAGGGTTATTTTCTGCCAGAGTCATCCAGACTATGATTCAGGCCAGGAAGAAATCTTTATCAAGTGATCTACTATAGAGTCTGGCAAGAATTTATCGCTTGGTGCGAATCCAGGGACTCACTTGTAGTACTGTTCTGTTACAGAAAATATTGATTTTTTGCACAAGTCTTGATGAAGGTCTTCAATTGAGGACAAATATCTGCTATCTATCTTCTTTCAGAAACTCATAGCTGAGAATCTATTTTATCTGATTTTATCAGAACTTGTTTTACAAGGAGCCGCTCTTGTGCGGCCTCCTCATAATCCACTTCTGCCGGCTTGGGACCTGAACTTGTTTTTCAGGGTCCTCCTTTTTGAACCATGGTAGATGCGTCATTGAGTCTAAGGGCGCTTATAGTTATCTCTTAGTGGCAATAACCTCAGCAGGCGGGTTTCTGAATTAGCAGCTTATCAATAAGCCTCTTTATTTGAGTGTTTTAGGATTTTCTTCCTAAAGGTATCTTTTCATTTTAATGAAGAGATGGTTTTGCCTTCCTTATGTCTTGCTCCAGTGTCTAATAAGGAAGGGGTGTTCTTCACTGTTTGGATGTAGTGAGAGCACTAAGGTATTATCTCACGATCTTTCCATAGTTTGGACTTCTTATGTCATACCTGAGGGTCCACGGAAAGGTCTTCCACCAGCTAAGTCTGCCATCAGTCGATGGATTAGACAGACAGTGGTAAGAGTCTATTCTGCCAAGGGGAAGGAGCCCCTTGTTTGAGTCACAGCTCTTTCCACTAGGGCCATTGGTGCTTCCTGGGCCTTTCAGCATCAGGCCTCGGTGGAACAGGTTTGTAAAGCTGCCACCTGGTCTTCATACATTTACAAATTTTACAAGGTAGATGTTAGGGCGTCAGCTGACACTGTATTTGGTCGAAAAGTACTTCAGGCGGTAGTGAATTGAACTACCTGCTGTACCGCGTTGGGGATCCCGCCCATATTAGGCACTGCTTTTGGATGTCCCAGGTGTAATGATTAAGGGACAGCCTGAAATGGATTGGAAAAAAAAACACAATTCTGTGAGACTTACCTGTAGAATTGGTTTTGATTCCGATCCATTCCAGGCCGTCCGACCCGCCCTCTTTTGGGGTTTATTATGCCCTCGATGCCTTTTCTATGGTGATTACTCCATTTATTATTTAATAGGACACTTGTAAAAAAAAAAAAAAAAGAACGAGAAGGATTTTTCGAGAGAAAACAAGCGGAGGCGGTGTGAAGTAACATGATCTCCTATATTCGGGGCCTCCCGGCCTTAGCCTCTTGTTATGATTTACTGGTCTTTGATTAGAGGCAGCTGCTACTTATAGGGGTCAGGAGGAGCCACACCTTTACTCTTGCAGTCCACGCCCATCCGGGCAGGAATTACCCAGGTGTAATGATTAAGGGATGGCCTGGAATGGATCGGAATCAAAACCAATTCTACAGGTGAGTCTCACAGAATTGTGTTTTTTTTTGTTTAATGTCACGCCATTCCGGCTATCCATTATCCCACAGCCTGCTGCCCCTCCCTCATCTGCCTTCGGAGGCATCCGCCTCACCTTTTCCTCATTAAAGGTGCACCCTTGCACACACATGCTAACCTCTGTTGCCCCACTTTACTAAAGCCACACCAGTGTTCCAGCCGACAACCTTGGCTCAATATGGACATCACTAATACTAAAACAGCTCTCCTGTGTCAATGGAAAACCAAAACAATTGGGGACTTTGTGCTATATAACATGTCCACACATCTGCACGGGCCTGTACCATCAGCTCTCTACTTCACCCACAGCCTCCTTCTTCATTTTCATCCACCTCGAAAAATTCTCAAAACTGCTAACTATTTCCTTCTCCTCCAAATGCTTAGGAATTTAAGACCTTGCACTCTCCTGGCTCTCCTCTTACCTTACAAATTGCACGTGTAGTGTATCCCACACAGACATGGGTTCCTCTTCCTGCCCGCTGCCTGTTGGTGCACCAAGAGGTTTAGTCTTCGGCCTCCTACAACTGTTGTCTTGGCCTATTAATAGACTAATTTGGCTTCCAACACCACTTCTATGCATGTGACACTCTAAAATACCCAATATCAGGCCCGGTTCTCTTTTCCCTTTTATGTCTCATCATCATCTCACTCCCTCTAACGGAACACGGGCAAAACAAAGCCTATTACTTACCCACTATCCAGTTCCAATGAAACAATATCTCTCAATGATCTCACAATCACTGCAAGCGTGATGCATTTGTGTTATACTTTATCCATCCCTCTCACTGACACATGGACCCTGGGAGTGTGATTATCTTTGCCCTTATTTGGGCTTCCATTCAACATTTAAACTGCTGTGGGGATGTGGAAGGGTCTACATTTTTTAAAATTATATATATTTAGTACCCTTTGTTGTTGATTGAGGAAAATCTTCTAACTATTCATAGGTAGCTACGTCAAGGAAAATGCATCCCCCGAGTGTGTGTTTTATTTCTTTAGTTCACATGTGTTGCTATATATTGTTGTGGAGAGAATACAGCAAATTTAGCATTTTTTTTATTATAATGGAAATCTGCTATTTTTCGAGTTTCTAATAATACGGTGCCTTTTTTTAAAAGATTTTTCTTTTTTTTTTGCAGATGAAATTTTGATAGTGAATGTTGATAATAGCAGTTATTCCTGCCACAGCTCAGCCTACAAGTGTGACATCTGCTTGCTGTCCTTCCCTAAGGAGACACAGTACCAGAAACATCTTCGGGATCATGAGAGGAATGATAAGGTGATCATGCAATAAAGTGTTGGATATAAATAAATATAAGCTTGACACAGATTAGAAAAATTTATTTAGGCAAATCCATCCATGTATTTGAATTATGCAGCCTTTTAAAATACTTGGTTTCACCTTCCAGCACTGGCCATCGGTGGTGGGGTTCACACAGATGGCCTGTCCAACGTTGTGATCGCGAGTGGGGTTTCACACAGTGGGTGAACATCCTGGTTCAAGATGCCCCAGAGAGAGGGTATCGGCTGTCTTTTAGACCCCAGGGCAGACCACTAGCCTTCCCCTTGGGCATCCAAAATTGGGATATCTTGCTGTTTGAAACCTCCTGGTTGCTGCTAATCTTACCTTTCCCAGCAGCTCCCACAAGCTGTAGCTGCCGGCAGACACATCCCAGGCTTCTACTCAGGCAGTGAGAGTGGGGCTCTGCAAGGATTTAATTTAAACCCCCCAAACCCAATTTGTTACATTACATATTGGTCTGTGCAATCAGTCCGTTCCCATACTGAAGGCTGCATCCTGTATGCTCTGCTTCACTGCAGCAAGGGATTATGGGTGATCACCGGGTGATGTTGTAGCTAGACCCACCCTCTGTCACAATAGGATAGATTCACTGTATTTTTAGGAGAGAAACTGCTATTTACTTTCATTGTCTGCTGGGTGTAAATTTGGCCTGTCTCTGAATCAGCCCCAAGGTAGACAATGGCAGTCAATGACCGTTTTCTCTCCTAAAAAAGGAGTGAGAATTCTCGCCTGGCTCTGAATCAACTCCAGTGTGTGAACTTGCGTCTCTACTGCCACAGAAACCTACATTTGTGCTCTCTTTGGCATCTCTACCTGTAACACTTGGTGTTCTAATTAGAGCTAGGGGGAGCGATTCCAGCCACAAGCTCTTAAAGTGGACCAACACCCAGGATTTTGACTATCCTGGGTCTTGGTCCACTTCGGGGGGCACCCCCAATCGGGGTCCCCCGCTGTGTGAAACCCCCCCGACCTCACCTCTCCACGCTCCCAGCGCCGACGGACAAGCGATTTGACAGCCGCTTGTCCGTGGCTCCTCCGCCGCCGCCTCCCGCACGTCCCTCTTGACGCGCGCGCCCCCGCGCCGGCCATTCACAGCGGGGGCACGCACACCTAGAGGGGCGCGAGGGAGGCGGCGGCGGCCGGCCGCTGCCGAAACTAAGGTAAGGGGGTTTGGGGGTTTTGGGGGGGTTTCACCCCGCGGGACATCCCGATCTCGGATGTCCCGCGGGGAGGGAGGTGATCGGCCCGGAGGGTGATGGTCCACTTTAACATGTCACAGCCAGACTTAATGGGAGTGGAGGACACCAGGTGAAACATGTAAGTATACTGTTGACATCTAAACTTTTTTTTCTATTGGGGCAACAAAAAACAGGCACAATTGGACGCCTAACTTTATGCGTATGTCCGTCTAAATCACGCATTCATTTTTTATGTTTAAATTATAGTCAGCGAAATAGGATCTTTAGATATCAGACCACATGAGACATCAGAGACATTCTCAGGTGTACAGTAACCACATATTAATGGAAGCATTGTAATAGTCTATGTACTGTATGTTTCTACCCTGTCTGTAAATACTATTTTGTACGGCGCTACAGTGATGGCACTATATAAATAAACAACAATAATAATAAAAAAATAATAATAACAATTTCCACTTGGTAACTTTGTATGTCTGCTGTATAGCCTCATCGCTGTGAACAGTGCCCGTTGTCTTTTAATATTGAATTCAACCTCGCACTCCATAAGTCTACACATAATGCGGAGGACCCCACATGTCCAGCCTGTAACAAAAGGTTTTCTCGAGTGGCCAGCCTCAAAGCTCACATTATGCTGCATGAAAAAGAAGAGGTGAGTACACTGTTACTGTATGAACCTCCTACTCTGTTCTTCTATTCCCTCTAGCATTTCTCTTGCTTTTTCAGATAAATATAGATTTAAAGTGGTTCAACACTCATTTTGCCATTAATGGGTGCTGGGCTGCATTGTAATAGTTGTGGGGGCACCCTGATTGAATACCCTGGTGAATAGAACCTGGCAAATCTCATTTTTACTTACCTCCATCAAAATCCCCCCAGCGAAATCCAGCCCTGCAATTGCACCTCTGAGCGACCACGCAGTCTATTGGGTGGCAGACAGAAAAACAAAAGCGACTCTGGACCACGTGACCGGCAGGGGCTGGATTTTGCTGGGGGATCAAGTTGGTAGCAAATGAAAGTGGGGTTTGCGGGGGGGACTCTAGCAATCTGGATGCCCACCTGCAACTATTACAGTGCAGTACCCATGTAGGGTTTGGGCTGCTTTAAAGAGGAGCAACACCCAGAAATTTCACTCTCTGGGTGTAGTTCCTCTCAGGCGAGGTATGATTTGGGATGCCTCCCTGTGTGTATCCCCATGGTTCAGCCAGGAAACCTTGTGGTGACCCCACGGTGCAGGCATAGCTGTAACCAGTTTAATTTGGCTCTATTTGGCTCGGCTATCCGCACAGCAACGGCTGAGCCGAGTGAAGCTGAGCGGAGACAAACCTACGTATAGGTAGCTGTGGGCGCGCCCACGCCGTCCATTGATAAAGGCTTGCCACGGGTACATGCTACAGGTAGAAGTGAGCATGGATGCAGCGCCAAGGTGCTGAAAGGGCTCTGAGAACAGGTAAGTGGAACAAGCGCCACAAAGTGTGGCATCCTGTTTCGGAATGCCCCGGGGAGTCTATTAGACTCCAGGACCTTCGATATTCTACTTTAAAACAGACACTGGTGACTGATATTATAGCTGGGCATAGCCATGGCAACCTGGTTGAAAGGAGCCTGGCCAGGCTAGGGGAAACTTTACAATGTGATGCCTCTCTGATATCATAAATTATGAATTTATTGATTAGTCTTTCCTAGATTACCCAGACTGTCATATGTATGGCTGTCCCATAAGTGACAGGACAAGAGCCACTGGCCGGATCTCTGTTATGCATAAAGCCAAATTCACGAAGTGCAGTATCCTGTAAAAAGTAATCCCAGTTTAACAGTCTGCTTACTTTAGATCACTGGAGATGGGGGTCTGGTTCGTTTTGCATGATAATGATGGTGCAAATGAATCTAAATACATGCGGCAGTGCTTATATACATGCAGTGCTTTAGAGGGCATGCAAGGACCCTCACATTTATATCGTCAAAAGTGTTTACAAAATCATATCTATGTAACATTTCAATATCATTTTGCTGGGGGGGGGGGGCAAACCCCAGAGGAAACCAGCAAAAAGAGGTAACATAAAATGTAAACCGTGCTCAGCTGTAGTTGTAATAATTATTATGTTTTTAACAGATCCTCATCTGTTCAGAATGTGGAGATGAATTCACATTACAAAGCCACCTGTCCCTGCACATGGAGGAGCACCGCCAGGAGGTGACAGGAAACAAAAGCTATAGTTGCAAATCATGCAAAAAAACCTTTGAATCTGCCCCCCAGCTAAAGGAGCATATGAAAACGCATTTTAAAATAAGGTCAGTCTTCCTCCTATATATCCAACCCTAAACAATGTCCCTGTTTTTCTTTTTTAAACTGCTGTAGGTGAATTTAAGTTTCTGTAGAAAAGATGTTTAGAGCCTTATTTATGAAGCGTCAGCACCACACAGCGCCACTTTTTTTTTTTGCTTCAGTGGCACTCATTGTGCACTGTAGGAAACAAAGAAAGTCAGCGCCTATGTGGCCATCAGCTAGCATCTTGCTTAACGCTAGCGCTAAAACGGTCACAGCACCAGGTTGCTCAGGTTGAAGCAGCGCCAGTTAAAACCTGTAAGTCTATATCCCATAGAGCACTATCGGCAGAACTGGAGTGTATTTGTGGATGTGATAGAGTTTCAAAGCGGTCCTTCACTCTGAATAAGAGTTTATCTTCTATGTTTCCCACACTCTGCACATACAGATTGCTCACATTAAAAATCATCCTACCTGCATCTACTGCATGTTATGAGCCTTTAAACATCCAAGATGGCGGATCATGGAACATCAGGCAGCCTGCAAACAGGAAGTGCCTTCTGACTGTGCTGCTCTGCATTCTGGGACTGCTGACCTTTTCCGGACCCCAGCTCTGCTCTGTCTGAGCAAAGTACACCTATAACCCCCCCCCCCTGTACTTTATCCCGCTTTCCTCAGTAAGTGTGATGCTACTGAGTCAAGATGGCGGCGCCCGTATCCTAAAGTCCTTAACAGAGTTGCAGCCCAGTGGGGGAAAAAATAATAAGTAAGTGACTAAAAACGTAAAATATATTAATTTTAGATGCTGGGCAATAGTTTTATAAGGATTTGGGCTTTCCAATAAATCATGGTGAAGGTCCGGTTTAAGCTTATAATTAATATTGCACACATTTAATTGTACAAATCAATGATGGAAATGCAGGACCTAGATTTCACCAAATGTCATCAAAAATGACTTCAATCAGACCAACACAACAGTGCTCCTATGCATCCCTCCCCAGGGCAATTTAGATTGCTGCTCATAAAAATTAATTTACCCTTTTCTAACTCCTGCTGTAGTAAATTTTGGAAACAAAATGGTTGCAAACAGGAAGTGCTGCTGGGCTCCCGGTTGCTGTGCATTGTCAGTTATGTCACTTGAATCCAGGCAGAAGCATGGCTGAGATGCTGGGAGAGGAAGCTCCAAAATGGCTGCTACCAGGCTGTTAGTCTGGTTTAACATAACGCTTCTTGTTCAAAAGAGCACTATCACAAATTTGTGCAATATTAAAAATCCATATAAAAACATTGGCTAATGAGAGGAAGTTTACACCTGAAGTTTGATTTATTCTTTCTTGGAAGGAATAAAATCCAGGGGTGACAGGTTTGAGTGTATCAGAGGTGACAAAGCCTGTCACCCCTGATTACCTCGTCCTTCCATTAAAATAAAAAAAAATAAAAAACATGTCTGGCTGGATATTTCTTGATGTTGGGTGCAGGGCCGGCTCGAGGTTTGAGGGGGCCCTTGGTCAGGAGAGTCTTAGTGGGCCCCAAAGTAGTTTGTCACATGATGTAAACTCTCAGCTCAGCTCCCACAACTGGGTCATCTTCTGCTGCTGATGGCCCTCAAGTCCTTTTTGCTTTCCCTATAGCCACAAATAGTCCTCTAGTCCTTGTTGCATTGTCTATTGCCACCATGCACCCTTCAGCCCTTACTGCTTGCTCCGCTGCCACTAAAGACTTCAACATTGCTATAGGTTGTCACCACCTTCTGAGCTTCAATCAATGGCCCTCCATTCCATGCCACCTTCTCCAATGTTGCTGATCTTCCCCTGTTGCTGAGCCTAGCCATGAGCAGGTCTGCACACAACACCTGGCACTCAGTGGTTTGGTTCCACTGTAAAATAATACAATGGCCAAGTGTGAGTCTGAGTGGGCCCCTGAAGATGCCAGGGCCCCTGACAATTGCCTGTGCTGGTGCCGGCCCTGGTCGTATATAGACGTGACCTCTCCTCCCACCATCCAGCATACCTATATGGATTTTTTCATTAGGCCATTTTTCATAGTAGTGCTCTTTTAAGTAAAATAAATGTACTCATCTGTCCAGTAGCCTTCAAGCTTGTTGGGTCATTTTTAGCAGATGGACGGCAATGCACTTATTGGTTTCTCTGAATGGCAGCTGTAGACCTGAGTGACAGTTGGACTTGAGTGAATGACCAGTACAGTCACACTGCTGCACAGGATTGGGAGTCTGGCCTCTCTGGTCATTCTATCCAGGATGGCTGCCCCCAGGACCTGAGATGTTGGGGGAATGGCACTGGATCCCGGCCAAGGTGAGTGCAAGGAGAGGGAGGCAGAGTAGGGTTACATAGAGACTGTACTTCTGCTTTAAAAAGGACCAACTCCCTTTCATGAGATTTTGTCCATTTTTAACTATCCTATACTTTTGCCACTCAGATATTTGCTATTAAAACATTTTCAATATTTGGAAATTATCTAATATTTGTTGGCCCTGGTACTCTTAATTTACTTTAAAGCGTACGAACACCCGTTGTTGGTAATGCTGCTATAATACCCCCCAGAACACCCGTAATACTTACCTTCGCCTCGATCCCCACCAAGAATCCAGTGCTGCCATTGTCCATCTGGCGCTTTCGTGAGTAGTTAGCACACCCATTGTTCTGGCGTGTTGGTCCGCTTTAAGGACTTGACATGTGGATATCTGATGTTGTTTTGGGTCAGATGTATGCAGAAATATAGAACATTCTGAAGGGTTTACAAACTTTCAAGCACAACTGCATACCTATCAACTATTCAGGGTAGGAAAGAGGGACACTTGTTAAAATAGGCCATGCCCCCTCAGATAACAGTTAAAGTGTTTATATGGTTTTAAATAGGCAAATAAATCATTTATTGATGCAGATCTGCATGTTAAACTTCATAGAAGGGCAAAGGAAAACAACGAGAGAAGGGGCACATGGACTCAAAAGAGGGACAGTCCCTCCAAATCAGGAACACTTTGGAGGTATGCAACCGTCTAGTTTTAAAAGATTTCCTGTACTCAGCTGAAATGCTTGAATGATACAAAATCTACCCTGTGTCCTCACTGTTTGCTGTATCAGCAGTATTCCTATCTCCTGCGGAGGCAATGCGGTGCTGCATCCGTTGCGTTATCAATAATTGATTCAGAGCATCACTTTTAGGTAGATGAAAACACAAGTCTTGCAGAAATCTTACTTCCTTAAATTACAGCACGGTGCAGGAAATGCTATATGTTCTCTTTCCAGTCATACCTGTTGTTTCCTGGCTTTGTGTAACGGACGTGACTTTTGTTTGACTTGCAGGGTGGCAAGCAGCAGATCTTACAATAGGAATATAGACAGAAGTGGATTCACCTACTCTTGTCCGCACTGTGGGAAAACCTTTCAAAAGCCAAGTCAGCTGACCCGCCATATTAGAATACATACGGGTAAGAGACAATAAGAATGTGAAACCACAGAAGGAATACACATACACATCACTGTCAAGCACAAGACGTGGAATAAATGCATGAGTGTACCTGGTTTTAAAGTAAAACAGACAGTCTAGAAGTATGGCATAACTTGCTATTCCCACACCTCTCCATGTTTCTGTGGATTTCTTGCCTTTCAGCTTTATAGTGGAACAAAACCCTGAGCAGCCAGTTTCGGATACGATACTCCGCTGTGTGAACCCCCCCCCCGATTGCCCATAATAACCCCCCTCTTCCCGGTCCAAGGACGCATACGCGGGCTGTCGTCCAATCAGAGCCGTTTGGCATGACTGTGTCATTCAGCAAAAGGCTCTGATTGTTTTTAATGGGGAGTGCAAGTGCCTGCATCTTGGGGCTGTGTACGCACACGCTGAGGATGCGCCTGCTTGCGCCTCCACATTGAAGCACATCAGAGCGGTTTGCCGCATGACATGTGCCATTGGGCTGGGAAGAGGGGAGTGATTATGGGCTAGCTGGGTGGTTTCATACAGCAGGGCATCCCAAAAGGGGCCATGGAACATAGCCCAGGACAATCAAAATCCTGGGTTTTTTTCTTTAGCACACATTAGTTTAGAGGCTACAGCAGCATGGTATGACTTCAGGATTTCAGGCACTCTTCACAAACTAATAGAGCAGGGTTGCACTGAAGCAAATCTTTTACTTTTCTGACAGTAGGGTGTTGGAAGTCTCATTGAGATCACAACAGTCCCTACAACTCAGCTCTCAAACAACAAAGGCACTGAATCCGGAATAAAAGTTCCGTGCCTTGGTGAAAGTCGAAAATGAGTTTGAAATGGCTCATCAGTCCTCGTATCACTCAACGAATCACGCGCTCGGAACAAGCTTGCTTGTAACGAATGGATTATTTCCGGCTACAAGGGTCCAGTAAAATCAACAATATGATTAAGTGGGGGCACCCCGAAACGCGTCATGGTGATTGGGGGCTCGTTGTTGTTCTGACGGATGTCTTTTAAACTGAGACAACGTAAGCTGATTTTATTGGACCGCCTGTAGCCTGAGATAATCCATTCATCACCCACGTCGGGGCCCTTATTGATAACAGGGGCCCCCGGATGGTGTATCCAGGTTCTCCTCCGAAAACAAGCCACTCGCATGCATCATTCCGGTCACGGTTCCAGCTCTGGAGATGAATAAATAGAAGGGAGTTCCTGTCTGTTTACCACAAGTTTTAACATTGCAGCCACAATTTACCCTCACTTCATTTCTGCGGTTGCCAGCCCATACCATGATTATTACTAGGACTAAAGGGTTATCACTGGCACAGAACTGTAATATACTGTGTTGGTCACAATGACACCTATAGATCTGTCTAGATCCGGTCTTTGGCAGCCAGTGGCATAACTAAATGTGACCAGGCCTTGGTGCGAACATTACTATGTATTGGCGCTATATAAATAAACAATAATAATAAATGGGGCCTTTCAATACTCATACAGTAAACGGCCTTTATGGCCTTTCAATATTATTTAACTGGACCAAAATATCACTATGATTCGGGATGCCCCACAGTGGGAATTACTGCCTACACAAATGCAGCACAGGAGAGGAGGGGTGCTGTTGTGTGCATTTCCTGTGCCATATTGGACTACAGCAATGGATTGCGGCTTGGTAAGTACAGCTCCGATGCAGGGGGTTTATATTTATAGTAACCAGTATAGTGTCCACTTTAAGGATATCAGTGGAAGGCCTGCCTGCAACTCCTTCCTGCAACCATAAATGATAAATTAAGCTTCCACTTTTACTTGAACTTACCTGCTTTTTGAAAGCATCTGCTACTCCCGAATCAGCATTTTGGGGCTGATGCAAACCATCAGTTCTCCATTTATCTCCTCAGTTTGCAGTGCCATGTTCCATCTTCATGTGGGGCTTGTGTACAGGTGCAGGATGGTCATTCCATATAATCTGGGTTAGGTGGAGGGAGTTCTGCTCTTGCTTGGCCAGTAAATGCTGTCTATTCCTTCCTGCATCTCACTCACAGTGCTGAAAAGGTCTTAGTCAAGTTCAATGGTGGCCCTAGTTCATCTCCTGGAAGTACACATCTTGGGCCCCTGATGAGAAGGTGGCACCTTGGCAGGAGGCTGTTTTAGGATTCATCAAGGTGGCTAAGGCCTTGGATGTGTGGTACTCCTCTGAGGAGCAGTGCCTAGCGGTTCTGGTATATTCTAACAGTGAAACATTATTCCTTCTTGCGTTAAAAGTGCTACAAGGCTTGTGGCCTACTTATTTTGGTAACATTTTTAATAGATCCCCCTTTTGGGGGTACTTGGTTGGATCTTATTAGGGTTGATTCAGCACTGTGAGTTTATAGTTTTTTGGTACAATTCAGCAGCATATTTAGCTGTGCATTTTTTTTTTAAATGTGCACAGCCTAATATGGTGCTGTATTCAGGACCAGATTAAAGTGGACCAACACCCAGGATTTTGACTATCCTGGGTTTTGGTCCACTTCGGCGGGGCACCCCGATCGGGACTGCCCTGTCCAATCCCTGCCAACGTCCAGGCGGGGAACAGGAACGTCCAAGCGGCTTCCGCCGCCGCCTCCCTCGCGTCACTTTCGGCGCGCGCGCCCGTGCCGGCCATTCACAGACGCCCGGCGCGGGGGCGCGCACGCCTAGAGGGGCGCGAGGGAGGCGGCGGCGGCGGAAGATAAGGTAGGTGATTTGGGGTGTTTGGGGGGGTTTCACCCCGCGGGACATCCCGATCTCGGATGTCCCGCAGGGTGGGAGGTGATCGGCCCGGGAATCTTATAGATTTCCGGGCCGATCACCTCTCGATGTTGGTCCACTTTAAGTGTGGTGGAGGCCCCTGGGCACAAAATCTGGTGGAGGCCCCAGATACAGTATTTTTTTCCCTTTAAAATAGCCCAGCCAAGTAACTGATTGTTGGTTGTCTGGCACCCACCTACTTACTGGAATGTCAAATGAAGTCCCTTGTGCCACCCTTGTGCTGGTGCGTGCTACTCAGAATCTCCTGCTTTGCCATTCTGGGTGGGGGGTGCAGTGGCCCAGTTGGTCCAGAAGAAAACAGTTCCCCGCATTGAGCTGCCAGTGGCTGTTCTTGGTGGCTTATGTGCAGTGAGCAGCCGCTGATTGACAGCTCTGCACCCACCCTCACTGCTTTGCTGCTTTAGACTCACCCTCCTGCCTGTGGTGGCTTTGGCTTCAGATTTGCAAAAACAAAAAAAGCGATAGCTTTGTTGCTGGACCAAGAAAAGCCTCCTGGACCAGGAGAAACCCAAAGGTTGGTGGAGGCTCCCTTTGCAGGGCAAGTGGTGGAGGCCCCGGGGCTAGAGCCCCTTGCGCCCCCCCTCATAATCCGGCCCTAGCTGTATTGAACCGAGGGGAAAATATGAGAAAATGAGTAAAAAAAGAAAATCAACTCTTTTGTGGCTAGGGGGAACTTGCTGCAAATGGTTGAGAACCACTGAGCTACATGCTTCTCTATACACAGCACCAGTTAGTTTCCTGCTAAAACGAATAGTCTGGTCTGAATTGTGTTAAAAAATTCAGTGCCATTTATGCATACTGGGGATGGACCCTAAAAAAAGGAACTAGAAACTTTTCCTATGCTGAACCAAAATATTCCCCAAATATATTGGGTTGAACTGCATCAGAACTGAACCGAGGCATTTTCTATCAACACGGACATCTTACATACTGGCAATTCCATTTAAGCACTTTTTATTACAAACATATAGATACACTGCGTATGTCCCATACACAGCCCAGCACACTGGCTTTCTGTTGTGAAAACCTCCTATAAGTGTATTTCCATTGTACATGATCACTGTAAGTTGCATTTGCAGCAGTAACCACCAGAGGTCGCTCTTGCCTCACACAATTTTAGGAATCCTCTCCTGACATCTGTATTTGTCCTTATTTGTTTCAGCAGCCATAGTCCCAAGAAGAGTAGTACTCATGCATTAATAAATGGCTTCTATTATTTAGCCGCGACACCTATTACATTATGTTAATCCAAATGTTTATCTGGGATTTGTGGTTTATAAATATTGTTAATATTCTTTTTGTCGATGCTCTTTTAATAATGAAGTCATATCAATATGATTTTTATTGTTTTTTATCTAACTTGTAAATGCAGTCACGTTTTTTTGATAAATGCCTATGGGTCTCTCTTGCTCTATATTGTAACAACTGGGTAGATTTTTGAAGTTTGAACTGTTCTGTATGATATCATTTTTATCTTTGTAGTGCCCTTGTAGAGTGTCGGGGAATAGAAAGCAGAAAGAATCCAATAAAACTTATATGGTAACAAGTGGATGACCTTGAGTATCCTGGTGATTGATTCCTGTCCCTGGGGCGTCCTGATTTAGGATGCCCCACTGTGTACCCCCCCCCCTGTTTTCCCACTCCACTTACCCTTACGCCATTCCCATGGCACATGTGTGGGCACTCGTCCAACCAACGCTTTATGCCTTCCCTGGCCTAACTGAATGGTGGGAGCACACACAGCTGCAGGGATTTCAGGGATGCGGCTACAGACAGCAGCTAGGGACTGGTGGAAAGGTAAGGCATTTGCAGGGGATCTGGGCAGGTTCATACAGTGGGGCATCCCGAATCAGGATCCCCCAGGGGCAGCTAGTCGACTGTCCCTTAAGTCTTTTAGGCTCCAGGGTTGGCCTGTCCGGTGATTGGCTCACTTTAATGGAGGGGCAATGGCTCACATGGACAGCAGAGGGCACACTTTACAACTAATTGAAATTTCTTTAGTCCACCAAACAGCAGATTCTTGCAAAACTATTCCAGATAGTCCATACGTGTATAAACTATATTCCAAGTGTGACATACACTCCTCTTCAATTCTTCATGACATTTGGGTTATTCTCCAGTAGAGGGCGAACTTCTGCAGAGATGAATGCAAAAAAAGGAGCTCCTCCCAGTCCATAAATACCTGGGACCTCCCACCAATTCCCCAGTTTCTTCTCTGCAGGAAGGCGAGCAAGACAGAAGATGAAGACTTCTCTTACTTGCAGGTAAGCCGGGTTCGCGCCCGGCCATTTTTTGCCCCTATTGCTGCCAGGACCTTTCCTAAATTATCCCTATTTGAGCCTCCCAGCCTTGGCTGCGGGTCCTGGTAAGGGTAGGTAGCACCTTATGGGTGTGCAAGGAGCATTGCTCCGCCATGAGACCCCATTGCAAGGGGTAGGCGGTTGCCCGGGTCTGGTGATCCCGGTGTGGGATGCCCTGTCCCTGTCATTCCTATGGCCAGATTCTGGCTGGGATTCCCCCCTTCTGGGTCCCTTACTTCCCTCTAGGGGGGAGAGGGGTCGGCCTGTATACCCTGTTGGTTTATATGTGTGTATGGCACTATGTGAGTGTTTTACTTGTGTTGGGTGCTGACAGGATGTTTGCTTTTACTTAGGGCCATAACGGTGCTGGCCTCTTTTACTCTGCTTGGGGAGCTTCTCCCCCTCAGGCTTGTTCGGGGAGGGGGCGGGGCCGGGCTCTCGGCGAGGCTGCAGTAGCCCCGCCCCCTCGTTTGGTGCGATGCTGCGGGCCAGCCCATGGCTGGGATCCGCGTTGCTGGGAGGGTGCGTGGCCTGGCGACGCGCGTTCTGCCCTGGCCCGCCCCCCCCCCTCCTCTTCCTCCTCTTCTCACGAGGCTCTGCTCCGGGGGCCATCTTGGTGCTGCTGCGGGATCCTGTGTGCTCCTTGCCGGTTAGGGCCTGTTGGCCACTTCCTTAGCTTATGCGGGGGCCCCTCGCCAACGGGGGGGCCGACTGTTTTATCGCATGTGTGTGTATGAATATAGGTTATTTTATATGTTAATATATATATACATTTTTTTTTGTCAGTTTTGACTTAGATGCTTCATTGTGTGTTTCAGATTGCATCGTTTATGTGCATGTTAAGGGGTTCCTCCTAGTCCTGGGGTCCCTAGCCTTATATAGATCACCACAAATCCTCCCACTGGGACTTTTTAGGGGCATCTCGGGTTGCTTATTGCTTAAACTCCCTGCGGTCTTGCGACTGACCACACAAATCACCATATGGAAGCTCCGCAGGATACCGGGCTCGGGCTCCCTCTGGGACAATCCCGGCCATGTGTGGGTTGTGGGGCTTCCCATACGGGTGAGAATGTGCTTATTTGTATACCATGTGCACAAAAGGCCATATCGCGGCAGTCGGGTGCCCATCCTTCTGGGTCGGCGCCCCCCGCTTCATCGCCTTCCCCTCTCCACCTTATCTGTGCCCCAAGTGACATTGGTGCTAGCGGGGAGTCGCATTCCGATGTTTGTGCTAGGTTGGCCAGCATCGAGAAATTTATGGTTAGCGCGGTGGGCAAGAAGGCCCAGGCTAAAAAGAGACATTTGTCGTCGGGCCAGGCAACTTGGGATTTTGATGATGATTCTTTCGATATGTCAGATTATTCCCCGCTGGAGGAGGGGGAATTGTATGAGGAGTCAGAGGCTGACGATGTACGGTTTGGCGAGGCTGATGTTGGGCAGGCGCTGGGGGATGCTGTTGACACGGCCACGGTTTTGTCACGTCTCTTGGAGGTTTTGGATATTGCGCCGCCTGAGGCGCCTCCTCTCAAGAAGGGGGAATTTTTTGGGGCCCACAAGCCTCGTTTGGAGTTCCCTACCCAGGGTCATTTTGATGCACTGATCCTTAGGGAATGGGAGAAACCTAGTCGGCTTCCGGGTGTTCCTCAGGGATGGGATAAGAAGTATCCTTTCCCGGTGGAAGCGGTTAAGCGCTGGGCTTCTCCTCCCGAGGTCGATGCGCCAGTTTTGGGGTTGACCAATTCCTCCGTGCTTCACACCCCAGACGCCACTTCCCTAAAGGATGGTGTGGATAGGCGCCTTGATCAGATGGTATGCCATGCCTTTGCCAGTGTTGGTTCGGCTTTGCGGCCTGTTTGTGCATCTGTGCTAGTGGCGGTGGGTGCTAGGTCTCTGATTAGGGACTGGTTAAATGACGCTCACCTTGATGCTGCCAGCGCTGAGTTCACTACACTTAAAAGATTTGAATTGTTCATGGATTTTGTCTTGGCTGCTATGGAAGACACTATTGTTATGTGTAGTAGGACTTCAGCCATATTGGTGGCCATGCGCCGCTCGGTATGGCTCCGTCAGTGGACGGCGGACTTTGCGGCCAAGAAATCGCTCACAGCTCTCCCCTTCTTGGGTACGTGGCTGTTTGGAGATAAGTTGGATGCTGTGGCAAAGGGAGGTAAGTTACCTCAGCGGAAGAAACTGCGCCGTCCTTTTCGGGGGGCAGGCTCTTTCAATCCTTCCTTTCGAGGTGCCAGAGCTGGAAGAGGTTTGGCCTTCTCAGGTGTCAGAGGCTCCTCCTGGAACAGGGGCAGAGGTCGGGCCCGTCCCGCTGCTGCCTGGGGTTCCAAACCCAAGCCTGCAGGTAAACCAGCTCAGCAATGAAGGGGCGCCCTCACCTGCTCGGGTGGGGGACGGCTGCGGCTCTTCTTCCAGGTCTGGGCCCGGGAGGTCACAGACAATTGGATCTTTGAAGTGGTCTCCTCCGGGTACAAACTGGAGTTCGAGTACTGGCCTCCTCCAAGATTTTTAAGGTCTCGGGTGCCCGCGGACCCTCAGGCGGCACAGGGACTCCTGTTAGCAGTGAAAAACCTTCTGGACATGAGAGTTGTATGTCCGGTGCCTCCGTCAGAGAGAGGCAGGGGTTTCTACTCCAACCTTTTCACGGTTCTCAAGAAGGAAGGTTCTGTAAGACCCATTTTGGACCTCAAGGCCCTCAACAGATTCATCAGATTCAAGAAGTTCCGTATGGAGACTCTGCGCTCGGCCATCAGTTCCCTTCGTCAAGGGGATTTCATGACATCCATAGACATCAAGGGTGCATATTTGCATGTTCTAATTTATCCAGCGCATCAGAGATTCCTCAGGTTCGAGGTGGACGATCAACATTTTCAGTTTGTAGCCCTTCCCTTGGGGTTGACCTCAGCGCCGAGGGTCTTCACCAAGGTTCTGGCGGGTATAATGGCCCTATTCAGAGCTCAGGGAATTCGCATTGTGCCGTATCTGGACAATCTATTGATTTCAGCATCTTCCCTCCGTCAGGCGGAGCTGGACACCCACCAGGTGGTGTCGACCCTGAATAGGTTCGGGTGGGTGATCAACCGCCCCAAGTCCTCTCTCTCGCCATCACGGGAGATTTCATTTCTGGGCATGAATCTGGATACCATTCAGGCCAGAGTGTTTCTACCCCAGACCAAGGTGCAGGGGATTCGGGATCTGATCCGCCTTCTTCTAAACTGATCCGCCTTCTTCTAAACTGGTGGGATTGATGGTGGCCTCCTTCGAGGCGGTCCCGTTTGCGCAGTTTCACATTAGATCCCTTCAACTTCATCTATTGCATTGGGACAGGTGTCCGCTGTCATTGGATCAACCGTTCAGGATGTCTCCCGGGGTTCGGCAGTCTCTTCGGTGGTGGCTGGAGTCGAGCAACCTGTTGAGGAGCAGATCCTTTCTGGTTCCTCACTGGGAGACGGTTACCACGGATGCCAGCCTATCGGGCTGGGGAGGTTTCTGGAAAACTACTAAAACACACTTAAACTCGGTTACTCACTGGAACTGGCCCAATAACATCAAGTAGCCACATGGCCATTACAAGACAAAATTTATTGATAACAAAAATTATATGGCACTATTATAGGTACACTAAATAGATAAAAAAGACACACAAAGTGAATCTAAAAAACGGGCCCCCCCCCCATGCATGCAGCCTCAACAGCCACACTCACTTCACACTCACTCCTCCTCCTCTCTAACTCCACAATTCTAATTTGGGATATAGATGAGCACACGTCTGGGTGTATACATAATACGTTGATCCCGGCGCTGTACGGTGTCCGTTTTGATTCTATAGGAGTTCAACACCTAAACTGGCCATATACTCGTATAAGCCAACATCTTCAAAGTAATTTACAGCTGTATGCTTAACGCCTCTTTGGCTGCCACCATTGACGGAACACTGTTAGGGGTTAACCTTATATCCACCGTTGCAGGCCTGTTAAAATAGGGGATCCCCTCACTCATCAAATGATGCCACCGCTGCTCTATGCGGCTTAATGCTCAGCCCGTAGCTGGCTTAGGTATCAGCCAGGGTGTAACACCTTAATTGTAACTAACGTCCGCCGCTCGCAGTGGTAAGCACGGCATTAATTATGCACTTTATAGCAGATACTTAGCTGCGCTTGTACAGTCCTGTGCTCAGCCAAGTGCGGTCACCATCTCCAGAGATGAACCTCCGTGCTTCAGCCCTTGCTGCGGGCAGTGACTGTCCTCTGCTCCTGGGCTTCCTTTCTACCGCCCACGTTAGTCACACATGTCCGCGAGCCGGCGGAATTCCGGTAACGTCAGCGCTCACTGAGAGCCGGGAGTTGGAGGAGCGGGGAAGGTGGTGGGCCGTCCGTCCGCCGACACGTGTTTCGCTCCGCCCACCGGAGCTTCAAGTCATCAGTTCAGCGGGGTGTGGGGTCCTCATGAGGCTCACAACCCCATCAATGTCTTAGAGCTCAGAGCCATCCGGCCTGTCCTGTCACGGCTGACGTCGCACTTGCAGGGTCTTCCGGTTCTGATTCGAACAGACAATCGTACGGCGGTAGCCTACATCAATCACCAAGGAGGGACTCGCAACAGGAGTGCCCTCAGGGAAGTCTCTCTGATCCTGCATTGGGCGGAGAGCAATGTTCCTTGCATTTCGGCAATCTACATTCCGGGAGTGGAGAACACAGAGGCGGACTCTCTGAGCAGGGGGTTCTCTCGCCAAGGAGAGTGGTCCCTCAACCCCGGGGTTTTTAGGTCTCTTTGTCGCAAGTGGGGAACTCCGGAGGTGGATCTCTTTGCCTCACGGCACAATCACAAACTCCCGGCCTTTGTGTCTCTATCTCAGGATCCTCTAGCTCTGGCAGTGGATGCCTTGTCCCTTGCTTGGAAGGATCTGGGGTTTCTGTACCTGTTTCCTCCCTTCTCCATGCTGGGCAAGTTAGTTTGCAAACTGGCTCTGGAGGGGGCACCAGCGATTCTGGTGGCTCCAAGGTGGCCAAGAAGGGTTTGGTACGCAGACATTGTAAGGCTGGCTGTAGATCAGTACCGGCTTCCCATGTTTCCGGGTCTGTTATCTCAGGGTCAACTACGTTACCCCAATTTACAAACGCTGGCTTTGACGGCTTGGGTGCTTAAACCTTCATTTTAAAGGAGGAAGGTTTGTCTGAGGCTGTAGTTCAGACCTTGATTAGAGCTAGGAAGCGGTCCTCTTCTGGCATTTACTATAGGGCTTGGCGGTCCTATATTGACTGGTGTGAGGCTAGGGCCTTGCCTTGCAGGGTGTTTTCGATCCCTAGGATTTTGGAGTTTCTTCAGCACGGTCTGGATCTTGGGCTCCAGCTTAGTACCTTGAAAGGGGAGGTCTCTGCTCTGTCTGTTTTCTTCCAAAGATCTTTTGCCTTACACCCGCTGGTTAAGACTTTTTTCCAGGGGGTCACTCATGTTCGACCCCCTCGGAAGGCTATGGTTCCTGTTTGGGATTTGAATTTGGTTCTTTCGGCTCTCTAGGGTCCTCCTTTTGAGCCGTTACAGGATATTGCTCTTTCTGTTTTCACTCAAAAGGTTGCTTTCTTGGTGGCTATTACCTCTGTTCGGTGTGTTTCTGAGTTGGCGACTCTGTCGATTCAGGCCCCTTACTTTGAAAGACATCAGGACAAGGTGGTCTTTAGCTTTAAGCCAGATTTCCTTCCTAAGGTGGTTTCTGCTTTCCATGTCAATCAGGATATTGTTCTCCCTTCCTTGTGTCCTAAGCCTAGCAGTGACAAGGAGAGGGTTTTGCACAATTTGGATGAGGTTCGCTGTGTTAACTACTATTTGGTGACTACTTCTTCTTTCCGCAAGACAGATGCCTTTTTCGTGGTGCCCTGTGGGCCCAGGAAAGGTTTGGCGCCCGCCAAGTCTACCATTAGCAAATGGATTTGTCAGGCCATTGTTGGGGCCTATTCTGCTAAGGAGAGAACTCCCCCTTTTAGGGTCACTGCGCATTCTACTCGTGCTGTTGGTGCGTCCTGGGCTTTTCAGCACCAGGCTTCTGTTGAACAAGTTTGTAAGGCTGCTACTTGGTCTTCCGTTCATACTTTTTCCAAGTTTTACAAGGTTGATGTGCGGGCTTCAGCGGATGCTATTTTTGGCCGCAAGGTTCTGCAAGCTGCTGTGGTTTAAGTTGGTGCGTTCTTTACTGTTTATGGTTCCCACCCATGACGGGCACTGCTATTGGATGTCCCAAATGTCATGAAGAATTGAAGCGGAGTGTATGTCACACTTGGAATAATACCGTTTTGTGATTACTCGCCTTTAAAACGGATATTATAAGTGTGACATGCACTCCGCTTCACCCACCCTTGTTTGGTATTCTGGATCCTTTATATGGTGAACCATTGTTTCTTGGTTGTTATATTTGGTTCTTCCTGGTCCCCTTAATGCTATCCTACACTGGGGAATTGGTGGGAGGTCCCAGGTATTTATGGACTGGGAGGAGCTCCTTTTTTTGCATTCATCTCTGCAGAAGTTTGCCCTCTACTGGAGAATAACCCAACTGTCATGAAGAATTGAAGCGGAGTGTATGTCACACTTATAATATCCGTTTTAAAGGTGAATAATCACAAAACGGTATTTTTGTGGTTATTATTCAGGTAATGATCGTTTAGCTGAAGGGTTGCTGTATGACCTTAAACTTTGTAAACACTTATGGATTCACTAATATAAAGTTGCAGGAGTCTGCTTGCTCTTCTTCATGTCCTGTGGCTGTACTGCATGCTTTGCTTTTTCATGCTTCATAATAAAAGATTGGTAAATACATTGGTATACTTTTAGTTTATTGCTTATGGGAAGGTAGGTGGGGGCAGTGGAGGAATATACATGAAGATTTTAAATGACAACAAGTCGCTGTCCTATACTTTCCTGCTGCAGATCCCTTTGTCTGGATCTTCTACACGGACCTGTCCTCATGATACCATAGTGTGCTTTCATTTTTGTGCTGTACATCATCAACAGAGCTGCACAAGCTGTCCTCATGGCTGGTGTATAGCTGTTCTTTCTGGTGGTGCACTGTGCATGGCAGGCACAAGAAACAGCAACAACTTTACAGACAAACATTATTCTTCAGTGGCCAGAAAAAGGCATGCGACAATGCTCACGGCTATTCCTACCTCATTGGTAGGTATGAAGATACCAGTGCTGCACTGATGCCTGTATCGCAAAATTGTGTAATATTAAACATCTATATAAACACACTTACAAATGAGAGGAGGGGTCACTTATACACTCAAACTGAATACAACTCTCGCTTGTAGTTTTCTTCTCCTGCTAGGAATAAAATCCAGTGGGTGACAGGTTTGAGTGTATCAGAGGTGACAGAACCTGCCCCCCCCCCCCCCCCTTGATTCCCCCTCCTTCCATAAAAAGAAACAAGCCTGGCTGGACATTTCGTGATGCCTTCTGTAAGTCTGACATTTTCTTTGTGGCTTCTGAAGGAACAACTAAGGGTTCCTGCCATCATTAAACAAATTAGGAGTGTGGTGATTGGGTGCCATCCTATGCTGTAAAGGGGGGGGGGGTCCTCCGATTCATCAGAAGCAGCTAGCTTTTGTTGGCCCTGTTGTCATCAGGCTACAGGGGACCAGGTCGGCTATTTGGTATTCTGTCTATACTTTTGCTACACAGTTTAAACTGCGTGTTAGGCCACCCCTAGACTGGGTAGACATTATTTTTGGGTGTGGATTTCCCACCTTCTATAATCATTCAAAATATCTAATTGGCTGCTGTGCCTCCAAGAATAAGAATGGGGATTTTAGCCCCATGGGAGACATCACTCACTGTTGTGGTTGCTTTTGGTCAGTTTTCTTGTTGCAGCTCGTCTGTTGTCAGACTGGAAATCTTAATCATATGAAACATTACTTCTTGCTACCGGGTGAAGTCTCCTGCAGTTTCCTCTTTTTGTTAAAGAGGTGCTTTCCCCTGTCTTTGTAGCGTAGGAGTGGTGTGCAGGCAGGGCTGGATTATGAGAGGGGTGCATGCCCCGGGGCCTCCACCACTTACCCTGCAATGGGGGCCTCCACCGACCTTTGGGTTATGGTCTAGTCCAAGAGACTTTTCAGTTTTTGGTTTGCCGGGCCACAGGGGCAGCAACAAAGCGGCAGTTGGGGCCCCCCGCACCAGGGCAGCCAAAGCCACCATCAGAAAGGCTACAGTGACTACACTACCCCCCCATCCAGAATGACAAAGCATGAGTTCCCGAGCAGCACGCACCCGCACAAGGGACTCGATCTTATGTTCCAGTAAGTAGGCGGGGGGCCAGACAACCATTAGTTAATTGGCTATTATGGGCCTCCACCAGATTTTGTGCCCAGGGGCCTCCACTACACTTAATCCGGCCCCGTGTGCAGGTTTTGACATACCCGCTCTGTTGCAGTGAATGGAGGGGGCGTGCCATAGTCACTGTGACAGATGGTGGGGGTGGTCATTTATATATATGGAAGCAGTGAACGGTCGTGGCAGGCGATGCAGGTCGTATATCAGGCAATCAGGTGAGTGTCAGAGCAGTGGACTACAGCAGAGCAGTCCACGGGTGGATAAATGGGATTTATAGTGTTTTTTTGTTTTGATGCCTGGACAATGACTGTAACAATTTAGTAAATAGCCACAAGGGTAGCACACACAAAGACTGAAATCTTTAGCTCTGGTTTTTGCAGGCAGGAACATGTAAGCAGGCTGATCTCTCTCTATGAGCTCTGTACCACGAGGATTCTATATAGTCTTCCTGTTTGCAGCAGTAGTTACTCCCTGTACTGGTGACATGGCTTCAAAGCCAGGAGCCGCTTATCAAAGTCTCTGATTATATTTCCACTTTTGACCCATGGTGTCATGGCAGTATGTGAAGTGTTAGAATAAAACCTCCAATTGGGAGGGGGCGCTCTAAAAACTATTACAAGGATTAATTCTACTTTATGCTGCACTTCTAACATATGCCTAGCGTACATAATTTTCTCCTATGATGATTATTAATCAGTAGATGGTTCATATAGCCAGGTCCTGTTCCCTGGTGCCAGAAGGGCCGGCTGCCTGACCTAGTCAAGTTTAGTCATGGCCTGCCCTTCCTCTCTCTCCTAACAGTGTAAGGAAGGAGTTGAGCATGATGGTTTGAGAAATATTGGTGTAGTACAGCAGTGTCTGGATAAAAAAAGGAAAAGGCTGTTTTATTCAAAATTTCAGTCATGTTTGAGATGTATTTCTACAATCTCCATTTTCTCAGCTTGAGCTGTATACAAATTGCCTGCCCGTGTTTGTGTAATGATAATGGCTTTTTATTCCAGGTGAAAGGCCCTTCAAATGCAATCTTTGTGGAAAAGCTTTTAACCAAAAGGGGGCACTGGCCACTCATATGGTGAAACACACGGGAGAGAAGCCGCACGCCTGCACTTTTTGTCCAGCCGCTTTCTCTCAGAAGGGCAATCTACAGTCCCACATACAGCGGGTTCACTCAGAGGTAATGCATCAGCATCCACATGTCATCTATTTGCAGCTCGCGATCCTCTGATTTGCCAGCAGGAAAACATGGGAATAATGGCTATGGAATGAAATCGCATTCTGCTACACCAGTTCCCCTTACTACATATGTTCAAGCTTGTACATTCTAGTTTTCTAGAGTTGGACCAAAATTCTATTTAGACCAAGGGTGTCATACTCACACACACACAGTGGGCCGAAATTAAAAACTTGGACAAAGTGGCACGCCAATTTGAAATATATTGAAAAAATGTCTTTCCAATGTTGTGTGTGTGCAGCATGTTGGCACGCTTGGCTCCATTCGGCTTTTCTTCGCCGCCTTTTCTTAGCCTTAACTGATAAGTGCTCTTGCCGGCTAGGGCTAAATTGAGCTAAGGGTCCCCCCAGCTACCTCCCTCGCTATACTCAACCTGGGGGCATGTCTGCACGGCTATTTACAAATACCTGGCACGGGGACTTGCCCAGCTAAAGGCATAATGGAGCACAGCCGTGGGATTGATGGTCAGGTAAGTTTTACCAGTGTGGTGGGTGGTTTCAAACAGCAATTTGGGATGCCCCAGGTAATGAGGATCTGGCGGCCCTGGTGTTTTCCAGACTCCAGGGCCGCTTTTGGTCCACTTTATTCAGCCAGCCCTGAAGTCTCCTAGCCAAATACGTGGTTGGTCCTCTTTAATGCAACATGCCACTTTCCATGACGGGATGTAACAGGGTTTTCTGCCTCCTTTACCTCATAGTTACTGGCTGGCTGAGCTGCCCTACATAGAGGGAGACCGAAGACAGCTCAGCCTGGTTGGCAGGGCATTTACCAACAACTGGGGGAAGTACTTCCCTACTACATCATAATAAGGGCGGGGTTTTATATCAAAGCCCGCACGCGGATGACAGGCTATAATCTTCCAGTGCAATACGGCGGTCAGGCGGGCTTGTTAACTAGCCTCTCGGGGATTAAGTGGGTATTAAGTGTGCGGCTGTGTGCCTGGATTAAAGGTAATGCCTTTGTCCCACCCCAGCCCTGTCACTCATGAAACAGCAAGGGAAGGGCGGGCAGAGCTCGCAGGCCAAATCTGCTGGCACTGCAGGCCACGTGTGACATGTGTGATCTAGACTTTTGGTCCACTATCCTAATTCTTATAGGGCATTCTAATTTTAGGTGCCCAGCAGTATAAATCTGTAAAGAGATGCTATGAGCGATGCTTCTTTTAGGTTCCCCTGGTCATGAAATACGGCCCTGCTCAGCAGTTGCGTCCAGTATTGAGAGCAGAGAGGACAGAGATATAGCATAATCTGCTGCTTCATTGTCATAAATCTCTAGCTCACAATATGTTTCCCTGATAGAAAATGTTATTAATAGACATCCAGGCTCTTGTATGGATGCAGCAACCCTTTCATTACCCAACACTTAAAGATGGACATGGAACAATGGCTGAATTTTCCAGTAGTAGAGCTGCCACTACATTTTGGAGCAGTCAGCCCCTCTCCATCCTAAACTCCTCCATGGCTTATCTGCTGCATCATTGCAATGTCTAATCACTAGGGGATTGGAAATTGGGGCACTTACTGAAAGTCAGAACCTTTGTATTGAAGGAGTGCCTGCAGGCAGCAGCGTGTGCTTTAGCTTTTGGTTTATCCAGTGATGCGTATACTTGGTGCTGGAGTAGGTAAAATATCGGGAGGCCTGGGTGTTGGTCTGTTTAAAATGTTTCAGCTGAGGTGGTTAAATTAAATATTTAAAGGACTACTTTAGGCAAATATTAAAATATTTACATATATTTAAGCCCCCCTAGCCTCTGATATAACACAGAGCTCCTGGCACTCTTCTACACAGTCATTGCAAGAGAGAATGCTGCATCCTCTGCATGTCCAAATGTGTCCATTGCCACCATGCTGATTGTGATGCACTCTTATCTTTCCTTTTCTTATACTCTCTAACCAGGTCTGTATTTCCAATTACGCAAGCCTAGGTCGTCCACCTGCCGGGGGGCAAAAAACACACTGGACACTAAAGGGTGATCCGTGCAGTTAATTTTTTTAGTTCTGGTTGCACATACTCAGATTCATGTTGGGCTTTGGGAGATTGGTCCTTTTTTTAAATATATTAAATTCTCAAGGGCCACAACTAAAAGTGCCTAGGCCAGTATGAGCACCAAACACAGCCCAGTCTTTAAACCGGACCTTCAGCATCATTTAATGAAAAGCCCAAACACTTAAAAAAAAATAATCCCCAGCATCTAAAAGTAATATATTTTCCATTTTAGTCACATACTTATCTTGCAGCACTAATGCAGCATTTGTAGTTCCTGTATCACTGTGAGTATGCTTCAGACTGTTGGTGTGCTTTAAAGGGTCAATCCAAGAAATATAATAAACTTACGCATCCGCAGCTGTTCTGGCCTGCTTACGGCAGTATGCAGATTTGTAGGATTCAATCTGCAGGCCTGTAGTGTACAAGCCCCACTGTGGTGAGAAAAATGGTCTCACCCCAAATGCTGTTTATAACATTGGAGCAGCCCCCAAGTGAGGCCCCTTCCAAACATAAAAGTGAAGACTAAGCCATTCAGCTGGGTCTATATTTTACATGGCATTGTCTGGACAACAACTGGCATGTGGTATGGACTCCCACTGAGTGCCTTCATTTTACAATTTTAGCACTAGCGACCTCTACACCAATAAAAAACCTGCACAGCAGGAAAATGATAAAGTTGTCTAAAAGTATAGATTTTATTGGAACATGTGCTAAAAAAATAAATTCCCTCGATACAAATACAAATGTAAATGAAAAGACACAGTGAAGTCCCTATATTAGATGGCTTTAGGTGACTGGTATATTTTACATGTTCCCTTCAGGTTATTAATTCTGGGTCTAAAAAGCAAAATAGATCTGTATACACTGATGTGGAAATAAAGAAACTTGAGGATAGTAGTTAATTTTTACAATCTATATCGACCCATTTCGAAATTTTACAGTTACATCATTCTTACGCTACTGTGACAAAGTATTCTCCTCACCTGATTTCTGTTTTTTGTAAATCATTCAACTCATTTTAATATTACAAAAAGACAACAAAAACAACAAGTAATTGCCTCCAACCCTTAAATCAATCCTATACCCATATGTTACTCACTACCTCATTCACAAGTAGCTGGCAATCTCGTGACTGCCAGTGACCAATCTGGATTTCCCAGTGGGCTTGCACATCAAACCTGAATGGTTTCTGTTGATCACCTGAACTGTCGTTTGGTGCCATACACCATGAATGATGAAGTGGTGACTCGAGTATAGTTCCACTTTAAATCTAACCAAACTTTGTTGTGCTACATTTGCCAGTAAAACTGCAAATAATTGTTTGCGACAACTTAAATTAATTATTTTTTGCTGTAAAAAAAATTAGGTACACCAGTTGTGACATGACCAATGTATTCTATTTGGCCATTGCCAGATGAGCTTTTGTGTTTGTATTAGTCAGCAATTGTTTGTGTCCAACTTTTAACTGTTGACATCTTGATGATCCATCATCAATTCCATATTTTGATGCCTACTCTGTTGGAGCTCTGAAGTGCTTCTTCATCGGGAAAAGGACAAATTAATAAGTATATCTCTTTTGAGGACAGGGGGATTACCCTGACCACCTATTTTTATGCCTAGTTAGAAACCACTTTAACTATCGCTTCCCTCACTGTATTGCTGCTATACTGATTGTCCTTTCTAATAATTGCCTATCTTTGGAGGTTTGCGTTACCCTTAATTTTTCCATGGGTGCCTTGTGTGACTGGTATCTATCTTCTTGTGGATGAACAGGCATGCCAGGTTTGCCCTTCTTTAGATGTTCATCTGGGTTTTTTAATGACCTTACTATTCCTTATTGAGTCATCAGTGCCAAATTCCATTAGGCCAATCACTGATCCAGGTTTCCTAAAGTTGTGGTTAGTGTTTTTCACTGTGGCTCACTGAAGTTTCAAAGCTTGAGCAATAACATTGTACCCCTTGCAGACTGTTAGAATTCAGTAATCTTGTTTCATATTTTAATTAAACGCAGGAATAAAACAATACCAGGCACCCCTTCCCCCGTGCCCACCAACTGCTATTCCTGCACGAGTACCTTGGCCAATGCGGCTTGGCACTTTCCCAGTTTAAAATTTTTTTTTTATATATTTCCACTGCAGAGACCATCTCAAGAATGCCAGATGATGATGAGCAGCCTGCTGGTCACATCCCCGTCTTCCCTCTAGCCTAGGAAACGCTCATCGGTTTTCTAGCTAGTTTACTTATGGCCATCTACTGTTGTAGTTTTGTAGCATCTCCTACCTCTTGATCAATCAAGCAGGAGCATGCTGGCTTATCTCCCTGGGAATTCCTTCTTATATGATTATTGTTGATTTATATAGCATTGTCTGCTTCCTTTGTGCTGTGCAGGGTGGGTAAAATTATGGACAGGGTTTTAAAATTAAACTAATGAATACTGTAGGCTGGGTGTTACAAGTTCCATGTGACAATGCCACTATTACATACTGGTAACAATATTACAGTAGGATTAAGAGATGGCTTTTACAAGCTCACAAATGAAAACTGACCTGAGTGGTTAAGCTTCCCTTTCTGGATTCCTCCCCCACTATGCTCGATTTGGGTAAGAAATAGAAAAAATAAATGACCTGCTTGACACAGGGTCTCTGAGTGCTGTAAGCTTTGCTTTCAGTTTCATGCTGTAATTGTGAGTGATTTGTTAATTACTTCTGAAACTATTTTTGATAACTGTGCCACACCACAGCCAGACTCTGGTGCCTCACTTCTGCATTGGGATTGGAATCTTCTGCATTGGGATCAAGCTCAGGTAGAAAGTAAGGCAACAAGACGGTAGCTCTTCCTAAATAGGGTACACTATAGGGCAGCTGTAATCAACTGGCGGACCCTGGTCCAGATCCGGCCTGCAGGCGCCAGTTGTCAGGACCCCTTCCTGGCCTTAGTATGGTGCCCTGGATGCCGCAGCATGGGTTGCCATTGCTCTGCTAGCGTGACAGCGCTTTCAATTCAGCACCTGCTTTTGTCCGAGTGCTCTTTCACCTGTGTGCACTCACTATTCTTAGTATACAGTACGTCCTGCTCCAAATATAATATTTACAAGTGGGTTATACTCCGCTAGATGGCGCTGGACTACAGAGACATCGAAAATTGGCTCCTCCCGGCCCCTCAAATACCCAGGGAACTCCCACAAATCCCCAGAATTTCTCTGCAGTCTGGCTGCGAAGGACGAGAAATGGCTCTCTACTCACAGGTGAGCGGGGCTATTAGCCTGCGGCCCTGTAGGACTATTCCCACCCGTTCCACTAGTAATATGCCTCCCAGCCTTGGCTGCACTGGTTGGGTGAAGGTAGGCAGCACCGCTGTTAGGTGCTTAGGAGCGCTGCTCCACCGCAATCCCCCACCAAAGGGTAGGCGGTTCAGGCTTATGGTGAGCTTCTATGGGATGCCCCTCCCGCACTAGTGCCCCTTGCCCCTGCCTATCGGTGGGCCCCCTCATTCTCCTTGTAGCCTTCGGGGGAAAAGAGGGGTGTGTGTGTAAGTGTGTATGCTATGCATTCTGTAATTTACACTTTATATTTATTCTGTCTGTCTTGTGTCAGCCATCTCTCTCCCTGTTGCGGCTCCCAGGCAAAGAGGGGAGCTTTTCCATACAGCAAAATCACGTTTGGAATTTCCCGAGCAGGCACATTTCCATAACCTTGTGCTCAAGGAATGGGAGCACCCCAGTAAACTTCCCGGGGTTCCAAAAAGTTGGGATAGGAAGTATCCTTTTCCTGCTGAGGTGGTAAAGTGTTGGTCATCCCCCCCCCCCCCCCCCCGAGGTGGATGCCCCGATCCTTGGGCTATCTAACACCTCTGTCATGCATTCCCCTGACTGTACTACCCTGCAGGATGCTGAGGACCGGCGCATTGACCAGCTGGCATCCCACGCCCTTGCATGTGCGGGGACGGCGCTGTGCCTGGTCTGTGCCTCTGCCATTACTGCTGTGGCCACTAGAACCCTTATCAGAAATATACTTGATAGTGCCCCTGATGATTTGCCTTGTGAGGTGTTCAATGCACTCTCCAGTTGTGATGTAAATTTTGTCCTCTCAGCCATGGATGACACCATCAGAATGTGTGCCAGAACTTCTGTCCTTGTGGTGGCTATACGCCGCTTGGCTTGGCTGCGCCAGTGGGCTGCTGTCAACGCTGCCAAGAAGGCCCTCACTGGTTTTCCCTTTAAAGGACTGCGCCTGTTTGGGGACCTTTTTGCTAAGGGAGGCAGGTTACCCCAGCTCAGGCGGCAATCTCGGCCCTTTCGGGGTCAGGGTTCCTTCTCCTCCCCTTACAGTAGTGCCAGACAGGGGAGGGGGGTTTCCTTTCCTGGGATCAGGGGAGATTTCTGGGGCAGAGGACGTGGACGTCCTGGCCCCTCCTGGGGTCCCAAAGCAAAATCATCCCCCAAGCCCCCTCAGGCATGATGGGGCGCCCTCACCCATCCGGGTGGGGGGACGGTTGCAGCACTTCGCTCACGTCTGGAGGCTTCATGTCTCAGACCGGTGGATTCAGGAGGTAGTGTCCTCCGGTTACAAGATAGTTTGCTGCCTGTCCCCCTCCAAGATTCATCAGATCCCGGATGTCTCAGGACCCTGTGTCAGCTCAGGAGCTAGTGCAAGCAGTGCAAGGCCTCCTGGAGCTGGGGGTCATCTGCCAGGTCCCCTTAAGAGAAAAAGGCAAGGGCTTTTATTCCAACCTATTCACAGTACCCAAAAAAGATGGTTCAGTCAGGCCCATCCTGGACTTGAAGATCCTCAACAAATTTGTCAGGGGCAGGCGCTTTCACATGGAAACTCTGCGCTCTGCCATCAGTTCCCTGCGCCAAGGGGATTTCATGACTTCTGTGGACATCAAAGATGCTTACCTTCATATTCCTGTGTTCCCAGGTCATCAAAGGTTCCTCAGGTTTGCTCTGATGGATCAACACTACCAGTTTGTGGCCTTGCCCTTTGGCCTCACTTCAGCTCCCAGGGTGTTCACCCAGGTGCTGGGTGGCGTGATGTCTCTGCTCAGATGTCAGGGCGTCCACGTGCTTTCCTATCTGGATGACATTCTCATCACTTCCCAGTCTCTACATCAGGCAGAGTTGGTTACTCAGCTGTCAGGCATGTGTCTGAGTTGGCGGCGCTTTCCATTCAGCCCCCCTACTATGAGAGACACCAGGACAAGGTGGTGTTTCGTTTCAAACCTGACTTTCTGCCTAAGGTAGTGTCTGCCTTTCATTTGAATCAGGATATTGTTCTTCCTTCTTTGTGCCCTAATCCTAGCAATGCTAAGGAGAGGGTTTTGCACTCTTTGGATGTGGTTAGGTGTCTGGTGGCTACTGCACCTTTCAGAAAAACTGATGCTCTTTTCGTGGTCCCTTCTGGTCCTAGGAAGGGTTTGGCTCCTGCCAAGTCTACTATCAGCAATTGGATTCGTCAGGCTGTGATTCAGGCCTACTCTGCTAAGGGGAAGAATCCTCCCTTCCGCCTTACTGCTCATTCCACTCATGCTACTGGTGCCTCTTGGGCTTTTCAGCACCAGGCTTCTGTTGAACAAGTTTGCAAGGCTGCTACTTGGTCTTCTGTTCATACCTTTTCAAAGTTTTACAAGGTTGATGTTAGGGCCTCAGCTGATGCTGCTTTTGGCCGTAAGGTTCTGCAGGCGGCAGTGGTTTAAACTGTCTGCTGCTGCCTTTTATTGGGGATCCCACCCTACTTTATGAACACTGCTATTGGATGTCCCACTTGTAAGTATTATATTTGGAGCAGGACGTACTGTATACTAAGAATAATACAATTCTGTGATTACTCACCTGTAGAATTGGTATTATGAGTATACAGTACGTCCTGCTCCAACCCACCCTTGGTTTTGCATTATCTTGGATCCCCTGTATGGTGATTATCATTGTTATAGTTGATAGTTTGGGTTGTTTAATTCTCCCGGCTTCTCGTTAACTGCTTTTTAATGCTGGGGTTTTGTGGGAGGTCCCCGGGTATTTGAGGGGCCGGGAGGAGCCTATTTTCAATGTCTCTGCAGTCCAGCGCCATCTGGCGGAGTATAACCCACTTGTAAGTATTATATTTGGAGCAGGACGTACTGTATACTCATAATACCAATTCTACAGGTGAGTAATCACAGAATTGTATTTTTCGAGCCCTCCCAGGAACACACAGGCAGCTTTTAGTTCCGCCTGCGTCGTCGTCTGATCGGCCACCAGCCAGTTCTCCTCACAGCAGAAAGGACCAGTGTTGTTTTTTTTTTGTGAGGCCGCTTGGTGTATGTATGTGTGTGTGTGTTGTTATGTTTGTGTATATGAATGGTCTGTGTGTATGTATGATTGAAGTGTTATTGGTGTGAGAAGGGTGGTGTTAGGCCCCTCAAGTGACAGGTGGTTAGCTAATTGCTATCAGGGTGGGGTGATGATTGTGGAGCGGGGATAATGACCATTGTGGGGGAGAGGAATGTACAGCTGACCATTGTTGGGGAAGAGGAGGATAAAGCTGACCATTGCCAGAAAGAGGGGGCTAACCATTTTGGTGGAATAAGGCTGACCACTGTGGGTAGGGGGAACTTGCTGGTTATTGTTGGGGGGGCTGACTATTTGGGAGGATAGGGCTGAATTCTCACCTAACCTTTCCCCACCACTGCTGGCCTGCATCCCTCGCTTGACCACCAAATTGGGCTTATTGCTTTAGAGCAGAATTCTTGACTGTTCGTGTTCAGCTCGGACCTTCATTCCACGACAGACCCCAGTACGAGGACCTCTGCTGAAATGAGTTAAGTACCCCTGCTATAGAGTTAAAGAGGAAAAATATGTATTCTCCCCCTTACCCCCCCCCCCCCCATCCACTGCACGTTTCACCTAGTCCATATCTCCATGTATGCCCCAGACAGCTTTTCTATTCAGGCCAGGATTTGCTGCACGCAAAGGTGCCCCGCTGATGTGTGAGGCACATTTCCTCTGCCCAAGGCAACATTGCATATGCTTAAAGCCAGGCACCTTTGAGATCTGGACCAGGCATTGGGAAGTAAGGCAAGTATGCTAATTAGTGTCTTAACCCAAGGCAAGGACACACATTTGCTTAAAATGGCTATGGCCGATAATAGCGAAGGTAAACACAAGTGTCCCAAAGTGTAACTAGCAAAAAACCTTCCCTTAAAAATACAACATTGTCTGACTAAAACATGGGGCCCTAGTATATCTGCCACAACCGCACTCTCACACGCGCCTAGGACGTCCCCGCGTTAGAGCTTACAATCTAGGATTGCTGTCAGGGTCTGGTATGTGTTTTTAAGGCTGTTTGGATCGGATATATCTTTTAAAGGACTTCAATAAATCTTCATTTTTTAAGGAGTGCTGATCCTCAACTTGTTTTTTTGGCTGTACAGGGGCTTGGGATACCCCAGGTCATGCACCCTGCCTTTCTCTTACATCCCCGCTCCAGCCCTGGGCATTAAACACAAGGACATTAGGACTATCAGCATCATATTGGATTGTAAAGGGACTCGCGTGTGCTGGTTGGTAAGAGCAGTACAGGCGGGCTAGCGGCCGCTGTGCTTTGCCCAGCCTTGGATAACGTCAGTTGTATATTGTTCCACTGGCTGTAATGCAATGTTAATCCTTGGATCTTGCTACTGCAATTACCCTGTCATAGACTCAGGAGTGATGCCTATGTTCTTTCCATGTTTGGTTGCCAGTGCTACTCTGAGGCACCGGCTTTCAGCTTGACCCAGTGCTGCTGATGTTATAGCGACTGCCTTTCATTCTTTTTTTCCCCCAATGCAGGATTTCAGTGTGTGTGAGTGTGCAGATGTACTGGGACCTCGTGTTTTATTCAGACAAAGTTGTCTTTTTAATGTTTTTTTGCTAGTTACACTTTGATGGCTGGTCCCTAGGGACAGTGCTGGATGTGCAGAGCGGCATTGCCTCGCCACACTGTTTTATCATTTGTGTAATTGGTGTCTTAGCCTAAAATAATCCCTTCAAATAAAGACACAACAGAGTGAGGTGCTTATGACCTGCATTCCACTAATCCATAGCTATGGGGTGAAGAAATGCCCTTCATAGAAATTGCTAAAGCTGTAAGGCAATGTGATATGATGTTAAGTAAGTTTCTTGTTTTTAGTGGTTGCCCTTCTAATAATGGGGAATACACATAAAATAGGGAAATTTTGAAGGGCAAACAACCTTTGGTTTCCATCACTAAGTAGCGTGTGTTGAAGGGGTCTTATCCCAGTGCAAATCATCATTCTGAGTAGCTGCAAAATAAAACTTGTCTTTCGCCATGCTTCTGCGACACCAGCCCTATGTTACCTGCACTAAATTTTGATTGCCTTGTGGAATGCACGCAGTGATATGAACGATGGCCATTAGCGGCAAGCGGCTACATTGTCATTGATGCATTGCTGTGCTGTGAAATAAACATCATTAAGCTCAAATGAACTGCACGTGCTGAAGGTACACATCGCCATATAAAAACTACAAGTGGGAAAACATTGTATAATATTATAAATTCATCATCTGCAGAAAGTAAATAACATCCCTTCTGAAGTACTAGCAGCTTCAGTTTTTCATGACAGAGGATCACAGGGGGTCCATAGGACATATTGTAATGTTTATGTGATGAGCAAGACTATATCACCTTTAATATTAATTGTTTCACATTTTAGCTCCTTGTATGTACTGCCGGGTATTAAGGCAGTGACTAAATGTAAACTTATATTTGATCTCCTGTGATGAAGATAGTTTTATGACAAAATAGTCTAAATGATTATAAGAGGGGTCACAAAGATTTCTATGACTATCCTTGTATACCATTCTTACAAAAGTCACCACACATGGAATAAATACAAGGCATCTATGAGCTGCCTCACACTGTAATGAAGTGTTTCAGATTTTGAAGCTCATCTATAGGGTTAACTCTTTGTTTCCGTCCCACTTCGGTTTGAAAAAATTCACCAGGTGCCCAGATAGAGTTCTGGCAGCATATGCAAGTGGCTACCCCTCCATGTCAGTCACAGTAACTCGAGCATGCCCATCCATTCCATTCATGCCATTGGGTGGTATGCTAGGCTTTGGCATGCCCCTTTTATTGGAGTTAATAGAGTGGACATGACCACTAACTGACTCACTTAAAGGGCAGCCATGGGAGGTGATCTTGGCACCTGCTGAGTTTTTTCACACCAGAGTAGGATGGAATCGCTGCCTATGACAAATGTTAAAAGAAAACAAGATTTGGAAATTTCATGTAATCCTATTTTATCCACAACAGAACATATGCCAGAAGTTAAAGGCTTGACATTTTTCTATTTAATTTGAAAAAATTAACTCCTTTAGCAATGTATGGCAGAAACAGAAACGGCTGGGAAGTGAGGAGATCATATGCTGGAGTTTTGGGAGAGGAGTGTCCCATGCTTGCAGAATTCTTGCTGCTGAAAAGTTTTGCTGGATTTTTCATTTCAAATTGTTTCATGTTTTCTACTGGTGAAAGGTCTGGACTGAAGGCCAGCAAGGAAAGTTCAGCACCTGGATTTCTGTTCTGCAAAGCTATGATTTCACGATGGATGCAGTGTCTTGCTGAAATATGGCCTTTAGCCAAAGGGATGTTGTCTGGTTGGGAGCATATGTTGTTATAAAACCTCTATATACTGCTGATCATTGATTGTGCCTTTCAAGATGTTTAAGCTGCCCTTGTTATAGGCACTTATGCAACCGCATACCATCAGAGATGCAGGCTTTGGAACTGTGTGCTAATGTTGTGTTTGTGGTTTCAATAAAAAAATGTCAGGATTCATCTGGCCACAGAATAGCTTTTCATTTTGCCTTAGTCTGCTTTAAAAGAGCTTTGGTCCAGAGAAGATGGTGGTGTTTCTACATTGCATTGATGTATGGTCTCTTCTTGGCATTATATAGCTTTAACGTGCATTTGTTGATTGTACGGTGAACTGTGTTCACAGACAATGATTACTAGAATATTCCTGCGCCCATGCAGTGATTTGCATTACCAATTCATGCCTGTTTTTAATGCAGTGCCATATAAAGGCCTGTAGATCATAAGCATCCAATATTGACTGTCTGCCTTGTGCATTCACTGAATCTTTCAAAAATATAATGTACTGTAGATGGTGGCATATTCAACTTAGCATCACTGAAGAATGTGGCCCCGATCTGCAGGACGGGTATGTTTTGTAACAGCAGGTCAGGAGAAATCGGCTTTATGTGAGGTATCGTCAGTATAGATAACCCTGCTCACCCAACCCTGCAAAATCCGGGGTTGGCTCATTCCCTATTGCTTTCTGAAATTGGGATGCCCCGCTGTGTGAAATCCCCCTGTAATCACCTTTCTGGTGATCTCAAGGCACATGTAGGGACCATGGCAGCATCCCTCTGACTGATGCGCACATCTGCGCCAGGCCTATCTGAATGGCTGGTGCGGGCACATATAGCCAGAGAGGAAAGGCCAAATGAATGCTGACCAATCTCGTTGCTCTGTGGCAGGCTGTGGTTACTAGCTGTGTTTTATGCTGTTCATTTATGGGCATAATTAGTGGAAGAGAGACTGTACATGCGTTGTGGGATTAGCGAAGAGGTAAGCAGATCCTGTGAACCAGGAAGGTTTTACACAGTGGTGTCCTCATTCTAGATTCCCTGTGGACAAGGACAAAATATGCAAAATCACAATTTTTGTTCCAGTTTAAAGCAGCTCTTACTCTATACTCCCATTTCTTTCTCCAGTAGCACCTCAATGTTATGTGGACATTGCGCTACTAGAATTGTGAGTCAAACTTTTGTCACCTACCGTAGCAGCCTGGCCAACTTATGTACTTGGGGTGACATTCATTATCTCTGCAGCACTGGGGCATGGCCACTGAAAATACAACATGGGGTGTGGATAAGTTGATTAATATTTTCTATATTATTCATTTAATTATGGTTAACTGGAGTCAAGCTAAGGGAGGGGTTCTTAGGATTGTTTTTAGGGGAGGATGGGCTATTCACAATTTCTTCTAAGCAAAGTAGTACATTCAACATCTTTATCGCTATTCTTTACATTCTTTTGTTATTATTCCTATGAACTTGGAGGAGTTCCAACATATGTCTTCAATTTTATGTAATTTTTTTCTAAAGATCCAGTTTTTTTTACTGCACAAATTCTGCATGGTCATGAAAGGATCAGTTTAGTGTTCAGTGACAATAAATGCTGTTTCTTTTGTTCACTTCAAACACAAATGGGCACTGCTTGTTCTGCCAGGTTGAGTTTGCTACCAGCAAATGGATTAGTTACTATGAAGATCACTGAACTCCATAGTGACATCCATTTACTTTATACAAGACAGGCTTTTAAAATCCTCCCTCTGGAATTCTTTGTTGTGTTTGTAGCATTCCCTGTGCTTTTTTTTCTACATCTTTAATAGAGCCTGACCACAGAGCACACAGGATTCTGGAAGGTATATTGGGCAAGTAGCACACAATTGAGATGGTGGCCTGTGGGAACACTGTGAACTTCTTCAAGCTGACATTAAAATACAAGTGTTCACTGTGTCTGTTTTTTTTTTATTCTGCTTTTACCAGTTAGGACTGATGTGGTGTAAAAGGAGTAAATGCAGCGTATTAAAAAGGTTATTTTGCAGCAGCTTTAATCCAGAAGTCTGTGTTGAAAATTTACTATAAATACTTTTTAACTTGCATTGAACATTTCAGGCAAAAATAATACAGGTACCCTGTACAGGGAAATATTGTCCACTTGTACTTACTTTCATAAAGTACTTTTATTATTTCAAGTATGTCACACACCCAGCTTCCAATATTAATGACATATGGGTTATGTCCAGTAGAGGGCGAACTTTTGCAGAGATGACTAGGAAAAAAATAACCCCTCCCGGTCCATAAATACCTGGGACCTCCCACACAATCCCCAGTAATCGTCTCTGCAGACGTCTCTGCGAGCAAGTCAGAAGATGGCTATCTCCTTCCTTACAGGTAAGCCGGGGTCACACCCGGCAGTTTATTGCCCTATTTCTGCCCGGATCGGATTCAATTTAAACTCCTATGCCACCCAGCCTTGGCTGCAGGTCCGGATGAGGGTAGGCTGCACCCGAGCAGGTGTAATTTAGGAGCCATGCTCCACCGTGAGACCCCATATCAAGGGGTAGGCGGTTTACCAGGTTGGTGACCCTGGTTTGGGATGCCCCATCCTGTTATCCCTTCACTTCTGCTTAGTATGGGATCCCCCCTTTTTTCCGTGTCTCCCTGTTCCCCTCAGGCGGGGGGGGGGGGGGGGGGGGGGGGTCGGCCGGCTGGTCCCGTTTTTTGTTTGTCTCTGTCTTTTACTTTATTAGTGTGTGGGGGTTGGGGGGGGTTCTCCCAGTCTTAGGTCCTTTGCATAAATTGGGTTTTTACAAATCCTTCCACTAGTGGACTTAAGGGGCATCCCAGGTAGCTTAATAGTGTAATTCCCTTTGGTCATTGCGACTACCATAAAAAAAACACCATATGGAGGCTTCCCAGGATACCGGGCTCGGGCTCTTTTCGGGGCAAGCCTGGCAGTGTGTGGGTTGTGGGGTATCCCTTACAGGGGATAATGTACTGATTTGCATACCATGTGCTCAGCAGGCCTACTCCACCCCGCCTGATCCGTACCCCAAATGACACTGTCATTAGCGGGGAGTCGCAATCTGATGTATGCGCTAGCTTGGCCAACATAGAGAATTTGATTTCTAGCTCTGCGGCCAGAGAGGCCCCAGCTAAAATGAGACATTTGCCACCGACCGCGCCGGTTTTGAGGATTATTATTCTCTTGACTGGTCTGATTATTCCCCACTTGAGGAGGGGGATGGTTTCTGGATCTGATGGCTCTGAGGATCAGCATTTTTTGGATGCTGATGCTGGGCAGGAGCATGGGGATGCCGTGGCTACCCCCAGGTCTCTGGCCCATTTATTTGAGGTGCTGGCTATTTCTCCTCCAGCGGAGTCCCTTCCGCAGAAGGGGGAATTTTTTGGGACCTCTAAGCCTCGATTGGAGTTCCCAAATCAGAAGCACTTAGACAATCTGTTTCTTATAGAATGGGAAAGGCCTAGCCGGCTTCCCGGTGTTCCTCAGGGATGGGATAGAAAGTATCCCTTTCCGGTGGACGCGGTGAAGCGCTGGTCATCCCTTCCTGAAGTCTATGCGCCCGTTCTGGGATTGTCCAACACATCTGTTGTGCACTTTCCAGACGCCACCACGCTAAAGGATGGTGAGGACCGATGTATTGATCAAATGGCATGTCATGCCTTTGCCAGCGTAGGTTCAGCCTTGCGGCCTGTTTGTGCTTCAGCGCTCATTGCTGTGGCCACCAGGTCTGTGATTAGGGGCCTGTTGAGTGGTTACCAGCTTAACCCGGCCAGTGATGAATTGGCAGCGCTTACGCGGTGTGAATTGTTCATGACCTTACTTATCCAGACTTATCTGCTTTGGATGACACATTAGGTATGTGTAGCAGAACCTCTGCGTTGCTGGTGGCTATTCGCCGATCGGTCTGGCTGCTCCAGTGGGTGGCTGACACTGCGGCTAAGAAGTCACTTACAGGGCTACCCTTCTGGAGTATTCGGCTGTTTGGAGATAAATTGGATTTGGTAGCGAAAGGAGGAAAGCTACCATAATGCAAGAGGCAGCGTCGCTCCTTTCGGGGGGCAGGCTCCTTTAATCCTTCCTTTCACGGTGCCAGAGCAGGCAGAGGAGCTGCCTCCTAGATTCCTCAGATCTCAGGTCCCCTCAGACCCCCGGGCTGTGCAGGGGCTCCGGTTGGCAGTGCAAAATATTCTGGACATGGAAGTCATATGCCCGGTGCCTCTCTCTGGGGGAGGCCGGGGCTATTATTCCAACCTTTTCGCTGTGCCCAAAAAGGATGGATCCATAAGACCCATTCTGGATTTGAAGCTTCTCAACAGGTTCATCAGAACCAAGAAGTTCGGCATGGAGACTTTGTGCTCAGCCATCAATTCTCTTTGTCAGGGGGACTTCATGACGTCCATAGACATCAAGAATGCTTACCTTCATGTGCCGATCTTTCCAGCACAACAGAGTCCTGAGTGGAACAGGACAAGATTAGCAGTCTCAATGCGCAAGGAGGACACGCACATGCGTGTGGGAAGCCATGTTTTAGATTTCTTAGGTTGGTGATGGGAGATCAGCATTTTTCAGTTTGTGGCCCTCCCGTTCGGGCTGACCTCGGCACCTAGGGTGTTCACCAAGGTGCTGGCGGGTATAATGGCCCTTATCAGAGCCCAGGGCATTCGCATTGGGCCGTTTCTGGACGACCTTCTCATTACGGCATCTCTGTCTCAGATAGGCGGAGATAGACACCAGGACGGTGGTGACTACGCTGGAGAGGTTTGGATGGGTGATCAACCACCCCAAGTCCTCTCTCGCCCCTTCAAGGGAGTTTTCATTTCTGGCCATGAATCTGGATACCATTCATACCAGGGTGTTCTTGCAAGGGTGCAGATGGTTCTGGACCTGATCCGTCTTCTTTTGTCCAAACCCGCGGATGTCTATCCGGCTAGGGATGAGGCTGGTGGGATTGATGGTGGCTTCATTCAAGGCAGTTCCCTTTGCTCATTTTCACATGAGATCGCTCCAGCTCCATCTTCTGTTGGCTTGGGTCAGATACCTGCTGTCATTAGTTCAGTCGTTTCTGATGTCTCCTCTGGTTCGGCAGTCTCTTCAGTGGTGGCTGGAACCAAGGAATCTTCTGAGGGGCAGGTCTTTTCTGAACCCTTGTTGGGAGACGGTCACCATGGATGCCAGCCTATCGGGCTGGGGGGGTTTCTGGAAGGAACATCAGTTCCAGAGGCTGTGGGGTCCTCTGGAGGCACACACCCCCATCAATGTCTTGGAGCTGTGAGCCATTCGGTTGGTACTGTCACGCTTAATGCATCTCCTCCAGGGTTTACCGGTTCAGGTTCGATCAGGCAATCGGACTGCGGTCGCTTACATCAATCACCAAGGAGGGACTCTCAGCAGGAGTGCCCTCAGGGAAGTTTCTCTGATTCTTGCATGGGCGGAGAGCAATGTCTCATGCATCTCAGCAGTGTACATTCCGGGATTGGAAAACATGGAGGCGGACTCCCTGAGCAGGGGATCATCTTGCCAAGGGGAATGGTCGCTCAACCATAAGGTATCCCGGTCCCTCTGTCTCAAGTGGGGGATTCCGGAGGTGGATCTCTTTGCCTCACGTCACAATCACAAGCTTCCTGCATTTGTGTCTCTGTCTCAGGATCCTCTGGCCCTGGCAGTGGACGCCATGTCTCTTGCCTGGAGGGATCTGGGGTTTCTGTACCTGTTTACCTCCTTCTCCACGGTAGGCAAGGTGCTGCGCAAGCTGTCCCAGAGGGTGCGCCAGCAATTCTGGTGGCCTCAGGGTAGCCAAGACAGGTGTGGTTCGCAGACGTCGTACGGCTGGAGGTAGATTAGTTCAGGTTGCCCCTGTTTCCGGATCTGATCACTCAAGGTCAACTTCGTTGCCCCAATTTACAAATGCTGGCTTTGACGGCGTGGCTGCTGAAACCTCCATTCTAAAGGACGAAGGTTTGTCTGATGCGGTGATTTAGACACTTGTTAGAGCTAGGAAGAGATCTTCCTCTAACATCTACTACAGGACTTGGCGGTCCTATATTGATTGGTGTGAGGCTAGGGCCTTGCCTTACAGGGTGTTTTTCGATTCCTAGGATTTTGTTTTTTTCTTCAGCATGGCCTGGAGCTGGGGTTCCAGCTTAGTACCTTGAAAGGGGCAGGTCTCTGCTCTGGCGGTCTTCTTTCAAAGGTCCTTTGCTCTTCATCCTTTGGTTAAGACTTTCTTCCAGAGGGTCACTCATGTGCGACCCACTCGAAAGCCTTTGTTGCCTGTTTGGTATTCGAATTTGGTTCTGTTGGCCCTCCAGGGGCCTCCTTTTGAGCCGGTGCAGGATGTTGCACTTTCTATGCTCATACAAAGGGTTGCCTTGTTGGGACGTGTCTCTGGTTGGCGGATCTGTCCATTCCGGCCCTTTACTTTGAAAGACACCAGGACAGGGTGGTCTTTCGCTTTAAGTCAGATTTCCTTCCTAAGGTGGTTTCATCTTAATTAGGAGGTGGTTCTCCTTTCCTTGTGTCCTAAGCCTAGCAATGACAAGGAGAGGGTCTTGCACTCTTTGGAGGTGTTTCGTTGTGTGAAGTACTATTTGGTGGCTACTTCTCCCTTTCGTAGGACGGACGCCTTGTTCGTGGTGCCCTCCGGGCCCAGGAAGGGTTTGGCGCCCGCCAGGTCTACCATTAGTAATGCATACGTCAGGCCATTGTTGGGGCCTATACTGCCAAGGGGAGGGTTCCTCCTTTTCAGATCACTGCTCATTCTACTCGTGCTATTGGTGCTTCCTGGGCTTTTCAGCTCCAGGCCTCTGTTGAACAAGTTTGTAAGGCTGCTACTTGGCTTCTGTTCATAATTTTTCCAAGTTTTATAAGGTTGATGTGCGGGCCTCAGCGGATGCTGTTTTTGGCCGCAAGGTTCTGCAAGCTGCAGTGGTTTAAATTTGTGCATTGTTGCCTTTTGGATCCCCACCCATGACGGACACTGCTATTGGATGTCCCATATGTCATTAATATTGGAAGCGGGGTGTGTGACATACTTGGAATAATACCATTTTGTGATTACTCACCTGTAAAATGGGTATTATAAGTATGTCACACACCCCGCTTCATCCCGCCCTTATTGTATTCTGGATCCTCTATAGGGTGAACCTTGTTTTGGTTAATAGGTTTTTATTGGCTCTTCCTGGTCCCCTTACTGCTTTCCTATACTGGGGATTGTGTGGGAGGTCCCAGGTATTTATGGACCGAGAGGGGCTTCCTTTTTTTCTAGTCATCTCTGCAAAAGTTCGCCCTCTACTGGACATAACCCATATGTCCCATATGTCATTAATATTGGAAGCGGGGTGTGTGACATACTTATAATACCCATTTTACAGGTGAGTAATCACAAAATGGTATTTTATTTTCTCTTGGACAACCTGGTAAATTGAATTAGAGACCAGTACCTGCCTCTACCTGCAAAATGCATACTCTTGAGCCAACTTTATACCTAACTCCCCTCTTTGAAATCATGGCAAAAGGGATACTGTATATGCCATGACCTAATAAAATCTAGAAACTGCTGCCTTACCGGTGGGCATGAGTTAATGTCAGCTTTTCATTCACGCTGCATATCAAGCCCTAATTCCAAACCTATCTTAGAGCTTGATTGTATCCACACCTGATGCTTGACAAAGTTTAATAAACCACAGTTCAATGCAACTGGATACCTGAACCAGACCTATCTGATGCCCAACCCCAACAGGACTCTGCATGAGGCCTCTGTTTAAAAGTGCACCTATACTCAGAAAGGAGGTTTATGTGGTCACCTTCCAACCCCAGCCCTGTGCCCCAAAACACCTTAGCCTTTGCCCAATATCCATAAGACAACAGGAAAAAAACAGGATGTAGTATTATGGTGAATGGCAGCCATATGCTACTTAATTTCATTACAACCAAACTCACACAGCAGTAAGGGTGAAGTGCTCCCCATTGAGCTAGTTTACTTTGATTGCATCATCACTGGGGGTGGGGCTGCTCAGTCAGGGAGCAATATGGCCGAATGCATCCAGTTAATGTTGTTATGGATGCTGTGCAAAGGCTAGAGTTAAAAAAAATGAAACATTGGGGCATTGGGCTGGGGATAGAGAGTGACTACATATACTTCCCAATGAGTATAGGTGCATTAAATAGAACGTGTAACTTTTTTAGAAACTGGCTTGCAATCAGTGGACTAATCAGCGACTCGGCCAGACCTGGAGTCCAAAAGACTGCAACTGAGCACATTTCCATAGGCCAGCTGGGGGTTAACCAGGAATGCAGCTGCCCCTGTTGCCTATGCTGACGCTCAGTCAAGACAAGGAGTTCTTGACGTACATTAGTATGCATGGCATAAAGCGCTGATTGGAGAAGTGCTCTCGAATGCGCCATGGTAACAGTGGAAAGGCTGTTTGAGTGAGCAATCTGGCGGGTTTCCCAAAGCGGGATACCCCAGGGACAAGAACTGCTCACCTGAAGAGTGAAAATCCTGGTGATTGGTCCACTTTAAGTCTTTAGGCTCATCAGCCAGTGGTTCCTGGCAACCTAGTTATAGTACAGTAATCTGTAATAAAGTCCAGGGCCTGTTACTGCTTCCTTGGACACTGCTTTTTTGCTTTTATTGTGGAGTCAGCTTGGTCCTCCCAAGTTGTCCTTTTGCCCCCATGCTTGAATACGGCTCTTCTATATATTTTCTCAAAAAAGCTGTACAGGCAAGAAGGTCTTGACATTAGCACACATTTGTTGTTAAAAAAGTGTGCTGTTAATATGGATTGTATGCAGTCAACCCTGTTATTGTTTGAGTATTCGTGCCATCTCCCTGTGCTGAGCTTAGCCTCACTACCAGCTATGTATCCTACTTCTCTTCTGGACGATCTGCCCAATTTGTCAATATCTTTGTTTGACAACTGGATATGTGTAGTCACTATTCTCCTGAATTGGGATTTGCTCTGACGCTTTACTTAGGATCTGCCAATTACTTGCCCTCGACAGACTGATCTTCCAAATATGACTCTCCTGAATTGAGATTTGCTTTAAAGCTGTGCTTAGGATGTGTCGTTAACAAAGTACAAGACTGTCTGGCTTTCTAAAACTGGACTTGGTTACCTGACCTGGTAGTTTGCTAGCCTCCTCGGTTCAAATTTCATGTGGATGGTCTGTTTTACTCGCAATTATTCATGTAGTATTATCACATTTTGTTTCAGCAGATACTCCTTTCCATGCTAATCTAAGTAGCAGTTTCCACTTGCCTTTAAAGCTCAACCTCAAGCGGACCTTCAGCATCATTTAATGAAAAGCCCAAACCCTTAAAAAACTATTCCCCAGCATCTAAAATTAATATATTTAAAGTTTTTAGTCACTTACTTTTTATTCTATTCCAAGTATGTCACACACCCCGCTTCCACTATTCATGACATATGGGTTATAGTCCAGTAGAGATGAAAGCAAAAAAGAAGCCCCTCCCATTCCATAAATACCTGGGACCTCCCACACATTCCCCAGTTCCTTCTCTGCAGGACAGCGAGCAAGTCAGAAGATGTATGCTGCTCTTCCTTGCAGGTAAGCCGGGCCTGCACCCGGCCATTTTTTTTGCCCTATTTCTGCCCGGACCTTTAGATTGTAAGCCCTATACTAGCCTCCCAGCTTCGGCTGCAGGTCCGGGTGAGGGTAGGAATCACCTTAATAGGTGCTTAGGGGCCATGCTCCCCCGTGAGACCCGATACAAGGGGGTAGGCGGTATCCGGGTTGGTGATCCCGGCTTGGGATGCCCTGTCCCCATTTACTTCCCTTACACCTTACGGTGAAGGGTTCTCTCCCTTCCGGGTCCCCTCCACTAACCCTCCAGGAGGGGGGGGGGGATGACTTCATGCTGCTATTCTTTTCACTTGACATGTGTGTGTGTGAGTGTGCGTGTGTGCTTATTTACGTTGCCGCTTTGCGCTCTGCACGCAGTCTGCGGAGCTTCTCCTACTCAGGCTGCGTCTGTGAGGGGGCGGGGCCGTGTGCTCGCGTTGCTGCAGCCCGTCCCCTTCTGTTTTGGCGCCATTGCGGGCCCATCTTCTGGCTGTGAACCGTATTGCTGGATCGGAGGGAAGGGGGCGGGGCCAGGCGTGGCGCGCGATCCACGCTGCCCGCCCCTTCTTCTCCCTCCCTCTCTCTCTCTCAGGAGCTGCTGGATAGCTGGACGCCATTTTCAGTGTGTGTGAGTGCCCTGCCGGGCTTCCCCCCATTTTTACTATATTTAATGCCCCAGTCGCGCTTGGGGCAGCGCTGGCCCCCTCTGCTTTTACATGTTTTTTATTATGCAGTTGTGTGTGTGCATGTGCTTATGGACATCTCTTGTGTCTTTCAGGAGGACTCCCTGTGCCAATTGCTTAAAAGGGGGTTCTCCCGGTCCTAGGGTCCCTAGCAGAAATTTGGGTCATTGCAACTACCTTAAAATCACCATATGGAGGCTCCACAGGATACCGGGCTCGGGCTCACTTCGGGACAATCCCGGCTATGTGTGGGTTGTGGGGTATCCCTTACGGGGGAGAATGTACTTATTTGCATACCATGTGCGCAACAGGCCATAACGCGGCAGTCGGGACCCCAGGCGTCTGGGTCAGTGCCGCCCGCCTCACCTACCCCACCCCGCATCATCCGTACCCCAAGTGACACTGTCATTAGTGGGGGGTCGCACTTGGATGTATGTGCCAGGCTGGCCAACCTCGAGAAAATTATTTCTAGCTCAGTGGGCAGAAAGGCCACTGCTAAGAAAAGGCATCTGTCACTGGCTACGCCGGTAATTGATTTGGATTATTATGACCCCCCTGACTGGGCTGATTATTCCCCGCTTGAGGAGGGGGAATTGTTTGAGGAATCTGAGACTGAGGAATCCGAAGAAGGGGGAATTCTTTGGGTTCTCTAAGCCCCGCTTGGAGTTTCCAAACCAGGATCATTTTGACAGCATGATCCTTAGAGAATGGGAGAAGCCGAGTCGCCTTCACGGTGTTCCTCAGGGATGGGATAGGAAGTATCCCTTTCCGGTGGACGCGGTGAAGCGCTGGTCTTCCCCTCCCGAGGTTGACGCACCCATTTTAGGATTCTCCAACACCTCCGTTGTACATACTCCTGACGCCACTACCCTTAAGGATGGCGGGGACAAGCGCATTGATCAGATGGCATGTCGTGCCTTCGCCAGTGTGGGTTCTGCCTTGCTACCTGTCTGTGCATTGGCACTCGTGGCTGTGGCCACCAGGTCGGAGATCAGGGACATGTTAAATGGGTCCCAGCTCAACCCGGAATTCACAACCCTTAAGAGGTGTGAATTGTTCATGAATTTTGTTTTGTCGGCTATGGACGACACTATTACCATATGTAGTAGAACTTCGGCCCTGTTGGTGGCCATGCACCGATCTGGCTGGCTGCGCCAGTGGGCGGCGGACATTGCGGCCAAGAAGTCACAGCTTTGCCCTTTTTGGGAATGCGGCTGTTTGGAGACAAATTGGATTCTGTGGCGAAGGGTGGGAAGCTACCTCAGCATAAGAAGCTGCGTTGCTCCTTTCGGGGGGCAAGCTCCTTTAATCCTTCCTTTTGCGGTGCCAGAGGGGACAGAGGTCTTGCCTACTCTGGCTTTAGAGGTGATTTCTGGAACAGAGGTAGAGGACGTGCCCGTACGGCCTCTACCTGCTGTTCAAGGCCCAAGCCTGCTGCCAAGCCAGCTCAACAATGAGGAGGCGCCCTCACCCTTGCGGGTGGCGGGACGGCTGCGGCTCTTCTTCCAGGTCTGGGCCCAAGAGTTCACAGACAAATGGATATTGGAAGTGGTCTCGTCTGGGCACAAACTGGAGTTCGAGTCCCGGCCTCCTCCCAGATTCCTAAGGTCTCTGGTGCCATCGGATCCTCGGGCGGCGCAGGGGCTCCTGTTGGCTGTAAAGAATCTTCTGGACGTGGCGGTCATATGCCCGGTGCCTCTTTCAGAGAGAGGCCGGGGCTATTATTCCAACCTCTTCACGGTTCCCAAAAAGGATGGCTCCATAAGACCCGTCCTAGATTTGAAGCTTCTCAACAGGTTCATCAGAACCAAGAAGTTCCGCATGGAGACTCTGCATTCAGCCATCGGTTCCCTTCGTCAGGGGGATTTCATGACGTCCATAGACATCAAGGATGCTTACCTTCATGTACCAATTTTCCCAGCGCACCAGAGATTTCTCAGGTTCATGGTGGGAGATCAGCATTTTCAGTTTGTGGCCCTCCAGATCGGGCTGACCTCGGAACCGAGGGTGTTTACCAAGGTTCTGACGGGCATAATGGCCCTGCTCAGAGCCCAGGGCATTCGCATTGTGCCATAATTGGACGACCTACTCGTTACAGCTTCTTCCCTCTGCCAGGCGGAGTTGGACACCAGGACGATGGTGGCGACGCTGGAAAGGTTCGGATGGGTGATCAACCACCCCAAGTCTTCTCTCTCCCCTTCAAGGGAGATCTCCTTTCTGGGCATGAATCTGGATACCATTCAGGCCAGAGTGTTCCTACCTCAGCCAAAGGTGCAGAGGGTTCAGGATCTGATACGTGTTCTCCTGACCAACCCTCGCCCTTCCATTCGGCTAGGGATAACTCTGGTGGGTTTGATGGTGGCCTCCTTCGAGGCAGTCCCCTTTGCTCAATTCCACATGAGATCGCTACAACTCCATCTATTGTTGAAATGGGACAGATGTCCACAGTCCTTGGATCAGTCATTTCTGATGTCTCCCAGGGTTCGGCAGTCCCTTCAGTGGTGGCTGGAATCAAGCAATCTGATGAGGGGCAGATCGTTCCTGGCCCCTTGTTGGGAGACGGTTACCACGGATGCCAGCCTGTCGGGCTGGGAAGGTTTCTGGAAAGACCATCAGTTCCAGGGGTTGTGGGGTCCTCAGGAGGCTCACAACCCCATCAATGTCTTGGAGCTCAGAGCTATCCGCCTGGTTCTGTCGCGTCTGACACTTCACCTACAGGGTTTACCGGTTCAGGTTCGATCAGACAGTCGTACTGCGGTAGCTTACATCAATCGCCAAGGAGGGACTCGCAGCAGGAGTGCCCTCAGGGAAGTCTCTCTGATTCTGACATGGGCGGAGAGCAATGTTCCTTGCATCTCGGCAGTATACATTCCGGGAGTGGAGAACACGGAGGCGGACTCCCTGAGCAGGGGATTCTCTCGCCGAGGGGAATGGTTTCTCAACCACAAGGTGTTTCGGGCCCTGTGTCACAAGTGGGGGACTCCGGAGGTGGATCTCTTTGCCTCTCGGCACAATCACAAGCTCCCAACCTTTGTATCTCTGTCTCAGGAACCTTTGGCCCTGGCAGTGGATGCCTTGTGTCTTGCCTGGAGGGACCTGGGGTTTCTGTACCTGTTTCCTCCCTTCTCCATGGTGGGCAAGGTGGTGCGCAAGCTGGCGCTAGAGGGGGCACCAGCAATTCTGGTGGCCCCAAGGTGGCCAAGTCAGGTTTGGTTCGCAGACGTCATAAGGTTGGCGGTAGATCAGTACAGGCTGCCCCTGTCTCCAGACCTGATCTCTCAGGGTCAACTACATTACCCCAATTTACAAACGCTTACTTTGATGGCGTGGCTGCTGAAACCTTCTTCCTGAGGGAGGAAGGTTTGTCTGAGCCGGTTATTCAAACCTTGATTAGAGCTAGAAAGAGGTCTTCCTCTACCATTTACTATAGGACTTGTTGGTCCTATATTGACTGGTGTGAGGCTAGGGCCTTACCTTGCAGGGTGTTTTCGATTCCTAGGATTTTGGAGTTTCTTCAACACGGTCTGGATCTAGGGTTCCAACTCAGTACTTTTGAAGGGTCAGGTTTCTGCCCTGGCTGTCTTTTTTTCAAAGGTCGTTTGCTTTGCACCATCTGGTCAAGACTTTTTTCCAAGGGGTCACTCATGTTCAGCCCCCTAGAAAGCCTTTGGTTCCCGTTTGGGACCTAAATTTGGTTCTTTCGGCCCTCCAGGGGCCTCCCTTTGAACCGATGCAGGATGTGGATCTTTCTGTGCTCACTCAAAAGGTTGCCTTTTTGGTGGCTATTACCTCTGTTCGGCGTGTCTCTGAGTTGGCGGCTCTGTCTATTCAGGCCCCTTACTTTGAGAGACACCAGGATAAGGTGGTTTTTCGCTTTAAACCAGATTTCCTTCCTAAGGTGGTTTCTGCTTTCCATCTCAATCAGGATGTAGTTCTCCCTTCCTTGTGTCCTAGGCCTAGCAATGACAAGGAGAGGGTTTTGCACTCTTTGGATGTGGTTAGTTGTGTGAAGTACTATTTGGTTGCTACTTCTCCTTTTCGTAAGACGGACGCCTTGTTCGTGGTGCCTTCTGGGCCCAGAAAAGGTTTGGCGCCCGCCATGTCTACCATTAGTAAATGGATACGTCAGGCCATTGTTGGGGCCTATTCCGCTAAGGGGAGGGTTCCTCCTTTTAAGATCACTGCTCATTCTACTCGTGCTGTTGGGGCTTCCTGGGCCTTTCAGCACCTGTTGAACAAGTTTGTAAGGCTGCTACTTGGTCTTCCGTTCATACTTTTTCCAAGTTTTATAAGGTTGATGTGCGGGCCTCAGCGGATGCTGTTTTTGGCCGCAAGGTTCTGCAAGCTGCAGTGGTTTAAATTGGTGCATTTTTTGCTGTATTTGGATCCCCACCCATGACGGACACTGCTATTGCATGTCCCATATGTCATGAATAGTGGAAGCGTGGTGTGTGACATACTTGGAATAATACCATTTTGTGATTACTCACCATAAGTATGTCACACACCCCACTTCATCCCGCCCTTTTTTGTATTCTGGATCCTTTATATGGTGAATCTTTTTATTGTTAAGAATGTTTTATTAGCTCTTCCTGGTCCCCTTACTGCTGTCATATACTGGGGAATGTGTGGGAGGTCCCAGGTATTTATGGCCCAGGAGGGGCTTCTTTTTTGCTTTCATCTCTGCAGAAGTTCGCCCTCTACTGGACTATAACCCATATGTGGAAGCGGGGTGTGTGACATAATTATAATACCCATTCTAAAGGTGAGTAATCACAAAATGGTATTTTCCCTCACTGGGCTGCAACTCTGTTTAGGACTCTAGGATACGGACGCTGCCATCTTGACTCAGTAGCATCACATACTGAGGAGAGGGCTCAAAAGTGCAGGGGAGCGGGGTTAGAGCTGTGCTTTGCACAAACAGAGCAGAGCTGGGGTCAGGAAAACGTCAGCAATCCCACAATGCAGAGCAGCACAGTCAGAAGACACTTCCTGTTTACAGGCAGCCTGCACCTCCATGGTCCGTCATCTTGGATGTTTAAAGTCTCAGAAAATGCAATAGATGCAGGTAGGGTGATTTTTAATGTGAGCAATCTGTATGTACAAGGTGGGGGAAACATATAAGATAGACTCTTATTTAGGGTGAAGGTCCGGTTTAAGTTAAAATGAAGCTTATCTGGAACATTTATATACCCAAGTTCATGCAAAGGCAAGAGGGCTTTTACTAGCCAGGAGCCCCATTTTCTATGCTGGGCTTCATTGTGGCTCTTGATGACATCTGTTAATTGTCTGTAAAATTTATTTCTGGTCTTGGGTGACCAAACAGGAAGTGAGGCTCCCAAGCCCTAAACAGAATACCAAAGGAGTACTAATAATTATTTGCTCTATATATTTCTCTAAAATAATAATTAGAAAATATTACATTTATGAATAGTTTTTACTTTGGAAACCTCATTCTAGAGTATGCCCAAAAAGCACAATTTACCTTGATCTCCTCTTAAAATGTGATTATTCAGACTTCTTCCTAGACATGTTTCCTATGTTTCCTATTTTTTCTTCTATTTGAATAATCTTTGTACTCATGTTGAACTTGTGTATAATTATTTTTTTTCTTTTTTGTGCCTAAAGGTGAAAAATGGTGTGACATACAATTGCACAGATTGTAGCTGTGTTTTCAAAAGCCTTGGCAGTCTTAATACTCACATCAGCAAGATGCATGTATTGGGAGTGCAAACAATACCAACCTCAAATGGAACAACACTTCACTTAACTACTGTAAGTAGTAAAGCATTTTCTCATTGATTTGCGAAAGACCTAGTAGCTACACAAGCAGGATGGGGCCATCTTTCAGAAAACCATAGTGTTTGGAAGAATACCTCTTACTTCACATGGCATACTGCTGTTTCCTTTTACATTTTTTTTCTCTCCCAAAAAGCATGGTGGCTTCTGTAAACATGGTTATTGGGTATTAATATGTACAATGAAGATAAATATGCACTTGTCTGCACAATTATTAGACGAGTTGTATTATTGAGGATTCATTTTATTATTGAACAGCTCATGCTGTTGCTCTATCCCAAAATTTTAATAAACCTCAAACCTGACTACTTAAGAAAATAAAAATGAGATTTTTGTTTTTTCAGGAGAATATCTGTGTGCAGAATTGTTGGGAAACGATTATCATTATGTAACTAAATGAAGGAAAAAACGATTTAGAAATAAACATTTGACACAAAAAAAAAAATCTGTAACCAAGATAACTACACTTATTTACAGATTCCTAATCTATTGACTTTCATTTTTAGTGCAGTAGCAACCACATTCTCCCAGACATTGTTCAGGGAGGCTTACTGTTTTCAATAGGGTTTAGGTCAGGGGAGGAAGGGGGCCATGTTATTTTCTTTCATCTTAAAAATGATTTAGCAGGCAAAACAAAAAAAAACGGTATTTACCTTTTGTCCTGCACTGGTGATCAATAATTCACTTGATTGTTAGATCTTAAACCCCGCTGTATCCTGTGCCACCCAGAGCCAATGCATGGGGTTGGGATTGATGGCTCATCACAACCCTCCATCAGTCACAGAGTGCAGCCACGCCCTCTTGATTAATTTTAATAAAGGGATTGTGCTGAGGCCTGACATGCCCTTCCCCTATCATAGTGAATGGAGAGGGTGTGGCCACACCCCTATCACTGATGGCGGCGGGGCAGGACTCAGCCCGTAAGCGTCAGTGAATGGATTTATGGCCACACCTGTTCAGGTGGGAAGCAAGGGATATGGTGCGGGCTCAGATCCAGTGATCAGGTGAGTTACGGATCATCAGACTAGTACCGAGCTGTGCAGGACAAAAAGTACTATATTCTAAGTATACAGCACGTCCTGTTCCAGAATATTCCTTACTCTTGGGTAATACATCCACAAGATGGCCCTATATAAGTCAGGGACCTCCCACAAATTCCCCAGCTCTTTTCTGCAGTCTGGGCTGCGAAGATAGAAGATAGCTCTTTATGTGGCGCAGGTGAGCGGGGCTTATATGCCTGTGGCCCTGCAGGACTATTCCCACCCATTCCATTCTATATTGCTGCCTCCCAGCCTCGGCTGACAAGGTTCGGGTGAAGGTAGGTCAGTAAGCACCAGTTAGGTGCTAAGGAGCTATGCTCCTACCGCAGTCCCTGCTCTGACAGGGTAGGCGGTTTAGGCTGATGGTGAGCCTTTTGGGATGCCCCCACCCTGCTTCATGGGTTTTTGCCAGGCTCAACCTGTGCAGTTAACCCTTATTCCCATAGGTGTTCCCCTCCACCCTCACTCTTCCCATTGTCTTCAGGGCGCCGTCGTCTCCCTGGAAATCCTAATTCTATTCCTGCCTCGCTCTCCCTCTGAGAGATCTCCGGGGGGGGGTGCGACTAGAGGTAAAAATCTGTATTTTTATGTATTTTAAATTTGTACTGTGTTACTGTCGCCTTGTACATCGTGCGCTTGTACAACGCTCCGTGGACAGCGGCGTCATTTACCTCCGAGCTGCCGGGCTGCTATTGGCCGGCCGGATCACGTGGGCACGTTTCGCGCTCTTCGGGGGGGTGGGCTCTGTGGATGACGATTTTCATCATCCCGTCTCCACAGCCCGCCCCTCGAGGTCTGCGGACGCCATTTTGCCTGTCCTTAGCTGCGTGTGCTGCTGGTTACCTGAGGTCCATGAGTAACCCCGGTGGGGTGTTTTTTCTCAGGATATTTCTTTCTGATATATTCTTATGGGGATGTTTTGTTATGTCTTTCAGGCGGGTTAAAACTTCGGCACTGTGGTTTATCCCGGCCATCTCCCCTCACTATCTCCCACTTCCCTAGCGGGTTCTTGGTTCATCCCTGGTAGCTCTTTAGCGTTAACCCTTACTGGCCTGTTGTGCCATTCAAATCACCATATGGAGGCTTCTGGGGATAATGGGCCTGGGGTTCCTTCGGGACAAGCCCGGCTATGTGTTGTGTGTGAGGTATCCCCCATAAGTGATGATGACAGGGTATGTGTATCCTGTGCCCAGCAGGTACTTGCGCTGCAGTCTGGGCTGTCTGTTACTGGGCCTGGCGGTGCGCCCCCTCTGGCCTCACCTACCCCCCCCACGCTTACATCTGACCCCCACCGAGGGACATACTAGCGGGGAGTCTCAACCTGATTTAGCTGCATGGGTGGCCAGCATTGAAAAACATCTTGCTGGGTCTGCCCCGCGTAAGGCTTCTGATAAGAAGCAGCATTTATCACCCACGGTTTCCCTCTTCCCTGTAGAAGATGAGGGCCCTTACTCACTCTCAGGTCCATACCCCCTTGAGGAGGGGGAATTATTTTCTGATCCTGAATCCTCTGAGGAACAACCTAAGATTTACGGTGGTACTGGGACTTCCTTTGGGGAAGACCCGTGGTCCCCTGATGACACTGACAGATTGCTGAGTCACATTGGGTGAGCTTTTTCATACGGTTAAGCCACGCTGGGAGTAACCTGAGCAGTCTCACTTTAATAATCTAGTGCTCAAGGAATGGGAACGGCCTAGCAAGCTGCCAGGGGTGCCTAAGAGTTGGGACAAGAGGTATCCCTTTCCTGCTGATGTTGTTAAGCGTTGGTCATGTTCTCCCGAGGTGGATGCGCCCGTTCTCGGGTTGTCCAATACATCTGTCATGCATTCTCCTGATACTACTACCCTGCGGGATGGTGAGGACCGGCGCTTCATGCCTTTGCCTGTGTGAGGACGGCGCTGCGTCCGGTTTGTGCCTCTGCTATTACGGCTATTGCCATTAAAGGGGTGCTTAAGTGTCTCTTGGACGGGGCATCTGAGGATGCGGGTAGAGAAGAGCATAGATCTCTCCTGCTTGGTGAGGAATTTATTGCATATATTCTTTCTGCCATGGATGATGCCATTAGAATGTGTAGTAGGACTTCTGCCCTGTTGGTGGCTATACGCCGCTCTGTCTGGCTACGTCAGTGGGTAGCTGATAATGCTGCTAAGAAGGCTCTCACTGGTTTCCCTTTCAAGGGCCTGCGCCTCTTTGGTGAATGTTTGGATTTGTTTGCCAGGGGCGGTAGGTTACCTCAACGTAGGAGGCCGTCCCGGTCCTTTCAGGGGATGGGTGCCTTTCTCCCATCCTTCCGTGGTTCCAGAACTGGCCTAGGAGTCTCCTTTACTGGGGCCCGTGGAAATCACTGGGGAAGGGGCAGAGGACGTAGCCGTCCTGGCCTCTCCTGGGGTCCCAAGCCAAAATCCTCACCCAAGCCCCCTCAGGCATGAAGGGGCGCCCTCACCCATCCGGGTGGGGGACGGCTTAGGCTCTTTGCTCATGTCTGGATGCTTCACGTCTCACACCGGTGGATTCAGGAGGTAGTGTCCTCCGGTTACAAGATAGAGTTTGCAGCCTGGCCGCCCCCAAGATTCATCAAATCCTGGATGGCTCAAAACCCCCTGTCAGCTCGGGGGCTGTGCCTTGCTGTCCAAAACCTTCTGGAGTTGGGGGTCATCTGCCAGGTGCCTTTGAGGGAAAGGGGCAGAGGCTACTATTCCAATCTTTTCACTGTTCCCAAAAAGGACGGGTCCATCAGACCCATCCTGGATTTAAAGCGCCTCAACAAATTTGTCAGATTCAAACACTTTTGCATGGAGACTCTGCGCTCAGCAGTCAATTCACTACACCCGGGCGACTTCATGACCTCTGTAGACATCAAGGACTCTTACCTTCATGTACCAATCTTTCCAGGTCATCAGAGATTCCTCAGGTTCGCTCTGGAGGATCAACACTACCAATTTGTGGCCTTGCATTTCGGTTTCACCTCGGCTCCCAGGGTATTCACCAAGCTGCTGGCGGGCGTAATGGCTCTGCTGAGATCTCAGGGCATTCGCATCCTTCCTTACTTGGACAACATTCTCATCACGTCTCAGTCCCTCCAGCAGGCCAAGCTGGATACCCAGCTGGTGGTGTCCACACTGGAGTCCTTCGGCTGGGTGATCAACCACCCCAAGTTTTTTCTGTCACCGTCAATGATGAGGTCCTTTCTGGGCATGACTCTGGATACATCTCAGGTCAAGATTTTTCTCCCTCAGCAGAAGGTGGAGAGTCTTCAGGCCCGAGCCAGGCTTCTTATGTCTTGCCCTCTATCCGGCAGGGGATGCAGCTGGTGGGCCTGATGGTGTCTTGCTTCGAGGCGGTTCCATACGCTCAGTTTCACATGAGACCTCTTCAACTTCACCTCTTTTCGGTATGGGATCGGGACCCTCGGTCCCTGGATCAGGTGTTGGTTCTGTCCCCTCTGGCCAGACGGTCTCTCTCGTGGTGGCTGGACTCAAGAAACCTGTTGGTGGGCAGATCCTTTCTGGCCCTGTACTGGGAGACAGTCACCATGGATGCCAGTCCCTGAAATTCCAGGGGTCAGTGGGGCCCTCAGGAGGCCCACACCCCTATCAACATTCTGGAACTAAGGGCGATAAGGTTGGTTCTTGCCCAATTGACTCCACACCTTCGGGGTCGGGCGGTTCAGGTCCGCTCGGACAACCAGACGGCGATTGCCTACATCAATCATCAGGGAGGGACCCGGAGCAAGACGGCCCTCAAGGAAGTGTCCCTGATACTGTCTTGGGCGGAGGAGAATGTTCCCTGCATCTCAGCTGTGTACATCCCGGGAGTGGAGAATCTGGAGGCAGGGGGACTTCTCGTCTCTGGGAGAATGGTCCCTCAGCAGCAGGATGTTTCGCTCCCTGTGCCACCGCTGGGGTCAGCCAGATGTGGATCTGTTTGTGTCCCGTCACAATCACAAGCTTCCAGTCTTTGTCTCTCTGTCCCAGGACCCTCTGGCCTTGGCCATGGATGCATTAGCAATGTCTTGGAAGAGCTTTCAGCTCCTCTATGTGTTCCCTCCTTTTCCTCTGTTGGGCAGGGTGCTGCGCAAGATTGCCCAGGAAGGGGTTCCAACCATTCTGGTGGCCCCCTGTTGGCCAAGAAGGGTGTGGTGCGCAGACGTCGTGCAGTTGGCAGTAGAGCAGTATGCCCTGCCCAAGGATCCAGACCTGCTCACTCAGGGGCAACTACGCCATCCCAATTTACAAATGCTGCCATTAACAGCCTGGCTGCTGAAACCTCCATCTTGATGGAAAAGGGGCTGCCTGCCTCTGTTGTTAATACCATGATTCGGGCTAGGAAGAAGTCCTTGTCATCCATCTACTACAGGGTATGGCATGCTTACATTGACTGGTGTGAGTCTTAAACCGGACCTTCAGCGTGATTTAATGAAAAGCCCAAACTCTTAAAAAACGGTTCCCCAGCATCTAAAATTAATATATTTTAAGTTTTTAGTCACTAACTTATTATTCTTTCCCCCACTGGGCTGCAACTCTGTTCAGGAATTTAGGATACGGGCACCGCCATTTTGACTCGGAAGCATCACACTTACTGAGGAGAGTGGGATAAGGTACAGGGGGGGCGGGTTATAGCTGTGCTTTGCTCAAACAGAGCAGAGCTGGGGTCAGGTAAAGGTCACCAGTCCCAGAATGCAGAGCAGCACAGTCAGGAGGCACTTCCTGTTTGCAGGCTGCCTGATAAGATGGCGGCTTCCTTAAGCCGCCATCTTGGATGTTTAAAGGCTCATAACATGCAGTAGATGCAGGTAGGATGATTTTTAATGTAGACAATCTGTATGTACAGGGTGTGGAAAACATATAAGATAAACTTTTATTCAGAGTGAAGGTCCGCTTTAAGTCGCTTCCCTGTCGGGTGTTGTCTATCCCTAGGATTCTGGAATTTCTGCAACATGGTTTGGATTTGGGTCTTCAACTTAGTACCCTCAAAGGTCATGTTTCTGCTTTGGCCATTTTCTTCCAAAGATCCTTTGCTCACCATCGTCTGGTCAAGACTTTCTTCCAGGGGGTTACTCACGTGCGTCCTCCACGTAAGCCTATGTTAACAGTCTGGGATTTCAACTTGGTCTTATCTGCCTTATCTGTCTTATATGGTGCCGGGAGGAGCCACAAGCTGTTTTCTGCAGTCCAGCGCCATCTTGTGGATCTATTACCCAAGAGTAAGGAATATTCTGGAACAGGACTTGCTGTATACATATAATACTAATTCTACAGGTGAGTAATCACAGAATTGTATTTTTTTTCTTTGCCTGTTGAATGACTATAAGGTCTTTACATGCTAGTCCTGCAGTGGGGTACTTCTATGGATGCATTGGAGCATTGATCTGCATAAAAATCATGGTTCTCCCGAAAGATGCAGATTTTGCCTGTACCAACTAGTTTCCTGGTTCTGGTACTAGCTCATCTTACGGTCTTTCGGACTATCCAGAGGGTTGCAAGAAATACATTACCCCCTATATTTTAGTGATGCCACTGGAGCTGTTTTCTTTACTCTGGCCTAAAAAAAAAACGGTAGGCACTAGAGATGAGCGAATCCCCTCAGGTTTGACAAGTTTGGGTGAACTTGCTGCCAAAGTCTGGTTCGAATTTGGGTGACCAAAAAGGGCTGTAAAATAGGGGTACCAAGGGCTAGAGGGCTGCAAATCGAGTGATTGCCCTGCACCAAATGGGCTGGGGAAAGTACTCAAAGCAATAACAGGAAACAAAAAATGAAATGCATACATAAATGGAAAAAAATGTAAAACATTTTTCCGGGGGCAGTGGGCCAAATTAGGGGGGAAAGGGCGTCTGGGCATTTGCACCGCACAAAATGAGTTAGGAAAAGTACTCAAAAGAATAACAGAAAACAAAAAAATGAAAGAAATATATACATACAAAAATAAGAAAATATGAATTTTTTTTACTGGTGTTGGGGGGCCAAATTGGGGGGAACAACTGGGCGATTACCCTGCGCAAAATGGGGTTTTATCAGAAAAAATTAGAGAATATATATATTTTTTTCTTTAATCAGATACACGCGCCAGACTTTGCAGCATAATATTGTAGGCCCCAATACTGCTGCCTGAATGGTGAGTCAACACCAAGTTGAGGCATTGATAGATTAGATGGCACACAGTGTTCCAGTTCTCCAGGGACCAGCAAAGCAAAAAAAAAAAAAATTAGTATTATTATTGTTTTTCTACTCTATTGTATTCGGTGGCTCTGCAAAAATTAAAAATTGCGGCAGGGTGGGACATTGAATGATCCTCACCACGTCCATGGCCAGGATCCTGCAAAACAAACAGAAAAACATTATTAGTATTTATTATTATTATTTTTATTATTATATTTTTTTATATCACTATTACTTGATATTAAACTGCAATGAGAGCACATTAGCCTGAGCAAGGGTATGCTCCAGTATTACTTGATATTAACCTGCAATGACAGCACAGTGGCCTGAGCAAGTGGATACTCACTATTACTTGATATTAAACTGCGATAACAGCACAGTGGCCTGAGCAACGGTATGCTCCAATAATACTTGATATTAAACTGCAGTGATAGCACAGTGGCCTGAGCAGGGGTATAATCACTATTAATTCATACTAAACTACAATGATAGCACAGTGGGCTGAGCAAGGGTAAACACCAGTATTACTTGATATTAAACTGCAATGACAGTGCATTGGACTGAGCAAGTGGATATTCCACTAACAATTAGTATTAAACAGTAGTGACACATATGTGTGCTGAACCAGTGAATACTCCACTAAATATTGGTATTAAAGAGCAGTGAGCCCCCAAAGTGGCCTGAACCAATGGTATTTAAGAACAGTGACTTACAAGTGCCCTTAACAATTGGATACTCCACCAATAATTGGTAATAAAGAGCACTGAACCTCAAGTGGTACTAAAGAGTAGTGACACACAAGTGGTTTGAACAAGTAGTATTAAACAGTACTGACACACAAGTGCCCTGAACCAGTGAATACTCCACTAACAATTGGTATTTAAGAGCAATGACCCCCAAGTGGCCTGAACAGTTGGTATTAAAGAGTAGTGACAAACAAGTGCCCTGATTAATTGGATACTTCACTAACAATTGTTATTAAAGAGTACTGACACCCAAGTGATTTGAGCAAGTGATATTAAATAGTAGTGACACACAAGAGCCCTGAACCAATGGACAGTACACACTTTATTTTTTTTCAAAAGTGCCTTAAATTCCCTGAACCAGTTGATACGCCACTAACAATTGGTATTAAAGAGCATTGACCCCCAAGTGGCCTGAACAATTGGTATTAGGGAGTAGTGACACTCAAGTGGTTTGAGCAGGTGGTATTAAACAGTACTGACACCCAAGTGACCTGAACCATTGGTATTAAACAGTACTGACACGCAAGTGGTATTTAACAGTAATGACACTCAACCTATCTAGCCCTCTCTCCAGTTGCTTTCCCTGAATAAATGTCCTAAAACAACAATAGCGTGCTTAACAACCTATATATCCTCACTCCCACCTAATAAATGTCCTTACAAGGGCAGTTTTTGTAAAACAATAAAGCCCCATCTGTCAGCAGCAGCCAGCACCTTTTCATATCTATTGCAGAGCGCCTGCATAATCGGTGTACTATCTGGCCAATGTTTTCTAGGGCAAGGAGAAGGTTGATTGGCTTTCTCCTGGGTTCGGGTTGAATGTGCGCACGGATTTAAATTTCATATCCATGCTCAGTTTAGGGGATCTGAATTCACAAAGTTCAGTACGAACCCGAACTTTGCGGTTAGGGTTCGCCCATCCCTAGTAGGCACCTATCTTTAGCAAACAATTACAATAAAAGCAAATTCATTTTTTTTCTTCTATACTGTCCTGTTATTGGATCAGCAGCCCCCTTTGTTTTGCCTGTTCCCCCAGTAAAGGTGTAACCATACCATAGTAGATTGAAGAATAATGCACATAGAATAAGTTACCTATGTAAGGGATAAAGCAAATACCTTAGATCACATGATTCTTTACTTAAGTTTCAGCTAATATTCATCCGAAATAAATGTATTTTTCTTCTCTGTGATTGTTATGCTTGTGCATTATGGGGAGGGACAGGTGTTATATGAATCTTGGTGCTATTTGCAATAGATCTGCTGAATGCAGGTAGAATATAAACTGACATATATTTGTTGGGTTGTCTAAAGGACTCATCTCAGCCACCAGCAATCCCTGACACAAACCTTCTACCACAGTCACCTGACGACAAATGGAAAAATGTAAGTATGCGTTTACTAGATATATAGATGGTGTCTTTTTTTTCTACCTTGTTACTTGTTAGTTAATGGAAGTCCAGTTATGCCCTCCCTTGCCATGGTCAGAAGGGGGGGGGGAATAAAACCCTGCTATCCAGTGCCGTTCACCCAGCAATGTCAGATGTTTTCATACCATAAGATTATAAAGCTCTGTATGCCACTTTTGTAATGTGCGCACCTGTATGTCCAAAGCACCTAGAAAGCTTCTAGGATGGGCAATAATTTTGGCGTAACTAATTTTATACTAAGATTCCACTTGTTGACACTTGTTCCGGACATTTTGGTCCTCATCGGCACAAGATTAGAGATAGATTGCTATATGTGGACTTGAGGTATGGTGAGTGCCCAAACATGGTCATAAGCCAGGTGGAAGGAGAGGGCAGTGTTAGGTGATGTAGAGGTATTAAAGTGACCAAAAATGCCTTTATTTAAAGTGGAACAAAACCCAGCAGCAACCAGCCTGAAATTCAAAAGACTCCAGGCCTTGCCGCTGGCTTTTCTTCAGGGCATCTTGGAAAGCTCACCTTTCCAGGATCCAATGGTGCATGTGCGTGCTCTCGTCCAATGAGAGCCGCCTGCTGTGACTTCATCATTCAGGAGACAGCTCCTCATTGTTTACAATGGGGAGCGTGCGCTGCTACATCCCCGGCCACTGCTGCTACATCCCCAGCCATTCAGACGGTCAAAGTCAAATTCCAGAGTTTTGTTCCGCTTTAAAGATACAAGGCAGGCAAAGCTTTCTTAAGAAAGAAAGTATTTGCATAGTGCATAACACAAAGGATAATAAAATATCTCCCAATATTATTTGTAGTTGGCGGAGCCATGCTAATAAATCTATTTTCACCTCTGAACTACACTGCCTTGTACTTTTTTAAATAAAGTGATTTTTGGTCTCCTTAAACCAGAACACATCTACAACTGCTATTTAGTTTTTCACAGTGGCAATGCCCCATATATATCATGGAACGCAGAATTAGAAAATTCTGATCAGCCAGTCAAAGTGATTTAAAGGCAAAAGCTCTATTGCAAAACTATGCTCTCTTTATTTCCCCCACAAGACATATCACCTACACTATATGCAAATTCACCTGTTCAGGCTTCTCAGCAGAGACAGTGCCTGGCATGACCCTTGCACACAGCAAATGGAACTGCATGCTCTATGCAGGGTGTCCTGCTCCTGACCACAGTTCTGCATATATCAGACCATAATTATACTAGTGGGAGCATGTTTAGTGCCAGGGCCACATCTCCCTAGTGGGTAACTATTAAAGTGATTGTCTGGGTACACTCAAAAGTATTCCCATTGTGTAGGGCTAAACATTTTTTTCCCTTTTTTCTGTAAGGTTGATTTGCGTTTTGCCTTATTGTTTTCCTCTTTTAGAATGTTAAATAGACGTTTGTGTTAGGATTGCCTCCATACCTGCAATTTACTTATCAGCATGCTGTTTCCAAGTTTCTTATCCTCCTGTGGCCCTGTGTTGCTAATGTTGGAGTGGCTTTCCTGGCCCTTAGTTTAGCTTTTGCATACAAATCCCAGAATCCTTCCACTGTAACAGGTGAGCTCAGCAGCAGCTTTGGCAAAATCAAGCAGCAGTAATATGCTCTCCAGTTGTGAATGCTGCCAGTAACACTCTAGCAATTGGAACACAAGATTGTGATCTCCTCCTCTGAAGAGGCTGAATTAGAGCAGGGGGGGTTAAATCTCTGAGCTCAGGAGTGTGGATCCCCTCTATTTGAAGAGGTTGAATTTACGCAGAAGGGATTGAATCTGTCCTCTCTGTCTCAGCCAATCAGATCATTAGCAAGCCAGTCAGAAAGTCTCTGCAAGTTATACCAAACACACCAGTTGGCAGATATTGCTAACATAAACACAAACAAAAAAGATATAAATCACAGATTAGCTCAACACCTTTTTGACACGCAACAATAGACACTAAAAATGCCATTGAAAGTGGGCTTTTCATTTAACGTATCACCTTTTCTTCTGCTGCCCTTTGTGATGGGAGTTGCAAGGCTGCGTGATGCAGGTACACTGGACTCTCTGCATTGGAATGATCTGGGCTCCTTTCTAGCCTATGACTAACAGAGGGTGTGACAACTTGACACTATCCTGAGGATTATTGTTGGTCCAGATCAGGAGGAGGCAATGCAAGAAGAAAGAGAGTTTTCCCTTCCTTTTTGTGACCAGGGCAAAGAGACAGTATAGAAACAACCGTGCATCAGGTAAGTTGCCAGGCAAAAGCTTGACTGGATCTTTTTAAGGAACCAAACCGTAAAAGTAAGTTAAGTGTTTTTTTGTTTTATATATTTTTTTCTTTTTAGCTTTCGGGTGCACTTTAACATTCACTATACCAACAAAATGACCATTTTTTTTCCATCATGGCTTACTTCTGAAAATGCCACCAAACTCTTTGCAGGAAACAGTCTCCTAAATTATATATCCAGATTGTTTTTATTTTTTTTTCATTGTATATTAATAAAACACAAAGGGGAAAGGGGAAGACCGCACCAGCTGTATTATGAAAAGAATGTGCACATAAGAGGGTAGAGGCACACCAGTGCACTATTGAACAAGAACAAACCAAAAGGAGTCCCACAGCTCCTCAATCTATCCTCATTAAGCAATGGCACCACTCAATAATAAAGGTTAAATGTGATGCTTCTTTATTCATTCAAAAAAGTCTATATACATATGTACAACTCCTTAAAATCAATTAAATACATGTGTACACAACCTGTGAAGAGGGAAGGGGGGGAAGGGGGAAAGAAAGCACCCCCAGAGATGTCAATTGCTTCTAGGCCATTAATTGATTAGAAATATTAAATGGATTACATTTCTGCTATTTTAAATCCCGGCTGTATATATATATATATATATATATATATATATATATATATATATATATATATTGTGCTAAAATCATTCATATACTATAAATAAACGAATAATACGCTATGTGCAATATATCTTTAAAGTGCTACGTGCAAAGTGCAAAAATATATCAACATATCTGATAAGAGGACAGCCAGGGAAGAAAAAGCGCAGACACAAATATAATAAAAATCAGCTCACATGTCAGAAATGGCCAGCTAGCATGACCCCCCCCCTCCCCACGCTCACCGCCGACGCGTTGCGCGTTGACGGCGCGTCACTTCTCCAGGGCAGACAACACACAGACAAGCCCACGCAACCGTCCTTTTGTACTCACCCCTCCACGTTCCCCCGCCCCGCGCCGAACAGCTCCCGGAAACTGAGACGTGCTCCGACCGGAAGCGTGTCACCTGAGACAGTCGACATGACGCACGGCGGCCGGAAGCACGTCAGTGGACTGAATGCGTTCCAGCCACCCGGAAGCAACCGCTCTCTGGCGTGGGCTGTGCATGTCCAAGATGTAAAGAGCCAATCAGCGCACAGAGGGAACGGGAAAGGTGAGTGAGCAGGACGGGCAGGACACAATTGTTTGAACAAAATACAAACATTAAACAGTGTACACGTGTATGTAATCTAATAACTCTTATTTCTATGCTATCCTATATACAAATTAATAAGTGCCAATGAATTATACATATCTTCAAAGGACGCACTTTGCTGACAGCATGTAATTATGCAGCTCTCATAGCCAGATCATGTACATATGACAGCACGCCATATTTAGGGCTGTTCTCATTACAGGCTGCTGCATATTGATTCTAGCACTCCTCTGATACAAATCAACCTATATAGTGCTTATCTATAGAGCTTAGCCTAGAACGAGAAGAGAGAAGAGAGCCCCAAAGACAATAGGGAAGGAAAAGAAGGCCCTATCACCATTTGATCCCATAAAGTTGAGAGAACGCAAGAAATCTAAATTGGAGACATCCTACCAATATTTGGCTCTACTGTAAAGCATCTCTGCACAATTAACAAACATATCTATCAAATACTGCCAGAGCCTGCTGCACATATACCGTGAAGCTTATTCATTGCAAACAGCCAAAATAGGGACAATTGCCCCAGATGTTGAGGTCGTCCTCCCCACAACGCCCATTACATTGATTACTCGTCCACTTCTTGGATTGGATCCACATCTTGATTCATCAGTCCCTGCATCAAGCGTAAGACCATGGTATATCCCAGATGTGCTGGTGCTGTAACTAAAACACAATGACTTAATACCTAATAACATAAATGTAATAAATAAAAGTGACAACAATCCTGTAACCATCAAGTTACTAGAACATAATACAAAATGTGAAAAATACAAATTAGAGTGATGCAATGCTAACAGAGTGATTAACATATATGTACATCCTATGTGCCCAAAAACTGAGTGAAAGCCAGGTCTTCATTCAATTCTATGGGAGCCTGAGAACCAAGATTAAAGATCCACTGCAATTCTTTCTGCTGCAGTAGTCTTTTTATATCCCCCCCCCCCCCCCCCCCCACGTGGACCCAAATTAACTTTTTCAATACCGATGACTTTCAAACTACCAAGGTCACTCTGGTGTTGGTTAAGGAAATGTAGGGCCACCGGGGGCACCATTTTGCCTAATTGTTTCTAGCAGCTAGACGGATGCTGGACATATGTGCTTGTATTCTTTCTTTAAGACTGTTGCGTGTCTCCCCTGTATACATCTTAGGGCATCCACACGTCAAAGCGTAAATAACACCAACAATCTTGCAATTAATAAACTGGCGTTTAATAAAAACTTTTTTCCAGTCTGTAAGTTACTGATTACTTATAGATCCTTTATAGACCCTTTATAGCGAGGAACTTATCTAATCCATTATGGGGCGCAAATGTAAGACCTCTCTGTAGTACTAACGTTTCTTCGATGGTAAGCATAGTGCCGGACAAATTGATCGCAGTAAGTTCCTGGCTAGAGGGATCCCCAAAATTATGTTCTTGTGGGCTCTCTTGACCAGTGACTATGGGCTGGGGCCTATTCTGGACTGCTTCTGTGCTGATTGCTGTAATCTTCGGTGATCCCACCGTCCGGTCAACCCGGTTACATCTGTATCTCTTTTTTCCCCCCTTTGTATATTAATGTTTACAATGAATTAGAATTTTGACTTGTCTGCTCTGCTTTTCAATTCAGTATCTTTTTTTTTTTTTTTTTCACCTTCGGATTAGAAGTAGAATGAGAGGAACTGGAAGTAAATTAGTCCTTTCGAACACAGTTGGTGGACATGTGGAACAACACTACTTTCAACCTAACAAAAGGGATTAAGTATAATTTGAAAGACATGAAAGGCAAAAAGAAATCACACAGAGATCAAATGAAACAAATATAGAAAGGAAATGGGTAGGATTGGCAAACCAAGTGGTTATTGCTGTAGTTCAGCATCTACATAAGTGTTTTGAAGCGTTTATTTGGCCTTCTCCTGCCCTTCAATATCCCGTCCTTCCTGTCTGGCTCACACTATTCATAGTAGTGGATTTATTTGCAGGTTCTTAATTATAGTCTGTTTGTATGTCTGCACTGCCAGCATTTTTTGTTTCCATTGGAAGGTCAATATGGCTTTATTAGTGGATATTTTGTCACCCAGCAGGCTGTAGTATTTCGCCCTGTGCCAGCTCAGACAGAAGTAACAAATACCACAGCCTCTGGACAGCAAGGACAGCAGCCAGCTGTGACAGATGTTATCCAGCAGCTTTTAGAGCTTTCTGAACCAGTGTCTGTAGAAAATCCCCAGACACAGCAACCTGGACAGCCCCTCAATATTACTGTTGGGATTAACCGCGACATTTTGCAGGTAAGCATTTGTATTTTGTAAAAAGAAGGCTGAATTTTTAAATTGACAAAAAAAAAAATGGAAAACGTAAGCAGTTACCACAATATTTCTATAGGGCATGTCAGGAACTGAAAATGACTTAAGACATTTTTATATATGTATTTTTTTTTCTAAATATGTTTGTTTTAGATAATCTATTGTACAGATATAATCTCCATTCCTGCCTGCAATGGCAAATTTAGTTAATTTAAAGCGGAAAAAAACCCAGAAGTGGCCGGCTTGGAATCTATAAGCTTCTCCACGATTCAAGATACCACGCTGTGTGAAACCCCCCAGGGCCCCCATAAAAACTCACCTTCCCATCACTCAGAAAGCGACGCTCATTGTTTACAGTGAAGAGAGTGGGCTGCTGCATCCCCTCTGTGCGTGTGCTCCCGTCCCAGCCATTCAGAGGCGCCTCCTGAATGACGTAGTCACAACAGGTGGCTCTCATTGGACAAGAGCATGCGCCATTGGAGCCTGGACAGGTGAGTTTTTATGGGCGCCCTGGGGGGTTTAAAACAGCGGGGCATTCTGAGGCATGAAACAAAACCTGGGAAAGTAAAATTCCTAGTTTTACCCACTTTAAACCAGAACAGCACCCTAAAAATAATGTATGTGCATCTGGATAGCGCACCCGCATTATACTGATTGCTGCCCGTAAAAAAAAAAAAAAAAAGTGTCCCTTTCGGATTGCCAGCGCAGTGGTAGCCACTGTGTCCCCAGAGGATGCCCTTGCTGTATCAAAAAAGGATTTTTTAAAGAAAATAAAAAAGCTGAGCTTTTTTTTACGGGCAGCAATATGCATAGCATGGCTATACAGATGCACAAAAGCTTTTTTAGGGTTTAAAGCAGACCAAAATCCACATATTCTAAGTATGTCACACACCGCGCTTCAAGACATTCATTACATGTGGGTATACTGACCTGTAGATGGCGATCTTGCAGAGATGTCAATAAAAAAAAAAGTAAGACCCTCCCGGTCCATAAATACCTGGGACCTCCCACTCATTCCCCAGTCTTTCATCTCTGCAGACGGCGAGCAAGTCAGAAGATGGATGTCTCCTCCTTGCAGGTAGCCGGGATGACTCCCGGCCCTCTATTTAATCTATTCCTGCCCGGATTCTTTATTGATTTTACTTGCCTCCCAGCCTAGGCTGCTGGTCCGGGCAAGGGTAGATGGCACCCTAGGTGCTCAGGAGCTCCGCTCTGCCGTGAGACCCCATAACAAGGGGTAGGCGGCTAACCGGGTTGGTTCCCCCGGTTTGGGATGCCCTGTCCCTTGGCCTTCTGCCCTAGCATGGATTCCCCCTCTCCCGGATACCCTTAGAGGGGGGGGCCTGGTCTCTTATAGATTCATCCTTTATTGTAATGTGTGTGTGTTTGGTTACATGTACATTCGCGGTACTTAGACCGGCGCTGGCCTCTGGGGTTTGTCATGGCGGCTGTTCACGGTGCCCAGGGGGAGCTTCTTCCTCTCAGGGCGGGGGGCTGGGCGTTCGTGCGGATGCCTACGGCCCGCCCCCGTGCTGCGGGCGCCATGGTTCAGGTCCCGGCTTCTGGCCGGGAGCGACGGGGGAGGGGCTGGGCGTGACGCGTGAACCGCGCCGACCCGCCCTCCTTCTTCCTCTGCCTACACGCCTTTTTCCTTCCCTGCCAAGCGTGACGGTCGGTGAGTGGCCTGTGGCCCCATTAGTTTTGCTATGTATAGTTATTCATGCCCCTCCTTGGGGTTGTTTGTCAACGCTTCTGTTATTAACCCCTTTGGACATTTACTATGTGGTCTGATTGCTGTGTTTTTGTTTGTGTGTTCCAGATGGACCATTGTTCCTATTAAAGGGGGGTTCTCCCGGTCCTAGGGTCCCTGGTTAAATTTAGGGGTCTGTAAATTCCTCCCACGCAGGACTTAAAGGGGCATCCCGGGTTGCATTACTGCGTAATTCCCTTGGGGCATTGTGCATATTTATAAAAAATCACCATACGGAGGCTTCCCCGGATACTGGGCTTGTGCCCCTCTCGGGGCAATCCAGGCTGTGTTTGGGGTGTGGGGTATCCCTTTTGGGGGATGATGTATTTCTTTGTGTACCCTGTGCGCAACGGTCTATTACGCGGCAGTCCGGATCTCAGGCGTCTGGTTCTGCTCCGCCAGTCTCCTCTCTGTCTCCCCCTCGCTTGACACGTACCCCATGTGATGTGGTCATTGGCGGGGAGTCGCAATCTGAGGTGTGTGCCAGATTGGCCAATCTTGAAAAATTGTTTTCCAGTGCTGTTGCCAAAAAGGCCACGGCAAAGCAAAAACATTTGTATACAGCCTCGCAGGCCTTTGATATGGAGGAGTTTGACTCCCTGGATTGGTCTGATTGTTCCCCGCTTGAGGAAGGGGAGCTGTTTGAGGAGTCTGAGGGCTCCGATGACCAGCAGTTTGTGGGTGCTGATACCAAGCAGGGCCAGAGGGATTCCTTGGATACCTCTAGGGTCCTGGCTCATATGTTTGAGGTCTTGGCTATTTCTCCCCCTGAGGCGGCTCCTCCACTGAAGGGGGAGTTCTTTGAGGTGACCAAGCCGCGCTTGGAATTTCCTTATCAAAAGCATTTTGATGGTATCATTCTCAAGGAATGGGAGAGGCCGACTCGGCTTCCAGGTGTCCCTCCGGGTTGGGACGAAAAATATCCCTTTCCGGTGGACGCTGTGAAGCACTGGTCTCCCCCCCCCCCCCCCCCCCCCCGAGGTGGATGCTCTGGTTTTGGGGTTGTCCAGTTCCTCAATCCTGCATTCTCCGGAGTGCACTACTCTCAAGGATGGTGAGGATAAACACATTGACCAGATGGCTTGTCATGGTTTTGCCAGTGTTGGGTCGGCCTTGCGGCCGGTTTGTGCTTCAGCGCTTTTATTGGTAGCTGCCAGGTCGGTTGTTAGAGGACTGTTGACCTCTTCGGGGCTTGACCCGGCTAGTGAGGAGTTTGCCACCCTTAAGCGATGTGAGTTGTTTTTGTCCTTTGTGCTGACCGCCTTGGATGACACATTGGTGATGTGTAGCAGAGCTTCGGCCTTGCTTGTGGCTATCCGGTGGTCGGTTTGGTTACGCCAGTGGGAGGCTGATTTTGTGTCCAAAAAGTTGCTTAAGGCCCTTCCCTTTGTGGGGTTGCGGCTCTTTTGAGAGAAATTGGATTCGGTGGCAAAGGGAGGTAAGTTACCTCAGCGTAAGAAGCAGCGTCGCCCCTTTCGGGGGGTGGCTTCCTTCACTCAGTCCTTTCGTGGGGCTAGAGTTGGCAGGGCTTCGGCTTTCCCCTCGTCCAGAGGTGATTCCTGGTCCAGGGGCAGGGGTCGGGCCCGTCCAGGACACAGTTGGGGCTCTAAGCCTAAAGCCGCTGCCAAGCTGGCTCAGCAATGAGAGGGCGCCCTCACCCTTGCGGGTGGGGGGACGGCTGCAACTCTTCTCCCGGGTCTGGGTCCAAGAGGTCTCAGACAGGTGGATTCAGGAAGTGGTGTCTTCCGGTTACAGGCTGGAGTTCGAGTTCCGGCAGATTCTTCAGGTCTCGGGTGCCATCAGATCCTCTGGCCGCTCAGGGGCTTCGGGCGGCAGTAGCAAGTCTCTTGGACATGGCTGTCATCTGTCCGGTGCCCTCCTCATACCGGGGCCTGAGCTTCTATTCCAATTTGTTCACGGTGCCCAAGAAGGACGGATCCGTTCATCTCATTCTGGATCTGAAGTTGCTCAACAGGTTCGTCCGTCCCCGGAAGTTCCGTATGGAAACTCTGCGTTCAGCCATCCACTCACTTCGTCAGGGGGACTTCTTGTCGTCCATAGACATCAAGGATACTTACCTGCATATTCCAATATTTCCGGCACACCAGAGATTTCTCAGGTTTGTTGTGGAAAATCAACATTTTCAGTTTGTGGCTTTTCCGTTTGGCCTTACCTCGGCTCCAAGGGTTTTCACCAAGGTGTTGGCAGGAGAGATGGCCATCCTCGGAGCCAGGGGTATCCGCATCGTGCCATATCTGGACGTTCTTCTCATCATGGCGTCTTCCCTCAGTCAGGCGCAGCTGGATACCAGGACCGTGGTGTCCACTCTGGAGAGTTTCGGTTGGGTGATCAACTATCCCAAGTCCTGCCTCTCTCCCTCCAGGGTGGTGGAGTTCCTGGGAATGTCTCTGGATACTTCTCAGGCCAGGGTGTTCCTCCCCCGGGCCAAGGCTCTTCTGATTCAGGAATTGACTCAGCGTCTCCTATCTATCCCCCGCCCGTTCATCCGGCTGGGTATGCGACTGGTGGGATTGATGGTGGCATCGTTCGAGGCGGTTCCCTTTGCCCAGTTTCACACAAGGGCGCTCCAGCTCCATCTCTTGGCGGCCTGGGACGGGTCCCCGCTGTCATTGGATCAGTCTTTTCTGATGTCCCCCAGGGTGCAGCGTTCCCTTCGGTGGTGGCTGAAACCAAGTAATCTGACGAGGGGCAGGTCCTTTCTGACCCCTCGTTGGGAGACGGTCACCACGGATGCCAGCCTGTCAGGTTGGGGGGGATTTTGAAAGGATCTTCAGTTTCAGGGACTGTGGGGTATTTACCCTGTAAATTAGTAATTACAGGCCAGTTAGTTTAACATCTATAGTGGTCAAATTAATGGAAACACTCTTAAAAAAACAGATAATTTCCTATCTAAAAATTAATGACCTATTGGACCCAAAACAGCACGGCTTTACTGAGGGCAGATCATGTCAGACCAATCTTATTGATTTCTTTGACAATGTTACTAAAGTGTTAGATGAAGGTGGTGCTGTGGATATCGCCTATCTGGATTTTAGCAAAGCCTTTGACACTGTACCACATAAGGAGCTCATAGATAAGTTATTGAAGGTAGGACTCAATCCCTGGACAGTTCAGTGGATTTCCAGTTGGCTGAGGGATCGGTATCAGAGCGTTGTTGTAAATGGTGTGCAATCTGAACAAAGGCGAGTTACAAGTGGTGTGCCGCAAGGCTCTGTCCTGGGCCCCATTCTTTTTAATATATTTGTAAGTGACATAGGAAAAGGCTTGGTAGGAAAAGTTTGTCTGTTTGCTGATGAAAGGTTAGTAATAGGGTGGATATTCCTGGATGTGTCTGCAACATGGAAAATGATTTAGCTTTACTTGACAGATGGTCAAAACTGTGGAAACTAGAGTTTAATGTCTCTAAATGTAAAATCATGCACTTGGGTAGAAGGAATCCCTGCTCTGAGTACCGTATGGGCAGCACTGTGTTAGCCAGGACCTCGGAGGAGAGAGATTTAGGGGTACTGATTACTGATAGCTGCAAGATGAGTGGACAGTGTAGCCAGGCAGTGGGAAAAGCGAGCAGGATGCTCGGCTGCATAGCTCGAGGCATCACCAGTAGGAAGAGGGAGGTTGTGATGCCGCTGTATAGAGCCCTGGTAAGGCCACAGCTAGAATACTGTGTGCAGTACTGGAGACCTTACCTGCAAAGAGACATTATTCAAATAGAACGTGTCCAAAGGCGGGCAACGAAAATGGTGGAAGGACTTAAACTTAAAACTTATCAGGAGAGACTTAAAGAACTTAATTTGTACAGTCTGGAGGAAAGAAGGGAGAAGGGGGGACATGATTGAGACCTTTAAATATGTGAAAGGATTCAATAAGGTTCAGGAGGGAAGTGTGTTTAAGAAGAAGCTTAATGATAGAACAAGGGGGCACAACCTGAAGCTAGTCGGGGGGAAGATCAGGAGCAATGTTAGAAAATATTATTTTACAGAAAGAGTAGTAGATGCTTGGAACAGACTTCCAGCAGAGGTAGTTGAAAAATCAACAGTCACTGAATTTAAACATGCCTGGGATAAGCACACATCTATCCTAAGATAAAGAGTACATACAGTATACACATAAGGGCAGACTAGATGGACCGTATGGTCTCCTTCTGCCCTCAACCTTCTATGTTTCTATGGGGGCCTCTGGAGGCTCACAATCCCATCAATGTTCTGGAGTTGAGAGCCATCAGGTTGGTTCTGGCTCACTTGACTCATCAGTTGCGGGGACTACCGGTTCAATTTCGGTCTGACAATCGGACGGCGGTTGCCTACGTCAATCACTAGGGAGGGACTCGAAGCAGGCGTGCCCTCAAGGAAGTGTCTTTGATCCTGGATTGGGCATGTCCCCATGCATCTCGGCAGTGTACTTTCCGGGAGTGGAGAACACGGAGGCGGACTCCCTCAGCAGGGGGTCATCTCGCCGGGGGGAATGGTCGTTCAGCCCCAAAGTGTTTCGGTCGCTTTGCCACTGGTGGGGGACTCCGGAGGTGTACCTTTTTGCCTCTCGTCACAATCACAAGCTTCCGGCATTTGTGTCTCTCTCGCGGAATCCGCTGGCTCTGTCAGCGGATGCCATGTCTCTGAACTGGAGGGATCTGGGGTTTCTATACCTGTTCCCTCCGTTTCCCATGGTGGGCAAAGTGGTGCGCAAGCTGGCCCTAGAGGGCGCGTCAGCAATCTTGGTGGCTCCAAGGTGGCCAAGACAGGTTTGGTTCGCAGACGTGGTAAGGTTGGCAGAGGATCAGTTAGTTCTGCCCCTTCTGCCGGATCTACTCACTCAGGGTTCCCTGCTGTACCCCAATTTTCCAACGCTGGCTTTGACGGCGTGGCTGCTGAAACCTCCATCTTGAAGGAGGAAGGTCTTTCTGATGCTGTCATTCATACTCTGGGTAGCGCTAGAAAGCGGTCTTCCTCTGCCATCTACTATAGGATTTGGAGGTCTTATATTGATTGGTGTGAGGTCAGGGCCTTGCCTTGCAGGGCGTTTTCTATCCCTAGGGTTTTGGAATTTCTGCAACATGTTCTGGACCTAGGTTTGCAGATTAGTACGCTGAAAGGGCATGTTTCTGCCCTGGCGGTTTTCTTTCAAAAGTCTTTTGCTCTTCATTCTCTGGTTAAGACCTTTTTCCATGGGGTTACGCATGTGCGGCCTCCTAGGAAGCCTTTTGCTCCCAGTTTGGGATTTGAATTTGGTTCTTTCTGCCTTCCAGGGTCCTCATTTTGAACCTTTGCAGGATATTGCACTTTCTACGCTTACTCAGAAGGTTGTTTTTCTGGTTGCCATCACTGTTCGGCGTGTATCGGAGTTGGCGGCCTTGTCCATTAAGGCCCCTTACTTTGAGAGGCATCAGGACAAGGTTGTTTTCTGCTTCAAGCCAGATATCCTTCCTCAGGTGGTCTCTGCTTTTCATCTTAATCAGGACATTGTTCTACCCTCCTTGTGTCCTAAGCCTAGCAATGACAAGGAGAGGGTTTTACATTCTTTGGATGTGGTTCACTGTGTGAAGTACTATTTGGTGGCTACTTCCTCTTTTCGTAGACGGACGCCCTTTTTGTGGTGCCCTCTGGGCCTAGGAAGGGTTTGGCTCCCGCCAAGTCTTCCATTAGTAAATGGGTTCGCCAGGCCGTTGTTGGGGCCTATTCTGCCAAGGGGAAGATTCCCCCTTTTCGTGTTACTGCTCATTCTACTCGTGCTGTTGGGGCATCCTGGGCTTTCCAGCACCAGGCCTCTGTTGAGCAGGTTTGTAAGGCTGCTACTTGGTCTTCGGTTCACACTTTTTCCAAGTTTTACAAGGTTGATGTGCGGGCCTCAGCGGATGCTGTCTTTGTCCGCAAGTTTCTGCAAGCTGCAGTTTAAGTTTGTGCCTTGTTGCCTTGTTTTCGGACCCCGCCCTTTCTGGACACTGCTATTGGATGTCCCACATGTAATTAATGTCTTGAAGCGGGGTGTGTGACATACTTTGTGATTACTCATTTTGCGATTATTCACCTGTAAAATGGGTATTATAAGTATGTCACACACCCCGTTTCACCCTGGCCTTTGGTATTCTGGATTCTATATATGGGGACCTTTGTTAGTTTTAATTGGCTTTCCTGGTCCCTTTACCTTAATGCTCTCTTTATACTGGGGAATGAGTGGGAGGTATTAATGGGAGGGTCTCGCTTTTTTTTTATTGACATCTCTGCAAGATCGCCATCTACAGGTCAGTATACCCACATGTAATGAATGTCTTTAAGCTGGGCGTGTGACATACTTATAATACCCATTTTACAGGTGATGGTAATCAAAAAATTTTATTTTTTAACTCCCCTGAATCTTTCCCCCCGTGAGTAGCATCTTTTTAAAATTTTCACTGCTCCTGCTTCACTTTAATCCCAGATAATGGTGCCTGTTTTAGAGGTAAGGCTCTGCCTCCTCCATTCATTGCCACGGTTGTGTCTGGCAATGATGTCATTGCCACAACTATGCAATTACTGGTCATCTTACAGATAGGGGCAGCAAAAAAAGTGTTCCAGGGTTGTTTGAAGAGCGGAAATAGAAATTTCTAGTTCTAGTTTTGGTCCGCTTTAAGAGCAAAGCAATTTGTTTCAGATAGACATAAACCCAGTATGGTTGGCTGCTATGGTACCTAGTTTGTCTTTCCCTTAGTCTCAGGAAACAAGAAGAACACTGAAATGGTATTACCCCCTTCTGTCCATGGAAAAATGAGCCATTTGCAGCTGAAAAGGGTGTGTCATGGAGCAGATTTATGAGTCATGTGCCTTCTCTGCTGTGGTCAGACAGATGTGGTACCACTGTGGCTTGCTGTGTCTACTCACTCTGAGAGTTACAAGGGACAGAATAGCTGGGCCAATTTTTTGTCCGGTCCTCAAGGGTTGGAATTGAGGAGGGCAAGCATGGAAGCCCTTCTAGGACTTCTACCTGGTGCTGCAGGAAGTGGAGGAGAGGCACATAGGACAGGCATCAGGTGAGCAACCTGCTGTCTTATTATTGCCCTGGTCAGTCAATATAAATACTCAAGGTCTCTTAATCGTGGTATTATGGGCACATTGTGATTCAAATTCCCTCAATAGTGAAAATCCAATGTGTACCTTTGTATGTTTTAATGTTGTTTGTGGCTCCTGTTTGACTCTGTGGTTAGCCCAATGGTTTGCACATAACATATGCATATAAATATTGGTATTGCCATTGAAAGGGGCGCAATAACATCCTACTCTCTTCCTTGCAGCCTACACAGTAGTATTTTGTGCCTTTAGATTAAAGGAACCAAAAACCATAAATAACCCCCGTTTGCCCCACCCCCACAGTGTGAACCCCCTCTGATTTGCCAGATACCTAGGCCCTTGTCTGACATCTTCACTGAATGTCTGTCGCCGTGAGCGAGGATGCCAGGGTACTTTTGGGCCCTGAGGCTTCCTTTCCTCCTCCTCCATATTCCAGCAGATATTTTGCTGGATTGCTTAGTTGCCTTAACAGAGCGGGTCTGAGAAAGTCTGGTATGGTTGTCCTTGTCAGAGAAAGTGGCAGATGGGAAGCCTTTACACTTAATAAAACCCTAGTGGTAATGACAGATGAAAGTTTCTTTGGCTGGGGAGATCATTGTCAGGGGCAATACTTTCAGGGAATGTGGACAAGAGGCATGGCCCATAAGTCATCCAACTTCAGGAAACTCTTCGCTGTAAAGGATGCTCTGAGGGAGTTGGAAGTACTGGGCAGAGACATCCAAATTGTTTCAGAAAACGTAACGGTAGTTGCCTTTCTAAACCACCAGGAAGAAACAAGATCTCTGGAACTTTCCAGATTGACGAAATCCCCGATTGAGAGCCTGGAGGGAAATGTCAGGTCCATCCAAAAGATCCACATAAAAGGGGACTTAAATGTAGAGGCAGACTTCTTGAGCAGCACAAGAATAGATCAGGGAGAATGGGTTCTACGTCAACAGGTGTTTGCCCACATAGTGACTCGGTGGGGGCAGCCAGATATAGATTTGTTTGCCAACAACTGGAATTCCAAGTGCCGGAAGTATTTCTCACTCAGGAGGAATCTGGTGGCTTATGGGAAAGAGTAATAAAACCCTTCCCATCCGTTTGTGCTTCCTGTTTAGGGAGAGGAATTGAGTGGCTAATAGTCCTGGAGGACTATCGGAAATACTGTTGCCAGTAAGACTAACTAGGGTTTTTCTGAAAAAAAAAACACTTGTGTCTGTGATGGGGCATTTTTGCAAGTGAGGTACCTCCAGTGAGTTGCCATTTTTTTTGTCCATACCTCATTGGGTGGTCTTGTTTCAAAACTTTAAAAACAAATGTCCTTACCTCACCTGGAAACATGCCACATCACAGATGAATGTGTTTTTCTACTAACTAACATGTTAACTAACATGTTTCACTTTTTGTGTGTTAAAGTGGACAAATCACCAGGATTCTGACTACCCTGGTGATTGGTCTCTGCCCCGGGGGATGACACGCTGTGTGAAACCCCTGAGATCGCTCACTCTTCTCACCTTTCCTCCATTCCCATGACGCATGTGCGAACGCTTGTCCAACCACCTAGTCGACCGTCCCTAGAGTCTTTTAGACTCCAGTGTCAAGAGTGGGTGGTGACTGGTCCAATTTAAAGTAAGAAAAGCTCACTTAGATGTAACTTTCAGTTCACACCCAAATGTAAACTCAGAGTTAAACCTACTTCACAAAATAAATAGTATGAACCTCATTGATTGGGATTATGCGCACACAACAAGACTTTTACTGCGGAGGACATCTGAGCCAGCTGGGAGCATGTCCCCACTCCTAATCATTGTTGATGCCCATAACCCACTGGAATTCATATTGGGTATTTAAAAATCTTTACACCACTGGGCAAAATATGTGGCAACCATATTTGTATAAAATCATGTGTGTGTTTCAATTAATCAGCATACTTCTGCAGAACTTGGTACACCTAAACAAGCCCATGCCTTAAAGCGGCGCAAACCCCTGCTCCTGTAATGCTGCTGACTCAGTTTTGGCTTGGTTTAAAGCAACCATAGCCATGGTCATCCGGCAGATTTGAGATCGATGATTGGCTGATCTCAAGTCTGTCAGCTGGCCCCATCTCTAGCATCCCGCTGGTTTCTCAAAACAGAATATTTTGCCACTGGGGCGGGAGCCCAAGAAAGGGGAGTTTTTGGAGCGGCCGACATGGGTTTTTAACAATGGGCAGGCCAATCAGCACGGGATTTGATCCGCTTTAAAATGAATAAAACTACATCATGCTAGCAATGCAGTGTGTCAAGTGGCTCACAGATATGTATTCTGGGAAGATAAAGCAACCATTACAGAACACATATTGCTAGATATGATCGTCTATAAACAGCATTATGAAATATTTTGTAATGATACCCAATCTGCCAATATATTTGCCTAACAGACCCAATCGGTGGAAAATGTATCCTCCTGGTGACAGAGTTACTTTAATGTGCAAATGACATTGGACAAATAGGGTCAAGCATCTAGTGCTCTTCTATAGAGTTATGCATCATGCATGGCCAATAAGCTCATAGGAAACCATTGAGCCTTCCAACTGCATCCCATGACGGGGGTGAACCATTGAGCCTTCCAACTGCATCCCATGACGGGGGTGAACAAATCCAAAACGGGCCAAGCGGTCTTTAGTTCTGGCCTGCTGTGCAACATTATCAGCCAGTGTTAGATGGAAACTTATTGCAATCAGTTGCCACACTGACAAGATGGTCCTCTTGGGGAAGAAGAAAATCCTCTTGAGAATTGAGACTTTTCGAAGAATTATTAAATGGGAAACAAACATGACCTAGAAACATAAGCCTTTGTATTGCTGTAACTTGTTCATCTGACTATTTATAAGTAGAGCCTGGCTTACTATCTTTGACATGAAGTGTAATGATTTTTTTTGTTGCGGCCACACTAGCAAGCTCTAGAAAATAGTGGGCTGTCATCAATCCCAGTTGCTCCTCTCCCCGGTGATACGAGCCAGACAAAGACAACTGAACCAGAAATTCAATGTCTTTCAAGTCAGCAAATGGACTGTAATGACCAGAGTGGTGCAGTAGTGGAAGAAAGCCAGGAGAAACTGGAGAAATGTGAGAAGAGGATATTTAAAAAGAAAGCTCCATTTGCACCAGGTAGTCGTACCATGGCTTGTGAGATTTGTTTAAGCATGAAAAATATGTCAAATGTTAGGAGTAAATTGCAACATGAAAGTATGAAACAAAGTAGTTTAGTGAAAATTTTAATCAGCTGGTGTAAAACCACTCAATTGTATCATTGTGGACATTTTATTTTTAATTATTAATTTATTAGGTTGAGCTGTAGCATATCTGACATTCACTGATCATATTGGGGTCGATTCAGAGCCAGGTGAGAATTCCCACTCCTTTTTTAGGAGAGAAAAACTGCCATTGAATTTCATTTTCTACCTTGGGGCTGGCTCATTCAGAGTCAGGTGAAAATTTACACCCGGTAGACAATGAAAGTCGGCAGCAGTTTTCTCTCCAAAAAAAGGAGTGAGAATTCTCGCCTGGCTCTGAATCGACCTCATTGAGTTGGTGAAGGGGGGGGGGGAGGGGCACATATGCAGGTAGAAAGAAGTACATCTGCTAAATATTTTTGTTAAAAGTATACCTACACCTATAACTGATATAAGAGAGTCTACATTAGTGTGTCAAAATATCAAAATATGTGCATACATTGGTACATAAGACTGAGACTTAAGAGATAATAGAATGTTACTATCCTGAGTATTGTACCTCTTCAAATTGTGATGCCCTGCATGGTTCGCTGTAAAAGCTCACACATGTGGTGCATGCGGAAGGCCGCCAGGAAGTCAGTGACTCGCCCTCTGTTCAACTTCGCTAAGCTGTTCTGACATCAGAGCTGAATGGAGAGCTGGTCACTCCCCCACACCAGCCATTCAGGATGGGACAATTCCTGATTGATCCACCTGAAGTAGGCAATTAAAGTCCCTTTTCAGTGAAAACATGCTATACTCACCTTTGATCACCCGCAGGCTATCGCTGCTAGTCCGGTGCTTACACACTTTGCGTATCGCTTGAGCCCAGTCCTGCATCACCCACTGCCACTGCCATATTGTCTCCTCCTGCGATGGACTTCCCCTCTGCCATTCATTACAAGAACTATGGCATGCCCCTCTGCATTGCAGTGAATAGACGGGGGTGTGCCATATTGCCTGTGACGATGGCATGAAACAGTCCATCGAAAATTGGAAATTTTGGCGGCACGGGACTGGGATTGGGTGTGGGTGATCGCGTAAGTGTGTGAGCGCCTGACTAGCAGCGATAGCCTGTGGGGGATTAAATGATTATCACATTTTTTTGTTTTGTTTTTTGACTGAAGAGTGACTTTAAAGTGGAAGAAAACCCTGGATTTTGACTTTCCCTGGTTTTGTTCCGTTCCCCTGGGGCATCCTGATTCCCCCCAGTTAAACTCGCCTCTCCTTGGTTCAACGGTGCATGCGCGGGCTCTCAGCCAATGAAAGCCATTTGCTATGTTTACATTTACAACGGTTCTCATTGACTATGATTGGGATTGACTATGTGAATCGCTGGAGTGGGATCGCATGCACGGTGTCGGTGATGCAGCAGCTCGCATTGTCTTCATGTTTTAGATTCCAGGCCGGCCGCTGGTGGGTTTTAAGCAGTACAGTGGGTTTGAGAAGTGAGCAATACAATTTAAAGAGATGGGCAAGCCAAAAACCAGATAACGGCACTAGTTGCCTTTTGTCCAGCACAGTTCCACTACCAGAACCTTCAGGACCAGTAAACGTGTCTGGTATAGGCCCTTCAGCACGCCCACTTAATTCAGTGCAATGCAGGGGAATATGCAGAGGCGGGGTTATGTGGGCACATGAAATAAAGGGAGTGGGTGTGCTGTGGGGCATATACCGAAATGTTCAGGGCCCCATCTTGGACCGGAGCAGACTGACGAGTGCTTGATCTCGGTAAGTTGTAGTCTAGTAGGCCCTGGTGGTGAAGCTGTGCTGGACAAAAGGAGTTGTGCCACGTTTTTATTATTCCAAGTATGTCACACACCCCACTTCCACTATTCATGAAATATGGGTTATGGTCCAGTAGAGGGCGAACTTCTGCAGAGAAGAAAGCAAAAAATAAGCCCCTCCCGGTCCATAAATACCTGGGACCTCCCACACATTCCCCAGTTCCTTCTCTGCGAGACGGCGAGCAAGTCAGAAGATGTATGCTGCTCTTCCTTGCAGGTAAGCCGGGCTTACACCCAGCCATTCTTTGCCCTATTTCTGCCCGGACCTTTTACATTAAGCCCAATACCAGCCACCCAGCCTTGGCTGCAGGTCCGGGTAAGGGTAGGCATCACCTTAATAGGTGTTTAGGGAGCCATGCTCCCCCCGTGAGACCTCATACAAGGGGGTAGGCAGTATGCGGGTTGGTGATCCCGGTTTGGGATGCCCTGTCCCTATTGCTATGTCCCTTACACCCATGTGTGGGATTTCCCCCCTTCCGGGCCCCTCTGTTTACCCTCCATGGGGGGGGGGGTAGAATGTGCTTTATCCTCCTTCCTTTCGTGTGTGTGTGTGTTATGTGTGCTTGCGGTGCTGCACGTTACAGGATGCCATTTCTCTTTTCTGATCATATCTACTGAGGGGAGCTTCTTCCTCTCAGGCTGCGTTGGTGAGGGGGCGGTGCCGGGCGCTCGTGCGTTGCCGCGGCCCGCCCCCTCCTGCCTTGGCGCGATTGCGGAGCCCAGCCTCCGGCTGGGAACCGCGTTGCTGGTTGTGAGGGGGGGCGGGGCCAGGCACGTCGCGCTATCCGCGCTGCCCCGCCCCTTCTCCCCCTCTCTCTTCCTCTCAGACTGCTGACTGGGCGCCATTTTTGGAGTGTGTGAGTGCCCTTACGGGCTCCCCCCGTGTACTCGTGCCCCAGTCTTTGCATGGTGGCAGCTCTGGCTCCCTTTGCATTTGCTTCTTATATTTATATCTAGTTTTATTTGTATGAATATGTATATATATATATATATATATATATATATATATATATTGCGTGCATGTGCTTATGGGCTCACTTCTCTTGTGAGGACTCCCTGTGCCTTGCTAAAAAAGGGGGTTCTCCCGGTCCTAGGGTCCCTAGCAGTAAAGTGGGCACCTACAAATCCTCCCACGTGGGACTTAAAGGGGCATCCCGGGTTGCTTATCAGCGTAATTCCCTCTGGTCATTGTGACTACCTTAAAATCACCATATGGAGGCTCCACAGGATACCGGGCTCGGGCTCCCTTCGGGACAATCCCGGCTATGTGTGGGTTGTGTGGGTTGTGGGGGAGAATGTACTGATTTGCATACCATGTGCGCAACAGGCCATAATGCGGCAGTCGGGATCCCAGGCGTCTGGGTCAGTGCCACCAGTCTCATCTCCTACCCCGCCCCGCATTATCCGTACCCCTAGTGATACCGTCATTAGCAGGGAGTCGCACTGTATGTGCTAGGCTGGCCAACATTGAGAACATTATTTCTAGCTCAGTGGGCAGAAAGGCCCCTGCTAAGAAAAGGCATCTGTCACCGGCTGCGCTGGTACTTGATTTTGATATTATGACTCTCTTGACTGCTCTGATTATTCCCCGTTTGTTACTGAATCTGAGACTGAAGAACTGCAGTTATTTGATTCTGATGCCGGGCAGGCGCTGGGGGATGCTGTGGATACCCCCAAAAGTCCTGGCCCATCTCTTAGAGGTCCTGGATATTGCCCTGCCAGTGGAGGCCCCTCCTAAGAAGGGGGAATTCCTTGGGTCCTCTAAGCCCCGCTTGGAGTTTCCAAATCAGGATCATTTTGATAACATGATTCTTAGAGAATGGGAGAAGCCGAGTCGTCTTCTCGGCGTTCCTCAGGGATGGTATAGGAGGTATCCCTTTCCGGTGGACACTGTGAAGCGCTGGTCTTCCCCTCCCGAGGTCGATGCGCCCATCCTAGGATTGTCCAACACCTCCGTTGTACACACTCCGGACGCCACTACCCTTAAAGATGGCGAGGACAAGCGCATTGATCTGATGGCATGCTATGCCTTTGCCAGTGTGGGTTCAGCCTTACGGCCTGTCTGTGCATCGGCACTCGTGGCTGTGGCTACCAGGTCTGAGATTAGGGACATGTTAAATGGGTCCCAGCTCAACCCGGCCAGCGTTGAATTCACAGCCCTTAAGAGGTGTGAATTGTTCATGAATTTTGTTTTGTCGGCTATGGAGGACACTATTACCATGTGTAGTAGAACTTCGGCTCTGCTGGTGGCCATGCGCCGATTGGTCTGGCTACGCCAGTGGGCGGCTGACATTGTGGCCAAGAAATCACTTACACTGTGGGGGGCCGTGGGTGGCGGCCTCCTGGGTTTCTGTCCCCAGTCCCCCCCCCCGCTTCTTTGGTGGGGGGGGGCGTGGAGCTCTGGTGGGGTTGGCGTCTTGGTGGTCCCTCGTCCGTGGGCTGGTAGTGGTGGGGGAGGCCGGGCGCTGGCTCTTAGACATGTGCCGCCGATTCGTGTGGGGGACGGCCCACCGGCGTGTTCAGGGCATGATGGACGGTTCCTTGGTCGGGGGTATGAGGCTTGTCGCGGGGCTGGCGACCCTGGCTGGTCTTGTTGCCCTCGCCCCCCCCCCTGCCGGCTGCCCCCCCCCCCACACGATGGGGTGCGTTGAGCTGTGTATGACTATCTGGTCACCATGGGGGGGGTGACCAGGATTGGCGGTCGTCCCTCGGGGGTGGTCGCCCGGCCCCCGTCGACGCCAGTTATGCGGGTTCCGGATTGGGGGGGGGGGGGGCTGGGGGGAGTGGACCAGCAGGATGATTGCCCGGGACAGGGGGCGTTACTGCATATGTGTTTTTGGCAAGTGCCACAAGTTCATTAGCCTGTCATAGAGTGTTACTATAGAGTTAAAGAAGGCCCTGGTTTGTTTGCCTGTTTACTGATTGCTGTCCTTTTAATCCCCTGGGAAACCAAGTCTTGGACCGTCCCTCGTAGGAGGGGCTGAGTTGGGCTGGGGAGGCGGGAGCTCTCCGTAGCCTTGCAGCACCACAGTTCCTCTACCCCACATAGGCCTGCGCGCCTAGGCTAATTCGGCCTTTAGGGAGGCGTTTTTCCCCTCTCTCCTCCGAACCTCTTCCCTTCCTCCACCCCTTCCTCCTTTTCATAATCCTCCCCTTGTAACCCATCTTCCCTCCGGTCTCGGTCGACCGTCCCGTTCTCTTACCCTTCCCCCTACCCTCTGGCCGGGCGGCCGCACCCCTGCTGGCCGTGAGGGCGCATTGGTCCCCTGTCTACGGCAGTAGTGGCTTCGGGCTCCTCTCTACGGGGCCGTCGCGGGTGGTCCGGATCGGGTGTAGGTGACACGATGGACCTCAAGATCGTCTCCCTAAACGCTAAGGGTCTAAACGTCCCGTCGAGTCTGCCTGAATCTATTTTGGAAAAAAAAGGCGCAAATAGTGTTTGTGCAGGAAACACACTTTCAGAAGGGGAGAGCCCCCAAATTTTCAGACAGGCGTTTCTCAGTGGGATGGCACTCTTGCTCGCCTGACTCAAAATCCAGGGGAGTGAGCATTCTGATTGCAGCCAACATCCCATGGACCTTGATAGATAGCATACTTGACGAGGAGGGCCGTTCCATCTTCGTTTAGGGGAAAATAGGTACCCAAGTATTCACGTTCGCTAACATATAAGCACCCCACGACTCCTACTCAAGGTTAGATTACCTATTCTTAGAACACAGACATCTGGAGATTGTCCAAAAAGCGGAGATTGACCCTATCTTGATCTCTGATCATGCCTTGATCTCACTGTCCGTGAAACTCCCCAAGCGGTTGACAAGGCCAAGTACCTGGGTGCTCAACGAGTCTCTACTCCAGGATCAGATCCTAAAGGAGGAGATTAGTTAAGAATTACAGACATACTTTGATGCCAACCCAGAGACGTCTCCCTTAAACCTATGGGCAGCACACAAATGCTACATCAGAGGCATCATCATAAAAATGGCATCTAGAAAGAAGGAGAGAGAGAAAATGACGGTAGCTCTAATACAGAAAATCACTCGTTTGGACTCGGAGCACAAAAAACAGCGAGCGGAGAGGACCAGACAGGATCTGGCGGCGGCCCGTGAAAAACTAAGAGACCTCCTGCTAACTAAAGCGAAGGTTTCACTCTTTTTACGACTATGGGAACAAATGTAGCCGCATGTTAGCTAGGGCAATTAGGGAGCAGAGAGCCAGCAACTTCGTACCTCAGATACTGGGGAGCGGAGGGCGATTGCTCTCTAAACCGGCGGACATTGCCTGGGTCTTCAGAGACTTCTATCTCAAGTTGTACAACCTGGGGGGGAGTGAGGGAGGCCGGCCGAATAGGCTTCAGGAAGCCCGAAGGTACATTGAGGCGTCAGGCTTGCCCACATTGAGCCGAGCGGTGGTAGAAACAATGGAGGAACCCATTACTGTGCGGGAGTGGTCACTGGCAATAAAATCATCCCAAACGGGAAAGTCCCCGGACCCCGACGGTTTTACATTATCCTACTACAAGTGGATGGAGGACATCTTGACCCCAAGGGCAGTAGCGGCCTTTAACTCTATATCTTCTGAGCAAGTTTTACCAGTACATATGTTGAGGGCACAGATAGCGATAATACCTAAACAGGGAAGAGACCCACTGCTCTGCTCCAACTACAGGCCGATATCTTTACTTAATGTGGATCTCAAGATCTTGGCGAACAGACTCCTACCATACCTTGACAGCCTAATAGGTCTGGACCAGGCGGGGTTCACCCCGGGTAGAGAGGCGAGAGACAATGTGACTAGAATTCTCAACTTGATTCACCTGGCACATGAGAAAGGGATCTCTGCTATGATGCTCTCTACCGACGCTGAGAAAGCGTTTGATAGGGTCCATTGGGACCTTATTCGGGCCACTCTAGAACACATAGGCTTGCAGGAGAACATGAGATCTTGGAAGTTGTCCCTGTACTCCTCTCCCTCGGCATGCGTCAAAGCTAATGGGGTTCTATCTGATCCACTCCCGATAAACAACGGCACGCAGCAGGGGTGCCCGCTGTCCCCAGTTATTTTCATCTTGACGTTGGAATCCTCAGGAAGGTTAGGGCGAATCCAGACATTAAGGGGCTGTCGAGAAGTGGTACGGAACATAAAGTTGCGGCGTTTACCGACGACTTGCTCTTCTGCATGACCCAACCAGTGACGACAATCCCCAATCTTCTGAGAGAAATGAGAGAGTACGCGGAGATGTCGAATTTTAAAATCAACTTACAGAAATCCGAGGCACTCAATGTCTCCCTCACACAGAGACACTTAGATAATATACAGGCCAATTTCCCCTTCCGATGGGCATCCGGAGCGATCAAATACCTGGGAGTCCAGATAACGCCCCAACTCAAAGACCTGTTCGCCAGAAACTTTCCACCTCTCTTAAGTACCATTAAGAGAGACCTCCATACATGGAAGGACAAGACATTGTCTTGGTTTGGTTTGGTAGGTGCAATGTACTGAAGATGAACGTCTTGCCACGTCTGCTCTACCCCATACAGGTGCTGTCCATCCATCTGCCTTTCTGAGGGATATCCGATCTGAATTTATACAGTTTATATGGGGGAGCAGGAGCCCGAGAATCGCCCAACAGACATTGGTGCTTCCGAGGGCGAGGGGAGGGGTGGGGCTTCCTGATGTCAGAATGTATTATGTAGTAGCGCATCTAAACAGGATTGTGGACTGTAACCGTCATGGGAGCTGCAATCGATGGGTACAATTGGAGCAATCGTGGGCTCCGGTTCCACTAGCGGGCCTCCCTTGGTCCCCGGGGGAGCTGCCGGGCTCGCTCAGGTTTCATCCTACAATAGGCCCGACCCTCGGGGTGTGGGCAAGACACATGTTGAAAGAGAACATAGCCCCAACGCCCTCCCCGCTTCGCCCAAGCACAGGGGCATTGCACTTTTTTCCGAACCGGCTTGATGCAGGCTTTGCAAGGTGGAGGGTGCCTGGCCGAGGTGTCGCCTGCGAGTTTCTTGGCGGCTCCAACTGGAAGTCCCTGCAGGAACTGATGAATTGGGGGGATGCCCCTCATTTGTCTTACTGGAGGGCACTACAGGTATCGCACTTCCTTGCGAGCTTGCCACCGCCCGGGGACTTCGCTAGAGAGTTGACCCCATTTGAGCGCTTATGTGCGACAAACGAAACAACCAGGGGCGCATTATCCATAATCTACAAACTGCTGGTGGACCCAGGGGAGAGCCACATACCGAACTTCATTGTGGCGTGGGAGAAGGAGCTCGAGGTCACATTTACTCCACCTCAGGTAAAGAAAATGCTGGAGCTGGCACAACGAGCCTCAATGAGTAACCAGTACCAAGAGGCGGGCTACAAAATACTGAGTCGATGGTATAGGTCACCACAGACACTACATCGCCTCTTCCCGTCAGTGCCATCGCTATGCTGGAGATGTGAGAGAGACACAGGCTCCCTCGCACACATTTTTTGGGGATGTGCAAAAATAAGGGGCTTCTGGGAGGAGATTGTTAAGTGGATCCACAAGATTACCGGAGAGCCCATAGAACTCGCCACGGAGTTCCTCCTCCTACATTCTACCAAAGCCTCGGTAAGAAAATACAAGAAATCCTTGACAGTACACTTGGTAAACGCTGCCAGAGCATGTATCCCTGCCAGATGAAAGTCGACTACCCCGCCAACCATCGGCTCTTGGAATAGGAGGGTAGAAGACATCAGACGAATGGAGGACCTGGCCTCAGCGCACTGAGGAGAAGCATAGACTTCGTTGGATGCAGTGGTCTCTATTCATGGAATCGGATGAGGGCAAGACTCTGAGGGACGGGACTTGAAGTGGTCGGGAGACGCCCGTGGACCGTTGCTGGATGGGAGTGCTCGATCCGGACCGGGTGATACGAACCCTTGCACGCGGCGGTTCCCTCCCTACACCTGATCGTGGAGGCCTAGGCCTACCCCCCCTGTCCCCCCCCCCCGCCCCCCCGACCTTTCCCCGGTCTGGGTCCCTCGTGGGGTCGTGGACGCAGATGCACCCTGTGGGGTCGCGGATGGGGGAGTGGGGGAATTTTTTCCCCGTCTCGGTGGGGGGTGCAAGGGTGGGCGTGGGGCTATTATGGGACTCGAGGCTGCCTGTGCCCTCCCCTCCCCCTCCTATCCTGGCCCTCCTTCGCCCCTCTCTCTTCATCGTCCTCCCTCCTTTTTCCCCCATCCCTCCCCCCCATCAGAACACATTATCCTCCCTTTCTCCCTCCATTGAATAGTGGAAAAATTGAGAGGCGGGGGTGATGAGACATGATCCTAGAGTGAGCGCTAGTTAATAGGCCATGCACATTGGAATTTCAGTTAAATGCGGTATTGTAGAACTTGAAAGTTATATTATGACTGTAATGTTGGGTTGCTGTGACCGAAATGTCTAATGAGCTAATTATGATCTGTCTTTTTACCCTTGCTCTTTTCAATAAAGATCTATTGTTAAAAAAAAAAAGAAATCACTTACAGCTCTGCCCTTCCAGGGTTACGCAGCTGTTTGGAGACAAATTGGATTCTGTGGCGAAAGGTGGAAAGCTACCTCAGCGTAAGCAGCAGGGTCGCTCCTTTCTGGGGGCAAGCTCCTTCAATCCTTCCTTTCGCGGTGCCAGAGTGGGCAGAGGTCTTGCCTACTCTAGCTTCAGAGGTGATTCCTGGAACAGAGGCAGAGGACGTGCCCGTCCAGCCTCTACCTGAGGTCCCAAGCCCGCTGCCAAGCCAGCTCAGCAATGAGGAGGCACCCTCACCCCTACGGGTGGGGGGACGGCTGCGGCTCTTCCTCCAGGTCTGGGCCCAGGAGGTCACAGACAAGTGGATTTTGGAAGTGGTATCATCCGGGTACAAACTGGAGTTCGAGTACCGGCCTCCTCCCAGATTTCTAAGGTCTCGGTGCCCTCGGATCCCCGGGTTGCGCAGGGGCTCCTGTTGGCTGTGAGGAATCTCCTGGACATAGAGGTCATATGCCCAGTGCCTTTCTCAGAGAGAGGCCGGGGATACTATTCCAACCTCTTCACGGTTCCCAAAAAGGATGGTTCAATAAGACCCATTCTGGATTTGAAGCTTCTCAACAGGTTTATCAGAACCAAGAAGTTCCACATGGAGTCTCTGCGCTCAGCCATCAGTTTCCTTCATCAAGGGGACTTCATGACGTCCATAGACATCAAGGATGCTTATATCCATATACCGATCTTCCCAGCGCACCAGAAATTTCTCTGGTTTGTGGTGGGAGATCAGCATTTCAGTTTGTGGCTCTCCCGTTCGATCTGACCTCGGCACAGAGGGTGTTTACCAAGGTTCTGGCGGGCTCAGAGCCCAGGGCATTCGCTGTGCCGTATCTGGACGGCCTGCTCATTACAGCTTCTTCCCTATGCCAGGCGGGGCTGGACACCAGGATGGTGGTAACGAAGCTGGAAAGGTTCGGATGGGTGATCAACCACCCCAAATCTTCTCTCTCCCCATCACGGGAGATCTCTTTTCTGGGCATGATTCTGGATACCAGTCAGGCCAGAGTGTTCCTACCTCAGCCAAAGGTGCAGAGGGTTCAGGATCTGATTCGTATTCTCCTGACCAATCCTCAATGTCTCCCAGGCTTCGGCAGTCCCTTCAGTGGTGGCTGGAACCAAGCAATCTGATGAGGGGCAGATCTTTTCTGGCCCCTTGTTGGGAGACGGTTACCACGGATGCCAGCCTGTCGGGCTGGGAAGGTTTCTGGAAGGATCATCAGCTCAAGGGGGTGTGGGGTCCTCAGGAGGCTCACACCCCATCAATGTCTTGGAGCTCAGAGCTATCCATTTGGTTCTGTCACGTCTGACACTTCACCTCCAGGGCTTACCGGTTCAGGTTCGATCAGACAATCGAACTGCGGTAGCTTACATCAATCAGCAGGGAGGGACTCGCAGCAGGAGTGCCCTCAGGGAAGTCTCTCTGATTCTAACATGGGCGGAGAGCAATGTTCCTTGCATCTCTGCAGTGTACATTCCGGGAGTGGAGAACACGGAGGCGGACTCCCTGAGCAGGGGGTTTTCTCACCGAGGGGAATGGTCTCTTAACCACAGGGTATTTCGGGCCCTGTGTCACAAGTGGGGGACTCCGGAGGTGGATCTCTTTGCCTCTCGGCACAATCACAAGCTCCCATCCTTTGTATCTCTGTCTCAGGATCCTCTGGCCCTGGCAGTGGATGCCTTGTCCCTTGCCTGGAGGGATCTGGGGTTTCTGTACCTGTTTCCCCCTTTCTCCATGGTAGGCAAGGTAGTGCGCAAGCTGGCTCTAGAGGGGGCACCAGCAATTCTGGTCGCCCTAAGGTGGCCAAGTCAGGTTTGGTTTGCTGACGTAGTAACTGGCGGTAGATCAGTACAGGCTGCCCCTGTTTTCGGATCTGATCTCTCAGGGTCAACTACAATTTAATTTACAAACGCTTGCTTTGACGGCGTGGCTGCTGAAACCTTCATCCTGAGGGAGGAAGGTTTTTCTGAGGCGGTTATTCAGACCTTGATTAGAGCTAGGAAGAGGTCTCCCTCTAACATTTACTATAGGACTTGGCGGTCCTATATTGACTGGTGTGAGGCTAGGGCCTTACCTTGCAGGGTGTTTTCAATTCCTAGGATTTTGGAGTTTCTACAACACGGCCTGGATCTGGGGTTCCAGCTCAGTACTTGAAGGGTCAGGTTTCTGACCTGGCTGTCTTTTTTCAAAGATCCTTTGCTTTGCTGGTCAAGACTTGTTTCCAAAGGGTCACTCATGTTCGGCCCCCTAGAAAGCCTTTGGTTCCCGTTTGGGACCTAAATTTGTGTTCTTTCGGCCCTCCAGGGGCCTCCTTTTGAGCCGGTGCAGGATGTGGCACTTTCTGTGCTCACTCAAAAGGTTGCCTTTTTGGTGGCTATTACCTCTGTTCGGCGTGTCTCTGAGTTGGCGGCTCTGTCTATTCAGACCCCTTACTTTGAGAGAAACCAGGATAAGGTGGTTTTTCGCTTTAAACCAGATTTCCTTCCTAAGGTGGTTTCTGCTTTCCATCTCAATCAGGATGTAGTTCTCCCTTCCTTGTGTCCTAAGCCTTTTGCACTCTTTGGATGTGGTGCGTTGTGTGATGTACTATTTGGTTGCTACTTCTCCTTTTTGTAAGACGGACGCCTTGTTCGTGGTGCCCTCCGGGCCCAGGAAAGGTTTGGCACCAGCCAAGTCTACTATTAGTAAATGGATACATCAGGCCGTTTTTGGGGCCTATTCCGCTAAGGGGAGGGTTCCTCCTTTTAGGATCACTGCTCATTCTACTCGTGCTGTTGGGGCTTCCTGGGCCTTTCAGCACCAGGCTTCTGTTGAACAAGTTTGTAAGGCTGCTACTTGATCTTCCGTTCATACTTTTTCCAAGTTTTATAAGGTTGATGTGCGGGCCTCAGCGGATGCTGTTTTTGGCCGCAAGGTTCTGCAAGCTGCAGTGGTTTAAATTGGTGCATTTTTTGCTGTATTTGGATCCCCACCCATGACGGACACTGCTATTGAATGTCCCATATGTCATGAATAGTGGAAGCGGGGTGTGTGACATACTTGGAATAATACCATTTTGTGATTAATCACCTGTAAAATGGGTATTATAAGTATGTCACACACCCCGCTTCATCCCACCCTTTGGTATTCTGGATCCTTTATATGGTGAACCTTTTATAGTTAAGAATGTTTTATTGTCTCTTCCTGGTCCCCTTACTGCTGTCATATACTGGGGAATGTGTGGGAGGTCCCAGGTATTTATGGACCGGGACAAAATGGTATTTTTATTGGCCAATCCCTTTAAAAACTAAGTATATTTTAGTTAAACTTTAAATAATATTTAGCTTAGAATGTTCGCTTCATGTCTAAAAAAAGAGAACTACGTAGTCTCAGAAACATGCAGCAAAAAGAAAGGATATGTCCCGCACTGCTAGTTTAAATAAGTTAATGAATCTCAATAAAAGCCGGTGCTGGCTGATAAAGGAACACAAATGTGTAACAAGTAAGCAAGAGATAATGGGGCTGCCAGCACAGTCCCAGAAACCTTTATCATGAAGAGCCGCACCCGGGTGTTGGGGAGGGGCTTAAATTTATGGCTCTAATACACAGAATATAAATATCAAAATACAAGCAGTCATTTGAAGTGCTATGAAAAAAAAAATTATATATATTTTCTCTGAGAATTTTTTTTTTTTTTTTTTTAACGTTTTTTAATAATTGTTGGTCCTGTTATGTGTATGTTTTTTTTTCAATAAAGGCTTGTTATATAATCTTTTAATTGCTGAGTGCGGCTCTTCATGATAAAGGTTTCTGGGACTCTGCTGGCAGCCCCATTATCTCTTGTTTACTAGTCTCAAAAACATTGCTAAATATACTGAGCCTTCAATAGTTATTGTCTTATTTCTTTACTTTCTGTTGCAGTAAAACACATTATTGCATTAGTCAGTTTAAACCAACCCTCCTTTTTTAGACTCAAAGAAGCTTGTAGTCCACATTGGCATGGCCTCTGAGAGGACAGAGAGTATCAGAGAAGCTGCAACAACTGGAACCATTGTGGCATTCTTTAGAGTGATCTCTTCAGCACAATGGAGAGATAATTTACACATTGCAGAAACCTGTGAGTCAACTATCATCAGATGCATAGCTGACATACAGTGATAACACAGCAGGGTACTGTCCTTGTTTCATGGTCTATCAAACCTTATTGGTCAGCAGAGGAGTAGGCTGCAGTTTCCACTGCCTGGATCCAGTGCCAGTATTCGTGCTCTCTACAGAGTGGGGTATCCCAGATTGGAATGCCCTGGGAGACAGTATTCGGGTTGCCAAATACAATTTTTGACTTTAGACCTGTTTTAACTTTACCTCCTGATGTCTGAAGTTGGTGTGGTGGAGTAAGTTATCATACTAACCATCATCACCTAGTTGCATTGTTTAGAAAGTCACTCACCCAGAAGAAACCTGCTAATGGAGTCAGACAGTTACGATCTGTCTGCTAGTGTCTGTTCAGTGGGGTGCTAAAAACTCGGGAAGCTGTAGTAGTCAGGGATGTAAAGAGCAATCACAGCCTGCTTTAAATCGTAAATGCATGAAAGTATACTTGCGCAAAAAGCTAATGTAAATCTATATTTTTAGGTTCCGTCAGGGAGGAAAGTGGAATCCGATGGCATGTGTGTACATATTGTGCAAAGGAATTTAAAAAGCCCAGTGACTTAGTGCGACACATTCGTATTCACACACATGAGAAGCCATTTAAGTGTATGCAGTGTTTTAGGGCCTTTGCTGTGAAAAGCACCCTAACTGCTCACATAAAGACTCACACTGGCATTAAAGCCTTTAAATGTGACTTCTGCATGAAATCTTTTTCTACCTCTGGAAGTTTAAAGGTTCACATACGCCTACATACTGGTAAGTGATTTCCTAATTTTCTGTATATTTTATAGCTTTGGTATTTTTGTAAATAGACCTTTGTTCCACTAACAGTGTTCCCTCTGTGGGCCATTGCTCTGCAGCACCATGCATGTGTTTGCCACGGGAACCCAGAGTGTCTTTTTATTAGCAATTCCCACTGCAAAGCATACTAAACCTAGGAAACATTGTGTTAGTCTAATTAGACCTTTGGTCAACTTTAATCTGGGGACAGGGCCGGATTAAGTGTGGTGGAGGCCGCAGATACAGTATTTTTTCTTTAAAATAATAGTCCAGCCAAGTAACTGATTGGTGGTTGTCTGGCATGAGTCCCTTGTGCCAGACTTGTGCTGCTCAGGGACTTCTGCTTTGCCATTCTGGGTGGGGGTAGTGTAGTCGCCCGGCTGGTTCAGCAGGAAACAGTTCCCTGCATTGAGCTGCCAGCAGCTGTGCTTGGTGGCGTATGTGCAGTGATAGCTCTGCACCCTTCACTGTAGCGTTGCTGACGGTGGCTGCTCTAGACTCTAAGTCCCGCCCTGTGGTGGTTTTGGCTGAAGGATTGCAAAAATAAAAAAAAGGCTTGCCCAGACGCACCCCCACTGCCGCCAGTAGCTTTGTTGCTGGCTCTGCGGCCCGTCAGACCAAAGACTGAATAGCCTCCTGGATCAGACCATAACCCAAAGGTTGGTGGAGGCCCCCTTTGCAGGGCAAGTGGTGGAAGCCCCGGGGCTCTAGCCCCTTGCGCCCCCCTCACAATCCAGCCCTGTCTGGGGACACAGGTTCTTCTCCACTTGTTGTTATATAGGTGTCCTCTAACAGAAGGCTGCACACTTTTAGGTTTTTTTTTATCATTTTATCAGGATCAGCATAGTGACCTTAGAAAGTTGTCATATGCAGGCTGTGGCTTGTACTCTCATTAAAAAGTCTTTCCTTCTTAAAGTGCACCTATACTCAAATTTATTGTGAGAAATTGCTATGGGACTTGCACGATTACATAGATTCAATATGCTCTTCTGGTATGTCAGGTCACTGAGCGATGAATAGAATGAGGGTGAAGAGTATAATCAGCGCTGCCGGTTTCTATTGTGTTATAGCTGTAGCACACTAAAGTGTGTACCTGATGAAGTGAAATTACTACATTTTTTTTCAAGATCCTAAAAGCTCGCACTTAGCCATGGACTCAGAATTGAAGGGATTAGATGCCATCTCCAATACAAAAATACATGATTTAATTTGCCTTAAAATGACACCATTAGTCTGTCAGAGAGCGTGATAGGATAGCAAAATTGCTCCAATATGTCTCAAGTTTCTTCTATATTAAGGTGTCATTATTGAAAGAAAACCTGGAGCAGCTGCGCTGTGTGTAATGTGAAAAACATAATAATAAATGAATAAACTCCACACTAATTAATAATATCCACATTAAGCTTAAACTTCAGCATGATTTAATGAAAAGCCCAAACCCTTAAAAAACTATTCCCCAGTATCTAAAATTAATAGATTTTAAGCTTTTAGTCACATACTTGTTATTCTTTCCCCCCACCGGGCTGCAACTCTGTTCAGGACTCTAGGATACTGGCGCTGTCATCTTTACTCAGAAGAATCACATACTGAGGAGAGCGGGATAAAGTGCAGGGGTTGGGGTTATAGCTGTGCTTTGCACAGAGCGAGCAGAGCTGGGGTCATGGAAAGGTCAGCAATCCCAGAAAGCAAAGCGACACAGTCAGAAGACACTTCCTGTTTGCAGGCTGCCTGATGCTCCTTGAGCCGCCATGTTGGATGTTTAAAGGCTTATAACATGCAGTAGATGCAGGTAGGATGATTTTTAAGGTGAGCAATCTGTATGTACAGGGTGTGGAAAATATAAGATATGCTCTTATTCAGGGTTAAGGTCTGCTTTAAGTCCTCTGAAATCCGCAGGCTCCTCATTCTGACTGTTCAAGCCCTAGAACGGTTAAGATTGATTAGTGTTCTTAGTGGGCAGCCATCAGTGTTAAAATTGGTCCATGCCACTGGGAAGGGGTGACATTCCAGTCTTGGCTCTGCAGGACTGAACATCAAGCAGGGCAACACCTAATCTGCCAATGGTATATGCAAATGTTGCTTCAGACAAGTTAATGTTAGTTTTGGGATAAGTGAGCTGGGTGTTTGTGTAGGGGGGTATTAGCATAACCTTAAACCTGACTAACATCTTTACAAGGAGCTCATATGCATTTCATATTTCTGCACATAAAAATTAATTTTGTAACTCCTGCCAAGGTCCGTTTCCCTCCTCAATAGCATCTCATGGATTTGCCAGTGGCCTGGAGCTTTGCATTGTTGGTTATGTTGGTAAAGTCCAGGAAACAGCACAGCTGACATGCTGGGAGAGGAATAAGCCTCCCAGGTGCTCCAAGATGGCCACAACCAGGAGAAAATAGGTTAGGTGGCATTTCAGCTTTAGGGGTTGCAGAAGCAGTGTGTTAATCAGTTCCGATTTAGGTGTGACCCTAGATAGAAAACGATTAGAGTAGGTGTGCTGTGGATAAAATGAGTGGTTAGTGATGATAGGTTAAATGGAGAAAAGAGGGGGAGTTGAGAGTGGTTATTATTCACCGCAATTCTGTTGGTAATGTTGGTACTGACAATGATTCATTATCATGCATGCAGATGGGGTAAGTGAGTTTTGGGGGGTATCTTTTCAACTTTCAACTGTTGGTCCGGTTTAAGGCAGTCACAGTTTAAAGTTTGGACTGCAGTCACAAAACTATATTAATGCTGTTGCAACGACTTTGTGGGGAAGTGTGCTGGAGAGGCAGATATGTGAATGGTCGGTAAGGCAGCTATGTGTCTTCTATGTAGCTGGCACCTAAAGGGTTAAAGTGGACCAAAACTCAATTAATCAGCCCCCCCTGAATTGCTCCCCCCATTAAGAACACCTTTTGGCAATTTTCCATGCTTCTGCTTCTCTCTGCTCCCACTAATTCCACCTGTTGTGAGTGGCAGGGGATGTCAATGCCACATCTATTCAATTACCGATTTCCAGCAGTTTCCCCTCTAAGGCACTCTGCCCGGAATTGCGCAAACTCCAATAGTACATCTTGGGGGGGGGGGGCTAGAGGGAGGCATGCAATGATGGTGTAGGACCAGCAGATAGGAACAACAAAAAAGACTGTTCCAGGTCAAATTGGTAGGTGCATATCCATTTCCAGTTCTACTCCCAGGGGCTTTGGATACATTTCTTTGCAAGTTTGATGAGTTTTGATCTGCTTTAGATTTATGTTATTAAACACTATGTAACTAATGTTCAGAATAAAATTAAAAGTGAATTTTAACATTGTTTGAAATATTCCATGTAAGCAAAGTGGAGATTTAGGTCTTCAGCAACCATTTTCTTGTCTGCCAGGAGTTTAAATCTAAATCTGACCAAATAATAACCAAAACTGGACCACGGGACGATTACGGTAAATAATTTCCTTATCCCTTTCTGCTGATTTTGACTCCAGAAGATTTTTTTTTTCCTTCTGAATCATTTACCTATTCCCCAGACTTTGCATATTTTTACATGGTAGAACAGTAAAACTCTAAGACCCTGTGAGTTATTTATCATTGTCTGTATTTGTTTAGGTGTCAGGCCTTTTGCTTGTCCGCATTGTGAAAAGAAATTTCGTACATCTGGACACAGGAAAACTCACATCGCTTCACATTTTAAACAGTGTGAGTTGCGAAAATTGCGACAACAACGCAAACCTGGTAAAATACGCACTGGAAAGAATAATGTACCTGTTTCAGAAATCCCATTGCAGGAGCCCATACTCATCACAGATCTGGGTAAGTTGTGTCAGTTAAAATGGGTATTCCTACCATATTTTTCACCCTATAAAACACACCTGCTCTTAAGACGCACCTAGGATTTGGAGAAAGAAAAAAATCTGTGAGCATACACTGATAACTGAGCATACAACCCTCCTCCTAGTGGTCCACCAACAGGTCATGTATTCTCAGTGTGTCACACACCCCGCTTCCCCTTTAATTCTTACGATCGGCTTACTCCACCAGCAGGTGGCGACGTTGCAGAGAGAAGTCTTGAAAACGAGCCCCTTCCGGCCTATATATACCTGGGACCTCCCACTTAACACCCAGTGTTTTCTCTCTGCAAGATGCGACAAGACAGAAGAAAGAAGTCTCCTGCTTGCAGGTAGCCGGGGTCATACCCCGGCACCCCCCTTTCGGTCTATTTCTGCCCAGTCATTTGTTTACTCGCCTAGATGGTTAATGGAAGCCTCCCAGCCCAGACTGCTGGCTGGGAAACGGTAGATGGCACTAGGTGCCTAGGAGCTTATCTCCTCCGCTCGACCCCATGCGTGGGTCAATGTGGCTATCCGGCATGGTGATCCGGATTTGGGATGCCCCTGTCCCGATGTTCCCCTTGGTCACCTTCTCCCGCTTGGTCCCTTCGCTTTGGGGGGGGGGGGGTGGTTTTGCATGGGGTGTCTTTTACTCTTGTAATGTGTGTGTGTGGGGAGCGCTGGCAGACGCAAGGTCAGCGCCGCGGTGTGCGGGCGCGCGGCCTGAGCTGCTGGGGCTCTTTTTATTTGTGTTCTTAATCTTCCCCCTCGCTTGGCCTGAGGGCGCCTGTGGCGCCCGTTTTCACGCGGCCCGCCGAATAGCTTAGGTTTTGGGGGCGGGGCCGCGCTCCCTGTCGGCCCTCGCTGTGTGACTCACTGGCGGGGGGCGTGGCCGGAGCGCGTCGCTCGCTGAGCCCGGGCCCGCCTTACTTCCTCTGCCTCATCACGGAGACAGGTGCTGGGGCTGAGCTGGGGAAGCTGCGTGTCCAGGAGTGCGGTGTTCTGACTTTAGCAGCAGTAACAGGTAACGGTCCCCACCTCGCGCACGTGGGGCCGTCATTTAAGCTGTATTTCACATTGTGGCTGGTATTGCTTGTGTTTATGACTTTTTCCTGGCACTTCAGCATAACTCATGGAGGCACTTATTGCTTTGCTTGGTATATATGCATATTGCTTATATTTGTTTACCATTATTTTTTGTTTGTTGTATGTGTGTGATGCATGCTGGCTATTTTCCTGGGGGGCTGACTGTGGTCTCTTTTCCCCTACAGATTCTGGGATCCCCTCACTGCAGTGGCTCTCCCGGTCTGATATACCTGGCTAGTCTTAGTCTCCAAATTGGGATTTTCCTAGGCTTAAAAAATCCTCCCACTCCCGGGACTTTAATTATAAAGGGGCATCCCGGGTTGCTTAATGCGTAAAACCCTGGGTTGTTGCGAATACCATAATTTCACCATATGCAGGCTGTGTGGGGGTTGTGGGGCTCCGCTCCCAGGCGATGATGTCATATTATGCGTTCCATGTGCAAAGCAGAATTTTGCGCGCCAGTCCGGCACTCCGGCTTCTGGCTCCTCGCAACTTCCGTCATCTCCTACCCCCCTCCCCTATTACGGACCCCGTGTGACATGTCAAAAAGGGGGATTCGCAATCCGAGGTGTGTGCGCGATTGGCCAACCTCGAGAAGATAATTTCCACCACGGTAGCTCAGAAGGCTACGGCGAAGCGGAAGCATCTTTCCCCGGCAGCGCCTGTTCCGGAGGTTGAGGTGTTTGAAATATTGGATTGGTCCGATTGTCCCCCTGATGAGGAGGGGGAACTCCTTGAGGAGTCAGATGAGCCTGCAGACCAGCAATTGGTTGGCACCGCTGGCGATCAGGCTGCGGGGGTTTCCCTTGACACTCCTTCCATTTTGGCTCAAATGTTTGAAATTTTGGCTTTGGATCCGCCTGTGGTGGTCCCCCCCGCCAAAGGGTGAGTTGTTTGATGTGCCCCAGCCACGTTTGGTGTTTCCCAGGCAACAACACTTTGTGAGGGTTGTCCTTAAAGCGGACCTTCACTCTAAATAAGAGTCTATCTTATATGTTTCCCACACCCTGTACATACAGATTGCTCACATTAAAAATCATCCTACCTGCATCTACTGCATTTTATAAGCCTTTAAACATCCAAGATGGCGGCTTATGGAAGCTGCCATTTTTGCAGGCAGCCTGCAAACAGGAAGTGCCTGCAAACAGGAAGTGACTGTGCTGCTCTGCATTCTGGGACTGCTGACCTTTCCCTGACCCCAGCTCTGCTCTGTCTGAGCAAAGCACAGCTATAACCCGCCCCCCTGTACCTTATCCCACTCTCCTCTCCTCAGTAAGTGTGATGCTTCTGAGTCAAGATGGCGGCGCCCGTATCCTAAATTCCCGAACAGAGTTGCAGCCCAGTGGGGGAAAGTATAATAAATTAGTGACTAAACATGTAAAATATATTAATTTTAGATGCTGAGGAATTGTTTTTTAAGAGTTTGGGCTTTTCATTAAATCATGGTGAAGGTCCGGTTTAAGGAATGGGAACAACCCACGTGCCTGGCTGGAATTCCTCCTAGTTGGGATAAACGTTATCCCTTTCCGGAGGATTTGGTGAAGCTTTGGTCGGTTCCCCCTGATGTCGATGCCCCTGTGTTAGGGCTGTCGAACACGGCTGTGTTGCACTCTCCTGACACTACTACCATTAAAGATGGTGAGGATCATCGGATTGATCAATTGGCTCGCCATGGTTTTATCAGTGCTGGATCGGCACTACGGCCGGTGTGGGCTTCGGCGCTTCTTCTGATGGCAGTTAGGTCCATTATTAGAGATTTGTACGCAGATCTTGATCCCACTTGTGATGAGTTCAGTTCTCTCAAGCAGTGTGAGTCATATATTTCCTTTGTCATGACCGCCCAGGACGATGCACTTGCGATGAGTAGCAGGACAGCGGCACTGTTGGTTGCTATTCGACGGTCAGTGTGGCTGCGCCAGTGGACGGCGGACTTTAACTCTTAGAAGGCGCTTACAGTGCTTCCTTTTGTGGGTTTGCGCCGGTTTGGCGATAAATTGGATTCAGTTACCAAGGGTGGTAACTTGCCTCAACGCAAGAGGCCTCGTCGTTCCTTTCGGGGTGCGACTTCCTTTAGTCCCTCCATTCGGGGAGTCAGAGCGGGCAGAGGGGCTTCCTTTCCCGCTACCAGGGGTGCAGGTTGGACCCGGGGGAGGGGCCGTGGCCGTCCCGGTCAGTCCTGGGGCGCAAAGCCCAAGCCTGCGGGTAAGCCCGCTCAGCAATGAGGGGGTGCCCTCACCCGTGCAGGTGGGGGGACGATTGCGACACTTCTCCCTGGTTTGGGACCAGGAGGTTCCGGACAGATGGAGAGGAGGTGGTGTCGTCCGGTTACAAGCTGGAGTTCGAGTCTCGCCCACCTTCACAGTTTTTCCGGTCTCGGGTGCCCACCGATCCTTTGGCCGCGCAGGGGCTCCTGGCGTCGGTAAGGAATCTTCTGGAAATGGCGGTCATCCGGCCGGTGCTGCTCTTAGAGGTGGGTCTCGGTTTTTACTCCAATCTTTTCACAGTCCCCAAGAAGGGGTCGGTTCGCCCCGTCCTGGATCTGAAGTTCCTCAACAGGTTTATCCGTACTCGGAAGTTTCGCATGGAAACTCTGCGATCGGCCATCGGTTCTCTTCGGCAGGGGGACTTTATGACGTCCATAGACATCAAGGATGCTTACCTTCATGTTCCCATCTGCCAGGCTCATCAACGTTTTCTTCGGTTCGTGATGAAGGATCGGCATTTTCAATTCGTGGCACTTCCCTTTGGCCTTACCTCAGCTCCAAGAGTGTTCACCAAGGTGCTAGCAGGGGTGATGGCCATTCTCAGATCTCGGGGCATTCGTGACGTACCTTATCTGGACGACCTTCTCATCATGGCTCCTTCTCTCAATCAATCGGAGACGGACACCAGGACGGTGGTCTCCACGCTGGAAAGCTTCGGTTGGGTGATCAACTTTCCCAAGTCCTCCCTCGCTCCGGCCAGGGTGGTGTCTTTTCTGGGAATGCGGTTGGATTCTTGTCAACACAGGGTGTTTCTGCCTCAGTCCAAGATTTGTCTGATTCAGGAGTTGGCTCGGGTCCTTCTTTCCAATCCTCGGCCGTCCATCCGTCTGGGGATGAGACTGGTAGGGTTGATGGTTGCCTCGTTCGAGGCAGTTCCTTTCGCCCAATTTCACACGAGGACGCTTCAGCTTCATCTGTTGGCGTCTTGGGACCGGCGGCCACGGTCGTTGGATCGGCCCTTCCAGTTGTCCTCCCGGGTCCGGCAGTCCCTTCAATGGTGGCTGGTCTCGACCAATCTCTTGAGGGGCAGGTCTTTCCTGACTCCTCTTTCGGAAATTGTCACCAAGGACGCCAGTCTTTCGGGATGGGGGGGATTATGGAAGGATCTTCAGTTCCGGGGGCAGTGGGGGCCTCGAGAGGCCCACTTGCCCATCAATATTCTGGAACTGAGAGCCATCCGTCTGGTTCTTGTTCTTTTGACTCAACATGTTCTGGGCCTTCCGGTTCAGGTTCGCTCGGACAATCGAACAGCGGTTGCTTACATCAATCATCAGGGAGGGACTCGCAGTCTGGGTGCCCTCAGAGAGGTGTCCCTGATCCTGACCTGGGCGGAGGCCCATGTTCCTTGTCTCTCTGCAGTTTACATTCCGGGTGTGGAAAACAGGGAAGCAGATCTGTTGAGCAGGTGCTCTTCCCGTCTGGGAGAATGGGCTCTCCATCCTCAAGTTTTTCGGTCGCTGTGTCTCCGGTGGGGGACACCGGAGGTGGACCTGTTTGCCTCTCGTCACAATTGCAGGCTCCCGACCTTCGTGTCGCTCTCCCAGGATCCAGTGGCTCTGGCGGTGGACGCCATGTCCCTGAGCTGGGGGAATCTGGGGTTTCTGTACCTGTTTCCTCCGATACCCATGCTGGGCAAGGTGGTACGGAAGCTGGCTCTGGAAAGGGTGTCCGCCATTCTCGTGGCTCCAAGGTGGCCAAGGCGGGTATGGTTCGCGGACATCGTTCGGCTGGCAGTGGATCAGTTCGTTCTGCCTCTTCGGCCCAGTCTACTCACTCAGGGTCGGCTGTGTTACCCCAATTTACCAATGCTGGGTTTGACGGCTTGGCTGCTGAAACCTCCATCTTGAAGGAGGAGGGTCTTTCTGACTCGGTTGTTAAGACTCTGATCGGTGCCCGGAAGAGGTCTTCTTCTATCATCTACTATAGGACTTGGAAAGCCTATATCGCTTGGTGTGAGGTTAGATCTTTGCCTTGTAGGGTCTTTTCGGTCTCCAAGATTCTGGAGTTTTTGCAATCAGGGCTGGACTCTGGTCTTCAGCTGAGTACTTTGAAAGGGCAGGTTTCTGCCTTATCTATCTTTTTTCAGAAGCGTTTTGCGCTTCATCCTTTAGCTAAAACTTTTTTCCAGGGGGTTACGCATGTGCGGCCTCCCAGGAAACCATTACTCCCTGTTTGGGACTTTGAACTTGGTTCTCTCTGCTCTTCAGGCTCCTCCCTTTGAGCCCTTGCAGGATATTGCTCTGTCTACCTTGACTCAGAAGACTGCCTTCTTGGTAGCTATCACTTCGGTTCGGCGTGTCTCGGAGTTGGCGGCCTTGTCGATTCAGGCGCCCTACTTTGAGAGGCATCAGGACAAGGTGGTCTTTCGGTTCAAACCGGACTTTCTTCCTAAGGCTTCTGCTTTTCATTTGAATCAGGATATTGTTCTTCCCTCCTTGTGTCCTAAGCCTAAGAATGACAAGGAGAGGGTTTTGCATTGTTTGGATGTAGTACGCTGTGTTAAGTACTATTTGATTACTACTTCTCCTTTTCGTAAGACTGATGCCTTTTTTGTTGTGCCCTGTGGGCCTAGGAAGGGTTTGGCTCCTGCCAAGTCTTCCATTAGCAAATGGATTAGTCAGGCGATTGTTGGGGCTTATTCAGCCAAGGGGAAGGTTCCCCCTTTTCGTATCACTGCTCATTCTACTCGCGCCGTTGGAGCGTCTTGGGCTTTTCAGCACCAAGCTTCTGTTGAACAAGTTTGTAAGGCTGCTACTTGGTCCTCTGTTCATACTTTTTCTAAGTTTTACAAAGTTGATGTGCGGGCCTCAGCGGATGCTGTGTTTGGCCGCAAGGTTCTGCAGACTGCAGTCATTTAAGTTATGCTTCATTTTGCCTTTGGATACCCATCCCTTGTGGACACTGCTTTTGGATGTCCCGATCGTAAGAATTAAAGGGGAAGCGGGGTGTGTGACACACTGAGAATAATACCATTTTGTGAGTACTCACCTGTAAAATGGATATTGTCAGTGTGTCACACACCCCGCTTCCCCCGCCCTTTTTGGTATCCTGGATCCTTTATATGGTGAAGCTTTTCTTTATTTTTTTGAGGTTACCATTGGATTTCCTGGTACCTTGTCTTACTGCTTTTGAAGTCACTGGGTGGGAGGTCCCAGGTATATATAGGCCGGAAGGGGCTCGTTTTCAAGACTTCTCTCTGCAACGTCGCCTGCTGCTGGTGGAGTAACCCGATCGTAAGAATTAAAGGGGAAGCGGGGTGTGTGACACACTGACAATATCCATTTTACAGGTGAGTACTCACAAAATGGTATTTTTGCAGATCCCCACACAGACACACAGGTGAAGTAATTTGGCGGACCTTGAGGAGGAGAGTTGGGACCCCTATTTTTTGTTCTGCCTGTAGCTCAGCTTTTATTCCAGCATATTAGTAATGTTGAAAATGCATATGTTTTTAATAACGAGTAAACAACAACTACATGACCTACAATAAGGACTTTGAAAAATGATGAAAAAAAATCTTTGCTTATCAGATAAAATGTTGCTAGGTAACAAGGTGCAGGAAGAACAAGCACAGAGGCAAAAAAATGGCAGCGAGAAAGGCTCAAATTGGACTAATAGCTATGAAACCGTATTAAAGCTTGACATAATAGGCACATGGAATAATATGCCAGAGACACTCATAATGAAGTGATAACAAGCTTTTGCACTGATGTTTGTATTAAGCCTGGAGAGTTTACTTATGCAGTTACTAACATTCTCATTAGGCAGTAGTTTACTATTCTAAGTGTGCCATACACTCCACTTCGATCTTCATGACGTGGGTAATCTCCAGTAGAGGGCAAACTTCTGCAGAGATGTATATGCAAAAAAAGAAAGCCCCTCCCGGTCCATATATACCTGGGACCACCCACCAATTTCCCAGTTCCTTCTCTGCAGGGAAGGCGACAAGACAGAAGATGAAGACTTCTTTACTTACAGGTAAGCCGGGCTTGCGCCCGGCCGTCTATTGTCCCTATTACTGCCAGGACCCTTTCTAAATTGCCCCTGTATTGAGCCTCCCAGCTTAGACTGCGGGTCCTGGTGAAGGTAGGAGCACCCTATGGGTGCAGAAGGAGCACAGCTCCACCGTGAGACCTCACTATGGGGTAGGCGGTTATCCAGGTTTTTTGGTGATCCTGGTGTGGGATGCCCGTCCCTCTATGCTTATGGCCGGATTCTGGCAGGGTTCCCCCCCTTCCGGGTCCCTTATTCCCCTCCAGGGGGGGGTTGCCTGGCCGGGCCGTTATTTCGTTTTTCCACATATGCCCCTGTGTGTGATTCATTGTGCGTGTGTGTATGTGGCAGACAGTGAGTGTTTTACTTTGGGCCATGTCAGGGGCTGTGATTAGCCTGGGGGAGCTTCTCCCCCTCAGGCTGTGTTCGGGGAGGGGGGCGGGACCGGGCTCTCGGCGCGGCCGCGGTAGCCCCGCCCCCTTCTGCGATTCTGTGTCTCGTTTTTAGGGGATCCGCGTTGCTGGGAGGGGGGCGTGGCCTGGTGAGCACGCGTTCTGCGCTGGTCCGTCCTCCCCCCTGCTCTCCCTCTTCCTGCATGAGGCACTTCTCGGGGGGCCATTTTCAAGCAGGGTTCTGAGCTGCGTTCCGTGTGGTAAGGGCCGGATGGCCACTTCCTTAGCTTGTATGGGGGCCCCTCTCTAGCGGGGGGCCCCCACTGATTGCGGGCATGTGTGTGTTGGTTACGCATATCTGGCTGGGATACAGTTAGATATATACATTTTTATATACATATACTATTAGGTATGTGTTATTGCCATATTTATCTAGGATTGCACTTATGTTGCCTGTTTTGTGTGTTACAGATTGCCTTGTATATGTGCATATTAAGGGGTTCCTCCTGGTCCTGGGGTCCCTAGTGTAAATTTGTTCACCTCAAATCCTCCCACCGGGACTTTTAAGGGGCATCCCGGGTTGCTTAGGCGTAAATTCCCTGCAGTCTTGCGACAGACCACAAAAATTCACCATATGGAGGCTCCGCAGGATACTGGGCTATGGCTCCCTCTGGGACAATCTGGGCCGGGTGTGGGGTATCCCTTACGGGGGAGAATGTGCTGATCTGTAAACCATGAACACAAAAGGCCATAACGCGGCAGTCTGGTACCCAGCCTTCTGGGTCGGCTCCTCCCGCTTCATCACCTTCCCCTCCCCACCTTATCCGTACCCCAAGTGACATTGGTACCAGTGGGGAGTAGCTCTCTGATGTTTGGGCTAGGTTGGCCAGCATCGAGAACATTATTGCTAGCACGGTGGGCAAGAAGGCCCAGGCTAAAAAGAGACATTTGTCGTCGGCCCAGCCCTTGTGGGATGTTGACGACGATTCCGCTGATTTGTCAGATTATTCCCCGTTAGAGGAGGGGGAATTGTATCAGGAAACAGCGACTGACTATGTTCAGTCCAGGAATGCCGATGTTGGGCAGGCGCTGGGGGATGCCGTAGATATGGCCACTGTTTTGTCACATTTATTGGAGGTGTTGGATATTGAACCGCCTGAGGCGCCCCCTCTCAAGAAGGGGGAATTTTTTGGGGCCTGCAAGCCCCGTCTGGAATTCCCTACCCAGGGTCACTTTGATGCGCTGATCCTTAGAGAATGGGAGAGGCCCAGTCGGCTTCCTGGTGTTCCTCAGGGATGGGATAAGAAGTATCCTTTTCCGGTGGAGGCGGTTAAGCGCTGGTCTTCTCCTCCCGAGGTCGACGCGCCAGTTTTAGGTTTGACCAACTCTTCTGTGCTGAACACCCCTGACGCCACTTCCCTTAAGGGTGGCGAGGATAAGCGCCTTGATCAGATGGCGTGCCACGCATTTGCCAACGTGGGCTCGGCCCTGCGGCCTGTTAGTGCATCTGCCCTGGTGTCACTTGCTACCAGGTCTCTTATCAGGGACTGGCTGAATAATGCTCAGTTTGATCCAGCTGGCGCTGAGTTCTCTATCCTTAAGAGATGTGAATTGTTCATGGATTTTGTCATGGCTGCGATGGAAGATTCTATTGTCGTGTGTAGTAGGACTTCAGCCTTACTGGTGGCTATGCGCAGATTGGTCTGGCTCCGCCAGTGGACAGCGGACGTTGGGGCCAAGAAGCCGCTCACAGCTCTTCCCTTCTTGGGTTCACGGCTGTTTGGAGATAAATTGGATGCTGTTGCTAAAGGAGGTAAGTTACCTCAGCGGAGGAAACAGCGCCGCCCCTTTCGGGGGGGCGGGCTCGTTCACTCCTTCCTTTCGAGGGGCCAGAGCGGCTAGGGGTTTGGCCTTCTCGGGTGTCAGGGGCTCGTCCTGGAACAGAGGCAGAGGTCGGGCATGTCCCGCGGCTGCCTGGGGTTCCAAGCCCAAGCCTGCCGTTAAACCGGCTCAGCAATGAAGGGGCGCCCTCACCCACAAGGGTGGGGGGACGGCTGCGGCTCTTCTTCCAGGTCTGGGCCCGGAAGGTCACAGACAATTGGATCTTGGAAGTGGTCTCCTCCGGGTACAAACTGGAGTTCGAGTACTGGCCGCCCCCAAGATTCTTAAGGTCTCGGGTGCCCTCGGACACTCAGGCTGCACAGGGGCTCCTGTTAGCAGTAAAAAAAACCTTCTGGACATGGGGGTTATATGTCCGGTGCCTCCGTCGGAGAGAGGCAGGGGTTACTACTCCAACCTTTTCACGGTTCCCAAAAAGAAGGGTTCGGTGAGACCCATTCTAGATCTCAAGATTCTCAGTTTTATCAGAGCCAAAAGGTTCCGCATGGAGACTCTGCGTTCGGCTATCAATTCCCTTCGCCAAGGGGATTTTATAACATCCATAGACATCAAGGATGCGTATCTGTATGTTCCGATTTTTCAGGCACATCAGAGATTCCTCCGGTTTGCGGTGGAGGATCAACATTATCAGTTTGTAGCTCTTCCCTTCGGTGTGACCTCGGCGCCGAGGGTCTTCACCAAGGTCTTGGCGGGAATAATGGCTCTGAGCTCAGGGCATTCGCATTGTGCCTTATCTGGATGACCTGTTGATCTCAGCTTCTTCCCTCCGTCAGGCGGAGCTGGACACCCACCAGGTGGTGTCGACCCTGGAGAGGTTCGGGTGGGTGATCAGCCGCACCAAGTCTTCTCTCTCCCCGTCTCGTGTGATCTCATTTCTGGGCATGAATCTGGATACCATTCGGGCCAGAGTGTTTCTGCCCCAGACCAAGGTGCAGGGGATTCAGGGCCTGATCCGCCTTCTTCTGGCCAATCCTTGTCCCTCTATCCGACAGGGGATGAAACTGGTGGGCTTGATGGTATCCTCCTTCGAGGCGGTACCGTTTGCACAGTTTCACATGAGATTTCTTCAACTTCACCTATTGACGCATTGGGACAGGTGCCCGCAGTCATTGGATCAACCTTTCAGGATGTCTCCCAGGGTTCGGCAGTCCTTTCGGTGGTGGCTGGAATCGAGCAATCTGTTGAAGGGCAGATCCTTTCTGGTCCCTTGTTGGGAGACGGTTACCACGGATGCCAGCCTGTCGGGCTGGGGAGGTTATTGGAAAAGTCATCAGTTAAGCGGGGTCCCCAGGAGGTTCACACCCCCATCAATGTCTTGGAGCTCAGAGCCATCCAACTGGTTCTGGCTCGGCTGACCTCACATTTACGGGGTCTACCGGTTCAGGTTCGTTCGGACAACCGAACGGCGGTAGCTTACATCAATCACCAAGCAGGGACTCTAAGCAGGAGTGCCCTCAGGGAAGTCTCTCTGATCCTGCACTGGGCGGAGAGCAATGTTCCTTGCATTTCGGCAGTCTACATTCCGGGAGTGGAGAACACGGAGGCGGATTCCCTGAGCAGGGGATCCTCTCGCCGAGGAGAGTGGTCTCTCAACCCCGAGGTTTTTCTGGATCTTTGCCGCAAGTGGGGGACTCCGGAGGTGGATCTCTTTGCCTCGAGGCACAATCACAAACTTCTGGCCTTTGTGTCTCTTTCTCAGGATCCTCTGTCTCTGGCAGTGGATGCCTTGTCACTGGCTTGGAAGGAGTTGGGTTTTCTGTACCTGTTTCCACCCGTCTCCATGCTGGGCAAGGTAGTTCGCAAACTGGTTCTAGAAGGGGCACCAGCGATTCTGATGGCTCCAAGGTTGCCAAGAAGGGTTTGGCACGCAGATGTCGTAAGGATGGCCGTAGATCATTACTGGCTTCCCTTGTTGCCGGACCTGCTATCTCAGGGTCATCTACTTTACCCCAATTTACAAACTCTGGCTTTGACGGCTTGGCTGCTGAAACCTTCATCTTGAAAGAGGAAGGTTTGTCTGAGGCTGTTGTTCAGACCCTGATTAGGGCTAGGAAGCGTTCTCTTCTGGCATTTACTATAGGACTTGGAGGTCCTATATTGATTGGTGTGAGGCTAGGGCCTTGCCTTGCAGGGTTTTTTCGATACCCAGGATTTTGGAGTTTCTTCAGCATAATCTGGATCTTGGGTTCCAGCTTAGTACTTTGAAAGGACAGGTTTCTGCTCTGTCGGTTTTCTTCCAGAGGTCTTTTGCCGTACACCCGCTGGTTAAGACCTTTTTCCAAGGGGTCGCGCATGTGCGGCCCCCTCGGAAGGCTGTAGTTCCTGTTTGGGATTTGAATTTGGTTCTTTCGGCTCTGCAGGGTCCTCCTTTTGAGCCATTACAGGATATTGTTCTTTCGGTTCTCACTCAGAAGGTTGCTTTTCTTGGTGGCTATTACCTCTGTTCGGCGTGTCTCTGAGTTGGCGGCCCTGTCGATTCAGGCTTACTTTGAGAGACACCAGGATAAGGTGGTTTTTCATTTTAAGCCGGATTTCCTACCTAAGGTGGTGTCTGCTTTCCACCTCAATCAGGATATTGTTCTCCCTTCCTTGTGTCCTAAGCCTAACAATGACAAGGAGAGGGTTCTGTACAATTTGGATGTTGTTCGCTGTGTGAAGTACTATTTGGTGACTACTTCTTCCTTCCGCAAGACGGACGCTTTTTTCGTGGTGCCCTGCTGGCCCAGGAAAGGTTTGGCGCCTGCTAAGTTCACGATTAGCAAATGGATTAGTCAGGCCATTGTTGGGGCCTATTCTGCTAAGGGGAGGACTCCCCCTTTTAGGGTCACTGCGCACTCTACTCGTGCTGTTGGTGCATCCTGGGCTTTTCAGCACTAGGCTTCTGTTGAACAAGTTTGTAAGGCTGCTACTTGGTCTTCCGTTCATACTTTTTCCAAGTTTTACAAGGTTGATGTGCGGGCTTCAGCGGATGCTATTTTTGGCCGCAAGGTTCTGCAAGCTGCAGTGGTTTGAGTTGGTACATTCTTTACTGTTTCTGGTTCCCACCCATGACAGACACTGCTATTGGATGTCCCACATATCATGAAGATTGAAGTGGATTGTATGGCACACTTAGAATAATACCGTTTTGTGAGTACTCACCTTTTAAAACGGGTATTATGAGTGTGCCATACACTCCACTTCGCCCCACCCCTTTTTTCAGGTATTCTGGGGCTTTTATATAGTGAACCATTGGTTTTGATTGTTAAGGTTCTAATTGGTTCTTCCTTGTCCCCCTACTGCTTTTTTACACTGGGAAATTGGTGGGAGGTCCCAGGTATATATGGACTGGGAGGGGCTTTCTTTTTTTGCATATTCATCTCTGCAGAAGTTCGCCCTCTACTGGAGATTACCCAGATGTCATGAAGATCGAAGTGGAGTGTATGGCACACTCATAATACCCGTTTTAAAGGTGAGTACTCACAAAACGGTATTATTTGATAACCGAGAGACATTTGTGTCCAAAAATCAATAACATTTCATATCGTTGACACATTAAATCAACTTTTTGCTTTAATTAATTTTGTTGTAGAAAAAGTCAGATGCAGGTATAAAAAGATTCCCTTAACCCTTTAAGTGCCAGCCATCCTAGAATTTTTGTTACCCTTTGTTGGCAGACCACGTTTCACTATTTGGCGCTACATATGTTCAACCTTGATTTTTGAAGAGATTTTCAGGGATTTTCCAGGAAAATTATATATTGTTTTTTTCAGTCTGAACTTCAACATGCAATGTCTTGTTTGGCCTTTTTTTGTGTATTCTCAATACTTTTTGGTGAAATATTTGCAAAAAAATTTAAATCTATATACAGCACGTCCTGTTCCAGAATATTCCTTACTACTGGGTAATACATCCACAAGATGGCGCTGGACTGCAGAAAACGTCTTGTGGCTCCTCCCGGCCCTATATAAGTCAGGGACCTCCCACAAATTCCCCAGTTTTCATCTGCAGTCTGGACTGCGAAGATAGAAGATGGCTCTCTATATACGCAGGCGAGCGGGCTTACCAGCCTGCGGCACTGCAGGACTATTTCCACCCGTTCAGGACCCACTGCCTCCCAGCCTTGGCTGACTGGTTCGGGTGAAGGTAGGACAGCACCGGGACAGGTGCTTGAGGAGCGCTGCTCCGACCGCAGTTCCTGCTTTGACATGGGTAGGCGGTATAGGCCTATGGTGAGCCTTGTGGGATGCCCCCTCCGGCTTCCGGGGTTCCCCCTTAATCCCTATCCCCCTTAGGTGTCTGCCCCCTCCTCTCCTTTTTATTTCACTTTGGACGTTATGTGTTTGCTGCTCCCTTGCCTCGCTTTCCCTGGGGAGATCTCGGGGGGGGGGGGGGGGGGGTTGCGGTATGCCAAGCATCCTTAATTGCCTGCTTTACTTGTGTTTGATGTGTTTTACTGTTAGCTGCCGCCGCTTGCTTGTACAGCGCTCCGCGGGCAGCGGCGACATTATATATCTTTTGTTTATATATATTTTATTGTTATATTCTTATGGGAATGTATTCTTATGTCTTTCAGGCGGGTAGACCTCATTGTGGTTTCTCCCGGTCATCCCCCTTTTTTGTTAAGGCTATTGCTATTATATCTCCCACTTCCCTAGCGGGCTTCTGGGGCATCCCGGGTCACTATCATTAGCGTTAACCCTATATTGGCCTGTTGTGCCACTCTAATCACCATATGGAGGCTTCTGGGGATAATGTGCTTGGGGTTCCTTCGGGACAAGCCTGGCTATGTGTTGTGTGTGAGGTGTCCCCTATAAGTGATGATGTCAGGGTGTGTGTACCCTGTGCCCAGCGAGTGCTTGCGCTGCAGCCTGGGTTGCCTGTTACTGGGCCTGGTGCTGCTCCCCCTCTGGCTTTGCCTACCCCCCCACGCTTATATCTGTCCCCCACGAGGGGCATAAGAGCAGAGAGTCCCAACCTGATTTAGCTGCACGGGTGGCCAGCATTGAAAAACATCTTGCTGGGTCTGCCCCGCGTAAGGCTTCTGCTAAGAAGCAGCATTTATCTCCCGTGGTTTCCCTCTTCCCTGTAGAAGAGGAGGGCCCTTTCTCACTCTTGGGCCCCTACCCCCTTGAGGAGGGGGAATTATTTTCTGATTCTGAATCCTCTGAGGAACAACCTAAGATTTACGGTGGTACTGGGACTCCCTTTGGGGAAGACCTGTGGTCCCCTGATGACACTGACAGATTGCTGAGTCATATTTTTGAAGTGCTTTCTATTTTTCCCCTGGCAGTGGCTCCACAGCAGCAGGGTGAGCTTTTTCATACAGTTAAGCTATGTTGGGAGTTCCCTGAGCAGTCTCACTTTAATAATCTAGTGCTCAAGGAATGGGAACGGCCTAGCAAGCAGCCAGGGGTGCCTAAGAGTTGGGACAAGAGGTATACCTTTCCTGCTGATGTTGTTAAGCGTTGGTCATGTCCTCCCGAGGTGGATGCGCCCGTTCTCGGGTTGTCCAATACATCTGTCTTGCATTCTCCTGATACTACTACCCTGCTGGATGGGGAGGACCTGCACTTGGACCAATTGACCTGTCACGCCTTTGCCTGTGTGGGGACCGAGCTGTGCCCGGTCTGTGCCTCTGCTATCACGGCTATTGTCATTAAAGGAGTGATAAAGTGTCTCTTGGACGGGGTATCTGAGGATGCGGGTAGAGAAGAGTATAGATCTCTCATGCTTTGTGAAGAATTTATTGCATATATTCTTTCTGCTATGGATGATGCCATTAGAATGTGTGGTAGGACTTCTGCCCTGTTGGTGGCTATACGCCGCTCTGTCTGGCTACGTCAGTGGGTAGCTGATAATGCTGCTAAGAAGGCTCTCACTGGTTTCCCTTTCAAGGGCCTGCGCCTATTTGGTGAATGTTTGGATTTGTTTGCCAGGGGTGGTAGGTTACCTCAACGTAGGAGGCCGTCACAGTCCTTTCGGAGGATGGGTGCCTTTCTCCCATCCTTCCGTGGTTCCAGAACTGGCCAAGGAGTCTCCTTCACTGGGGCCCGCGGAGATCACTGGGGTAGGGGCAGAGAACATGGCCGTCCTGGCCTCTCCTGGGGACCCAAGCCCCCTCAGGCATGAAGGGGCGCCCTCACCCATCCGGGTGGGGGGACGGCTCCGGCTCTTTGCTCACATCTGGAGGCTTCACGTCTCAGACCGGTGAATTCAGGAGGTATTGTCCTCCGGTTACAAGATAGAGTTTGCCCCCTGCCCCCCCCCAAGATTCATCAAATCCCGGATGGCTCAAAACCCCCTGTCAGCTCAGGGTCTGTGCCTTGCTGTCCAAAACCTTCTCTAGTCGGAGGTCATCTGCCAGGTGCCTTTGAGGGAAAGGGGCAGAGGCTACTGTTCCAATCTTTTCACTGTTCCCAAAAAAGACGGGTCCATCAGACCTATCCTGGATTTAAAGTGCCTCAAAAAATTTGTCAGATTCAAACACTTTTGCATGCATGGAGACTCTGCGCTCAGCTGTCAATTTACTACGCCGGGCGACTTCATGACCTCTGTAGACATCAAGGACGCTTATCTTCATGTACCAATTCCAGGTCATCAGAGATTCCTCAGGTTCGCTCTGGAGGATCAGCACTACCAATTTGTGGCCTTGCCCTTCGGTATCACCTCGGCTCCCAGGGTATTCACCAAGGTGCTGGCGGGCGTAATGGCTCTGCTAAGATCTCAGGGCATTCCATCCTTCCTTACTACAACATTCTCATCACGTCTCAGTCCCTCCAGCAGGCTGAGAGGGATACACAGCTGGTGGTGTCCACACTGGAGTCCTTCGGTTGGGTGATCAACCACCTCAAGTCTTTTCTGTCACCGTCAATGGTGAGGTACTTTCTGGGCATGACTCTGGATACATCCCTCCATCCGGCAGGGGATGCAGCTGGTGGGCCTGATGGTGTCTTGCTTCGAGGCGGTTCCATATGCTCAGTTTCACATGAGACCTCTTTAACTTCACCTCTTGTCAGTATGGGATCGGGACCCTCGGTCCCTGGATCGGGTGTTGGTTCTGTCACCTCTGGCCAGACGGTCTCTCTCGTGGTGGCTGGACTCAAGAAACCTGTTGGTGGGCAGATCCTTTCTGGCCCCATGCTGGGAGACAGTCACCACAGATGCCAGTCTGACAGGTTGGGGGGCTTCTGGAAATCCCTGAAATTCCAGGGTCAGTGGGGCCCTCAGGAGGCCCACACCCCTATCAACATTCTGGAATTGAGGGCGATAAGGTTGGTTCTGGCCCAATTGACTCCACACCTTCAGGGTCGGGCGGTTCAGGTCTGCTTGGACAACCAGACGGCAGTTGCCTACATCAATCAGGGAGGGACCCGGAGCAAGAGGGCCCTCAAAGAAGTGTCTTATGATATTGTCTTGGGCGGAGGAGAATGTTCCCTGCATCTCAGCTGTGTACATCCCGGGGGTGGAGAATCTGGAGGCAGACTCCCTCAGCAGGGGGACTTCTCGTCTGGGAGAATGGTCCCTCAGCAGCAGGGTGTTTAGTTCCCTGTGCCACCGCTGGGGTCAGCCAGATGTGGATCTGTTTGTGTCCCGTCACAATCACAAGCTTCCAGTCTTTGTCTCTCTGTCCCAGGACCCTCTGGCATTGGCCATGGATGCACTAGCAATGTCTTGGAAGAGCTTTCAGCTTATCTATGTGTTCCCTCCTTTTCCTCTGCTGGGCAGGGTGTTGCGCAAGATTCCCAGGAAAAGGTGCCAACCATTCTGGTGGCCCCCTGTTGGGCAAGAAGGGTGTGGTTCGCCGACGTCGTGCAGTTGGCAGTAGATCAGTATGCTCTGCCCAAGGATCCAGACCTGCTCACGCAGGGGCAGCTACGCCATCCCAATTTACAAACGCTGGCTTTAACGGCCTGGCTGCTGAAACCTCCATTTTGATGAAAAAGGGGCTGCCTGCCTCTGTTGTTAATACCATGATTGGGGCTAGGAAGAAGTCCTCGTCATCCATTTACTATAGGGTATGGCATGCTTACATTGACTGGTGTGAGTCTAAGTCGCTTCCCTGTCGGGTGTTTTCTATCCCTAGGATTCTAGAATTCCTGCAACATGGTTTGGATTTGGGTCTTCAACTTAGTACCCTCAAAGGTCATGTTTCTGCTTTGGCTCTTTTCTTCCAAAGATCCTTTGCTCACCATCGTCTGGTCAAGACCTTCTTCCAGGGGGTTACTCACGTGCGTCCTCCATGTAAGCCTATGTTACCAGTCTGGGACTTGAACATGGTTTTATCTGCCTTGCAGGGGTCTCCCTTTGAGCTTTTGCGTGAGGCCCCTTTGTCCATTTTGACTCTTAAGGTTGTCTTTTTGGTGGCTATCACTTCTGTTAGGCGTGTTTCTGAGTTGGCGGCGGTTTCCATCATGCCCCCTTATTTTGAGAGACACCAGGACAAGGTGGTGTTTCGCTTTAAGCCAGATTTTCTACCTAAGGTTGTATTTGCCTTTCATCTCAATCATCTCAAGGCAAAAAATCTCATGTTTTGCCTTCTCTGTGCCCTAATCCTAGTAACCATAAGGAGCGGATTTTACACTCTCTAGATGTGGTCAGGACTCTTAAGTTCTATTTGGTGGCCACTGAATCCTTCAGGAAGACTGATGCTCTTTTTGTGCTCCCATCTGGAGCTAAGAAGGGTCTGGCTCCAGCTAAGTCCACTATCAGCAAGTGGATCCGTCAGGCTGTGGTACAGGCCTATTCTACTAAGGGGAAGGAGCCTCCCTTCCGCCTTACTGCTCATTCTACTCGTGCTATTATTTTACAAGGTTGATGTTAGGGCCTCAGCTGATGCTGCTTTTGGTCGCAAAGGCGGCAGTGGTTTAAACTGCCCGATGTTACTTTTTGGGGATCCCACCCTACCTTACGGACACTGCTATTGGATGTCCCAAGTGTAAGAAATATCTTCTGGAACAGGACGTGCTGTATACAATTCTGTGATTACTCACCTGTAGAATTGGTATTATATGTATACAGCACGTCCTGTTCCATCCCACCCTTGTTATCATTATTCTCAGTTACCTCTGTATGGTGATTGTTCATATGTTCATTTTTGAATTCTTGTTATTATTGTTCTCCCGGCTTCTTGTTAACTGCTTGTCAATACTGGAGAATTTGTGGGAGGTCCCTGACTTATATAGGGCCGGGAGAAGCCACAAGATGTTTTCTGCAGTCCAGCGCCATCTTGTGGATGTATTACCCAGGAGTAAGGAATATTCTGGAACAGGACATGCTGTATACATATAATACCAATTCTACAGGTGAGTAATCACAGAATTGTATTTTTTTGCAATTTGTAGTGTTTTTTGTAATAAAAAATGTAAGTTTGTCAATAAAATCTTATTGCGTGTGAAACCCCAATTTCTCACGGTCACAGCGGTACCACATATGTAACCAGCCCGGGACCAGCTATGGGGGCTTGTAGGAACAGAGTGGAGGGGCCAGCCTTTGTGGCCCCTTACCAGTTCACAAGGGGTTAACAATAAAAATAAACAAATAAGAAAAAAAAATTATTTATTTTTTTCTACTCTCCTCCGATGTCCCGATCATGTCCCACGATGTCTCGACTGCTCAGATGACAGCTGCTGGAGATTGGAGGAGGAGAGCTGGTAACCAGGCCTCCTCCTCCGATCTCCAACAGCAAATGAGCATCGGGTCTCGGCTGCCGGGTGACAGGTGCCCCGGGGCTAGCCACCCAGGAAGTGGGGGGAGAGGGTGATTTCTCACCCTCTCCTCACCACGGAAGAGCCCGGGGGGTGGGGGGGTGATCCGAGGCCACCCCCCCCCCCCCCCCCCCCCCCCCGGGTGAACAGGAGACCGACCCCGATCCAACGAGGGGTCAGGTGAGTTTTTTACTTTTATATTTTTTTTTTTTACTGTGGGGTGTTAAAGTCAGCTACGTGAGTCTCACGTAGCTGCCACTTAATGGTAGGAGAGGCTGCTACGTGAGACTCGCTTAGCTGGCACTAGAAGGCTTAATCTTAATCCCTTAATTTAGTCATACAGAAGTTGTTTGTGTACACTACTCAAATTATTGGGCCAAATACTACTGTTCAGAATTCAACACAGTATTTGTCCCAACCTACTGTCCCTATCATACATTCACACTATATACTATTTAGGTATAATTTTTCCAAAATCACAAAAGATACTACGCCCCTTACACACTGCACATCTCCACCGCCATTGCGGTGGAAACAAACAGACACAGCTGTGCCTCCCGGTAGGATCTTCGATTATTAGCGGAAGCTGCAGATGGCAGGACCGTCATTCTCCTCTGGTCAGTCCCTGCTGACCAGAGCCTCTTGGGGACCTTTCTTAGTCCTTGCTGGAGCACAGGACTGAAGGTCCCCAAGAAACTGGCTGCAGCAGTGCCTAACCGGAGGCAGAATCGGGAGATTGCAGTGAATATGGCCCCTTCACCGCAATGCACTTCAGAGAAGCGAAATACTTGCATTTTACCTGCGGTGCCTATAGACTTCTATAGGATGCGTTGCAACACACTTATCTGAAAAGGCCCAATCATTTTAATGGGCTACATTTTGTTGCCATCGGTGACACGATGGAGTATTTCTACTCGCCTTGCCGGACTGCTGCACTAGGGGGCAAACCAGATATGAAACTAACATAATGTATCAACACCGTTATTTTTCTTGGAATTGTTCTCTAAACTTAGAGCTTGAGTCCAGACATTCAAGCTCCACACTAATTTGGGGGCATAGCATAGCAGCATATGTCAGCAAATAGAGTTCCAGTTTACTAAAATATCACTTTTTCAGGCAAAAGTTGGGCAACTTAGGTGTTTGCAGTTGAGCAAGAGGCAATTCCTAGCATAGAATTATCAGCTGAATGAGAGGTATTTGTGGGTTACCATGTCACACCTCAAGCAGGCAGAGCACTGCAGGCTTCTGAATGCTCTTTATTTTCACCAAGTATATATATGCATACATACAAGGAATTTACCATGGCGGGGAAAAGGAAGGCTACAAACAGTTAAATAGAATAATAAAAAGCATTGTAGTTACACATTAAGAACAGTCTTTAAATTGAAGAACTGGCTGTGATATCCAGCCTTTGGCTCTGTGATGCTGCATAATAATCCGCTCTCTACACCGACAGCAATGCGATTAATCTGGAGGAGGAGTAGTAGGTGGAGCAAGGGGCGGAAGGTGGGAGGGACAAGCAATTCTGTCATGCTCTTCTGAGCTGATTGGGTGAAGAAAAAAAGAATGGAATTGGCTGAACCTGTAAACCCCTATATCTGGTTCATTCTGATTCAATTTAAAAACAGAAAAACAGTTTAGGACAGTGCCAAATGTAGCCCGACTCAATGGTGTAACAATGACCTTTGCCTGCAGTATTACTTTAAGTGTCGAATGATTTGGCAGAATTTCCAGCAGATGGATTGATGTTAGGGAAAAAAATATTTTTATACCTTGCTGTTCTTACTGCAAGAGCGCTAAACCGATGGCCTGATGGAAGTTTCTTGAAGACAAAATATCCAGGGTGGGTGCAGTCACCAGGGATTTTGGCAGCCCTCGTTTCCAGTCTACATTTAAACAGATCTTCAAGGGGAATGAGAGGTGACCCAATTAATTTTTCAGTCATTCTCCTAATACGGAGCAATCCCATCTTTCCCACCAACCGAACCATAACATTGTGGAAGTTCACATCACCACCTCAATGGCTGAGCTGCAGACCAAGACTTGTAGCTTCCTTGAAAGATTACATTTCTGAAGCTGTCACAGGAAGTTAAGTCTTTGCTAGGCTTTCTTAACAACTAAGCTAATGTTTGCGCCCCATTTTAAGTCTTGCTTGATGGTTCCCAAGAATCCCAAGCTGCTCTGAACTCTTTCCAGAGCCACTCCATCAATGTAAAATGGCTGGTGAACCACTGGGACTTTCCGAAAGTCAATTATCTTCTCCACCATCTTTTTGGAGTTTAGGACCAGGCAATAATACATCTAGCACAGAATTCAAGAGATCTCCCTGGGGTGAGATAGACATGCAGATGCAACCACTTAGTTTGAATGAGCATGTCCCTGGCCCCCTAGCACTGTGAGGTGCAGCATCTTGATCTGCCAATGGGACCACTAGCTGCTATTTCTCCAGGGCTTTATGAAAGAAGGATAACTAGTTCTAAGTGTATTAGACAAAGAGACGGTGGGTTTTAGAGCTTAGCATCAGCACTGGTGTTTAACAGGAGTGAAAGTGGTGCACTTAGGTAACTGGGATCCAATGGCTGGTTGGAGTGGTAAGTAGCAGACAGAGTCTCTATGTAGCAAGTTAATGACTTGGCTTAGTTCATAAGTCTTTAAATTGCCCCAAAGTATATCAAAGGGGCGTGACACCACATCTTTCACAACTAATAATAAAATTATTATTATTAAAATTATTATTCACAAATAACAAAAGTAATGACATGGTTGAGATTGTCCCATAAGGGGGTGTGTGAGGACAAACATTAAAGTGGACCAATGCTGTTTTTTTTGCCATGCCCCGGTGTGTGAAACCCCTCTCCCCCAGAACACCCATACAAACTCACCTTTCCCTGGTCCTACGTCACAAGCGTTGGCTCTCGTCGATCAGAGCAGTTTGCCGTGCATATGTACATGCAGGGCTTGGCAATCGGAAACACGTGTGGCTGCATCCCTAGAAGTGAGCACGCTCCCGTCCCCAGCCTATGTGAATGGCTGGGGACAGGAGCATGCTCACAACCCAAAGATGCAGGGATGCAGCTGCCTGTTGTTTACATCGCCGTGGGCACCAGGAAGCAGGTAAGTTATGTGACGCTTCGGGGCGGGGGGGGGGGGGTGCGGGAGTTCACGCAGAAGGGCATCCTGATCTGGGATGTCCCTGGGGAAGGCTTCAGATTCCAGGACCAGCTGCGTTGAATTTTGTTCCTGCTTTAGCTACTTCTTTAAAGAGCCCCTTTATTCCTATGTGCCCCAAAAGTATGTTTTTAGTTGTGGGAGGAAACCTACACAAACTCGCAAGATTTATACTCAGGACACAGTGTCGGGAAGGCTTGATTGTTATTGTTCGAGGCAGAATGCATTTATATAGCACTGCTTAGAATTGCCTACTCTGTCTGATTCCAAATTTAACCACTAACAATCTACTATATTTATTAATTACACAATTACTCTGTCTTGATCTATTCCCTTTCAATCCATTCAGAGGTTCCTCGTGACCATTCTGGATGTAATTGTTCAGGCAGTAAAAAAATAACTTAAAGTGGATCAACAGTTAAAAATGACTTAAACCAGGCCAACACAACAAACAGTGCTCCTATGCCCCCTCCCCCATTTGCAGGCCACCTGCAAACATGAAGTGCTGCTGAGCTTCCTGTCACCCTGCATTGTCAGTTATGTCAGTTGAATCCAGGCAGCAGCATGGCTGAGGTGCTGTGAGAGCAAGCTCCAAAATGGCCGCTACCTTTCTTTTCCAACTGTGCCAGGCTGTTGGTCTGGTTTAATGGAGGGAGGGTGCCAGTGTCGCTGTGACTGATGATGGGTGGTGGCTCACCACTGTCGAGGTGTCTGGCGAATGGGCCCACGCGTCATGAGTCATCTGCCAATCAAGTAAGAGCCAGAACACCAGACTAGGAGCGATCATATGTCGGTGACAAAAGGTCACCAATGATTAGTATCTGGCCCATCCTAGATTGTGTACTCCACTACCATTTTGTTTGACATTTATTTTATTGTATTTTATTGTATTTTCTGAATTCCGTAAGTTAAAGATGGGCAAATGACAGGCCGTGTAACAAGTATACCTGGGATTATTAATAGCCAGAAAAACTCCTTTCCCATTTGAAAATGTTGAATATAAGAAGCTGAATTAATTTTAATGTTAATGCTATAAAGGAATCCATTATTATTCTAAAAGGAATGAATGAATTTGAGACATTAAGATGTAACTGGTATGTAGAGTATAAATGAAAAGTATAGGTGAAAGCTCCAAGGAGAATGAAGGAGAAATGGTCTGTAACTGTTATTGTGAATAATACAAATACTTAGAAGGATACATCTAAAAACTACCAAAAAAGAAAGTCTTTGGAATAGTGCAATGAATTGGGTCAGCGCTCTATAATTGTTATAGATGCAATGGCAATAGTTTTAAAGAAATTGAATAAAAATATGAAAAGCAGGTAAGATGGAAAGCCTCGTACATCTGACACATCTGATATGAGCTTTAATTAAAAAAGCAAGGAAGCAGTTCTAAAAATAGGTGAGTACAAGCCTACCCTTTGGAGCGCCCAGAATCATGGTTTACCCCTAGCCTGCAATTCTGCACCTCAAGGTACGTGTCATAAAGTACTGTTCAAGAGAGAGGCTGTGGCTTACTGTCGGAACAGCCACTAGGTGGTCGATTCAGAACTAGGTAAGAAATTCCCACTCCTTTTTTAGGGGATAAATCTGCCATTGACTTTCATTGTCTACCGGGTGTAAATTTTCACCTGGCTCTGAATTAGCCACAAGGTAGACAATGAAAGTCAATGGCGGTTTTCTCGCCTAAAAACGGAGTGAGAATTCTCACCTTGCTCAACCACTAGATGTAAAGCAAGTGGACTTGGGAGTGCAAAGACAGGGTATGTAGCTACCAAGGCAAGTAGGGGATTTTGTTTACATTTTAAAGTGAAATTTCCCTTGCAGCTGAGCCAAACGAGTGATGACAGCAAGTTTGTAAAGATAATGAGCAGATATAAACCAGCAAATACTGTCTGACTGTGATTGTACAGAACACGTTGGATATAATGCATTTCAAGTAATATAATTAGTCTGAAAAGTCCTGGAGGTTATTTTGTGTATATGTTATAATGAAGGTTTCACGCAAGTGTGTTCTGACTAAAAGTAATACAAAATAGCAATGTAATTGTTTTTATTACAAATATAAAATTGGTTTCAGTTCTCTAGTTCTGTCATTAAAATATATTATACTTTGAAATTTTAGTATGGACATGGCTGGCTATACAAATGATTCATAGTCTAAAAATAAACCTCCAAGTTACCAAAGAAACATAATACTTATGTAGACATTTAATTACATTTCTTAAAGGTTAAGTCCACTTTTGATGGAATTTTTCGATGGAAGTGTACATTTTATTGTGCCAAAATGGTGCTGAGCTTATCTAGTATTTTTTATTTTTTCCTAGGTTAGAAAATGTTTGTCTGCTTAGTGTACAGACTTGTACGTTGATTTTCCCTTTCAATGTACCATTTGGAACACTCCTTACTAGTGGCTCTGTCATCAAGAGATTGGACAATATGCAAACTTGTTTACCATTTGGTTCTGGGCATACTGGGTTGCGCCTTTCTCTGCTGGCTAGGATGGCTGAACACAGGTGTCCACAATAGATTATTGCCTATAACGGTTATTACAGTGTGATAATTGAACCACCTGTATTGGCTGATGCTGCTGTTCTCAGACACTTCAGGGACCAGGCTAGTTTCACCCCGGGATGGTAACCAAGAGATTTGTGCAGCACTTTGGACTGTTTATCGTGGAAGCATCATATACAGTTTCCCAGTTTTCCTTGTTCTAGACCATGGGTTCCCAAACCTTTTTCATCAAGTACCACATTTTTGAAATGTCTCGAGTAGCACAAGCATAAGCATAGATTGTCCATTACCTAATGCTGTGTTACAATACTTTTAAAGTTCATGAAATTTACAAATATGAACATGGATAGTTTTGGTTGCCTGTTAGGTCAGTTTTATATGTATTATCAAATTGGGTACAGTTTAGGTGGCAGTAGATCTGGGTGAGGTAGAGATCAGTCTCTGGCGTTGCCAAGTACCACCTGATGGGACCTCAAGTGCCACCAGTGGTACTCATACCACTAGTTGGGAACTCATGTTCTAGACTAAACTTGCGAACATTTCAAATGAGCCTAGGCTCTCCTTTGGGTTCCCTATTAAACTTGCTATATTTGCAGAAGTCTGTTTCACCCCACTTCAGCTTCATTGTGCCCCTTTTATGTATGTGTTTGCGAATCTGCAAAGAAAATTCCAGAATGTCTTCCTCAACCTCACAATCATGGATGTAGTTTGTAGATAAAATTTCATGTGTGGTGCTCCCAACTGGGCAAAGATTTATGTGCTTTGCTTCTCACCCATGCCCCGTTTTCGAAAGAATGACTAAACAACATACTGGCAATGGGTAGACATATGTTGAAATCTCATGAGCTCTTCATAATGAATTGCAGCATCCTTTGGGGGTTTCGGTGCTCTATTGTTATGATAATGAGCCTATTCCTGCAAACACACTATTGAAGTATTTTGTGTCCCATCATTTTGACCCGCTTTAAGCCTAGGAAATTGATCAAATCAAGAAAGTTGTGAAAGAATAGATATTCCTGATTCTTTTCTCAGTAGACTTTTCCAGAAGACCCCCATGCACCCACGCATAATGACGTGCCATTATGCATTATGTATCAGGCTTTGGAGCAGCAACAACGATATGAATGAACTTGTTTGCCAGTCAATAAAAGGCCATCAATGAGGGCAATGTTTGACTGTCACAATCTGTGTGGGAGGCAGGATTTTGTTCTTTTCCTAGTCTTTTTAAATGTGCTATTTGCCTCTCGAACAGATATCTGGTATGGAGGTGTTTTCTGCTTGCATTTCCCCATCAAATGCTATTACTAAAGTTCCATTGATTCTGGGACTAGACCTTGTGCTTATAGTGTCGGGTTTTTTCATAATGTAAGAAAGATTAGAAGGAATCTCAGCTGTGAAAAGTGTCAGTTCTTATTTTACTGGTACTTTTCATTACTTAACTGGGGCCTACATCTGCTCCCTTCAATAAGGTGAAGGTAGCAAGTGTCCCTCACCCCAAATGCACATATGCAGATTCACAAACGCACATGTGTGCATCCCCACATGTGAATTCGCGCACCCCCAGATGTCCATGTGCATTCCTAGATGCACATACACGCACCCCCCAGATGCACAAGCACATACCCAGACATGCATGCGTGCACTCCCAAATGCACTTGTGCGCACCCCTAGATGCACATTCATGCACTCTCCCAGATCAGTAGGGGGCAGGTTGGTAGCTGGATAGGTGGGCACGTAGGCTGGGGAGTGAGTAGGTTGGCTGGTAGGTAGCTAGGGTCAGTATGCAGGTAGATGGGCAAGTAGGTAGTTAGGTCAGTTTGTAGGTAGGTATGACGGACTGGGCAGCCTGCGAACAGGGCTCATGGGCCTGGCTGAAAGCACCTCTTGCTCCTCCAGGGGGGTGGCTTCTGCTCTCACACCTGGTCTCTAGCGGGTGGGGAAGAAAGGGGGAGAGGGCGTTTTCCTGCCCTCGCCCCTGGCTCGGGGCTGCGGACTCTAACCAGGGTGGGGGGATGCTGCATGCACCTCTCACTCCAGACTGGCTGGAGGCTCCCACAGTGTTGGGGGGGGGGGGGAGGCCTCTGAAACCACCTCTTGCTCCCGGAACCGGCAGGGGGGTACATAAGCACCTGGCTCCTGACTGCAGTCTCCTGCAAAGGGGGGTAGTAGCCGCTAAATCCCCCCTCCCACACACAAATAACCTGGAAGTGTGGCAGAATCCCCCCCCCCCCCCCCCCCCCAAAATCACTGCAAGGCAGGACAAGGGGATACTACTAATATAAATTCTCACTCGGGATCCAGCGATGCCTCCCGGCACCGGCGCAAACATCTTTTTCTACATACAGTAGCCTCCCAAGTTCTGAGCGGCCCCACCTGAATAGGTGGGAGGGTACATACACAGAGCAGGGAAAGCCACTATGCAGCACAAGCTAGATCGGTGCGGAAAACCGAGGAGGCAAGGAGTTGTTTTTTTCTTTTAGACAGAAATGAACATGCATAGCCCATCCATAAGCTACGCTTGTATGTAATGAATGGGCTGTGCGCATTGACAGCCAGAAGGGCTAGGAGGAAGGAATAGTGGGCATGGTAGAAGCCTGGGGGGACATTGTGAGGGGACAGTCCATTGTACAAGACGATGGACAGCATACAATGACGATGGGGAAGGGAGGGTTATCTAAGGCAAAAAAAAAAAAAAATTGAGGAAAGAAAGCAAAGATAAAACCCAGCAGTCATCACTGCCTATATGTCTCCTACACACACTTGATTTTTAACTTTTGGGTGAACAATGTCTTTAATTATATGTTGAGTAAATGAAAAATCAACTAAAGTGTCCTTCAGTTGCTACAGTGTAAATCTACTGCTAATCAGGTTCTCAAGTAGTAATTGTTATAATGTGCCTCTAACGGGCACAAGTTGCAAATAGTAAATAAAATATATCAAATATAGTTTATATACATTTTGGCATCTGGCATTAGTTTAAGTGTACAAGTAGTAAATATACTATATATTCTTATTTTTGGTATACTTTTAGAGTGGGTTCATACTGATTACACAAGCAGCGACATCAGATACTCAATGGTATCCTAAAGTGCTTATTTATATGGTGATGTTGAAGAGCATTTTAAAAGCTAGATGAAAGTTCTGTCTGTTTGATATTGTTTGCTAGTGTGTTCAGAGCCAAAAAATAAACCTGAAAAGTGAAAAAAGAATAAATGAATTGAATAAAAAATGCATGTATGTGTGTGCACTGTTAGGACGCCCTTCAGAGATATTCCACTTGGAAATATTTCATTTATCTTTAAAGCACAACGATGTGATTAGACGGGGAAGAACACACACTACATAGACTGGTACAAACAATACATTGAGACAAACGGTCAGTATTTTTGTGCCATGTTTCCTCTGCATATCATTTAACCCATGTATTGCCAGCCACGTAAATTTTACGTGGCTGCCTCTCCAACCGTTAAACGCCAGCCACGTAAATTTTTACGTGCCTGACTTTGCCCCCTGCTAGCGCCCGAAAAATTGAAAAGAAACATTTACCTGACCCCTCATTCGATCTGGCCGGGTCTTCTCTTCACCCTGGGGGGCTCCGATCCCCCGTTTGGGCTCCTCCAGAGAGTGCCTGGAGTAGGTCCCCTCCCCCTTCGTTTTAGCCGCCGACGACTTTTCCTGTAAAAAGAAAAAAAAAAGTAAATTACATTTACTCACCTCCATGTGCGCTCACTCTCGGCCCTACTCTTCACCAGGGGGGCCTCCGATCCCCCCCCAGGGCTCTTCAATCTTTAGGCTCTTCCTGTCAGGCTCTCTCCCCCCTCCTCTCCCGACAGGAGCTGCCCCCTTTTGGGGAGGGCTAATGACGTCACCCGCCGGGCGTCATGCCAGCTCCAGGCCTCTCAGCTGTCAGATACCGGTGATCGGTGGTGAGAGAAGGAGGGGACAGTAAATCCTCTAATCGCCTGCTCCCTCCTCCTGTAGCTGCCAATCACCGGCATCTGTCATCAGATCAGCGAGGGACACAGGAGGTGACGATCGGAGGTGAGTAAAGAAAAAATAATAATTTTTACTGTGTGTGTTTTCATTTACTGTCAACCCTTTGTGAACTGGTAAGGGATCCATGAGATCCCTATACCAGTTCACAAGGCTGGGGGTTGGCAAGTCACCTGCAGCTAGTGGGTGACTTGCCATTAACCCCTGGCCCCCCAACTACCTGCCTCCCCAATCCCCAGGGGGGGCAGAGGAGTCCGGGGCCATAGGCTATGCCAGAACTCACAACTATTTTTTTTTAAATTAACCCTTTATAGTGTGGATAATAGTTGTATTTTAATTGTAAATGTTATAAAGTGCTCTTTTCAGTTTGGGGGGGGTCTCCTAGACAGGAATGGGGGGCTACTGATACATATGTGGTACCGTTGTAATCAAGAGAAATGGGGCTATCACATGCAATATGGTTTTCTTTAATAAAATAAATGGTTTATTTAAAATAAATGAGACAATTTTAAAAATAATTTATTTTTTTTCAAAAATATTTAAAAAAAACAGTAGAAAAATTACAAACAAGACATTTCATGTTAAAGCCTAAACTCTGCCGCAAAAAAAATATATATAATTTTCTTGGATATTCCTACAAAAATCACAGTTTAACATGGAAAAAAATGGTGAGAATGATCTGTCAACAGAGGGTGACAAAAATCTCAAGTAGGGTGGCAATTAAAAGGGTTAAAATTAACTATGCATGTTGGGTGCTTGTTCTGCTCGGGGGGACCTTGCCCTTTCAGATTTAGCTTTTTTTTTCTTGTTTGCATATTGATATTTTAGGAAAAGGGTCTTTTTTTTTATTCTGCTCTTTTATACATTTTTTAGGGAAACCCTGTGCAACCTAAGAATTCTTCAAGGGATTACTTCCAGAAAAATGAGCCCACTACAAAAGGCCAGGTATGCCTAGAAAGCTTAACACGTGTACTTTCAGGGCATATATGGTTTGTAGGGGTTATCCCAAATGTAAAGAGTTGTTTTGGTAGAAAAAGCGCAAGCTGGTGTCTGCAGAACTGACATTGTCAAGTAAAATTACTGTTACGCACATGCTTTAATTTGGGCTGTTTGGCAACTCTTCCCTTGACAGTTGCTATGCATGTTGGGTATTGTTCTGTTCGGGGGATGTTGCTTTTTCACATTTAACTTGTTTTTTCTTGTTTGCATATAGTTTGTTTAGGAAAATGTGGCTTTGATTCTGCTTTTCTATTCTTTTTTAGGGAAACCCTGTGCAACCAAAGAATTCATTGAAGGATTACGTCCAGAAAACTGCACCCATGTCAACAAGCCTGTGTACTTCGGGAGAATATATAGTTTTTTGGGGGTATTTCAAATGTAAAGGGCTGTTTTTCTTGAAAAACTGCAAGGTGCGCATAGCGCCTTAGCACAGTTGTATTTTATCTGAAAATCTCCTAAAGCGCTGTTTCAGTTTGGGGAAGTCTCCTGGGCAGGAAAGTGTGTCTACCTATACATATGTGGTACCGCTGTAACCAGGAGAAATTGGGATTTCACACACAATAAGATTTTATTGACAAACTTTTATTACAAAAAAACACTACAAATTGTAAAAAATTGATTTTTTTTATTTTGTTTTGCACATATTTCACCCAAAAATATTAAGAATACACCTAAAACAAGACATATTCATTTTAAAGCTCAGACTCTGCTGAAAATAACAATATATAAATCTCCGGGAAATCCTTGGAAATCCCTTCAAAAATCACAGTTGAACATGCAAAATGGTCTGACAACAGAGGGTGACAAAATCTCCAGATAGGCTGGCAGTTAAAGGGTTAAAAGTGGGCTATCACGAAAAAATGGCCCAGTGATAATAATCTATAGAAATATGCTGGATGGCAGGAGGTGCGGTCACTTATACACATAAGGAATATCTAACCAAGCTTGTTTCTTTCCTTTAATGGAAAAAAGAGGAAATCAGCAAGGACAGGTTTTGTCTACCCTAATATACTGAAATCTTGATTTTATTACTACCAGAAGAAACCACAAGCTTGGCGGTTTTATTCAGTTTTGGTGTATTTGTAATACACAATTTCTCAATACACCTCCTTTAAGCCAGGTTGTCTGAATAAGTAGGTTTTGAAGGCACTTTTGAAAGCTTTGGGGAGGGACAAATCAAGCAGGACATAGGGCACTCGAGAAAATTGGAAAGGCTAGGGGGGAGTCCTTGAGGCGACAGTGAGAAATAACCAGATGTAGGACTAAAGAAGTTCTTAGGCAGAGAGTAGGCTACTTCTTGGTTATCACTGAAATTAGAAATGTAGGGATATGAATGTGTACTGAAATACAGATTAACCATTCTTTCTTGTTATTTAATCTGCTTATATTTTTCTTCCAATCCATTCCAGGCTGCCATCTTCATTCTCTTCTAGACCGAAGAGCGTGACTGCAGGACAAAGGCGTGGCTCAGCCTCCCGGCCCATATGCTTACGGCTGGCTTCCTCTCTTTTTCCTCTCCCATTTACTTTTTTGTTTCTAAGATTATACCTTGGAAGCGGGGGCAAGACCCTGTCTGTCTTCCTAGGTCCCTTATGCTCCTCTGATCTGGATGTACCCACTATGCCTCCTTAGCTAAGCTGTATCCGGTAATGGTAAGCGACAGGGTCCTGGGGCGCTTTTGAGTGTTATGGCACTCTGACTGAAGTCTTTCATTGAAAAGCAAAGCAGCCACAGGTTTTTGTCTGGTGAGCCTGATTGGGGGTGACCAAGAGAATTATTCCCTCTTTTATTTGCTCTTATTGCTCTTTCCCGTGTTTTTGTGTTTTACTGGTTGTAAAATTCAAAATTCGTGCACCTTTTTGGGGGGCGGAGCTAAGGTGGCAGCGAGAAAAAATCATGTTTTCAGTCCGTCGCCATGGAAAGATTTTCCACTTGGCGAAGTTCCGAGTACCGGGTTCCTCACTCCGCCTCTGTGGAAAGCTAGCGTAATAGCTAGCACCGCTGAGATCTTCGGTTCCTTTCAGCGGCACAAAGTGGTTCCTCAGGCTGGGGATGCTGGAAGATTTTCAGCTTAGCAAAGTAGCTAGCACCACCGATAATCACCGGTTCTTCTCAGCGGTACAGTGCGGTTCCTCAAGCCGGGGACACTGGAAGATTTTCGGGTTAGCGAAGTCACTAGCTCTGCTGAAGCTGCCGGTTCTCCTCCGTTTTACTCTCCGACTCCGCTGAAACATTTTCGGCTAGGCAATTCCCCTTTGGCAGCTCATAATTTCCCAGGGTAGTTGGCCAGCAAAAGGGCTGCTCTGAGCCGCTGCATGGCCACCCTCAAGTGGACCTAAACTTTTTGGTAGGTCATTTTGTGTATTAATATTGTGTTTTATTTTGTTTAATTTTATATTATTATAGATTGGGACAGGGCAAGGTAATATAATATTACTATATAATTGTAATATATTTTATAATTATATGGTGGTTTACCCCCCAGTGGACTCTCAGTAGTCTTGTGACTGTCGAGAACTGTCATATACTTGGTCTCAGATCCCCAGGGACGCAGACTAGTATTATTTTTCACCATGGCGGAGGCATCTGGGGTAGTCGGATCTGGTCTTTATCAGATTTACCCCATGTCCAGTTTGCATGCAGTGGCACTGGACAAGGATAGCATGATGTGCAGGGATTATGCAACGGTTGTAGTGGATATGGAAGACAGTTATCCTCCCTGCAAAGGTTCTGAACTCTGTCACTGTTGCCATCTGAGCCTTAAAGCCCCCTTGGCAGCCTTCAAGTGGACCTAAACCTTTAGTAAATCATATCGGTCACTAAGGTTTTTGAAAAAAAAAAGTTTCCTCTGAGTTTTGTGATGAGGATAGTGTGGGTGCCATAGTCTCCCTCTCAGTTTTTAAACTGTCTGCAGTTCTCAAGTAGTCCTAAGCCTTTAAAAAATAAAAAAAAAGGACTTTTTCAGTTGAAGAGGATATATGTGGCTGCCATACTCTCCCAGGTGGGGAGGTTTCATCCAGTAGGCACTCGGACTCCTACACAAGGCACGAGGCACTCAGGTAAGGAGAAGATGGGTGGTTGATTTTGCTGTGCATACACATTTTTTTAATCTGATCAATAGGGAATGTCAGAAGTCAATTGTCTTCCATCCTTTCCTAAAGTCTTGATGAAGATCTTCAATTGAGTATGTTTTAAGGACAAATATCTGCTTATCTATCCTCTTTCAGAAACCCATAGCTGAGAATGAATTTATCAGAACTTGTTTTACAAGGAGTCGCTCATGTGCGGCCTCCTCGTAAGCCACTTGTGCCGGCTTGAGACCTGAACTTGTTTTATCAGCTCTTCAGGGTCCTCCTTTGTGAGCCATGGTAGATTAAGCCTAAGGGCGCTTATGGTTAACTTATACTGTCAATAACCTCAGCAGGCGGGTTTCTGAAATAGCAGCTTATCAGTAAGCCTCCTTATTAATTTAGTGTTTTAGGATTTTCTTCCTAAGGTGTTTTTTCATCTTAATGAAGAGATGGTTTTGTCCTGCTCCAGTGTCTGATGAGGAAGGGGGGTTCTTCACTGGCTGGATGGAGTGACTTTAGTGAGTATCTTTAGTATTCTCACTACTACACAATCTTTCCATAGTTTGGGCTTCTTATTGTCATAGCTGAGGGTCCACAGAAAGGTCTTCCACCAGCTAAGTCTGCCATCAGCCGTTGGATTAGACAGACAGTGGTAAGAGCCTATTCTGCCAAGGCGAAGGAGCCCCTTTTTCGGGTCACAGCTCATTCCACTAGGGCCATTGGTGCTTCCTGGGCCTTTCAGCATCAGGCCTCGGTGGAACAGGTTTGTAAAGCTGCCACCTGGTCTTCAGTTTATACATTTATCAAATTTTACAAGGTAGATGTTAGGGCTGAAGCTGTTTTTGGTCGAAAAGTTCTTCAGGCGGTAGTGAAATGAACTACCTGCTGTTCCGTGTTGGGTATCCCGTCCATATATAAGCACTGCTTTTGGAGGTCCCTATCGTGAATTAAGATGACGGCCTGGAATGGATTGAACTACCTGCTGTTCCGTGTTGGGTATCCCGTCCATATATAAGCACTGCTTTTGGAGGTCCCTATCATGAATTAAGATGACGGCCTGGAATGGATTGGAAGAAAAAACACAATTCTGTGATACTCACCTGTAGAATTGTTTTTTGTGTCGAATCTATTCCAGGCCGTCAGACCCGCCCTTTTGGGTTACGATCTATTTTTGATACCTTTTTTAATGGTGTTTTTTTCTATTTATAATAATATTTAGCATTGAAAAAAATGCTAGGTTGATATATCCATGTCTTGGATGCCTAGTCTTATGGAGTGGTAAAAAAAGGAAATATTTATAATCTGAGAGAAGAGTCTTGTATTTTGTCTCTAGTCTTTTGTTTCCGACAGGAAATATAAGTCAGCCTGAAGGATATGGGCCGGGAGGCGGAGCCACGCCTTTGTCTTACAGTCACGCCCTTCGGTCTAGAGAGGTTAACCCTATCGTGAATGAAGATGACGGCCTGGAATGGATTCGACAGAAAAAAACAATTCTACAGGTGAGTATCAAAGAATTGTGTTTTTGTCATATGGCAAAGGTATTTGATAGCAGACAGGCAGTTTGTGTGTATTGATAAGGATAAGTTGATCTTTATTTCTCAGTGTTGAGAAAGGAAGTTCTATGTTCCTTATCTAAAGGACTACCACAAAAAAGCATGAACCAATCAGCTACCTTTTAAAGTATAGTTGGCAGTAAATCGTGTGGGGGTGCAGGTCACTCTGCAGCCACATACCACTGGTTGGGGACCCCCTACGTTATGTATTTAATATTTTTATAACAAAACAGTCCCCAGTTAAAAGACCCCCTGCTGGGTCTCTCACACACCTATCCTGAGATGGAGCCACAGCGTCTCAAGCCATAAACACCCCCCCCCCCCCAAATGCAGGGAACTGTCTCCTTCACAAACAATTCAAAGGTTCTGTAGGTGCCGACATAAAACTGACCATAACTAGACAGCTATCTGTCCCAGCACCAAGTTAGATACAGAATCTGAACCCATGCCTAGTTCTTTCATTGCGATATGGAGCCCAGAACCTGATAAAATTGAGATCTATGGTTCTGACCCATCTGAGAACCCCATCTTTGCATTCTACAGATGTGGCACGCCAAGTTTTGCAGGTCTTGACACAGACACATAGGTGAAGTAATTAGTGCAGCAGCAGAGTTACAGAGCAGCTATGTGGAGCTCCACAAAACTTTAGCTGTTGGTGGACCTTGTAGGAAATTGTTGGGAACTACTGTTTTAGACAGTTGTTAAACAAATCTAGCAGAAATCTGCCTGTGGCATATATACCCCAAGAATCTACAACTTTTTTCACTTCCTGTGTAGTATGTTACTGACTTAATTTACAGATTGATTGTATTTTGCATTTGCTGTATGTTCACATACAGAAGTACACATTTTTATTGGGATTAGGTGCTGTTTCCTGTTGTCATAATACAATATTTTCCTGTTCCAGGTCTTATCCAGCCCATCCCCAGGAACAGTCAATTTTTTCAGAGTTACTTTATTAACAGCTACACACATGAAGTAGATCGACCATACAAGTGCTACTACTGTCAACGTGCCTATAAAAAATCCTGCCACTTAAAGCAGCATATCAGGTAATAAAATATTTGACACACTTGCATACATGTATGTATCAATACATTAGTTCGGTCTAGGTTTAGATTAACTGTATTATTATTATCATCATTATTCAAAACAAAACTTAAGCTTGCCTGTGTCTCAGTGACACCCAAAGTTTTCTGCAAATGCCCTTTTTTGTAGCCAAACCTCCAGCTTTCATTTTTGCAAATTTTCACTCTGAGAGGTCTCAGACTTCACATTGTGTGGCACACATCATTTCCTGATTGCATACATTTTACCTTTACGGTCTGTATGATGAGAAACTGAAATAACAGACAAGCCGTGAAACAGCAACCCTTCCTTTAGAGACTGCAGTGTAACGTTCTGGCTATGACTTACACAGGCTAGACAGAACATTTCAGGTACGACCTTGCAGCAGGAAATAATTCACTAACAAAACACACCTCATACAGCAGCTTAGCAGTAATATGCTATCAAGGATGTAAAACATGTTTACTTTTATTTTAAATTACCTTATTTTTCGCCCTATAAGACGCACCTGCCCATAAGACACACCTAGGATTTGGAGGAGAAAAATAAGAAAAAAAATATTCTAAGCTAAATGTTGTGCTAAAACACCCCATTACAGGCAGTGTGGCATTCCCCCATCCCATTCCCCAAGGGAAGTGTGGCATCCCCCCATCCCATTCATAATGGGCAGTGTGGCATTCTCCCCTCCCATAGGCAGTGTGGCATACCCCTATCCCATTCCCATAGGCAGTGTGGCATGCCCCTATCCCTTTCCCATAGACAGTGTGGGATGCCTTCATCCCATTCCCATAGGCAGTGTGGTATTCCCCCCTTCCTATTCTCCATATAGGCAGTGTGGCATCCCCCCCATATCATTCCCCATATAGGCAGTTTGGTATTCCCCCCATACCATTCCCCATATAGGCAGTGTGGTACTCCCCCCTCCAATTCCCATATAGGCAGTGTGGCACCCCCCTGCATTCCCATATAGGCAGTGTGGCATTCCCCCCTCCCATTCACATATGGGCAGTGTGGCATGCCCCTATCCCTTTCCCATAGACAGTGTGGGATGCCTTCATCCCATTCCCATAGGCAGTGTGGTATTCCCCCCTTCCTATTCTCCATATAGGCAGTGTGGCACCCCCCTCCCATTCCCCATATAAGCAGTGTGGCATCCCCCCCATATCATTCCTCATATAGGCAGTGTGGTATTCCCCCCATACCATTCCCCATATAGGCAGTGTGGTACTCCCCCCTCCAATTCCCATATAGGCAGTGTGGCACCCCCCTGCATTCCCATATAGGCAGTGTGGCATTCCCCCCTCCCATTCACATATGGGCAGTGTGGCATTCACCCCCCCATTCACATATGGGTTGTGTGGCATTCATCCCCCCCTCCCCATCCCATATAGGTAGTGTGGCATTCATCCCCCCCTCCCCATCCCATATAGGTAGTGTGGCATTCATCCCCCCTCCCCATCCCATATAGGTAGTGTGGCATTCATCCCCCCCCTCCCCATCCCATATAGGTAGTGTGGCATTCATCCCCCCTCCCCATCCCATATAGGTAGTGTGGCATTTCCATCCCCCCTCCCATTCCCCCATAGGCAAAAGTAAAAAGAGAAAAAAAAAAAGTAAACTCACCTTTCAATCCTCCCCGCTGTCCTCACCGTCTTTACACAGACACACTGGCTTGGAATAGCGGTGGAGAGGTGGCAAGGACAGTGCAAGCGGCGGAGGCAGCTGCTCCGCCGCTTGCACTGTCCCTGCCACCTCTCCACGGTGCCAGCAGAAAGAGACACCCGGACTTAAACAGCGCGAGTGTCGGCCACGCTCACCGCTATACCAAGCCGAGTGTTCACTCTATGCTAGCGCTGCAGAAAGGAAGCGATGGGGGCAGCTGTATCTGCCACCTCCTCCGCAGCGCGAGAAGGCGGCAGACACAGCTGCCCCCATCGCCTCCTCTGCGGCGCCAGCATAGGGTGAACACTCGGCTTGGTATAGTGGCAGGTGCCGCTCGAGCGTCGGCCACGCCCACCACTGTAACAGGCTGGGTGTCTGGCTCTGTGGAGAAGGCTGCCTCTGCCGCTTCCGGGACAGCGCGAGCGATGGAAAGGTGAGTTAACTTTTTGCTTTTTATTTATTTTTTTGCCCACCTTCGCTCGATAAGACCCACTGATATTTCCCCCCAACTTTTTGGGAAAAATGAGTGCGTCTTATAGGGCGAAAAATACGGTAGCTCAAAACCTTATCAACTTCTTAAAAAACTAAATAAATATGCTGGGGTTCAGCTTTACTTTATACTCTTTTTTGTAGGTCTCACACCGGTGAGAAGCCCTTTAAGTGCACTCAGTGTGGGAGGGGCTTTGCATCATCTGGAGTCTTAAAAGCACATGTTAAAACACATACTGGATTAAGAGCTCACAAGTGCCCTATCTGTAATGGAGCCTTCACGACTGTCGGTAGTCTCCGTCGTCACATGGGCATCCATAATGACTTACGGCCATACATGTGCCCTTATTGTCAGAAGACATTCAAAACCTCCTTAAACTGCAAGAAACACATGAAAACCCACAGGTAAGTACAAATGATTTATTTATATTTATTCCGTATTTGTCTGCCTGTCTGCTGAATTTCTGAGTAAGCTTGAAAAGTAGAAACTTTTGGTTTCAACTGACCTGTATATCATATTCATCTTTTTTGTTTCAAAATGTCCAGATGTTGCAATTCATGTATATGGCAGCTGTAGGATTCATTTAAGTAAACCTTTATAACAATTTCACCTAAACCTCATGTGTTCATCCTGCAGGCCCCTGACCTGCCGTGAGTAAAGTGGGAGCGGTAAATAGAATTGACGTGTAAAGGTAGTTAAATAGGGGAACAGTAAGAATGGGCGATTGATATAGGAGTGGCACATTGTTGTCTCCCCACGTTTTGCAGTCCCTTCAGTGGTGGTTAATATCGCGCAACCTCCAGAAGGGCAAGTCATTTCTGACTCCGCGTTGGGAACTGGTTACCACGGATGCCAGCCTGGTGGGCTGGGGGAGCTTCTGGACGAAGCATCAGTTCCAAGGATTGTGGGGGCCTCAGGAGGCTCATTCTCCAATCAATGTATTAGAGCTTCGGGCCATACGTCTTGTTCTACTTCGACTGACCCATTTCTTACAGGGTCTGCCAGTTCAGATTCGGTCAGACAACCGAACAGCTGTTGCATACATCAGTCACCAGGGAGGGACTCGCAGTTGGGGTGCCCTCCGGGAAGCGTCTCTGATCCTTCAGTGGGCAGAGATCAATGTTCCCTGCATATCAGCAGTTTACATTCCAGGGATAGAGAATGTGGAGGCAGACTCCCTGAGCAGGGGATGTTCTCTCCAGGGAGAATGGTCTCTCAATCCAAGGGTCTTTCAGTTCCTCTGTCACAAGTGGGGGACTCCACGGTTGGACCTGTTTGCTTCTCGTCACAATCACAAGCTGCCAGCTTTTGTGTCTCTATCCCAGGATCCTCTGGCAGTGGCAGCGGATGCCATGTCTCTAGCCTGGAAGGATCTGGGGTTCCTATATCTGTTTCCCCCATTCTCCATGATCAGCAAGGTGGTGCGCAAGCTAGCACTGGAGGAGGTGCCAGCAATTCTGGTGGCGCCAAGGTGGCCAAGACGTCTGTGGTATTCAGACGTCGTAAGGCTGGCAGTGGATCGTGTCCATCTGCCTCTTCTTCCAGATCTCATCACTCAGGGTCAACTTTGTTACTCCAATTTACAAACGCTGGCTTTGACGGCATGGCTGCTGAAGTCTCCATCTTGAAAGAAGAAGGTCTTTCTGATGTGGTTATTCAGACTCTTATTTGAGCTAGGAAGAAGTCTTCCTCTGTCATTTATTACAGGACTTGGAGGTCCTATATTGATTGGTGTGAATCCAGGGCTTTGCCCTTTACAGTATTTTCTATTCCTAGAATTCTGGAATATCTGCAACGAGGTCTGGATATGGGATTACAGATTAGTACTTTGAAAGGGTAAGTCTCTGCCTTGGCAATTTTCTTTCAAAGATCGTTTGCTCTTCATCCTTTGGTTAAGACCTTTTTCCAAGGAGTCGCGCATGTGCGGCCTCCCAGAAAGCCTTTACTTCCTGTTTGGGATCTTAATTTGGTGCTTTCGGCTATGCAAGCTGCTCCCTTTGAGCCATTGCAGGATATTCCTCTTCCTATTCTTACTCAGAAGGTTGCCTTTTTGATTGCTATTGCTTCTGTCCGCCGAGTTTCTGAACTGGCGGCTTTGTCTATTCAAGCCCCTTATTTTGAGAGGCATCAAGATAAGGTTGTTTTCCATTTTAAACCGTATTTCCTTCCTAAGGTGGTGTCTGCTTTCCACCTAAATCAGGATATAGTTCTTCCTTCCTTGTGTCCTAAACCTAGTAACGACAAGGAAAGGGTCTTACATTCTTTGGATGTAGTTTGTTGTGTTAAGTACTATTTAGTTACTACCTCGGCCTTCCGCAAGACGGATGCCTTTTTTGTTGTGCCTTCTGGGCCCAAGAAGGGTTTTGCTCCTGCCAAATCTTCCCTTAGTAAGTGGATACGTCAGGCTATCATTGGGGCCTATATGGCGAAGGGGAAGGTTCCCCCTTTTCGTGTCACCGCTCATTCTACTCGTGCTATTGGAGCCTCTTGGGCTTTTCAGCACCAAGCTTCTGTTGAACAAGTCTGCAAGGCTGTGACTTGGTCTTCTGTGCATACTTTTTCTAAGTTTTACAAGGTTGATGTGCGGGCCTCAGCGGATGCTGTTTTTGGCCGCAAAGTTCTGCAAGCTGCAGTAATTTAAGTTATGCATTATTCCTTTGGGATCCCCACCCATTATAGACACTGCTATTGGATGTCCCAAGTGTCATGAATATCGGGAAGTGGGGGGTGTGACATACTAGGAATAATACCATTTTGTGAGATACTCGCCTGTAAAATGGTTATTACGAGTATGTCACACCCCCCACTTCCCCTGCCCTTTTTTGTTCGAGGGATCCTTTATATGGTGATTATTATTATTATTTCAAATAATTTTACAATTATTGAATATAATTGGCTCTTTTTGCTCTAAGGGATCCTTTATTTGGTATTATTATTTCAAATAATTTTACAGTTATTGAATATAATTGGCTCTTTTTGTTCTAAGGGATCCTTTATTTGGTATTATTATTCTCATATAATTTTGGCTCCTTTTTTCCATGTCATCTCTGCAAGATCGCCCTCTACAGGCCGGGTTCCCAAGTGTCATGAATATCGGGAAGTGGGGGGTGTGACATACTCGTAATAACCATTTTACAGGTGAGTATCTCACAAAATGGTATTTTTCTATAATAATTGTAGCCTTAGCATTGGGTGTGGCTGTCGGATGGGTTCCTGATGTAACAGCCCCGGGATAACTGGGAGGAGCCAGGGTGATTTAACTAATGTCTCATGAGAGAGAACCGTGATCACTTCGGCCAGTGAGGAGCCACCAGAAGGACTCTGGCCTGATTCTTCTGGATCTTCTGTACCACCATTGGAAGAATTATCATCAGAGGGAAGGCATAACAAAGCCAGAATTTCACTTCTGAAGGAATCTAAACCCCAGGCTAGAGGGTCCCTTGACAGAGAGAAGTACTTCTGGCATTTGGTATTTTCCTATTGCATGGCACGGCTTGCTTCAAGAAGTCCTTACGTATGGGTTATTCCACCACAAGGTGTAGCCGGCCATAGGCTTTATGGTGAGCCTACTGAGGGATGCAAAGTTCCTGTCCTAGCTTCTGAGGGGGTGAGTGTTTTGGGGACTGTGTGCCCTATTTCTCTAGTGTCCGGCACCCCCCCACGTCCCTGGCCTGGCTCTCGCCGCTGCCTGTTCGCTCTCCTCCCCCCCCCCCCATCCCCGGCGTGAGTTCGGGGGGGGGGGGGGGTAGCGGCGAGTGTTTTTTTTCTATTGTGTCTATGAATTGTGTTTTTAACGGCGTCTTCCGCCGCTTTGTACTCTGCTCGCGGCGGGCGGCGCTATAACTTGTGTGCGTTGTTGCATTGTGACGGCGCCGGCGCGGTCACGTGAGTGCCGCATTCGCGCTCTTCGGGGGGGCCTGCCCCTCAAGGTTCCTCTGCCGGCGCCATCTTGAGTCTGCTGCACTTCCGGGGCTCCTCTTCCTCCCTGGGCTGCGGCGGTGATCTCCCTGTGTCGCTTCCTCTTGTGGCCTGGCGGCTTGGTGATCCTGCGGTCTACTTGGTCTGTGAGTCCCCTTTTGGGGGTTTTGGTTCCTTAGGGCATGTGCTGCGGGATGCTTATGTACATGTTACATATGTCTTTCAGGTGGGACAACTGTGGGTTGTGGTTTCTCCCGGTTCTGCTCCTTATACCCCCCTCATCTCCCCTTTACTGGTTCTGGGGGCATCCCTTGGGGGTGCATCCCGGGTGGCTTTTTTTACTAGCCCTTAACCTGTGCTGGCCTATTGCGCCTGTGTTAATCACCATATGGAGGCTCCTGGGGATAGTGTGCTCGGGGGTCCTTCGGGGCAATCCCGGCTGTGTGCCATGTGTGGGGTATCCCCTTTGAGTAACAGTGCCGCGGTGTGCGTGCCGTGCGCCCAGGGTATCGTTGCGACCCAGCTCTGCTTCCCCTTCAGCATCGCCTACCCCTCCGCGCCTACATTTAGCCCCCAGTGAGGGGGGATACTAGCAGGGGTCACAATCTGATCTGGCACTGCGTGTGGCCAGCATTGAAAGGCAGCTTGCCAGGCCTTTTCCACGTAAGGCCTCTGGCAAGAAGCGGCACCTGGATCCTGCGCCCTCTTTCTTTCCTCACATTTTTGGCTCACATTTTTGAAATCTTGTCCCCCCTGAGGTGGCTAAGAGGATGCAGGGTGAGCTATTTCATCCTGATAAACAGCGTCTGGAGTTCCCTGAGCAGAGCCATTTCACTAATATGGTGCTCAAGGAGTGGGAACGTCCTAGTAGATTACCCGCGGTGCCCAAAGGGTTGGATAAGAGGTATCCTTTTCCTGCTGACCTGGTCAAGCGATGGGCGATTCCCCCTGAGGTGGACGCTCCCGTTCTAGGGCTGTCCAACACCTCGGTCATGCCTTCCCCTGATACCACTACACTGCGGGACAGCGAGGACCGGCGCATGGATTAGTTGGCCTGCCATGCTTTAAGTTTGTGGGGGCTGGGCTGTGTCCGGTCTGCGCCGCTGCCATTACAGCTATTGCCCTTAAGAAACAGCTCAAGCGTCTCCTCTATGACGCTACGGCTGGTAGGAGGGGGGAGGATTATAGGGCCCTCTTGCTTTGCTCGTGGTCGTCCCGGTCTCTCATGGGGTTCCAAGCCCAAACTCCAACCCTCTCAGGCATGAGGAGGCGCCCTCACCCTTCCGGGTTGGGGGACGGCTTCGGCTCTTTGCTCATGTCTGGAGGCTCTGCGTCTCAGACCGGTGGATTCAGGAGGTGGTGTCCTCCAGTTACAAGATAGAGTTTGCAGCCTGGCCACCCCCAAGATTCATCAGATCCCGGATGTCTCAAAACCCTCTGTCAGCTCAGGGTTTGCGCCTTGCGGTTCAACAACTGTTGGAGTCAGGAGTCATTTGCCTGGTGCCTTCCCAGGAACGGGGTCAGGGGTTCTACTCCAATTTGTTTACAGTCCCCAAAAAAGACAGGTCCTTGAGGCCCATCCTGGACTTGAAGGGTCTCAACAAGTTTGTCAGGTTCAAGCATTTTCGCATGGAGACGCTACGCTCGGCTGTCAGTACCTTTCGCCCGGGCGACTTCATGACCTCCGTGGACATCAAGGATGCCTATATTCACTTGCCAATCTTTCCAGGTCATCAGAGATTTCTCAGGTTTGCTCTAGAGGATCAGCATTGCCAGTTTGTGGCTTTACCGTTCGGTATCACCTCGGCGCCTCGGGTGCCTTTATTATCTCCTGGTTTCTTGAATAACTGCTTGTTAACGTTGGATTGGTCTATTGGTGATCCTGTTTTTATATGGTACCGGGAGAAGCCACAACTCTTCTGCAGTACACTGCGCCATGCCTTGTGGCAGAATAACCCATACGTAAGGACTTCTTGAAGCAGGCCGTGCCATGCATAGTAAAAGCAATTCTACAGGTGAGTACTCACAGAATTGTCTTTTCTTTTTGAAGCAAAGACATCTATGCCATAAGACCTTGTTATCAGTAGAAAGGTCTGCTGATCCAATTCCCATTCTGCTTGATCCCCCCTGACCCTGCTCAGTAAGTCCGCTTGTGACTCCTGAAATTGTTGTCCCAAGCAGTGAGCCCCCCCCCCCCACCCGAATGCACTTGTTTCCGCGGGGCTAATGAGGGAATCCTCCTGGTGCCAAGGCCTGCCCCCCACCAGGTTTTGAATCTGGGTACACCAAGTAAGATTTTGTCTGACCTGATCTGAGAGCGTCGCCATCCAATCCAGAGACAGTGGAGACCTGTCCCATGCCCCCAGAAAGAAGTTCTGACCCAACAAACCCAGGACCCTACTGGGTTGTGTTGAAGTTGTGACACACCCCCTTGGCTTGTGGCAGAAAGATCTTTTGTACCTGAGTATCGAATCCAAGGTTAGAGCATCTGCAACCTGGAATGAGATTTGATTTTGCAGAAACCCATCCTAGCTTTCGCAGAAACTGCATGACCATCTGCAGAAGATCTGTCCACTGCGAACAAGAGCAGATCGTCTAGATAAGCAATGATGTTTATCTTCTTCAGTATGAGATAAGCTATTGTCTCCGCCAGAGACCAGAGGAGCCGAAGAGAGCCCGAAGAGCATTGCTCGGAACTACCAATTAGAAACATGAAGGTATGCATCCTGAAGCTCTATAGAGACCATCAGGGCATCTCTCAAAAGAATGTCTCTGATAGTGTAAACCTATTCAATTCTGATTTTTTTTTTTTTTATTTTAAACTGCGATTTAAGGTTTTTAGATTTAGAAATAATTCAGAATTCAGAATCTGCTGCACTAAACATACATGGGTGTAAACTCCCTCCTCTTTGAAAAGTCCTGGAACTGGCTCTATCACTGCCTTGTGATAGCGTTTGGAAATGACTCCCGGGTAGGCTTCTCTTTTGACCCCTGTCTCTGGGAGGCTGGGTCAATAGAAAATGGTTGTGCGGCCATTGGGCAAATTCCAACTTGTACCCTTCCTGTACTATTTGAAGCACAAAGGGACTCTTGGAGATCTCCTTCCAAGCAGGAAGAAAATGAAGGGCGCCCCCCTCCCACTTGACTGTCAGGAACGGGGCTGGAGGCCACACTACTCACATGTGTTCTCACCGAACGCGGACGATACCCAACCTGCCCTGGTCTGTGAATGCTGAATGTAGCCCTGGTCTCCTGAGCTGCCTCTGCAGAGCCATGGACCTCGCGGCAGCATTCCTTGGAGCCTGGCACCCAGCGAGGACAGAAAGAGGCCTGGAGAACCTTGGCATTCGAAATGGGACCCCCCCCCCCCCCAGGTAACCAAGTCCAAAAACATGCGCTGGTCCTGGTGTTCCACCGTCCAGTTCCCGACTTCAGGTGGAATACCTCTGGGGGATCTGGACCAGCCATCAACCCCTAGGAAACAAAACAATAAACCGGGACGTTGCTCCTCCACCTGTTTCCTGAGGAGGAAACACAAATCACTGAGGACCAGAGGGAAGGGCCTATTAATGCTATTCCATTAATGCTCTTAGAGGACGCTGGGGGACAGAAAGTGTCTTCTGACTATGCCACTATGCATTGTGGGATTGCTTTTCCTGACCCCATCTCTGCTTTGTCTGTGCTTTTCCTGCCCCCTGAACTTGCCCCCCCCTCAATATGTGATGCTTCTGAAGCAAGATGGCTGCACCCGTATCCTAGAGTCCTGAAAATAGTTGCAGCCCAGTGGGGGAAAGAGTATTAAGTAAGTGACTAAAAATGTAAAATATATTCATTTTAAATGCTGGGTAATGGTTTGGACTTTTTACTAAATGATGCTGAAGGGCTGAAGGTTTAACCCTTTAAACCGGACCTTCAGCGTGATTTAATGAAAAGCCCAAACTCTTAAAAAACGGTTCCCCAGCATCTAAAATTAATATATTTTAAGTTTTTAGTCACTGACTTATTATTCTTTCCCCAACTGGGCTGCAACTCTGTTCAGGAATTTAGGATACGGGCGCCGCCATCTTGACTCAGAAGCATCACACTTACTGAGGAGAGGAGAGTGGCATAAGGTACAGGGGGGCAGGTTATAGCTGTGCTTTGCTCAGACAGAGCAGAGCTGGGGTCAGGTAAAGGTCAGCAGTCCCAGAATTCAGAGCAGCACAGTCAGAAGGCACTTCCTGTTTGCAGGCTGCCTGAAAAGATGGCGGCTTCCATAAGCCGCCATCTTGGATGTTTAAAGGTTCATAACATGCAGTAGATGCAGGTAGGATGATTTTTAATGGGGACAATCTGTATGTACAGGGTGTGGGAAACATATAAGATACACTCTTATTCAGAGTGAAGGTCCGCTTTAAGTGCCAGCCTTCCTAGAATTTTTGTTGCCAGACCTCGTTTCCCTATTTTGCGCTACAAATGTTCAACCTTGATATTTGAAGGGATTTCCAGGGATTTTTCCAGGAAAATTATATATTGTTTTTTCAGTCTGTGCTTCAACAAAAAATGTCGTCTTTGGCCTTTTTTTAGTGTATTCTCAATACTTTTGGGTGAAATATGTTAAAAATTTTTTTAAAAAAATCTATTTTTTGCAATTTGTAGTGTTTTTTTTTTTTGTAATAAAAGATGTAAGTTTGTCAATAAAATCTTATTGCTTGTGAAATCCCAATTTCTCCCGGTTACAGCGGTACCGCATATGTATAGGTAGACACCCCATTCTTGCCCAGGAGACCCCCCCAAACTGAAAAGAGCACTTTATAACATTTACAAATAAAACACAACTACTATCCACACTATAAACATAAGGGTTTAATAAAAAATGACATAGGGTCCCCCCTCTTTGGGGGGGGGGGCATTTTTGTGGGGAATTTTAAGGGTTAAAAACCCTTAAAAATCCCAAAAAAATGACATAGGGTCCCCCTTACCCAGCATAACCAGCTTGGGACCAGCTATGGGGGCTTGTAGAATAGGGTGCAGGGGTCAGCTTTGGTGGCCCCCCCGCTCTGCCAGCTACAAGCTCCGTGGGCCGGGCTCTTCTGCTCCCCCCCCCCCGGGCTTTGGGGAGGCAGGTTGGGGGTGCCGGGGGCTAATGGTAAGTCACCCGCTAGCCGCAGGTGACTTGCCAGCCCCCAGCCTTGTAAACTGGTATAGGGGTCTCATGGATCCCTTACCAGTTCACAAAGGGTTAAGTGTAAAAAAAACACAGACACAAGGTGAAAAAATATTTTATTCGTTTTTTTTTTTTTAATAATGATCTCCCAGCCATCCTCGGCCACTGTGTCCCACGCTGATCAATCTGGCTTCTGCTCTCCTGCTGCTGCTGCTGGAAGCCTTTTATAGCTGCTGGCAGGGCGCATAGGGCCCCCCCTGGGGGAGGGAAAGGGGCATTTTTTTGGTCATTTTAAGTGTTAAAAACCCTTAAAAATGCAAAAATAAAATGACATGGGGTCCCCCCTGCCTATCATAACCAGCCCAGGACCAGCTATGGGGGCTTGTAGAACAGGGTACAGGGGCCAACTTTGGTGGCCCCTCCACCCTGCAGCCTACAAGCCCACATACCCTCTGTGGGCCCGGGCTCTTCTGCCCCCCCCCCCGGGCTTTAGGGAGGCAGGTAATTGGGGTGCCGGGGGTTAATGGAAATTCACCTGCTAGCTGCAGGGGACTTGCCAGTCCCAGCCTTGTGAACTGGTATAGGGATCTCATGGATCCCTTACCAGTTCACAAAGGGTTAACAATGAAAATAAACACACAGAGACATAAGGAAAAAAATGACATTTATTTATTTTTTTTTCTTTACTTACCTCCGATCCTCCTCTGTCCCCCCGGCGATCCCCGATGACAGCTGCCGGGTGCTTGGTGGAGGGAGGCTGGGGATGGGGCGAGGGATCACAGCCCTCTCCCCCTCCCAATCTCTCTCCTCCAAGCACCCGGCAAGACTGATCGTCTCGGGTGAGGGTCAGAGAAGCCGGCTGCTGTGTGACGTCATAATGACGTCACCCGACCCTCAAGGGGTGGGGCTAACACCCGCGACCCAGGAAGTGGGGGGGAGAGGGTGATTTCGCGCCCTCTCCTCACCATGGAAGACCCCGGGGGCGATTGAAGGCCCCTCCCCCCCCCCCCCCCCCCCCCGGTTATGAGAAGACCCCTTTTATATTTTTTTTTCTGTGGGGGTTTAACCCTTTCACTGCCAGCCTACCTGCAGCTTTTGTCACCCTCTGTTGCCAGACCATGTTTCACTATTTTGCGCTACACATGTTCAACTGTGATTTTTGAAAAGATTTCCAGGGATTTCCCAGGAAAAATATATATTGTATTCTCAATACTTTTTAAAATCAATTTTTTGCAATTTGTAGTGTTTTTTTGTAATAAAAAATGTAAGTTTGTCAATAAAATTTTATTGCCTGCGAAACCCCAATTTCTCCCAGTCACAGCAGTACCACATATGTATTGATAGACACCCTTTCCAGCCCAGGAGACTCCCCCAAACTGAAACAGAGCTTTAAGAGATTTTCAGATAAAATACAACTATGCTATGCGCTATGTGCACCTTGCAGATTTTCCAGAAAAAACAATCATTTACATTTAAAATACCCCCCACAAACTATATATTCTCTGGAAGTACACACCTCAAGCTTTCTAGGCATACCAAGCTTGTTTATGTGGGCTTAGTTTTCTGGAAGTAATCCCTCAATGTATTCTTTGGCTGCACAAAGTTTCCCTAAAAAAGAATAAAAAGGAAGAATCAAGCCACATTTTCCTAAAAAAAAAAACTATATGCAAACAAGAAAAAACAAGTACAGTCTCAAAAAGCAACATGCCCCGAACAGTACGATACCCAACATGCATAGGTACTGTTAAGGGAAGAGTTGGCAAACACCCCCAAACTAACAGTAATTTTACTTGAAAATTTCAGCTCTGCAGACAAAATGCACACCTTGCAATTTTTCAACCAAAAGAACCCTTTACATTTGGAATATCCCCTATAAACCTGAAAGTACACATGTTAAGCTTTCTAAGAGTACCCAGCATGTTGTAGTAGGCTCACCTTTCTGGAAGTAATCCCCCAAAGAATTCTTAGGTTGCACAGGGTTTCCCTAAAAATGAATTAAAAAACTGAATAAATAAAATGTTTTCCTAAAATATAAATATGCAAACAAGAAAAAACAAGCTAAATCTGAAAGGTCCCCCGAGCAGAACAATACCCAACATGCATAGGTACTATTAACCTTTTTATTTCAATATATCTTTATTAGGTTTTTACATTGTATATGAAACAATAGGTAGAGACAGAAACATAGAGGATCACAGGGCGAAGTAGGGACAGCAGCCAAATACAAAGCATCACAATCTCGTTCGGCCAAGGGGGATCCCATCATACAGCGTTCTCCCATTGGGGCACAAACTAGGATCCGAAAGAGGATATCTGCAGCCAGTGCCCGGGGACGACCTTCCTCTTTACGCTGGGCTAGCGCCCCAGGAGGTGACCTCCCCTCTTCAAGTGAGCCCACCCCTCATCGGCCTTTACCGGTAAGTAGCGACCGAGTCCATTTTCCCCAGCGATCAAAGGGAAAAGAGAAGCCAAAGAGAGAAAAGGAAAAAGAAGGAAACAAGAAAAACGAGTGAGGGAAAAGAAGGAAGGAAACCTTGAGGCCCGGTGTCCGGCGCCCAAACCCCAATCCCCCCCCCGACCCCACCAAACCGCATCTCCCCAACCAAGAGGGAACCCGGCCCTCCCACTCCACCACCACCCCAGCTAAAACTCCACAGGTTCCAATAACGCCTGAAAGTCAGGTGAGACCCGTGATACCTCCCAGAGTGTCCATGTCTTAAGAAACCTCTGAGTACTCTGCTCAACCCTCTCCAGAGTCAGCTCCTCCATCCTCATGATGCTCTCTACCTCCCCATACCACTCCAGCAGGGAAGGGGCAACAGTAGTACGCCAGTGCCTGGGGATCACTGATATGGCGGCCGTGAGCAGGTGTCTCAACAGCCCCTTCTTGTTCACCGATACTGACCCAGGGATCATTGACAAGAGAGCAACCTGCGGCGTGTGAGGAACACTTTCAAGAGTCAAGCGCTAATAAATTCCAAGCACTCCCTCCCAAAAGACCCTCACCATAGGACATTCCCACCAGATGTGTAACACAGTCCCCAGGGCCCTCCCACACCTCCAGCAGTCCCCGGACTCTGCCCCCCCAAACTTCACAAGGTCAGATGGGCATCTATACTATCTCGCTAGGATTTTATAATTCGGTTCCTGGGCTCTACATGCCATGGACAATTTGTGGGTGAGCACAAAGGACTTCTCCCAGTCATCAGATTCAAATGTGTGGCCCAACTCCTCCTCCTATTTCCTACAAAACTGGGGTAGCACTCTACCCTCCCCCTCGTCCTGAAGGATCTTGTACAGAGTAGAGATCACATGCTTAGGGGGGGAAGGATCCCGCAGGAGCCTTTCCAATGGTGTAAGGGGGCAGACAAGAGAGGCCGGCATCTGAGATCTAACAAAGGCAGCCAGCTGGGCATGCAAAAGCCAGGAGATATTTCTATGTCCGCCTCGAGCCCATAAGTCAGAAAGGGATGGAACGCGTACATCGGCACCCGCCCTCGAAACTATGTCTCCCAGTCTGGTGTCTTGAGAGGCTTCCCAGAGGAGAAATGACCTAGAGTCCATCCCTGGGGGGAAAGCCGGGTTGTCGAATAGCGGGGTAAGAGGTCCAGGCCTAAGAGACAACTCCCCCCGCCTCAAGAATCTATCCCATATCGTCAGCAAAGGGCCCACCAGATACGGCAGCTCCGGTCTCCCAGGGCGATATGAGGGGTCCACCCAAGGCAGAGCCACCAGTCTGATGGGAGATATGTCCCCCTCAATATTAACCCAACACTTTATCGTCCTTATGGTGGAACCAGTCCGAAAGACGCACCAGCACTGAAGCAGCATGGTAAGTCCTGAGGTCCGGAACCCCAAGTCCCCCCCCTGTGCTTAGGCCTAAAGAGAGTAGCCCTCCGTACCCTGGGCCTCCCGCTGCCCCAGATGAATTTAAAATAGGCCCTTTGGAGCGTTTGAAAGAAACCCCGTACCGGAGCCAGAGGTACTGCCTGAAATAAGTAAAGGAACCGAGGTAATATGTCCATTTTAAGGATGTTTATGTGTCCCAACCATGAATATTGTTTTTTACTGTATGAGTTGAGGTTGGTGACCGTAGATTGAAGGAGCGGGGCGTAATTAAGTCCATATAGCTTCCCCAAGTCTGAGGGCAACTGCACCCCCAAATATCTTATGGCCTCCCCCTGCCATTTGAAGGGGAAGTTCGCCTGTAGGAGTTGCTGAGTCCGAGCATCAAGCGAGACATTCAAGATCTCCGTTTTAGATAAGTTCACTTTAAAATTGCTAAGGTCACTAAAGCGTTTGAACTCTGTTAAAGTAGATGGTATAGATATATGCGGTGAAGTTACATACATGAGCAAGTCATCAGCAAAGAGAGAGATCTTATGCTCCCTCCCCCCACAGGCGATCCCCCTGATAGACGGATTGGCCCTCAGGGCATTGGCGAGATGCTCCATGACTAACACATAAAGCAGTGGGGATAAGGGGCATCCCTGACACGTGCTATTTCGGATACCAAAAGAGCCAGACAGGTACCCATTGACCTTTACCCTTGCGGTAGGATCCTGATACAGAGCCATGATTCTAGACAGCATAACCGGGCCTAAACCCACCTGAGTCAGTGTGGCTTTCAGAAACCCCCAGTGCACCCTGTCGAATGCCTTTTCCGCGTCCACCGTCAGCATGCAAGCCGGAATGGCCCGCGACTGTGCGTAGTGCATCAAGGAGATCGTCTTAATGGTGTTATCTCTTGCCTCCCTTCCCGAGACAAACCCCACCTGGTCTAAATCGATCAATGAGGGGAGCAGCGGCTGCATTCTGAGAGCGATCATTTTGGCATATATTTTCAAATCGACATTGACCAATGAGATTGGTCTGTAGCTTCCCGGCAATGTACTATCCTTTCCGGGCTTAGGAATGACCGCAATGTGCGCCTCCAGGGCCTGTCTCGGGAAGGGACAGCGATCCGAGATTGAGTTATACATACTTAACAAGAAAGGGGGCGATCACCGTCCCCATCAATTTGTAGAATCTGGGGGTAAACCCATCAGGGCCCGGACTCTTACCCGCGGGGGCCTCCCCTATAGCCGAAGCACCTCCTCCAAGGTTAATGAATCCTCCAGCGATTCGCAGTCTTCTGGAGGTAGGACTGGGAGGGCTGTCTCCCTGATATAGTGTACCATCAGAGCGCTCTCCCCCCGGCATGACCTAGGGGTAGAAGAACTCTCGATGTTGTAAAGCCTGGAGTAAAAAGCCTGAAACTCGCCCGCTATCTGGGGAGTCTTATGGACCTCCAGTCCCCCCTCCCCCTTGATAGCAGGGATGAACGTACAGCCCTGCCTATGGTGGAGAGACCGGGCCAGCATCCTACTACATTTATCAGTGTGCTCATACATACGGGCCCTACATTTGTCCCGGTACTTGAGGAAACACTGATCATAAAGTTTCTTCAAGCACTGCCTGGCGTCCAGCAGCTCCCTCAAAACTGGTCGAGCGGTGGTGGATTTGTGTGCCTCCTCCAATTCCCTGATACGCTCCAGGGCCACTCCGATCTGTTTCGCCCTCTCCCTCTTGAGCCTGGACCCGTGTTTAATGAAGACCCCCCCGTAGTACACACTTGAGGGCCTCCCACTGTAATGGCAGCGGAGTTGGGTCATTTACATGGTCCGAATGGAAGTTTGCAATAGAGGTCTTTATTTCTTCTAGACAAACGGCATCCTTCAGCAAATTATCGTTCAGACGCCAATTGTATTGCCTAGGTGCCACTTCCGGGATCGGGAGGCTCAAGAAGACAGGGGCATGATCCGACCACAGTATCCGCCCAATAGAGGTATCAGGGTCACGCGAGACCGCGTGGTTGCTTAGAAAGATGTAGTCCAGTCTACTATATGTGTTGTGGGGGTGGGAGAAAAACGTGTAATCCCTGGCCCCCCCATGTTGGACCCTCCAGGCGTCTACAACATGGAGGGAGCGGAGGGCCCCTCGGAGACTATTCAGCTTAGAGAAGGGTATTGCTGACTTACCCTGAGGAGAATCGGATCCAATACTAAGGGCAATAGATACTCCCTTAGACTTGTTTTCTGGGTTGGGGGCTATGAAACCATCTATCATAATATCTGTTTCTAATCTCCGGGACTTTCCCCTGGCAAAAATGAGTCTCCTGTAGCATGAGAATATCCACCCTTTCCTTGTGGAAACCATATAATATTATTTTCGCCCTCTTTTCAGGTATGTTCAACCCCTTAGCATTGAAGGTACATATCATGAGACTGGCCATGCTAGACTATTGACCAGAGTTACGGCTCGGGGGCAGGGCACCCCGTACCAGTCAAGGGAGTCAAAGGTCAGCGGCACTCGGCGCGTAAGGTCCGAGCCAAGGACCTGACGCCCAGGGGAGAACAGGGGGTAGTGTAGAAGAGGGTAATAGAAAATAGGAAGAGAGAATAGAGACCCCAATGGGGTTTAGAGATTAAAGAGAAAAATCCAACAAACCCTTCCTTTACAGAGGAGGGCAAACAAGAGTACTGAGGACACTGTCCTCAAACGCCGTACGCCACCTGCCAGACAAGGTCCAACAGGACAGCGCAGGACTGTTATTGGGAAAGTGACCTAGTGATTCAGGAGCCAACCCCCATCTGTTAAAGCACTCTAAACAGGCTCCCCTTCCACCCCACCCGCTCAGGGAGTAGAGGATACTTAAACCGGACCTTCAGCGTGATTTAATGAAAAGCCCAAACTCTTAAAAAACGGTTCCCCAGCATCTAAAATTAATATATTTTACGTCTTTAGTCATTAACTTATTATTCTTTCCCCCACTGGGCTGCAACTGTGTTCAGGAATTTAGGATACGGGCGCCGCCATCTTGACTCAGAAGCATCACACTTACTGAGTAGGAGGAGAGTGGGATAAGGTACAGGGGGGCGGGTTATAGCTGTGCTTTGCTCAGACAGAGCAGAGCTGGGGTCAGGTAAAGGTCAGCAGTCCCAGAATGCAGAGCAGCACAGTCAGGAGGCACTTCCTGTTTGCAGGCTGCCTGATAAGATGGCGGCTTCCATAAGCCGCCATCTTGGATGTTTAAAGGCTCATAACATGCAGTAGATGCAGGTAGGATGATTTTTAATGTGGACAATCTGTATGTACAGGGTGTGGGAAACATATAAGATAGACTCTTATTCAGAGTGAAGGACTGCTTTAAGATCACCAGGCAAGCACCCACTGCCGCCCCCCGGAGTGCCCCCAAACATGACCAAATCAGACTTAAGTATCAACAACCGGGGACCCAGGCCACCGCCACAAACGGGATCCCCCAACAATTGTGAAACCGGAGCATTGCCCCACCCAAAGAGCTAACCAAAACCAAGATATACTCACTCCCCCGACGACCCGGCCAGCGGACCAACCCCACCGCGACACACGCTCGACGGGCGGGGGAAGGCCGGCCCACCCACATAGGCCCGGGGGAGGGGCACGCAGAAACCACCCCAAACCCCGGCCCCACCCGGAAGGCCAAAACCCCCTGTTTGGTGCTGTGCCCCATAGTCACACTGGAGTATGATAGTCCTCGGCCGACGACCATCAGGATACTAGGGGCGGGGACGGGAGGGGCAGCGGAAAGACCAGGCGGCTATCATCGGGGGGGAGGGGCAAGGAGAAGGCGGGAAAAGGAGGCTTAACGATTCACCGCCCGTCCCGGGCCGCCCCCCCCTCCGGACCCGGCCATCCGGGGCCTCCGGGGAGCTCTCTGTGGCTAAGGGGCGGGGGGTCGAATACCAGCCAGACCGGGAATGGGTCGATCTCCAGAAAAATAAACAATCCCGGTAGGCCCGCCTTGCTTCTGAGGGCAAACGTGGAACCATCTTTACGCACTATGAGATGAAATGGGTGGCCCCACTTGTAGGAGGCCCCGATCTCCCGGATCATATCAAGGAGGGGTCGAAGCACACGTCTCATCTGTAGTGTGCAACGTGACACATCCGGCAAAATCACGATTTGCGAGCCCTTCCACTCGAGCCTTCCTCTCTCCCAAGCCAGGCGGAGAATGTCCTCTTTAATGGTAAAAAAGTGAATTCTGCATAATACGTCCCTGGGGGCTTGAGGGTCACCGGCTGGACGACCAGTCACTCTGTGGATCCTATCCATGATCAGTTCAGCATCCGGCGGTCTCCCCAGGAGGTAGTTGAATAATTCTGTTGCCCACGGGCGTAGAGCTTCCGAGCTGATCGATTCCGGGATACCTTGGATCTTCAGGTTGTTACGCCTGTTTCTGTTCTCCTGATCATCGGTTTGAAGCCGGAGGTCTACCAACTGTTGACGATGCAGCTCTTGATTCCTTTCCAGGGTTGCCAGGCGAGTTTCATGGTCTGAGCGAGAGTCTTCAAGCGAGGAGACTTTAGTATCCTGGGCGGAAGATTTCTGCTGTAAGTCCTCAATTTCTCTGCGCAGGGCCCGCTCGATTCTGGTCGCCACCGCCTCTAGATCTGCCTTTAGCTCAGCCTTGGTCGGGAGGCACTGCAAAATGTCTCGGAGGCATGTATCTGCAGGGGACTGCGGGAACAGCTGCCTGACCGGAGCCCGGGCGAGGGCATCCCGGATGGGGGGATGCAGAGACTGGCATCCACTTGGTATGATCCGGCGGGGCTTGGATCTTCCACACCGCCCGCGGACCCCCAGGCCGGGGACAGACCACTCGGCAGGTCGATGCTGGAGCCAGGTGACCACTCCAGAGGCGCAGCCTCCATGGGCGGGGGGGATGGAGTGCGCGGGCGCCCGGATCCCCCGGGTGTCGGGTGTACATCTGCCCACACAATTTGCCTGTCCTGGCCCCTGCTGACTCCCCCCATTGGTATGGTAATATTGGGGTGGACCAGGGATGAACCCCCAGTGGGCGATGGGCAGCGGCCCGGAGCCAGTCCCCAGATAGCATGGCCTTTTATTCCCCCCTCCACTGGGGGCATGCTTAAACATATGCTGCCCTCTGATTGACTGTAGGCCAGCTTATTGATTGCAGAGGCAGGTGCCTGTGGTGAGTCAGTCCAGCCCGAGCTCTGGAGTGCCGGCTTCCCCCCTCCGATGACGCACCGCTCCCCCGGCAACTGCCGGCATCCTTCAGTGCGCTCCCTGGCGGGGACGCAGCAGGCTCGGGGGAGCTCGGCTGCACCGATGAGCCCTCCGAGTCCCGACGCAGCTCCCGCCAACTCCTCCACTCCCGGGCAGATGACAGATGCGCCTCTCGCAGGCCTAAATCAGCTGAAAAATCAGGGGTTTCGGCGGAGCTCGCAGATCCACTCCTTTACTCCCTCATGGCCAGGCCACGCCCCCCACTATTAACCTTTTTAATTGCCAACCTACTTGAAGTTTTGTCACCCTCTGTTGACAGGTCATTTTTCCCCATTCTGCGCCATGTTTAACCGTGATTTTTGCAGGATTTGCCAGGAAAATTATAGATATCTATTTTGCAGCAGAGTTTAGGCTTTTTTATTATTAGGCTGTAATTTTTCTACAGTTTTTTAAAATATTTTTGTGTAAAAATAAATAAATATTTTTTAGACAATTGTCTCCTTTATTTTAAATAAAACATTTACTTTATTAGAGAAAACCATATTGCATGTGAAAGCCCAATTTCTCCCGATTACAACGGTACCACATATGTATCAGTAGCCCCCCATTCTTGCCCAGGAGACCCCCCAAACTGAAAATAGCACTTTATAACATTTACAAATAAAATACTACTACTATCCACACTATAAACATAAGGAAAAAATGGGGGGGGGGGACCCTTAAAAATCCATAAAAAATTGAAATGGGGTCCCCCTTACCCAGCATTACCAGCCCGGGACCAGCTATGGGGGCTTGTAGGAACAGAGTGGAGGGGCCAGCTTTTGTGGCCCCGCACCCTGCAGCCTACAAGCCCACATAGCCTATGTGGGCCCGGGCTCTTCTGCCCCCCCCCCCCCCCGGGCTTTGGCGAGGCAGGTAATAGGGGTACCGGGGGTTAACGGCAAGTCACCTGCTAGCGGCAGGTGACTTGCCAGCCCCCAGCCTTGTGAACTGGTATAAGGGGTCTCATGGACCCCTTACCAGTTCACAAGGGGCTAAGTGTAAAGAAACACACAGAAACAAGCAGAAAAAATATTTTATTATTATTTTTTTTACTTTTTAATACTTACCTCCCATCCATTCCTGTGTCCCACGCTGATCAATCTGGCTTCTGCTCTCCTGCTGCAGCTGGAAGCCTTTTTTAGCTGCTGGGCGACAGAACATAAGGCGTTAATTTAAAAAAAAAAAAGAAATGGGGTCCCCCTTACCCAGCATTACGAGCCCGGGACCAGCTATGGGGGCTTGTATGAACAGAGTGGGGGGGGCCAGCTTTTGTGCCCCCCCCACCCTGCAGCCTACGAGCCCACATAGCCTGTGTTGGCCCGGGCTCTTCTGCCCCCCCTGGGCTTTGGGGAGGCAGCTAATGGGGGTGCCGGGGGGTAATGGCAAGTCACCCGCTGCGGCTAGCGGCGGCATCCCCCAGCCTTGTGAACTGGTATAAGGGTTCTCATGGACCCCTTACCAGTTCACAAGGGGTTAAATGTTAAATAAAAAAGACACAGACACATAAGAGAAAAAATTATCTTTATTTTTTTTTTACTTTACTCACCTCTGATCCTCTGTCCCCCGGCGATCTGCGATGACAGTCTGCTTGGGTGTTTGGAAGAGAGAGCCTGGGGAGGGGGGGGGCGATCTCAGCCCTCTCCTCCTCCCCACCTCTCTCTTCCACTCTCCTCCAACCACCCGAGCAGACTGATTCTCTGTCTCGGGTGCTGGCATTAAGAGGGCTGCTGGTGACATCACAACAATGTCACCCGGCCCCGCCCAAGGGGGCGGGGCTAGCAGACCCGTTCCAGGAAGTGGGGGGGAGGGCAATTTCTGCCCTCTCCTCGACACGGAAGAGGCTGGGGGCAATCAGAGCCCCCCCCCCCCCAGTGAAGAGGACACCCGTCGGGAGATGGCGCGGCCTCAGGTAAATAAATGTCATTTTAAATAGATTCTACGTGCTTGCCACTTAAGCGGAGTAGAAGCGAGCACGTAGAATCTACGTGCTTGGCACTGAAAGGGTTAAAGTCAGCTACGTGAGTCTCACGTAGCTGGCACTTAACGGTAGGAGAGGGGACTACGTGAGACTCGCGTAGCTGGCACTAGAGGGGTTAAGCACCCCTGACCTAAATTATCTTGATCTAAAGATTGTAAATAAAAAACAATAGTAATCATATGTGTGCTTAGGAGATTACATTGTGATTGTATCTGCCTGAACTTTGTTTTGTTTATGCTCAAAGTGCAGCATGAACATGGGAGAGTGATACAGTTGACACAGAAAAATTGTGTTCAAAAGTTCCCTGGAGTAGCAGGAATGTATTGTGTAACATGGGTAACAATTAAATTCCACTGAGTTCACCAATATCAAAATCACATGCAAAACATGTTGAAAAACATGCGTACATTCCTCAAAAGTATCACACAGATCTTTATAAATAGCTGAAATGGAGCCAAATGCTGCAAATGCCTGTTGGAATAGCTAATTGAAAGAAGGAGCAGCATGGGACCAAAACTATAGCTGCAAGATCAGGAGGACAGTAGCAGGGGGAAACGCAATCTTTTAAAAAAGAAAATAATTTTCAAAGTTGCATTTCTATTTAAAGCACAGACACCATTGGTGACTGTATTTGGGGGTTATCCAACACAATTTCCCTTTTGGTCAGCCAGGACCGCAAGCTAATTAAATCAATCAAAACCAAAATGTGGCAACAGGCATACAATATAGGTTTATTTTAGTCCCTTGATATTTACTTTTCTGCTTCATTCAGCATTATATACATCAGTCTAGTATTTTTCTAGGTAATGCCTTATTTATGATTAAATAAGCTTCAAAATGTCCTGATTATAGTAATATTAATAAAAATAATTCTGCATTGCAAACTCAGTACAACACTTTTTTTTTACCTGGGCCTCTAAGTCCCTGGCACTTTCTTTTTATCTGGCCTAATTACAGTTGTTCTAATTGCAGAATGCGGATGGGCCCATTATTGTTCTCCGTCTGCTTTTACTATGAACAGAATGCATAGTGGTTATTATGTTTTATTTCTGCCATTTCCTGAGTATCTGTAATCTTCTGGGAACAATACATTTATTCATTTTATTTTCATGCATGTCCCCATAATAATTACTCTTATGTCCTGACAAATGCATCCAGCTTGTCAGAAAGAACAAGAGAATAGTAGTGAAAATGACCACCTTTGTTTGTTTCAGAATGCTATTTGAGCTTTTAAGAAATTTAACCCTGACTTTTATTATATTTTTCCTGGACTCTCTTTCTCAAGAATAGTATTTTTATATGCTGTAATTAAATAATGTGTTGTAGTGTTAGACTTTGACAGTTACAGTACTAAGTGACTTAAGATTGATTATAGGTGCCCTATTTAAAGTTGGTCCGTCCTCAGGAGGGCTCAGGTCAGGTTAAGAGGGCTCGACTTAACCTGACTTCTATATGCTACAAAAAATCTAAAAGACTGCCTTAATTTTCTTATAGCTGATCTCTACTGATCTACTGCTGTAGAAAGCTTTTTCTCTAGTCTAGCCACACTGGTTAGATAGTGACCTCCCCACCCCTTGTCTACATCACACAGAAGCTTTAGCCACTTTGTTCAGGGAGATACCCTTGCCTCTGCCTGTCTGTTTACTCCTTATTTGCTCACTTCCATCTGTGACCTGCATAGTGTAAACTACTAGGGGTTGCTATTAATTCCCTCTTGCAATTACCACATTTTTCGCTCCATAAGACACACTTTGTTACCACAAAGTTGGGGAAAATTCACCTAGAGAGATGGCCGTTCTTTACCATTTATTATTAATTGTTCTGGTATTTACCTATGCATGTCCTTATGCAAAGTAAAAACTTTCTTAACAATTAAATATAATTGTGACACAAACACCCATTACCTACTGTGTTCAAATTGCTGGTTTAAAAAAAATCAGGAGTTGAAAACTTTAGGGCTGTTCTGCCCTCACAGCTATAAACCCACTATATAGCTTTTGTGGTAGTCAAGACAGTCACACTGCATTTCGTCAAATGATCTGTTTATTCAAAACTGATTTGGGCATAAACGTTACTTACACAGGGGTTGGTTATAGTTGGCAACTTTACCCACTGCTTTCTCCTGCCAAAGACTATTGGTAAAACTGAAGGGGGTATATCCCAAGTTATAACACTATAAGCTTATAAAAGAAACCCTTTAGAATCATGCGTGTCCCAATAAGAAGTGCTACTTAGTGTCAGGGCTGTTTCTGGGGTGGGGGGGGGCAAGCATGTCTTTATCCAAGCCATCCTATTTTTTGCAGATAAGTCAGGAAGGGGCAGGAATGGCCTTGCTAAATTCCCACATTTTGAGCTTTTTTACATTTCTTCCTTTTACTTACAATAGTGAGAGCAGTTTTTGAGTCTTCTTTTATTAGCCAGCGTGACCAGGTTGCAATATGTGCATCTAGGCATTTCAGATGTTAACACTTTTTTAAACAATTTTATTTTTTAAATGTTCTTCCAACGCACTGACATTTTACTTCTGGCAATTTGCTTCTTCAGGTTCTGTATCCTTAAAATGCTAGACCATATTGGAAACATTGTAGGTTATATATTATTGGCGGAAAGACAAAGGTTACATGGTTTTCTTCCATTAATCAATGACTGTACCTGGCTTGTCTGGATTTTTGCAGTGCTCAGTATAAGGAATATTGAATTACATTTATTCATTTATTTTTTGGACAAAATGCAACAATGTACAATTTAACCACAGACACTTATCCTTTTTAATTTTCTTTAAAACATGATCAGATAATTGCGCTTTGCACATAACCGTTTTTTCCTGTCAATCATTTAGAACAAATGTTTTCCTTTCTGGCCCTGTCTCTGTTAAGGTTGTACAAATGTGAGCATTGGGTGGAATGTCTGCAGTTACACAGTTGTACTTTCATGGCAATTAAATGTTTACATGCATTGACCTAAGAATTCAATCATATGTGCTGTCCAATTTGAAATATGGACTTGACTCCCCCCCCCCCCCCCTCCTTTTCCCCCAGTCCCTGGAACTATGTACCCTTTACCAGTATTGTCAGAATACCTCCCCTTCATACTACTGGTAATCGGTCTGTAGTGAAGAAAGGGAACAGGGCATACATCGGGAGCCCTGGGTCCTAATTCTTGTTCAAGGGAAGAGACTTCCGGACCTCACACAGTTGTGTTATTATCTAATTGGGCATTGTGTATTGCAACAGTCAATGTCACTACTAGTATGCTGGCTTTATAGGATTAACTGAACAGCCCTTATTTTATGACAGGGCTATGGGAAAGGATTGTTTTAGTATTTAAAGATGTAATGTTTGCTATGCATATGATGATATAAGTATTAATCTCGCCTATCATTTTAGATATGAAGTGGCCCACCAGCTCCAGCAACACCAGCCTGCACCTCCTGAAGATACCCCAGTAGATCAAATTCATGTTTCCAATCAAATACAGGTGGAGATAGAAGGGGCTACTTTACATCAAACAAGCAATGTAGCCACACAACAGGAAACTATTTTACAACTCAGCCCCCAGCCAGATATGGATTCAGTCTCACCTGTGTTAGAGCAGACACTGGCAGAACAACCTCTACAAGCTGATGAAGGTAAAACATCAACACATATGTGAATATTTATGATCCCATCGGTATACGGTACTTATTTGCCTGTACATACATACCATAGAGGCAGGGGAGGCAGTTGCTACCAGCCCATGGTAGAAGGGGGCCTGTGCAGGCATCTGTGGGCCTGCCCGATGTGGTCCTTATGTCATTGCAGTATGCCAGCAGCCAGGGGAATAAGGTGATGGCATCTTTGTCCATCCTGTGAAACCTATGGCTCTTACCAGAGGGACTCCATACAGTCAGAGAGATCAGCTTTCTGTGATGTAGTAGTCATATCTCCATCTCAGTGCTAGTACAAAAAACTTTGTTAACTTAATTGGATGCAGCTCTAGTTACAATTGAAACATCCGTAACAAGCCTGGCTGTTACAAGACAGCAGGAGCTGCCCTTTTTTTTTTTTTTGTTACAATGTAATGGTAGGGACTCTGCCCTGCTTGTTACATGGCACAGTAGAGGCGTGCAAAACATAGAACCTATTAATATAAAATGGTCCTTCTGTGCAATAAGCTTAATACTGCCGGACTCTCATCAGATCAACAAAATCATATCTTTAGCTTCAGAAGCATGTAGGTCATGGTAATTGAAAATAGCCAGGGTGCCCAAACTACCTGGATGCATCCCTGTGCTTTGATTTGCAGGTCCCAATGGCTCAAAGGCCAAATGGTGGGCATCCAACCCATGTTTTAGAGACATGCCTGCTCCCACACTACACCCACAATGCTTGCAAAAGTAATTCCTAATCCAAAAAACGTAAAAACCTAAACCTAATGTATAAATATATTTCTTCCTCAATTTTAAAATGCAAAACAAGTGTAGACCTATACCAGGGGTTCCCAACAGGTGGTACTCGAGATCCTTTCAGGTGCTATTGAGAAGGCTGCACTCTGACCTGTACCCCAACCTGATCTGCTGCCATCTATACCACACCCAGGCCTGATTTGCACCATAACTAAAACAAGCTGCCTATTTCATAGGATTCAATCACTTTTAATGGATAATTAAAGGTGGTATTTGATATAATCAGAAAATGGAAGATTACACTTGATTAAAAAGGAGCCCCTGATCTAGCTTACTCGTCTTACTGATATGATAGACTATGCAATAATACTTTACATTACTCACTTGTATTCTAGAGGACTCAGTGATACGGTTCTTCAATAAAATTCTATCATACTCAGTTATATGTTAGACTACTCAATTACTACTAATTAATAGCACTGTAGATTACTCAGTGATACTATGGAAAAAGAGTTCCTAACTAGTGTTACGAGTACCACTGATAGTACTCGAGATCCTATCCGGGGGTACTCTACCAGGTTGCAGAATGATCTGTATCACCTGATGTGACCAGATTACCTAACCCAGATTTGCTTTATAAGTAGAAAACTTGTATAGTTGTTTTTGTGCATTTAACACTGTCTGGGGTGTTGACAACCCATACGTACCACCCAGGTGGTACTTAAGATATTTAGCAAATGGAAAGTGGTACTTGATGAAAAAAAGTGTTGGGAACTCATGACCTAGCCAATGGGCTAACTCTTGGCTATGACTATAAACACATTTTCCCATAATCCTAAACATTGTTTTACCAGCCATATGCAGTTAATAAATGTTGCTGTCTTTTGATGTTTTGTTGATATTTGTATTTATTTCAGATAGATTTGTGACTTCCCAGCATACCCTACAAGAGAACATTGGCCAGTTTGAGCCTCAGGTCTTGCCTCCACAGGCATTTGACCAGCAAGGACTTCCACAAGGTAGAGCACTTTTCTTATTATACTACTACTTATTATATTACTTTAACTATGTACTATGCAACTTTTGTCTGATAGCATCGTATTTGTCTTAGGTTTTACAGTGACTGATGGATTCAACCAGCAGACTTCATTCCCTGCTGTTCAGCAGTTACAGGACTCCAGTACTCTTGAATCTCAAGCTCTCTCTACAAGCTATCAACAACCTACTCTTATAGAGGTGTCTAACAGTGACACTATTAATGTGGTAAGGTTCCAGCTGATTTAGCCAGCCTGACTTTTTTGGTAAAGTTGATGAATTTTTAGTTAATCTGTGTCCCCAACCGCTCATATAGTCATGAACTTAAAAAAAAGATTGTTCTCTAAATATTTTTGGCACTTTTAGTTACATTTCATTTTCAGTCTTTAATAAAGTGGGAAAGGCTGAGAATGGTTTCATTGCTTTTTGTGTGACCTATTAGGCGGATAGACTCACTACCTCCTCTTTCAGAGACAAAAAATAAAAATCTTATAGCTCTAAAAAATAAAATCTGTCGAAAAAGCAATTGACATTGACTAATCTACCCAGTTGTATATTTTGGCAGTTCCAGTCTAACAGTTAAATTGTGATTGTGGGTTGCATCCACAAAACGGTTTTCCCCCAAAACTTTGAATGACCCATCTTAAGACCTGTAGGCCTTGATTCAGGAAGAGTTGAAAAAAAATCTCATGATAGTAAAAAAAATCACTTGAGAACAAAAAAACCTAAGAGTTTCAGCGTTTCTGAATCACCAGCTAGAAAGAATATGTACGTTTAACTACAGAGAAATAGCAGAGAAAAAAGATAATTACTTTTCTTAAAGTGAACCAAGACCTGGGATTTTGACTATCCAGAGTTTTAGTCCTTGCCCCCGGGTACCCCAATCCAGGATGCCACGCTGTGTGAAACACCCCCCCAGTTCGCCTAGTCTAACTTACCTTTCCCCGGTCCTACTGCGCATGCGCGACCTATCAGCCAATCAGCATGCTTGCATCCACTTACTCTTCTAAGACTTGGCTCCACCCGAGTCTAGCCGAGCAGAGCCAAGCACGCCAGCAGCTGCATCCCCGTTACCGACCATTCACAAATCCCTGGTGTGGGCGCGCACCCTTTTGAGGGTATAGCGGGCAGTGGCCGCTGCTTGTGCATGGGTTTTGGTCCACTTTAAGAGTAAAAAAGCACCATTGACTTTCATTGTCTTCTAACTCAATTTTTTTTCTCATAAAATAAATGTTTTACTTCCATGTAGTAGTTTTCCAAGACTTACTGAATCGAGGCCACGTATTTCCTGATTTTTCAAGCACTGCTAGTCTATTCCAGATAAGTGCAAAATATAATTAAAAAAATATCCAGCCTGATGCTGCACAGCTAAGGTTTTAGTAAATGTGTATATATAAGTGCAGCAACATTAGTTTGTAAAGTAGTTCCAACTGATTACCTCAAGAGGGGATCAATGATAAATGTTACCAAAATAAGTAGCTCACAGGCTTCGTAGCAGCTTTAAAATTAAGAAGGAATTCCAATTTACAGTTAAATATATAATATGTATATATTACAGTTAAATTTAACCACTCATCAGCCCCCCCCCCTTCATTGTAAAGACATGGACTACCTAGGGTACTCATACAGCAGGTTGAGAAACAGTGTTTTAGATGACCTTGGAGTGAAATCCCCCATCTAAGTTGGTTTGCTTTTTATAATTTCATCTGGGAGTTTTAAATAAGTTTATTTAGATCTATAGAAAAAAAAAAGGAAGTTATGGAAGTTTATCGCTAAGGCTCGTAAGTACGACAAACAGGAATTATGCCATAACCTCTTTAGCCTATTCTTGTTTTAATTATTTTTTACATCTATGCAGTAGTATTCTGTTTTTCTAGTGTTTTCAAAGAAAAAAACATACAAATCATCTTCTCGTCTATGTTTTTCTTATTTCCAAATGCCTGATTTACCAGTTCTCAGTACCCCAGTGCACAATAAATAACTATTTTTACTTTTTTGCCTTTAGACTGCTCGTTTAATTCAGGAAGAGACACAGGAAGAAATTGAACTTCAGACACAACAGGCTCAGTTTCTTGATTCTACAGAGGATCACAGCAGACGTGCTTACAGGCTAGTACAACCAATACTTATAAATTATGGCAGCTACATCTACTTGGCAAATCCTGTTAGAGCAATCTTAGCTGATCTTCTTCTGTAGAGCACAACATTTTAAAATTAAACTGCAGAGATTTATTAAGATTCTCATGAAGACAAGATAACATATACTATACTAAACAGGCTGTTTAGGCCATTAGTTTAGGTTATTAGTTTTCCCAAATATCTATTTTGAAACTGGTGTACACTTAGCGTATCTGTCTATATAGATGGAATAAGTACTGTTCTTAATATTGTAGATGTGAGTATTGCAGTAAAGGATTCAAGAAATCCAGTCATTTGAAGCAGCATGTTCGATCCCACACTGGGGAAAAGCCATATAAGTGCAGCGTGTGTGGTCGTGGATTTGTTTCATCTGGAGTACTCAAGTCTCATGAAAAGACTCACACAGGTAAAAAAAAACAAAACAAAAAAAAAAACACTTCTTGAAATATCCAAGGAGCTGGAGGTTTTTCTCTGTTTATGGCACAAATCTGAATGCCCCACTGCTGTGTGCTGCACAGGGACTCTATTGCTTATGAATACGGGGAGGCTGATTCATTAGTAGCGACAGATAGCGACTGTTGAGTGACTGTAGCGGTATTTTGACAGCGACCGCTAGTAGTCGCTGTGCTTGGCCATTGTTCGGTGGATGATAGCGACTCAGTCGGCGTGCCGTAATGTTGAATACAAGATGCTGAGTCGCTATTTGACTGGTTCGCTGTTGTATGGGAGGTTCGCTGTTGTATGGGAGCGCATGATAGCGACTGGACATAGCGACCAGCACCCACCATATTCATTAAAAAATCAGCCTTAAAAATTCCTAGCGCTGTGAAATGCATGTTTAAATCCCAGAGCGCAGTAGGCGATGTGTTAAAAGTAGTTTTTTAACCCCCTAACCACCCAAAAAAAATGGAATGATTTTGAAATAATATTCAAACCTGAATAGTTTAAAATCAGACCTGTAATATCAATTCTGCAAAAAAAAAATTTTTTTAAAAATCCCCAAAAAATACATTTTCAAAGGAAGAAGTGTTCACGGATTTTTTTTTGGAAATAAAAAAAAATATATAATAAAAAATAATTATTAATTAAAATACATTCTGCCATTGAAATGCATTTGAGAGCGCCAGGTAGCGAGAGGGCATACCTGTCGCTGTTCAAGGATGTTGGCTGGCGCTGTGGGATGAGGCTGGGATAATGATGAATGAGTTGCTAGGTGGCGCTATCTCAGTCGCTAACCAGTATCGGCTTGATAAATGTGTGATTGTGGAGGGGAGCCGGCGTTCTAGTTGCGGTACCTGGCTTTACTGGCCGGCTCCCCAGTCGCTATCTGTCGCTATTCCTTGATAAATAAGGCCCTAAGTGTATTAAAGTGATTGGCAAGTTAAAACCCCCAAAAAATAATATCATTAGCTTACATTTCATTTAGTAGCTGGACGGCTGAGATTTCTGCTGTCAGTCTCCTTAGTGAGGAAATCACTTTCTCATTTCCTCATTCCGCTTTCAGTCCCCACCCCGCTGACCTGGACCTTCAATCAACCCTCAGTGGACCAAGAAAGGAGACATCACCCACTCCCTCCCCAGATGTCTTGATTGGCTGCCTCTCTGCAGCTATGAAACACTGCCCTCCTCCCTTGCTCTATGGTCACACTATATGCTGGCAGTAATAACTAGAGGCACAACAACGCAATTTGTTTTTTACTATGATATATGTAAAGCACACAGTGTGCTTACATCACATCGCTGTTGCCACAAAACGGATTGAAGTTTGGGGCAGTGCAACGTGTAGCCCAAAGCAATGGGACAACAATCAGGCTTGCCTTTAGTATTCTTTTTACTATGTTTTGTATTAACAGTTTTTTAGTGCCTGGAGTTTAGCTCTCTCTTTCTGTTACTACATGGCATTGTGTATTAACAGATATGTGTAGGTGTTTGTTTGGCAGCATGCTGTTTTATATTAGCCTGCTTGTTACTGAGCTAACTGCCCTCCGCTACAATGACATGGATATTAGACCAGTTTTCAGGGGAGCCATCGACCCATTCCACCATCTGCCATTGGACCAGGTTGTTTCGTGTGAGTGATCTCCTTTTTCTATATTATGAACTCTACACTGTCAACCCTCCTTCACTCATTTGTTTGACTGTAGAAGCTATATATTCCTAGTATGTCACACCCCCCACTTCCCGATATTCATGACACTTGGGAACCCGGCCTGTAGAGGGCGATCTTGCAGAGATGACATGGAAAAAAGGAGCCCCTCCTGGTCCATAAGTACTGGGTTCCTCCCACTATTCCTCAGTCTTTTCATCTCTGCAGTCGGCGAAGCATTCAGAAGATGACTCTCCTTCAAGCTGCAGGTAGCCGGGTTTGCCCTGGCCCTTTTTTTCTCTATTTCTGTGTGAAACTCTTTAAACCTGTTTGGTTATATTGTATGCCTCCCAGCCCTGGCTGTGTGGTTCAGGCAAAGGTAGATACATACACCTTCTGGTGTATACAGGAGTAGTACTCCTCCGTGAGACCTAAATGTGGGTAGGCGGCTTCCGGGTTGGTGTTCCCGGCATGGGATGCCCCTGTCCCTTTATAATCCCCTTGTGCCTTATGGGTGCTTTTCTATCCCCTCCCCTTAGTTCTCCTTTAACCCTTCTAGTGCCAGCTACGTGACTCTCACATAGCTGCCTCTCCAACCGTTAAGTGCCAGCTACGTGAGAGTCACGTAGCTGACTTTAGAGGCCCATAAAACAAAAAGTAAAAAACATACAGACTTACCTTACCCCTCATTTGAAAGGGCCGCTGTTAGATTTCCGCCCCCAGGCCTCTGATCTTCAGGAGGGGGCCCGGAATAGCCCTACCTACCCCCCCCCCCGCCGGCGCCGATATCTGTAAAAAACAAAAAAAAAAAAAAACAGTAAATGACATTTACACACCTCGCAGCGCGATGGCTCTCCCCGGGTCTTCTCTTCACCAGGGGAGGCTCCGACCCCCCCCCCCTGGGCTTTCCACGCTGCTTGTGAGGGCCCAGAAACGGGCCCTCACCATCCTCTTCGGCCGGCGCTGGCCCCGCCCCTAGCCCCGCCCACTCGATGACGTCATCTCGCTCCTCGGGTTACCGGCACCCGGGCAGCCATCTGACAGTTGTCGGTAGTGATCAGAGCAGGGAGGGTGGGAGGCAGAGAGGCTCTGATCTCCCTGCCTCCCACCCTCCCTGCTCCGATCACTACCGACAACTGTCATCTGCAGCAGCGTGGGACACTGGATGGGAGGTAAGTATAAGTCAAAAAAAGAATAATAAAATATTTGTCTGGTGTCTTTTTTTTTAACTTAACCCTTTGTGAACTGGTAAGGGGTCCATGAGATTTTTTTCTGTCTTTTATTTATATTGTGTTCATTTGGTGACTGTTTTTTTGTTTTCTCTGTAGGTAGAAACTCCTTATTTAATAAAAAAAAAAAAAAAAAAGCCCTTTAGCCTTATTTGGGGGTCCATTTGTGTTTCAATCCTCCCACTTGGGGCTATTTAAAGGGGCATCCCGGGTAGCAGTTGCGTAAATATCATATATGCTTGGCGACTTTAATCAATTATAGTATAATACTAAACACCATATGGAGGCATCCCAGGATAACGGACATGCAATTCCCTCTGCACAGACTCGGCAATATTTTGGATGTGGGGCATCCCTTGTTGGGGATAACTCAATTCTTTGCATCCCTTGTGCACAATTAACTATTATGCAGCAAACTGAGGCCCAGGCTTCAGGGCCTGCGGCTAATGCCTCATCTCCTACTCCGCCATGTCTTGTCCGTACCCCCAATGATATTGTCATGGGTGGTGAGTCGCATGCTGATTTATGTGCCAGATTGGCTCATCTTGAAAGATTAATGTCTACCTCTGTGCCTAAGAAGGCCTCAGCTAAAAGAAAGCACTTGACTCATGCCGCTCCGGCAAGTGAGTCAGACAATTGTGAATTGCTTGATTGGTCTGATCCTTCTCAGTTAGAAGAAGGAGAATTATTATGAGGAATCAGAATTATTATGAGGAATCAGATGTTTCTGATGAACAGCAATTTGTTGGTACTGAGATTGAGCAGGGTGAAGCAAGTGTTGTGGACACCCCAAAAGCTCTTGCTCAGTTATTTGAGGTTTTGGTTATTACTCCTCCTGAAGTAGTCCCTCCTCAAAAAGGGGAATTCTTTGGAGCCTCTAAACCTTGTTTAGAATTCCCAAATCAAAAGCATTTTGATGAAATTATTCTTAAAGAATGGGAGAAGCCTGCGCGGCTTCCTGGCATTCCCTTGGGCTGGGACAAGAAATATCCCTTCCCAGCTGATACTGTTAAGCGTTGGTCATCACCACCTGTGCCCACCGCTCTGGGCATGTTTACACTTACTGCATGGATGGGTTAAATGCGGAGGACAAATTCCTATGTGTGCGCAAGCATACAATGGCCATCTATGCATTAATATTTAATTAATTTATAGAGAGACTGGATTTTTAAAAGATACATGGGTGGATGCCCCTGTGCTTAATTTATCCAATTCTTCTGTGTTGCATTCTCCTGACTCCACTACACTTAAAGATGGAGAGGATAAGCGTATTGATTAAATGGCGTGCCACGCTTTTTCCAGTGTGGGCTCGGCCTTGCTGCCTGTTGGTGCTTCGGCACTCATGACAGTGGCTATTAGGTCTGTTGTGAGAGACCTAATGAATTACTCAGGGCTTGATCCGGCCTCTGATGAGTACGCCGCTCTTAAGCGATGTGAGATGTTTGCATCTTTTGTACTTTCTGCCTTAGATGATACTCTGCTCATGTGCAGCAGAACCTCTGCCTTGTTAGTCGCCATCCGGCGGTCAGTATGGTTGCGGCAGTGGGCAGCTGATATTGTAGCTAAGAAATCGCTTACAGCGCTCCCTTTTGTGGGATTGCGCCTCTTTGGAGAAAGAATTGGATTCTGTCACTAAAGGAGGTAAATTACCTCAGCGTAAGAAACAACGTCGTTCCTTTCGTGGAATAGAGGAAAGGGACGTGGCCGTCCAAGTCAGAATTGGGGGTCCAAAACCAAATCTGCCACTAAGCCTGCTCAACAATGAGGGGACGCCCTCACCCTTACGGGTGGGGAGACGGCTGCGGTTCTTCTTCCAGGTCTGGGTTCAGGAGGCATAAGACAATTGGGTTCTGGAAGTAGTCTCTTCCGGTTACTAACTGGAATTCGAGTCCCGGCCTCCTCCCAGATTTTTCATGTCCCGGATGCCGTCAGATCCGGCAATTGCGCAGGGACTGCGGGCAGCAGTAGCAAATCTGTTAAACGTGGCTGTTATCGGCCTAGTGCCTCCAGCGGAAAGGGGTTTGGGGTTTTACTCCAACCTATTCACGGTACCCAAAAAGGACGGCTCTGTTCGGCCTATCCTAGACCTAAAGAGACTCAATCAATGTATCCGTTTTGGAAAATTCCGCATGGAGTCTCTGCGATCAACGATCGATGCTCTCCGTCAGGGGGACTTCATGACATCCATAGACATCAAGGATGCTTATTTGCACATTCCTATTTTCCGGGTCACCAGAGATTTCTCAGGTTCTCGATAGAAGACCAGCATTATCAATTTGTGGCCCTGGCATTCGGCCTTACCTCGCCCCCAAGAGTCTTTACCAAGATGCTGGCAAGAGTCATGGCTATATTCCAGGTCCAGGGCATCCGCATTGTGCCTTTTCTAGACGATGTTCTTATCGCGGCCTCCTCCCTCGAACAATCAGAGTTTGACACCAGGATGGTGGTCTCTAGGCTAGAGAGGTTCGGATGGGTAATAAGTTACCCCAAATCCTCTCTCTGTCCATCCAGGTAAATTCCCTTCCTGGGCCTGATTCTGGAATGGTTCTGATTCAGGACTTGATTCGTCTATTCTTGTCCAACCCTCGTCAGTCTATCTGTCTAGGGATGAGACTAGTGGGATTGATGGTAGCTGCATTCGAGGCAGTCCCATTTGCCCAGTTTCAAGGACGCTTCAGCTCTTCCTCTTGGCAAAGTGGGACAGGTGCCCACTATCATTGAATCAGACTTGTCTATTGTCTCCCCACGTTTTGCAGTCCCTTCAGTGGTGGTTAATATCGCACAACCTCCAGAAGGGCAAGCCATTTCTGACTCCGCGTTGGGAACTGGTTACCACGGATTCCAGCCTGGTGGGTTGGGGGGGCTTCTGGAAGAAGCATCAGTTCCAAGGATTGTGGCCGCCTCAGGAGGCTCATTCTCCAATCAATGTATTAGAGCTTCGGGCCATACGTCTTGTTCTACTTCGACTGACCCATTTCTTACAGGGTCTGCCAGTTCAGATTCGGTCAGACAACCGAACAGCTGTTGCCTACATCAATCACCAGGGAGGGACTCGCAGTTGGGGTGCCCTCCGGGAAGTGTCTCTGATCCTTCAGTGGGCAGAGATCAATGTTCCCTGCATATCAGCAGTTTACATTCCGGGGATAGAGAATGTGGAGGCAGACTCCCTGAGCAGGGGATGTTCTCGCCAGGGAGAATGGTATCTCAATCCAAGGGTCTTTCAGTTCCTCTGTCACAAATGGGGGACTCCACGGTTGGACCTGTTTGCTTCTCGTCACAATCACAAGCTGCCAGCTTTTGTGTCTCTATCCCAGGATCCTCTGGCAGTGGCAGCGAATGCCATGTCTCTAGCCTGGAAGGATCTGGGGTTCCTATATCTGTTTCCCCCATTCTCCATGATCAGCAAGGTGGTGCGCAAGCTAGCACTGGAGGAGGTGCCAGCAATTCTGGTGGCACCAAGGTGGCCAAGATGTCTGTGGTACGCAGACGTCGTAAGGCTGGCAGTGGATCGTGTCCATCTGCCTCTTCTTCCAGATCTCATCACTGAGGGTCAACTTTGTTACCCCAATTTACAAACGCTGGCTTTGACTGCATGGCTGCTGAAGTCTCCATCTTGAAAGAAGAAGGTCTTTCTGATGTGGTTATTCAGACTCTTATTAGAGCTAGGAAGAAGTCTTCCTCTGTCATTTATTACAGGACTTGGAGGTCCTATATTGATTGGTGTGAATCCAGGGCTTTGCCCTGTAGAGTATTTTCTATTCCTAGAATTCTGGAATATCTGCAACGAGGTCTGGATATGGGATTACAGATTAGTACTTTGAAAGGGCAAGTCTCTGCCTTGGCAATTTTCTTTTCAAAGATCGTTTGCTCTTCATCCTTTGGTTAAGACCTTTTTCCAAGGAGTCGCGCATGTGCGGCCTCCCAGAAAGCCTTTACTTCCTGTTTGGGATCTTAATTTGGTGCTTTCGGCTATGCAAGATGCTCCCTTTGAGCCATTGCAGGATATTCCTCTTCCTATTCTTACTCAGAAGGTTGCCTTTTTGGTTGCTATTACTACTGTCCGCCGAGTTTCTGAACGTGCGGCTTTGTCTATTCAAGCCCCTTATTTTGAGAGGCATCAAGATAAGGTTGTTTTCCGTTTTAAACCGGATTTCCTTCCTAAGGTGGTGTCTGCTTTCCACCTAAATCAGGATATAGTTCTTCCTTCCTTGTGTCCTAAACCTAGTAACGACAAGGAAAGGGTCTTACATTCTTTGGATGTAGTTAGTTGTGTTAAGTATTATTTAGTTACTACCTCAGCCTTCCACAAGACGGATGCCTTTTTTGTTGTGCCTTCTGGGCCCAAGAAGAGTTTTGCTCCTCCCAAATCTTCCCTTAGTAAGTGGATATGTCAGGCCATCATTGGGGCCTATATGGCTAAGGGGAAGGTTCCCCCTTTTCGTGTCACCGCTCATTCTACTCGTGCTATTGGAGCCTCTTGGGCTTTTCAGCACCAAGCTTCTGTTGAACAAGTCTGCAAGGCTGCGACTTGATCTTCTGTGCATACTTTTTCTAAGTTTTACAAGGTTGATGTGCGGGCCTCAGCGGATGATGTTTTTGGCCGCAAAGTTCTGCAAGCTGCAGTAATTTAAGTTATGCATTATTCCTTTGGGATCCCCACCCATTATAGACACTGCTATTGGATGTCCCAAGTGTCATGAATATCGGGAAGTGGGGTGTGTGACATACTAGGAATAATGCCATTTTGTGAGATACTCACCTGTAAAATGGTTATTACGAGTATGTCACACCCCCCACTTCCCCCGCCCTTTTTTGTTTGAGGGATCCTTTATATGGTGATTATTATTATTATTTCAAATAATTTTACAATTATTGAATATAATTGGCTCTTTTTGCTCTGAGGGATCCTTTATTTGGTATTATTATTTCAAATAATTTTACAGTTATTGAATATAATTGGCTCTTTTTGTATTAAGGGATCCTTTATTTGGTATTATTATTCTCATATAATTTACAATTATTGAATATAATTGGCTCTTCCTGGTTCTTCACTGCTGTTTAAAAAGACTGAGGAATAGTGGGAGGAACCCAGTACTTATGGATCAGGAGGGGCTCCTTTTTTCCATGTCATCTCTGCAAGATCGCCCTCTACAGGCCGGGTTCCCAAATGTTATGAATATCGGGAAGTGGGGGTTGTGACATACTCGTAATAACCATTTTACAGGTGAGTATCTCACAAAATGGTATTTTTTTTGCTCCTATATTAGAAAAAACATTGCAGTTTAACTCTTTGCCTTTACAGAAAAAGAAAATGACATTATCATTCATCTAAAAGCAAAATGTTGCTATTAATCCACCTCATCTCTTTAATTCCGGTTATGGGGGTGCTTACTGTCTCGGCTGTTCCTACCGCTTAGTCATGTGGGACTCTTAATCAAGTCAGGACCACGTAGCCAAGGGGTGGGTTGGGGCTCACCAAACAGACAGTGCTGGATATTATTCCACTCCAGGGCATCACCGAATCAGATATGAATGGGTTAACTCTCGACCAAAGGGTGGGACTGCAAAAGGTGTTTGTGGTTCCTTCCGACTGACCTCCGCAATCCAGTTTCATTCTTGCAGTTGGACTTGTGCACAGATTTTCTTTCCTTTTTTTCATTTATTTTTTCTTTTCTTCATTTATTTTTTCTTCATTTATTTTTTCTTTTCAAGGGTTTTGTTCAGGAAGCAGTGGATTTTAACTCTGTCTGTCTGCCAGATCCTTATGTTCCCCTTATTAGGTGGACCCACTTATGCCTCTTGGAGTCGGCTAGGCCGATAGCGTCGAATCAGAGTGAAGTAAGGTTAAGTGCCAGGGTCCTGGAGTGGTACAGCGTGTCACTTTTGTTTTTTGAAGTAACCCGCAAGGGCTGGTAGATCCCTTCTGAAGGGACATCCAGCCGCAGGTTTGTCTGGTGGCCATGGGAAAATGGATTTCCTTCCTTCCACTCCTGTCCTGGGCTGTGCAGTGAGGGCACTGTGTAGCTGTTTGAATTTTGGAGCCCTATGGTCAGAGTTGGAGCTGGGGCTCTGCTTCACTTTGCTTCTCGGGTCACGGATGTTTTTCCGGGTTGGGGAAACAGCGCAATGGTGGCTGATAAGTATTGCAGTGTGCCGCCTGCGCCTCCCTCATTGCTGGGCAGAGAGACTCACCACTCCCCATAACTTTGCTGGCTGAGAAGAATAATTTCTTATTTTCCTTTTTTTTGTTTTAGATCGGGTTGAGGATAAGGGAAATTAGGTTGGGGTCCACCCCTAGGATCTCGAAGTAATCACATTGTTTTTATCAAGATTCTTATATACTGATATAAGATATATACTATATTCTTATATACTTCGGTCTTAGGCCCCTTGGGATAATAGACCGACTTCATCATGACTGAGGCATCTGGGGCGTCCGGGTCTGGTATTTTATTTAGAGCGTCGCCCCATGTCCCCTGGGCCTCCGGAAGAGGACAGCCCCATCTGTTCTGTGGTACTATCCAGATTTAGGAGCCGGCTGCCCCCCCAGAGGTATTTCCCTCCTTGGAAGCCTCAGGATCTGCTTCCTCAGGATCTGCTTCCTCAGGGTTTACAGCTCCACCTCGTCCTGATATTCCAGATTTTCATTTCCAGCTGGAACTGGCAGAGATTGGCCCATTTGGAAAGCCATTGCTTCCAGTCCAAGGATCAACTGGTCTCGAGATCTTTAAAGGTGTCCTAAAAGCGGAAACATTTAGTTCCTGTGTAGTCTTCCACTTCCAAGGAAGAAGGTATTTATGCTGCCATAGATTCTCAGGAAGATTCTTTGGAGATACTTCAGGGAAGATCCATACTGATTCGAAAAACAAAGGCAGCTTTTTCCTGAGCAGTATCATTTTACCAAACTTACCCAGAAGTAATAGGTGAAGCCTGATAAGCATCCCACCATTCTTAGAGTCCTGGATAGCAAGTATCCTTTTTCCACATACTCAATTCAATTATGGACTCTTCCTCCTTAGGTGGATGCTCCTGTTTTGGGACTTTCTAGGAACACTGTTATTCCTACCTCAGACAGTGCTTCTCTGAGGGATCCAGTGGATAAGCGACCCGAATCTGATATCCAGGCATGCTTTTTCTGTTGTAGGACTGACCTTATGGCCAGCCTGCGCTGCATCCATGGCAGGCAAGAAATGTTTGAAACACAATGAAATTCTCAAGGGGCAAGTCTACTAGACCCCCCCAAGAGAAGGAAATCTAATCCTTCTCTTTTTAGATCTTATGATTCTCGGCCATTTCGAGGCGGCAGAGGTTCCCTTATCTCTAGATGATGAGAGGAGTTCTGGAATAAACCTAAGACCCAGGCGGATTTTTCTGGCAAAACAAGACTTAACCCCCTTCAAAGCCTTCCCAGACATGAAGGGATGCTCTCACCCTACGGGGTGGGGGGACGGCTTCTGCATTTTGCTCTCATTGGAGGCTCGATATAACAGATGCTTGGATCCAAGAAATAATTTCTTTGGGCCACAATATTAAGCTGGGGTTCAGACCTCCTTGGAGGTTCTTTTTTTCAAGAGTGCCACTAAGACTTGGAAAGGCAGAAGCATTTAGATCTGCTGTGGCTCACCTGTTACAGTTAAGCGTAGTTTGTTCCTTCCCTCTGTCAGAAAGGAGTTACGGTTTCTACTACATTTTATTCATAATTACCAAAAAGGAATCATTAAAATCCACAATGCCCGCACTGCAGCCAGGAGATTATATGACCACTGTGGATATAAAGGACGCCTATCTCCCCAGGCCAGCAGAAGTTCTTACGTTTTGATGTAGATGGTCCAGTTTGTAGGGCCTAATGGCTCTTCTAAGGAACCAAGGGGTATGAATTACCCCTTACTCAGACTATCTTCTGATCAGAGCCCCATCTTTTCAGGAGAGACGCAGACAGTCTTACTGACTCTAGAAAACTTTGGTTGGATAATCAACTATCTAAAATCGCATGTCATTCTCTCAAGAGTTATCTCCTTTCTGGGAATGACATTAGATACTATACAGGCCAAGGTCCTTCTCCCAGAGCAGAAGAGACTCTTGCACCATGCCAGGGTAGAGGATCTCTTCGCCTGCCCTCATCCGACGATCCATCAAGGAATGCGCCTGTTGGGCTTGATGGTGTCTTCGCGGCAGTGTCATATGCACAGTTTCCCACAAGACCCCTGCAATTGAAGTTGCTCTCCATTTGGGATCAAACCAAAGTCCCTGGACCTCCCTTTTCACATGACAGATACAGATACAGCGAAGTGGTCAGATCTTTTCTTCCGGTACTGAGGAAGATTGTCACCACGAATGCCAGCCTAGCCGGTTTGGGGGGGGGGGGCATCATGGGATTCCTCACGATCCAGTAACAATGGGGCCAGAAAAGAAGACTACTTATCAATATTTTGAGAGCGATTCTGCTGTCACTCACACATTGGACCTCCGATCTGAGGGGGTCATCCTGTCAGGATTCAAGATGATGGCAGTGACCTATATCAACCACCAGAGAGGCACCAGAAGTAGGCAAGCTCTCAAGGAGGTGATTTGGGCTGGATCTTGCTCTGGGCTGAGAAACACGTCCTGTGTATCTCGGCAATTCACATACCAGGAGTGGACAATGTGCTTGTTGACCATTTAAGCAGGGCAACTTTGGAGTGGTCCCTCAGTCAGGGGATCTTTCGGGCACTATGCAACCACTGGGGGGACCCCAGACGTGGACCTCTTCGCGTCCCGCCACAATCGGAAGGTTCCGAGGTCTGTCTCATGATCCCACGATCAAAGACCATCTGGCTATAATAGTAGATGCTCTGACTCTTCCTTGGTCAACATTTAGGCTTCTGTATGCATTCCCTCCATTACCACTTCTAGGTCGAGTATTAAAGAAGGTAGCTCGCATGGGGATTCCAACCATCCTGGTAGTGCCTTATTGGCCAAGGAGAGTTTGGTTTTCAGACGTAGTAAGGATGTCAGAAGGCGAGCTCTGGCGGCTGCCTGACTGTCCAGATCTCCTCACACAAGTTCTGGCTTTGACGTCCTGGCTATTAAAACCACCATCCTGGCAGAAAGAGGTATCCGCTAGGGTCATCAGGACTATGATTCAGGCTTGAAATCAGACTTCTTCAAGAATTTACCATAGAGTTTGGCAGGTCTTTATTGCCTGGTATGAGTCCTGGGGTTTCACTTGCAGGACTTTTCCTGTCTCCAGAATCTTGGATTTCTTGCAGAAGTGTCTCAACGAGGAATTTCAGATAAGTACCCTCAAGGGACAAATCTCCACCTTATCCATCTTCTTTCAGAAGCCCATTGTAGAGAATAGACATATAAGGACCTTCATGCAAGGGGTCATCCATGTTCGACCACCTCAAAATCCTCTTTTGTCTGCTTGGGACCTTAATCTAGTCTTATCAGCTCTTTAGGGTCCTCCATTTGAACCCTTGGCAGTAGCATGACTGTTTTTCATGATTTACTTACTTTATTTACTTACTTCAGTCAGACGGGTCTCTGAACCAGCAGCTTTATCGATTAAGCCTCCTTATTTGGTCCTACACATGGACAAATGGCTTTCCGTTTTAAACTGGACTTTCTTTCTAAGGTGGTCTCCTGCTTTCATCTTAATGAAGATGTGGTTTTACCATCCTTGTGTCCCGCTCATACTAGCCATAAGGAGAGAGTCCTTCACTACTTGGATTTAGTGAGAGCTCTTAAATAGATCTCCATTACCCCGACCTTCTGCAAGTCATAATTTTTGAGGGGCCCCGGGTAAGTGTACCATCAGCTGATGGATTGGACAGGCTGCGATAAGAGCTTACGTCTCCAAGGGAAAGGATCCTCCTTTTCAGGTTACAGCCCATTCTACCTAAGCTATCAGAGCCCCCTGGACTTTTCAGCACCAGGCTTCAGTGCAACTGGTGTGCAAAGCCTGGTCTTATGTTCGTACATTTACCAAATTTTAAAGGGGAAGACATAAGAGCCAAAGATTGCTCCTCTGGATAGAGGAATAAGGTCGATACTCAGATACTCAGAAGGGCACTGCTTTGTGATGTCTCATTCATATCTGATTTGGTGACCCTATAGCAAAGAAATGCAGTGGCCGTGGATTAACCACACCGCCCCCCCAGTGAGGAGCACCAGAAAATCACAACTCCCAACTCACAACAAGTAATGATAAACATCAATCATTTTATTAAATCCTCAAAATTAAAAATTACACATACACCACAAGACATTTAAAACAAAGAGCACTGCCCCCTGTACTCTCCAATGCTATACAATAATAAATCCTGTAAACACAGGCAGCAAATAATCCTCAAACAGGCAATGGGTCTACCCTGATAGTTACACCACCCAAAAGTGTTTTTGTGCCGGCACAAAAACAAAAATATTTACCAAATTACTAATACATAAATAGAATGAATAAATAAATAAAATACATCAATTACATACTACATATACAATCAATATATATCGTGCTACGGTAAATATCAAATATAATGCTAAAGTGCCATAATTAATATGTATATAAAGTGTCTAGTTCAAAAAGAGAAGGCATGGACAACAGTTCATGCAATACTACAAAATATCCTACACACAGAAAAAAATAATCTGACCCCAGAGGATGGCAACCCACACTGTAAACAAGTAGATAAAATCAAAAGATTAAGCAAACTATAAAAAAATATATATGAAGTGCATGTGCCAGCAGATAGACAAATTACCACACAGTCACAGGGCTGCCTACAGAGGTAATACACGAGGGGTGGAGATGCGGAAAACACCCGCGCACACGGCTCCCATGCCGCTTCTCAGGGTGAGGGTGAGGCCAACGAGTGTGTAAATGCCATTAACCCTTTAAGTGCCAAGCACGTAACACCTACGTGCTGGCTTGGCTGGGCCTTAAGTGCCAAGCCCGTAGGTGTTACGTGCTTGACTTTCCCCACTGCTAGTTAAAAAAAATAAAAATAAAAAATACTCACCTGACCCCTCGTTGGATCCGGCCGAGTCTCCTCTTTAATTTAGTGCCATCCGATCCCCTGCGGGGGGTCGGATGGCTCCAGGAGAGCCCCCGGAATAGCGCCCCCCCCCCCACTTCGGGAGCAGCAGCAGCTGCTAACTGTAAAAAAAAAAAAAATAAATTAAAATGACGTTTACTTACCTGCAGTCGCGCTGGTTCCCGCTGGGTCTTCTCTTCACTGGGGGGCCTCCGATCGCCCCCCCCCCGGCTCTTCAGCTTCAGGGGAGAGCCTGAAAGGGCTCTCCCCCTCCTCTCCCGACGGGCGCCGCCATCTCCATGAGACCCCTTATACCAGTTCACAAGGCTGGGGGCTGGCAAGTCACATGCTAGCCGCAGGTGACTTGCCATTAACCCCCGGCACCCCCAATTACCTGCCTCGCCAAAGCCCGGGGGGGGGGGCAAGAAGAGCCCGGGCCCACATAGGCTATGTGGGCTCATAGGCTGCAGGGTGGGGGGGCCACAAAAGCTGGCCCCCCCACTCTGTGCCTACAAGCCCCCATAGCTGGTCCCGGGCTGGTAATGCTGGGTGAGGGGGACCCCATTTCATTTTTTGGGGGATTTTTAAGGGTTTTTAACCCTTAACCCTTTCGCTGCCAGGCTACCTGGTGTTTTTGTCACCCTTTGTTGCCAGACCATTTTGCACTATTTTGCGCTCCACATGTTCAACTGTGATTTTTTAAGGGATTTCCAGGAATTTCCCAGGGAATTATATATTTTTTTTTTCAGCAGAATCTGGGTTTTAACATGAAATGTCTTTTTTGTCATTTTTTAGGTGAATTCTCAATATTTTGGGGTGAAATATGTGCAAAAAAATCAATTTTTTTACAATTTGTAGTGTTTTTTGTAATAAAAAAAATAATTTAGTCAATAAAATCTTATTGCATGTGAAATCCAAATTTCTCCCGGTCACAGCGTTACCACATATGTATAGGTAGACACCCTTTCCTGCCCAGGAGAATCCCCCAAACTGAAACAGCGCTTTAGGAGATTTTCTGATAAAATACAAATATGCTAAGTGCTTGGCGCACCTTGCAGTTTTTCAAGAAACACAACCCTTTGCATTTGAAATACCCCCACAAACTATATATTCCCTGAAAGTATACACCTCAGGCTTTCTAGGTGTACCAGGCTTGTTTACATAGGTGCAGTTTTCTGGAAGTAATTCCTCAATGAATTCTTTGGTAGCACAGAGTTTCCCAAAAAAAGAATAAAAAGCAGAATCAAACTCATATTTTCCCCCCCAAAAAATATGCAAACAAAAAATAAACAATCTGAAAAAGCAACATGCCCCAAACATGCCCCAACATGCATAGCTACTGTCAAGGAAAGAGTTGTCAAACACCTCAAAGTAAAGCATGTGCGTAAGGGTAATTTTACTTGAAAATTTCAGCTCTGCAGACAAAGTGCGCACCTTGTACTTTTTCTACCAAAACAACCCTTTACCTTTGGAATACCCCCCAGAAACCATATATTCCCTGAAAGAACATATGTTAAGCTTTCTAAGCGTACCCAGCTTGTCATAGTGGGCTCATCATTTTAGAAGTAATCCCTTGAAGAATTCTTAGGTTGCACGAGGTTTCCCTCAAAAAAATTATAAAAAAACTGAATAAAAAACACATTTTCTTAAAAAACCAATATGCAAACAAGAAAACACAAGCTAAATCTGAAAGAGCAAGGTCCCCCGAGCAGAACAATACCCCACATGCATATGTACTATTAACCCTTTTAATTGCCCGTCTACTTGAAATTTTTTCACCCTCTGTTGACAGGTAATTTTTCACCATTCTGCACCATGTTTAACCGTGATTTTTGGAGGAATTTCCAGGAAAATTATAGATATATTTTTTGCAGCAGGGTTTAGGCTTTAACATGAAATGTCTTGTTTGTAATTTTTCTACTGTTTTTTTAAATATTTTTGCGTAAAAAGAACAAAAAAAATTAAAAATTATTTTTTAGAAAATTGTCTCCATTATTTTAAATAAAACATTTACTTTATTAGAGAAAACCATATTGCATGTGAAAGCCCCATTTCTTCCGATTACAACGGTACCACATATGTATCGGTAGCCCCCCCATTCTTGCCCAGGAGACCCCCCAAACTGAAAATAGCATTTTATAACATTTACAAATAAAATACTACTACTATCCACACTATAAACATAAGGGGTTAATTAAAAAAAAAAAATTACATAGGGTCCCCCCTCCCGGGGTGGGGGGGACCCCATTTTTTTTTGGAATGTTAAGGGTTAAAAACCCTTAAAAAAAAAAAAAAAAATTGGGTCCCCCTTACCCAGCATTACCAGCCCGGAACCAGCTATGGGGGCTTGTAGGCACAGAGTGGGGGGGCCAGCTTTTGTGGCCCCCCACCCTGCAGCCTACGAGCCCACTTAGCCTATGTGGGCCCGAGCTCTTCTGCACCCCCCCCCCCCGGGCTTTGGGGAGGCAGGTAATTGGGGGTGCCGGGGGTTAATGGCAAGTCACCTGCTAGTTGCAGGTGACTTGCCAGCCCCCAGCCTTGTGAACTGGTATAAGGGGTCTCATGGACCCCTTACCAGTTCACAAAGGGTTAAATGTAAAAAAAAAACACAGACAGAGAGAAAAAATATTTTATTATTTTTTTTTTTTTTTATACTTACCTCCCATCCATCCCTGTGTCCCACGCTGATCAATCTGGCTTCTGCTCTCCTGCTGCAGCTGGAAGCCTTTTATAGCTGCTGGGTGACAAAGCATAAGGGGTTAATTTAAAAAAAAAATGACATAGGGTTTGGAATTTTAAGGGTTAAAAACCCTTAAAAATTCAAAAAAAAAATGAAATAGGGTCCCCCTTACCCAGCATTACCAGCCCGGGACCAGCTATGGGGGCTTGTAGGCACAGAGTGGGGGGGCCAGCTTTTGCGGCCCCCCACCCTGCAGCCTACGAGCCCACATATCCTATGTGGGCTCGGGCTCTTCTTCCCCTCCCGGGCTTTCGGGAGGCAGGTAATAGGGGGTGCCGGGGGTTAATGGCAAGTCACCTGCGGCTAACAGGTGACTTGCCAGCCCCCAGCCTTGTGAACTGGTAGAAGGTATATCTCATGGACCCCTTACCAGTTCACAAGGGGTTAACAGTAAAAAAAACAAAAAAAAACACACTGACACATAAGAAAAAATTCGTTTTATTAAAAAAAAAACCTTTTTTTTACTTACCTTCGATCGTCAGCTCCTTTGTCCCTCGATGTGATGACAGATGCAATCATGCTGGCTGCAGCAGGGAGCCTGGATGACGCCCTGTGAGTGACGTCATAAGCCCCGCCCCCAAAGGGGGCTGAAGAGCCAGCGGGAGGCGATCGGAGGCCCCCCCAGTGAAGAGAAGACCCGGCGGGAGGCAGCGCGGCCACAGGTAAGTAAATGTCATTTTTATATATATTTTTTTTTACAGTTAGCAGCTGCTGCTGCTGCCGAGGCAGGGGGCGGGCCTATTCCGGGGGCTCTCCTGGAGCTATCCGAGCCCCCATGGGGGATCGGATGGCACCAAATTAAAGAGGAGACCTGGCCGGATCCAACGAGGGGTCAGGTGAGTATTTTTTATTTTTATTTTTTTAACTAGCAGCAGGGAAAGTCAAGCACGTAACACCTATGGGCTTGGCACTTAAGGCCCAGCCAAGCCAGCACATAGGTGTTACGTGCTTGGCACTTAAAGGGTTAAAATTCCCAAAAAATGGGGTCGGGACCCTATGTCATTTTTTTTTTTTTTTAATTAACCCCTTATGCTTTGTCACCCAGCAGCTCTAAAAGGCTTCCAGCTGCAGCAGGAGAGCAGAGGCCAGATTGATCAGCGTGGGACACAGGGATGGATGGGAGGTAAGTATAAAAAAAAAAAATATATATTTTTTCTTTCTCTGTTTTTTTTTTTTTTTTTTTACATTTAACCCTTTGTGAACTGGTAAGGGGTCCATGAGACCCCTTATACCAGTTCACAAGGCTGAGGGCTGGCAAGTCACCTGCAACTAGCAGGTCCCGAGCTGGTAATGCTGGGTAAGGGGGGCCCTATTTCATTTTTTTTTGGGGGGGGGGGTTTTAAGGGTTTTTAACCCTTAAAATTACAAAAAAAATGGAGTCCCCCCCCCCCCCCCCCCCCGTGGGAGTGTCATTTTTTTTTTTTTTTTCAATTAACCCCCTATGTTTATAGTGTGGATAGTAGTAGTATTTTATTTGTAAATGTTATAAAGTGCTATTTTCAGTTTGGGGGGTCTACTGGCCAGGAATGGGGGGGCTACCGATACATATGTGGTACCGTTGTAATCGGAAGAAATGGGGCTTTCACATGCATTATGGTTTTCTCTAATAAAGTAAATGTTTTATTTAAAATAAAGGAGACAATTTTCTAAAAAAATTTTTTTTTTCTTTTTACGCAAAAATATTTAAAAAAAACAGTAGAAAAATTACAAACAAGACATTTCATGTTAAAGCCTAAACCCTGCTGCAAAAAATATATTTATAATTTTCCTGGAAATTCCTCCAAAAATCACAGTTAAACATGGTGCAAAATGGTAAAAAATTACCTGTCAACAGAGGGTGAAAACATTTCAAGTAGACGGGCAATTAAAAGGGTTAATAGTACATATGCATGTGGGGTATTGTTCTGCTCGGGGAACCTTTCTCTTTCAGATTTAGCTTGTGTTTTCTTGTTTGCATATTGGTTTTTTAAGAAAATGTGTTTTTTATTCTGTTTTTTTATAATTTTTTGGAGGGAAACCTCGTGCAACCTAAGAATTCTACAAGGGATTACTTCTAAAATGATGAGCCCACTACAACAAGCTGGGTACGCTTAGAAAGCTTAACATATGTTCTTTTAGGGATTATATTGTTTCTGGGGGGTATTCCAAATGTAATGGGTTGTTTTGGTAGAAAAAGTACAAGGTGCGCACTTTGTCTGCAGAGCTGTTCAAGTAAAATTACCCTTACGCACATGCTTTACTTTGAGGTGTTTGACAACTCTTTCCTTGACAGTAGCTATGCATGTTGGGTATTGTTCTGTTCGGGGCATGTTGCTTTTTCAGATTGGGCTTGTTTTTTTTTTGTTTGCATATTTTTTCGGAAAATATGAGTTTGATTCTGCTTTTTATTCTTTTTTAGTGAAACTCTGTGCTACCAAAGAATTCATTGAGGAATTACTTCCAGAAAACTGCACCTATGTAAACAAGCCTGGTACACCTAGAAAGCCTGAGGTGTATACTTTCAGGGAATATATAGTTTGGGGGGGGGGGTATTTCAAATGTAAGGTGCGCCTAGCGCTTAGCATATTTGTATTTTATCAGAAAATCTCCTAAAGCACTGTTTCAGTTTGGTGGAGTCTCCTGGGCAGGAAAGGGTGTCTACCTATACATATGTGGTAACGCTGTGACCGGGAGAAATTTGGATTTCACATGCAATAAGATTTTATTGACAAAATTACTTTTTTTATTACAAAAAACACTACAAATTGTAAAAAAATAGATTTTTTTTTTTGCACATATTTCACTCCAAAATATTGAGAATACACCTAAAAAATGACAAAAAAGACATTTCATGTTAAAACCCAGATTCTGCTGAAAAAAAAGAATATATAATTCCCTGGGAAATCCCTGGAAATCCCTTAAAAAATCACAGTTGAACATGTGGAGAGCAAAATAGTGCAAAATGGTCTGGCAACAAAGGGTGACAAAAACTCCAAGTAGCCTGGCAGCGAAAGGGTTAAATACCTGTCCATCCACCTGTGTGTATGATTATCCACCCATCACATCCGGGCCGGCGTGCCCCATCATATCCAGAAGTCCGGCTCCGTCGATTCAAATGACGTGTGCCCTAAGTCGCTCTCACGTGGTACGCCGCGTCATGCAGACTGACGTCTGCATGTAACCGTGGCAACCAGGGATGCGCAGGGCACTTGTATAATAAACAAGGAAATGTTAGTCTGCTGCACAGTGCGCACAGTGCGCAGCAGCTTCATATCAATTGCCGTCCTAGCATAATAGGCGTCCACAAAACACAACAGGCTGGGGGAACATTAGTACACGTACAATTTCAACGGATCATGGAATGTCATTTAACCTAAATCAAATATTTAAATCAAATAAATGTATAAAAAAATATGTCTACACAATGTAAACATCAGCAAGGAAAGTAGCTGCAAATGATGGCTGGGCCCTCGATATTACAGGCCCACTGTAGCTCTTCAATGTTATTATTATATTAAATATCAAAACTGATTTATTGACCCAAGAGGGATTTGGTGACCCTGGTGGGGAATTTGAGAGAAAATACAATTCTGTGGTTCTCACCTGTAGAATTGATTTCTCTCTTCTTTCACTCCAGGGAGTCGCACCTGCAAGAGAGGGGATTTTACTTACTCCTTTTCTTCCAGTTAAGCATGGGGTCTCTTAAGGATTCTCTTCCTCCTGCTGTGTGGCTATTTCTACTGCTTTTCAATTACTGGATTGTGCAGGGCTGGCAGGAACCACACCTTTTTATCACGCAGTCCCTCCCTTTGGTCAGGAGTTAACCCATTCATAACGGAATCAGTTGCGCCCTGGAGTGGGAGAGGAGAGAAATTAATTAAGCGAGGTCACAGGTGAGATTTAGGGGGTTTGCAGGGGGTTGATCGAGGGTAGGACCCCAGCAATTGGCGTTTCCCCTTCCCACTTCCGCAGTGGACCAACACCCATTTTTGGTAAAATCTGTGTAGGTCCGGTTTAAAAAAGTGAAGTTAAAGTGATAGTGCAGGCAAAGGTAATTGTTACACCATTGTGTTGGTCTACATTTGGCACTGTCCTACAATGTTTCCTGTTTTTAAATTGAAGCAGAAGTGGCCGAGATACAGGGGTTTACAGGTTCAGCAAATGACATCCCCCTCCCCTGGACTAACAACCATTTTTTGTAAAATCGGCTTAAGTCACACTAATTAACCAATTAAGCAAATCATTCCAAGTTGCAGGCATATTTACTACCAACACAACAAATCACTGGAAATACTTTATATCAGGAATGCAATATATCCTTAAAGAAACATATATCAAATTTTAAATAGATAAACAAATATCAGATATTGCATGACATATTCCTAAATAAATATGTACATCACCAGTTATAGATGTTAAATTCCTTTGTCCCGGGTCAGTTATTCATTAGGTAGCCCCATGTGCAGGGGATCTAGGAGTCGCAATGCAGCAGAGCTAGGAGCAGTAAGTATTATGTGGACGTGTGGAAGTATGAATGTTTAGACATTATCAGGCACGGTGGGTTGAGTTAGGTCTTCAGAACCTCATTTAGAAGCAAAGCTAAAAATAAGCAGGAAAGCAACTTGTATAATGTATTGCAGGGTTGTTATTGGGAAAAAAAAAACAAATGGCAAGGTTAAAAAAGCTATATAAGTATTTAGCCTAAAATGTGCGACATGCATACAAAGTGGCATCACAAGAAGTGATCAACTTAACTAACTCCAGTGCACAACCTAAACATCCGCCAACAACACTTATTCTTGGTGTGCCACACACCCCGCTTCACTTCTTAAATATTCATCCATTATTGGGTTAATCCACCGCCAGGTGACGTAGTGCAGAGAGGAAGTCTTGTAACGAGCCCCCTTCCGGCCTATATATACCTGGTACCTCCCCTCAATCACCAGTATTTTTTCTCTCTGCTTGCTGACAAGTCAGAAGATGGAAGTCTCCTGCTTACAGATAGGCCGGGGTATTCTTACCCCGCCACCCCCCTTTTGGTCTATTTCTGCCCGGTTTGAGTTTGTATACCTTTATGGTGAAATGGAAGCCTCCCAGCCTAGGCTGCTCACCGGGCAAATGGTAGATGGCACTTTAAGTGCCTAGGAGCTTATCTCCTACCGCTCGACCTCATGCGTGGGGCAATGCGGCTAACCGGCATGGTGATCCGGAAATGGGATGCCCCTGTCCCGAGGGTCCCCGTAGCCCCTTACTCTCCCGTTACGGTCCCTTCTCCCTTCACTATGGGGGGGGGGGGGGTGTGAGGGTGTGCTTTTAGTATGTGTGTTTCACTTGTATCACTTCATTTCAACATGTGTGTGTGTTTATGATTATGCATTCACTGTATTCAGCATGTGTATACTTTTGGTCTGCTTGAAGGGCAGGCTGCGCTGGGTAGGGGCTGGCCACTTTTCTTTGCAGACTGTTGCTTTGTGGCTCCCTACCCCCTCTTCTCTCCCCTCTCCCCGCCTGGCATTTTATGTATTCATTAGGCAGCACATGCGGTCTTTACCCTCCCCCCTCCGCCGCCTGGGCGCACGTGTAGTGGCCCAGCTGAGAGTGATTTCCAGCTGATCGGCGTAGGAGGGGGCAGGTCCCGCTGACGCGGCGTCGGGGGCGCGGCGCTGACGTCATGCGGCGTCTTGCGGTGGGCCCAGCGTTTGCTTCCTTCAAATGCAGGAAGTCGCGTGGGCGCACGGCCGCACTTTGTCTTCCGTGCTGGCTGCTGGCTGCAGTCTTGTTCCGGCTGCTGCCTTCACTGACCAGGTAAGCGGCCCCACCCGTTGGGGCCGTTAAATGGGGAATGCATTTCCTTGCAGTAATATAGTGGGGAGTCACTTTGTATTAAGGGGGCGTGATTTGGCTCTTATTTAAGGGCACTTTGGTGCCATGCTTATATGTTTTTTTATACACATGTGAGGATCTGATGGTTTTTCTTTTCCTTGCAGATCCTGGGATCCCTGCTTATGGTGGCCCTCCGGCTCTATGTGCCTGGCTAATTATTGGGATACCTATTTAATGTATATATACATAGACTATATATAAATATATATATATATATATATATATATATATATATATATATATATATATATATATATATATATATATTTTATTAAAGGGGACCTTAACTTAACTTAAAAAAAAAAAAAAAAAAAAATCCTCCCTTCCGGGACATTACTAATAAAGGGGCATCCCGGGTATGCCTTAAAAGTCCCAGTATTGCGAATACCATAAATCACCATATGGAGGCTTCCGTAATTTCCGGAAACGGTTCTGCTGAGCCGTTCGGGGGGTGCGTAGGTTGTGGGGTTCCACTCCCAGCTGATGATGTCTTTATCTGCATCCCTTGTGCAAAACAGACTATTGCGCGCCAGTCCGTTGCTTCGGCTGCGGGGCCATCGCATCCTTCATCATCTCCTACCTCTCCCTCCCTATTCCGGACCCCGCATGACACTGTCAAAAGTGGGGATTCGCATTCCGAGGCGGCAGCACAGCCCAGCCCCCGGAAAGTAATGCCCGTTAAAGCAGCGTTAAAGCCCGCTGCAAAACGAAGGCACCTGACTCCGGTACCTTCGGCTCCACAGGACCAGTTTTGTGAACCTGTGGAATAGTCCGATGGATCCCCGGACGAGGATGAATTCCCGTCGGAGTCAGATGAGCCGACAGGTCAGCTTGTGGCTGATGAGATTGGCGATTGGTCAGAGGGGGTTGTTTTTGACACCCCCTCCATTCTGGCTCAAATGTTTAAAATCTTGAGTTTAGATACGCCTGAGGCGGCCGCCCCGCCAAAGGGTCAGTTGTTTAAAGAGCCTCAGCCGCGTTTGGTTTTTCCCAGACAACACCACTTTGAGAGGGTGGTTCTTAAGGAATGGGAACATCCCACGCGGTTATCTGGAATTCCTTCCAGTTGGGAAAAGCGTTATCCTTTTCCACCAGAATTGGTGAAGCTTTGGTCTGTCCCTCCTGACGTTGATACCCCTGTACTAGGGCTCTCCAGCTCGGCTATGGTACAATCTGCTGAGACCACTGTCCCTAAAGATGGGGAAGATCGTCGGATTGACCAATATGCTCGACATGGTTTTATCTATTCCGGGTCAGCGTTGCGCCCGGTATGTGCTTCAGCCCTTCTGCTATTGGCAATTAAGTCCTTAATTCAGGGGCTATATGAGGATCTTAATCCCGCTTGCAAACAGTTCACTGCGCTTAAGCAGTGTGAATCTTTTGTGGCTTATGTCCTGGCTGCTCAGGACGATGCGCTGACTATGAGTAGCAAGGCAGCAGCTATGCTGGTGGCTATTCGCAGTTCAGTATGGCTGCGTCAGTGGTCAGCGGACACGGCTTCCAAAAAGGTGCTCACAGCTCTCCCCTTTTTGGGGTTGCGTCTGTTCGGGGAGAAAATTGATTCTGTTGCAAAGGGTGGTAAGATGCCACAACGCAAGAGGCCCCGTGGCCCCTTTAGGGGGGCAAGTTCCGGTAGGCCTTCCTTTCGAGGATTCAGAGCGGGCAGGGGTGCGTCCTTTCCCGCTACCAGTGGCGCAGGTTGGACTCGGGGGAGGGGCAGTGGCCGGCCCACTCAGTCCTGGGGCACCAAGCCCAAACCTGCTGATAAGCTCACTCAGCAATGAGGGGCTGCCCTCACCCGTGCGGATGGGGGGACTATTGCGACACTTCTACCATTGGAACCAAGTGGTTCCAGGCAGATGGATCCAGGAGGTAGTGTCGCCCGGTTACGACCTGGAATTCGAGTCTCACCTTCCTTCATGGTCCGTTCATGGGTCGGTTCATCCCGGCCTGAACTCTCATCAAGATGGAGTGTGTCTTTCTTTTGCCCAAATTCACACGAGAACGCTTCAGCTATTTCTGTTAGCGTGTTAGGACCAGCAACCTCAGTCGCTGGATCAGTCCTTCCAGTTGTCCTCCCGTGTACGGCAGTCCCTCCTGTGGTGCTTGGTCTCGACCAATCTTGTGTAGGGCAGGCTTTTCCTGACCCCCCTTTGGAAAATTGTCACCACGGACGCCAGTCTGTCGGGATGGGGCAGATTCTGGAAGGAGCTGCGGTTTCAGGGGCAGTGGAGAGCTTAAAGGCCCCACTTACCCATCAATATTCTGAATCTGAGAACCATCCGACAGGTGCTTGCTCTCCTGACTCAGTACGTTCTGGGCCTTCTGGTCCAGATGTGTTCAGACAATCGATCAGCGGTTGCTTACGTTGGTCTTCAGGGAAGGACGCGCAGTCTGAGTACTCTCAGAGAAGTGTCCCTGATCCGGACATGGGCAGTGTTCCATGTTCCCTGTCTCTCGGCGGTTTACATTCCAGAGGTGATGAAACAGGTAGTGGGCCGGTTGAGCAAGGGCTCTCCCCGTCTGGAAGAATAGGCTCTCCATCCTCTGGTGGTTCGCTTACTGTGTCTCCAATGGGAGACCCCGGAGGTGGACCTGTTGGCCCCTCATCACTATCACAGGTTCCCGAACTTCGTGTCGCTCTCCCAGGATCCTCTGGCTCTGGCAGTGGACGCCATGTCCCTGATCTGGGGAGTTCTAGGATTTCTATACCTGTTTCCTCCGATGCCCATGCTGGGCAGGGTTCTTCAGAAGTTGGCTCTGGAAAAGGTGTACGCCGTTCTCGTGGCCCCAAGGTGGCCAAGACGAGTGAGGTTCGCAGACATCGTTCGGCTGGCAGTGGACCAGTTCGTTCTGCCTCTTCGCCCGATCCGCTCACTCAGGGTCAATTGTGTTACCCCAATTTACCAGCGCTGGGTTTGATGGCCTGGCTGCTGAAACCTCCATCCTGAAGGAGGAGGGTCTTTCTGATTCAGTCATTAAGACTCTGATCAGTGCCCGGAAGAGGTCTTCTTCCATCACCTACTATAGGACTTGGAAACCCTATATCGCTTGGTGTGAGATAAGATCTTTTCCTTGTAGGGTCTTTTCGGTCTCCAGGATTCTGGAGTTTTTACAATCAGGGCTGGACTCTGGTCTCCAGCTAAGTACGTTGAAAGGGCAGGTCTCTGCCTTATCTATCTTTTTTCAGAAGCGTGTTGCGCTTAAACCTTTAGTTAAAACTTTTTTCCAGGGGGTTACGCATGTGCGGCCTCCCAGGAAACCATTACTCCCTGTTTGGGATTTGAATTTGGTTCTTTCTGCTCTTCAGGCTCCTCCTTTTGAGCCTTTGCAAGATATTGCTTTGTCTACCCTGACTCAGAAGATTGTCTTCTTGGTAGCTATCACTTCTGTCCGGCGTGTCTCAGAGTTGGCGGCCTTAACTATCCAGGCGCCTTACTTTGAGAGGCATCAGGATAAAGTGGTCTTTCGGTTCAAGCCAGACTTTCTTCCTAAGGTTGTTTCTGCTTTTCATTTGAACCAAGATATTGTTCTTCCCTCCTTGTGTCCTAATCCTAAGAATGACAAAGAGAGGGTTTTGCATTGTTTAGATGTAGTACGCTGTGTTAAGTACTACTTGATTATCACGTCTCCTTTTCGTAGGACGGATTCCTTTTTTGTTGTGCCCCATGGGCCTAAGAAGGGTTTGGCACCAGCCAAATCTGCCATTAGCAAGTGGATACGTCAGGCCGTTACTGCGGCCTATTCTGCTAAGGGAAGAGTTCCCCCTTTTCGTATCACTGCTCATTCTACTCGCGCCGTTGGGGCGTCTTGGGCATTTCAGCACCAAGCTTCTGTTGAACAGGTTTGTAAGGCCGCCACTTGGTCTTCTGTTCACACTTTTTCTAAGTTTTACAAAGTTGATGTGCGGGCCTCAGCGGATGCTGTTTTTGGCCGCAAAGTTCTGCAGACTGCAGTCATTTAAGTTATGCTTCACCTGGCCTTGAGATGCCCTTCCCTTGTGGACACTGCTTTTGGATGTCCCAATAATGGATGAATATTTAAGAAGTGAAGCGGGGTGTGTGGCACACCAAGAATAATACCATTTTGTGAGTACTCACCTGAAAAATGGATATTGTTGGTGTGCCACACACCCCGCTTCACCCCCACCCTTTTCGGTATTACCGAAGCATTTATATGGTGAAGCCCTTTTTTATTTATATCAAAATTGATTTTTGAGGTTACCGGTGGAATACTGGTACCTTGTCTTTCTGCTTTTAAAATATACTGGTGATTGAGGGGAGGTACCAGGTATATATAGGCCGGAAGGGGGCTCGTTACAAGACTTCCTTTCTGCACTACGTCACCTGGCGGTGGATTAACCCAATAATGGATGAATATTTAAGAAGTGAAGCGGGGTGTGTGGCACACCAACAATATCCATTTTTCAGGTGAGTACTCACAAAATGGTATTTTTTCTGTCTATAAAATGATCTTCTTTGAAGAACAACCATGCCTGTGTGTTGGCAGTTTATGCCAGAAGCTAGGAGATCACATTTCCTACTAATATCTCTATTCTCCATAATATAACTGAATATGTGTCATTAGACCAAATGCATGGGCATTATGATTCTGTTGATGTAAGATCCAGACAACTCTAAAGTCATTACGTTTCTGTCACATAATGATACTTTAAAAAGAACAGAGCACAACACTTCTTTGTCTACCTTGTTAGGTTAACAAAGAAAAATAAGCCCATTATTACTCTCATGTTTCTGCTAGAATGGTGACCGACAAGTTATCCACTGTGCTTTAAAGCTTCTCCCATCCATACTGTAAAAATTAATATTTACTCTGTAATAAAATATTCATTTTACAAGACTGTATACTTGAGCTGTAGGTTTATTATTATTAGTAGTAGTAGTACCGTTTCCTTGAATATAAGACGTGCCTTATATTCATTTTTGCTACAAAAATAGGTTCTAGGGCTTATTTTCAGGGCATGTCTTATAGCTGGCTGGCAAGATGGTGGCGACAATACAGCAGCTCCAGTACTGTACATTCACAGATCCGACTGGCAGTGGGGGGATTCGGCCATGTGCCTGGCATGGCAGCAGACTGGGGCAGAGCTAGCAAGATCAGACATTTCACTCCCAACAGACAAGCTTACCTGTGTGACTTGATGTGTCCTCGGCCTCCTTTACAGCCTTGATATGTCCTCATCCTCCTTTACAGCCGCTTTTGTCCCTCTGCTAAAGCCCGGCAGCTGCATTATAAATTGTAACTAGGGCTTATTTTTAGGGTAGAGCTTATATTTAGCGCATTAGCGGAAAATGCTGAAAAATCTTACTAGGGTTTCTTTTGGGGTTAGGTCTTATTTTCAAGGAAAACGGCTGTATCAATTCTTTTTCACAAACTTTACTGGAGAAACCAGAGGCCACTTATCAATCTTTCACTTCAAGATTCCGCTAAAAGTTTGGTAGTAAAGGGGAAGGTGGCACTATTAGCATTTTTTTGCCCCCCCCCCCCCGCCACAAATTAGCCATAACAAAGCAGGCAAAAAAGAAAAGCACATCATGTTTTTGTCATGATCCTGCATGTGTTTTAGTATAGGTAGTATGAAAAATGTACTGGAAACCCGAGATCGAATACTGCGGTGTTCAAGCTCTCTGCTGCCCAAATCACTTCAACACAGCAACTTAATTCATTTTAATTGGGGGGTGGGGGCATGCTGAGGCCTGATATGCCCACTCCATTACGAGGAATAGAGTGGGTGTGGGCTGTCACTTTATCTAATGCGTAGAGGCTGCCATTCGGCATGGAGGCTGCCGATGTGCATGAGCAGCGTGGGAATCTTTGGACTGTATACCTTTTTTATACTATAGGATTAAGTCAGAAGGGCTGTGGTGGACAAAAAGGTGAGTATTTTTTTTTTTTTTGCCTAGACAACTTGTCCCCCTCCATCTACATAAGTGACGCAAATGTACCAATTTACATTGGGGAGGGAGGGGGGGTAATTCAAATTTGTAGTGGCTTTATAATTGGTGGTACCTGTTCACCGATTTACCAGTGCTCAAGTCACCCAGTCAAACCTGCAGCCACAGCCCTGAGAGACCATCATCTATGCTGTCATAATGACAGATAACAACCACCTGAAACCTAATTTAAGCTTGTGCGTGATAAAGGGAATGTAGCAAGGGCTCTCAAAATTATTGAAAAGATTTACAGATGGCCTTTTCAAGCAGATGTTCTGCTAACCTCACAAACACATCACTAGTGAACATACTCTGTATGTTTAATATATGTTTAATATATCATTTGCACAAAACCGCTATCTTTAGATAGACATAACTTGCTCAATGCTTGGTTTGATTTTTCATTTTACAGGGGTTAAAGCTTACAGCTGCACAATATGTAATGCTTCCTTCACCACAAATGGCAGCCTGACAAGGCACATGTCCACTCACATCAGCTTAAAACCCTACAAGTGCCCTTTCTGTGATGAAACCTTCAGGACAACAATTCACTGTAAGAAACACATGAAGAAACATCAGAATATTCCCACCAGCTTTGTGGCTGATGGCGATGGAGCCACAGGAGAAGAAGGTAATTTTATTACTGAAGTGTCTCGATCAGACTATAATAATTTTTTTAAGATAGGTTGGGCCAGCTTCTTAGCGGAGGCACATTTATACATTAGAACTCCTAAAGGATTTTGTGAGACAATTATGGCACATCTTTGAGTAAAACGCATTTTTCCCAGCCAACCTTAAAGGTGAACATACAGTATTCATAAGTTTTCCACATTTTTTTAAACGTTACAGCTGCAAATTTAAAGAAACTATCGAGGCAAAAAATAAAAAAGTCTATACTTGTCCCCCCAGCAGCTCCTCTGTGCTGGTCCAGTGTTGACCCACTGCTTCTCTGTCCTGCGGCAGCATCATCAGCGAGGTGAGTATAAACGGTAAACCAGGAGGTTTCACAAAGCAGTGAATGAAAAAACTCAGGTCAAAGCACACCCTCTACATCTAAACAGAGAAAATTTGTCACACAGTAACATAGATAGTGTTCAGTTCTTTCTCCCGTGTGTCTAGCCGGGAGTAACTATGCAATACATTCAAGGAAAAGATTAAAACTGTTATTTGAATGCAAAATACTGAAGAGAATTTAATGAGGGAAGGTGTACATAACAACAAAAGTGCTAGCAGAAAAATTGTAATAAAAAATCGGGATATAACATAGAGAAAAAATTACAGCAAAAGTACAGACAATGACCACTAGATGGCACTGTAGTAATAACCAGCAGCCAAAGTATAAGCACATCTATAAACCAGACACTAATAAGTTGTTATCCAGGCAAAGGAATAGTTTACCATGGGTAATAAAGCAGAAATGATAATAAACACAAAGGGTCCGGATAGTCCCCAAAGACCCTAACACTATTAAGCATTGGCAATACAGAACAAGAACATTAGTAAAAATGCATACAAAGAGATCAAGCTTACAGGCAGTGCCACCAGGTGGACAAGACGTAACCCTCAGCGTTTTGTTTTTCACCTTTATCAAGACGGAGAGCGGTACCCATTATAGAAATGCAGCTGCTTAAAATACCTAAAGACAGTATGGCTCCAGTGTGCTGGATGCGTCAAGCGTACACATTGGTGCCTGATGATGACATCATCAGCGGCGTCCAGGGTCCATCCCGACCAATTGCTAGATGGAAGGCAAAAGAGCCCGGTTACTGCTAAAGTAGTGGGTGCGAGTTAAACACCAAAAAAAATAGCCGCAGGTTTCACAAAGCAGGGCATCCCATGAAGTCCTTTAGTCTTCGGGGCCAATCCCAGCAGCTTGAAATGTATTTTATGGAGATATTCTGTGATAAAGCAACAAAGTAGAAAACAATTGGGAAGTCTAAAGAAAATAATACACGCTTTACCAAATTAATGAAAACTAAAAAATGTAAAAGTGTGTCATGCATTTGTATTCAGCCCCCTGTACTCCTATACCCCCTCAAAAAAGGGTGTGACCAATTGCCTTCAAAAGTGATTTTATCAGTCCCACTGTACGTAATTTAATTCTCAGCATAACCACAGCAGCTATGTTAAGGTCTCAGAAATTTGTTAGTGTTAGCGAACAAACAGCATCATGAAAACCAAGATACACATCAGACAGCTGAGAGATAAAGTAGTGGGGAAGTGTTTTGCAGGGTTAGATTATAATAGAAGTAGCCCAAGCTCTGAACATCCCACAGAGCACTGTTCAATCCATCATTCCAAAATGGAAGGAGTATGACACTACTAAAAACCTACAAAGACATGTCTTGTTACTCACCTAACTCCCACACTGCAGCGTGTTTCCTGTTAGTTAAGCCCACTGAGGTTCCGGCCCTACATTCCCCCTGCAGCTGCTGCTGACAAGATGTCCCACATCGATTCCTGCACTGATTCCACGAGGTTGTTGCTGAGATGTCCCACGCCATTTCTGCCAAGATGCTGGTCCTGCCGTCACAGCTGACAGCCCGTCTGGATGTCCCACTCTACTTTCTTCGAAATGCCGGTCCCGCCGCCACCATTGAAAGCAAATCTGGATGTCCCACACTGCTTCTGCTGAGATGCCTGTCCATCTGACAGCCTGCTTCGATGCCTCACGGCGCTGCACTCCGCTGACAGCCCATCTGGATGTCCTACGCAGCTTCCAGCCGGTCGCCGGCGTTTGTCATGGCGGCTCTCAGGTGCCCAAGAGAAGCTTCCTCCCCTCAGGGCGGGGGGACGGGGCCGGGCTCCCGCACCTACGGCCCGCCCCCGTGCTGCGGGCACCGCGTTTCAGGTCCCCGGCTTCTGGCCGGGAGGGGCAGGGCCGGGCGCGAACCGCGCAGGCCAGCCCTCCCTCTTCCTCTGCCTACGCGGCTTTTTCCTCCTACTGCCAGGGACTCCGGAGGTGGTGACGGTTGGGTGAGTGGCCTTGGGCCCAATTAGTTTTTCCTTCTTGCCCTTTGGGCAATTGCTATTTAGGTCTGATTGCGTGTTTGTGTGTTCCAGGTGGACCATCGTTTATATTAAAGGGGGGTTCTCCCGGTCCTAGGGTCCCTGGTTAAATTTAGGTGTCTGTAAATTCCTCCCATTAGGGACTTAAAGGGGCATTCCGGGTTGCATTACTGCGTAATTCCCTCGGGACACTGTACATATATATATATTAAAAATCATATGGAGGCTTCCCCGGATACTGGGCTTGTGCCCCCCTTGGGGCAATCCAGGCGGTGTTTGGGGTGTGGGGTATCCCTTTTGGGGGATGATGTATTTCTTTGTGTACCCTGTGCACAACGGTCCATTACGCGGCAGTCCGGATCTCAGGCGTCTGGTTCTGCTCCACCAGTCTCCTCTCCGTCTCCCCCTCGCTTGACACGTACCCCATGTGATGTGGTCATTGGCGGGGAGTCGCAATCTGAGGTGTGTGCCAGATTGGCCAATCTTGAAAATTGTTTTCCAGTGCCGTTGCTAAAAAGGCCACGGCAAAGCGAAAACATTTGTATACAGCCACGCAGGCCTCTGATATGGAGGAGTTTGACTCCCTGGATTGGTCTGATTGTCCCCCACGTGAGGAAGGGGAGCTGTATGAGGAGTCTGAGGGCTCCGATGACCAGCAGTTTGTGGGTGCTGATACCGAGCAGGGCCAGGGGGATTCCTTGGATACCTCTAGGGTCCTGGCTCATATGTTTGAGTTCCTGGCTATTTCTCCCCCCGAGGCGGCTCCACCGCTGAAGGGGGAGTTCTTTGAGGTGACCAAGCCGCGCTTGGAATTTCCTTATCAAAAGCATTTTGATGGTATCATTCTCAAGGAATGGGAGATGCCTACTTGGCTTCCGGGTGTCCCCCCGGGTTGGGGCAAAAAATATTCCTTTCCGGCGGACGCGGTGAAGCACTGGTCCGCCACCCCCCCCCCCCCCCCCCCCCCCGGAGTGGATGCTCCTGTTTTGGGGTTGTCCAGTTCCTCAATCCTGCACTACTCTCAAGGATGGTGAGGATAAATGCATTGACCAGATGGCTTGTCATGGATTTGCTGGGTCTGCCTTGCGGCCGGTTTGTGCTTCAGCACTTTTATTGGTAGCTGCCAGGTCGGTTGTTAGAGGACTGTTGACCTCTTCCGGGCTTGACCCGGAGTTTGCCGACCTTAAGCGCTGTGAGTTATTTTTTGTCCTTTGTGCTGTCCGCCTTGGACGACACATTGGTGATGTGTAGCAGAGCTTCGGCCTTGCTTGTGGCTATCAGGCGGTTGGTTTGGTTACGCCAGTGGGCGGCTGATTTTGTGTCCAAAAAGTCGCTTACGGCCCTTCCCTTTGTGGGGTTGCGGCTCTTTGGAGAGAGATTGGATTCGGTGGCAAAGGGAGGTAAGTTACCTCAGCGTAAGAAGCAGCGTTGCCCCTTTCGGGAGGCGGCTTCCTTCTCTCAGTCCTTTCGTGGGGCTAGAGTTGGCAGGGGTTCGGCTTTCCCCTCATCCAGAGGTGATTCCTGGCCTAGGGGCAGGGGTCGGGCCCGTCCAGGACACAGTTGGGGCTCCAAGCCTAGAGCCGCTGCCAAGCCGGCTCAGCAATGACGGGGGGGGGCTTTCCCTTGCGGGTGGGGGAATGGCTGCAACTCTTCTCCCGGGTCTGGGTCCAAGAGGTCTCGGACAGGTGGATTCAGGAAGTGGTGTCTTCCGGTTACAAGCTGGAGTTCGAGTTCCGGCCCCCTCCCAGATTCTTCAGTTCTTGGGTGCCGTCAGATCCTCTGGCCGCCCAGGGGCTTCGGGCGGCAGTAGCAAGTCTCTTGGACATGGCTGTCATCTGTCCGGTGCCTCCCTCAGACCGGGGCCTGGGCTTCTATTCCAATTTGTTCACGGTGCCCAAGAAGGACGGATCCGTTCGTCCCATTCTGGATCTGAAGTTGCTCAACAGGTTTGTTCGTCCCCGGAAGTTTCGTATGGAAACTCTGCGCTCAGCCATCCACTCACTTCATCAGGGGGACTTCATGACGTCCATAGACATCAAGGATGCTTACCTGCATATTCCAATATTTCCGGCACACCAGAGATTTCTCAGGTTTGTTTTGGAAAATCAACATTTTCAGTTTGTGGCTCTTCCGTTTGGCCTTACCTCGGCTCCAAGGGTTTTTACCAAGGTGTTGGCAGGAGTGAGGGCTATCCTCAGAGCCAGGGGTATCGCATCGTGCCTTATCTGGACGATCTTCTCATCATGGCGTCTTCCCTCACTCAGGCGCAGCTGGATACCAGGACCGTGGTGTCCACTCTGGAGAGTTTCGGTTGGGTGATCAACTATCCCAAGTCCTGCCTCTCTCCCTCCAGGGTGGTGGAGTTCCTGGGAATGTCTCTGGATACTTCTCAGGCCAGGGTTTTCCTCCCCCGAGCCAAGGTTCTTCTGATTCAGGAATTGACTCAGCGTCTCCTATCCATCCCCCGCCTGTCCATCCGGCTAGGGATGCGACTGGTGGGATTGATTGTGGCATCGTTCGAGACGGTTCCCTTTGCCAAGTTTCGCACAAGGACGCTCCAGCTCCATCTCTTGGCGGCCTAGGATGGGTCCCCGCTGTCATTGGATCAGTCCTTTCTGATGTCTCCCCGGGTGCGGCGTTCCCTTTGGTGGTGGCTAAAACCAAGCAATCTGACGAGGTACAGGTCTTTTCTGACCCCTTGTTGGGAGACGGTCACCACAGATGCCAGTCTGTCAGGTTGGGGTGGATTTTGGAAGGATCTTCAGTTTCAGGGACTGTGGGGGCCTCAGGAGGCTCACGATCCCATCAATGTTCTGGAGTTGAGAGCCATCAGATTGGTTCTGGCTCACTTGACTCTTCAGTTACGGGGACTACCGGTTCAAGTTCGGTCGGACAATCAGACGGCGGTCGCCTACCTCAATCACCAGGGAGGGACTCGCAGCAGGTGTGCCCTCAGGGAAGTGTCTTTGATCCTGGATTGGGCAGAGGGCAATGTCCCATGCATCTTGGCAGTGTACATTCCGGGAGTGGAGAACATGGAGGCGGACTCCCTGAGCAGGGGGGTCATCTCGCCGGGGGGAATGGTCGCTCAGTCCCATGGTGTTTCGGTCGCTGTGCCACCGGTGGGGGACTCCGGAGGTTGGACCTCTTTGCTTCTCGTCACAATCACAAGCTTCCGCCATTTGTGTCTCTCTCGCGGGATCCGCTGGCTCTGGCAGCAGATGCCATGTCTCTGAACTGGAGGGATCTGGGGTTTCTATACCTGTTCCGTCCGTTTCCCATGGTGGGCAAAGTGGTGCGCAAGCTGGCCCTAGAGGGTGCGTCAGCAATCCTGGTGGCTCCAAGGTGGCCAACACAGGTTTGGTCTGCAGACGTGGTACGGTTGGCAGAGGATCAGTTAGTTTTGCCCCTTCTCCCGGATCTACTCACTCAGGGTCCACTGCTCTACACCAATTTACCAACGCTGGCTTTGACGGTGTGGCTGCTGAAACCTCCATCTTGAAGGAGTAAGGTCTTTCTGATGCTGTCATTCAGACTCTGGTTAGGGCTAGAAAGAAGTCTTCCTCTGCCATCTACTATAGGATTTGGAGGTCTTATATTGATTGGTGTGAGGTCAGGGCCTTGCCTTGCAGGGCGTTTTCTATCCCTAGGGTCTTGGAATTTCTGCAACATGGTCTGGACCTAGGTTTGCAGCTTAGTACGCTGAAAGGGCATGTTTCTGCCCTGGCGGTTTTCTTTCAAAAGTCTTTTGCTCTTCATCCTCTGGTTAAATCCTTTTTCCAGGGGGTTACGCATGTGCGGCCTCCTAGGAAGCCTTTGCTCCCAGTTTGGGATTTTAATTTGGTTCTTTCTGCCTTGCATGGTCCACCTTTTGAACCTTTGGAGGATATTGCACTTTCTACGCTTACTCAGAAGGTTGTTTTTCTGGTTGCCATCACTTCTGTTCGGCGTGTTTCGGAGTTGGCAGCCTTGTCCATTAAGGCCCCTTACTTTGAGAGGCATCAGGACAAGGTTGTTTTCCGTTTCAAGACAGATTTCCTTCCTAAGGTGGTCTCTGCTTTTCATCTAAATCAGGACATTGTTCTACCCTCCTTGTGTCCTAAGCCTAGCAATGACAAGTAGAGGGTTTTGCATTCTTTGGATGTGGTTCGCTGTGTGAAGTACTATTTGGTGGCTACTTCCCCTTTTCGTAGGACTGACGCCCTTTTTGTGGTGCCCTCTGGGCCTAGGAAAGGTTTGGCTCTCGCCAAGTCTTCCATTAGTAAATGGATTCGCCAGGCCATTGTTGGGGCCTATTCTGCTAAGGGGAAGATTCCCCCTTTTCGTGTTACTGCTCATTTTACTCGTGCTGTTGGGGCGTCCTGGGCCTTCCAGCACCAGGCCTCTGTTGAGCAGGTTTGTAAGGCTGCTGCTTGGTCTTCGGTTCACACTTTTTTTTCCAGGGGGTTACGCATGTGCGGCCTCCTAGGAAGCCTTTGCTCCCATTTTGGGATTTGAATTTGGTTCTTTCTGCCTTGCATGGTCCACCTTTTGAACCTTTGCAGGATATTGCACTTTCTACGCTTACTCAGAAGGTTGTTTTTCTGGTTGCCATCACTTCTGTTCGGCGTGTTTCGGAGTTGGCAGCCTTGTCCATTAAGGCCCCTTACTTTGAGAGGCATCAGGACAAGGTTGTTTTCCGTTTCAAGACAGATTTCCTTCCTAAGGTGGTCTCTGCTTTTCATCTTAATCAGGACATTGTTCTACCCTCCTTGTGTCCTAAGCCTAGCAATGACAAGTAGAGGGTTTTGCATTCTTTGGATTTGGTTCGCTGTGTGAAGTACTATTTGGTGGCTACTTCCCCTTTTCGTTGGACTGACGCCCTTTTTGTGGTGCCCTCTGGGCCTAGGAAAGGTTTGGCTCTCGCCAAGTCTTCCATTAGTAAATGGATTCGCCAGGCCATTTTTGGGGCCTATTCTGCTAAGGGGAAGATTCCCCCTTTTCGTGTTACTGCTCATTCTACTCGTGCTGTTGGGGCGTCCTGGGCCTTCCAGCACCAGGCCTCTGTTGAGCAGGTTTGTAAGGCTGCTGCTTGGTCTTCGGTTCACACTTTTTCCAAGTTTTACAAGGTTGATGTGCGGGCCTCAGCGGATGCTGTTTTTGGCCGCAAGGTTCTGCAAGCTGCAGTGGTTTAAGTTTGTGCCTTGTTGCCTTGTTTTTTGGATCCCCGCCCTTTATGGACACTGCTATTGGATGCCCCACATGTAATGAATGTCTTGAAGCGGGGTGTGTGACATACTCAATACCATTTTGTGAATACTCACCTTTAAAATGGGTATTATAAGTATGTCACACACCCCGCTTCACCCTGCCCTTTTGTATTCTGGATCCTTTATATGGTGAACCTTTGTTAGTTTTAATTGGCTTTCCTGGTCCCTTTACCTTACTGCTATCTTTATACTGGGGAATGAGTGGGAGGTCCCAGGTATTTATGAGATGGGAGGGTCTTCCTTTTTTTATTGACATCTCTGCAAGATCGCCATCTACAGGTCAGTATTCCCACATGTAATGAATGTCTTGAAGCGGGGTGTGTGACATACTTATAATACCCATTTTACAGGTGAGTATTCACAAAATGGTATTTTTTAATATTACACAATTTTTCAATACTCCTCCTTTAAGTACAATTTTTGGCTGGTTCCCCTCCCCTTCCTCGCTTTCCATTATTTCCTATGGGGCAGCAAAATCCTGCACCTGCGCTTTGTAGACATATGGATGAAGATACTTGAGTGGAATGTTGCCTATCAAAGAATTGGACCCTGGAAGGGCAATATGTGGCTCAGAGACTGAAACCATTAGTACATTTTAATATAGAATTCAGGTGCAATCACTGGTGACTACAAAAGTAAGTATGTGTCTCCCCGGTGTGGTCCTAAACAGTGTGTGTGTATATATATATATACGTGTGTATATATATATATATATATATATATATATATATATATATATATATTTAGTTAAATTAGAAAATTTGGCTGGAGTTGGCCTTTAACAATTCCTGAATCTTTCCCTCTTTTCTTTGAAAATGTATTCACCAAAAAGTAATAAAGATAAAATGTGTTGACAGTTTATGCATTGTAACTTGCAAAATATATCACTTCGCCCTTTAAAAATGACAATGTATTTTAAATGGGGTGTTACTAATATTTTACATGGTTAAATTTCATTTTACCTGACCTTCATCTTACAACTAAAATACCATTCATTAAAGTTTGTGTTAGTCATGAATAGTAAATACATTTGCCATTTACCGTATATACTCGAGTATAGGCCGACCCGAATATAAGCCGAGGCACCTAATTTTACCCCAAAAACCTGGAAAAAGTTATTGACCCGAGTATAAGCCGAGGCACACAACACAGCACACAATACAGCACACATACACACACAAGGCACACACAGCACACAACACAGCACACAATACAGCACACAATACAGCACACAATACAGCACACATACACACACAAGGCACACACAGCACACAACACAGCACACAACACAGCACACAACACAGCACACATACACACACAGCACACATACACACACAGCACACATACAATGCACACAACACACACACTCACCAGTTCAGCTCCTGCAGGATCTTCAGCGAGGCTCCTTCCAGCGACGGCGCGGGACGACGGCATGGGTCCGCAGGGCAGAAGAGCCGCCTCAGAGGCTTCAAAACTCGGCGGGGAGATCAGTACACCCAGCGCGAGGTGGGTGTACCAAGATGGCGGCCGGCGCGCTCCGCGCCGCCACGTCACGTCGCGTCACTGAGGCCCGGGCCGCCATCTTGGTACACCCACCTCGCGCTGGGTGTACTGATCTCCCCGCCGAGTTCTGAAGCCTCGGCGTCTCGTCTGCCGCCTCGGAGTCCTCGCTCAGGTAAGTCTGACTGACTGACTCGAGTATAAGCCGAGGCTGCTTTTTTCAGCCCAAAAAGTGGGCTGAAAAACTCGGCTTATACTCGAGTATATACGGTAACTGTATTTCGTATATTTAATGTTCTAGTTTAATCCTAAGGAATAGTAAAACCTAGAGTACGCTCGAGAGAGCACAGGTGAGACATTGAGCTGATGTGGAGGGCAGCAGTTACAAGAATAGGCTTTTACACTTATTTGGTTTCTTCTCTCAAGCATCTTCTGACAGACTTCAGATTGGTGTCATTCCAGATCTTTTATGTTGGAAGGGGGTCAAAACTATGAGCTCATTAACAAGTTACTCACAACATATTTTAGTACTTACCACATACTCAAAGGGTAAGTGTGAGGAAAATGGTGAACCGAGTACAGGAAGTGTAAGTCCAGATCTATCAAAATGGGAAATAATTTTGGTGTTACCTATTCTATGAGGATATTTGAACCCTGGATATATCCTTGCAGGTCACTGCATGTGCATCTAATTGTTGATTCTATATCCATTCTATACGCAAAATTGTGTTTATGTATTATGGTATTTATCTTATTCTTGCCAACTGGCAAAAGGAATGGGATTTAATTTTTTTCTAAAATTTGGCAGTAGGAATATTTTTTAAGTGATTTGCCTGGATCTACCCACAGTAACTTTGTTATTTTTAGTTATTAAGCACTGCCTTTTGTCCTGTCCTTTCAATATTAGGGTAATCAATCTTGTCTGTTCTTATTGTGCATCGAAATGGAATAAAGGGGATCACCAGTCAGAACGGACTGCAGGTCTTGCCACCAGCGCAGCGCAACATAACTTCCAGCAACTTATCGGGTTTGCCCGCTGGCTTACTATGCACCCTGTGAATTCGGAGAAGTCAAGGGAAAGTGGGTATGGGCTACCCTGTCTCAGGCCTCCCAACGACGTGATGCACAGTGAGGCCCTCCTTAAAGCGAAACAAAACCAGTGAATTTGACTATCCCAGGTTTTGTTACATGGTCTTGGGGCATCCCATTTGGGTGTGAGACCCCCTGCCCAGTTCTCCCACTACAACTCACCTTTCCGCGCTCCAAGGGTGCATGGACCTTATGCACACTGCAGTGTCTCATGTCTCCTATTAGAGAAGGCTGTTTCCTGACCATTGACAAGAGGGTGCTCTGCTAGGAAAATGTTATTATCTCGCTAATGCCAGAATTCCTGATGGCATGATGGAGTAGGTTTATGTAACTTCAAGTTGTCAGGGAGGATTTAGGTTTACTTTAATAATGCTGTGTTCATATTAAAATACTACTTTTCTTTTTGCCGTCAGCTATACAATAAATGAAAAAGGTTACTTACAGTTTTTCTTTGTGATGTAGATGTGTGTCTTGAGGAAGAAGACGACGAGAATTCCGAAAGAGTAGCATCAAGAAAGCCCCGTCATGGAGTCATCACTTTCACGGAGGAGGAGACGGCTGAACTGGCAAAAATTCGACCCAGAGAGGGGGCCACTATTTCTGAAAAAGTGCTGGTACAGTCCGCAGCAGAAAAAGATCGGATTAGTGAGATCAAAGACAAACAGGCTGAGATGGAAACTGAACCCAAGTTTGCCAACTGTTGTTCTTATTGCCCTAAAAGCTTCAAGAAGCCCAGTGACTTGATCAGGTAAAACACTTATCTAATGCTTTTTATTCCAAGTATGTCTCACACCCTGCTTCGGAATGATTAATAACACGTGGGTTATAGTCCAGTAGAGGGCGAACTTCTGCAGAGATGACTAGAAAAAAAGGAAGCCCCTCCCATAAATACCTGGGACCTCCCACACATTCCCAGTAATCGTCTCTGCAGACGAAGATGGCTGCAAGTCAGAAGATGGCTGTCTCCTTCTTTGCCGGTAAGCCGGGTTTACACCCGGCCATTTTATTGCTCTATTTCTGCCCGGACCTTGTTTTATTTGATTACTATGCCTCCCAGCCTCGGCTGTAGGTCCGGGCAGGGTAGGTGACGCCCTAGTGGTGTACTAATTAGGAGCTTATGCTCCTCCGTGAGACCCCCCCAAGGGGTAGGAGGATACCAGGTTCGGGATCCTGGTTTGGGATGCCCTGTCTGTGTTGTCCCTGCGCTGCATTAGGTGGCTTGGGGGGGGGGCTTGTCCCTCCATTTTATTTCACCTTGATAATTACTGTCTGTACATTGGTGGTGTGAGTGTAGAGTGTGCATGCTTTCACATTGGCCAGGCCGCGCTTGGATGTCTGGCGGCCTGGAGTCCGGGCTGGCTCCGCAGCTGGCTGGGAGCGCGGCCATAGTACCATTCTCCTCAGCTTGGAGGGGGGGCGGGGCCGGGAGCTCGGCGCACTGCTGCGGTACGCCCCCCCCCCCCCCCTCCTTGGCACCCACGGAGAACTGCGGTTCCTCTTCCCTGCAGGAGGGGGCGGGGCCACGCGCGGCGCGCAATCCGCTCTGGCCCGCCCCCCTTCTCTTTCTCTTTGCCTAGCTGTTGCTGCCTCTTGCTGGTGTGTCCAGGTCGCCATCTTTCTTCTTACTGTGAGTGCCCTGCGGGGCTCGTTTCATTAACCAATTTCTCGTTTATGGTTGTTATGGGGCTGCCTTGTATGCTGCATTATCTTGCTTATATACATTATATGGTCTGTCTGTGTTTATATCTGGAAGTATGATCGCTGTAATGGATTGTTGCTTATGGTCCCCTTTTTTTTTTTTTTTTTTATGTCTTCCAGGGGGATTACCTTCCTTGATAGTTAAACGGGGGTTCTCCCGGTCCTTAGGTCCCTCACTTAAATTGGGGCTTTACAAATCCTCCCACTAACGGACGTTAAGGGGCATCCCGGGTAGCTTACTAGCGTAATTCCCACTGGTCATTGCGACTACCATAAAAAAAATCACAGTATGGAGGCTTCCCAGGATACCGGGCTCGGGATCCCTTCTGGGCAACCCCGGCAGTGTGTGGTTTGTGGGATATCCCTTGCGGGAGATAATGTGCTTATTTGCGTACCATGTGCACAGCAGGCCATTGCCCGGCAATCAGGGCCCCTGGCGTCTGGATCAGCGCCGCTGGCCTCATCACCTACACCCCCATGGCTGGCTTTGACTCCAAGTGACGTTGTCATCAGTGGGGAGTCGCAATTTGATGTATGTGCTAGATTGGCCAACATTGAGAAGATGATTGCTAGCTCTGCGGCCAGGAAGGCCCCAGCTAAGAGATGGCATTTGGCGCTGGCTGCGCCGGTTTTTGATTATGATGATTATGACTCGTTTGCTTGGTCTGATTTTTCCCCGCTTGAAGAAGGGGAATTGTTTCAGACTCTGAAGGCTCTGACGATCAGCAGTACTTGGATGCTGATGCTGGGCAGGAGCGTGGGGATACTGTGGATACCCCCAGACTTCTGACTCATATTTTTAAGGTTCTTGCTATTTCCCCTCCTGCGGAGGCCCCTCCGCAAAAGGGGGAATTTTTTGGGGCCACTAAGACTCGCCTGGAGTTTCCTGATCAGAAGCATTTTGACAAATTGATTCTTAAGGAATGGGAAAAGCCCAGCCGGCTTCCCTGTGTTCCTCAGGGGTGGGATAGGAAGTATCCTTTTCCTGTGGACACGGCGAAGAGCTGGTCGTCACCCCCAGAGGTCGACGCTCCGGTTCTGAGTTTGTCCAACACATCGGTGGTGCACTCACCAGACTCCACTACGCATGAAGGATAGTGAGGACCGACGTCTGGCTCAAATGGCGTCACATGCCTTTGCCAGTGTGGGTTCGGCCTTGCGTCCTGTGTGTGCTTCACCTCTCACGGCCGTGGCTACCAGATCTGTAATTAGGGGCCTGTTGAATCGTCCCCATCTTAACCCTGCTAGTAATGAATTCGCAGCACTTACGCGGTGTGATTTGTTCATGACCTTTGTCTTATCAGCCTTGGACGATACAATATGTATGTGTAGTAGAACCTCGACTTTGCTTGTGGCTATACGCCGATCGGTTTGGTTGCGCCAATGGGCGGCTGATATGGCGGCTAAGAAGAAGCTCACAGGGCTACCCTTCTTGGGTATGCGCCTGTTTGGAGATAAATTGGACTCGGTGGCGAAAGGAGGAAAGCTGCCACAACGCAAAAAGCAACGCCGCTCCTTTCGGGGGGGCAGGCTCTTTTAATCCTTCCTTTCATGGCTCTCGAGCAAGCAGGGGAGTTGCTTACTCTGCGTTCAGAGGTGACTCCTGGGGTAGGGGCAGAGGACGTGCCCACCCCGGAACTGCCTGGGGTGCCAAAACCAAGGCTGCTGCCAAGCCCTCTCAGCAATGAGGGGGCGCCCTCACCCTTGCGGGTGGGGGGACGGCTATGGCACTTCGCCCAGGTCTGGACCCGGGAGGTCTCAGACAAATGGATCCTGGAAGTGGTCTCTTCCGGGTACAAGCTGGAGTTCGAGTTCCGGCCTCCTCACAGATACCTCAGCTCTCGGGTTCCTTCGGACCCCCGGGCCACGCAGGGGCTTTTATTGGCAGTACAAAACCTTCTGGACATGGGGGTCATCTGCCCGGTGCCCTCCTCAGAGAGAGGCCGGGGCTATTATTCCAACCTTTTTACAGTGCCCAGAAAGGATGGCTCCATAAGACCCATTCTAGATCTAAAGATTTTCAACAGGTTCATCAGAACCAAGAAATTTCGCATGGAGACTCTGGGTTCGGCCATCCACTCTCTTCGTTCAGGGGATTTTATGACGTCCATAGGCATCAAGGACGCTTACCTTCATGTGCCGATCTTCCCAACGGTTTCTCAGATTGGTGGTGGGAGATCAGCACTATCTGTTTGTGGCTCTTCCTTTTGGGCTGACCTTGGCACCAAGGGTGTTCACCAAGGTGTTGGCGGGTATAATGGCCCTTCTCAGAGCCCAGGGCTTTCGCATTGTGCCGTATCTGGACAACCTTCTCATCACGGCATCCTCTCTCGGTCAAGCGGAGCTGGACACCAGGTTGGTGGTGTCAACGCTGGAGAGGTTCGGTTGGGTGATCAACTACCCCAAGTCTTCCCTCTCCCCATCAAGGGAGGTTTCCTTTCTGGGCATGACTCTGGATACCATTCAGACCAGGGAGTTCCTACCTCAGTCGAAGGTGCAGGCGGTTCAAGATCTGATACGTCTTCTTCTGTCCATCCCTCGCCCATCCATCCGGCAAGGGATGAGGCTGGTGGGATTGATGGTGGCCTCCTTCGAGGCAGTTCCTTTTGCTCAGTTTCACATGAGGCCTCTTCAACTCATTCTGTTATTGGATTGGGACAGATGCCCTCTGTCCTTGGATCAGTCATTTGCAATGTCTCCCCTCGTCCGGCAGTCTCTTCAGTGGTGGCTGGAACCGAGGAATTTTCTGAGGGGCAGATTTTTTCTGGCCCTTTGTTGGGAGATGGTCACCACGGATGCCAGCCTGTCGGGTTGGGGGGGTTTCTGGAAGGAACATCAGTTCCAGGGGCTGTGGGGTCCTCAGGAGGCGCACACCCCCATGAGGCGCACACCCCCATCAACATCTTGGAGCTGAGGGCTATTCGGTTGGTGCTGTCGCACTTGGCGCATCACCTCCAAGGCTTACCGGTTCAGGTTCGGTCAATCGGACTGCGCTCGCTTACATCAATCACCAGGGAGGGACTCGCAGCAGGAGTGCCCTCGGGGAGGTGTCTCTGATTCTTGCATGGGCCGAGAGCAATGTTCCATGCATCTCGGCGGTGTACATTCCAGGGGTGGAGAATGTGGAAGCGGACTCTCTGAGCAGGGGGTCCTCCCGCCGAGGGGAGTGGTCCCTCAACAACAAGGTATTTCTATCCATTTGTCACAAATGGGGGTTCCCGGAGGTGGATCTCTTTGCCTCCCGTCACAACCACAAGCTCCCTGCCTTTGTGTCTCTGTCTCAGGATCCTCTGGCTCTGGCAGTGGATGCCATGTCCATTGCCTGGCGGGATCTGGGTTTCCTGTATCTTTTTCCCCCCTTCTCCATGGTAGGCAGGGTGGTGCGCAAGCTGGTTCAAGAGGATGTGCTAGCAATTCTGGTGGCTCCAAGGTGGCCAAGGCAGGTGTGGTTCGCAGACGTGCGGCTGGCGGTCGATCAGTACAGTTTGCGCCTGTTTCCGGATCTGGTCACTCAGGGTCAGCTTTGTTATCCCAATTTACAAACGCTGGCTTTGACGGCGTGGCTGCTGAAACCTCCATCCTGAAAGAAGAGGTTTTTTCTGATGCTGTGATCCAGACGCTGGTTAGGGCTAGGAAGACGTCTTCCTCTAACATCTACTACAGGACTTGGCGGCCCTATATTGATTGGTGTGAGGCTAGGGCCTTGACTTGTAGGGTGTTTTCGATTCCCAGAATTTTGGAGTTTCTTCAACACGGTTTAGATCTGGGCTTTCAGCTTAGTACTCTGAAGGGGCAGCTCTCCGCCTTGGCGGTTTTCTTTCATAGGCCTTTTGCTCTTCATCCTTTGGTTAAGACTTTTTTTCCAGGGGGTCACTCACGTGCGGCCCCCTCGCAAGCCCTTGTTGCCTGTTTGGGATTTGAATTTGGTTCTGTCAGCCCTCCAGGGGCCTCCTTTTGAGCCGGTGCAGGATGTTGCACTTTCTATTCTCACACAAAAGGTTGCCTTTTTGGTGGCTCTGTCTATTCAGGCCCCTTATTTTGAGAGACACCAGGACAAGGTGGTCTTCCGCTTTAAGCCGGATTTCCTACCTAAAGTGGTCTCTGCTTTCCATCTCATTTAGGATGTGGTTCTCCCTTCCTTGTGTCCTAAGCCTAGCAATGACAAGGAGAGGGCCCTGCACTCTTTGGATGTGGTTCGTTGTGTGAAGTACTATTTGGTGGCTACTTCTCCTTTCCGTAGGACGAACGCCTTGTTTTGGTGCCCTCTGGGTCCAAGAAGGGTTTGGCGCCCGTCAAGTCTACCATTAGTAAATGGATACGTCAGGCCATTGTTGGGGCCTATACTGCCAGGGGGAGGGATCCCCCTTTTCAGATCACTGCTCATTCTACTCGTGCTGTACTTGGTCTTCTGTTCATACTTGTTTCCAAGTTTTATAAGGTTGATGTGCAGGCCTCAGCGAATGCTTTTTTTTGGCCGAAAAGTTTTGCAAGCTGCAGTGGTTTACTTTGTGCATTATTGCCTGTTGGGATCCCCACCCTTTTTTGGACACTGCTATTGGATGTCCCACGTGTTATTAATCATTCCGAAGCAGGGTGTGAGACATACTTGGAATAATACCATTTTGTGATGGTAAAATTGGTATTACAAGTATGTCTCACACCCTGCTTCGTCCCACCCTGAGTTGTATCTTGGATCCTCTTTTTGGTGAAATTTTTTTCTCATAGATTTTATTGCCTCTTCCTGGTCCCCTTACTGCTTTCTTATACTGGGGAATGTGTGGGAGGTCCCGGGTATTTATGGACTGGGAGGGGCTTCCTTTTTTTCTAGTCATCTCTGCAGAAGTTCGTCCTCTACTGGACTATAACCCACGTGTTATTAATCATTCCGAAGCAGGGTGTGAGACATACTTGTAATACCCATTTTACAGGTGAGTAATCACAAAATGGTATTTTTTCCTGGTACCAGTCATGGTATTTAGCTGAATAAAATGTAATCAAAAATTGTTTCATTAAATCATTCATGGTATTAAATTTAATAGAAAAAATAGAAAAATGTAATACAAAAAAGTAACCTAAAAAAAGGCACTGATATATACTGTATTTTTTGCCATATAAGACGCACAAATGATTTGGAGGAGGAAAAAAATATATATATATTCTGAACCAAATGGCGTGCTAAAATACCCCTCCCTACAACAGGACATAGCAGAATCCCCCAAATCACCCTTATAGCAGGTAGTGTGACAGATCCCCTCCATCCCCAAAAACAAGCAGCATGCAGAATCCCCCCTCCACTTATAACAGGTGCTGTCATTGATGAATCAGCGCATGGTTGGCTGCACGCTGATTCATCAATCGTGGATTGGGGGGGGGGGGGGGAATGGCAGCCTTTACCTTCGCCCTATAAGACGCACAGGCATTTCCCCCAGCTTTTGCTGGAATGTAAGTTTTTCCTTTAGGGCTTAGGGTTACTATAAATGTTGGGCTTACACAAAATTATTATTATTGAATGTGCCTGAATCTGCTTTTTTTACCTTCCAGTAAACTATCTCATAGAGAAACAAGGGGAAGGGCAACACTGCCATTTTCTGCATTGTCTGTTTATAGTTACAGGTGCTTTTAGGAAAAAAGCATTAAATATTCTGTTAGTGGTGTGCCTTGAGTTTTCAAAGTTCACAGACATGGTGAAGGGGGTGTTGTGTTCTACCTTATAGAAGTGGTGAGGCTATCCAACAACTGCCGTCTTAATGCAGAACAAAACCCAGCCAGGCCGCTGACCTTTCCCCCAGGCATCCCAAACTGTGATGTCCCGCTGTGTTAAACCCCCTGGGGCACCAGTATTCACTAATTTTTCCTGTGTCTAATGAGAGCCGTTTGCCATTAAAATGTAATTCGGCAAACCGCTCTTATTGTTTTCATTGGGGAGTGCAAGCTGCCGCATACTCGGGCTGTGCGCACACTCTCGCTCCAGCCATCCATATGGGCAGGGACGGGAACGCATGCACCGCTGGTGTTTGCCACAAAACTTGCCCTGCGTTCCTTATCTGTAACACCAGATTAGCAACTAATCCATTAAAGCACCGGAGTAGCAGAATACTTTTTATGTGCAACACATATTTACTCCATTATATTCTTAGTATACAGTACGTCCTGCTCCAGATAAGAATCATTACTCCTGGGTATTACTCCGCCAGATGGCGCTGGACTGCAGAGACTGCGAAATTGGCTCCTCCCGGCCCCTCAAATACTCGGGACCTCCCACAAATCCCCCGAATTTCTCTGCAGTCTGGACTGCGAAGGACAAGAAGATGGCTCTCTCTTCTCGCAGGCGAGCGGGGCTATTAGCCTGCGGCCCTGTAGGACTATTCCCACCCGTTCCATTTTTAATGTGCCTCCCAGCCTTGGCTGCGCTGGTCCGGGTGATGGTAGGCAGCACCACTGCTCCACCGCAATCCCCCACCAAAGGGTAGGCTTTATAGGCATATGGTGAGCCTCTATGGGATGCCCCTCCCGCACTATTGCCCCTTGCCCCTGTCTGTCGGTGGGCCCTTTGTTAAGTGGCCACTGCCCTCCCATGCTCTCCCTTGTAGCTCTCGGGGGGGGGGGGGGGGGAGTGTGTATGCATTGGTGCTTCACTTTTTGTTATTCTTGGTGTGCCACACACCCCGCTTCACTTCTTAAATATTCATCACTTCATGGGTTAATCCACCGCAGGTGACGTAGTGCAGAGAGGAAGTCTTGTAACGAGCCCCCTTCCGGCCTATATATACCTGGTACCTCCCTTCAATCACCAGTATTTTTTCTCTCTGCTTGCTGATAAGTCAGAAGTTGGAAGTCTCCTGCTTACAGGTAGGCCGGGGTATTCTTACCCCGCCACCCCCCTTTTGGTCTATTTCTGCCCGGTTTGAGTTTGTATACCTTTATGGTGAAATAGGAAGCCTCCCAGCCTTGGCTGCTCACCGGGCAAATGGTAGATGGCACTTTAAGTGCCTAGGAGCTTATCTCCTACCGCTCGACCTCATGCGTGGGGCAATGCGGCGAACCGGCATGGTGATCCGGAAATGGGATGCCCCTGTCCCGAGGGTCCCCGTAGCCCCTTTCTCTCCCGTTGGGGGGGTGGTGAGGGTGTGCTTTAGTATGTGTGTTTCACTGTATCACTGCATGTTAACATATATGTCATGTTTATACATTCACTGTAGCATGTGTATATTTTGGGTCTGCTTTAGGGCAGCTTGCGCTGGGTATGGGCTGGCCACCTCTCTGGCAGTTGGTTGCTTGTGGCCCCCTACCCCCTCCCCCCTCTCCTCGCCTGGCATTCATTGAGCTTTGTCAGCACATGCGGTTTTTACCCTCCGCTGCCTGGACGCGCGTGCTGTGATCAGCTGTAAAGTGTTCCAGCTGATCAGCGTAGGGGGGGGGGGGGGGCGGCCCGCTGACGCGGCGCCGGGGGCGCGGCGCCGACGTCATGCGGCGTCAGCGGCGTCTGCGGCGGGCCCAGCGTCCCAGCTTCCTTCAAAACAGGAAGGCACGGCCGCACTTTGTCTTCTGCCGGCTCATGGCTGCTGGCTGCAGGCTTACCGGCTGATTGCGGTACAGGTAAGCGGCCCCTCCCGTTGGGGCCGTTAAATGGGAGATATTGTTTAATAAAACAGTGAGAAATCACTATTATCAAGGGGGCGTCATTTAAGGGCACTTGGTGCCATACTTATATGTTATACACATGTGAAGGATCTGATGGTTGTTTTCTTGCCTTGCAGATCCTGGGATCCCTGCTTATGCTAGCCCTCCGGCTCTATGTGCCTGGCTAATTATTGGGATTGATTTGAATGTTTATATACATAGACTATATATAAGTATATATATATATAGTTTCTATTAAAGGGGACCTAAACTTGAAAAAAAATAAATAAATAAATAAAAAAAAAAATTTTTTTTTATATAAATCCTCCCTTCCGGGACATTACTAAAATAAAGGGGGCATCCCAGGTCGGCTTATGCCTTAAAAGTCCCATTATTGCGAATACCATAAATCACCATATGGAGGCTTCCGTAGATTCCGGAAACGGTTCTGCTGTTCCGTTTGGGGGGTGCGTAGGTTGTGGGGTTCCACTCCCAGCTGATGATATCTTTATTTGCATCCCTTGTGCAAAACAGACTATTGCGCGCCAGTCCGTTGCTTCGGCTGCGGTGCCATCGCATCCTTCATCATCTCCTACCTCTCCATCCCTATTCCGGACCCCGCATGACACTGTCAAAAGTGGGGATTCGCATTCCGAGGCAGCAGCACAGCCCTGCCCCCGGAAAATGATGCCCGTTAAAGCAGCGTTTAAAACCGCTACAAAACGAAGGCACCTGACTCCGGTACCTTCGGCTCCACAGGACCAGTTTTGTGAACCTGTGGAATGGTCCGATGGATCCCCTGACGAGGATGAACTCCCGTCGGAGTCAGATGAGCCGACAGGTCAGCATGTGGCTGATGAGATCGGCGATTGGTCAGAGGGGGTTGTTTTTGACACCCCCTCCATTCTGGCTCAAATGTTTAAGATTTTGAGTTTAGATACGCCTGAGGCGGCCGCCCCGCCAAAGGGTCAGTTATTTAAAGAGCCTCAGCCGAGTTTGGTTTTTCCCAGACAGCACCACTTTGAGAGGGTGGTTCTTAAGGAATGGGAACATCCCACACGGTTATCTGGAATTCCTTCCAGTTGGGAAAAGCGTTATCCTTTTCCACCAGAATTGGTGAGGCTGTGGTCTGTCCCTCCGGACGTCGATACCCCTGTACTAGGACTCTCCAGCTCGGCTATGGTACAATCTGCTGAGACCACTGTCCCCAAAGATGGGGAAGATCGCAGGATTGACCAATACGCTCGACATGGTTTTATCTATTCCGGGTCAGCATTGCGCCCGATATGTGCTTCAGCCCTTCTTCTATTGGCAATTAAGTCCCTAATTCAGGGGCTATATGAGGATCTTGATCCCGCTTGCAAACAGTTCACTGCACTTAAGCAGTGTGAATCTTTTGTGGCTTATGTCCTGGCCGCTCAGGACGATGCGCTGACTGAGTAGCAAGGCGGCAGCTATGCTGGTGGCTATTCGCAGGTCAGTATGGCTGCGTCAGTGGTCAGCAGACACGGCTTCCAAAAAGGTACTCAGAGCCCTCCCCTTTTTGGGGTTGCGTCTGTTTGGGGAGAAAATTGATTCAGTCGCAAAAGATGGTAAGATGCCACAACGCAAAAGGCCTTGTGGTCCCTTCAGGGGGACAAGTTCCGGTAGGCCTTCCTTTCAAAGGTTCGGAGCGGGCAAAGGTACGTCCTTTCCCACTACCAGTGGCGCAGGTTGGACTCGGGGGAGGGGCCGTGGCCGGCCCACTCAGTCCTGGGGCACCAAGCCCAAGCCTGCTGATAAGCCCACTCAGCAATGAGGGGCTGCCCTCACCCGTGCGGGTGGGGGGACTATTGCGACACTTCTACCATTGGAACCATGTGGTTCTAGGCAGATGAATCCAGGAGGTAGTGTCGACAGGTCACAACCTGGAATTCGAGTCTCACCCTCCCTCGCGGTCCATTCAGGGGTCGGTTCATCCCGGCCTGAACTCTCATCAAGACGCTGTGTGTCCTTTCTTTTGCCCAAATTCGCACAAGAACACTTCAGCTATTTCTGCTAGCGTGTTGGGTCCAGCAACCTCTGTTGTTGGATCAGTCCTTCCAATTGTCCTCCCGTGTATGGCAGTTCCTCCTGTGGTGATTGGTCTCGACCAATCTTGTATAGGGCAGGTCTTTCCTGACCCTCCCTTGGAGAGGTGTCACCACGGACACCGGTCTGTCGGGATGGGACAGATTCTGGAAGGAGCTGCGGCTTCAGGGGCAGTGGAGGCCCCACTTACCCATCAGAGAAATGTCCCTGATCCAGACATGGGCAGTGTTCCATGTTCCCTGTCTCTCGGCGGTTTACATTCCAGAGGTGATGGAACAGGTAGCGGACCGGTTGAGCAAGTGCTCTCCCCGTCTGGAAGAATAAGCTCTCCATCCTCGGGTGGTTCTCTTATTGTGTCTCCAATGGGAGACTCCGGAGGTGGACCTGTGGGCCCCTCATCTCTATCTCAGGCTCCCGAGCTTCGTGTCTCTCTCCCGGGATCCTCTGGCTCTGACAGTGGACGTCAGGTCCCTGAACTGAGGAACTCTGGGATTTCTATACCGGTTTCCTCCGTGGCCCTTGCTGGGCAGAGTTCTTCAGAAGTTTGCTCTGGAAAGGGTGTACGCCGTTCTCATGGCCCCAAAGTGGCCAAAACGAATAAGGTTCGCAGACATCGTTTGGCTGGCAGTGGACCAGTTCATTCTGCCTCTTCGGCCCGATCTGCTCACTCAGGGTCAATTGTGTTACCTCAATTTACCAGCGCTGGGTTTGATGGCCTGGCGGCTGAAACCTCCATCCTGAAGGAGGAGGGTCTTTCTGATTCAGTCATTAAGACTCTGATCAGTGCCCGGAAGAAGTCTTCTTCCGTCACCTACTATAGGACTTGGAAAGCCTATATCACTTGGTGTGAGATGAGATCTTTTCCTTGTAGGGTCCTTTCGGTCCCCAGGATTCTGTAGTTTTTACAATCAGGGCTGGACTCTGGTCTCCAGCTAAGTACATTGAAAGGGCAGGTCTCTGCCTTATCTGTCTTTTTTCAGAAGCGTGTTGCGCTTAAACCTTTAGTTAATACTTTTTTCCAGGGGGTTACGCATGTGCGGCCTCCCAGGAAACCATTACTCCCTGTTTGGGATTTGAATTTGGTTCTTTCGGCTCTTCAGGCTCCTCCTTTTGAGCCTTTGCAAGATATTGCTTTGTCTACCCTGACTCAGAAGATTGTCTTCTTGGTAGCGATCACTTCTGTCCGGCGTGTCTCAGAATTGGCGGCCTTAACTATCCAGGCGCCCTACTTCGAGAGGCATCGGGATAAAGTGGTCTTTCGGTTCAAGCCAGACTTTCTTCCTAAGGTTGTTTCTGCTTTCCATTTGAACCAAGATATTGTTCTTCCCTCCTTGTGTCCTAATCCTAAGAATGACAAAGAGAGGGTTTTGCATTGTTTGGATGTAGTACGCTGTGTTAAGTACTACTTGATTATCACGTCTCCTTTCCGTAGGACGGATTCCTTTTTTGTTGTGCCCCATGGGCCTAAGAAGGGTTTGGCACCAGCCAAATCTGCCATTAGCAAGTGGATACGTGAGGCCGTTACTGCAGCCTATTCTGCTAAGGGAAGAATTCCCCCTTTTCGTATTGCTGCTCATTCCACTCGCGCTGTTGGGGCGTCTTGGGCTTTTCAGCACCAAGCTTCTGTTGAACAGGTTTGTAAGGCCGCCACCTGGTCTTCTGTTCACACTTTTTCTAAGTTTTACAAAGTTGATGTGCGGGCCTCAGCGGATGCTGTTTTTGGCCGCAAAGTTCTGCAGACTGCAGTCATTTAAGTTATGCTTCACCTGGCCTTGAGATGCCCTTCCCTTGTGGACACTGCTTTTGGATGTCCCATGAAGTGATGAATATTTAAGAAGTGAAGCGGGGTGTGTGGCACACCAAGAATAATACCATTTTGTGAGTACTCACCTGAAAAATGGATATTGTTGGTGTGCCACACACCCCGCTTCACACACGCCCTTTTCGGTATTACCGAAGCATTTATATGGTGAAGCCCTTTTTTATTTATATCAAAATTAATTTTGGAGGTTACTGGTGGAATACTGGTACCTTGTTTTACTGATTTTTGAATATACTGGTGATTGAAGGGAGGTACCAGGTATATATAGGCCGGAAGGGGGCTCGTTACAAGACTTCCTCTCTGCGCTACGTCACCTGCGGTGGATTAACCCATGAAGTGATGAATATTTAAGAAGTGAAGCGGGGTGTGTGGCACACCAACAATATCCATTTTTCAGGTGAGTGGTTGTGATTTGAAAATGCCGCTGCCGCGCGCGCTTCCACCGTGTTCCGCGGACGCTGATGCGCTGTCATTGGCCGCTAGTCACGTGTGCTGCTTCGCGCTCTTCGGGGGCGGGCGGGGCCCTCGGTTGGCGTGTTCCGCGTCACGGTCTCCGCGGCCCGCCCCTCGAGGTATACTCGGCGCCATTTTGACTCTGGTTTCGTCTGCTGCGTGGCTGGCATCTACCTACTGCGGTCCGTGAGTGCCCTCGCGGGTGGCTTTATTTACCCTATGTCATTATACATGTTGCTTATGGGGTCCTCTTCGCATATGTCTTTCAGGCGGGTCGAACTCTATTGGTTTCTCCCGGCCCTACTCCCTCTATTTAGTTATTAAACTTGTGAGGCCTAGTGTACTAATTACTCCCACTTCCCTAGCGGGCTATTGGGGCATCCCCGGTTGCTTTTATAGCGTGAATCCCGATCGGCCTATTGTGCCTCTGTAATCACCATATGGAGGCGTCTCAGGCTGTGTGTAGCTTGTGGGGTGTCCCCTACTAGTGCTGACTGCGGGTGCGGGTCTGTATAACTTGTGCCCAGCAGGTGCTTGCGCTGCAACCTGGTTTACCAGCGGCTTGGCCTGCGCCACGTATGGCCTCACCTACTCCCCCAAGCTTGAATTTGACTCCCATTGAGTTGCATACCAGTGGGAATTCTCAGCCTGATGTGTCTGCTAGACTTGCTAGTGTTGAGAAGTTGCTTGCTAATACCATGGCGCGTAAGGCCTCTGCTAAAAAGCGGCACTTGACGCCTGCTGTCACTCTTTTTTCCCTATGAAGGTGTTGCTGATGAGAGGCCCAGGGGTCATGATGATTATGGCTCTGACCCCTGGGCCCCAGATGATACTGATAGGCTGTTGGCTCAGATTTTTGAGGTACTGTCTATCTCTCCCCCGGTTGCGGCCCCTAGGCTGCAGGGGGAATTGTTTCATACTGCTAAGCCTCGTTTAGAGTTTCCTGAGCAAGCCCATTTAATTAATCTTGTGCTCAAGGAATGGGAGCGTCCCAGCAGGAGTCCGGAGTCCCTAAGAGTTGGGATAAGAGGTATCCCTTTCCTGCTGAGGTGGTGAAGCATTGGTCATCCCCTCCTGAGGTGGATTCCCCGGTCCTAGGGTTATCTAACACCTCTGTCATGCATTCCCCTGACTCTACTACGCTGCGGGATAGTAAGGACCGGCGTATTGATCAGCTGGCGTCCCATGCCTTTGCCTGTGTGGGGACGGCGCTGCGCCCGGTTTGTGCTTCTGCCATTACAGCGGTGGCTATTAGGACCCTGCTTAGAAGTGTCCTAGATGGTGCTCCTGATGTGTCTAGTGAAGAGTTTAATGCTCTTTCTCGTTGTGAGGTTTTTGTGACTTATGTCCTCTCTGCCTTGGATGATACCATTAGGATGTGTGGCAGAGCCTCTGCCCTAGTGGTGGTTATATGCCGATTGGTTTGGCTGCGCCAGTGGGCAGCTGACAACGCTGCCAAGAAGGCTCTCACTGGTTTTCCCTTCAAAGTTCTACACTTGTTTGGGGACCGCCTGGACCTGTTTGCTAAGGGAGCCAGGTTATCCCAGCGCAGGAGGCAGTCTCGGCCCTTTCGGGGCCAAGGCTCTTTTTCTTCCCCCTACCATGGATCCAGACAGGGGAGGGGGGTTTCCTTTACTGGGGCCCGAGGAGATTCCTGGGGTAGGGGCAGAGGACGTGGACGCCCTGGCTCATCCTGGGCCTCCAAGCCTAAGTCTTCTCCCAAGCCCCCTAAGGCATGAAGGGGTGCCCTCACCCATCCGGGTGGGGGGACGGCTTCAGCATTTTGCTCACGTCTGGAGGCTTCATGTCTCAGACCGGTGGATTCAGGAGGTAGTGTCCTCTGGTTACAAGATAGAGTTTGCTGCCTGGCCGCCCCAAGATTCATCAGATCCCGGATGTCTCAGGACCCCATGTCAGCTCAGGCTCTAATTCTGGCAGTACAAAGCCTTCTGGAGCTGGGGGTCATCTGTCAGGTCCCCTTACGAGAAAAGGGCAAGGGTTTCTATTCCAACCTTTTCACCGTGCCCAAAAGAGATGGATCAGTCAGGCCCATCCTGGACTTGAAGATCCTCAACAAATGTCAGGTGCAGGCGCTTTCGCATGGAAACTTTGCGCTCTGCCATCAGTTCCCTGCGTCCAGGGGACTTCATGACCTCTGTGAACAGCAAGGATGCTTACTGGTTTTCCCTTCATATTCCTATTCCTGTTTTTCCAGGTCATCAAAGATTCCTCAGGTTCGCTCTGGAGGATCAGCACTACCAATTTGTGGCATTGCCCTTCGGTCTCACTTCAGCTCCCAGAGTGTTCACCAAGGTGCTGGCAGGAGTGATGTTTCTGCTCAGGTCTCAGGGCTTTCGCGTGCTGCCCTATTTGGACGACATTCTCATCACTTCTCAGTCCCTCCAACAGGCAGAGCTGGATAATCAGCTAGTAGTGTCCACTCTGGAGTCATTCGGCTGGGTGATCAACCATCCCAAGTCTTCCCTGTCTCCCTCCTTGGTGACACCCTTCCTGGGAATGAATCTGGATACAGTTCAGGCAAGGATTTTTCTTCCTCAGCAGAAGGTGGACAGTCTGCTAGCGCAGGTTCAGTTCCTGCTATCTTGCCCTCATCCCTCCATCAGGCAGGGAATGCAGCTGGTGGGCCTGATGGTGTCGTGCTTCGAGGTGGTCCCTTATGCCCAGTTTCACATGAGGCCTCTGCAACTCCACCTCTTGTCAATATGGGACAAGGATCCTGCGTCCCTGGACCAGGTCCTTGTTATGTCCCCCCTAGTTAGGCGGTCCCTCTCGTGGTGGCTGGACTCCAGGAACCTGTTGGTGGGCAAATCCTTTCTGACCCCCTGCTGGGAGACGGTCACCACGGATGCCAGTCTGACAGGTTGGGGGGGCTTCTGGAAGTCCCTGCAGTTCCAAGGGCTGTGGGGCCCTCAGGAGGCCCACACACCTATAAACATTCTGGAACTGAGGGCGATCAGGTTGGTTCTGGCTCACTTGACCCATCACCTTCGGGGCCGGCCTGTTCAGGTACGCTCGGACAACCAGACGGCGGTTGCCTACACCAATTATCAGGGAGGGACCCGGAGCAAGGGGGCCCTCAAGGAAGTGTCTCTGATCCTGGCCTGGGCGGAGGACAATGTTCCCTGCATATCAGCTGTGTACATTCCGGGAGGGGGGAATTGGATGAGAGCCCGCTTGCAGCGCTGTGGGACAGGGAAAGGTACGTTTTCACAGGCGAACTTGGGGATTTCACATATCAGGGCATCCCAAGTCGGGATGCCCCTAGGGACACAAAACAAAACTCCAGATAGTGAAAATCCTGGGTTGGGCTTTGCTCAAAACACACAAAGCTGAAAGAAAGATCATATGGAAAAATGTGTTGAGAAAAGAGAGAGAAAATGGTAAACTGAAAGATTCTGCAGCAGAGCCAACATGAAGGGAAAACTGTCAAAAAAAAAAAAAGTTTAGAAAACAGGATGTAAACCCAAAAATCCAATTCTGAAATAAAATATCCCCCCCCCCCCCTCCAAAAAAAAAGAAAAACTGGGAGTCTAAGATTTGAACCAATGACTCTCTGGTTCAAAGACATTGAATTTACCAATGAGCTAAATGACTTCTAGAGCTTTTCTCTCTGTTTTAGATATGAGTTCTGGCCAAGCAATGTTGCAATATTATGCTGGACGGCTGCCAGTACTGAACAGCTGATTACTTTGTTACATTGTTTCCCCCTCTCCTCAGCGTGTAACAGGCCAGAGTGCGACCCTCAGCAGACATAAACATGAGCTATTAGTCTCCAGCTGCACAACACAGACATCATTTTTTTCTTCATTTGTAATTCTTACTCCAACACTTACTTACATTCAAAGTACCATTTAAATATAAGTCACCAAGAAAAATTTGCGATACTGCTCCTTTAAGATACTCTGCATATAAAGTACTTGTCTTATATCTAAAAGGTCGAGTGACAATCTACATATGCTGGATTCAAACAAAAGCGTCATTTACATAATAACCTTAAGTGTTTTATTTATTTTGTGGCTTTCCTGACTTCCTGAGTGATGACTGCATTTAAAATGCTGCAAAACGTACAGCTGAAAATCCTTGATCATTATGGTACCTGCATAAGAGCACAAGTACATCACTCTGTCCTTCACTTTTCCTTCCAAGTGTTCAATATGTTATACCTATGTTATAAAGATGCTTGAAATAAGCATCTAAAATAAAACCTCTCCAGTGTTTTGTAAAATGTGAACTTAAAAGCTGAGATCACATAGTTTTCTAACAGACATGCTCAGTGAATCTTTTATTAAATATTCACTCTAGCAAAATCTTTCTTTGAGCCTGTGAAGAGGAGTAAAAAACAATGGTGATTTATTTACCCTATTGTGGAAATTTTGCCTAAAAGCTCATCTGAGACATGGTTTGCCTGGGAACTGGGTGCCTATTTTTCCCCAACAGTCTACGTCTGATCAGTGCTCAACTTAAACAGAAATATGTTGCCCTCATAGGACTTGCTACTGGGGACAGCAATGCTTTTAATACTATTAAAGGCTCATTTTTGCTTTATGGGTACCATTCTGTCACGAAGTAAACCTCCTCTCTCAAGGGTTTTAATCATATAGTCGATAGGTTTGCCAATTTCTGTTGTTTCCAAGGTAATCCAAGAATATCAGTTTGTTTAGCCAGGACAACAAGTACGGTAAGTTATTTTTCATTTAGACATTTCTGTGCTGTGTAATTCTGCCCAGCAGAGGACATCTAGTGTTTCTAATGCAGCGCTGGTTGGGATGCTCTCTATTCCTTGACTGTCATTGTAGTAAAATCAATCTGTTCAGGACGAGATGTGAGAATGAAAACCCAACCAAGCTTATCCAAGATGGGGGTAATATTCTAAAACTGTCAATTGACTATGTAGCTGCACTCTGTGTGTGACCTCTACTGCCAGCAGGCAGGAGTACTGGTCATGGCATGTTCTTTTGGAAGTTTTCTTGGCTTGCACCATGGTTCTCTGGCATCCTTGTGAAATGACCTAGAGTACAGTATTTCAGTCTAAATCACTAATCTGTTGACTAAGTAGTATAGTGAGAGCCTAAATAATTATCCTTATTAGATAGGAGGTTTTCCTCTGTGATATATGTGACATTGTAGGGCTCTTTGTTCCCTGAACAAGTTCCCCTATTATAGGATCATCTATCATTGTTCTGTTCTCCTTAACCCTATATATACATATATATTTTTTTTTTTCAACCAGGGTCACTCTGTTGGTCAGTTTAACCTATTCTGAGCTCTTCTTTTAATGCGGATCAAAACCCTGTGCAATTCTTGATGCAGGCCTTCCTCCTGAACATCTTGAAATACAACTGTAGACATGGTTCCCACCATGTTGTGGCTAATTGTGCCTAAAATACTGAGTTTCTGTTTTGAATGTGCTTTCTAAAACTGAAAAGCATAACACGTGTTGGGGTATATATAGACCCCAAGTGGTGAATATTGTCTAGCCCCCTGGCAAACAAAGCCTAATAACCTATAATAACAAAAGGAGAAAAGGAACTATCACTAAGAGAAGGATTTAGGGGGCCAACTAAAATCTACCCCTCTCATAAGCAAGCCATTAAAAAATGATTACAAGAACACATAAGAGTAACTTATATAAACATAAACCGTAACAATATAAACATTTTTCAGGCACATACGTATCCACACTGGAGAAAAGCCTTTTAAATGTGATGAATGTGGAAAGAGCTTTACCGTTAAATCAACACTGGATTCACATGTGAAAACCCACGCAGGTTAGTAAATGTTATTTGTCATAGTCTGTTATCAACATTTTTATTTCATTATTAAGGTCATATCCATTTTTTCCTTCTGGTTGTATCAACGAGTAGAGAATAGGTGATAAAATCTAAACATCCAGTGATGGGCCATGATGTGCTGGAGAGAGAGGTTTTATAATGATAGTTTAAGCAGTCAAATTGTGTAAATATAAGTTGATTTTAAAAGAGGCATGATATGTTTTGCAACTAGGAATACTGAAGGATTATGACTATAGAGGTGCAAATATATAGACATGTTGTGGTATTAAATATATGGTGTGACCTTGACAACCGGGTTTATTCAGAGCCCTTTTTTTGCATAAAAACCCTGTTCTCGCTATTTTTCCACCTTGTCAGATTCAGGAGACCATTTTTTTCGCCGTGTTTTTTTGTGAGAATTTAGGATTTTTTAGGTTTCTTTATAAAGTACATTTTCATTTGATTCAAGGATTGTTTTTTATGGTAAAATTTAGGTGAGAACATTTTGTTTTCTCGACGGCAGCTTACCCCAGCAAAAAGCTGGCGAAAGCGTCCGGCTTCACTCAGCAAAATTAATAAAAATCATGCCACTCCAGCTGGCATGATTTTCATCAATCAGAATGACAGCTGTCATTATTTATTTTGATAGTTTTCTTTGGATATAATTTTTATCCAACTAAAAAATGCCTGACAGTTTTTTTTTTTATATTTTTTCCAAAGTTTTCATTGACAATAATAATGTCACTTTTTATTGTAATCGGTTTTTATTGGTTTTTCAAACAAAGACAAAAGGATGACAGTTATACAAATGTGGGTGAAATAAAAAACGTAGGGAATGGGGTAAGGGAAGGAACAGAAAGAAGAGAGGGGAAGGGGGCACAGGGTACAGGGTTCGCACGAATGTTCTAGGCATAATATATAAAGTACTGCTACTACAACACCGCTATTTGAGCTCCCCCGCTAATGACGTTATGGTCTGTGTCAAAGAAAGAGGAGCGGGAATGCGGGGGTGAGAACAGATGACCCCCTGTATTAACTTCGAGAGATGGGAAGAGGCCAGTTTCCATGGAGCAGGGCTGGGTCCAACCCTCCCCATCAGGTTTTTCTCCCGGGGGTGGGGGGGGAGGCCACGTATCACCGCATCTGGTCTGCTAAAGCAATGCTGGGAGGTGCGATTCCTAGTAGATCAGCCAGCACATCCAGGTAGTTGTACACTGGTCTGTGGTGTCTCTGCTTTTTGCAACTATTTCTTCCATGCAGCGAATTCCCTCCAACTCCACCACCCACTCAATGTAGGGGGGGTTAGAGTCCTCCAGTGCCTAGGAATAATGGCTCTCATAGCCGTAAGGAAGTGACCCAAGACCCCCTTTTTGATCCTTGACACCGGGCCCGGGATCAGCAACAGGAGAGCGACCTGAGGTGAATTGTCTACCTTGATACCGGATACCTCCTCATAGATTGCAAAGATTTGGTCCCAGAGGGCCTTGATCGCTGGGCAGCTTCACCAGATGTGGGTCATGGTACCCCTCTCTCTCTCTGACATCTCCAACATTTGTCCGATTGAGCCGCTGCAAACCGGTGTAGGTCAACCGGGCATCTACCACCTAGCGAGTACTTTATAGTTTCTTTCCTGCGAAGTACTCGCCAGTGAAATCCCATGGGCGCTCAGGAACACTTTAGTCGAAACAGTATCTGAAATCTTTATACCTAGTTCTCTTTCCCCTTTGTCAATGAACTTGGGTGGCCCTGAATGGTGTGTTCTGTGTAGCAGAGCATAAAGGGAAGACACTACTCTAGTTTGGGGGGGTTTGTGTGACAAAGGATTCTAGTTCCGTGGAGGGGCCACGGGATGTTTCCAAGAGCTTGTTAGTGACGATAAAATTGTGCAGCTGCCTGTGTAAGAGCCACGAGACGCACTTGCCTCCTGATCTCTCACTTAAATCTGAAAGCGTGGGGATCTTGCCTGCCTCTAAAACGTGTCCTATCGTAGTGTTATTGGAAGCATCCCAAATGAGGAAGCTCTCAGCGCCAAGCCCAGGCTCGAAGTCTAGATTATCAAAGAGCGGTGTAAGAGGGCCTGGAGACCAGTGAACGCTTATGTTGCAGGGGGTCCCAGGTTTCCAAGAAGTGCCTAACCAAAAAGGGAGTAAACTCCGCATGGGGTTTAGAAAGGGGGCTGGCCCACGCTAGTAAGGTAGGGTTAAATGGGGATAGAGATTTCTTGAGCTGCACCCAGAGTTTGTCCTTCCCCCTGTGCAACCAGTCCACCATCCGCTGCAAGACCGCAGCTGTGTGGTAGACTTTTAGGTTCGGGAGGCCCACTCCCCCCGCGCCTCTACTCCTGGAGAGGGTGGAGAGTCGTATCCTGGGTTTGGAGACACTCCAGACATTTCCCAAACCATGAGATTGGCCTTTTAGTATATGAGTCAAGTTCGGCTAGCGTTTTGATGAGAAGTGGGGCATAGTTTAGCTCGTATAAATTGGTTAAATCCTGTACGCCTAGGTACTTGATGGCCTGCGTTCTCCACTTGAAAGGGAAATTACTTTCCAAAAGGCTGGCCTCTAGGGGTGATAGAGAGATGTTGAGTGCCTCTGATTTAGAATAATTAACTTTGAAGTTGCTCACTCGACCGAATCGCTGGAATTCTGCTAGAACAGAGGGGAAAGAGATGTGTGCTGAAGAAAGGTGCAGCAGCAGATCGTCCGCGAATACGGAGGCTTTATACTGATGGTTAGCTATCTGTATCCCTTTAATATCTGGGTTGTTCCGGATTGCCAAAGCTAAATGCTCCATGGTAAGGACGTGTAATCGTTTTTTATTGGTTTTTCAAACAAAGACAAAAGGATGACAGTTATACAAATGTGGGGGAAATAAAAAAACGTAGGGAATGGGGTAAGGGAAGGAACAGAATGGAGAGAGGGGGAGGAGGGGACAGGGTAGAGGGTTTGCACGAATGTTCTAGGCATAATATATAAAGTACTGCTACTACAACACCGCTTATTGACATACGCAGTTAGTACACATTTACACCCATGTCTCCACCTTGGGTCAAGAGATATTATCGGCTATTTGAGCTCCCCCGCTAATGACGTTATGGTCTGTGAAAGGTGCAGCAGCAGATCGTCCGTGAATAGGGAGGCTTTATACTGAGGGTTAGCTATCTGTTTCCCTTTAATCTGGGTTGTTCCGGATTGCCAAAGCTAAATGCTCCATGGTAAGGACGTATAGGAGGGGGGACAGCGGGCAACCCTCGTGCCATTGCTTATAGGGAAGGGAGTAGACAGGAGTCCGTTCGCCCTGACTCTGGCATTAGGGGAGGTATATAGAGCGAGGATCTTGGAGAGGAGGCCAGGACCAACACCAACCTGTCGAAGTGTGGCATCCAAAAACGCCCAATTCACTCGATCAAATGCTTTCTCCGCGTCGCAGGAGAGTAGGCATACTGGCTCCTTTGAAGAGACAACGTGCGCTATTAGGTTGAGCAGTTTGTTGGTGTTGTCCCTAGCCTCCCTCCCGGGGATGAATCCCACCTGGTCCAGGTGTATCATCGCCAGGAGCAGGGGTTGTAGTCTTAAATAAATAATCTTTGCTTAACGTTTGAGGTCTACGTTGATTAAAGATATCGGTCTGTAATTTACACATAAAGAAGCTTTCTTGCCCGGTTTAGGAATGACCGATATTGTCGCTTCCAATGACTGTTTGGGGAAGGGGCAGTGCTTGTCAATGGCATTAAAGGTTTTCGTCAGGCATGGGACCAGGAGGGGTCCAAAGTGTTTGTAAAATTTAGGGGAGTAACCATCTGGGCCTGGGCATTTCCCCAAGGGCGACTCCTTGATTGCCTTAGCAACTTCCTGCTCCGAGAAGGGAGCCTCAAGGAGGTCCGCTTCCACCGGCGGGTATAGTTGGGAGGGGGGTGCTCTCTTTGTAGGCAGCTATCTCTTTGAGGGACACTTGTGTAGCTGGGGTAAGGTTATGCGGGCTATATATATTATATAGTGATGAGTAAAACTCTCTAAAGGTGTCCACAATAGCAGTCAGTGTCTGCGCTAGAGTTCCATCGCCCCTTTGAATGATAGGAGCGTGGTCTGACCACAGTATTGGTCCCATCCAAGCCTTGGGGTTCCAATCCAGGGCGTGATGGCTGCGTAAGAGGTAGTCAATTCTACTATAAGAATTGGCGTCATGGGAGTAGAACGAGTAGTCTCTCTTGTTGCCATTTAATGCCCTCCAGGTATCTATGAGTTGGAGGCTCCCTGGGGATTTTTTAAGTCTGCTGATCTTGCTTAGCGACACAGCAGACCTCCCGGAGGAAGTGTCAATTGTGGGATCAAAAGGGACATTAAAGTCTCCTCCAAAGACAATAATTCCTTCTGCAAAGGCCTCGAGCAGTTTAAGTGTTTTGACACAAAAATTTACTTGGTCCAAGTTCGGGGCATATATGTTCATGAGAGTGTATGTCTTATTAAATAGCTTGACTTTAAGGTAGAGAAATCGTCCCTGAGGATCACGTTTTGTTTCTATTATTTCATGTGGAAGTGACTTGTGGAATGCCACAGATACTCCTTTCGTTTTAGCCTTGGGGTTGGAGAAATGGTGCCAGGTTGGGAAATATCTGTTGCCAATTTTGGGAATGTGTTCTGTCTTAAAATGTGTCTCTTGGAATAGGGCAATTTTAACTTTCTGTTTGTAAAGGTCATAAAGAACTTTAGTCTCTGGTATGTTAAAGCCTTTCACGTTGAAAGAGCATACTGTCACGTCCCCCATTATGAGGGTGGAAAGGCTGATTCTAGCGAAAGTTAACCGGGGGGGGGGGGAGATCAGGGGATGGAGAGAGGGATAAGGGAGAGGGCGGGATAGGGATAGGAAGGTAAGGAAGTGGGTTTTTATTCCTTGGGGTATGGGGTAGGGTTATGTAGGGACTACTCTAAGTGTAACTTATTACGCTCTTCGCTCTCCTGAGTTCAGGAGAGGGAGGGATAGCCTAAATGGGGGGTTGGAAAATTATGACCTCCTCACGGGAGATGTGCTTTCTTGAAGGAAAGGTTGTATACCCATCAGAGTCAACAGAGAACAATTATAGATTCACCTGCCGATCCAGGGGAGATATCTCCTAACTAACTAAATCGGCCGGGCCAACCCGGAGGAACAAGCACGGACGTCTGCTGGGGTGGGAGTCGCTCCCGACCCCCAGCTGAGCGCCCCAAAAATCTGACAGTGGTAACTTATAATGAACAGGGAGCATGCATTAGAACATAAACAACTGTGAATGCTTAAGGGCCTCTTGACCACCGGAGGGCCGGACCACCCCGTCCATGAGCACATCAGCCAGATCCAGCCAGGGCGGACCAGTCCCAAAGCCCCGGCCTCGGCGACTACCTGGCCCGTCAAGTCAACAGCATCAGAGCACCCAAGTCAGTCCCTGCCGTGTCAGAGCGCCCTCCCACCCCGTAATCAAGGGGGGGTGCACCCGCGAGTGTCCGCACAGCGCGCTGCAAGGCGCCCCCTACGTCCAGCCGCTACCACAAGTAGTGTGTCAGGCCAACCACGCACGCCAGGACCCGTCAACAGGACAGGCACTGGGAACCGCCCCCCGGGACCCCCCCCCCCCAGCCAGGCAGCAACTCGTCGCCACATCGCGGTGCGGTATTAGAAACTATTAGAAACTAGACCTAAGCAGCCATGCGCACAGTCAAGTGTCCCAGCCAAGGCAGACAACCACCCGCTAGCTGCTCAGTCGGGGGGAGGAAAGCCGAGGGGAAGGCCGGGGGAGGGGGGGAACCCAGGGACAAAAACATGTGAAGAAACAAAAAGGGACGGCTAAGGCGGTCAGCCTAGCCAGGGGCAGGCCCAACCGCGTGCCACTTTTATGCCGGGCGGCCCGGCCCCGAGGCCAGCCAGAGAAAAACAAGGCTCAGAACCAGGATCCAGCCCGTCCCCCCACCCCCAACAGCGGGGAGAGGGGAGGGCCAAGGGACCAGCCCGCCCGGCCTCAACGCCAGGGGGGCCAGCAGCGCAGAGCCGCCGGTACCCACCCAGGCCACACGTCATAAAGTTAGGACAAGGCGCGGGGAACATCAGCACAGGGTCGGGCCCAGTAGCGCCCCCGGGACCAGGCAGTCAATGGGCGTTCTCAGATAGTGGGCGCCGTATCAACTGTGGAGGTCCCGAGGCCCAGTAGGAGCCGTTGATCGAGGCCCCGGCACCCTGTGGATCCTGTCGATGTGTTCATCACGGCGCCGACCCAGGAGCTCGTTGAAGATAACAGTGGCAATCTCTGCCAGGTTACTCTTTTCCTGAGCCTCCGGGAGGCCTCGGATCTGGATGTTTTCTCCTTCCTCGGTTTTCCATATCATCGAGGGGGAGCAGCGTCTTTGATGTATGCTGAGCCGCGATGGTTTGTGATTGCTGCAGGGCTGCATTGGCTCTCTCCAGGGCCTCTAGATGCTGACTTGTAGTTGTCTGGTCCTGCTCCAGGCTCTGGACCCTATCGGTGACTTCATTCACAGATTTTGTCACTTCCTCCAGTTCCCTCCTGAATAAGGTCTCCATCCTGTTAGTGTAATTTTCAAATTCTTTCCTTGAAGGTAGGAATCTCAAGAGGACCTCCAGGTTGTATTGGGCAGAGGGAACATTCTCAAAGCGTGTGGCGTCAGACGCCTGTGATTCGGGTCTGCTCGAGGTCATGGAGGATCTCACGCTCAGAAGTTCCGACCGTCGTGGTTCACTGGAGAGCGATCGGGGGGGATCCTCTCCTCGTACTGGAGAGTGATCGGGGGGCTCCTCGCATCTTCCTCAACCCGATGTCATGATATTCTGCGGGCGAGAGGGTAGATTCCTTTCTTAGCAGCGGAGGGCCGCGTGCATTCTGGAAATCGGTAGCAGTAGGTAATCCTCCCACTACGCTGGGGTTCCTGCTTCCCTTGGCACTAGCCTCTTCCCAATCTCCAGGCCCCAGGTGTGGGCTCCCCCACTGCTGAGTTGTATCTGAGGTCGGGATCCCAGTCCCCCGGACGCCGAGCAACGTAGCCCGAGGCCGGAACCAATCCTGTGTCGACGGCCCGGGACCCAGGGCTGGGTCATGAGTGCCCCGTGGGCTATCAAATATACATGACGGGCCGGGTACCTCCTCCACCTCATCTGACCAACTAGGGGAGCTGGGCTGTGGGGAGGTCAAAACTGGGGTGTGGGGCCAAGATTGATTAGGACCCCAATCTTGCCCCTCTGGTGAAGACTGTGGGGGGAATGACAAAACAGCTCCACTGCCCCTCGTTCCACGGGTGATAGGCAGTTGCTTTTTGCAGGGCTCTGTGTCTTCTGAGCCATCTCCTAACTGACCGGAGAGCAAGCCAGACGCAGGGCTGGGGGCACCCTCTTACTGTCCGGCGTCATGAGGCCGCTCTTGCTGGCTCCCCCGTCAGCTGGGGGCATGTTTTCTCCCCCGCGATGCTCGGGAAGGAGCCTCTGCACCTCTCGCTAACCCCCTTGCCCGGGGCTGACGGCGTACCTGCTCCATCACGCCACTCCGCTTCCTCTTCTGCAAGTGGTGCCGCTCCCGTCGTCACCGCGGGATCGGTGCGAGGGGGCCTCTGCAACCCCCGCTCCTCATCTGTGCACGAGGCCGACAGCATGTCTGCCCGAGCGCGCCGCCCCGCTTCCACTTCTACACGCGGCGCCGTTCCCGCCACCACCGGTGGATCGCTGTGAGGGGGCCTCCGCTTCACCCGCTCCTCACTGGTGCACGGGGCCGGCGGCATATCTGGGTGAGCATGCCGCCCCGCTGCATTCTCTTCAGGCAGCGCCGACCCCGCCATTGCCGCCAAGTCACTTCGCCTGCTATCTCCGGCTGGGTAGGACGACAGGCTCCTCTCGCCCCGGATGCTGCGGCTCCATGGCTCCCCATCAGCAGCCGTCCCTGCATCAGTCGGTAAGTTCTGCCGGCCGGCTTCTCGCTCACCCCGCCATTGGACTGCTCACAGCGCGCCTCCCTCTTTCCCTCATGCTTCGGGTTTGGCGCCATATTGCGACCTTCCCCCAAAGAGCCCGGGGTGCCGCCGGGGGAGAAGTAATGAGAAATCTTCAGTGCCTTAGCACCACCAATAGCTGCCCTACTCTTTCTCCTCCTCGACATGGGTCCTGTCGGTGTCAGGGGATGGATATAACTCTGGGAATAGAAGTTTTAGGCACAGAGCTCCCTGGATTCCGTCCTCACGCGGCCATAGCTTAACCACGCCCCTCGTAATTTCACTTTTTATCCCCGGAAATGACAGCGGGTCTTTTGGTTTCTTAAATGTTATGTTTGATATGTTGATTAAAAAAATATTGCATGCCCTCCCCAAAATCCAACCTGCCCAGGTGCCAGGCTTCTTACCCAGGGCACAGAGGCCATGTCGGGCTCCCCCCGGCCCTGAAATTTATAAGCCCTCATGCCCCTAGGAGGGGGGAGCCTATGTCATTTTTTTTTTAAATTAACTTCTTATGATCTGTCGCCCAGCAGCTATAAAATGCTTCCAGCAGCTGCAGGAGAGCAGAAGCCAGAGTGATCAGCGTGAGACACAATGCCCAGGGATGGATAGGGGGAGGTAAGCATTAAAAAAAAAAAAACAATAAATAAAATATTTTTTCTCCTTGTCTCTGTGTTTTTTACACTTAACTCTTTGTGAACTGGTAAGGGATCCATGAGACCCCTCTTCCAGTTCACAAGGCTGGGGGCTAGTAAGTCACCTGTGGCTAGCAGGTGACTTGCCATTAACCCCCGGCATCCACAATTACCTGCCTCCCCAAAGCCCGGGGGGGGGGGGCATGTCTTTTTTGGGGGGATTTTATAACCCTTAAAAGGGTTTAAGGGTTTTTAACCCTAAAATTCCCTCCAAAATGGGTACCCCGCTCCCAGGAGGGGGAACCCTATGTCGTTTTTTTTTTTTTTTATTAACCCCTTATGTTTATAGTGTGGATAGTATTTGTAATGTATTTGTAAATGTTATGTTAAGTTATGTTATGCCCCTAGGAGGGGGGAGCCTATGTCATTTTTTTTTTAAATTAACTTCTTATGATCTGTCGCCCAGCAGCTATAAAATGCTTCCAGCAGATGCAGGAGAGCAGAAGCCAGAGTGATCAGCGTGGGACACAATGCCCAGGGATGGATGGGGAGGTAAGCATTAAAAAAAAAAAACAATAAATAAAATATTTTTTCTCCTTGTCTCTGTTTTTTTTTACACTTAACCCTTTGTGAACTGGTAAGGGATCCATGAGACCCCTCTTCCAGTTCACAAGGCTGGGGGCTAGTAAGTCACCTGTGGCTAGCAGGTGACTTGCCATTAACCCCCGGCATCCCCAATTACCTGCCTCCCCAAAGCCCGGGGGGGGGCAGCCACAGAGCTTTTAGCTGGCAGGGTGGGGGGGCACCAAAGCTGGCCCCTGCACCCTGGTCTACAGCTGGTCCCGGGCTGGTTATGATGGGTAAGGGGGACCCCATGTCTTTTTTGGGGGGATTTTATAACCCTTAAAAGGGTTTAAGGGTTTTTAACCCTAAAATTCCCCCCAAAATGGGTACCCAGCTCCCAGGAGGGGGAACCCTATGTCGTTTTTTTTTTTTTAATTAACCCCTTATGTTTATAGTGTGGATAGTATTTGTAATGTATTTGTAAATGTTATGTTAAGTGCTCTTTTCAGTTTGGGGGGGCTACCAATACATATGTGCTACCGTTGTAATCGGGAGAAATGGGGCTTTTACATGCAATATGGTTTTCATTAATAAATCAAATGTATTATTTAAAATAAAGGAGACAACTGTCTAAAAAATATTTTTTTATTTATTTTTTTGTTTTTTTACACAAAAATATAAAAAAACATTAGAAAAATGACAAACAAGACATTTCATTTTAAAGCCTAAACTCTGCTGCAAAATATATTTATATAATTTTCTTGGAAATTCCAGCAAAACTCACGGTTAAACATGGCGCAAAATGGGGAAAAATGACCTGTCAGCAGAGGGTGACAAAACTTCAAGTAGGCTGGCAATTAAAAGCGTTAATAGTACATATGCACGTTGGGTATTGTTCTGCTCAGGGGACCTTGCGCTTTCAGATTTAGCTTGTTTTTTTCTTGTTTGCATATTGATATTTTAGGAAAACATGTTTTTTATTCAGCTTTTTTTCAAGTAAAATTTCTGTTACTCACATGCTTTACTTTGGGGTGTTTGCCAACTCTTCCCTTGACAGTGTTTATGCATGTTGGGTACCGTTCTGTTCGGGGGATGTTGCTTTTTTTAGGGAAATTCTGGGCAACCAAAGAATTGATAGAGGGATTACTTCCAGAAAACTACACCCGCATAAACAAGCCTGGTACACCTAGAAAGCTTGAGGCGTGTACTTCCAGAGTATATATAGTTTGTGGGGGGTGTTTCAAATGTAAAGGGTTGTTTTTCTGCAAAAACTGCAAGGTGCACATAGCGCATATCACAGCAGGAAATGTGATACCTGTTGTCTGCCACTTATAATGCCATGTTATAACGCCCTCCAGGACTACTTAACAACACCTTTCATTCATGCTATTGCAATAATACCTCATAGTTCCAGTCATGCCAATGCAATGAACATCTCACATCTATACTGTTTGTGGTTGACAGATGATGTACTGTTTAAAGATGCTGGATACAATAACTTCAAATTCAGAAAGTCAGACTAGCTAAAAATGAAAAAATCCCAGCTTCCTTCTTTTTTTCCGACCCAATAATAATGTAGTCATTTTTACCATTTTACCAAATGCTAAATATATGCAGCTCCTGTATTTTTTAACCCTTTAAAATCCCCTTTGCAAATGTACATTATTAAAAACTGATTAAAATTAAACTGAGCCTCTCTGGGCGATAGGCAGCGAGGTGTGGGGCCTAGCACACCAGCTGTACTGGCTAGCGATTAGAGCAGCCATCTCACAATGTCAGAGGCACAGGGGTTTTGTACCTTAACGATGCGTGTCCCTTGTGCCAGACGCCACTGGCCTCGGAGTGTTCAGGTTGCGTACCACCACAGGGCTGCCCTGTTTCCCCTGCGGCTTCTAGCTTGGACTCCTCCGAGCAGGATGGCCCCTCGGGGGGGCCTGCCGGGCCAGGTCTTGTCTCAGGGTCCGCCAGCCGACGGGGTCTCGCCTAAGGATGTGGCAGTCAGGGTGGCATGTTTGGAGAGTATTTTTGGTAGCCTTGTTCCCCTGGGGTATCCCAGGTAGGTCTTTGTCGACCATGCATGAAAGCTACTGCTAAGAGCAAGCTCATTCAGGCTCAGAGTCCTCTGACGATTCCAGCATTGAGGGCGAGGACCTCTTTAGCCATTCAGTCTCTTAGTCAGTCAGAGTGGGAGGTGTTGTCCAGCAGCAGAGAGGATTCGAACACTGCACATGCCCCTGTCACCCCTTCGGATCATGCGATGGATCAGGTTGATGAGCTCATAGAGGCAATTTTGGAGGTCCTGCACCTGGCTAACCTTCTGCCGCAGCAGAAGTGGTGCCAAAAGGCCAGGCAGGTGTTTCCCATACTTTTCCATTTTGACAGGCTGGTGGAAAAAGAGTGGGAGAAGCTGGATAAGCTCTCATCTTTCCTTTTTTGGATGCCAGATACCCTTTCCCGAAGGAAGTGGTTAAGGTCTGGTCTTCGCCACCAGAGGTAGACGATCCAACGTCGGGGCTGGCTCGACATACTCTGACCCCTACTTTGGATAGTGCTGCCTTGAGAGATCCAATGGATAAACGGTTGGACCAGGTTGCTTGGCATGCATTCTCCATAGTGGGGTCGGCTTAGCGTCTGGCTTACACCATGTCCCTGGCAAGCAAGGTCTGGATGAGGCAGCAGCGGAGGTGTTTAAAGAATGGGGGGTCGTGCTCCTCTGCACTTTGCCTCAACTCCTTGGCTATAGAGATTTTCAGGTACATGATGCCAGCAATAGATGACATGGTGTGCCTGGTGGCTAGGGGTCTGGCCTTGTTAGTCACCTTGAGGTACATTGTTTAGCTGAAGTAGTGTTCATCTGATGCTGCCTTCAAAAAGACGCTTACTGCCCTCCCCTTTTCTGGGGGTCGTCTTTTTGGTAAATCTCTGGATGACCTGGTCGGGAAGGTCATGGGAGGGAAATCAATTAGGCTTCCGCAGAAGCGGAAAGACCTCATTACGGAAGTTAGACAATTTTCGTCACTTTCGGGTATTTGGAGGATCTACTGATTCCTGACCCCGCAAGGACAATGCGGGGAAGAGGAAACCACAGGGAAAGCCCAAGTTCCTAGGCCCAAGCCCTCAGCCAAGCCCCCTTACCACTGTGGAGGGATTGCATATCCGATTTCTGGATCCGGAGAAGTTGTCTCTTTTAGGTACAAGATAAAGTTCTGGACCAGGCTTCCACACTGGTTTGTGGATTCTAAGCCTTCCAGCGTGGCGGAAAGGGAGGTGGCTTATGAAAGCACAATAAATCTTCTGCTGGACAGGTGAGTTGCAGTAACTGTGCCTCCATCAGAGCTGGGCAGCGGCTTTTACTAGATACTCTTTGTCAACCCCAAAGTAGGACGGATCCGTTCGGCCAATCCTGGATCTTCACCATCTGTTTGGTTTGGGTGCAGAATCTCTAAGATCAGTTGGAACAGGGGGACTTTGGACATAAAGAATGCTTATCTGCATATCAACCAGTACCATATATCACCAGCAGTATTTGTGTTTTGCAGTGGGCACCTGTCATTTCCACTATTTGGCGCAGCCGTTTCACCTGTCCATGGCCCCATGGGTGTTCACGAGAGTCTTGGCCGTGGTGATGGCGCACTTGCAAAGTCAGGGGGTGTGCATCACCCCATACCTCAACAGCTTGCTCATCAGGGTGCCATCACTGCCAGAAGTGCAGCAGGACATCAGGACCGTGCTGTCCATGCAGGAACTTTTTGGGTGGATTATCAACTACCCCAAGTCCCAGGTGGTCCCCTCCATGGTGGCAACTTACCTGGGAATGACGATGGATACTCACCTGCCCCGGGCTCTTTGTGGTGTAGAGGTGCACGACTCAGGAGGGAGACGACCATCCCACGATCTGACAGGGCATGTGTCTCCTAGGCCTAATGGTATCCACCATCGGGGTAGTTCCGTACGCCCAGTTCCACGCCACGGTACAGCTGCTGCTCCTGTCGCACTAGAACAGGACGGTTCAGACTTTGGACTATCACTTCACCTTGATGGCCGATGTCTGGACTAGTGGCAGGACCAGAGCAAGCTGGTGGTGGGTCAGTTCTTCCTGTGGGTCCTCTTGACTACAGATGCCAGTCTTTCAGGGTGGGGTGGCAATCTGAACAATCAGACTGTCCAGACTCGCTGGGACCAGCAGAAGTGCCGTCTCCTAATCAATGTGTTGGAACTGAGGTCAGTTCTGTTGGCCATCAGGCATTGGACTTGCCAGTTCCAAGGCCTACCAGTCAGGGTACAGTCAGACAACTGCATGCCTGTGGCCTACATAAACTACCAGAGGGGTGCCAGGAGCTGGCTAGCATTCCGAGAGGTAAGTCGCATTATGAGGTGGGTGGAGCTTCACATTCCGTGCATTTCGGCGATACACATTCCTGGAGTGAAGAATCTACTGGCCGATTATTTGAGCAGGCAGACGGTGGGCCAGGGGGAATGGTCCCTTCACTAGGACATGTTCCAAGCCCTCTGTGACTGGTGGGGGTGCCGGAAGTCAACCTTTTTGCGTCTTGGCACAACTGTAAGGTCCAGAGGTTGTTTCCAGGGTGCGCGTCCCCCTGGCCATAACGGTTGACCCTGGTCAGGGTAAAGCCTGCTGTATGTGTTCCTACTACTGCCGCGACCGGGACGTTTCTTAAAAAAGGTTAACAGCGAACAGATTCCCATCATCCTGATTGCCCCACACTGGCCTAGAAGGGTGTGATTCGCGGATCTGGTAATTCTAGAAACAGAACCCCTGTGGCGACTCCCCAACCGTCCTGATCTTCTATAGAAGGGTCCCCAATTTGCGGCTTTAGAGGCTTGGCTGTTGATACCAGCATCCTGGAGGAGCGAGTCCTATCTGCTGCAGTAATTTGACCTTGATTTAGGCACGAAAGCAGTCATCCTCCAGAATTTACTACAGATTTGGAGGGCATTCGTGGCTACTCCTGTAGGAGTTTCTGGTTGTCTTTAATGGCCAAGTCTCGACCTTGTCCGTTTTTTTTCCAGATGCCCATAGCGGAGCACAGATTAGTTTGTACGTTCATGCAGGGCGCTGCACATGTATTCTAAGTATACAGTACGTCCTGCTCCAGATATAATACTTACACTTGGGTTATCCTCTGCCAGAGGGCGCTGTGGCACTGCAGACATGCAAAAAACAGGCTCCTCCCGGCCCTTCATATACCCAGGGACCTTCCACAAATCCCCAGATTTCTCTGCAGTGCTGACTGCGAAGACATGAAGTATCACTCTCTCGCAGGTGAGCGGGGCTATTACAGCCTGCGGCCCTGTGAGACTATTACCACCCGTCCTTCTTGTGATGATGTGCCTCCCAGCCTGGGCTGCGCTGGTCGGGTGAAGGTAGGCAGCACCATGCGTGCTTGACGGAGCCATGCTCCACCGCAGTCCACCACCATAGGGTAGGCGGTTTAGGCTAATGGTGAGCCTCATAGTGGATGCCCCTCCCGCTTAATTGTCCCACGCCCCGTGTAGCGGTGGACCCTCCATATTGCACGGGCGGCCGTGGTTTTGTTGATGCTGCGGCGTCTTTTTTCTCCTAATCCGTAGTGACTCAGCTGCGGTAACACCATCCTTCAGGGGCTTGCCTTGACTTCGTGACTGCCCTGTTCCCAGCTTCTCTTCTTGCTTAGCACTTTCGGAGCTTCGCGCTCTCTGGGGGGGAGCGGGGTCCTGACTTGGCGCGCGCCCCGCGTCACGTTTTGGCGCGCTCCGCGTCACCTTCAGCTCTGGCCCGCCCTCCGAGGATCGTTTGGCGCCATTCCTTTGCGCGCGCCCTGCTGTCTGTAAGTGCCCTCGCGGGCAACCATTTTTCTCTCCTTATAATATATCTTATAGTTTCTCCTTGCGCTTGGCTCTGACATCCCTGTCCCTCATATGTCTTTCAGACCGCGGATTCCGGTGGCTTCTCCCGGCCCGGTGTATCCCCCGGTTGAGACTATTAAAAAATTACTCCCACTTCCCAGCGGGTTATTGGGGCATCCAGGGTAGCTTATAGCGTCAATCCCTACGGGCCTACTGTGCCGATACAATCACCATATGGAGGCATCTCAGGATATTGTAAACGGGGTTCCTTTGGGACAAGCCCAGCTGTGTGTAGCTTGTGGGGTCTTACCTAGCAGCGGTGACAATGCACGGGTCTGTGTTCCTTGTGCACAGCAGGCGCTATCGGCTCTTCCCGCCTCTTCTGTGGCTGGACCTGCACCTCGCCTCACTTCACCTACTCCCCCAAGCCTGAGTCTAACCCTCAATACAAGTGGGGATTCTCATCCTGATATGGCTACTAGACTGGCCAGTGTTGAAAAATTGCTTGCTAGCGCGTAAGGCCACCGCCAAGGGGCGGCATTTAACCCCGGACTCTGCCCTTTTCCCTATGGAATCTGATGACTTGTTGCAGCCTTACGGCCAACCCCCCTCGGACGAAGGGGAGCTGTTCTCTGACTCTGGGTCATACGACGAGGAGTTCAGGGGTCATGACGAATCTGGTTCCGAGCACTGGACCTCGGATGATATTGACAGACTGCTGGCTCAGATATTTGAAGTTTTGTCTATCTCTCCCCCTGTTGCTGCTCCCAGACAAAGGGGCGAGCTCTTTCATACTGCTAAGGCTTGTCTTGAATTTCCCGAGCAGACTCATTTCAATAACCTCGTGCTTAAGGAATGGGAACAACCCAGCAGGCTGCCTGGGATCCCTAAGAGTGTGGATAGAAAGTATCCCTTCCCGGCTGACTTGGTTAAGTGCTGCTCATCGCCTCCTGAGGTTGATGCTCCTATTCTAGGGTTGTCCAACACCTCTATTATGCACTCCCCTGACACTACTACGCTACAGGACTCTGAGGACCGGCGTCTTGATCAATTGGCATGCCATGCCTTTGCCTTTGGTGGAGCGAACTTGCGCCCGGTTTGCGCCTTAGCCATTACGGCAGTAGCGCTCAGGGCCATGGTTAGGAATGCACTCGACGGCACTGATGAGTTGCCCGCTGATACTGTCAATACTCTGTCTAACTGTGACGTGTTCATAAACGTTATCCTGTCTGCATCGGACGATGCTATAAAGATGTGTGCCAGATCTTCTGCCTTGGCGGTAGCTATTCGCCGTATGGTTTGGCTGCGACAGTGGGCGGCTGACAATGCCGCTAAGAAAGCCCTTACTGGGCTTCCATTTAAAGGGCTACGTCTGTTTGGAGACCGTCTAGACCTCTTCACCAAAGGAGGCAAGCTACCCCAGCGCAGGCGGCAATTTCGGCCTTTTCGAGGCCAGGGCACCCTTTCAATCCCCTACCGCGGGGCCAAACAGGGAAAAGGGGTGTCCTTCGCCGGGCCCCGTGCAGATTCCTGGCACAGGAATAGAGGACGCCATCCTGGTTCCTCCTGGGGGCCCAAGCCCAAAGCCCCTCCCAAGACCCCTCAGGCATGAGGGGGCGCCCTCACCCGTCAGGGTGGGGGGACGTCTACAGCACTTCGAGCACGTCTGGCGGTGCCACGTCTCAGACCGGTGGATTCAGGAGGTAGTGTCCTCCGGATACAAGATAGAATTTGCTGTACGGCCCCCCACCAGATTCATTGGGTCCCGAATCCCTCAGGACCCCGCCTCAGCCCAGGTCTTGCTGCTGGCCGTGCAGGGTCTCCTGGATCTAGGAGTCATTTGCAAGGTCCCCTTTGGAGACAGGAGCAAGGGGTTCTACTCCAATCTCTTCACAGTACCCAAGAAGGATGGGTCAGCCAGGTCCATTCTGGATTTAAAAATCCTCAACAGATTTGTCAAGAACAGGCATTTCCGCATGGAAACTCTGCGCTCGGCCATTGGCTCATTGCGCCCAGGGGACTTCATGACGTCAGTAGACATCAAGGATGCTTACCTTCACATTCCGGTGTTTGCAGGACACCAAAGGTTTCTCAGATTTGCTCTGAAAGATCATCATTACCAATTTGTGGCTCTGCCATTCGGCCTCACGTCGGCTCCCAGAGTGTTCACCAAGGTGCTAGCAGGTGTGTTGTAACTGATAAGGCTAAGGGGCATATGCGTGCTGCCCTACCTGGACGACATCCTCATCACCTCTCGGTCTCTGCGGCAGGCAGAGTTGGACACTCAACTGGTAGTGTCCACCCTGGAGTCCGTCGGTTGGGTGATCAATTACCCCAAGTCCTCTCTGTCCCCATCCTCGGTGACCCCGTTCCTGGGAATGATTCTGGATACGGTTCAGTCACGGATATTCCTTCCTCAACAGAAGGTGGAAGCTCTGACTGCTCAAGCCAGGTTCCTGCTCTCGTGCCCATAGCCTTCCATCAGGCAGGGAATGCAGCTGGTGGGCCTGATGGTGGCGAGCTTCGAAGCGGTGCCCTTTGCTCAGTTCCATTTGAGACCTCTGCAGCTTCACCTTCTGTCAGTATGGGACAAGAACCCGGCGTCCTTGGACGGGGTCTGTGTGCTTCCCCCCTCGGTCAGACGGTCCCTTGTGTGGTGGTTGGACCTCGAGAACTTGACAGGGGGCAGGTCCTTTCTGGCCCCTTCCTGGGAGACGGTCACAACGGATGCCAGCCTGTCAGGTTGGGGGGGGATTCTGGAAGTCCCTGCGCTTCCAGGGAACGTGGGGTCCTCGGGAGGCCCACCTACCCATCAACATTCTGGAACTGCAGGCAGTTCGGTTGGTGCTGGAGCGGTTGACCCAAAACCTGAGGGGACTATCGGTCCAGGTACGCTCCGACAACAAGACGGGGGTTGCATACATCAACCATCAGGGAGGGACTCGGAGCAAGAGTGCCCTCTGGGAGGTGTCTCAGATTCTGACATGTGGGAGGCCAATGTACAATGCATTTCGGCTGTTTACATTGCGGGGCGGAGAATCTGCTTGCAGATGCTCTGAGCAGGGGAACGTCCGTCAGGGAGAGTGGTCCCTCTGCGACAGGGTATTTCAGTCCCTGTGTCACCGTTGGGGTCTACCGGATGTGGACCTGTTTGCTTCCCGCCACAACCACAAGCTCCCAACCTTCATGTCCCTGTCTCAGGTCCCTCTGGCCTTGGCCACGGATGCCCTGTCCATGTCATGGAAGGAGTTTCGGCTCCTGTATGTGTTTCCACCATTCCCCCTGCTGAGCAGGGTTCTGCGCAAGATTGCTCTGGAAGGGGTGCCTGTGATTCTAGTGACCCCCCGGTGGCCAAGAAGAGTGTGGTTCGCAGACGTGGTTCAAATGGCAGTAGACCAGTACGATCTGCCAGGGGTGCCAGACCTGCTAACTCAGGGCCCCCTACGCCATCCCAATTTACAAACGCTGGCTTTGACGGCCTGGCTGCTGAGACCTCCATCTTAATGGAGAAAGGTTTGTCTGCCTCTGTGGTGGGCACTATGGTGCAGGCTAGGAAGAAGACTTCTGCTGCTATCTATTATAGAGTATGGCATACCTACATTGACTGGTGTGAGTCTAGGTCTCTTCCCTGTAGGGAGTTCTCTGCCCCAAGGGTTCTGGAGTTCCTACAGCATGGTTTGGAGTTAGGTCTAAAACTCAGTACTCTGAAGGGTCAGGTTTCTGCCCTGTCCGTCTTCTTCCAGAAAACCTTTGCTCATCATCATTTGGTTAAGACCTTCTTTCAGGGGGTAACTCATGCTCGTCCCCCTCGTAAACCTGTGGTTCCCGTTTGGGATTTAAACTTGGTCTTATCTGCCTTACAGGGTGCTCCCTTTGAGCCTATTCAAGAAGCTGCTCTGGTTGTTCTTACTCTCAAGGTTGTCTTTTTGGTGGTCATAACTTCGGTTAGGCGTGTGTCTGAGCTGGCTGCTCTATCCATTCAGTCTCCATATTATGAGACACACCAGGACAAGGTAGTGTTCCGCTTTAAGCTGGATTTTCTGCCTAAGGTTGTGTCTGCCTTTCATTTGAATCAGGGCATTGTTCTTCCTTCCTTGTGCCCCAATCCTAGTAATGACAAGGAAAGGGTTCTGCACTCCTTGGATGTGGTCAGGTGCTCGAAGTACTACCTGGTTGTCACTGCGGCTTTCAGGAAGACTGATGCTCTCTTTGTTGTGCCTTCTGGGCCTAGGAAGGGCTTGGCTCCTGCCAAGTCTACTATCAGCAAGTGGATCCGTCAGGCTGTGGTACAAGCCTATTCTGCTAAGGGGAAGAGTCCTCCCTTCCGTATTACTGCTCATTCCACTCGTTCTATTGGTGCCTCTTGGGCTTTTCAGCACCAGGCCTCTGTTGAACAAGTTTGCAAGGCCGCTACTTGGTCTTCTGTTCACACCTTTTCAAAGTTTTACAAGGTTGATGTTCGGGCCTCAGCTGATGCTGCTTTTGGCCGCAAGGTTTTGCAGGTGGTTGTAGTTTAAGCTATGTGCCGTTGCCTTTTTTGTTGGGGATCCCACCCTACTGTTATGGACACTGCTATTGGATGACCCAAGTGTAAGTATTATATCTGGAGAAGGACGTACTGTATACTTAGAATAATACAATTCTGTGAAGTACTCACCTGTAGAATTGGTATTATACGTATACCCTGGTTTTTTGCATTATTCTGGATCCCCTGTATGGTGATTGTTGTTATTGTTATCATTACCAGTTGTTTTGGTGGTTGGTTTCTCCCGGCTTCTGGTTCACTGCTTTTCAATGCTGGGGATTTGTGGGAGGTCCCTGGGTATATGAAGGGCCGGGAGGAGCCTGTTTTTTGCATGTCTGCAGTGCCACAGCGCCCTCTGGCGGAGGATAACCCAAGTGTAAGTATTATATCTGGAGCAGGACGTACTGTATACGTATAATACCAATTCTACAGGTGAGTACTTCACAGAATTGTATTTTGTCCTTCTAGCCGTTCATTGATCCCCCCCTGGGATCTCAAACTGGTCCTATCGGCGCTACGCCCCCCCCCCCCCCCCCCCTCTGGGCCCATGGCGGAGGCCTCTCTGGCCTTTTTTTCCTGTGGGGATGGCCTCCGTCCAGCGGGTTTCATAGCTGGCTGCAAGTCACCTGTGGCTAGAGGGTGATTTTCCATTAACCCCCAGCTCCCCATTACCTACCTGCCCAAAGCCCAAGAGGCAGAAGTGCCCAGGCCAAGTAGGCCACAGAAGTTGGCCCCTGCTCCCCGTTCTACAAGCCCTGCATAGCTGGTCCTTGGGCTGGTTAAGCTGGGTAGGGGGGATCTCAAACCATTTTTTTTAACCCTTAAAAATTCAAAATAATAATACATTTTATTCTCTTGCTGTATGTGTTTTTTTACATTTGACACTTTGTGAACTGGTAAGGGATCCAGAGACCCCCCTATACCAGTTCACAAGGCTCTGGATCTGGCTAGTCAGCTACGGCTAGCTTGTGACTTGCCATAAACCCCCAGCCCACCATTACTTGCCTCCTCAAAGCCAGGGGGGGGGGCAGAAAAGCCCAGGGGCCTGAAGGCTACGTGGGTTTGGGCGGGAGCCACCAAAGCTGGCCTCTGCGCCCTGTTCTACAAACCCCCATAGCTGGTCCCCAGGCTGGTTATGCTAGATAGTGGGGATTTTTAAGGGTTTTTTCCGGGAGGGGGAACCCTATATCAATTTTTTTTATTTAATCCTTTATAGTGTGGATAATAGTATTTTATTTGTAAATGTTATAAAGTGCTCTTTTTAGTTTGTGGTACAGTTAAAATTGGGAGGACACTAATTATTATTTTACTAGTTATTTTTAAATAATCAGATGTAATCTAACGCTCTGAAATGATGGCTATATCTATATTTGCTCAATTTATTTAAACCTTTCCCAAACCCTTTTTCTGTTAAAAAGACAAATATAGTTTCAGAGTACATTGTAATGTATCATGTGTTTATCTTTAGCCTGATTTCTGCAGGGAAATACAAATGAGAGCTCAAAGAGAGAGCTGTTTTCAAGTTTGGATTCCAGCACTTGTAAATGTTAAAGCATTCAGATCTCTTTGTTTCTTAATAGAAAGCCCAGATGCCCTTTTATTTCTGCATCTGAAGTGTCCTGTATGTAAACAATGAACAATTTTCATGATATATTAGGATTAGATTTACAGACACTAGTGAGATTTGGTAAAGACAGGATGCAAAGTCTGTCTAACTACACCTTATGCTTTCCTCTACAGGTTGTAGTTGAGGAATTTACCATAAATCTTAAAGCAGAGAATGGAAATAAAAACATATTTACTTATCATCGTGGGGGGGTTAAATATGATTATAGGAACACTGACTATACAATGCATGCAAGCATGGAGAGGAGATATATTTTGCTTGCCTGGGAAGGAAGCTTTGTTCTATTGTTCTAGTTGGCCATGCTGCCTGTCACATCCACCACTCCTCCTCCAACAAGACCACCAGAAATAATGCCTCAGTGTATCCTTACTTCTTTCCTGTCACTCTCACTCTCTGCCTGGCTCTCTACATTCCTAATTTCCCCACTGATTCCAGTGACCCAGAGAGTACGCAGCAGTGGCAGGTGAGGTGGTGGGTTTCCTGCCTGGACTTATACTTCAAGCCCAATTGTCACTTTAGCTGCATAGCTTTCAGTCTTGCCGCAGGTGTTATTCAATAGAGCTGTGTATTTTCCAGTCAATGATCACCTCCCTTAATGAGGGAATTTTGGGGTGTCATGTCCATGGGGGCAACGGCACAGGGGGGCAGAGCTAACATTTCGAACCCCCTGTCATTTGTCTCTTGTCATTTCACTGCAATGGAGGGGGCATGGCAGCTCACCGTGACTGATGGCGGGGACATCGCCATGTGGGAGGGAGACAGGAAGAGAAGTCTGAGCAGAGCGGATGCACATGATGCCAGGCGGCGAGGGGCATGGATCCAGCATTTCAGTTGAACGCTATGAGTATAGCTTTTTTTTTTTGTCTGAAAATGTACTTTAGGTTTACCTTTGGTTGCCTCTTAACCACCCTTTATACTGCTTTGGTACATTGGTATCTTCATTAGTTTGGTCCACCATACAGTTTGAAAATGGAAATTAGATATTCGTAATCCTATAGAGGACATAGCCCCGTTCTATCTGCATGTTCTTCCCTTTGGATTCGGTCTTGGTGCTGGGCATCTGTCAAGTGTGTGAGTAGTTCTCTTGACAAAATAATCTCTGAACTGCTTGCTACATATAAAGTTTCCTTTTCCAGAAAGATGGGTATATATGAAGGGTATACCGCTGGTCTTCAGGAAAATGATTTTAAGGAGATACATATAGACGAAAAAATAAATGGTAATATCTTAAATGAACTATTGACTTTTTGTGTATTACCTGAATAACAACCTACATGCCAAATTGGAAGAATGCCACCCGGGGATAAAATGAACTGCACTAAAAGTAGGAATCCAAAATAAATTTAAAATTTCACTTTTAGGAGTCTTTAGGAAAAGCCCAGAGCAAACTAATTTTGAAACAAACAATGGAATTGGGGTCAAAGAAGTGGAACAATAATTGAAGATCATATCAGACAAACTGCTGTGAAAATCATTTTGATAACGACGTTGAAGCAGTAAACTGGTGTTATTTAGAAAAGCTTAATGTGCAAACTTATGGATTGAAGAGCATGAACTTTTTACGTGCTTTGATTTCTGTTTTCAAAAACACAAGCTGTTCTCTGGTAGTTTGGAAGCTAGACTGCAGTCAAGTGACTTGCCAATTTCCTCAGTTAAGAGGAAAACTCTTTTGAAGAGGTAGCTAACTGCATGGGTGTTAAAGCTATCAAGCCCCCTTTTTTGACAAAATGAGTGTTGGTCACCACTGTTCTATCGAGATTGCTGGTTCATCCCCCCCCCCCGCTTCAAAGACCATTTTTACTTACCTGTACTGCACTTCCTCAGCTAAATCAGGCCCCACATTTGACATACCGTTCTTCAGCAGCAGCAAGCCTTCCTGTGCTGGTTGCCACTGCCACAGCTGGTAGTGCAGCACCGAAGTGTCCCCCACATCGACCTTCCCATCACGCACCGCACACTCTCCTTGGTCACATGCCTTCGCAGAAGACATCTTAATACAGTGCCAGTGACACCTCTTTGATGCCCCCGCCCTCCCTTTTTGGAATATAGATTCCCTCCCTGGGATGTCACTCTGATCAAAGGCACGCCTAGGGGGAGGGACAAGGGTGGCTAGAGAAAAATCTGGTGTCACTGATTGAAAGCTAATGCTACAGGGGCCCAAAAAAACAACAGGATGTCAGCGCTCCAGACAGCGCTGATCATCCAAAAGCTAAACAGTGCCATGGGGGGGTATTCAAGATGATAATGTTTTAAGGTCTGTTGTTCTACTTTTGGTCTGATTGCAAAGGCTATGTCACTGAAAAAACAAGCTTGAGGAGCGTAGGAATCAGGAATATATGTTTATTGCTTCCATTTCCTAATCCTAATCTTCAAAGAATTTCTCAGAGAAGGCCGAATGGATGTTGAACTGGGAGCAGCAGTATAAGCAACACATATGCTTTTATTTTTCATTTGTATGTGATTTAAAATGAACGAAGGTCTGATGGGGGCAAACAACCCCCCCTCCCAAGTGCAAAAAAGAAAAAATGATATAAATACTCGCCTGACATGATTGGGTGATCACTTTTTTCTGCCAGTGGGTCCTTTCAGATTTGGCTTAAGGTTTACAAATATTAAAGCGGACCATCATTCAAAAATGATTTAAAGCAGACCAACGCAACAAACAGTGCTCATACGCATCCCTCCCCAGTGCAATTTAGTTTGCTGCACATAAAAATTAATTTACCTTTTTCTAACTGCTACTGTGGTAAATGTTAGAAGCAAAATGGTGGCTCATACATTTGCAGGCTACCTGCAAACAAGAAGTTCTGCTGGGCTTCCTGTTACTGTGCATTGTCAGTTATGTCAGTTTAATCCAGGCACCAGCATGGCTAAGATGCTGGGAGTGGAAGCTCCAAAACGCCCACTGCCTTTCTTTTCCAACTGTGCCAGGCTGTTGGTCCAGTTTAATGCTCTGGCAATCCAAATGATATCTGATTATTTTTTATTTGAATAATCAGGTCCACGGTCAAGATATCCTCCATGGTGCCCTTCACAGGAAAAGACATGTCTGCAAATCTCTTGTTGTTAAGGGGGCTGTAAATGCCACTATGGTTGTTTGCTATTCCTGGCCAGCCATACATATTGGGTGGGTGCCATTCAGGTGTACATGGAATGGAAATTCACCTTTAGCTTATGGGCCAATTATTTATTAATGTATTACAGTAGTAAGTTCTACATTATTTAGTAAAACCGTTGGTTGTATATACTGTGTACACATTAAAGAGGAACATTGGGGGAAGTCAAAACCTCCCCCGAGCCTCACCAATCTAACCCCCCCCTCCGGTTTTACCTAAGGGCATTACTTACTCACCTCGCCAAGGGATCCATCTTCTAGGTCCCACGGCTTCCGCGCGACCTTCCGACAGGTGGTGTCATCTTGCATCCCATCAGGCCTGCGCAGTGCCCAACAATGGGATGCAATGGGACCACCCAAAATCCTGCAAGATTTTGCTGAGCTGCGAGATTGCCATGGGACATTGACGAGCATGGCTAAGGCCGTGCTTATCATCAACAAACGGCTAAGTGGACAAGATGAGGGGTGACAATCATCCAAAAGGTAAGTAGGGGCCGATGGGGGGAATATTTTTTTATTTTTGGTCCGATGTTCCTCTTTAAGGTGTTTTAAAGTGCAACCTCCTACTAGCTCCATTCCCTGTATGACACTCACCCTGCAGTGTCCAGAGAAACTGAGTTGTGCAAACCAGTATCTGCCAATGTGACGACATTGACATTCTTCAATAAAAGTGCGGTGGGAAGGGGTTGAACATCTTATCTATAGTGTCTGACTTTCATACTATCTGATTGCAGGCTTTGACAAATTAACACACATCTAGATCTACAGCATGTTGACCCCCTGAGATAGCTGAATTACTTGCCACTAGTGAGCATGTCTCTGCAGCATGGCTAGGCACTGATCTGTACGTACACAGAATACAAAAGGAATATTACTGACCAGGTTTTTTTTCCTTTTTCAAGAGCTCAATATTTATCTCCCTATAATTCATAACAATGATTTGTCTTAAGGTTCTTAACAATGAATTGGTCAGCTAGAAGAGGAAATGAATTCATAACAATGAATTGTCGGCTAGAAGAGGAAAGCTTAATGACATGTACAAAGAACTGAACAAACAGTGAGAAAACAAAAAACCTGCTAAGTGTTTATTTTTTATCCGTTTTTTTTTACAGGTCAAAAACTCTTCAACTGTCATGTCTGTGCCAACTCTTTCTCCACTAAAGGTAGTCTCAAAGTTCATATGCGTCTGCACACCGGAGCAAAGCCTTTTAAGTGCCCTCACTGTGACATGCGCTTCCGAACTTCTGGACGCAGAAAAACTCACATTCAATGCCATTATAAATCAGATGCTAAAAAGGTTAGGAAGGCCGTTATGCGCAGGCATCTATCTCAAGTTGCAGTGGCTGCATCTAATAATACATCCAGCACTGTGGAACCACTTCAACCAATAAACCTCTTGAGCTCATCTTCGGCAGACCCAGGTGTCTTCATCACAAACAGCTCTGTCCTTTCAAGTCAGTTTGATCAAAGTTTGCTTCAGCAAGGATTGGTTGGTCAAGCCATTCTTCCTGCCTCTGTGTCAGGTAAATATATCGCTTGCCAAGCTTGAAACATTGGGTACTATGGGTAATGGGTAATACATGCATCAGTCAGTAGCTCCTGAAAATATGGTCATATGACCAATGTATGCTTGCACCTACAGAGGAATTTGTGCTCTGCTTTTAATCCATCCATGCAAATGTGCAACACACAACATAACCACGCACTAGTGAACACACGAAGGGGCAATTAATGCATGCCTTAGCAGTTGGCTGGCCTAGCCACGATGCCAGTGGAACAGTTGGGGGGTAGGTCCAGTCATGTCAGTTGAATCCAGGCAGCAGCATGGCTGAGATTCCTTGCTAAGGGACGGTAGGTCCCTTGCTCAAGAGCACTTCAGTCATGTCCCATGGCCGGGAATCAAACCTGGGTCTCTGAGGTCACAAGGCAATTTCCCTACCTCTAGGTCAAAACTGCCCCTCAAACCATGCTAGCCAGCAAGACAGTGTCTTGTACTCTTTATTTCTGTAATTACGCGATTGTTCAAAAACAGTAACGGCTGTTGAAGTGACATTCAAGGAAAAAAGCTTCTAAACAAAAAGAATATGTAGCTTTGCTCAGATATTGAAATAAGGATATGGCAGTGATAAAAAAACAGGCATAGACCAGGTCAGTGATCAGTGTAAGAAAAAAAAAAAAAGTCACATTAAATTTTTTTATCAGAACTTTACTAGAACAAAAAAACTTGTTGCAGAATGTGTATACCAATAGTTTTAAGTGCAGAGACTATACTATTTTGCAGCAGCAAGCCTCATTTATCAGTTTTAAAAAATAAAAAAATGATTAGATTAGAGCAGCTTCTAATCTTCGATGCCTTTCATCGGTAGGCGTAGAGTACTTTAGGAGGTAAATGTGTAGAAAGATGCTCAACCTCCGATGTCTTGCTTGATGCTTCAAGATGCTCTTTCAAATCAATTAGGTCACAAAGGGGAACTCTGAGTACATTAGGGCAGCCAAATAAACTCACTGCTATGTAAGCTTTAAAAAAATTGCAGAGGTCCCCCCGGGTCTCGCCAGGAATATAGAAGGCAGGAGTTACGGCAGTGATTCTGTGTGATGTGGCTAGCTCATCCCCGAGCAGGAAGAAGAGATGCTGACACTGCCTAAAGCAGAATGTCTTAATAGCACCGTGGATAGGTAATTGGGCTCCAATTCAGTCTAGGAATCACAAAGTATATAGGGAGAGACCACAGGCAGTCTAAAAGTGGACCAAAACCCAGCATTTTGACTATCCTGGGTTTTGGTCCTTGCCCCAGGGCACCCCGATTGGTTACTCATCCAATCAGCGTGCTCGGATCCGCTGATGTCCCTTCACCTAAGGTGAGCGGCTCCCGAGCACGCTGACGGACGCATCCTCAACTACCATTCACAAATGCCTGGAATGGACACACCACCTGCTAGAGGGATAGCGGGGATGTGGCCGTGGCTCATGCATGCGCTGTTGGACCGGATAAGAAGGTAAGTGTATGGGCGACCTGGGAGGTTTTACACAGCAGGGCATCCCAGGGGGAGGGAATAGATCGGCCTGGGAATCTTATAGATTTCCAGGCCGATCACCATGGGTTTTGGTCCTCTTTAAAAAGAAAAATAACAGTACTTTTCCATTGGTGCTTTGTGCTTGGCTAGCTATACTAGTTTTGGTAGTCTAATGGTAGTTATTGGTTAACCTTAGATGCTTATGCCAGGTATTTCCACTGTTTCTCTACTTAAGAGCCACATCACCACTGAATGATTGACATGAGCCACATTCAAAACTAATAGTTTGGTGACACTAATGTCATTGTGCATATACAGTATAAGGCATAACTTAATTTTGTGTGTTAACCCCCCTCATCCCTATGTTGGCTGACATGTTTCTGCTGGAATACTTCTCCACCTACCCAACTATTCCTGATCCTCAGACTTCCATAGGGCTGCAAACCACATGTGGCTTTTTCATTACAGGCTGGTATCCCTGCTCAATGCTATTGGCTGTTTTCCATTTACCCCCACACCACGGGGGCTGTACACCTCCGCCTGGAGACCAGACAGTCGAGACTTACCTTCTGTGTTCTTCATCCCGCGTGACCTCCAGCAGCCTGTGGGATTTACAGGTCCCTGTCCGCAAACCCTATTGACTGCTGATGGTCATGTCAATCACTGCCGTTGCTGGATAATGGAAGTGGGGCATCCTGAATTGGTCAAGAGGAAGTTCAATCAGTTTTCAATGGCCTTTCTTTCTTTTACCCAATTCTTGGTCATTTTATTATGTGCATGTCTTTGCAGTAAGTGTTGGTAATAATACAAAATCAAAATGTTGTGTTTTTCCTTAGAACGGACGTGCACACACTATTGAGATTGAACGTAGCAAAGCTGGGTTTATCCAGCATTTATTGTTTACTTGTTTTGTGATTGTTTCTTGTATCTTCACAGCTGGTGGGGATTTGACAGTATCGCTGTCAGATTGCAGCTTGGCCACTCTGGAGGGAATTCAGCTACAGCTTGCTGCCAATCTGGTTGGTCAGAACGTACAGATTTCTGGCATTGATGCAACAGGCATTAACAACATAACACTGCAGGTAGAATCATTTTTTAGTAACATACATTTTTAGTGTATTTGTTGTACTCAAACTAAACCCATGTTTATTAATTTGCTTTTATTCTGCTAGATTGACCCCAGCCTTTTACAGCAAACTTTGCAGCATAGCAATATTATACCTCAAGCACTCCCTGGAGATCCTGGAGCAGTACAGGCTACTGGCACTCTGCACACAACAGATGGTTCAGTTCCAGCTAATGTTGTCCTTCAGCCTATTGCAAGCCTGTCTCTTCAACCTGCCACAACATCGTCATCAAACCTGACAATTGCACCTATCTCTGAACAAGAATCTGTGCTAACCTCCAGCGTTTCAAGTAAGGTTCCCGGATTTGGTCACATTAAATCAAGATCATGTATTGCTTTATCCTTTATGCTATTATACCTGGAGGTACTGATCGATTGTCAGGTGCATTTCCTTGCTTTGTAGATGCCTAGTTCTTGTGTTTGGAATTTCAGTTGTATGCATCTACAAAATACTGTACAACGCAGATGTCTGTTTTGTTCTAGTTCATTACTACAACTCACTATTTGATCTAACCTTGCTCTCTCGCACTGCTGATATTTCTTCTTGTATTATTGCCTTTATCAGCACTACACAATTACGTATTTTTCACCCCATAAGATTGACATTTCCCCCCCAAAAAAGTGGGGTGGGGGTAATGTTAGTGCAACTTTTTGAGTGAATGAAAAATGAGAAAACTTGCCTAACTGGCTCTCCTGCACCACTGATCGGGCTCCTGCAGCCCCCAGATATTAGAGGAATGGACGAGCAGGGACAGAGCAGGATAACTGATCCCTGCCCACCTGCTCCCCCTGGCTGTCCATACACACAGGCATACACACACGGGTCCGGGAGGTGGGTGGCAGAGCATGGCTTGCATTCACTGTTTTCAATGCACACTGGCCACTGGCCATGCCCACCTATTGCCAAACCGAATTGTGTGCGTGCACCCGAGGTGAGGGAGCGGCAGCCAGGCAGAAAAGGCAGGTGCGTCTGTGGTAAAGCAGAGGTGGGGGCAGAGGGAGCCTGGTGGGCAGGGTAACTGATACATTACCGTGCCCGCCCACTGCTTCGCCATTGTGCACTGTCCCCGTGTGGACCCTGTCGGTAATTGGGTGGTTGGGGGGGGATTTTGCCACACTGCCTATAGTGGGGTGATTGTTAAGTGTGATACTCCCCCACATGTAGGGATAATCTGCCACACTGCCTATAATGGAGGGGTATTCTGCCACACTGTCTATACTGGAGGAATTTGGGGTGATATTCTGATACACAGACTATAGTGGGGGGATATTCTGCCACACTGCCTATGCTGGGGGATATTAGGGGGGCATATTATGACACTGTGTCTGTAATGGGGTGATTGGGAGAGGTTTGGCACTTCCAGTTGTGGAGTGATTGGGGGGATATTCTGCACGCTGCCTGTTATGGGGTGATTGGGGGCATTCTGCATGCTGCCTGTTATGGGGTGATTGTGAGGCATTCTGCACACTGCCTGTTATGTGGTGATTGAGGGGCATTCTGCACACTGCCTGTTATGGGGTGATTGGGGGGGCATTCTGCACACTGCCGAGTATGGGGTGATTAAGAAGGGCATTTTAGTACACCTCTTGGTTTTGATTTTTTTTCTTATTTTCCTACTCTAAAACATAGGTGTGTTCTTATGGTACCTTTTTACCTTTTTCATGTATTATGACACATCTCTGTATGTCCGACATGTATTGCAATAGGCTGTCACCCATCACTGTTTTTCGTCTATACAATGACCCTGCTCATATAAATAATGTTTGTTTTGCGACCCCCTAGCTTCCCCTCCTGATAACCCCAGCTAAGCAACTTTATTGCCCTAGCACCACCCATCCCCCAGCTGTTTGACTGAGCTAATCAAGGCCTCTCACAAGTGGTATAACTCTGAGGGAATGGCTGCATGTCAGCCTGGGCTGCAGTCCTGGATTTCTGAAGTCCGGGATTTTTTAAGTCCATCAAAGAATTAGGCCCAAATTGAGCCTGCAGTGACCAGAAGAGAACAGGCACCAGACTGCTCTTCTGAAGAACTCATCCCCAACAATGCTCCTCTGCTATTTTACAGTCCTGCTTCCACTGACTCTAAAATTCCTGACCTCCCAGCATCCGCCTGCACCTGGTAAGTGTCTCTATATCTCTCCGTCACTGCTCTCATCCCCCTACCTGTGCTCACATGAATTTATCTCACTGGCTAAATCTATCTCCCTTTCTCCATGCACCCGCAAAACACGCTCTGCCACTTTCAAATCCCACAGTCACCTCCTCTCCCTTCCTCTGCTCCTACTTGCTGCTGGTGACATCGCTCAAAACCCATGTCCATTTCCTTCGTCTCCCCGCTCCTCTACACCCCACAACTCATCACAGACTAGCCTTCACCATGGTAGCAAGCCAACAAACACACGGAACCTAGCCAACCTCTTAACAATCACCCCCTCCCCACGCACTCCCCCCACGGTCACCTGCGCACTGTGGAATGCACGTTCAGTGTGCAACAAACTTGCATACATCCATGACCTCTTCACTACCAACCTCTTCACCTTCATGGTTTTTACTGAAACCTGGCTCACTCCCTCTGATACAGTCTCACCCGCTGCCCTCTCATATGGGGGCTTACAGTTCAGCCACACCCCAAGATCAAGCAACAAACAGGGTGGAGGTGTCGGCATCCTTCTGTCTGAATACTGCTCATTTAACCCAATTCCTGCTCTACCCTCCCTTTCCTTCCCTTCCTTTGAAGTTCACTGTGTCCATCTCTACTCTCCCTGTCGCCTAAATATTACCATTATCTATCGCCCTCCTGGACCTGCCACTCTCTTTCTGGACCACTTCTCCACTTGGCTTCTCCACTTCCTGTCCTCTGACATCCCGGCTATAATCATGGGGGACTTCAACATACCTGTTTACACCAACAACCCTGCAACCACCAAACTATTATCCCTAACCACCTCCTTCGGCTTCAAACAATGGTCTACCAGCCCCACCCACAAAGATGGACATACGCTTGACCTACTCTTTACTCACCTCTGCTCTGTATCCAGTCTTTCCTCATCCCCACCTCCCCTCTCTGATCACAACCTACTAACACTCTCTTCCTTTAACACTCCCCCCCCCCCCCCCCCCCGCACACAAACCTGCAATTCTTCGCAGGAATCTCAGAAGTCTAGTCCTTCAATCTCTCTCCGATGCTTTACATCCCCTTCACACTCACCCTCATTTACCAATGTAGACACTGCCGCTTCATACTACCATAATACACTAACTGCTGCCCTTGACTCTGTTGCTCCCCTTATCTACAGCCCTCAGCCCAAAAAAAGACAACCATGGCTTAACACTAACACTGCCACATTGAAACGACATTCTCGAGTTCTCGAGTTGCAGAACGGCATTGGAGGAAATCCAAAACCAAGGAGGACTTCCTGTTATACAAGAAAGCCCTTCAGGAACTCAGGACTGCCCTTTCATCTGCTAAACAGGAATATTTCACATCACTCATATCGGCACAGGCCCGGAATCCAAAACAGCTATTTAACACCTTCAACTCCCTTCTCCGCCCACCGCCACCTCCTCCATCCTCACAGCTAACGGCTGAGCAATTTGCCACATACTTCAAAGACAAAATCGACATGATTCGAAGTGGCTTCACCCCTCAGAACACCTCTCTCCCACCAACATCCCCCTTGCCCCACTCATTAACTCATTTCACAGTGTTAACTGCTCAAGGTCTCTCCTCCCTGGTCTCAAAGGCTCACCTGACCACCTGCTCCCTTGATCCCATTCCATCCCACCTTATCCCTCAACTGTCTCCATCTGTCATTCCAGTCCTAACATCTTTATTCAACCTCTCCCTCTCCACTGGTACCTTTCCCTCCGCCTATAAGCATGCTGTTATAACTCCACTCATCAAGAAACCCTCTCTGGACCCCTCTGCCCTCCCCAATTACCGCCCAATCTCTCTGCTCCCTTTCTCATCCAAGCTTCTTGAACAGCATGTCCATACAGAACTTACCAACTATCTGTCTACAAACTCCCTCCTAGATCCCCTCCAATCTGGTTTCCGCTCGTGTCACTCTACTGAAACTGCACTCACCAAAGTCACCAATGATCTACTGACAGCCAAATCCGAAGGCCACTACTCTGCTCTCATTTTTCTCGACTTATCATCTGCTTTTGACACTGTCGACCATGCTCTGCTTCTCAATATTATTTCTTCTCTTGGAATCCAAGGTCTCGCACTCTCTTGGCTCTCCTCCTATCTCTCTCACCGCACATTTAGTATATCTTACTCAAACACCATTTCCTCTCCCCGGCCTCTGTCTGTTGGGGTACCACAAGGCTCAGTCCTAGGACCCCTACTTTTTTCAATATACACTTCTGGTCTCGGACTAATAACCTCGCTAGGCTTCCAAAATCACTTTTATGCAGACGACACTCAGATCTACCTCTCTGGCCCGAATCTCTCTTCTCTCCTCTCTCGCCTTCCTGACTGTCTAACAGCCATTTCTTCCTTCATGACATCTCGCTCCCTTAAACTGAACATGGACAAAACTGAACTGGTCATTTTCCCACCATCACACGCCACTCCCCTCTTTAACACCACAATTTCTGTAAATAATCTTACAATAACTGCAACTCATCAAGCTCGATGCCTGGGTGTCATTCTGGACTCCTCTCTCTCGTTCCGACCTCACATTCACTCCCTAGCCACCTTCTGTCGTCTCCAACTCAAAAATATCTCCCGCATCCGTCCCTTCCTCTCACCTGTCACAACTAAAATGCTAGTGCACGCCCTGGTCATATCCCGACTGGACTACTGCAGCACCCTCTGTGGTTTGCCAACAAACAGACTGGCTCCCCTCCAATCTATTCTAAACTCTGCTGCTCGCCTCATCCATCTCTCCTCTCGCTTCTCCAGTGCTGCCCCCCTCTGTCAATTCCTCCACTGGTTACCTATCTCTCATAGAGTTCAGTTCAAACTTCTAACGCTAACATACAAAGCTCTCTCTAACCAGTCCCCTCCCTACATTTCATCTCTGATCCAGCATTACCAACCCAAGCGCAACCTCCGCTCTGCCTCTGACATTCTCCTGTCCTCTTCCTTGGTTACTTCCTCGCACTCCCGCCTTCAAGACTTCTCCCGTGCCTCCCCACTTCTCTGGAATGCACTTCCCCGCTCGATCCGCCACTCTCCATCACTCCAAGCCTTTAAAAGCGCCCTCAAAACTCACTTCTTCAGACAAGCATATGACCTGGCTTAAGCAACTCCTATAACCTTCAATGGCACATGCAGCCCTACTCAAGCTCTACCACTTGTGACCCCGCCCCCTTTGTCTCCACCCCCATCCTTTAGACTGTAAGCTCGCAAGGGCAGGGCACTCCTCCCTATTGTCTCCTGTGCTCACAACACTTGGTTTTAACCTGTGGCATCTAATTTTGTATTGTTCTCTGTACTATATGTTTTACCCTGTCTGTAATCATACCATGTAAAGCGCTACGGAAGTTGATGGCGCTATATAAATAAACAATAATAATAATAATAATAATGGTATATTAAGTTTATCCTATAGTGCAAGAAAAGTTCTGTTTTGTTTTAGAAGTGGAGAAGCTGCACAATATGGCCGACTGCATACAGTTCGTGTTGTTATAAATATTGGGCAAAGGCTTTAGTATAAAAAGAAACAAAGGGGCAGGGGCACTAGGCTGGGTATTGAAGGTGATGACATAAACTTCACCCTGAATATAATAAAAAAGAAAACTGTAAAAATATAGACTCAATATAAGTTTAATCTGTGCCAGGTCTCTGGTTCCAGTTTCTTTTCAATTTTAGACAGTGTTTGTCTTTGGCATATGCATTAAATGAGGATGTCGGGCTAATGTATTGTTAAACCCAACTGTGTATCTCTGTTTTAGCCAAAACTTGTTTTAAATAAACCCGCAGAACGTTTCCTGTTTTGCAGTCAGGGAGCCTTGAAAAATTAATCAAAGAAAATAACTGTCCAGAAAATCTATGAAATCCCCTGTTGAGCAATTCATGTGGAACGCTGATATTGACTATGTTTCTGCATACTGGTGTGATATTGACAATTGCTATATTTGAATTTCAGGGACTTTTGCCTCACATTCCTGTATTAATTTTCTGAACTTTTTCTTTATTTTTTTTACAGCTGGGCAGGATCTGTCCCAAGTTATGACTTCTCAGGGTCTGGTATCCTCTTCTAATGGACAGCACGAGATTACACTGACTATTAATAATTCCAGTTTAAGTCAGGTTTTGGCTCATGCAGCAGCCGCTGCTACTCCTGCGACATCATCAGTGTCTCCCCAAGAGATAACCCTCACAATATCTGGTTAGTTAAAACTATTTGCATTCTGCTGCAGAAATGTAAATCTGAACTTCAGACAGACAGCAAAATAGTTACTAGAATGCTAAAGCTTCATCCATTATGCATTCATGTCTCCAAAGAGATACTCTAATACTTCAGTTTTACCCTCTAAGTTCTGCAATGTCACACAAGTTCGGCCAAAGAATTATTCATTATACTGCTGTTAATGAGTGGGATAGCTGAGTTACAGGAGTTCAAATTACAGACCATATTACATGAATTTTGTAGAGAACATAGTTATTTCTCTTTTTTCACACTGTCGTCTCACAAGAATGCTTATCACAAGAGAGGACTGTTAGACCAGTGAGAGACTAAACCTTAAATTGATTAAGCGGTCGATAAAAAAAACAAAAGTTTACTTACCTTCTGTCCAGTGCAGCCGATCAGGGCCAGTCCAGCAATCAATAACTCACCTGATTGCTGGATCCGAACCCACACCACAGCCATTGCATCCCGCACCATCCAGGCCTGATCATGTAGATGGGTTTGATGATGGGTCGGGATTTCCACTCACCATCAATCACAGAGTGCTGCTCTGACCTATCCATTCATTAGTAGTAGACTGAGGCCAGACATGCCTCCCTCCATTGCAGTGACTGAAGGTTAGCATAGCCACACCCTTCTGACTGATGGCGGGGGGGAGGGTTTGGTCCAGCATAGAAGCGCTGGTAAATGGAGTTTGCAGAACTGTATGGCGGCGGAGGTCAGTTCCATAGATAAGGTGAGCAGCTGATCAGCTGCGCATGAAAAAAGGTAACTACTTTTTTTTTTATTCCCCGCTGAATGACTGGTGCACTAAATGATCAGTGCACTGTCAAATACAAATAATATGTATATTCCAGTTTTTGTATGCAAGCCAACTTTAAAAGTTTAAAGCAGAGCTACCCCCTAAAACATCCCGTACCCCCTGTTTCGACATGCCGTATTAGCATGTTATATGCCAATTATAACTACCTGCCCCAGAAGGCTGCAGTCTTCTTTATCCAGTCTGGGCAGCAATTTCTCTATTGTTCAATATAGAGGAGTGCTGCCCTCCAGGATGGATGGGGAGCATGCTATTTCATGTTCCCAAGCTGAAGGGGTAGTTATGGAACCCTGCCAGTTTTCTTTTTCTTATTGCATGGTACGGCCTGCTTCAGTATTCATAACAGTTGGGTTATTCCGCCACAAGGTGGCGCAGTGTACTGCAGAAGAACTGTGGCATCTCCCGGCCCCCTATAAAACAGGATTAACCATAGAGTTCCCAGTGCTTCCTCTGCAGTGAAACTGCGAAGATAGAAGATGGCTCTCTCTCTATGCGCAGGTGAGTGGGGCAACCAAGCCTGCGGCCCTGCAAGTCTATTTCCACCCGTTTCTGGACCCTCTCTGCCTCCCAGCCTTGGCTGACAGATCGGGTGAGGGTAGAAGAGCAAGTGCTCCAGGAGCGCTGCTCCAAGCCGCAGACCCTGTTCCACAAAGGGTAGCTGGCCATGGGCTTTATGGTGAGCCTACTAGGGATGTGGAGTTCCTGTCCTGGCTTCTGAGGGGATGAGTTTTGGGGGACTGTGTCTTTTTCTTTTCCTTCAGGGGGCTCCCCCCTCCTCCCCTCTGGCCTGGATACTCGCCGCTGTCTTTCGTCTCTCTCCCCCCCCCCCCCCCTCTCTGACTTATGTTCGAGGCAGTGAGTGGTGTTAGTTGTGGTGTATTTTGCTGTGTACAGTGTTTTTTTGTTTTTTTTAGCCGCCGCGCCACTTTGTACCGTGCTTCGCGGCGGGTGGCGCTATAACCTGTGGCGCTTTTGCTTAGTCATGGCGCCGGCAGGGGTCACGTGGGCGCCGTTTTCACGCTCTTCGGAGTCCCCCCACGGCATGCCCCTCGAGGTACTTCTGCCGGCGCCATCTTGGATTAGATGCGCGTCTGGTTTTCTCCCTTTCTGGCTGCGGTGCTGTATCCTCCTGTGTGTCGCTTCATCCAGCGGTCTGAGGCTTGGTGATCCTGCGATTTCCTTGGTCCATGAGTCCCCCTTGGGTTTTTTTTATTGGTCTTGTGGTGCATGTGCTGCGGGATGCTCATGTGTCGTTTTTACTTATGTCTTTCAGGCGGGATACCAGTGGGTTGTGGTTTCTACCGGCTCTACTCCTTCCTCCCCCTCATCCCCCCCTTTACTAACTTCTGGGGGCATCCCAGGTGGCTTTTGTATTAGCCTTTGCCCAGTGCTGGCCTATTGTGCCTGTGTTAATCACCATATGGAGGCTTCTGGGGATAGCGTGCTTGGGGGTCCTTCGGGGCAAGCCTGGCTGTGTGCCATGTGTGGAGTATCCCCTGTGAGTGACAGTGTGGGGGGTGTGCGTGCCATGCGCCCAAAGTGTCCAAGCTGGTTTGCCTGCATCGCTTCCCAGCTCTGCGCCCCCTTCGGAGTCGCCTACCCCCCCACTCCCCCAATTGGCCCCCAGTGAGGGGGATAATAGCAGGGGGTCACAGTCTGATCTGGCACTTTGTGTGGCCAACATTGAGAGGCAGCTTGCCGGGCCTGTTCCTAGGAAGGCCTCTGGCAAGAAGAGGCACCTGACTTCCACTCCCTCATGCTCCACAGTATGAGGAGTTTGATGCCACTGGTGGACGTTATTCTCTAGAGGAAGGGGAACTGTTCCAGGACTCTGACTCCTCTGGGGACCAACAGGAGGGTTGCGATAGTGACCCTGGGTCTGCGTCCGCGGAGGAATCATGGTACCCTGAGGACACTGATAATCTGCTGTCTCACATTTTTGAAATTTTGCACATTACTCCCCCTGAGGTGGCTAAGAAAAAGCAGGGTGAGCTCTTTCGCCCTGATAAACAGCGTCTTGAGTTTCCTGAGCAGGGACATTTCACTACTATGGTGCTTAAGGAGTGGGAACGTCCTAAAAGGCTGCCCGCTGTGCCCAAGGGATTGGATAAGAGGTATCCCTTTCCTGCTGATCTAGTAAAGTGGTGGTCATGTCCCCCTGAGGTAAACGCTCCCGTGCTAGGTCTGTCCAATACCTCGGTCATGCCTTCCCCTGACACTACCACTCTGAGGGACAGCGAGGACCGGCACATGGATCTGCTGGCCTGCCATGCTTTTACTTGTGTGGGGGCTGGACTGCGCCCTGCCTGTGCTGCTGCCATTACGGCTATTGCCCTTAAGAAACTGCTCAAGCGTCTGTGTGATGGCGCTATGGCTGGTAGGAGGAGGGAGGATTATAGGGCCCTCTTGCTTTGCTCTGATTTTGTTGCATTTATCCTTACTGCCATGGATGATCATGTGAGACTGGGTGGTAGGGCCTCTGCACTATTCCAAGTATGCCTCACACCCTGCTTCGTTAATGATTAATCACTTCTGGGTTATAGCCACTAGATGGCGCTTTTCTAGCAGAGATGGCAAAAAAAGAAGCCCCTCCCGGTCCACAAATACCTGAGACCCCCCACACATTCCCCAGTATAGTCTCTGCTAGAAGGCGACGACAGTCAAGATGATGGCTCCCTCTCCTTTCAGGTAGGCCGGGTGCACACCCGGCCCCAAATATTTTTTCTATTTCCACCTGGACTCTTTTTGTTAATGCCCCTACGCCTCCAAGCTATGGCTGCAGGGTCTGGGTGAGGGTAGGTGACACCTTTTAGAGGTGTTTTTGGCTAGTAGCCATGCTCCACCGCAAGGCCCTCAACAAAGGGTAGGCGGTCGTCAGGTTATGGTGCTCCTGACATGGGATGCCCTGTCCGTTCTGAAGCCCTCACTACATATCCAATTGTAGCTATCAGTATCCCCCCATTTACTCCCCGTTCCCGGTTAGTAAGGGGGGTGGGTCTGTCCCTCCATTTTTGTTCTATCTAGTGTGTGGTCTGTGTGCTTGGTGCAGTACGGTCACTTTTATTGTTTATGCGCTGGCTATTGCCAGCGTGCATGTTGTGTGTGTGTGTGTGTGTTTTTTTTGTACTAGGCGCGGCCCGCATGCTCGCTCTCCGGCAGCGGCGGCGGGCCGGTTTCACAGTGAGTGGCCGGCTTTTGTTAGGCACGGCCCGCACGCTCGCTCTCCGGCGGCGGCGGCGGGCCGGTTTCACGGTATGTGGCCGGTCTCTTTCATAGGCGCGGCCCGCACGCTCGCTCTCCGGCGGCGGCGGGCCGGTTTTACTGTCAGTGCCCGGCTCCGCAGCCTTTGCCGGGGAGCGCGGCTCGCTTCTCCTCAGTCAGGGTAGGGGCGGGGCCTGGCGTTCTTCGCGCCTGTGACGGCCCACCCTTCCCTGTGGCGCGTCGGCCGGCTCTCAGCCCTATTGGCTGGGAGCGCGGCGGCGTAGGTTTCCCGCGTAGTGGGGGGGCGGGGCGCGATCCGCTTTGGCCCGCCTCCCTCCTCCTTCCTTCCCTCGGGTCTGCGCCGCCATCTTTCACCGGTTTTGTGAGTGTCCCTCGGGGTCATTTTAGTGTTAAGATGATATATATAATTTTCAGTGTATGCTGGCGCCCCCGGGGGCCTTTAGAAATTGCCTGGTATACTTACCTATTCATATATCTATATACATGTCTGTGTATGCTTATATATATATCTATATATAGATATAGAATGTCTCTTTTGCCTTATGTATTTGTTGTATGCATTATGGAGACGACGTATGCATGTTGTGTTAAAGGGGTCCCCCCGTGGTGTCTTTCTGGTGGGACAACTGTGGCTATTAAGGTCCCTTGTCAAATTGTGGTTCCCTTTTAATTCTAAAAAACCTCCCACCAACGGACTCTATGGGGCATCCCGGGTAGCTTATAGTGTAATTCCCGTTGGTCAATGCGACTACCTAAAAAAAAAAAAAAAAATCACCATATGGAGGCTTCCCAGGATACCGCGCTCGGGATCCCTTCGGGGCAACCCCGGCAGTGTGTGATATGTGGGGCATTCCTTGTGGGCAACATTGTGCAAATTTGTGTTACATGTGCACAGCAGGCGATTGTGCGGCAATCCGGGCCCCGTGCGGCCAGGTCGGCCCCGCTGACCTCATCACCTACACCCCCACGCCTGGTCTTGACCCCAAGTGACGTTGTCAATAGTGGGGAGTCGCAATCCGATGTCTGAGCCAGACTGGCCAACATTGAGAGAATGATTGCTAGCTCTGCGGCCAGGATGGCCCCAGCTATGAGATGGCACTTGGCGCCCGCTGCGCTGGCCCTTGACTATAATGATTATAATCCTTTTGATTGGTCGGCTTATTCCCCGTTTGAGGAGGGGGAATTGTTTCCTGACTCCGATGCCGGTACGGAGCGTGGGGATACCGTTGATACTCCCAGGCTCCTTACCCATAATTTTGTAGTGCTTGCCATTTCCCCCCCTGCGGAGGCCCCTGCGCATTGGGAAAAATTTTTTTGGTACCACCGAGCCTCGTTTGGAGTTTCCGGATCAGAAGCACTTTAACTATCTGATTTTTAAGGAATGGGAATGGCCCAGCTGACTCCCTGGTTTTCCTTAAGGGTGGGATAGGAAGTATCCCTTCCCTGTTGATGTGGTTTAGCGTTGGTCTACATCCCCAGAGGTCGACGCTCCCGTCCTGGGATTGTCCAATACGTTGGTCGTGCATCCCCCGGATTTCACTACCTTGAGGGATAGTGAGGACCGACGTCTCGTCCGACTAGCTTCGCATGCCTTTGCTGGTGGGTGCAGCCTTGCGCCTGGTGTGTGCTTCAGCTCTTACGGCTGCGGCTACTAGAGCTTTCTAGGGGCCTTCTGGATGGTTCCCAATCTAAGCGAGGAGTTTAGACCTTTGACTCATTGTGATATGTTCATTGCCTTTGTCTTATCAGCCTTGGATGATACCATCCGTATGTGTAGCAGGGCCTCGGCATTGCAGGTTGCTATACGCCGATTGGTCTGGTTGCGCCAGTAGGCGTCCGATAACGCTGCCAAGAAGGCGCTCACAGGGCATTCCTTCGCGGGTCTGCAACTGTTTGGTGATCGACTAGATTCTGTTATCAAGGGAGGCAAGTTACCTCTACGCAAGTAGCAGGACCGGCCCCTTCGTGGTTCAGGCTCTTTCAACCTCTCCTTTCGTGGCTCTTGGATGGGCAGGGGAACATCCTTCATTGCATTCAGAAGTGTTACCTGGGGTAGGGGCAGAGGACTTGCCCGACCTGGGTTTTCCTGGGGTGCTAACCCCAAATCCGCTGCCAAGCCCGCTCAGCAATGAGGGGGCGCTCTCACCCTTGCGGGTGGGGGGACGGCTGCCGCTCTTCGCTTTGGTCTGGACTCAAGAGGTCACAGACAATTGGATCCTGGAGGTGGTCTCTTCCGGGTACAAGCTGGAGTTTACCGGCCTCTTCCCAGATTCCTCAGGTCACGGGTTCCTAGGACCCACGGGCGGCTCAGGGACTGTTTTCTGGCGGTGCAAAGCCTTTGGCATATGGGGGTCGTTTGTCCAGTTCCCCCCATAGAGAGAGGTCTGTGTTACTTTTCCAACCTCTTTACTGTGCCCAGGAAGGATGGCTCCGTAAGATCCTTTTTGGACTTAAAGATTCTCAACCGGTTCTTCTGAACCAGAAAATTTCGCATGGATTCCATGCGCTCTGCTGTCAATTTCCTATGCCCCGGGGACTTTTTGACCTTGATGGGCATTAGGGATGCTTACCTTCATGTGCCGGTTTTTCCCGGGACACCAATGGTTCCTCAGGTTTGCGGTAGGCGATCAGCACTACCAGTTTGTGGCTCTTCTCTTCGGGTTGGCCTCGGCACCCAGGGTGTTTGCCAAGGTGTTGGCGGGCGTGCTGGCCCGTCTTAGAGTCCAGGGCATTCGCATTTTGCCTTATCAGGACGACCTTCTCATTACGTCATCTTCTTTCCTCCAGGCGGAACTGGACATCTGGAAGGTGGTGACGACGCTGGAGAGGTTCGGGTGGGTATTCATTTGCCCCAAGTCCTCGCTCTCTCCGTCAAGGGTGGCTCTCATTCCTGGGCATGACTCTGGATACCATTCAGCTCAGGGTTTTCTTTCACCAGCCGAAGGCGGATGTTCTTCATGCACTAATTTGTTTTCTTATGTCCAACCCTCGTCCGTCCTTCAGACAAGGGATGAGGCTGGTGGGATTGAAGGTGGCTTGCTTGAGGCAGTGCCCTTTGCCCAGTTTCACATGAGACCTCTTCAACTCCCTCTATTATCGTCCTGGGACAAATGTCCTCTGTCCCTGGATCGGACCTGCGTTCTGGAGAGACCTTCAGGTCCAGGGGCTGTGGGGTCCTCAGGGGGCTTACACTTTCATCAACTTTCTTTAGCTGAGGGCGGTTTGGTTGGTGCTGTCGCACGTGGCACATCATCTCCAGGTACCGGTTCTGGTTCGCTCCGATTATCGGACCGCAGTTGCTTACATCAATCGCCAAGGAGGGGCTCGCAGCAAGAGTGCCCTCCGGGAGGTGTCTCTGCTTCTTGCATGGGCCGAGAGCAATGTGTCAGGCATCTCGGCAGTGTACATTCCAGGGGTGGAGAACCTGGCAGCGGTCTCCCTAAGCAGGGTGTTCTCTCGCCCGGGGGAATGGTCCCTCAGCAACGAGGTAATTCTATTCCCCTGTCGCAGGTGGGAGATGCTGGAGGTGGATCTGTTTGCCTCTCGGCACAATCACAGGCTCCCTGCATTTGTTTCTGTCCCAGGACCCTCTGGCTCTGGCGGTGGATGCCATGTCTCTGTTCTGGCGAGAACTCGGTTTCCTGTATCTGTTTCCTCCCTTTCCCATGGTGGACAAGGTGGTACGCAAGCTGGTTCACGAGGGTGTGCCAGTAATTCTGATGGCCTCGAGGTGGCCAAGACAGGTGTGGTTCGCAGACGTCGTGTGGTTGGCAGTCGATCAGTACAGACTGCCTCTGGTTTCGGATCTAATCACGCTAGGTCAGCTTGTTACTCCAATTTACAAATGCTGGCTTGACAGTGTGGCCGCTGAAGCCTCCATTCTACTAGAAATGGGTTGGTCTAAAACTGTTGTCCGAACGCTTGTCAGGGCTAGGAAGTAATCTTCCTCTGATATCTACTACAGGACCTGGCGGACCTACTTTGATTGGTGCGAGGATAGAGTCTTTCCTTGTCGGGTGTTTTTTCCATCCCTCGAACTCTGAAGTTCCTTCAGCATGGACTGGACATGGGTTTTTCAACTTAGCACTCGGAAGGGGCATGTTTCCGCTCTTGCGGTTTTCTTCAGAGGTCTTTTGCTCTTCATCCTTTGGTTAAGATTTTTTTCCAGGGGGTCACTCTTGTGCGCCTTCCTCGCAAACCCTGGTTACCTGTTTGGGATTTAAATTTGGTGTTGTCTGACCTTCAGGGTCCTCCTTTTGAACCTGGGCAGGTTTCTGCTCTATCCATTTTCACCCTAAAAATTTGCCGTTTTGGTGGCTATCACCTCTGTTCGACGTGTTTCTGAGTTGGCGGCTCTGTTCATTCAGGACCCCGCTTTGAGAGACATCAAGACAAGGTGGTTTTCCCCTTTAGACTGGACTTTCTGCCAATGGTTGTCTCTGCCTTTCAACTCAGTTAGGGCATTGTGCTTCCTTCCTTGTGTCCTAAGCCTAGCAACGACAAGGAGAGGGCCTTGCACTCTCTGGATGTTGTTAGATGTGTAAGGTTCTATCTGGTGGCTACTTCACCATTCCGGAAGGCGGACGCCTTTTGTTGTGGTGCCCTCCGGGCCCAGGAAGGTTTTTTTTGGCGTCCGTCAAGTCTATCTTTAGTAATTGGATTCGTTAGGCCGGTTTTAGGGCCTATGCTGCCAAGGGGAGGGATTCCCCTTTTTCAGATCACTGCTCATTCTACTCGTGCTGTACTTGGTCTTCTGTTCATACTTTTGCCAAGTTTTATGAGGTTGACGTGCGGGCCTCAGTGGATGCTGTTTTTTGGCCGCAAAGTTCTGTAAGCTGCAGTGATTTAATTTGGGCATTATTGCCTGTTGGGATCCCCACCCATTTTTGGACACTGCTACTGGATGTCCCAGAAGTGATTAATCATTAACGAAGCAGGGTGTGAGGAATACTTGGAATAATACCATTTTGTGATTACTCACCTGTAAAATGGATATTATAAGTATGCCTCACACCCTGCTTCGACCCGCCCTGAGTTGTATCTTGGATCCTCTTTATGGTGAAATGTTTTCCTTGTTCATGTTGTTTTTTATTATTGGCTCTTCCTGGTCCCCTTACTGCTTTCATATACTGGGGAATGTGTGGGGGGTCTCAGGTATTTGTGGGGCTTCTTTTTTTGCCATCTCTGCTAGAAAAGCGCCATCTAGTGGCTATAACCCAGAAGTGATTAATCATTAACGAAGCAGGGTGTGAGGCATACTTATAATATCCATTTTACAGGTGAGTAATCACAAAATGGTATTTTTGGTGGCTATGCGCCGCTCTGTTTGGTTGCGTCAGTGGGCAGCTGACGCTGCTGCTAAGAAGGCTCTCACTGGGCTCCCCTTTGCGGGGCTGCGGCTCTTTGGTGAGCATTTGGATGTTTTAGCCAAGGATGGCAGATTGCCTCAGCGTAGGAGGCAGCCCCGGCCCTTTCGAGGGCCCTCCGCCTCCTTCCCCTCCCTTCGTACTCCCAGAGGAGGTCGTGACTCCCTCTTCTCAGGTAGCCGCAGAGATTCTTGGGGCCGTGGCAGATCCCGTGGTCTCCCTGGTCTCTCCTGGGGTTCCAAGCCCAAACCCCCTCCCAAGGCCCCTCAGGCAGGAGGGGGCGCCCTCACCCATCCGGGTAGGGGGACGGCTTCGGCTCTTTGCTCACGTCTGGAGGCTCCACGTCTCAGACCGGTGGATTCAAGAGGGGGTGTCCTCCGGGTACAAGATAGAGTTTGCAGCCTGGCCGCCCCCAAGATTCATCAGATCCCGGGTGTCTTTTAATGCCCTGTCAGCTCAAGGGTTGCTTTCGGCGGTTCAATGCCTGCTGGAGTCAGGGGTCATTTGTCCAGTGCCCCATCAAGAACAGGTTCAGGGGTACTATTTCAATCTTTTCACGGTCCCCAAAAAAGACGTCTCTCTGAGGCCCATCCTAGACTTGAAGGGCCTCAACAAGTTTGTCAGATTCAAGCATTTTCGCAGGGAAACGCTACGCTCGGCTGTCAGTACCCTTCGCCCGGGCGACTTCATGACCACCATGTACATCAAGGATGCTTATCTTCATGTGCCTATCTTCCCAGGTCATCAGAGATTTCTGAGGTTCGCGCTGGAGGATCAGCATTACCAGTTTGTAGCTTTTCCCTTTGGTATCATCTCGGCGCCTCGGGTGTTCACCAAGGTGCTGGCGGGGGTGATGACTCTGCTACGGAACCAGGACGTTGGCATCCTTCCTTACCTGGATGACATCCTTATTGTGGCCCAGTCCTTTCATCAGGCCGAGCAGGACACCCGGTTGGTGACCTCCACTCTGTAGTCCTTCGGCTGGGTGATCAACTTTCCCAAGTCTTCACTGTCCCCGTCCTTGGTGAGGTCCTTTCTGGGCATGACACTGGATACCTCTCAGGTCAAGGTGTTCCTTCCTCAGCAAAAGGTGGAGGGCCTTCAGAAGCAGGCACGGGCTCTGCTCTTGTGTCCTCATCCCTCCATCCATCTGGGGATGCAGTTGGTGGGCCTGATGGTGTCCTGCTTCGAGGCGGTCCCCTTTGCTCAGTTTCACATGAAACCTATTCAGTTGCACCTCTTGTCAGTCTGGGATCGGGACCCTGTGTCCCTGGATCAGGAATTTGCTCTGTCTCCTCTGGCCAGGCAGTCCCTTTCGTGGTGGCTGGACTCAAGGAACCTTCTGGTGGGCAGGACTTTCCTGCCCCCGTGCTGGGAGATGGTCACCACAGATGCCAGTCTGACAGGCTGGGGGGCTTTTGAAAGTCTCTGAAGTTCCAGGGTCGGTGGGGCCCCCAGGAGGCCCATGCTCCCATCAATGTACTGGAACTGAGGGCGATCAGGTTGGTTCTTTCTCAGCTTACCACACACCTTGGGGGTTGGGCTTTTCAGATTCGCTCAGACAACCAGACAGCGGTTGCCTACATCAACCATCAGGGAGGGACTCAGAGCAAGCGAGCCTTCAAGGAAGTGTCCCTGATACTGTCTTGAGTGGAACATTATGTTCCCTGCATCTCAGCGGTATACATTCTGGGGGTGGAGAACCAGGTGGCGGACTCGCTAAGCAGGGAGACGTCTCGTCTGGGGGAATGGTCCCTCAACAACCAGGTGTTTCTCTCCCTGTGTCACCGCTGGGGTCAGCCGGATGTGGACCTGTTTGCGTCCCGTCACAATCACAAACTTCCCAAGTTTGTCTCCCTGTCGCAGGATCCTCTGGCCTTCGCCATGGATGCACTGGCAATGTCTTGGACGGAGTTTCGGCTTCTCTATGTGTTCCCTCCATTCCCTCTACTGGGCAGGGTCATGCGCAAGATAGCACAGGAGGGGGTGCCAGCCATCCTGGTGGCCCCCTGTTGGCCAAGAAGGGTGTGATTCGCAGACGTCGTGCAGTTGGCAGTGGATCAGTACGTCTTGCCCAAGGATCCAGATCTTCTCACTCAGGGGCAGCTACGCCATCCCAATTTACAAACGCTGGCTTTAACGGCTTAGCTGCTGAAACCTTCATCGTGATGGAAAAGGGGTTGCCTGCCTCTGTTGTGGATACCATGATTCGGGCTAGGAAGAATTCCTCGTCGTTTATCTCTTACAGGGTCTGGCATGCTTACGTTGCCTGGTCCAAGTCTCTTCCCTGTCGGGTTTTTTCCATCCCCGGGATTCTGGAATTTTTGCAACATGGTTTGGATTCCGGCCTTCAACTGAGTACCCTCAAGGGCCATGTTTCAGCTCTGGCAATTTTTTTCCAAAGATCCTTTGCCAATCACCGGTTGGTTAAAACCTTTTTCCAGGGTGTTACTCATGTGCGTCCACCTCATAAGCCTATGCTACCAGTCTGGGACTTGAATCTGGTGTTGTCTGCTCTGCAGAGTCCTCCCTTTGAGCCTATTCGTGGGGCTGCCTTGCCCATTCTGACTCTTAAGGTAGCCTTTTTTGTGGCTATCACTTCTGTCAGGCAAGTTTCTGAACTGGGGGCGCTTTCCATCAAACCTCCTTATTTTGGGCGGCATCAGGATAAGGTGGTGTTTAGGCTTAAGCCGGATTTCTTGCCTAAGGTCGTGTCTGCCTTTCATCTCAATCAGGACATTGTTTTGCCTTCTTTGTGTCCTAATCCTACTAATTCCAAGGAGCGGACACTGCACTCTTTGGATGTAGTCGGGGCTCTGAAGTTTTATTTGGTCGCTACTGAGCCTTTCAGGAAATCTGATGCTCTTTTTGTTCTCACTTCTGGACCTAGGAAGGGTTTGCCTCCGGCTAAATCCACTATCAGCAAGTGGATCCGTCAGGCGGTGGTACAAGCCTATTCTGCTAAGGGAAAGGAACCTCCCTTTAGGGTTACTGCTCATTCCCTCGTGCTGTTGGTGCCTCTTGGGCTTTTCAGCACCAAGCGTCTGTTGAACAAGTTTGCAAGGCTGCTACTTGGTCTTCTGTTCATACTTTTTCCAAGTTTTACAAGGTTGATGTTAAGGCCTCAGCGGTTGCTGCTTTTGGCCGCAAGGTGCTTCAGGCGGTAGTGACTTGAACGGCCATTACTCATTGGGGATCCCACCCTTCTTTTGGACACTGCTTTTGGATGTCCCAACTGTTATGAATACTGAAGCAGGCCGTGCCATGCAATAAGAAAAAGACAATTCTGTGAGTACTCACCTGTAGAATTGTTTTTGTTCTTGCATGGCACGGCCTGCTTCACCCCACCCTAGTTATTGTTATTCTTGGTTGCCTCTTTATGCTGATTGTTCCAAGTTAATTGGGGTTTTTTACATTTTTTACCTTTATTCTCTCCCGGCTGGTTAATCCTGTTTTTATAGGGGGCCGGGAGATGCCACAGCTCTTCTGCAGTACACTGCGCCACCTTGTGGCGGAATAACCCAACTGTTATGAATACTGAAGCAGGCCGTGCCATGCAAGAACAAAAATAATTCTATAGGTGAGTACTCACAGAATTGTCTTTTCTCCATGTGATAATGGTAAAAATTGTCTAGGCCCAAGTGTCTATATCCTCCTTAGTATTTTATAGCCCTTCTCGGCCCCCTCCCCTTAATAAGACCTTAATAAGACCAGAAAGACTGTCTATGTTGGCTAAACCTCACACTAAAACAGGCAGTGGTCAAATAGATTCATTAGGAGTATATAAAGAAGAAAAAGGGGCAATTTCCCAATTTGGTTCTGGGTAAATTAAAAGCATCCAGATAAAATTATATATCTGAAGAACAGCTACCCATTTCAAGGCTTGGTGAAGAATTGGGTTTCCTGTTACCTATTAAAATTAGGGTCACCTTTGTGCCATTTTTGAAAGGTCACGTTGACCAAGATTTGGATAGATGTCTGCAACATGCTAGAGAGGCTCAAAGTAGGTTCATCCTCTGCCTTGCACCACAGAGGATTTAGATACGGCAGACTGACAGTGAATGATTAGGCTCACCTTCTGGTTGAGTCATAGTTAGTGGAGGTTCCAAACCTCCTCATCCATTTGCCCAGTGCAGTCAGATACCAGATGGGTTTGTTAACAATGTTCCTGCTTCCCACGTAAAATACAAGGAAATACCTTTTTTTGTTAAAAAAAAAGAAACAAAATCCTCTTTATGAAAAATGTTTTCAAAAGGTTTAATGTCAAAGGTCAAGGTCCGAAAGGCTGCTATCTGGTCCAATGTGCGAACCTTTATAGGTTCTTTAAGCTTACTTTTTGATGCTAAATATTATAGGTGCCAGTTTGAGATCCTGTTTTTTCAGGTGCCATTAATTTCCTCCCTGTAAGCCAGCCTTGCTCTTGTGAGTTGCCACTTATGCCTTTCGGACTTACCTAAGTGTAATGCCTGTGTTCCTAAGTGAATAAGAAATAAAAAATATTCCTTGTGTACCTAATGTTAAAGTGGCCCAAAACCCAGGATTTTCACTATCCTAGGTTTTCATCATTCCCCCTGGGGTGAAATCTGCTGCGCGCACGACGCAATCATGGGGAGCCTGCAGAGAAGCACAGCAGGAGGTAGCTGGACCCGAAGAATCCTGGTGCTTTTCTCTGTGACAGCAGAGAAACATGCATAATAGTGGCGGCGGCAGCTGATATTTGTGCAGCAGCTTCTGTCAGCGACAGTGCGGTGGCTATGGGCGGCGGGGATACCTAGGATTTTTTGTTTTTTTCCTTCCTCAATTTCTGAGAGTGGGCTGCAGGAGGGAGCATAGCACCTTTACTTAGATGGATAGGCTGACGTGCTGTTATTTTATTTTGTTGTAGGTTAAGGAGAAGGAGAAACATCCCAAGCCCAAGGGAGTAAAAGAGGTTATGGAGCCTAGATCCCCTAGGGATCTTAAAGCGGACCAAAACCCACCAAACTCCTGAAATATAATTGGCCAAAGAAGCTCGCTTTTCAAATTGTCCTGGAACACTGATTTTTTTGCTGTCCCTTGGTGTGGGATGACAGGCAGTCACCATTGCAGTCATTGCATAGGTGTGGCAATGACATCATTGGGGCTTTACAGCTAAAACAGATATTATTATCTGGTATTCGGGTGAATCAAGAGCAGTAAAAATTGGAAAAAGGTACTTTTCGTAGTGGGAGCATTTTGGGGGATGCTAGTTAAAATGTGGGTTTTGGTCTGCTTTAAAGATAAACCAGTTCCCTGGATATGTCCAAGTTGCCAGATGCCCCTACCTGACAACTGGAACAACCAAATGTGTACACGTTGTCTCCAGGACATAGTAAGCCCTAATCTCTGTCCCCTAATTTCAGCATTTTTCGAGTGTCTGAAAGGGGGAATGGATATTACTTTTGCATCTTACAAATCCTGGTTAGATCAATTTTTACCTGCACTTCTAGTTCCCAGTCCGGCTTCCCCTCCTGAGGGGGGCACATAGTCCAGGGCTCCTGAACCAATTGAGTCCTCCAGGGAAGTCTTGGGGTCCCCCTGCAGGAATTGGCCATCTGATGAAGAGGAGGAAGGGTTAGCATCTTTAAATGAGTCTGTCCACTTAAGCCATACAGAACAATCAGCAAAATTAGAAACAGCGGCAGTCACAGGTTTAGGTTCTCAGTGGAGGGCAATTTATACTCCTCTGAAGATAGAGACTCCAGACCAGCCTATGTCTCTTAAGGATTATTTATATCAAGGGTTTCAGGATCCTAGGACCCCAAGATTCTTTGTACATGATTCTATTAAGGAATTGATTACTAGGGAATGGAAGATCCCTGAAGCTAGATTCTTCTTTCCTATATCCCTAAACATACATTTCCTTTTGAAGAAGCAGCTATGTCTCCTTGGGCTAAGGCACCCAGATTAGATGCTTCCCTAGCCCAGGTCTCTGAGAAATCTGACCTGTCCTTTGAGGACATGGTGAATCTGAGAGCCCCAATGGACAAAACAGCAGATATTCTCCTCACAAGGGTTTGGAACACCGATGCTTTTCTCCTAAAACCTTTAATTGCCACTGACTGTGTGGGATATGTCTTAGAAATGTGCATTGACAGTCTCAAGTGTGACCTGGTTCGGGGAGATCTTGGATGCGCTTCCCTATGTCTCTAAAGCTGTAGCCTCCATAGTGGATGTCTCCGCTGAGGCAGCTAGAGCTATTGCAAAGAACATGGCACTCTCAGTGCCAGGCATGCACTGGGGCATAAGACATGGCAGGGAGACCAGGCATCTAAGTTGCATCTTTGTGGGCCCCCCTTCAAGGCAAAACTCTTGTTTGGCGTGGTATTAGATTCAGTGTAGGATAAATGTATTTTGCACCACCTATACCACATATAGTTAGTATTATCCTGTATTTACTATGGCCGTGCCTTCTACCAGGGGCTAAATATAAGTCGTAAATTCCACAAAAATGATGGTTCCAGCACCCATCCAAATCACCACCAAAGTTTAGCACCCCCTCCACAACAATCAAATAATCAAAATATCTATTAGAAATACATTTTATTTTATTATTCCTGGGTTTTTCATTAAAAAAACACATATACGAAATCTAAAAATGCCCAAGATCCTTCATTGTAGAGGTCATCCCATGTTGACCCGCAATCCTAAATCCATCACAATATAAAACAAACTAGCATATAAAGTGCAATTCAACTGTCCAATAAAGGGCTTCAGTGCAAACCAGTGCAAAATATTTTTCAAACACTTCCCATACAATTTAAGAAAATGGCAAAAGGAGCAAAGTGCAGAGTGATCACAAAAAAATCAAGCAGCAAAGAAAAACTTCACCTATGAAGTGAGCGAGTCCCCGAGATGTCCCCCACATGAACAGACCAAGGAATGGGCCCCCACGCGTTCCGTAGTCAGGCCCCCGACTACTTTTGAAAAACTTTTGGGATCACTCTGCACTTTGCTCCTTTTGCCATTTTCTTAAATTGTATGGGAAGAGTTTGGGTGCTGGAACCATCATTTTTGTGGTATTAGATTCAGTGCTCTCACATTCCTCAGGAAGAGGTAGCAAATTTCCCATTAAGAAAAAGGCGCCAGTACCCTCAGAGAGAGTTTAGGAGGTCAGAGATCAGGAAACCCTGGTAGACTCCCAAGGGCAGAGGTAGGGGGAATACTGCCTTTAGTTCTCCACAGAGTCCCAAACCTCATTCTTGAGATACCATTGGGGCGTGGGGCTTCTCCATTTTTGTACCTGCCTGGAGGAGATTTCCCAAAGCCCCTTTATTCTGCAGACAATTCAGGAACGGTAGCATTTAGATTCCCCCAAGTGGCCACAGGATCATTTTCTGACAATAGTCAAGAGGAAGCATTTCCATCTGTTATTACCAGGCTTTTTCACAAGGCTGTGATAGAGTTTACTCTCACTTCTTCCTGGTGCAAAAGGCCAAAAGGAAATTCTGTATGATTTTAAATCTAAAGAGTTTAAATTGCATGATAAAATACAAAATGGATACAGGATGGAATCAATCTATTCCATCAAAGAGCAAAGATTCTTACAGAAGGATGCACTGATGGTGTCAGTCAACCTACAGAATGCGTATCTCCACATTCCTATCCACCCGGCTCACATAAGGTTTCTGAGGTCCACAGTACTGCTAGAGGGGAAGGTCAAACATTGGCAGTTTTGGGCTTTCCTCAGCACCTTGGATCTTCACCAAGATTCTTTCCGCGATGGCTCACCTGAGGTTTCATCGTATTTGAACGACCTGCTTCTTTTTGCATTGGATGGACTTTCCCTTTTAGCGGCCTTTCAGAAAACTCTATTTTGTCTTCAGGAGTTAGGATGGATAGTGAATCTGGAGAAATACAGCCTTATCCCCAGCAGCAGGTGCACATACTTGGGGTATGACATAGACACCCCAAGTCAGAGAATTTCTCTCCCCAAGTCAAGTATGGCAAAGATGGAGGAATGCGTGGAACATGTCCTCTCCCTACAGCCTGTTTCACTAAGACAGATCTTAGCTGTGTTGGACCTCCTTCATTCCAGCCATTCCCTGGGCACAGCTCCATTCTAGTGCCTTGCAAACCTTCTTCCTGGAGGTATGGGACAACAACCCAGCCTCTTTGGACCAACAGGTGGACCAGGTCTGGGAATGTCTGGGATGGTGTACCTGGTCAGAGAAACTGACAGGCGGATAGAATAACGACAGACGCCACTTCTTGGGGTTGAGAACCACATTGCCAAAGACAATACTTTCAGGGTGCATAAATAGAGGCCAAGGCCCGAAAGTCCTCCAATTACAGGGAGCTGTTGGCGGTGAAGAGGGCCCTGAAGAGTTAGAAACAAGGTTATTGTCCAGGGAAATTCTGATTGTCTCGGACAATGTCTCTGTGGTTGCCTTTCTAAACCATCAAGGAGGAATGAAATATCAGAAGCTCTCCAGATTGACCACATCCCTGTTAAAGAGTCTCAAGGGAAAGGGTAGATCAATCCAGGCAGTCCACAGGGGGATATCAACAGAGAGGTGGATTTCCTCAGCAGAGGAAGGATAGACCAAGTAGAATGGGTACTGCATCAGCAGGTGTTCGATCAGATAATTGCACGTTGAGGTCAACCGGACATAGATCTATTCACCAGCAAACAGAATGCCAGAAGTGCCAGAGATGCTTCTCCCTCAGGAGGGATCCAGTTCCTTGGGGTCTGGATGCGATCAACTATCAATGGGGGGAGTACGGTCTATGTTACGCATTCCCCCAATGAGGTTGTTACCGTTCGTCTTAAGGAAGATCAAATGAAAACAGGCCAGAGTTCTCCTGATTGCTTCACTTTGGTCCTAGAGACATTAGTTTTCACTCCTCTCCAGTATGTCCGTGGAGCCCCCATGTCTTCTTCCAGCACTGCCAGATGTCATTCACCAGGGCCCCATAGTTCATCCGCAGGTCCGGTCCCTAAAGTTGGCATCCTGAATAGGGCATTCTAAGAAAGAAGGGATTATCTCAAAGAGTCTTTTAGAGAGTAGAAAAATGGTGTCCCAAAATATTTAATATGTCCCAAAATATTAAGATCTGGAAATGCTACCGATCCTTCGCTTCTACTCCGTCCTTAAGTTTGCAGGAAGCAGCCTCGGTTTTAGAATACCTTCAGGAGCGTTATGTGCTAGGCTTAGCTTTAAGCATCCTTAAAGTCCAGGCTTCAACGATCTCTGTATTTCTGAAACAGCGACTTAGAGACAATCCCCTGGTATATAGGTTTTTTATTTCCATTTCCAGGAACACAGCCTGTTAGGACCAAAATGTTTCCCAACTGGGATCTGACGTTAGTACTTCAGGGTCCAACGTTGCATCCCTTTGAACCCATAGAAAAACCAACCTTGAAGATGCTTTCCTTAAAGGTTGCTTTTATCCTAGCTACATCAGCCAGGGGGGTTAGTGACTTACAAGTCCTGTCCATCAAGGAGCCTTACCTAAGAAGGTTTGCAGGCAAACTCCTTCTAAGGAAGTTGTGTTACCTGTGATGGAATCTGCCCTGTCAGGCCAGGAGGCCAGGTCCTTAGAACTCCTGAATGCCAGAAAGCTCATTCTGTATTTACAGACTACAGCTGAGTGAAGGAAATTTGCCATTTGTTATTATCCTTTAGGGGGAAGAACAGGGGTTTGCAGGCATCTAGGGGTTCCATAGCGAGATGGATCAGGGATGCTATAGTTCTGGCCTATAAAGCAATGGTTTCCCTGCCCCCTTTAGGAGTTAGGGCACATTCAACTAGGGTAGTATCAGCTTCATGGCCTTATAACAGTGGCATCTCCCTGGAATAAATATGTAAAACTGCCACCTGGCCTTCTCCACCACCTTCCTGAGACATTATAAGGTGGATTTATGGGATCATGACCAGCAGAAATCTGGAAAAGAGGTGTTAAGGGCAGCCTGCCCACCCTGATGTAGGACGCTGTGTGTTTGCTTGCCTTCTTGTGGCTAGCCGTTTTGTGGGAGCCTGGGGGAAACCCCAATTAGTATCACCGGTAACGGTATTTCCAATAGTCCTCCAAGACGGCGTTCTACACCCCCCTTATTTCATTTTAATATTGTTTGGTTGCACGGGTGTTTTATTCTTCTCTGTCTTTATCCCCTTGGGGTCTCTGAGTGATTCATGTATGCTTTCTTAAAACACTGAGGGCTGAGGGGAAGAGGCAGGGCTTTAATGCGGTTTAGGTAGAGGAAGTGGTTGGCTAGCCATACTGGAGGACTATTGGAAATACCATTACCGGTAAGACTGTTTTTTTTTTTTTTTTTTTTTTTTGTAACTCCCCTACCTCAAAGCCAGGAAAGGAGGGCAGGGCAAGGGGTTTACTATACGTTGGACTATACATCTGCTCTAAAATCTAAATTCACCTGTAACTAGACAATTTTGGATTTTTATCTTTGTTATTATTAGGTCAAGATATTATGCAACTTGGATCTTCAGGAGGAGGTGAATTGACCGGAAACCTGAGATTAAATACACAATCCGTTTCAAACCAGACACCTGAGACCTCATTATCATTAAGCAATGATCACATTTTATCACAAGCTCCCACTCTTACAACTACTTCAGGTAAATTTACATATCGATTATCTAAAATCAGGACAACCTAAAAATAAGTACAGTAAACAATAAGAGCCTGATTTACAATGACCGTCATTTTCTATGTCTAATCGTGGACTGGTGGTAAGCTCAAGTGGTAACTGGTAGAATCATTACATGTTCTGCCAGTTTTCGATACTTTCCTAAGCAAGCTTAAAGATTTGCCAAAAAACTGTGTGCGCCACAGACTAGCACAGAGCAGTGGTTAAAATGTTGAAGTTAAGTCAGGTTTATATCAAAAGCACAGATAATCCTCTGGGATATTAGAATACATGTTCATGATCTTGATGTGTTAACTTTGTTAAAACTAGGCGACCCTGCCGGTGTCTGCCAAATTCCACTGGGTTCCCCACTGTTTTGGTAAATTAAGCGAACTTGGACCGTGCCTGGACCAGTTCTCATTTGTTAAATCCAGTTTAGTCTGGAGGAAACAGCAGATACTGGTGGATGTCGGCATAGGGTTTCGTATATCAGGCCCTATGTTTTTCCTTGCTGAAGATACCAATGACCAATTATTCTGTTCTAAATATGTTGGCCTGCAATCAGTCCTCACCAGAGCAGGATAAAGTTCATTGTTTTCTAGATCTCTACCTCTCCTCCTCAACAGCACTCATCAGTTAGCCTTAAAGGGCCAGTCCAGCCAGACTGCCCGTTTTGAAAATCCCCCTTACCCCACCACCCTTCCCTGGCGTTGAGGCAGGGCTAGAGGTTACATTAAAAAAAACATCTCAGCCGCAATCCAGTGCTGATGATCAGGTGATGCCAGCGCTGGGCAATGCCATCTATTCTAAGCATACAGTACATCCTGCTCCATCTATAATACTTACACGTGGGTAATCCTCCACCAGATGGCGCTGTTCACTGCAGACATGCAAAAATAGGCTCCTCCCGGCCCTTCATATACCCAGGGACCTTCCACAAATCCCCAGATTTCTCTGCAGTGCTGACTGCGAAGACATGAAGTATCACTCTCTCGCAGGTGAGCGGGGCTATTACAGCCTGGGGCCCTGTGGGACTATTTCCACCCCTCGTCTGTGTGATATGCCTCCCAGCCTGGGCTGCGCTGGTCGGGTGAAGGTAGGCAGCACCATGTGTGCTTACGGAGCCACGCTCCGCCGCAATCCCCCACCATAGGGTAGGCGGTCAAGGCTGATGGTGAGCCTTCAGGGGATGCCCCTCCCGCATCATTGCCCCACGCCCCATGTAGCGGTGGACCCTATGTAACGGGTCGCCTTCCTCCCTCGTTCCCTCCTTAGTCAGAGGGAAAAGAAAGGGGGGGAGGGGTTGTGTGTATGGCGGCCTCAGTGTATCCTTACACGCTTATGGCTTGGCTGTGCTTTACTGGGAACGGGGATCAGAGCCGCGCTCTTACCTTACTGTTAACCGCTCGCCGTTAGTTTCTGTGGTCTGCTCGCACCGCATGTACGGCGGCGGCCTTGCGGACGCCTCGGCGTCTTTCTTCTTCCTTCCTTCTCCTTCTTAGCCTTAGTGGCTCTTCCTAGGTTGTGCTGGCTTGAGCGCCTGCTCAATACAGTACCGCCTTGTCACGGCAGACCGGGGTTCATTCCCAGACGGGGAGCCACAGGAGAGCCCGAGTACAGACCTCGGCCATGCCTGTATAGGCTCCGAGCGCCATTTACATTAGACATTATGCCTTTACTGTCACTCATTGGCTAGACGCCTTACGAGCTTCGCGCTCGCTGGGGAGGGGCGTGGTTCCGGCTTGGCGCGCTACGCTTCGCGGTCGGCTCAGGCCCGCTTGGCGCCATTTCCTTCTCCCGCGTGCGTGGTGAAGATCGTCCTCTCCTCTCTGTCTGTAAGTGCCCTCATGGGCGACTCTTCATTAGTTTCTATCTCCCATTGCGCATGGCTCTGACATCCTTGTTCCCGCTTATGTCTTTCAGACCGCAGATTTCGGTGGCTTCTCCCGGCCCAGTGTAGCTCCCGGTCGTGACCATAAAAATTACTCCCACTTCCCCGCGGGTTATTGGGGCATCCAGGGTAGCTTACAGCGTCAATCCCTACTGGCATATTGTGCCGATTAAATCACCATATGGAAGCATCTCAGGATATTGTGAACGGGGTTCCTTCGGGACAAGCCCGGCTGTGTGTAGCTTCTGGGGTCTTACCTAGCAGCGGTGACAATGCACGGGTCTGTGTTCCTTGTGCACAGCAGGCACTATCGGTGCTTCCTGTCTCCTCTGAGGCTGGGCCTGCACCCCGCCGCACTTCACCTACTCCCCCAAGCCTCAGTCTAACCCCCAATACCAGTGGGGATTCTCATCCTGATCTGGCCACGAGGCTGGCTAGTGTTGAAAACTTGCTTGCTAATTCCTTAGCGCGTAAAGCCACCGCCAAGAGGCGGCACTTGAACCCTGAATCGGCCCTCTTCCCTATAGAACCTGATGATTTGTTGCATTCCTATGCCCATATCCCCTCGGACGAAGGGGAACTGTTCTCTGACTCAGGGTCATATGACGATGAATCTAGGTGTCAGGAAGAGTCTGGCTCTGAGCATTGGTCCTCGAATGATATTGATAGACTGCTGGTTCAGATCTTTAAGGTTCTGTCCCTCTCTCCCCCTGCTGCGGCTCCCCGGCAAAGGGGTGATCTTTTTCATATTGCTAAAGCTCGCTTGGAATTTCCCCGAGCAGACCCATTTCAATAGCCTCGTGCTTAAAGAATGGCAGACTTCAAGGGTTCCCTAAGAGCGTGGATAGGAAATATCCCTTTCCTGCTGACTTGGTTAAGTGCTGGTCATCGCCGCCTGAGGTCGATGCTCCTATTCTAGGGTTGTCCAACACCTCTATTATGCACTCTCCCGACACTACTACGCTACGGGACTCTGAGGACCGGCGTGTTGACCAACTGGCATGTCATGCCTTTGCATTTGGGGGGGTGACCATTACGGCAGTAGCGCTCAGGGCCGTGGTTAGGAGTGCTCTCGATGGCACAGATGTGTTGCCTCCTGATACTGTCAATGCTCTGTCCAGCTGTGACGCGTTTGTGAACTTTATCCTGTCCGCATCGGACGATGCTATTAAGATGTGTGCCAGGTCATCTGCCCTGGTGGTTGCTATACGCCGCGCGGTCTGGTTGCGCCAGTGGGCCGCAGACAATGCCGCCAAGAAAGCCCTCACGGGGCTTCAGTTTAAAGGGCTGCGCTTGTTTGGGGATCGATTAGACCTTTTTGCCAAGGGAGGTAAGTTACCCCAGTGCAGGCGGCAGACTCTGCCTTTTCGTGGCCAAGGCTCCCTATCAACCCCCTACCGTGGGGCCAAACAGGGTAGAGGGGTGTCCTTCGCTGGGGCCCGCGCAGATTCCTGGCACAGGAACAGAGGACGCCGTCCCAGTTCCTCCTGGGGAACCAAGCCCAAAGCCCCGCCCCAGGCCCCTCAGGCATGGGGGGACGCCTACAGCACTTCGAGGACGTCTGGCGGCGCCACGTCTCAGACCGGTGGATTCAGGAGGTAGCGTCCTCCGGCTACAAGATAGAATTTGCTGTACGGTCCCCCACCAGATTCATTGGGTCTCGAATCCCTCAAGACCCTGCCTCAGCTCAGGTCTTGTTGCTGGCCGTACAGGGTCTCATGGATCTAGGGGTCATTTGCAAGGTCCCCCCTGGAGACAGGGGCACGGGGTTCTACTCCAACCTTTTCACAGTACCCAAGAAGGATGGGTCAGTCAGGCCCATTCTGGATTTAAAAATCCTCAACAAATTTGTCAAGAACAGGCACTTTCGCATGGAAACTCTGCGCTCGGCCATTGGCTCACTGCGCCCAGGGGACTTCATGGCGTCAGTAGACATCAAGGATGCTTACCTGCACGTCCCGGTGTTTCCAGGACACCAAAGGTTTCTCAGATTTGCACTAAAAGATCAGCATTACCAATTTGTGGCCCTGCCATTCGGCCTAACGTCGGCTCCCAGGGTGTTCACCAAGGTGCTGGCAGGGGTGATGTCCCTGATAAGGCTAAGGGGCATACGTGTGCTGCCCTACCTGGACGATATTCTCATCACCTCTCGGTCTCTGCGGCAGGCAGAGTTGGACACTCGGCTGGTAGTGTCCACCCTGGAGTCCTTCGGCTGGGTGATCAATTACCCCAAGTCCTCCCTGTCCCCCTCCTCGGTGACTCCGTTCCTGGGAATGATTCTGGATATGGTTCAGTCAAGGATATTCCTTCCTCAACAGAAGGTGGAAGCTCTGACAGCGCAGACGAGGTTCCTGCTTTCGAGCCCACAGTTCTCCATCCGGCAGGGAATGCAGTTGGTGGGCCTGATGGTGGCGAGCTTCGAGGCGGTGCCCTTTGCCCAGTTCAATTTGAGACCTCTGCAGCTTCACCTTCTGTCAGTGTGGGACAAGAACCCAGCGTCCTTGGACGGGGTCTGTGTGCTTCCCCCCTCGGTCAGACAGTCCCTTGCGTGGGGGCTGGACCACAGGAACTTGATAGGGGGCAGGTCTTTTCTGACCCCCTCCTGGGAGACGGTCACAACGGATGCCAGTCTGTCAGGTTGGGAGGGATTCTGGAAGTCCTTGCGCTTCCAGGGGACGTGGGGTCCTCAGGAGGCCCATTTACCCATCAACATTCTGGAATTACGGGCAGTCAGGTTGGTACTGGAGCGTTTGACCCAACACCTGAGGGGTCTGTCGGTCCAGGTACGCTCAGACAACAGAACGGCGGTTGCCTACATCAATCATCAGGGAGGGACCCGGAGCAAGGATGCTCTTCAGGAGGTGTCTCAGATTCTGACATGGGCGGAGGCCAATGTTCAATGCATTTCGGCTGTTTACATTCCGGGGGCGGAGAACCTGCTGGCAGACGCCCTGAGCAGGGGGATGTCCCGTCAGGGGGAGTGGTCCCTCTGCAACAAGGTATTCCAGTCCCTGTGTCACCATTGGGGACTACCGGATGTGGATCTGTTTGCTTCCCGTCACAATCACAAGCTCCCGGCCTTCGTCTCACTGTCTTAGGATCCTCTGGCAATGGCCACGGATGCCCTGTCCATGTCTTGGAGGGAGTTTCGACTCCTGTATGTGTTTCCACCGTTTCCCCTTCTGGGCAGGGTTCTACGCAAGATTGCTCTGGAAGGGGTACCTTTGATTCTAGTGGCCCCCAGGTGGCCAAGAAGAGTGTGGTTCGCAGACGTGGTTCAAATGGCAGTAGATCAGTACGATCTGCCAAGGGTGCCAGATCTGCTAACTCAAGGGTCCTTACGCCATCCCAATTTACAAACTCTGGCTTTGACGGCCTGGCTGCTGAAACCTCCATCTTGATGGAGAAGGGTTTGTCTGCCTCTGTGGTGGCTGGTTTGTCTGCCTCTGTGGTGGCTACTATGGTGCAGGCCAGGAAGAAGACTACTTCTGCTATCTATTATAGAGTATGGCGTTCCTACATTGACTGGTGTGAGTCCAGGTCTCTTCCCTGCCGGGAATTCTCTGTCCCTAGGGTTCTGGAGTTTTTACAGCATGGTCTGGACTTAGGTCTCAAACTTCGTACTCTGAAGGGTCAGGTTTCTGCCCTGTCTATCTTCTTTCAGAAGACCTTTGCTCAACATCACCTGATTAAGACCTTCTTTCAGGGGATCACTCACGTGCGTTCCCCTCGAAAACCTATGGTCCCTGTCTGGGATTTGATCTTGGCTTTGTCTGCCTTGCAGGGTGCTCCCTTTGAGCCTATTCAAGATGCTGCTCTGGTTGTTCTCACTCTCAAGGTTGTCTTCTTGGTGGCTATTACTTCGGTTAGGCGTGTGTCAGAGCTGGCCGCTCTATTTATTCAGCCTCCATACTATGAGCGACACCAGGACAAGGTGGTGTTCCGCATCAAACCGGATTTCCTGCCTAAAGTTGTTTCGGCTTTTCATTTGAACTAGGATATTGTTCTTCCTTCTCTGTGTCCCAATTCTCGCAACGACAAGGAGCGGGTTCTGCATTCCTTGGACGTAGTCAGGTGCTTGAAGTATTACCTGGTTGTCACTAAGGCCTTCAGGAAGACTGATGCTCTCTTTGTTGTGCCTTCCGGGCCTAGGAAAGGTTTGGCTCCCACCAAGTCTACCATCAGTAAATGGATTCGTCAGGCTGTGATTCAGGCCTATTCTACTAAGGGGAGAACTCCCCCTTTCCGTCTTACGGCTCATTCCACTTGTGCTATTGGTGCCTCTTGGGCCTTTCAGCAACAGGCCTCTGTTGAACAAGTTTGCAAGGCCACTACTTGGTCTTCTGTTCACACCTTTTCAAAGTTTTACAAGGTTGATGTTCGGGCCTCAGCTGATGCTGCTTTTGGCCGTAAGGTTTTGCAGGCGGTTGTAGTCTGAGCTACGTGCCGTTGCTTTTGTTGTTGGGGATCCCACCCTACTTTATGGACACTGCTATTGGATGTCCCACGTGTAAGTATTATAGATGGAGCAGGACGTACTGTATGCTTAGAATAATACAATTCTGTGAAATTCTCACCTGTAGAATTGGTATTATATGCATACAGTACGTCCTGCTCCACCCCACCCTGGTTTCACCTTGTTCTGGGTCCCCTGTATGGTGATTGTTATCATTGTTATTGTTACCAGTTTGGTGGTTGGTTTCTCCCGGCTTCTTTTTCTCACTGCTTTTCAATGCTGGGGATTTGTGGGAGGTCCCTGGGTATATGAAGGGCCGGGAGGAGCCTGTTTTTTGCATGTCTGCAGTGAACAGCGCCATCTGGCGGAGGATTACCCACGTGTAAGTATTATAGATGGAGCAGAACGTACTGTATGCGTATAATACCAATTCTACAGGTGAGAATTTCACAGAATTGTATTTTCCATTAGCCACTTGTGCCACCCGTAGAGTGTGTCCCCCCGCCTATTCAAGTCAATGGGTGAGCAAGAGCACTCACAGCATAGGGAATGTGCCCTACGGCACCGCAAATGGTTGGGGATAGGGTGGTGGCGCCAAACGCTGATGTCGCCCAATCATCGGCACTGGATTGCAGCTGATGTGGTTTTTTCCATTTAACCCCGGCCTTTGCTCGGCGCTAGGGCTAGTGGCAGGGCAGGGGATATTTTCCAAATCTGCGGCAGTCTGGCTGGACTGGCCATTTTAGATGATTGTTGTGTTGTGTGACCTGTAGTAACCTAGAATTTGGCTTTAATAAGGTGGGTGTAAGACTTGCACCTAAATCAACATTAAAACAATAGCTTGTTTTTATCAAGCAGGCCAAGCCTGCGTGGTGGCAGTATGTTGAATTCCTACAACCTGCTCTCTAATACCTTTTCTGAAATTGTACAACTTACAAAGTTGGCTTTCCCAGTGCAATATGTATACATTTCAGCCTTTGATAAATCTAAACTTTGGGGACCTAAATCTGCCCACTTACAATGTCACACAGTAAGCAATTTGTTAGAAGCTTCCCTAGCTATTGATGGTGGCATGCTGTTGGTTTAATAAGAATTCGGCAAATGTACAACAGTATACAGGGGTTCTGAAGACCGTGTACAAGCACGAGGGTGCTTGAGATGACTCAAAACCTTGGGACTTACACATTGTGCCACTGGGGGAGCTGTAACTGTGTTCTGTGATTATTATTCAGGCTTAGCAGTAGGTCTTTGATTAAAAGTTTATTTTACAGTATGCAAAGGAAGTTCAGATGTAGACTTTAGACTAGAGGAAACGCAGCATAAGTGACACTTTATATGAATATTAATTCCCATGCACCACTTTTATTGGTGTTTGCCTGCTGTTTTACTTTAATATACTAGAAGGCTGAAAAAAAGTAATTGATTATTTTTTTTCTTAGAGTTAACCACATCAACTGGAAGTTTACCCTGTACAACCTCAGTCACACAGACCCCCGTATCTACTCAAAATTTGGTTGTCTCATCTGGAGTTGGAGGAGATGGCAGTGTAACCCTGACCTTGGCTGACACTGAGAGTATGCTGTCTGGAGGGCTTGATGCTGTGACCTTAAACATTGCTCCTCAGGTATGAAGTTGGCATGTTGTTTAACCAAGTTCAACAGTTTTACAATCAGTTCAGGCATACTAGTAAACAAAAACATTTAATTGGGTTGATCTGCCACATTTGGGTAGACATCTACAATAAAGCACTGTAAAAGATTTCATTGAACAATTATTAAAGTTATACTAAAGTCAAGCCCGATTGTTATCCCATTGTAGTTGCACTGTCCCAAACTTCAATCTGTTTTCAAGTTATTAGTAAAAGTATTAGAGCATTGGAGTTGCAGAGAAGAAATGAGGATAAACAGTGGGTGTGGCAACAGCGATGTGATGTAAGCACACTGAGAAGAGGGAGAAGGGCAGGGTTTCATTGGTGCAGAGAGAGGCATCCACTAAGTGGGGGTGTTTCCGTTCTTAGTCCCCCGAAGGTTGATTGGTTAACCACATCGGCAGGGTCGGGATCTAAACCAGAATGAGGAAGCTATCTTCCTGACTAAGGTGACAGACAGGAGACAGCGCTGGAGCAATTCTATGAAAAGTAAGCTGCTGATTTATTTTCTTTTGACTTTTGATTTGGCAATCACTTTAACTTTCTTCCAATGTGGCTGGAGAGGTCACCGAAAGATATTCAAATAAGACTGGGTCTCTGGTTGTCTACAGCCAAGAGGCAGACACCACAATGAATAGACCCACTCACCTCCCATGTAGCCTTCTAGACAGGCACTCTACTCTATTTTCGTTTCTCACAGGAGTCACCGTCTGAAATTGTATGTATCTTAGCATTTCCGGAATCCTGAACGCATCCAATTTGGGACTAATCCTCCTGGAAGTCTAGTTGAGTGGTGACTTTTGAGGGATAATCCTCTCAGCCAATCAAAGCAGAATAGCATTTGGTACCTCAATCGGCAACCACTGTGCTTTCCTACCCTGTACACTCTCTGCAAGGGTCCTAATGCTAGGGTGTGTGTCTTGAAAGGTAATATTTTTATAAGCAATCCATGCTTTATAAATTTGCCTGCGTGTCTTCAGCACTGTGGCAAGGGAGAACACGGTCCAGAGTGTTGTTTCTGCCACTAGGCACCATCTGTACCTATCCTGGAGCCTTCCTCTCACAGCAAGAAGTTGTGTCCTTGGCTGCCATTATGCCTTTCTCCTGCTTTTACCTTTTCAATGTGCACCTGGGGCCAGTGAGTCTTGGTGGTGGTGGTCTGTGGTGCGCAAATTTTGATATGTTGGGCGCACCTCACAGTCAGGTAGTCTCAATAGTGGTGTAGCAGAGAGTGGTCTTAGACCAGGGGTGCTTAACCTTTTGACGAGTGCGAAACACTTAAATGATTTGGAACCTGGTTGCAGGCCACAATTGGTAGGTTCAGAAGTTTTTAATTTGGAATAACACAAACAGATTTTGAAAAACAATCAGGATAGCACCTGTCTCCACAAACATCACTGCTATGCCCTTCCCCACACATCTACATTCATATGTAACAATCCCCATATGCTAGCAATGCACCTTCTGATTGGTTTACCTGTCTAAATATATAGTTCCTGTATTTATAGCCCTCCCCATCAGTCCCACATCATCATGTTCCCAATACTCAACCCATCTAAGCTCCCACCATTGCTAAGCATACAATTATTATAGAAAAACTATTTCACCGCATTTCTCCAAGTCACCTCTGTTTACCAATGCACCCCTCCTATATCACACACCAGCCAATTGCACATTCTTACTGCACCCCTATTTAACTATTTACCCCTCTCACTTTCCCAACGGCATGTTAGGGGCCACATCAGATGGCTCTGAGACATGTGGCCCCCAGGCTGCACGTTGAGTATGTGTGTCTTAGACAATCTCTATGCACTTACCTCCTCCCCCACATGGGTTTCCTGTTCTCTTTTACAGTTTTGGGGCTTTTGTTTTAAGGCATCTGATGGAAGTAGCTCATCAGGTAGCCTCCATACACATATACCACAGCTGATCGATCCTCTTGGCTTGTGTTGATCCACTGTAATACTGAGTTCTCAAGCCTATTTGTTTGGGTTAGGTACCTATAACCCTTTCGCTGCCAGCCTACCTGCAGCTTTTGTCGCCCTCTGTTGCCAGACCATGTTTCCCTATTTTGCGCTACACATGTTCAACTGTGATTTTTGAAAGGATTTCCAGGGATTTCCCAGGAAAATTATATATTGTTTTTTTCAAGAGAGTCTGGGCTTCAACATGAAATCTCTTGTTTGGCCTTTTTTTAGTGTATTCCCAATACTTTTTGGTGAAATATGTGCAAAAAAAAAAAGTATTTTGCAATTTGTAGTGTTTTTTGTAATAAAAAATATAAGTTTGTCAATAACATTTTATTGCGTGTGAAACCCTAATTTCTTACAGTCACAGCGGTACCACATATGTATTGATAGACACCCTTTCCTGCCCAGGAGACTCCCCCAAACTGAAACAGAGCTTTAGGAGATTTTCAGATAAAATACAACTGCGCTATGCGCACCTTGCAGTTTTTCCAGAAAAACAACCATTTACATTTAAAATACCCCCCACAAACTATATATTCTCTGGAAGTACACACCTCAAGCTTTCTAGGCGTACCAAGCTTGTTTATGTGGAGTAGTTTTCTGGAAGTAATCCCTCAATGTATTCTTTGGTTGCACAAAGTTTCCCTAAAAAAGAATAAAAAGGAAGAATTAAGCCACATTTTCCTAAAAAAAACTATATGCAAACAAGAAAAAACAAGTAAAATCTCAAAAAGCAACATGCCCCGAACAGAACGATACCCAACATGCATAGGTACTGTCAAGGGAAGCCGCACTTAAACAGTGTGCACCACCTACATAGTACCATATGCAACAGGTGCCAATTACAGGGACCTACTACTCACAATCCTCTAAATCAGGTGCGACCCCAGGGCTGGCCCACCAACCGGTCCACAAATGCTAATTGCACACTGCTAAATCAAATATACAATTTATTAGAGCATAAGAAATTCATACATAGTATCCAACACACATAACAACATATAAACATACAGTTAAAAAACACTTATTAAAACTCAGGACAAATGGGGAGGAGCTCCGGGGCTATATTGCTATCCAAATAGATAATTAATTGATACAATACTCAAAATAAGATTAATATACAACTCATAGTGCAATGGCGCTTATAGAAAGTGCTGAGTGCATAAAGTGCCTAGTGTCTATTAATAAAGTGCTATGTTTATAGTGAAATATTGCACTGCTCAGAACACGCAGTGCTAACAACATCCAACACCTGTGCAAACATGCAGAAATTATATACCATAAGGAAAGTGCAATGTGCAAAAAATGAGTGCAACTACTCTAAGGCTAAGCCTAAATGGTGCTACTACAATTCTAATAAGCGCCACTCACATATGGTGTAAACATATAAGAATAAACACACGCAGTGAACAATAGCACTGCAGGGTATCCAAGAGCCTCCTGTGCACCCGAGCGAAGTGGTGGAGGACCACGCAGCGCGCCGGTGAGGTAAGTGGGGAGGACAGGAGGCTCTTGGATACCCTGCAGTGCTATTGTTCACTGCGTGTGTTTATACTTATATGTTTACACCATATGTGAGTGGCGCTTATTAGAATTGTAGTAGCACCATTTAGGCTTAGCCTTAGAGTAGTTGCACTCATTTTTTGCACATTGCACTTTCCTTATGGTATATAATTTCTGCATGTTTGCACAGGTGTTGGATGTTGTTAGCACTGCGTGTTCTGAGCAGTGCAATATTTCACTATAAACATAGCACTTTATTAATAGACACTAGGCACTTTATGCACTCAGCACTTTCTATAAGCGCCATTGCACTATGAGTTGTATATTAATCTTATTTTGAGTATTGTATCAATTAATTATCTATTTGGATAGCAATATAGCCCCGGAGCTCCTCCCCATTTGTTCTGAGTTTTAATAAGTGTTTTTTAACTGTATGTTTATATGTTGTTATGTGTGTTGGATACTATGTATGAATTTCTTATGCTCTAATAAATTGTATATTTGATTTAGCAGTGTGCAATTAGCATTTGTGGACCGGTTGGTGGGCCAGCCCTGGGGTCGCACCTGATTTAGAGTACTGTCAAGGGAAGAGTTGGCAAACACCCCAAAGTAAAGCATGCGCATAACAGTAATTTTACTTGAAAATTTCAGCTCTGCAGACAAAATGCGCACCTTGCAATTTTTCAACCAGAACAACCCTTTACATTTGGAATATCCCCTATAAACCATATATTCCCTGAAAGTACACATGTTAAGCTTTCTAAGAGTACCCAGCTTGTTGTAGTAGGCTCACCTTTCTGGAAGTAATCCCTCAAAGAATTCTTAGGTTGCACAGGGTTTCCCTAAAAAATGAATTAAAAAACTGAATAAATAACATGTTTTCCTAAAATATAAATATGCAAACAAGAAAAAACAAGCTAAATCTGAAAGAGCAAGGTCCTCCGAGCAGAACAATACCCAACATGCATAGGTACTATTAACCCTTTTAATTGCCAACCTACTTGAAGTTTTGTCATCCTCTGTTGACAGGTAATTTTTCCCCATTCTGTGCCATGTTTAACCGTGATTTTTGCCGGAATTTTCAGGAAAATTATAGATATATATTTCGCAGCAGAGTTTAGGCTTGAACATGAAATGTCTTGTTTGTAATTTTTCTACTGTTTTTTTTTATATTTTTGTATAAAAATAAATATTTTTTAGACAATTGTCTCCTTTATTTTAAATAAAACATTTACTTTATTAGAGAAAACCATATTGCATGTGAAAGCCCAATTTCTCCCGATTACAACGGTACCACATATGTATCGGTAGCCCCCCCATTCTTGCCCAGGAGCCCCCCAAACTGAAAATAGCACTTTATAACATTTACAAATAAAATACTACTACTATCCACACTATAAACATAAGGGGTTAATTTAAAAAAAAAATGACATAGGGTCCCCCGGGGGGGGACCCCATTTTGGGGGGAATTTTAAGGGTTAAAAACCCTTAAAAATCCAAAAAAAATTGAAATGGGGTCCCCCTTACCCAGCATTACCAGCCCGGGACCAGCTATCGGGGCTTGTAGGAACAGAGTGCAGGGGCCAGCTTTTGTGGCCCCCCACCCTGCAGCCTACGAAGCCTAGTAATGTACCTTTCAATAAAGAGTAATTAATATACCTTGATTAATGCCCTTGATTACACGAAGTCTGATTTGCATATTGGTATTGGTGCAACAATAAAGTCATGAAATATATTCTAGTAAAACAAGAGTCATTAATGGCTCAATATGTCTCTGAAAATAACCATTGAGAGGAGATGTTTAATGGCACAGCTTGCAAGGTTTCATTTCTGTTAAATCTCTTTAAGTGAAAGCTCTGGGCTTTGAGCTGCTGAAAACATTAACACTAATTCCAAGAGGCCTCTCAGTGAGAACCCTTAATCAAGTTGTCTTTCTATGGAGTACTAATGGGTGGCACATTGTGACAAACATCACCTGGTGCTCCTAGATTAAGTAAACAACTAACCTCATCAACCATTAAGATTCCTTAAAGATAACATTTTGCATGATGTAGAAGTGAATGAGGTTGCTTTTTCAAAAACTGGAGTCACTTCACTCCTGGCAACAATTAATTAAAGACCTGTCTTATTTTCGGGTGCAACTGGTACCTTGGGTGAAGCTGTGGTCCAAGTCATTGAGCACTGATGACAAATCCAAGCTCATTAAGCTTGCTTTTTCTTAACATAAACTGTTAAGAAAAATAGTAAAATGGAACAATTATAGGTTCTTTTATGCCCTCTTTGAGCAGAAGGACTAAATTTCAACCCCAGCTCACTAGACCTGATTTGTTTACGGAATTCAAAATACAGGATGTGGGCAACTGTTGTCTGCCCTATGCCTTCTAAATGATATTTTTACACACACCCCTTAGGAAGATTTTCCCCAGTGCTCCAGCAATAGATGCCAGATCATCCCAAGTTGTTTTACCATTATTCTGTAATGCACCTTGCAATAGTTCTCATCTTCTTTTCTTGCCTTACCTGCTTTGGATCTTAAAACCATCATGGTGGGTAAGAACATTCACAAGACTCCCTCTAGATTTCTTTGAGTTTGCATCCCCACATTATATGGAGACAATGGGATAATGCCCTCTACTGTTTGGGTTAGCCAAACATTGGATTTAACTGCTAGGCCGCATTATTCTCATTGGGAGCTTATGTTTCTTAGTTCTGGAATTGTCCTTTCTTGTCCACACTACTTTCAAGTAGCTGGTGGAAAAATGTTTAGAATGCTTGCTAAACAAGTGTTTTTGACGATAGAAGACTTCTTCCATCTATTCTTTTTGTTTCTGCTTGGGTGAAAAAAGGCTGTGTTACCTGGGTCTAATTTCCAAGATGCAGCTGGGCTCACTAATCATGCAGCTTTGAGGAAACTGTTGGTTTCTTGTCCCCTCTAAAAACCTGCTGGCTCAGGCCAAGTCAGTATTTTAGTCTGCCACCAAATAATGTTCCCCAACATGACTTGAGTCTCCTGTGAAAGGAAGAAGAAGTTTTGAGACAAGCTAGACTTAGTATGAATAGATTCCCTGACTTGTTCAGAGGGGGGCATTTTTGTCCTGCACTGTACTGTTTCTTTGCTCTTCTGAGAACAGTTAAAGCGGAACTACATACAAAAATGACTGTAGTTCCGCAATACTACTTAGCAGCAGGGCCAAGATACACACCACCACTTCCATGCTTTTTCTGCGTGGCCACGGCACAGCCTATCAGAATCACTGATAGGCTCACCCGCTGGCCACGCTGAAAGGCTGCTCACGGTCACATGACAGCATCCATTCAGCACTGGCCATGATTCTGAGGCTTGGAAGTGGTCACCTGGTTACTTATTTTAACGGCGGCGATACGCAGCTGGGCAGCCTGGGTCCTGCTGCCCCGCTGCTAAGTACTATTGCGAAACTATAGTCATTTTTGACTGTAGTTATACTTTAGGCATTTGATAGCCCTAAAGATTGTGCCTTCATATCTGCAGGCAATTGAACATAATTACTGTACCCAACTCCACACCTAAATCTGGATGCGGTAAGGGTGATAGCTTAAGGAGTTTTTTAGTTATTTTTGATTTAGGATCCCATGAAATCTTGAAATAGTATAGGTTTAAATTGCCTAGCTTTTATATGGTACCTATGGCTTGTTAGTGTGCCAAGGGGGTACTTGGCAATGTTCAAGAGTGCACCAATAAGAGAAAACTGAAAGGTCTGGTATATTATTTTATCAGTAAACCATTGTTCTTTATTGTTTTAAAAAGTGCTACAAGGCCCATGACCTACTTATTTTGGTAACATTAGTCATCAACCTCCTTCTTGGGGGCACTTGGTTGTAACTGCTTGTCACTGGGGGTACTTGACGTAATTAAAGGTTGAGAACTCCTGCTTTACAAAGACTATGCCCACTTTTCAGAACCTTAGCGAAGTAGGAGTAAATTGGCCCTCCTATTTATTTTTTTAATTGCTTTTTTATAGAGAGAAAAATCTTGACATTGGGATAGAAATGTCACAAAACCAAATGTGTTGCCTTGTCTCGACAGCAGAGGGTTCCTTGTCCCACCATGCTACTACTGGCTGTAGTAGGGGTGATATGTATGCAAATCCGCAAGTGCTAGTGAACGTGTGCCTACAATGTGCCTTTAAATACTGGTGAGCCATGACCAACCACATCAGTTGGTCATTTTTCTTGCTTCGGTATCATGAGTTTCTGCAATTTGGTCTCTGTGTACAACCTGGATTCTTTTCAACTTCAAACTTTCTCTGCCTGCCCCTCACATCACCCTAACACAACTATGAATCTGTTCTGCCTTCCCATTCAGTTGACCTGACTACAACTCTACCCCTGCTCTGACTGCTAGCCAGTATTTAAAGGCCCGTGCCGATTCATGTGTGCACGCATCAGTGTGTCCGTGATGACAGGCTGTGTGAATTAGGGTGTTTGCACACTCACTGCAGCCAGGAAACCCAATGGACAGATGCAAAGTCATGGCGAGACTGGGACCCCTCTAATTCTAGCAAATGTGCCCCTGTTCCCTTAAATCTTGCAAGATAATGTAAAAAGTTACAAGTTAACATTCTGTGGCTTAAAGATAATATACTTTTAAAGGCAAATGCCAAAATATCTCTTTTTTAAAGCTTGATTTATTCTTTATGCAATTTGCTTCTATAGTAAGCTCCCAATATTATGGGTAAAGGGGCACTGGTATATTTTTGTGTGCCATGATTGATTGACTTTTGACTATGTTGTACAGTTGTTTAAAGCTTCCACACATTTTAAGAGCCATCTACTTGACATCCATTTTTTGTATAAAACAACAAAGTAAATTCACGGTGGTTTGTAACTTGTCTGTAGGTGTCTATTTGCCTGCAGTAAATATATGATAAATGTATTTTTGGGGTTTCAGTGTAGATAATTTGCCAAATATTAATATTATTAGAATACTTAATAGAAAGAATGACTTACGGTCTCTTCCCTCAGTTTATGCTTAGCCACACAATTATTAGGGTAGACCTGGCACTGGTGCATCCAGCAGCTGTAGGTATGCCCCTTGGGTTAATTTAGAATGGTCTGTTCTCGATGATTGCATGTCTGGTAATCATTGTATGCTCTTTTTTTCATTGAACTTATATTTTTATTTTTCTAACAGAGTCAGCAGTTTTCTGGCATTCTGTCTGATAACGGCTTATCTGGACAAAGTGGAACTGGGTCTCAGCAGGTCATATTGGTTAGTCATGCAGCACAGCCCTCCAGTAACAGCAATGAGCTCAATTACCAGGTATGGTAATTTACATATCTCCAGATAATATAATTTCTCTTATATTCCACACCAGGGCATTGGGAATTCAGAAACGGATGGGTTAACTCTCAAACGAAGGGCAGAGACTGCAAGACAAAATGTGTGGTTCCTCCCAGCCTATATATACTTCCATCTGCTAGCCGCAATCCAGTTTTTATTCTTGCAGTTGGGACTGGACTGTGAAGGTGTGCTGGATTTATTTTCCTCTAGATTCATTTATTTTTTCCCATTTTTATCAGTATTATTTTGCGGGAGATTTAATCCCGTCTGCCTTCAGGCCCCTATGGTCCCACTGATCCGGTGGACCCACCTATGCCTCCATGATCAGTCAGACCAACAGTGTGGATCAGGGTCAGTTCTGGCTGAGCACCAGGGTCTTGGGGCGCTTCGGGGCGTCACCTTGTTTTTAAAAGCTGACCCTCAAGGGCTGGATTTCCCGCCTGATGGGGCAACCAGCCGCAGGTTTTAAGTCTGGTGAGCCTGCTGGGGGAACCATGGGGATATTTTATTCCCTTCTTGCCTTCCTTCTCACAAGTCTTAATCTTTTTGTGTGTTTTTTTGTATTGTGCACTTTAAGTAGATTGAACTTTCGTGTCCATTTTAGGGGGCAGGAGCACTCGGTATGGGGGGCGGAGTGGGGTGGGTCTCCCTCAAAAGGTAGGAGGAACCTGCTTCCCTCCGGTGCTAGCCGAGCAAGTGCAGATGTGTCGGCTTGGTGTTTGAAGAGGGCCGCCGCCACTTGCACAGTCTGGCTTACTATGGTCGGGCCTCTGTCACAGGCTTGTGCTGTCGCTGTTTGCTGGTCTCTTCCAAGGCCCACTTGCAGGTAAGTGGTTATTGAGTTATTTGCCTATGTTTGTTTTTTAGTTGATGATCTGTTGATAAAGGCCCCATCCTTTCAGAAGGCCCAGAGGGATACACACATTGTCTTATCAACTCTAGAAAGAGTTGGCTGGGTAGTTAGCTATCCAAACTACATATCATTCTCTCAGGAGTTATCTCCTCCTTGGGAACTCAGGCCAAGGTATTCCAGAACAAAAAGACTCTCACTTCAGGCCAGGGTACAGGCTCTCTTGACCTGCCCTCACCTGACGATTCATCAGTTAATGTGTCTGTTGGGTCTAATGCTGTCTTGCTTCGAGGCAGTGCCTTTTGCACAGTTTCACACAAGACCACTGCAGATGGAATTGCTCTCAATCTGGGATCGATCTACAGAGAGCCTGGATCACCCCTTTAGCAGTAGCAACCCTTTAGCAATAGCAACAGATGCCCTGACCCTTCCTTGGTCAGCATTCAGGCTTCCCTCCATTCCCACTCCTGGGTCGAGTACTAAAATAGATAGGGAGTTCTAACCATTCTGGTGGCTCCTCATTGGCCAAGGAGAAGCTGGTTTTCAGACATAGTAAAGATTTTGGAAGAGGACCCATTGGTGGTTGCCCGATGATCTAGACCTTCTCACACAGGGGCCCCTACTGCACCCCAATTTACAATTTCTGGTTTTGACAGCCTGGCTATTGTAACCTCCATCCTGGCAGAGAGAGGTTTATCAGCCAGAATTATCCAGACCATGATTCAGGCCCGAAAGCAATCAAAGATTTAGTCTGGCTAGTATTTATCACTTTGTGCAAATCTAGAGGTTTTGCTTGTAGAACTTTTTCTATTTCCAAAATTTTGATGAGGGTTTTCAACTGAACATTCTACAGGGACAGATATCTGCAATATCTATCTTCTTTCAGAAACCCATTGCTGAAAATAAGCTTATTAGGACTTTTTTTTTGCAGGGTGTCACCCATGTGTGTCCTCCACGTAAGCTTATTCTGCCTGTCTGGGACCTGAACTTAGTTTTATCAGCTCTTCAGATTCCTCTTTTTGAGCTGCTGGCAGAAGCGTCACTAGGTTCAATGACACTTAAGGTGATCTTCCTAGTGGCAATTACATCTGTGTGGCGGGTTTCTGAGCTAGCAGCTTTATCTGTTAAGTCTCCTTATTTATTTTTACATAAGGACAAGGCTGTATTTTGTTTTAAAACAGGATTTTCTGCCTATGGTGGTTCTCCTTTTCATCTTAATAAAGAGGTGGCTTTACCGTCTTTATGTCCTGCTACGGTCAGCCAAAGAGCGAGAATTCTTCAGTCCCTGAATGTAGTAAAGGCCCTTAAATAGTATATCTCGGCTACACAGGCATTCTACAAGTCTGACTCCTAATTAATTATATGTGAGGGGCCGTGGGAGGGTCTACCGCCAGCTAAGTCTACCTTCAGCCGATGGATTAGACAGTCATAAGGGCATACATTTCTAAGGGGAAGAATCCTCCTTTCCGGGTTACGGCCTACTCTACAGGGGCTGTTGGAGCTTCCTGGGCTTTTCAGCACCAGGCTTTGGTAGAGCAGGTATGCAAGGATGCTACCTGGTCTTATAACAAACGTTTTATAAGATAGATGTTATAGCTTTGGCGTATGCCACCTTCGGTAGGAAGATATTGCAGACAGTAGTAAGCTCTTCAGCTAAGGCTTGATTTTGGAAGGATTTAATCCTCATTACGGGAATATGCTTAACATCTGTGTATACGGCGGATATATGCACACCAAACTCAGGTTCATTTGCAAATAAAAATGTATTTTATATAAGAATTATGCACACTTCCATAATATACATATTTGTAGGCTATACAGGAAAAGGATACAATGCAGATTTTTGGTATGCAGATATATATATCTCGTCTCCAGGATCGTGGACCACCTCAAGAAAAAGAGTATATACGTTGTAACACTAACATATATAGTTAAACAAGGCTATAATATATAGGTAAAACATTACCAATAGGTCTAATGAGGGGTTGTTACACAGGTCCTGAGGAGCAGAGTCATTTGTATACTGACCAGGATATAGCATGTTAAGGCAAATAACCATCAGAGAAAAACAAGACACAGTACAATAGTCTATTCTTGGTCAGTTTGCTAGTATAGGTTAACACATCATACCAAGAGTAGTGAGAACATTAGCACCATACAAATACATCAATGAGCTTAGTTAATCATGACGTTCGTCATACAGAACAAAATGTCATTACCAAGTTATATAGAGACTGGGATCACGTAATGGGTAGTCTACGTTTCGGGACCATGGGTGTGAAGGAGGGGGGGCGGAGCAGGGCGCGACGCGCGAACCGTGCTGGCCACGCCCCCCTTCTCCTCTCTTCTTCTCCTATCAGCATCTGTGGACGCCATGGCAGCGCTGTGAGTGGCCCTGTGGGCCTTCTTTAATTGCATATATGTGTGTGTTTTTTAGTATTGCATATAAGGTGATATGTTTTACATAGGAAGGCTGGTGATGCTGAATGGGCTTTTTTTATTTGTGTCTTCCAGGTGGACCTACATTGCTTATTAAGGGGTTCTCCCGATCCTAGGGTCCCTGGGTTCAAATTGGGCTTATATGTAAATCCTCCCACTTGGGACATTAAAGGGGCATCCCGGGTTGCTTATATGCGTAATTACCTTGATCTTATAGGTAGTCGCAATGACCACCGTATGGAGGCGTCCCCGGATACTGGGCTTGGGCTCCCCTCGGGGCAATCCCGGCAGTGTATGGGGTGTGGGGTATCCCTTACGGGGGATGATGTGTTTCTTTGTATACCATGTGCGCAGCAGACTATTATGCGGCAGTCCGGACCCCAGGCGTCTGGTTCAGCGCCGCCGGTCTGTTCTCCTACCCCTCCCCGACTGATCCGTGCCCCATGTGACGTTGTCATGGGTGGGGAGTCGCAATCTGAGGTGTGTGCCAGATTGGCCAATCTTGAGAAATTATTTTCTAGCGCGGTTGCCAGAAAGGCCCCGGCTAAGAGAAAGCACTTGTCTCCAGCCACGCCGGCTGTTGACTTTGATGAGTTTGATTCTCTGGACTGGTCCGATTACTCCCCGCTAGAGGAAGGGGAGCTATTTGAGGAGTCGGATGATTCTGACGATCAGCAGTTTGTTGGCGCTGATACAGAGCGGGGGATGGGGGATTCCTTGGATACCCCTAAGGTTCTGGCTCAGATGTTTGAGGTTCTGGCTATTTCTCTTCCTGAGGTGGCTCCTCCGCAAAAGGGGGAGTTTTTCAAGGAGTCTAAGCCGCGCTTGGAATTTCCTAATCAAAAGCATTTTGATGGCATTATTACTAAGGAATGGGAGAGGCCTACTCGGCTCCCAGGTGTTCCTCCGGGTTGGGATAAGAAATATCCTTTTCTGTTGGATGCCTTAAAGCGTTGGTCGTCTCCTCCTGAGGTGGATGCCCCGGTTTTGGGGTTGTCCAACACCGCTATTTTGAATTCTCCTGATTGTTCCACTCTTAAAGATGTGAGGCGGTAAGTTACCTCAACGAAGGAAGCAACATCGTTCCTTTCGGGGGGCGGCTTCCTTTACCCCTTCCTTTCGTGGGGCCAGAGCTGGCAGAGGATTGGCTTTCTCCTCATCCAGAGGTGATTCCTGGAACAGGGGCAGGGGACGTGCCTGTCCAGCACACAGTTGGGGCCCTAAGCCCAAAGCTGCTGCCAAGCCAGCTCAGCAATGAGGTGGCGCCCTCACCCTTGTGGGTGGGGGGACGGCTGCGACACTTCTCCCAGGTCTGGGACCAGGAGGTCTCGGACAGATGGATCCGGGAAGTGGTGTCTTCCGGCTACAAGCTGGAGTTCGAGATCCGGCCCCCTCTCAGATTCTTCAGGTCTCGGATGCCTTTGGATCCTCTGGCCGCGCAGGGGCTCCGGGCGGCGGTAAAAAAATCTCATAGATATGGCTGTCATTTGCCCGGTGCCTCCCTCGGACCGGGGCCGGGGCTTTTATTCCAATCTGTTCACGGTGCCCAAGAAGGACGGCTCTGTTCGGCCCATCCTGGATCTGAAGATCCTCAACAGGTTGGAAACGCTGCGTTCAGCCATCTACTCTCTTCGTCAGGGGGACTTCATGACGTCCATAGACATCAAGGATGCTTACCTGCATGTTCCAATCTTTCCGGCGCACCAGAGATTTCTCAGGTTTGTGGTGGAAGATCGGCATTTTCAGTTTGTGGCCCTTCCTTTCGGTCTTACCTCGGCTCCAAGGGTTTTCACCAAGGTGCTGGCAGGGGTGATGGCTCTCCTCAGAGCCCAGGGTATCCGCATCGTGCCATATCTGGACGATCTTCTCATTATGGCGTCTTCCTTCAGCCAAGGGGAGTTAGACACCAGGACTGTGGTATCCACTCTGGAGAGGTTCGGTTGGGTGATCAACTACCCCAAGTCCTCCCTTTCTCCGTCCAGGGTAGTGTCTTTTCTGGATACTTCTCAGACAAGGGTGTTTCTTCCTCAGTCCAAGGTTCTCTTGATTCAGGAATTGGCTCGGCTCCTCCTGTCCATCCCTCGTCCGGCCATCAGGCTGGGGATGAGGCTGGTGGGATTGATGGTGGCTTCCTTTGAGGCGGTTCCTTTTGCTCAGTTTCACACAAGGACGCTCCAGCTCCATCTGTTGGCGGCCTGGGACAGGTCTCCACTGTCGTTGGATCAGTCTTTCCTGATGACCCCCCGGGTTCGGCGTTCCCTTCAGTGGTGGCTGGATCCAATCAATCTGTTGAGGGACAGATCCTTTCTGACTCCTTGTTGGGAAACGGTCACCACGGATGCCAGCCTGTCAGGATGGGGGGGTTTCTGGAAGGATCGTCAGTTTCAGGGTCTGTGGGGGCCTCAGGAAGCTCACAAGCCCATCAATGTTCTGGAACTGAGAGCCATCAGGTTGGTTCTGTTTCACTTGACTCATCAGTTACAGGGCTTGCCGGTTCAGGTTCGGTCGGACAATCGGACGGCATTAGCCTACATCAATCACCAGGGAGGGACTCGCAGCAGGAGTGCCCTCAGGGAAGTGTCTTTGATTCTGGCCTGGGCGGAGAGACATATCCCGTGCATTTCGGCAGTTTACATTCCGGGAGTGGAGAACACGGAGGCGGACTCTCTGAGCAGGTTCTCATCTCGCCGGGGGGAATGGTCTCTCAGCCCCAAGGTGTTTTGCTCGATTTGCCTTAGGTGGGGGTCTCTGGAGGTGGACTTCTTTGCTTCTCGGCACAATCACAAGCTTCCAGCATTTGTGTCTCTCTCGCGGGATCCGGTGGCTCTGGCAGTGGATGCGATGTCTCTGAACTGGAGGGATCTGGGGTTTCTGTACCTGTTCCCTCCGTTTCCCATGGTGGGCAGAGTGATGCGCAAGCTGGCCCTAGAGGGCGCATCAGCAATCCTGGTGGCTCCAAGGTGGCCAAGACAGGTTTGGTTCGCAGACGTGGTAAGGTTGGCAGAGGATCAGTTCGCTCTGCCCCTGCTGCCGGATCTGCTCACCCAGGGTCAACTACTTTACCCCAATTTACCAACGCTGGCTTTGACGGCGTGGCTGCTGAAACCTCCATCTTGAAGGAGGAAGGTCTTTCCGATGCTGTGATTCGGACTCTTGTTAGCGCTAGGAAGCGGTCTTCCTCTACCATCTACTATAGGACTTGGAGGTCTTATATTGATTGGTGTGAGATCAGGGCCTTGCCTTGTAGGGTGTTTTCTTCAACATGGTCTGGACTCGGGGTTCCAGCTTAGTACTTTGAAGGGGCAGGTTTCTGCCCTGGCGGTTTTCTTTCAAATGTCTTTTGCTCTTCATCCTTTGGTTAAGACTTTTTTCCAGGGGGTTACGCATGTGCGGCCTCCTAGGAAGCCTTTGCTTGCAGTTTGGGATTTGAATTTGGTTCTTTCTGCTCTTCAGGGTCCGCCTTTTGAGCCTTTGCATGATATTGCATTGTCTTCGCTTACGCAGAAGGTTGCATTTTTGGTTGCTATCACTTCTGTTCGGCGTGTCTCTGAGTTGGCGGCTTTGTCCATTCAGGCCCCGTACTTTGAGAGGCATCAGGACAAGGTTGTTTTCCGATTCAAGCCGGATTTCCTTCCTAAGGTGGTTTCTGCTTTTCATCTTAATCAGGACATTGTTCTACCCTCCTTGTGTCCTAAGCCCAGCAATGACAAGGAGAGGGTCTTGCATTCCTTGGATGTGGTTCGCTGTGTGAAGTACTATTTGGTGGTTACTTCTTCCTTTCGTAAGACGGATGCTTTTTTTGTGGTGCCCTCCAGGCCCAGGAAAGGTTTGGCGCCCGCCAAGTCTTCGATTAGTAAATGGATTCGTCAGGCCGTTGTTTGGGCCTATTCTGCCAAGGGGAAGGTTCCCCCTTTTCGTGTTACTGCTCATTCTACTCGTGCTGTTGGGGCGTCCTGGGCTTTTCAGCACCAGGCCTCTGTTGAGCAAGTTTGTAAGGCTGCTACTTGGTCTTCTGTTCACACTTTTTCCAAATTTTACAAGGTTGATGTGCGGGTTGCTGTTTTTGGCCGCAAAGTTCTGTAAGCTGCAGTGGTTTAAGTTGTGCTTTATTGCCTTGTTTGGATCCCCGCCCATTATGGACACTGCTATTGGATGTCCCACATGTAATGAATGTTTTGAAGCGGGGTGTATGACATACTTAGAATAATACCATTTTGTGAATACTCACCTGTAAAATGGGTATTATAAGTATGTAACACATCCCGCTTCACCCTGCCCTTTTGTATTCTGGATCCTTTATATGGTGAACTTTTCGTTGTTATTTGGCTCTTCCTGGTCCCTTAGCTTACTGCTATCTTTATACTGGGTAATGAGTGGGAGGTCCCAGGTATTTATGGACTGGGAGGGGCTCTCTTTTTTCCTTTACATCTCTGCAAGATCGCCATCTACAGGTCAGTATAACCCACATGTAATGAATGTTTTGAAGCGGGGTGTGTGACATACTTATAATACCCACAAGTGACCAAAAAGGGAGGGGATGCCCCAAAACCCCTGAATAGGAGAAAAAAACAGAGACTAACAATGGCACTCTATAGTATTTAAATAATATAAAAGTTTATTATAACATCTAAATCACATACTAAGACATATTAAAAATTCTTTTGTTTAAAAAACATGTAACATTTATCTCCATACTACCGACAAGAGATGAGGGGAGGAGGGGGACATACACAGTTGGCTATTCAATTCTATCAGTGGGGAAATGCTAAAAACCATTGAAAATGTGTCTATTTATAAACTAAGAACTTATTAGAATTTCATATATGAATGTGCAATTATAAAGAAAGTGCCAAGTGCTGTTTAAAGTGCATCAACATCAAGCATAGAGGCTATGAGAAAATCCAAACCACAAAACAAACATACCATTAAATACCTTACATATCAAAATAGTGCTGAGTGTTTGTAACCACTGGAGTCCCCCTCACATCAGCAATCCCTGCGACGCGTTTCGTGACGTCACTTCCTCAGGCAGAGTATCCAGCGTGGTGATACCAGCTGGTGCTCTTAAATACTCACCCTTCCCCGTTCCCCAGCCCCACGCAATAAGGACGCCGGCGGTCGGCAGGCGCACTCCGGCCGAAAGTGCCGGATATGACGTGACCGCGCTCCACTCTGGAACGCAGTTCACGTAGTCTAGATGTAAACGTCCATGACAGGGGACGGCCGCCCCCGCCACATAGTGAAGAAAGCGCCGTATCACACCTGTCTGGGGGCAGGGTGGGACTGGTTCATAGGAGGTGAGTATCCCCCGTTGGACAACGAGCATACAACATGCAACATGAAACATACAATCGACATATCTATATTACTAACTAATAAACTACCAGTAAGAATAAATATATATCACATAAATAATATCCAAGCTATTTGGCATCCCAAAACTCTACAGCATATATGAACATTATATTTGAATTCTTATTTCATGTTTTACTTTTTTACATTTTTTACAAGGAAAATCAAAGAAGAGAAGGGAGGGAAAACAGATGAGGGATAGGATATGAGCTCTAACAGGAGAGAGCGAAACAGTTAAGGTTGGAACAAGGACATCAGGAGATGGTATACAGGAAAAATTGTCCATATATTTTGATTGTTGTCCTATCCACTTTAAACTTCATCAGAAGGCTCCATATTGATTGATGGTTCATTCTGTGTACTTTCCAAGGCCTCTGAGTTGGATGGTCTCTATCACAAAGGGGGGGGGGGAGGGGCGCATCAAGGAACCTCTAGTCTATATCATGCAGGCTCATCTTGGGCAACCTTCTTATTTTTGGGCTGCAATAGAGATTCTCTCGTTGTCTGTTTCGCCCTGTTCAACGCCTTTTTCACCACATGCTTAGGATACCCACGTTTATAAAACCGGTCAGCTAAAGCCTTCGATTGTACTAGAAATTCCTCCATGGTGGAGCAATTACGTCTGACTCTGAGAAATTGCCCCACCGGAATCCCATCTTTCATGTTCTTGCTATGAAAGCTGTCATAGTGCAGCAAGCTGTTTACCGCCGTACTTTTCCTGTACAAAGTTGTCTGGAGGCTGCCGTTTGCCTGTTTGGAGATTGTGAGATCCAAAGAATCGATACTAACATCGCTCAGAAAAAAGTATATATTGCGGGGCTGATCGTCCAAGGAGGGACAAATGTAGAAGGCTTATTCAAGTCCCAATTTACCCCGGGTATGTCAGTCTGTTCTTGTAGAAGTTCCGTCAGGTCATCTAAGGCAATCCCCTCTTGCCAAGTGATGTCATTATAGGTCTGTTCAGGGGCCTCAAAATGCTTTTTTAAGAGTAATTTTCTCTCCTCGTCAGTAAATGGTTTGCCAGAGATGTTAATCACTGTCAATTCTTGGTCATTACAACCCTCCAAAGGTGCAGGTGATGTACGATCTATACAGTTTGAAAACTTTAACCCCTCCTCATCTTCCTCTGGGAGGGGAGGGAAAGGGGGCAGAAATGGACCATCTATAACATCTAGGGGCTCTGATCTCTTCTCGCTCTCTTGTTGGGGCCCTGCTGGAATCGCCGGGGTCCCCAACGTTCGATGTTTTTTCCATGATTTGGACCTCCTCTTGCCCCCCCTCCTCCGTGGTTTTTGGGGCCAATTTGTTCTAAAAAATGCCGCAAACCCAAATCAGAGGACCTGCTTGAAACTGATGCACTTCTACTGGAAGACCGGCTTCTGGTGTTATAATGCCCAGATCTTCCATTGCCTGTATGTTGCCATTTATACATTCTATTTAATTGCAAATCCAATCTATCCCTATGTAGTTTTTCTTGTTTGTTGTTCATAATGACATTTTCAAACTGTTCCATCTCCTCATTAATAATGTTTTGAAGTCGATCTAGCTCAATGAGCTCCCCCATTAGGTTTCTGGAGCATAGATTTAAGTGGGCTTCCCATTTTTGTTTGTGACTATCTGGAATATCCCAGGCAGGAAAAATTTGAACCCTTAAACCCCTGGGGATAAGTCCCTGTTCAATATAAATTTCCAGACTATTAATGTTCCACCAAAGTTTTGTGTATTTAATTTGCTCCCGTTTTATTTGTTTAAATAAATCTGTAAGAGCTGGTGTGGTATCACACTGAGGAACACTCGTCTTGTGTTTTAATTGTTGAAGTTTTAACAACCAATTACGTTCCCTATGTTCAAATTGGGATGCCATAGTGCTGTGCCAGTCAAAAGGGTTCCGACAAAAGAGTTAGACTCTTTATAGGGCAATTAATGTTTAAACAACAAAGAAAGCTGGACGGCACCAACCAAAGTTAAAAATGATTTTCTGGTGCCCTGCTCTGGTTTCACCCAAAATGCTACAAGTGACCAAAAAGGGAGGGGATGCCCCAAAACCCCTGAATAGGAGAAAAAAACAGAGACTAACAATGGCACTCTATAGTATTTAAATAATATAAAAGTTTATTATAACATCTAAATCACATACTAAGACATATTAAAAATTCTTTTGTTTAAAAAACATGTAACATTTATCTCCATACTACCGACAAGAGATGAGGGGAGGAGGGGGACATACACAGTTGGCTATTCAATTCTATCAGTGGGGAAATGCTAAAAACCATTGAAAATGTGTCTATTTATAAACTAAGAACTTATTATAATTTCATACATGAATGTGCAATTATAAAGAAAGTGCCAAGTGCTGTTTAAAGTGCATCAACATCAAGCATAGAGGCTATGAGAAAATCCAAACCACAAAACAAACATACCATTAAATACCTTACATATCAAAATAGTGCTGAGTGTTTGTAACCACTGGAGTCCCCCTCACATCAGCAATCCCTGCGACGCGTTTCGTGACGTCACCGTCACTTCCTCAGGCAGAGTATCCAGCGTGGTGATGCCAGCTGGTGCTCTTAAATACTCACCCTTCCCCGTTCCCCAGCCCCACGCAATAAGGACGCAATACCCATTTTACAGGTGAGTATTCACAAAATGGTATTTTTCTCTGATGGTTATTTGCCTTAACATGCTATATCCTAGTCAGTACACAAATGACTCTGCTCCTCAGGACCAGTGTAACAACCCCTCATTAGACCTATTGGTAATGTTTTACCTTTATATTATAGCCTTGTTTAACTATATATGTTAGTGTTACAACGTATATACTACTACTATATTTTTTTTGAGGTGGTCCACGATCCTGGAGACGAGATATATATATCTGCATACCTAAAATCTGCATTGTATCCTTTTCCTGTATAGCCTACAAATATGTATATTATGGAAGTGTGCATAATTCTTTTATAAAATATTTTTTTATTCGCAAATTAACCTTTGCGTTTGGTGTGCATATATCCGCCATATACACAGATATTATATCTTGATTTAAGGTTCAAGAGGGGGGGAACCTTGGATATTTTTGCACCCTAAAATAATTTTTTGGTTGATAAACTGGATATTTGAGGTGTGCTTTAAGCTTGCAAAAATTAATTATGGGAATATGCTTAACACCAGGAAAGTAAGGGCACTGCTTTTGGAGGTTCCATCTGTTTCTGAATTCTTGACGCCCTGGAGTGGACTATGAGAGAAAATACAATTCTGTGATTCTCACCTGTAGAATTGTTTTCTCTCTTTTTCTACTCCACGGGGCAGGCCCACCCTGTCTGCCAGACTACTTTATCCGTTACTTAGATGCCATAGTTACAGTGGAGCTTGTATATATGTAAGTAGTCGATCAGCATAAAAAAAAAAAGGAAAATAAACGGAGAAGGAAAGAGAGGACCTTAACTCATCCCTCCTCGTCTCTAAAAAGGCTCCTTAGGATGCCTTATTTTCCCGGGTGGCTGTGTCTACTGCTTTTCAATTACTGGATTGTGGAGAGCAGCCAGAAGTAAATATAGACTGGGAAGAACCATGCCTTTTGTTTTGCAGTCCCTGCACTTCTGTGGGAAGTTTCGGAATTCTTTCCACCCCAGAAAAACAGAGAAAACAATTCAACCGATGAGAATCACAGAATTGTATTTTTTCTCTCTGCTAGGTGTAAGCTATCTGGTGTGTGTGTGTATTATTAATTATATAAAATGCTTTTTATAAGAGTTTAGTTTCAGATCTTACCTGCAGTTCCATACTCCAATAATACAGTGACTGTGCCCCTGCTGCAGTCACAATGAAGCAAGCTCCATTGTTGGTTGCATGTAATAAAAGGCCAGCCCTCAAAAATGGCCTTGTCTCCAAGTTGCTGCTACTTGTTCTACTTTTATTCTATAAATTCTATATTACCGCCAGTAATCCTCCCTGATCCCCCCCCCCCCCCCCCGGGATGTACGCACTCCACAGGGGAGCGGGGGGATACAGCCGCCATTCCCCCCAAGCTAACACGAAGTTCAAATCAGTGGCTTCAAACCATGCATTAGTAGGCACCGCATAAACAGCTTGAAGGAGCGCCCGCACATGCGCCGTTGGAACAGTGGAAAGGTGAGTGAAAGTGGGTGATGTGGGGGGTTGCACTAAGAGAAGATACATTGGAATGGGGTCCAATGACCAGGGTAGTCGAAATCCTGATGATTGGTCCACTTTAACCCTTTAAGTGCCAAGTCCGTAGGTACTGCGGGATTGCTTCTGCTACCGTTAAGTGCCAAGCCCGTAGTAACTACGGGCTTACTTTCCCCCCTGCTAGTGAAAAAAGTTAAGTAAATTAACACTCACCTAACCCCTCGTTCGAACTGGCTGGTTCTTCTCTTCACCCTGGGGGGTATCCGATTATATACAGAAAAGAAACTAGGTGCATCTCACTGTATGTGGTCTGCACCTAGTGTCCGCCTAACCCACCACTAAACCAGAAATAAACTGTACATATGTAGTATAGATAACATCAACCCCTGTTGTTGTCAAGGGCAGACAGTGACTGGTAGATAAAATGGCCCCTATTGGCGTTGTAGCAGATTAATGTTGGGGTATAGCAGACCATCTCCCCAACATGAGAAAGAGGTTATTGGGGCTCATTATATATCACCTCGTCTAGACAAAAATATAATTTCTCCTTGATACAGTGCAGTCATTTTATTAATGAAAAATCGTATCATAAAAGCATTATAACACTCCATACATGGTGAGCATCACATTAAAATAATATCCCTCATTTAAGTGTAAAAAAAAAAAATCATTGGTACAATCACAGATTCAATAATGTGTGCATTGATAGAACCTTGTCCGGTATGGCAAACTAGTTTCGCTATTTTTTAAGCTTCATCAGTGCCTTGCAGGGACTCAAATAATTTCAATGCTCCTGCATCTGTAAAAATATATTATGACATAAACGACAATTCATATTGTGGATATTTACGTTTTTTTGTTTGTACATATATTGTTGAAAGACGCACATTAGCGTAAAAATAGATAAAGGTAATACCTGTAAGTGCTTGAGCAACCGCTGGGGCAGGTTTAAAAGCCTTTTATGTAGGTCAGCTTTAGTGGTCAGATTATAAATTATTGGAATTCTGTCAGTCGAGATGTCAACTCTTTGTGGACAAACTTTAGTAACCCAAATGCTAAGGAGCAATAGAATTAGGTACATTGTTATATCTGTATCAATTATTGTGAGTGATTCCTTCCACCCAGGTCACCGTGTGCTACACAGAAAAAGATTCCATTTCTTGGGCTAGGTGCAGTAAGGACCCGAAGATCCTTATAATATATTACTTGATATAGCCCCATTACAGTGAAGACCCCAAAAATCATTATGCTATATTACTTGATATTACCCCATTAAGGGGAACTATGAAAATACAACATATTCTTTGTAGAATGTCAGGAGGGAAGAGAGGGTAAATTAATGCCCCAATCCTATTGTTGATAGTGCTAGAAGTTAATACCTGGGGTTAGTTGATCAGGAATAGATGATCTGGTGCCTGCACCTCCAGGTGCCGATGGGTGCGGTCGCGTGTCTGCGCTGCCTAGCCGGTGAAAAGCAGTGAGGGCTATTCACGCCCGCTGGCAAGGAGGGGGCAAAAAATCCCCCCCCGCCCCCCGCTTCGGTTTCTCACTTCTGTGCCCTATCCCTTGGGCCGGGTCTCCTCTTCACCTCCTCCGATCGCCCGTCCCCCCTGGAGGGTGGACCCTATGTCATTTTAAAAAAAAAATTAACCCCTTATGTTCTGTCACCCCACGCCAATTTTTTTCTTGAATTAACCCTTTATAGTTTGGATAGTAGTTGTATTTTATTTGTAAATGTTATAAAGTACTGGTTTTAGTTTGGGGGGGTCTCCTGGGCAGGACGGGGTGCTACCGATACATATGTGGTACCGTTGTAATCAGAAGAAATGGGGCTTTCACATGCAATTTGGTTTTCATTATTTTATTTTTTTTTTTTACTTAATATTTTGATAAACAGTAGAAAAATTACAAACAAGACATTTAATGTTAAAGCCTAAACTCTGCTGCAAAATATATATATATATATAATTTTCCTGGAAATTCCTGCGAAAATGGCGCAAAACATGGCGCAAAATGGGGAAAAATGACATGTCAACAGAGGGTTACAAAATCTCAAGTAGCCTAGCATTCAAAAGGGTTAAAGGTAGCCATGCATGTTGGGTATTGTTCTGCTCAGGGGACCTTGTTCTTTCAGATTTAGCTTGTTTTTCTTGTCTGCATATTGATATTTTAGGAAAAGGTATTTTTTATTCTGCTTTTTTATACATTTTTTTAGGGAAACCATGTATAACCAAAGAAATCTTCGAGGGATTTCTTCCAGAAAGATGAGCCCACTACAACAAGCTGGGTACGCTCACAAAGCTTAACATGTGTACTTTCAGGGAATATATGGTTTGTGGGGGGTTGTTTTGGTTGAAAAATCTCAAGGTGTGCAGTTTATCTGCAGAGCTGAAATTTTCAAGGACATTTACCGTTACGCACACGCTTTACTTTGGGGTGTTTGGCAACTCTTCCCTTGACAGGACCTATGCATGTTGGGTATTGTTCTGTTCGGGTGATGTTGCTTTTTCAGATTTAACTTGTATTCTTAGTATACAGTGCGTCCTGCTCCAGATAGATTACTTACACTTGAGTTATCCTCCGCCAGATGGCGATGCACTGCAGAGACATGTAAAACAGGCTCCTCCCGGCCCCTCAAATACCCGGGGACCTCCCACAAATCCCCCAGATTTCTCTGCAGTGCTTACTGCGAAGACATGAAATTATCACTCTGTCGCAGGTGAGCGGGGCTATTAGCCTGCGGCCCTGTTGGACTATTCCCACCCGTCCTTCGTGTGATGTGCCTCCCAGCCTGGGCTGCGCTGGTCGGGTGAAGGTAGGCGGCACCATGCGTGCTTATGGAGCGCTGCTCCACCTCAGTCCCCCACCAAAAGGTAGGTGGTATAGGCTGATGGTGAGCCTTTATGGGATGCCCCTCCCGCATTATCGTCCCATGCCCCTGGTAACGCGCGCGTGTGACGTTCTTACTTGCCGTGGTCCGTAAGTGCCCTCTCGGGCGGCTTTATATTCATTGTAGTGTGTTTCGGTTCTGACACCCTTTTCTTCTCATTGTGTCTTTCAGACTGGTGAATCCATTGGCTTCTCCCGGCCCGGTGTAATTGATAGTCGGGCCTTGTAAAATGACTCCCACTTCCCTAGCGGGTCATTGGGGCATCCAGGGTTGCTTTATAGCGTCAATCCCTACTGGTATATTGTGCATAATAATCACCATATGGAGGCATCTCAGGATAATGTGACCGGGGTCCCTTTGGGACAAGACCGGCTGTGTATGGCGTGTGGACAACCTCATGCTGACGCTCACAAGGCATGGGTCTGCGTACCCTGTGCTGAGCAAGCGCTGGCTTTGCAATCTGGCCTGCCAGTGGCTGCACCTCGTTTCACTTCACCTACTCCCCAAGCTTAAATCTCACTCCTGCTTGTTGCATACAAGTGGGGATTCTCAGCCTGATGTGTCTTCTAGACTACCTACTGCTGAACAGATTATTGCGAGGTCCTTAGCGCGTAAGGGCCCTGGTAAGAAGCAGCACCTGACGCCTTATGATACTGTTTTCCCTATGGGATCTCAGGAGTTTATGAATCTGTGTGGCTATACCCCTTCTGATGAAGGAGAGCTCTTTTCTGACTCAGGCTCATCTGATGAGAGACCAAGGGGTCATGACGATTCTGGCTCTGACCCCTGGGCCCCGGATGACACTGACAGATTATTGACCCAGATCTTTCAGGTTCTGTCTATCTCTCTCCCTGGTGAGGCTCCCAGGCCAAAAGGGGAGCGTTTTCATACAGCAACATCACGTTTGGAATTTCTAGAGCAGGCACATTTCCATACCCTTGTGCTCAAGGAATGGGAGTACCCCAGTAAACTTCCCGGGTTCCAAGGAATTGGGATAGGAAGTATCCCTTTCCCCCTGAGGTGGTTAAATGTTGGTCATCCCCCCCCTGAGGTGGATGTCCCGATCCTAGGGCTATCTAACACCCCTGTCATGCATTCCCCCTGTCCTGCATTTACCCTGCGGGATGCTGAGGACCGGTGCATTGACCTGCTGGCCTCCCACGCCTTTGCATGTGCGGGGACAGCGCTGCGCCCGGTCTGTGCCTCTGCCATTACTGCTGTGGCCACTAGAACCCTCATCAGAAATATGCTTGATAGTGCCCCTGATAATCTCCCTTGTGAGGTGTTTAATGCACTCTCCAGTTGTGATGTGTTTGTAAATTTTGTCCTAGTAGCATTGGATGACACCATCAGAATGTGTGCAAGAACTTCTGCCCTCGTGGTGGCTATACGTCGCTTGGTCTGGCTGCGACAGTGGGGTGCTGACAATGCTGCGAAGAAGGCCCTTACTGGGCTTCCCTTTAAGGGGTTACGTCTGTTTGGGGCCCATCTAGACTTGTTTGGTAAGAGAGGTAAGTTACCCCAGAGCAGACTGCTGTCTCGGCCCCTTCGGGCCAGGGTCCCTTCTACCCCCTACCATGGTGTTAAACAGGAACCAGGGGTGTCCTTCGCGGGGGCTCACGCAGATTCCTGTCCCAGGAGCAGAAGACAACACCCTGGCTCCTCCGGGGGGGCTAAGCCCAAATCCTCTCCCTAGTCCCCTCAAGCATGATGAGGCGCCCTCACCCATCATGGTGAGGGGACGGCTGCAGCACCTTGCTCAAGCCTGGAGGTATCACGCCTCAGACCGGTGGATTCAGGAGGTAGTGTCCTCCGGCTACAAGATGGTGTTTGCTGTGCGGCCTCCCCTAAGATTATCAGGTCCCGGGTACTCCTGGTCCCTGCCTCTGCTCAGGTGTTGGCGCAGGCCGTGCAAGGCCTGCTGGGTCTGGGGGTCATTTGCAGAATTCCCTTAACAGACAGAGGCAAGGGACTCTACACCAACCTTTTCAGTTCCCAAAAAAGTTGGGTCAGTTTGGCCCATTCTGGATTTACAGATCTTCAGCAAATTGTCAAGTACAGGCGCTTCCGCATGGAAACTCTGCGCTCGGCCATCTGCTCCTTGCGCCCCGGGGGCTTCATGCTGTCTGTGGATATCAAAGATGCTTACTTTCACATCCTTGTGTTTTCAGGACACCAAGGTTCCTCAGATTTGCGTTGGAAGATCAACACTGCCAATTTGTGGCCTTGCCATCTGGCCTCTCTTCAGCTCCCAGAGTGCTCACCAAGGTGCTGGCGGGGGTGATGTCTCTGATGAGGCCAAGGGGCATCCGCGTGCTGCCACTACCTGGACGTCCTCATCACTTCCCAGTCTCTACATCTGGCAAAGTTGGATACTCAGCTGGTGGTGTCCATTCTGGAGTCATCTGGTTGGGTGATCAGCCACCCCAAGTCCTCACTGTCCCCTTCCTTGGTAACTTCATTCCTAGGAATGAATCTGGACACTGTTCAGGCAAGGATATTCCTTCCTCAGCAGAAGCTGGACAATCTGCTTGCACAAGCTCAGTCCCTCCTAGCTGTCCCCGTCCCTCCACCAGGCAGGGGGTGCAGCTGGTGGGCCTGATGGTGGCGTGCTTCGAAGCGCCCCTTGTGCTCAGTCCCTCTTGGGGCTTCTGCAACTTCTCCTATTGTCTGTATGGGACAAGGACCCAGCATCCCTGGACAGGGTCGTGTGTCTTCCCCCCTGGTGAGGAGGTCCCTCTTGTAGTGGATGGACACAAGGAACCTATTGGGGGGCGGAACCTTTCTTGCCCCTTCCTGGGAGACGGTCACCATGGATGCCAGTCTATCAGGTTTGGGGGGTTCTTCTGGAAGTCCCTGTGGTTCCAGGGGAGGTGGGGCCCTTAGGAGGCCCATTCACCTATCAATGTCTTGAAGCTGTAAGCGATCAGGTTAGTTCTGGCTCGCATGACCTCTCATCTTCAGGGCCTGCCTGTTCAGGGGCACACGGTCACTCTGATGGCAGTTACCTACATCAATCATCAGGGAGGGACCCGGAGCAAGAGGGCCCTCCAGGAAGAGTCTCTGATCCTGATCTGGGTGGAGGCCAATGTTCCCTTCATTTCAGCGGTATACATTCGGGGGGGTCCCTCTGCAACAGGGTGTTCCAATCTCTGTATCACCGTTGGGGCCAACCAGATGTGGATCTGTTTGCGTTCCGTCACAATCACAAGCCCCCGGCCTTTGTCTCCCTGTCCCAGGATCCTCTGGCCGTGACCATGGATGCCTTAGTAATGTCATGGCAGGACATTCAGTTTCTGTATGTCTTCCTCCATTCCCCCTGCTAGGCAGGGTTCTGCGCAAGATTGCTCTGGTTCGCAGACGTGGTGCAGATGGCAGTAGGTCAGTGCTTTCTGCCTGGACTGCCAGATCTGCTTACTTAGGGCCCCTTACGCTATCCCAATTACAAACTCTGGCTTTGGCTGCTGAAACCTCCATCTTGATGGAGAAGGGTTTGTCTGCCTCGATGGTTGAGTCCATGGTGAAGGCTAGGAAGATGACTTCTTCTTCCATCTGTTATAAGGTATGGTGTACCTACATTGACTGGTGTGAGTTTTGGTCTCTTCCCTGTTGGGTGTTCTCAGTTCCCAGGGTTCTGGAGTTTTACTGCATGGGTTGGAGTCGGGTCTCTAACTCAGTACTTTGAAGGGTCAGGTTTCTACCCTGTCTGTCTTCTTTCAGAAGTCTTTTGTTCAGCATTCCTTGATTAAGACTGCTTTTGGGGGGTTACTCATGTGCGTTCCCCACGACAGCCTATGGTCCCTGTTTTGGGATTTGGACTTGGTCTTGCCTGCCTTGCAGGGTGCTCCCTTTGAACCTGTGCTGGATGCTGCCCTGGCCATTCTTACGCTCAAGGTTGTGTTTCTGGTAGCTATCACTTCTGTCAGGCGTGTGTCTGAGTTGGCGGCGCTGTCCATTCAGCCCCCCTACTATGAGAGGCACCAGGACAAGGTGATGTTTCGTTTCAAACCTGATTTTCTGCCTAAGGTAGTGTCTGCCTTTCATTTGAATCAGGATATTGTTCTTCCTTCTTTGCACCCTAACCCTAGCAATGCTAAGGAGAGAGTTTTGCACTCTTTGGATGTGGTTAGGTGTCTGAAGTACTATCTGGTGGCTACTGCACCTTTCAGGAAAACTGATGCTCTTTTTGTGGTCCCTTCTGGTCCTAGGAAGGGTTTGGCTCCTGCCAAGTCTACTATCAGCAAGTGGATTCGTCAGGCTGTGATTCAGGCCTACTCTGCTAAGGGGAAGAATCCTCCCTTCGCCTTACTGCTCATTCTACTCGTGCTATTGGTGCCTCTTGGGCTTTTCAGCACCAGGCTTCTGTTGAACAAGTTTGCAAGGCTGCTACTTGGTCTTCTGTTCATACCTTTTCAAAGTTTTACAAGGTTGATGTTAAGGCCTCAGCTGATGCTGTTTTTGGCCGCAAGGTTTTGCAGGCGGCAGTGGTTTAAACTGTCTGCTGTTACCTTTTTTATTGGGGATCCCACCCTACTTTATGGACACTGCTATTGGATGTCCCAAGTGTAAGTAATCTATCTGGAGCAGGACGTACTGTATATTAAGAATAATACAATTCTGTGAAATACTCACCTGTAGAATTGGTATTATAAGTATACAGTACGTCCTGCTCCACCCCACCTTGGTTTTTTTCATTATTCTGGATCCCCTGTATGGTGATTGTTATTCTTGTTATAAGTTACCAGTTTTTGGGTGGTTAAATTCTCCCGGCTTCTTGTTCACTGCTTTTCAATGTTGGTGATTTGTGGGAGGTCCCCGGGTATTTGAGGGGCCGGGAGGAGCCTGTTTTACATGTCTCTGCAGTGCAGCGCCATCTGGCGGAGGATAACCCAAGTGTAAGTAATCTATCTGGAGCAGGACGTACTGTATACTTATAATACCAATTCTACAGGTGAGTATTTCACAGAATTGTATTTTTTTTTTTTTTGTATATAGTTTTTTTTAGGAAAATGTGTGCTTTTGTATCCTTTTTTAGGGAAACTCTTTGCAACCAAAGAATACATTGAGGGATTACTTCCAGAAATCTGTGGCCACATCAACAAGCCTGGTACGCCTAGAAAACTTGAGGTGTGTACTTCCAGAGAATATATAGTTTGTTGGGGGTATTTCAAATATAAAGGGTTGCTTTCATTGAAAAACTGCAAGGTGCGCATAGCGCATAACATAGTTGTACTTTATCTGAAAATCCCCTAAAGCGCGGTTTCAGTTTGGGGCGTGTTCTGGGCAGGAAAGGGTATCTACCAATACATATGTGGTACCGCTGTAACGGGGAGAAATTGGGATTTCACATGCAATAAGATTTTATTGACGAATTTACTTTTTTTATTACAAAAAAACACTACAAATTGTAAATAGATTTTTAATCATTTTTTTTCTCATATTTCAAAAATATTTAAAATACAACAAAAAAATGACAAACAAGACATTTCATGTTGAAGCCCAGACTCTGCTGAACAAAACAATATATAATTTTCCTGGGAAATCCCTTCAAAAATCACATTTGAACATGCGTAGTGCAAAATAGTGATAAATGGTCTGGGAACAAAGGGTGACAAAAACTCCAGGTAGGCTGGCACTTAAAGGGTTAATTGCACATTTCAACAGCTTGTTTTTAGTATTGTATTGCATTGTATTGGAACTAACACAACAGAGTAAATGAGTTTCGAAATTTATCACATATTTATATTACATTTACAGCTCACTTTGTTCATAGCATAATGTGTTTTTATATTTTAGTTTGTTTCTTCTGGGAACTATTAATTAAATCACTATAAAACCCCTTCAAGTATATCTATTCTTTGGGCATTAAACGTGCTGAGCTTCATTTTTATCTTCTATTGAGGCTTAGAGGAAATTTAGAGTGCATCTCGTTACTTACCAGTTCTAGGCTTGCTTTTTCCAATCATCTGTTTCAGGCTACAGTATCTTATCTAAATATGCTGTTAAGTGCTATTAGAGGCTTTTGGGGATTTGGTTGTAATAAAGGTTATTAAAGTAAGCTTTTCTTACATTTTTATGGAGCATGTTCTGTGCTCATGTCTTAACATCATTATTCTAAGTATATCACACACCCCGCTTCAAGACATTCATTACATGTGGGTATACTGACCTGTAGATGGCGATCTTGCAGAGATGTCAATAAAAAAAGGTAAGACCCTCCCGGCCCATAAATACCTGGGACCTCCCACTCATTCCCCAGTCTTTCATCTCTGCAGAGGCGAGCAAGTCAGAAGATGGATGTCTCCTCCTTGCAGGTAGCCGGGATGACTCCCGGCCCCCTATTTTATCTATTCCTGCCCGGATTCCTTTATTTACATCACTTGCCTCCCAGCCTAGGCTGCTGGTCCGGGCAACGGTAGATGGCACCCTAGGTGCTCAGGAGCCGTGAGACCCCATAACAAGGGGTAGGCGGCTAACGGGGTTGGTTAGCCGCCTACCAACCCCCTCTCTCCTGGATACCCTTGGGGGGGGGGTCCTTATGGATTCATCTTTTTATTATATTGTGTGTGTGTTGTGCATGTTTACTACTCAGGCTGGCGCCGGCGGTCCCGTGGCGCCGGCCTCCGGTGTTTTTAAAAATAATGGCGGCTGTAGGCGCCCAAGAGGAGCTTCTTCCCCTCAGGGCGTGGGGCGCGTGCGCCTACGGCCCGTCCCCGTGCTGCGGGCGCCGTTTTCAGGTCCCGGCTTCTTCCCCCGTCCCCGTGCCAGTGTTGGGTCGGCCTTGCGGCCGGTTTGTGCTTCTGCGCTTTTATTGGTAGCTGCCAAGTCGGTTGTTAGAGGACTGTTGACCTCTTCCAGGCTTGACCCGGCTAGTGAGGAGTTAGCCTACCTTAAGCGCTGTGAGTTATTTTTCTCCTTTGTGCTGTCCGCCCTGGACAACACATTGGTGATGTGTAGCAGAGCTTCGGCCTTGCTTGTGGCTATCCGGCGGTCGGTTTGGTTACGCCAGTGGGCGGCTGATTTTGTGTCCAAAAAGTCACTTACGGGCCTTCCCTTTGTGGGGTTGGCGCTCTTTGGAGAGAGATTGGATTCGGTGGCAAAGGGAGGTAAGTTACCTCAGCGTAAAAAGCAGAGTCGCCCCTTTCGGGGGGGCGGCTTCCTTCTCTCAGTCCTTTCGTGGAGCTAGAGTTGGCAGGGGTTCGGCTTTCCCCTCGTCCAGAGGTGATCCCTGGACTAGGGGCAGGGGTCGGGCCCGTCCAGGACACAGTTGGGGCTCCAAGCCTATAGCCGCTGCCAAGCCGGCTCAGCAATGAGGGGGCGCCCTCACCCTTGCGGGTGGGGGGACGGCTGCAACTCTTCTCCCGGGTCTGGGTCCAAGAGGACTCGGACAGGTGGATTCAGGAAGTGGTGTCTTCCGGTTACAGAGTTAGAGTTCCGGCCCCCTCACAGATTCTTCAGTTCTCGGGGGCCGTCAGATCCTCTGGCTGCCCAGGGGCTGCGGGCGGCAGTAGCAAGTCTCTTGGACATGGCTGTCATCTGTCCGGTGCCTCACTCAGACTGGGGCCTGGGCTTCTATTCCTATTTGTTCACGGTGCCCATGAAGAACGGATCCGTTCGTCCCATTCTGGATCTGAAGTTGCTCAACAGGTTCGTTCGTCCCCGGAAGTTCCGTATGGAAACTCTGCGCTCAGCCATCCACTCACTTTGTCAGGGGGACTTCATGGCGTCCATAGACATCAAGGATGCTTACCTGCATATTCCAATATTTCCGGCACACCAGAGATTCCTCAGGTTTGTCGTGGAAAATCGACATTTTCAGTTTGTGGCTCTTCCGTTTGGCCTTACCTCGGCTCCAAGGGTTTTTACCAAGGTGTTGGCAGGAGTGAGGGCCACCCTCAGAGCCAGGGGTATTCGCGTCGTGCCCTATCTGGACGATCTTCTCATCCTGGCGTCTTCCCTCAGTCAGGCGCCGCTGGATACCAGAACCGTGGTGTCCACTCTGGAGAGTTTCGGTTGGGTGATCAACTATCCCAAGTCCTGCCTCACTCCCTCCAGGGTGGTGGAGTTCCTGGGAATGTCTCTGGATACTTCTCAGGCCAGGGTGTACCTCCCCCGAGCCAAGGTTCTTCTGATTCAGGAATTGACTCAGCGTCTCCTATCCATCCCCCGCCCGTCCATCTGGCTAGGGATGCGTCTGGTGGGATTGATGGTGGCATCGTTCGAGGCGGTTCCCTTTTCCCAGTTTCACACGAGGACGCTCCAGCTCCATCTCCTGGCGGCCTGGGACGGGTCCCCGCTGTCATTGGATCAGTCCTTTCTGATGTGGTCCTCGGGTGCGGTGTTCCCTTCGTTGGCGGCTGAAACCAAGCAATCTGACGAGGGGCAGGTCTTTTCTGACCCCTCATTGGGAGACGGTCACCACTGATGCCAGCCTGTCAGGTTGGGGGGGGATTTTGGAAGGATCTTCAGTTTCAGGGACTGTGGGGGCCTCAGGAGGCTCACGATCCCATCAATGTTCTGGAGCTGAGAGCCATCAGGTTGGTTCTGGCTCACTTGACTCATCAGTTAAGGGGACTATCGGTTCAAATTCGGTCGGACAATCGGACGGCGGTCGCCTACATCAATCACCAGGGAGGGACTCTCAGCAGGCGTGCCCTCAGGGAAGTGTCTTTGATCCTGGATTGGGCAGAGGGCAATGTCCCATGCATCTTGGCAGTGTACATTCCGGGAGTGGAGAACACGGAGGCGGACTCCCTGAGCAGGGGTTCATCTCGCCGGGGGGGAATGGTCGCTCAGCCCCAAGGTGTTTCGGTCGCTTTGCCACCGGTGGGGGACTCCGGAGGTCGACCTCTTTGCGTCTCGTCACAATCACAAGCTTCCGGCATTTGTGTCTCTCTCGCGGGATCCGCTGGCTCTGGCAGCGGATGCCATGTCTCTGAACTGGAGGGATCTGGGGTTTCTATACCTGTTCCCTCCGTTTCCCATGGTGGGCAAAGTGGTGCGCAAGCTGGCCCTAGAGGGCGCGTCAGCAATCCTGGTGGCTCCAAGGTGGCCAAGACAGATTTGGTCCGCAGACGTGGTAAGGTTGGCTGAGGATCAGTTAGTTCTGCCCCTTCTGCCGGATCTACTCACTCAGGGTCCACTGCTCTACCCCAATTTACCAACGCTGGCTTTGACGGTGTGGCTGCTGAAACCTCCATCTTGAAGGAGGAAGGTCTTTCTGATGCTGTCATTCAGACTCTGGTTAGGGCTAGAAAGAAGTCTTCCTCTGCCATCTACTATAGGATTTGGAGGTCTTATATTGATTGGTGTGAGGTCAGGGCCTTGCCTTGCAGGGCGTTTTCTATCCCTAGGGTCTTGGAATTTCTGCAACATGGTCTGGACCTAGGTTTGCAGCTTAGTACGCTGAAAGGGCATGTTTCTGCCCTGGCGGTTTTCTTTCAAAGGTCTTTTGCTCTTCATCCTCTGGTTAAGACTTTTTTCCAGGGGGTTACGCATGTGCGGCCTCCTAGGAAGCCTTTGCTCCCAGTTTGGGAGTTGAACTTGGTTCTTTCTGTCTTGCAGGGTCCTCCTTTTGAACCTTTGCAGGATATTGCGCTTTCTGCACTTACTCAGAAGGTTGTTTTTCTGGTTGCCGTCACTTCTGTTCGGCGTGTTTCGGAGTTGGCGGCCTTGTCCATTAAGGCCCCTTACTTTGAGAGGCATCAGGACAAGGTTGTTTTCCACTTCAAGCCAGATTTCTTTCCTAAGGTGGTCTCTGCTTTTCATCTTAATCAGGATATTGTTCTACCCTCCTTGTGTCCTAAGCCTAGCAATGACAAGGAGAGGGTTTTGCATTCTTTGGATGTGGTTCGCTGTGTGAAGTACTATTTGGTGGCTACTTCCCCTTTTCGTAGGACTGACGCCCTTTTTGTGGTGCCCTCTGGGCCTAGGAAAGGTTTGGCTCCCGCCAAGTCTTCCATTAGTAAATGGATTCGCCAGGCCATTGTTGGGGCCTATTCTGCTAAGGGGAAGATTCCCCCTTTTCGTGTTACTGCTCATTCTACTCGTGCTGTTGGGGCGTCCTTGGCCTTCCAGCAGCAGGCTTCTGTTGAGCAGGTTTGTAAGGCTGCTACTTGGTCTTCGGTTCACACTTTTTCCAAGTTTACAAGATTGATGTGCGGGCCTCAGCGGGTGCTGTTTTTGGCCGCAAAGTTCAGCAAGCTGCAGTGGTTTATGTTTGTGCCTTGTTGCCTTGTTTTTGGATCCCCGCCCTTTATGGACACTGCTATTGGATGCCCCACATGTAATGAATGTCTTGAAGCTGGGTGTGTGACATACTTAGAATAATACCATTTTGTGAATACTCACCTGTAAAATGGGTATTATAAGTATGTCACACACCCCGCTTCACTCTGCCCTTTTGTTTTCTGGATCCTTTATATGGTGAACCTTTGTTAGTTTTTAATTGGCTTTCCTGGTCCCTTTACCTTACTGCTATCTTTATACTGGGGAATGAGTGGGAGGTCCCAGGTATTTATGGGCCGGGAGGGTCTTACCTTTTTTTATTGACATCTCTGCAAGATCGCCATCTACAGGTCAGTATACCCACATGTAATGAATGTCTTGAAGCGGGGTGTGTCACATACTTATAATATCCATTTTACAGGTGAGTATTCACAAAATGGTATTTTTGTAAAATACGTTATTTTGTAAGTTTGTATCGCCTTGAAACTTCAAGTTTTTCAATAAAGCAGCAACTTTCATCATAGAAAACCAATATCTATTATACTTCAGTATGTAGATTTGAAGTTGGTGACCTAAGCAATATAGAATGTTTCTTGCTTTCAAAATTGACTGTTACTTGCTCTTCTTTATTTCATGTCCAAAAAAAATAAATGTTACAAACAACATAAAATTCTTCAGAACACATAAAAACAAAAAGTTGAGAAACTACACACCGTCATAATAATTTGGAACATTATCCGCTTTCTGAAAAGGAGCACATAAATATCACAATTGACTGGCAAACTGGAAAAAAAATCTGATGTAATTGAACATTTCCATTATCGTTACAAAACTGCAAACTGCAAGTTTGTAGTTGCAGCTTGCCATGTAGAAAATCTAAATGTTGTAGAAATTATTTCCTTTTGGAAGGAATTATTTGCACCCTATTGCAACAAATAATAAATCAGAAAACTCTCCTACCCACTGAAAGAACTTAGATGCAGCTGTCTGAGGTAAAATAGTAAAAAATCTGTGAATATTTTATATATATATATATATATATATATATATATATATATTTTTTTTTTTTTTTTTTTTTTAAAGTAAAATCGACCATAATCAGTGCCGCATTTGTATGAGGCTGGTTGAGGCGGCTGCCTTAGAAGGCGGGATACAGTTGAAAGCAAGGGGCAGCGAATTACCGCTCCAGCTTTTAAGATGCTGCTCTCCTATTCAATAATCCTCGTAATTAGAATTTCATTGACAAGCCTCCTGCTGTCTTTCTATGTGTGTGGGGAAGGAAGGGGATGCTTGACAGGGAGGTGTAAACTGGAATAGAATAGTGACTACTTTGGAGTAAGAATCCTGCAGAAGGGGGTGTAACGTTGAGGTAGAGGGCTAATTCAGCTTTCTGCTGGGGGGGGGGGTGTAAAGCTGGGAGGAAAGGCTGTTGTGGGGGTCATGAGTGTAAGTCTAGGGAGTAAGACTGCTATTGGGTAGGTGAATGTAGGACTGAGGAAGAGGAGTAAAGCTGTATGCTATTTTGGAGATAAGTGTAGGTCTTTGCTTTGAGAGATGGGGAGTGCAGGGCTAGAGGAGAGGTAAAGCTGTTTGCTATGGGGGGTTAGTGTAGAGCTAGGGGCTGTAGAGGTAAATCTGTTCTGGCGGTGACTATAGTGCTGGGGAAGAGGGGTAAAGCTATCTGCTGTGGGGGGGGGGGTGTAGGGCTGGAGTCAGAGGAGTAAAGCTCCCTGCTTTAGGGGGTGCGATGGTAAAGGTAGGGTTGGCTGAGTGTAGGGCTGGGGGAGAGAATTAAAACTTTCTGCTGTTGGGGGGTTGAGTGTAGGACCGGGGGGGAGAGGTAAAGCTCTCTGTTGGGGGGTGAGTAAAGCTCTTTGTTGTTGGTGAATGGGTTTAGGTTTGGGGGAGAGTGGTAAAGCTTTCTGCTGTGGGGGTGGTGTGAGTAGGTCTGGGAGACAGGTCTGGTTTTAGGGGGGCTTGATTGTATGGCTGGCAGGAGAGAGGGGGAGGAGTTAAGTATAGGGCTGAGGGGGCAAGGGTAAAGCTGCTTGGTTGGGGTTGCAGTTGGGGGTGGTTGTAAGGTTGGGTGGAATAAGGCTGCCTGCTGTCATTGATGTAAGGCTGTTGGAAAGGGGGAGTTTTCCAGGCCTGGGTATGGACTACTCTGTGCTCTAGCTTGGTACAGTTTATACTGTGATTTCTCTAGGCACAGTTTATACTGTGATTTCTCTAGGCACAGTTTATACTGTGATTTTTCTAGGCACAGTTTATACTGTGATTTCTCTAGGCACAGTTTATACTGCGATTTCTCTGGGTACAGTTTATACTGTGGTTTGGTCTCTTCTATACAGATGTGTTTGGGGGACCGTCCTGCAGTCCCGCACATGTACCTTAAAGTCTAATGCTGGTCCTGCATGCTGTAGTCTGTTGCGGTAAAAGTCTGTTCCTCACTCCACACACTGTTACGTTCACCCAAATGTAGTTACCCATTTATAATAAAGTGCAAACATGCTGTTCTTCATTAATAATCTGACACACTTTGTACATAACAGCCCCAGTTTTAGGCTGAGTGATAATTAGCATAAAGATTAGTGAACAAGTACTGTTTATAACCTGCTGTGTGAGGAGATATGTATTAACCCCTAAGCGCTGATCGGTGACCTTTTGTGGAGGAACCTCATTTGATTTCTGATTAGCATGAATTGTTGGTGGCAGGATCACCAGTCTATGAAAAATGGCAACAAGGTGGAGTGATACTATTAAGTGATTTAGAAAGCTCCTGCACTTATCACATATATTTGGACATTTGATTAATAGTGATTGTAAAGGTTATAGCGCAGTGTTTATCTATTATAACGATTAGTGATTAAAATCATTGCTGTACACCAAAATGTGTTTGGCAAACCGCTCTAATGCTCTACAATGAGGAGTGCCAGCAGGCACATCCCTCACTGCGTGCGCACAGCTCAAAGATTGAAGAGAAATGGTTGACGGTATCAAAATGTTTCCTAGGGCTGCCTTAAAATATTAATGTATTTGATTTCATGGGGATTGCATGTATTATGAGGATTAAAACACCCCTAAGAAGGGGAGTATAGTTTTTTTTTGTTTTTGACTGAAGTTCACTTGTTAAACAGAGATGACTGCCCATAGGCCAGAACATTACTGTCCACTAGTATTTAAGCCTGACCGCTAAAATGACTTGAGCATCCACATTTACACATTTAAAGTTATCATGGTTAGGTCCCTAGAAATATTCACAATCAAGCATTACTATTTACCTCTCTGTGCTCACAAGACTATTTGTGTTCAATAGTGTTTGCTGTTATGTTGGGGGTTCCTATTGGCTGGCCCATGGGTGGCCACTTTAGGACACCTTGCAGCTGCTGATCCTCCAGAAATATGGAAATGTGAATACAATGCCCCATTTTGGGCAATTTTCTGGGACCTAACAATTGACTGGCATCAAATCAGGATGCTGAGGGAATAAAATGTCCCTGTTGATAATTTGCATTTAAGTCTGCTTTAAAGCATCACAATATGACCCCCCCCCCCCCCCCTCGCCACTCTCCCGTGGTGCTGAGGCAGGATGGAGGGGTTACAAAGAAAAAAACCTTACCTGATCCTCGGGCCAGCGCTGCTCCTCCAACACTCCCAATCTTGGGCGCCGCCATCTGGCCCTTGGATGAGGTAACAGTAGGGTGGTAGAGTGTGTGTGTGTCATATTGTGACTAGTATTCCACTTTAAGTAGAAAGTACAGATTAAAACATTTTTGCTCTACTTTCCTTTTTCTTTCCATTTTATAGGTTACAGATCAATCCCGTATTGACAAAAGCAGTGATGGGGACAGGCCAGAGAGAATACACCAATGCTTTGAATGCAACCACTATTTTGCATCAGCTTCCATGTTAGCTGAACATAATAAAGAAACGCATGGAAAAGAAAGAATACATGTGTGCCACCTCTGCAATAAAGCTTTTAAAAGAGCATCCCATTTAAGAGTAGGTTTCCTTCTTGCTTTTGTCAGTCTATTGGTTTTCTCTCTTCGTAGTCAAAAATGTGATTATTTGGAATGTATTTGTCACATGAAAACTATGCAGTTCAGCTACTTAAAGTTGTTCCACCCACCCAGTTTGTATTTTCACCACTTCACTCGAGTCCCCAGGACCATCAGCGTAATAAAAAGCTTCAAAGGAATAGTGAAAGTATCACAAAGAACCTCTAAAATGGTGGTGGTTAGTGGCACCTTACAGCACTCTTAGCAGAGTTCAGTGTGTATTTAGTCTGAAATCTATAAAATAAAAAGCTACCATGCAACTGGTGGCACCAGCTGGCAGCCATTTTAGGAGAGCCTGTGTCTTAGTAAGAAGGTAGCAACATATCACAATGAAGGACAGCATGAGACAGCAGAAATTGGAGATGTTCCTGGGTCTAAGACTAGATAGTATTGGGAAGCCATAAGATTTGTGTACAGTAGACTTAAATTAATCCTATACCTCGATAGGAAGTTTATCACCCTCCATATCCAGCCTAGTGAACCAACACAGTCTGTGTTTCTTCTTTTTCTAAAGCTTTTGCCCAATATTCATAAAAACACTGACCGGATGTGGTTTGCTTTCGAATGGTCAGCCATACTGCTCCCTGGTGCTTTCCAGCGAGGATACATTCAGTTAAACACAGTTCATCCTTATCAGTTATAATAGCTGCAATAAATCTGAAAGCACTACAAGCTTAACTGTCATTAAGTGGCAGTTTACCTTGGAACTGAATTAGTTGGAATATGGCTGCCATTTGACATCATACTGCTTCCTTTAGGCTGTTTTGGGGCACTGGCTTGGGGGTAGTAGGTGATGACAAAAACTTTTTATTTGGGTATGTGGAAAAGGGTCTTGCATTTGGTATGCTGATATTTCTGAAAGATTGTAGAGACAATCCAAAACCTAATAAAACACCTCACATGCGTTTTACCACTTTGCCTACTACCACCAAATTCCCCAGTTGCTCAGAATAGGTTTATATAGAATAATTACCTTCCCCATGCAAGGAATACAGAGACCATGTATGTATGACTACACGGATGTGGTTCTGCATGGGGGTCATGGTGGCCCACCCAGGTGGCTCATTGTCACCCACCCAGGTTTTTTTACGGATATCTTAATACATTCATAAGTTAAAAATAAACTTCTGCTTGGTTAAAAAAATGCAACAGTCCTAGAATGTTTCTAATTACTACATGTAAAAATACCTATTGCTATTAAATGGATACTGTAAATTTGCTAGCCTTTCCCTGTACATAGTTTGGTATGTATTGTATGCATTGACTTAATTATTTCATCTCTTAACAGGATCACATGTTAACACACCAACCTGGACCCTCCCGAAGCTCTCAGCTACCTAGATTATTTAAGTGTGATACATGTGAAAAGGCTTTTTCTAAACCAAGTCAGCTTGAAAGGCATAGTCGCATTCACACAGGTATTTGAGATTTACATTTTGAAAAGCATACATAAAGCAAGCTTTATGATTACAATTAATAGTATATTTTAGTGCTTTATTTGCATTACATGTTTAAGTGCCAATAGGTTTCAAAATATATTTTTTATTCAAAATAACTCTTCAAAACCAAAACTTAGTGAGCAAAGATAACCTAAAGGCATTGTCCAGGCATTAGCCCATTGTGTAGAGCTACACCTGGCAATTTTTACATTCATTTCCAGCTTGTGATTCAAGTGAACCTGGCATGTGCACTGTGAGTCCATCATGGCAAAATGTGTCATTTGCACCGCACTTCATTTCAAGAATTTCCCTTTTGCAATCAAAGTCATGCTGGAACTACAGAAGAAGTGGAACTAAAGTATTTTGCACAGAATAGAATTGTACTCCTTCTATCTGTCACCCTTCATATGCTGAGATTTATTTTTCAAAGCAAAGCAAAACCAATTTTTGGGTGCTCTGCTGATCCAGCCGCTACACTCCACTCGCTCCACACACACACACACACACAACCGGACAACGCTGCCGGCTCAGCGGTGGCCTAGTTTTAAAAAATAAATGGGGTTCCTTCCCGAAACCTTTTGAAATCTCTGATTGGCTGATGCATCCCCGCTTTTCTGGGTTTCCCCCCGACGCCAGTTCAAACAGGCTAGGTGCGGGGGGCACGCGCAGCTACAGGACACCCAGCATCATGGGAGACACCCGGTAAAGGTGAGTATACTGGTGACCCAGGGGGTTTCTCATAAGTAGGTAGGCTAGTGGCCGGCCCTGGAGTCTTTAATTGCTAGTCTGGTCTGGAAAGAGTACAGCTGCTCACCTCAGATTGGCTCTGTTGCACTTTGAGTGTCCACCCCTTATAAGCATCCCAGCAGTGACCAGTCACTTGGTGCAGCCCTGTTTCCAATCAATGATGGAGTCTGCTCTTTCATGACTGGAAGCAGCGGCATGCAACTGGAGGGGTTGTATGCAATCAGCACCAAAGTTGATAGCCTGCAGGACAGCAAGGAATAAATTCTGCCAGAAATAGACCCAGTATAGACTTTTTTATTTTAGACCATACCAGTCCCTTCAATGATTCACCTGAATCTGGCACTAACACCTTGGGGTCGATTCAGAGCCTGGTAAGAAAACTCACTTATTTTCAGAAGAGAAAACTGCCATTGACTTTCATTGTTTACCTTGAGGCTGATTCAGAGCCAGGGGAAAATTTACACCTGGTAGGCCATGAAAGTCACTGGCAGTTTTCTCTCCTAATAAATGAGTGAAAATTCTCATCTGGCTCTTAATCAACCCCAATGTATTAGTGCCAGATTCAGGTCCTTTTAAAAGTTTGATTTGATTCGTGTGTACATTAAGCCAGCTCTAATCCTACATACCTGATGGCCCAATAACAGACGAACTATCCAGAATTTGGTTGCAGTGAACCAGCTAAAGGCATTCTGTGGAATAATGCCCTTTCATTGTGCTCAAAATAATTACAAGTCTTTCCTTTGGCGGCAGTGTCTGTATCTGAAATCAGTGTCTTGTTGCAGCGTTGTCATGAGCTGTCCATTTGCAGCAATAAGCAAGGATACGCAGCATGGACCTGCAAAATAAATAAATCTGACTCTTTAAAGAGGAACACCACCCAGAATTTTCCCTTTCCCAGGTGGTGTTCCTCTCGTTCCGAATTGGTATGCCCCGTTGTGGGTATCTCTGTGGATCGCCAAGAAAACTCACCTTTCTGGCGATCCCATGGCACAGATGAGCAGCCAGCACACTCAGCTTCATCCAGCTTTTTACAAGCCACTTTGAGGTCAGAGCTGTGGAAGGGCTGAATGGATGTAGGTGCTCCACTAGCTACATCCCAGCTCACCTCTAGTTGTTGGGGTGATCCCATGGCATAGGTGGGCATCCAGTTTTTAGTAGCTACTTAGATGTCAGAGCTGTGGGAGGCCTGAATAAATCTAACTGCACCTCCGGCTACATCCCCACTCACCTCTAGCTGTTGGGCGTACCCGCAACAGCCATTCACAGTTCCATGCCTAGTTAAAGATATAGCTGGTGCATGTGCCATTGGATTCCCAGCTAGGTGCGTTTACTCATCGATCACCAGGATTTTACTCAGAGGGCATCCCAAAAGTCCCTGCAAAATAAAGTGGATAGCACTTCCTTTCCTTTTTGGAAGAGGTCCTTGCACGTGGCTGTGTGTGTGACCTATCGGGCTGAGAGAGACAAGAGGGGTGTCATGAAGAGCCAGTCACATAAGACCTTCCTGACTTTGTGAGATCCGAGCATGCACTCTGGTATGTCTCTTTATAATGTAGTAATACATTCTTTTCCAAGTCATCCTTCAGCTTGACCACGTGGAGAGATTATGCTCCACCCCCTGGGAGGAAACACAAAACAGGAACAGAGTTTAAAAGCCCCACCCCTTCCTCCCCACTTCAGTTCTTTGTTTTTACTCCCTGGGAAACCTTGGGACAGAGTGTGTGCTGATGTTTCTTAGTAAACGGCCAGTTTATTGTTTTAGTTTATTGTTTTATAGCCTCCATAGTTTGGAATTAGCCAGCTGCACCAGATATAACCCACAGGAGACCCTGTTGGAGACTGCATGCACCTGGGGCTATATCCCTCATAGCTTATGGGAACAAGCACAGACAATGCAAAATCCCCTTTTTAAATCCTGCTCCATATAGGAAGCAGGTGCGCTGGTTGATCTGCCGCTCTGGGAGTAATCCCTGAGAAAGGTTGCGGTTTAGGTAAATAGTTCGCTATTTGTGAGCTATTTCCCTCCATTTTTTCAAATTCGGAGTTGTGGCGGTGACGTCATATGCGTCGTTTCCGGTTTTTGGCAGGAAGCCGGAAATTCAACCAGCATGGTTAAGCTGAGCCGGCGCAGGTAGCGTCGGATCAGTTTAAATTCAGGGACAGCGGCAGCAGCAGCATCCAGCCGAGCTCCCACGGACCCCACCAACGCTGAGGCAGACACTGCAGTGGAGGCAGTCATGTCGGAGACACCCGACGGAAGCCAGCACGTGGTAGGAGATACCTGCCAGCATGTATAGTGATATATTATATGTATATAATGCAGGGGTAGTATGCATTTTTGCCTTATGTGTGTGTGTATATATATATATATATATATATATATATATATATATATATATGTGTGTGTATGGATGTGTATATATATATATATATATATGTATATATTTAGGTATGGTTAGTTATACTGGTTATGTGGTATATATGCATACAAATATTTATTCTAAGTATGTCACACACCCCGCTTCAGATAGTCATTACACTTGGGTTATACCGACCTGTAGAGGGCGATCTTGCAGAGATGTCATGAAAAAAAGGGAGGTACCTGGTACCTCCCACTCATTCCCCAGTCTTTCATCTCTGCAGACGGCGAGCAAGTCAGAAGATGGATGTCTCCTCCTTGCAGGTAGCCGCGGTAACTCACGGCCCGCTTGTTAGTCTATTTCTGCCTGGACCCCCTTTCTTAGTATTCACCTTGCCTCCCAGCCTAGGCTGCTGGTCCGGGCAAGGGTAGACAGCACCTAATGGTGCTTAGGAGCTACGCTCCACCGTGAGACCCCATACTGAGGGGTAGGCGGTTTTGCCGGTTTGGTGATCCCGTTTCGGTGCCCTTCCACCTTCCAGCGTGGATTCCCCCTCTCCCGGATTGCCCTTGCTCCTTAGAGGGGGGGGCAGTGTACGGGTCCCCTTTTCTCCCTTAATGTGTGTTTGTCACAGCTGTGTGTGTGTGTGTGATTCACTGGGTGCATTTTTAATGGTACTCAGCCGGCGCTGGCTGTGCCGCAGCGCCAGGCGTTGTGGCAGCTTCGGCGGTGGAGCTTCTTCCCCTCAGTTGCGGTTGGTAGGGGGGCGGGGTCTCCGGCCGGAGCGGCGTTGTTCTCAGGGGAGGGGGGCGGGGCCGGGCGCGAACCGTGCCGGCCCACCCTTCTTCTCCCTCTGCTTCTCGGGTTCTCGCCTCTGGCAGGACGGATGCCATCTTCCTCCGTGAGTGGCCCTTGGGGCCCCATTACTTTCATGACCTGCATATATATATGTATATATATATATTTCTGGTGTTATTGCAATATCAGTATGACTGCATTGTGTGTGCTTGGGCATGATTGAGGTGCTGAATAGCCCTGTATTCTGTCTTCCTAGTGGACCCTTGTTGGATCCTAAAGGGTCCTCCCGGTCCTAGGGTCCCTGGTTTAATTAGGAACTCCCCATAAATCCCACTCGGGACACAGAAGGGGCATCCCGGGTTGCTTATATTGCGTAATTTCCTTGGGTATTGCGACTACCAATAAAATCACCATATGGAGGCTTCCCAGGATACCGGGGTCGGGCTCCCCTCGGGGCAACCCCGGCAGTGTTTGGGGTGTGGGGCATCCCTTACAGGGGATGATGTTTTCCTTTGCATACCATGTGCGCAGCAGACTATTACGCGGCAGTCCAGATCCCAAGCGTCTGGTTCTGCGCCGCCGGTCCCTTCTCCTACCCCTCCCCGTCTGACCCGTACCCCGTGTGATGTTGTCACGAGTGGGGAGTTGCAATCTGAGGTGTGTGCCAGATTGTCCAATCTTGAAAAATTATTTTCTAGCGCTGTGGCCAGAAAGGTCTCGGCTAAGAGAAAGCACTTGTCCCCAGCCACGCTGGCTTCTGATTTTGAGGAGTTTGATTCACTGGACTGGTCTCATTACCCCCCGCTAGAGGAAGGGGAGCTTTTTGAGGAGTCGGATGGTTCTGACGATCAGCAGTTTGTTGGCGCTGATGCCGAGCGGGGTCAGGGGGATTCTTTGGATACCCCTAAGGTCCTGGCTCATATGTTTGAGGTTCTGGCAATCGCTCCTCCTGAAGTGACTCTTCCGCAGAAGGGGGAGTTCTTTTGAGGAGGCTAAGCCGCACTTAGAATTCCCTAATCAAAGGCATTTCGATGGCATTATTCTTAAGGAATGGGAGAGGCCTACTCGGCTTCCGGGTGTCCCTCCGGGTTGGGATAAGAAATATCCCTTTCCAGTGGATGCGGTGAAGCGCTGGTCATCCCCTCCCAAGGTGGACGCCCCTGTTTTGGGGTTGTCTAGCACATCTGTCTTGCATTCTCCCGACTGTTCTACTCTCAAGGACGGTGAGGACAAACGCATTGACCAGATGGCTTGTCACGGTTTTGCCAGTGTCGGGTCGGCCTTGCGGCCTGTTTGTGCTTCAGCACTTTTAATAGTGGCTTCTAGGTCGGTTGTCAGGGACCTGTTGTCTACCGCCAGGCTTGACCCGGCTAGTGATGAGTTCACCGCCCTTAAGCGGTGCGAATTGTTTTTGTCATTTGTGCTAGCCGCCCTGGATGACACCATGGTGATGTGTAGTAGAACTTGCTGGTGGCTATTCGACAGGCGGTTTGGTTGCGCCAGTGGGCGGCTGATTTTGTGTCCAAAAAGTCTCTTACGGCTCTTCCTTTTCTGGGCTTGCGGCTCTTTGGAAAAAAATTGGATTTGGTCGCAAAAGGAGGTAGGTTACCTCAGCGAAAGAAGCAACGTCGTCCCTTTCGGGGGGCGGCTTCATTTACCCCTTCCCTTCGTGGGGCCAGAGCTGGACGGGGATCGGCTGTCTTCCCCTCCAGAGGTGATCCCTGGAACAGAGGAAGAGGATATGCCCGTCCAGGTCACAGCTGGGGCTCCAAGCCCAAAGCCGCTGCTAAGCCGGCTCAGCAATGAGGGGGCGCCCTCACCCTCGCGGGTGGGGGGATGGCTGCGACACTTCTCCCAGGTCTGGGACCAGGAGGTCTCGGACAGATGGATTCGGGAAGTGGTGTCTTCTGGTTACAAACTGGAGTTCGAAATCCGGCCTCCTCCCAGATTCTTCAGGTCTCGTGTGCCCTTGGATCCTCTGGCCGCGCAGGGGCTCCGGGCGGCAGTAAAAGATCTGCTGGACATGGCTGTCATCTGCCCGGTGCCTCCCTCAGACCGGGGCCTGGGATACTATTCCAATCTGTTTACGGTGCCCAAGAAGGATGGCTCCGTTCGTCCCATCCTGGATCTGAAGTTTCTCAACAGGTTTATCCGTCCCAGGAAGTTCCGCATGGAAACTCTGCGCTCTGCCATAAATTCACTTCGGCAGGAGGACTTCATGACGTCCATAGACATCAAGGATGCTTATCTGCATGTTCCAATCTTCCCCGCGCATCAGAGATTTCTCAGGTTCGTGGTGGAAGATCGGCATTTTCAGTTTGTGGCCCTTCCGTTTGGCCTTACCTCGGCTCCAAGGGTTTTCACCAAGGTGCTAGCGGGGGTGATGGCCTTCCTCAGAGCCCAGGGAATCCGCATCGTGCCTTATCTGGACGATCTTCTTATTATGGCATCCTCTCTCGGCCAGGCGGAGCTAGATACCAGGACTGTGGTAGCCACCCTGGAGAGATTCGGCTGGGTGATCAACTATCCCAAGTCCTGCCTCTCTCCGTTCAGGGTGGTGGCGTTCCTGAGAATGTCTCTGGATACTTCTCAGTCCAGAGTGTTCCTCCCCCGGCCCAAGGTTCCCTCGCCCGTCCATTCGGCTGGGGATGCGACTGGTGGGATTGATGGTGGCTTCAATCGAGGCGGTTCCCTTTGCCCAGTTTCACACAAGGACGCTCCAGCTCCATCTCTTGGCGGCCTGGGACGGGTCCCCGCTGTCATTGGATCAGTCTTTTCTTATGTCCCCCCGGGTTCGGCATTCCCTTTGGTGGTGGCTGGAACTGAGCAATCTGATGAGTGGCAGATCCTTTCTGACCCCTCGTTGGGAGACGGTCACCACGGATGCCAGCCTGTCAGGTTGAGGGGGAATTTGGAAGGATCTTCAGTTTCAGGGACTGTGGGGGCCTCAGGAGGCTCACGATCCCATCAATGTTCTGGAGCTGAGAGCCATTAGGTTGGTTCTGGCTCACTTGACTTATCATTTACAGGGCTTACCGGTTCAAGTTCGGTCGGACAATCGGACGGTGGTCGCCTACATCAATCACCAGGGAGGGACTCGCAGCAGGCGTGCACCCAGGGAAGTGTCTTTGATCCTGGCTTGGGCAGAGAGCAATGTCCCATGCATCTCGGCGGTGTACATTCTGGGAGTGGAGAACATGGAGGCGGACTCCCTGAGCAGGTGGGGAATGGTCGCTCAGCCCCAAGGTGTTTTGGTCGCTTTGCCACCGGTGGGGGACTCTTTTGCCTCTCGTCACAATCACAAACTTCCAGCGTTTGTGTTTCTCTCGCGGGATCCGCTGGCTCTGGCAGCGGATGCCATGTCTCTGAACTGGAGGGATCTGGGGTTTCTGTACCTGTTCCCTCCGTTTCCCATGGTGGGCAAAGTGGTGCGCAAGCTGGCCCTAGAGGGCGCATCAGCAATCCTGGTGGCTCCAAGACGGCCAAGACAGGTTTGGTTCGCAGACGTGGTAAGGTTGGCAGCGGATCAGTTAGATCTGCCCCTTCTGCCGGATCTGCTCACTCAGGGTCCACTGTTCTACCCCAATTTACCAACGCTGGCTTTGACGGCGTGGCTGCTGAATCCTCCATCTTGAAGGAGGAAGGTCTTTCTGATGCGGTCATTCAGACTCTGGTTAGGGCTAGAAAGAAGTCTTCCTCTGCCATCTACTATAGGATTTGGAGGTCTTATATTGACTGGTGTAAGGTCCGGGCCTTGCCTTGCAGGGTGTTTTCTATCCCTAGGGTTTTGGAATTTCTGCAACATGGTCTGGCCCTGGGTTTGCAGCTTAGTACGCTGAAAGGGCATGTTTCTGCCCTGGCGGTTTTCTTTCAAAAGTCTTTTGCTCTTCATCCTCTGGTTTTTACCTTTTTCCATGGGGTTACGCATGTGCGGCCTCCTAGGAAGCCTTTGCTTCCAGTTTGGGATTTGAATTTGGTTCTTTCTGCTTTTCAGGGTCCTCCTTTTGAACCTTTGCAGGCTATTGCTCTTTCTACGCTTACTCAGAAGGTTGCGTTTCTGGTTGCCATCACTTCCGTTCGGCGTGTATCGGAGTTGGCGGCTTTGTCCATTAAGGCTCCTTACTTTAAGAGGCATCAGGACAAAGTTGTTTTCCTCTTCAAGCCAGATTTTCTTCCTAAGGTGGTTTCTGCCTTCCATCTTAATCAGGACATTGTTCTACCCTCCTTGTGTCCTAAGCCCACCAATGACAAGGAGAGGGTTTTGCATTCTCTGGATGTGGTTTGCTGTGTGAAGTACTATTTGGTGGCTACTTCTTCTTTTCGTAGGACTGACGCCCTTTTTGTGGTGCCCTCCGGGCCTAGAAAGGGTTTGGCTCCCGCCAAGTCTTCCATTAGTAAATGGATTCGCCAGGCCATTGTTGGGGCCTATTCTGCCAAGGGGAAGGTTCCCTCTTTTCGTGTTACTGCTCATTCTACTCGTGCCGTTGGGACGTCCTGGGCCTTCCAGCATCAGGCCTCTGTTGGGCAAGTTTGTAAGGCTGCTACTTGGTCTTCTGTTCACACTTTTTCTAAGTTTTACAAGGTTGATGTGCGGGCCTCAGCGGATGCTGTTTTTGCCCGCAAAGTTCTGCAAGCTGCAGTGGTTTAAGTTTGTGCATTATTGCCTTGTTTTGGAGTGCCCTTTATGGACACTGCTATTGGATGTCCCAAGTGTAATGACTATCTGAAGCGGGGTGTGTGACATACTTAGAATAATACCATTTTGTGAATACTCACCTGTAAAATGGGTATTATAAGTATGTCACACACCCCGCTTCACCCCGCCCTTTGGTATTCTGGATCCTTTCTATGGTGAACCTTTTTTACTGTTACTAGTTGTTTTGGCTCTTCCTGGTCCCTTTACTGCTGTCTTAATACTGGGGAATGAGGGGGAATGAGTGTACCAGGTATTTATGGACCGGGAGGGGCTCCCTTTTTTTCATGACATCGCCCTCTACAGGTCGGTATAACCCAAGTGTAATGACTATCTGAAGCGGGGTGTGTGACTTATAATACCCATTTTACAGGTGAGTATTCACAAAATGGTATTTTTCCTTATGCATTGTATGGGTATTTGTATATCACTGCATATTACATATATATGAGTATACATGGGTATATATAAGTTATATGTGTGTGTGTGTATATATAGATAGAGATAGAGATATATATATATATATATATATATATATATATATATATATGTATATATGTTATATGTATATATGTGCATATTTACATATGTTTTGCAGTGGAAGGGGTCCGGCTAAATATGCTTTTTTAACTTATGTTTTAGAGAGAGTCTAAATCTGAATATAAAAAGCATGTTAAGTCTACTAAGACAACCAAAAGATGTGAAGTTTGTAGTACCACACTTCCGGATACTTGTCTGCTATCCTCAGGGAAATTTTTACCTTGAAGCAACAATTGGCTTCAATGGAAAATGCCCAAAGGAGATTTGTAACCCATGATCAATGGTCACTTGCTACTGCACCCATTCCTAATATCAGTACAGAGAGCCAAGATAGGGGGGTTTCATTAGTGGGGTTAAATAATGAAACTGTTCCCTTAGCCCCTATACAAATTGAAGTTACTTCAGATCCGGGGGAAGAAGGGGAAGACCCAGAGTCCTCCCAGGATTCGCTGGATGAGGAAAGTCAGCCAGAGAGGGGGCATGTTAGTACAGGCTCCCTTTCTGAGGACGTATTATTATTATTGAAAGATATTTATGATACATGGGGCATCTCGCAGGAGGAGACAACCCTTTCACAGCAGGATGAAATGTATCGAGAAGTATTGATTGGAAAATCAGAAAGAGCTTTTCCAATCCATTCGGTTTTAAAGGATATGGTTAAAACTGAATGGGATAACCCGGAAATACATTTTTTTTCTGCCTAGAGCCTTAAAAAGAAAATACCCTTTTAAAGATCCCATTATAGATTTTTGGACAAAATGCCCTAAAGTTGATGCACCTGTTGGTCAAATGTCCAAAACCTCAGATTTAAGTTTTGAGGACATGGGTTCACTACGTGATCCTATGGATCGCAGAGGTGAGCATATTTTAAGAAGGGCTTGGGATGCTAATCTTTTTCAATTTAAACCAGCAATGGCTTCAGATGTAGTCCTGAGAAGTATGTCCAAATGGATAGACAACCTTAAGGCTCATATTGGGAATAGAGTTCCACCTCAAGATGTTATGGCAACTCTTCCTACATTATATATAGCTATGTCTTTTATAATACATGCTTGTCAACAAATTATCAGGGCCTCAGCCAGAACTTTGGCTTTAATAGCCTGTGCCCGCCGAGCAGTTTAGTTGAAAACCTGGCCTGGGGACAGTAGTTCTAAAAATAGACTATGTGCAATCCATTTTCAAGGAGGACAATTGTTTGGGGAAGACCTAGATAATATTCTGTCAAGGTCCACAGAATCAGGAAAGAAGTTTCCTACTAAAAAGAAGACTTATTCCTTTGGGGCGGCTAATAAGGGCAGACCAACGACTAGTCAGACCCACAGAAAGGCGGACACAAAGAAGCGCTGGAAATATTCCTTGGTGAACAAGGCGCCGGAAGGGCCTAGGCAGCAGTCCTGACAGCCCTCTTCAGGTGGGGGGAAGACTTTCCAGGTTTGTACCCGCTTGGAAAGAGATTACCCGAGATCAGTTTGTATTAAAAACGCTGGAAGAAGGGTATCATTTAGAATTTTCTTCCCTTCCCCCCATTTTCCTTCTTAAGTGACCAAGTTGCCAAAAGATCCCAAACAAAGGAGTGCTTTCCCATTAGTGTTGCAGGAACTCTTACAGAAAGAGGAGATAGAAATAATTCCAGAGAGAATTGGTACATTTGGAAAAAGCGATAAAGGACTTAAGGGATCTGGGTTGGATGGTAAACCTGGAGAAATCCAGTCTAGTTCCTTCACAGCAGTGCAAGTTTCTGGGGTTCCTAATAGACAGCACCCAGGGAAAGATAATTCTGCCAGAGGAAAAGGCTCTAAAGATAAAAAGTGAGGTGATAACATTGGTAAAAGAACCAAATACATCCCTAGGGGGAATAATGAAGGTGCTAGGGTTAATGATGGCAACAATTCCAGCAGTAAACTGGGCTCAGTTACAGATGAGAACACTGCAGGGATTCCTGTTAGAAAATTGGGACAAAAATCAAAAGTCACTGGACCAGTTAGTGAAGTTAAACTCAACGGTACTGAGAGAACTACTCTGGTGGACAGAGACCACGAATCTAACAAAAGGGAGAGAATGGAGACAGACCAATCCAGTGGTATTAACTATGGATGCAAGCAGTTGGGGTTGGGGGCCCATTTGGGGGTTCACCAAGGCCAGGGAAAATGGTCAAAAGTAATTTCAAGAAGGTCCTCAAACTTCAGGGAACTTCTAGCTGTAAAACTAGCATTAAACCATTTTCAGAAGGACATATGGGAAAAGAAGGTACAGGTAAGATCATACAATGCAACGACAGTGGCTTACCTAAACCTAAACCAAGGGGGGACAAAATCAAAGGTACTGACAGCACTAGCATTAAATCGGTTGATTTCCTTACAAAATCAAATAAAATCCCTGACAGCAATTCATTTGAGGGGAACTCTAAACACGCTAGCAGACTCCCTAAGTCGGGGAAAGGTGCATCAAACGGAGTGGTGTCTGAAGCAAGGCATATTCGATTTGATCACAAGTGTTTCGGGTCAACCTCAAATAGACCTGTTTGCAACCAAGGAGAATACCAAATGTCAAAGGTTTTTCTCCCTAGTGAAGGAGGAAGGTGCAGTAGCAATAGATGCACTTGCTCAAAAATGGAACTTTCACCTTGCCTATGCTTTTCCACCCTTCAGAATCCTGCCGCAAGTGATCCAGAAGGTGGCTCAAGAAAGAGCAAATGTGATACTCATAGCCCCATAAAAAGGGGTGTTCACACAGAGTAATAGAAACGTTACTTCAAAGCCGTAAGTTAACTACAAAAAAGATTTACGGAAAGGTATGGAAAACATTTTCTTCTTTTTGTGAAGTTAACAATCTGAAGGGAAAGGATATAGCTTCAGTGCTAGAATTTTTGCAAGAAGGATTTGAAAAGGGACTGGCAGTAAGTACTCTGAAGAGTCAAGCCTCTGCATTATCAGTTTTCCTGGAATGTAAACTTAGACAGAATGAACTCGTTAACCGTTCCAAATTCGTTTCAAATCTATTGTACATAAAAGGCCAGCTACATTTAAAGGCTTTCCTACCTGGGACTTGTCGATCGTTCTAAAAGGCTTGTTGGAACCTCCGTTTGAACCCCTAGAAGAGGTTTCAGAAAAATGGTTGTCCATGAAATTTTGTTTCTTGATAGCGATAACATCTGCAAGAAGGGTAAGTGAGCTTCAAGCATTATCTATCAAAGAAACTTATTGTGCTATACTACCAGATAAGGTAATCCTTAGGCCCAATCCAATGTTTTTACCCAAAGTAGTAACTTCAGACAACAGGTCGCAAGAGATAGTTCTCCCGACACTGCCTAATGCAGCTGGGAGGGAGGAAGATCTTTCGCTGCTTGATATCAAAAGAGCGCTGATTTTATATCTGGAAAGATCAAAAGACTGGCGCCTAGCAGAGCAAATGCTAGTAACTTTTAATGGGAAAAATAAGGGGTCAGCAGCCTCTAAGGCCACTATTGCCAGATGGATAAAACAGATTATCGCAAAAACATATGAAATTAAGGGAGTGATGCCTCCTGAAGTTTTAGCTCACTCAACAAGGGCTATGGTCGCATCCTGGGCAGAAAGAACTGGGGCTTCTATTGATGAAATATGTAAAGCTGCCATGTGGTCTTCACCCCACACCTTCCTTAAACACTATAGACTTGACCTACTGTCTGCAAAACATCAGTCCTTTGGAAGAAGTGTACTCCTTGCAGCATCCCACTCCTAAGGTTTAATTACTTGCCTAATCCTCTCCACGTGGTCAAGCTGAAGGATGACTTGAAAAAGCCTCCATTACTTACCGGTAACGTCCTTTTTAGGAATCCTTCAGCTTGACCGCTTATTACCCGCCCAGCAGTCAAGGGTTAGAGTACGGTTACTGTTCTATAACTGAAGTGGGGAGGAAGGGGTGGGGCTTTTAAAATATGTTCCTGTTTTGTTTCCTCCCAGGGGGTGGAGCATAATCTCTCCACATGGTCAAGCTGAAGGATTCCTAAAAAGGACATTACCGGTAAGTAACGAAGGTTCTTCTTGAAGCAATTTAATACATTTCCTTTTTCTTGGCATTAAAGAGTAACATTTTGAAAATATTTTTTTTCTATTTGTAATATTTTGTTGTTTCTTAAGAATCGCTAATAATGTCATTGTCTGAATAAATGTGAAGACCTCATGTCCTAATAATTCCCCTGTGCTTTCATCTTCCTAATAAGTGGCATTATGTAGAAAAAATGTTTGCAATGTTCTCAAAGAGGTTGTATATTCATGATGCTTTTTGTGAGATGTTACATATTCAACTGTAATTGCTCCAATTTTCTTTATACCAATTTTACTTTATACAAGCATACATTTAGACATATGGCCAATAGATGACAAAGAAGAAAAGTGCAGTTATTAGAACCAAAAAGTAGTGTCAGTTGAAGGAAATAATTAACACGCACTGTCAGGATTTTTTTCAAATACCATGTCATTTTTGTAAAATTGTATTTAAGTGACACCACACTTAAATCTTGTGTACAACAACTACAAGGATTGGGAGTAGGGTGGTCAGTAAGAAAATTGTGTGGCCTAAACTCCCCTGCCCTTGCTATTGTGGTTGCATAGCACAGGTTGCAGGTTACTTATATTTGTACTGAAGTTGCAGAACATCCACATTAGCAAAAACATGTTTTCTTCTGCTGTATTTTATGCAAAAAACAGGTCTCTTCAGCCTTTTCAAGTGCTAATTAAAAGCTTATAGATGTAATTACTTACCAGAATGCAAAGCCTAGCTTCCCGTTTTTTTACATATAGTAATAAGGGGTATTGCAAGTTAATGTTAGAATTTTAAAATTTACTCCCGGATTTTGGCAGACAGTGGAGGGAGTGACAAAAGGGATCATCAATGGAGAAATGGGAGGAGAGGTGGATTGTTTGCATGCATGTGGGAGTGTGTGCATGCTCGTGGAAGTGCATGCATGAGCATGGAAGTGCATGTGGGACTGTGTGCATGTGTGTGCATGCATGTGGGAGTGAATGTGGGAGTGTGTGCATGCACGTAGGAGTGCATGTGGGAGTTCGTGCATACATGTGGGGGTGCATGCATGAACATGGGAGTGCATGCGTGTGTTGGTATGCGTGCATGAGAGTGTGCATGCATGTGCGTGTTCACTGTTGCCTCGCAACAGGGAGAGAGGAATGGTGCGCAGCCAGTGTTTCTGATACAATGTCCTGGGCTCTTACAGACCCCACCCATTATGTTAAAGTGGACCTTCAGCATCATTTAATGAAAAGCCCAAACCCTTAAAAAACTATTCCCCAGCATCTAAAATTTATATATTTAACTTTTTTAATCATTTACTTTTTATTCTTTCCCTCACTGGCCTACAACTCTGTTCAGCATTCTAGGATACGGGCGCCGCCATCTTGGTTTAGTAGCATCACATACTGAGGAGAGAAGAGGGGTCAAAAGTGCAGGGGAGCGGGGATATAACTGTGCTTTGCACAGACAGAGCAGAGCTGGGGTCAGGAAAAGGTCAGCAATCCCAGAATGCAGAGCGACACAGTCAGAAGACACTTCCTGTTTGCAGGCTGCCTGCACCTCCATGGGCCGCCATCTTGGATGTTTAAAATCTCAGAAAATGCAATAGATGCAGGTAGGATGATTTTTAATGTTGGCAATCTGTATGTACAGCGTGGGGGAAACATATAAGATAGGCTCATATTTAGGGTGAAGGTCCGATTTAATTCTAATGCTTATGATTATGCAGGATAGTATCTAAGACCCACGTCCACTTTGTTTAGAATGGAAATCGTAAAGTGAATTTTAAACCTCTATACTTCTTCAATCGAAAAACGGAAGACAGTTTAGGACAGTACCAAATGTAGCCAACACAATGGTGTAATAATCAGCTTTGCCTGCTGTAACACTTTAAGAATAGATGGAGTGGTGCCAGTGTGTTTGTTTGGGGACCAACTCTATTCATTTTAATGTAGGGGTCATGACAAGACAATGGCATGCCAAGTCTGATTGGGGAATCCCCCCTCTATTGCAATAAATGGAGTGGGCGTGTGGAGGGTTGTGATTCCGTCCTAGAAAATGCAGATCAGGGTCTAGCACTGCAAAGCGGGGTCCTCGATCTCGGCAATCAATACATTTTACAACATCAGAGCTAGATGAAAGAGCTTTGGGGGACAAAAAGTGAATTCTTCTTTTTCTTATTCCTCTGGTCTCCTCCCAGCACCATTTCTCTGACTCTCCAGCCCTGCTACATTGCCCATATCTGTTATGAAGCTGAAGGGCACACCCTTCACCAGTGGTTTCCAGACTATTCCATAGGTATCCCCTCCAATTCATGCTTCGCAATGAATTGCATCGGTGAATGAATATTACCTGTGCAATTATCTGCAGAAATATTTGAAGCTGTGTGCGCCGCTTTCTTTTAACTGTCTGTCTGATATCATTTTGTAGTGTCATGATTTTGCATTTCTCCAGTGTGCTAATGATTATGTGGTAGTGGTGCTATGGTTTAACCCCATTTTCCTATCAATCTTGAGATTTGATCACTATAGTATGTGAAATATACGAAATTATGTTATTCAGCACCATCTTGCTCCATAGCATAGCTCTAGATACTACAATGTTCAAAGGGAATTCAATAGGAAAAGTCTGCCCTTACGAGCTAAAGAACTGTATCTATTTTTCTGTTTTAAAGATGAAATATAACCGCGCTGATATTTCTTAAAATTATTAAATTATTGAATTGTTATTGCTCAACGTGTGTTAATCCTTTACCCCTATGGATCCTAAATGCACATATTATTCCAAAAACACAGAGCAATCAATGATAAAACAACACACTTTAGGTCAGCTTTAACTCTTAAAACATTATATAAAAAAGTCCAAGCTTCTGGGGTGGTTCCCCAATCTGAGAGTATCCTCTAAGGCCAAGGATTTTAGTGACCTTCTATCACAGGAATGTTCAAAACACTGTAGCAAATTCCACCACGTGTATATAACAGCAAATTGCTGATGAGAATCTTGTGCCCACCACCTCCTTCAAAATACTCTTACCAGATAATAATAAGCTTTAGTGCCTTATTAAAAATGCTCCATGATTTATTCCTCTCTTATTGGATAGGAGAGCCGGTTAAATATTCTGGTCCCCGCTTTAACAGGTGGAGGTGTGCTTGAATGTCTTATTAGATCCTCAATATTCTATTCCTCTCTTGTTATTAACAGAGCCGATTTGATATTCTTATCCCACTTACATACATTGTTTTTATGTGAGTGCATTTTTAACGTAATCAGTGCACATGATTAAAACGATATTACGCTAGATTTTTCTATTTGGTTTTCCTTTCTGGTTTGTCCAATCTGGGACAATTTTAAAAGCCAAAGTGGGATAAGAATATCAAATCGGCTCTGTTAATAACAAGAGAGGAATGGAATATTGAGGATCTAATAAGGCATTCAAGCACACCTCCACCTGTTAAAGCGGGGACCAGAATATTTAACCGGCTCTCCTATCCGATAAGAGAGGAATAAATCATGGAGGATTTTTAATAAGGCACTAAAGCTTATTATTATCTGGTAAGAGTATTTTGAAGGAGGAGGTGGGCACGGGATTCTCATCAGCAATTTGCTGTTATATACACGTGGTGGAATTTGCTACAGTGTTTTGAACATTCCTGTGATAGAAGGTCACTAAAATCCTTGGCCTTAGAGGATACTCTCAGATTGGGGAACCACCCCAGAAGCTTGGACTTTTTTATATAATGTTTTAAGAGTTAAAGCTGACCTAAAGTGTGTTGTTTTATCATTGATTGCTCTGTGTTTTTGGAATAATATGGGTATCTATTTTTCGTTTCAGTGCAGAAATTGTGCCAGTGCAATATTATGCTATGCTGGTCAGACCTCTGAACGCTCTCCATGCTTTAATGAATGTGCTCCGTCTCACTGTCCCTTGCCATGCTGTAGGAACAATTTTATAAAGCTACACACTGTCTCTTTACAGGCGAGCGTCCATTTCAGTGCACATTATGTGAGAAGGCATTTAACCAGAAGAGTGCACTGCAGGTGCATATGAAAAAACATACTGGAGAGAAGCCATACAAGTGCAATTACTGTTCAATGACCTTCTCCCAGAAATGCAATATGAAGCTGCACATGAAGCGGACCCATAGTTATCCTGGTATGTTTTGTGGATGCGACCATGATTATATAATGACTTGGCAAGTAGCAGCTATTTCAATAGACGTTCTCTTCACATTCAGGCAGATGAAAAGCTGCTCTAACAGCCATGTTTTTGTTGCTTAGTTAACAAGAGTGGTTTCAGGACACTCTAGCTCTTCATTGTTTCACTGTGTTTGGTGTGCTTTTTTATAGCAACCTTAGTGTATAGCATTGTAATTGTATAATGCTCTATGAGTAATTATTTTTACAATGTAGGCCTGATTGTCGGATTTTGCTTTGATCTATGTTAACCAAACAAAATGAAAAATGGACAGCTTAATCTGTGTAGCACTACATCCCCAACAAGCCTGAAAGGATCCTTAGGCTAGAACTTGTAGGTAATCCAATCTCAAGGATTCTTAAAAGTATCGAATGCTTTATTGGGTCATTTAAAAGGTATAAACCTGGTAAAAAGGTTAATTCCAGACCATATAGAAGGTTAAGGCAGCACCAATACTATGTTGATCTATGTTGCTTTTCATTTCAGACACTGCCTGATTTATTTCCCTTACTTTCCCTTATGCTTGTCTGCGCTCTAGAGGAACTGAAAAAAATCAGTGCTAGACACTGCATCATTTGGATTGCTTTTATATCATATTCATTACAATATTTGTTGACAATGTATCTAAATTGTGTCTTATATCCCAACCTTCGATTTTCACCCTACTCCTTCCGCCAGCAATCCAATGGAATCTGCTGGGTGTTTGCCTTACTAAAATAGACAGTGTAGCATAGGTGAGCAGGCACTCCTATGCCCCCCCCTCCACACAGCAATGTAGAGATACTGAAGCTGTGTCCTCTTCATCCCCTCCAGGAACACTGTGTCAGATCGAAAATGAGTGGGCAGGACTTAGGGTAAAATATTCAGATGGATTATTTCTCTTAATTTTGACATAAACATGGTATAGCACAGTGAAGAATCAGCTGCATTTTAAAAACATATCTTTGTTTAGGGGAGTACACAGCACCACTGCAGCTTCCTTTTGTGGTACTCTTGAGCGCAGCATGACTGCTGCTTGTATTCAGGGATGCTTAGTGGCAATGAGGAGCCAGGCAGTAAATATGTAACAAGTGAGAGCAAAGGAAAGAAGCAACAGCAAAGAGGAGGCAGGAGAAGGTGGCATTGGAGCCTTAAAGTTTAGGACACATCTTACAGTTCAGTAGATGCCCAGCCACAAGGATTTCAGGAGCAACCAGAAAGTAATGCAAAATACCCATTAATTCTCCTACCTCATGTTTCTCACTACGGCAGCTGGGGAATACAGAAGCAACACTCATCCATCCCTCCCAGGAAAAATCCCAGAAGATGCTCCACTGTATTTACATCTGACTGCTGTTTAAGCTACAATACCATATTTCTCAAAACATCCTTCGGGCAGCATACGCCTGAGACCTCCGGGCTTCTCCCATCGAGGGGAACACATGACCACCAGCCCAAAATAAAGTCTTGACTCCTCCCTCTTATCCCCAGTTGTTTCCGTGTTCCTCCACGAGGTAGGAGCAGACCACTAGCTCCTGGACCGATTGGTTCAGGTAAGTATCTTTTACGGTTCTATGGGTCTGTTTGAGCAGGAGGTCCATTTCTCCCAAAGGTACTCCGTCTGCCTGGGGCCCGGGATACCCTATGGTATGAGTGGCCAGATCCCATTCTTTTTGTCAAAGGGGGGGTAAGTAAAATATACCCTCTTGCTGAGGATGGTTTTTAGGGAGAAGCTGGGGTAACCGGTCCCCGTTCCTTTATTAATACGGGATCTATTTTTGTTGGAGCATTTGGGAAGTATCCCTCAATGTTTGGTTACACTGGGAACTTTATATACCTTTAAACTGACCTTTTGACATTTAAAAGATTTTTTTTATCGGTACCTTTAAGAGGCGGGGAAGAGAGGGGAATGACGCGTTCTCTCGCTCTCTTCCCCACCTGGCCGATACTTCCGCATTCGGCGTACCTTGCATTCGGTGGGGCGTTCGGCTTCTCGGGTGGGCTCCGGGATCCGGGCGGACGGTCATCGGCGGGGGTTCCCTATTCCGGTGTTTATATATATATTTATATCTATATATTCTTATCATAAAATAGGATATAGCTCATTCCCTTTTTTTTTTTTGTTTATGTCTTTTAGTCTAAGACCCCAGACAAAGCTTCCAAAGGTGTATTTAAATCCTCTTCTTCCGGATCAAAATCCAGTAAAAAGAGTAGAAGATGCCCCTTATGTGATGTGAAACTTGCGGATTCCTACGTTAAACCTCTTTGTCAGACCTGCACGGATAAAGTGGTTAATAAGGAACATAATGAGGATTTGATGAGGATGATGAGGGAACTTAAAGACCAGATCTCTTCCTCTCCTATTACGCAAAGGGCTCCAGAAAGCGCGGGTAGCCATATGTTTTTTTCACATCCAGCAGCAGGTCCTTTTGATGCTTCCCTGTTTACTGGTCATATGGGGAAACCCTCTTTTTTCACCACTCAGGAATCATTTGTTCCTGATGAGGAATCAGAGGAAGGTGAGGAGGATGATCAGGCCTCGGTTTCCTCTTTGGCCAAAAACAGGTATTTGTTTCCTCCCGGGGATCTGCCTTTTCTCTTACACATGATTTACCTATCTATGGGTATAGAGGAGAAGGTTTCAGGTCCGAAATCTTAAGGATATGATTTTGGAGCAGTGGAAGGAGCCATCTAGGAAGGTGTTTACATCTCGAGGACTTAAACATAGATACCCGTTTTCGGAAAAAGATTCTCACCTTTGGGAAAAATTTCCCAAGTTGGATGCCCCTTTTGCCAAGGTTTCAAAGGGAGCAGGTTTAGCTTTTGAAGATTTTGGGGTTCTTAATGATCCCCTAGATAAGAAAATGGATTCACTACTGAAAAAGGCTTGGCAGGTAGAGTCTAATATATTAAGGACAAATTTGGCATCCAATTGTGTTATCAGGAATTTGGGATTTTGGCTTCAACAGCTTAAGGACTGTCTTCTGGAGAGGACTAGTCTGGATAAGATTTTGAAGGCTTTACCTATTCTTTTTTCAGCCACGGCCTTTGTTACGGATGCCATGGCTGAATCTATTGGATTTTCAGCACAAAATCTGGCTGTAACCAATTCAGTGTGCAGGACTGTTTTTTTCCCAGAAATTCCTTTAGGCGTCCCTTTCTTAACAAGGGTGCACCTAAAAGAGCCAGAGGGGCCTCTTCCTCTTCCAATGCTGGCAGGAAGGGCAACTTTAAAGGTTCAACCCTGTTTGGAACCTACCAAGCAAAACCCAAGAAGCAATGACACCAATGTCGTAACTGGCGCCAGGCTAAAGGGATTTTGCACAGCCTGACAAGACCTGTTGGATTGCCCTTTTATTGTAAGAGGTATTGCGGAGGGCTTCCACATAGATTTTTCTCTAACCCCTCCTTCAAGATTTTTGATTTCTTCTCTGCCCAGGGGCAAGGAAGAAAGAGAAGCAATTTTTTGGAGTCTGTCAGACATGAGGTCAAGGGGGGTCATTGTTCCAGTGCCACTGCCTCTGCAGGGGTCAGGGTTCTACTCCAGCATTTTCCTAGTAAGAAAGAGCTCGGGGGGATTCAGGTTTATTCTGAACCTAAAGAGTCTCAACTTATTTGTCCAGTACAGACATTTCAGGATGGAAACGATTTTTTCGGTAAAGAATATGCTTCTCAGAGGTGCCTTCATGGCATCAATAGATTTGAAGGATGCTTTTTGGCAAGTTCCAATGAGTCCCTTGGCTCAGTCTTTTATGAGATTCGCAATAAGAGACGGAGACTGGATTCTGCATTTCCAATTTGTCTGTCTTCCCTTCGGTCTAGCATCTGCTCCGAGAATTTTTACCAAGGTTTTGGCAGAGCCCTTGGCGTTTCTGAGACGCAGAGGGATAGGGGTAGTCGCCTATTTGGACGATCTCCTGCTTTTTGCCCAGTCAAGAGACAGGTTGTGGGAGAATCTGCATTTCACCATGAATCTGTTAGCTCACCTGGGTTGGGTTGTGAATTTCAACAAATCATCCCTGATACCCTCGCAAATTATGACATACTTTGGTTTCGAGATCAATTCGGTCCGCCGGGTCATTATTCTTTCTCATCAAAAGATTGTGGCTCTCCAGGAGGCAGTTCGAGGTATCTGCTCGGGGTCGAGTCCATCAATAAGGCAAGCAATGAGAGTGCTCGGATATCTGACCTCATCCTTCCCGGCAGTAAGGTGGGGTCAGCTTCATTCCAGATTCCTCCAGGGACATATTCTGAAGAACTGGGACGGAACCCAGCACAGACTGGAACAACAACTGCCAATTTCAGAAGAAGTAAAGGAGTCTCTGAATTGGTGGCTAGAAGAAAGTCGTTTCTCAAATGGATTACCTTGGGGGGATCCCAAGGAGATAATTGTGACTACTGATGCAAAACATGGCGGGCTCAAGGGAAGTGGTCAAGAGCCCTGAGTCATTCCTCATCCAATCTGAGGGAATTAGTTGCAATAAAAGAAGCGTTATGGGCCCTGGGGACGCACCTTCGGGGAAAGCATGTACAGATCAGAACGGACAATGCTACTTCGGTAGCCTACATAAACCATCAGGGAGGAACAAGGTCCTCGAAATTGATGATGATAGCTTCAGAGATTTTGTCGTGGGCAGAAATCAATTTGAAGTCCCTAACGGCAGTTCACCTGAAAGGAACCCTAAATCGGGTGGCAGATTTTTTGAGCCGATCACAGATAAAAGAATCGGAGTGGGCTCTGGATCCAGAAGTATTCAGGAAAATCTGCAATCGGAACGGCATTCCAGAAGTGGATCTATTTGCGTCAGCAAAGAACCGCAAGGGGGAGAGTTACTTTTCCCTGGATCCAAGGGATCAGTCATTGGGAGTGGACGCACTAGGACAAACATGGCATTTTAATCTAGCCTACGCCTTCCCTCCGGCGTGTTTGATTCCAATGGTACTGAAGAAGCTCATCAGGGAACCAGCTACAGTTCTCCTGGTAGCTCCATGGTGGCCAAGGAGATCTTGGTTTTAGAACTTTCAGTCCAGGACCCTTGGGAAATTCCTGTGAGTTCTCATCTCTTATCACAGGGTCCGGTGTTTTGCCCAAACCCACGATGGTGGAGGTTGACGGTATGGACCCTGAGGTCTCCCTTCTACAAAATAGAGGATTTTCAGGCCCAGTGATAAATACTCTTCTTTCAAGCAGGAAGATGGTAACCAGGAAGATTTATCTGAAAGTATGGAAGACTTTTAGGTCCTGGAGAACTGAGAATGGGAAAACTTCATTCAAGATTCCGGTCATACTAGATTTTTTGCAACAGGGAGTTGACAAGGGACTTAGCGTTAATACATTAAAGGTTCAGCCTTGTCAGTCTTTTTGGATAAAAGGCTTTCTTCCATTTCTATCATCAAGAGGTTCTTGCTGGCAGTCACGCGCTCTGAGCCAGCACCAGTCAAGGTAATTCCGCAGTGGGACCTAGCTAAGGTTCTATCGATGTTAAGTTCTCCACCTTTACATCCCAACAAGAATCTGGACATCAAACTACTGACCTGGAAGGTCTTATTTCTAGTCATCATTACTTCGGCTCGAAGGGTCAGTGACATTCAGGCTTTGTCATGTCGTCATCCATTCCTCCAGGTGTTTCCAGATCGCATTGTGTTAAAGGTGGACCCTTGCTACCTTCCTAAAGTTGCATCAGACTTCCACAGATCTCAGGAAATCATTATTCCTTATATCACAGAAGAAGATCCAGAATTGATGGCTTTGGATGTCAGATCTCAGCTTTTGCAATATCTTCATCAAACCAAGGATTTCAGGAAGGCTGACAGTTTGTTTGTCGCTTTTTCAGGCCCTAGGAAGGGACTGGGGATCTCAAAGACTACGTTGGCAAGATGGATGAGAGGTACCATTAAGCTGGCTTATGCAGATGTCAATATGCCATGTGGGGTGATGGTTCACTCTACGCGGAGTGTATCCACATCTTGGGCAGAGCAAGCTAGGGTCTCCATGGAACAGATTTGTAAGGCGGCCACCTGGACTTCGGCTAAGACCTTTGCGAGACACTATCGTTTAGATCTCTTGTCTCAGAAGGATCAATCTTTTGGCAGAAGTGTTCTTCGTGCAGTTCTTCCCACCCAATGAGGTAGTTCTCGCCTATCTCTCAGGCGTATGCTGCCCGAAGGATGTTTTGAGAAAACTTTAGTTACCTGGTAACTTTTTTTCTAAACATCCATAAGGGCAGCATACGCCAGCTTCCCTCCCTTATTCTAGACATGGGGGTTGCATTCGGTATATATTATGATTTATGGAGTTGTGGGTCTGTGTCTTTTTTTCTCTCTTTCAGATCTCTACATCAACTGGGGAAGAGAGGGAGGAGTTAAGACTTTATTTTGGGCTGGTGGTCATGTGTTCCCCTCGATGGGAGGAGCCCGGAGGTCTCAGGCGTATGCTGCCCTTATGGATGTTTAGAAAAAAAGTTACCAGGTAACTAACTTAAGTTTTTTTCAAAGTAACACTTGCCCAAACAGTCTATGCGGTGATCTGAGCCACTTTGCTTATACAGTGTAACCTCCTCACCTGCTTGAAAAACTGCTTTCAGACCTCAGTCTTGGAATATCTGAAAGTCTCCTTTTCCCTATATCCAGTCCAGGTCGTCCCAGTGATGACATGTGGGTTATTCCGCCCAGGGGGCGCTCGACTGCAAGATCAAAAGCTGCAGCTCCTCCCGGCCCCCTATAAAGGCAGGTATCCCTCTATAATTCCACAGTTGTTCATCTTGCAGTCTTGGCTGCAGAAGATTGTTTTGACACTCTCTCAGTTAATGGCAGCAGAGTGGGGTCTCCTAGCCCGTTGGCCGCTGCAGGCCCTATTTCCATGGATCCCTTCTGACCCACTCCTGCCTCCCAGCCTTTTGGCTGCTACGGGATTGTGTCAGTAGGGTGAACGCCGGGGTCTGGGTGTTCAGCAGAGCTTGGCTCTGGGCCGCAGACTCTAAGCTAAAGGGTAGGCGGCCGCAGGCTTATGGTGAGCCTAGGGAACCACATTTTTTTCTGTATGTACCCTCCCTGCCCACAATCTTTATTGGAGACTTGGCACTTAGTGTTGTGTTTTACTGTGTTGGTGATTTTACTATTGGCTCCTCGCTGGCTCAGCTGGGCCTTATGGAGCATGCTGCATGCTCAACTCCCTCTCTCCCTCGTTGTCGCCTGAATGAGGGGTTGCCGTACCCCGCGGGTCTCCGCTTCGCCGCTCGTGCGGCACTGTCTGTGGCCGGGGGGCGGTCGCCACTGGTGCGGTGCTGTGCTTCTGGTGCGGTGGGCCGCTGTGTCCCCGTGGCCATTCTCTGCCCATGCAGCCATGCAGAGGCATTATTTTGGACCATGACCGGGCGTCCCTGCCCCTAGCCCTGCGCTGCCTGCGGCCTCTCCGGATCCTCCGCTGCTGCACTCAGCCCCCAGGGAGGGGGAAGCCAGCAGGGGGTCTCATGCGGACTAGGCGCATAGGCTGACCAATCTCGAGAGACAGATTTTGCGGATGGCCCCCAAGAAGGTCACGAGTAAGAAACGACACCTCGAGCCCGTTTACTCGGATAATGACGATCTTTTTGATGATCTGGGCTCTGTGGAGGAAGGTGAGTTGCCAGATGATTCACGCTCCACTGTGGATTATTCTGCTGGTGATGACAGTATGTCTCGTTCTTCCTCGGACGAGGATGTGTGGCTCCCGGAGCAGGCCCATTTTTCTAACATGATTTTCAAGGAATGGGAGAGGCCTAACAAGTTACCGTCTGTGCCTAAGGGCCTGGACAGGAGGTATCCCTTCCCTGATGAGCTGGTTCGGCTATGGTCTCGCCCTCCCAAAGTGGATTCCCCTGTGTCGGGGTTGTCCAACACCACTGTTATGCCTTCACCTGATACTGCTTCCTTACGTGACCCCGCTGACAAGCGCATGGATCTGCTGGTCTGCCATGCGTTCACCTTTGCTGGTGCCCTCTTTCGCCCTGTGTGTGCCATGGCAATTGTCTCTCAGAAAGAAGTTGAGACACCTTGTGGATAGAGCTAAGGCTCGCAAGCGGGCAGAGGAGTATAAAGAACTCAAGGCCTGCTTGGATTTCATTGGTTTTGTTGCTACTGCCATGGACGATGGGGTCCGACTCTGTGCCAGGATTTTTGCCTTGCTTGTTGTTCTACGCCGCTCGCTCTGGCTGCGCCAATGGTCGGCTGATGCGGCTGCCAAGAATTTGCTTACGAGTATCCCCTTTGTGGGACACAGGCTGTTTGGGGAGCACCTGGACCTTTTGGTCAAGGATGGTAGACTCCCTCAGAGACAGAAGCCTGCTCGGTCCTTTCGGAATCCCTCTGCCTATCGTTCCTTTCGAGGAGGAAGAGGCTCTTCATTTCCAGGTACCACAGAGATACCTGGGGTAGAGGTAGGTCCCGCGGCCGACCCAATCCCTTCTGGGGAGCCAAATCCAAGCCCCCTGCCAAGTCCCTTCAGGCATGAGGGGGCGCACTCACCCATCCGGGTGGGGGGACGGCTTCTGCTGTTTGCTCAGATCTGGAGGCGGCACGTCTTGGATCCGTGGATTCAGGAGGTAGTGTCCTCCGGTTACAAGATAGAGCTGGTAGTCAGACTGCCCACAAATTTCCTCCGTTCACAGATATCCCGAAACCCACTAAAAGCACAGGGTTTGAGAATGGCCGTGCAACACCTTCTGCGGCTAGGTGTGATTTGCCCTGTACCTCGGCAGGAACAGGGGCAAGGTTTCTACTCCAACCTGTTCACGGTTCCCAAGAAGGACGGAACCTTAAGACCAATTCTGGGCCTGAAGGGTCTCAACAGGTTTGTAAGAGTCCGACATTTCCACATGGAAACCTGATGATCGGCGGTGAGATCGCTTCGTCCTGGCGACTTCATGACCACGGTGTACATCAAGGATGCTTATCTGCACATCCCGATTTTCCAGGGGCATCAGAAGTTCCTGATATCCTCAGCCCCCCTGTGTCTTCACCAAGGTGCTGGGGGGCATCGTGGCTATCCTGAGGAACCAGGGCATTCGTGTGCTGCCCTATCTGGACGACTTGCTGATTGTGGCCCAGTCTCTTCAGCAGGCCGAGAGCGATACTCGGATGGTGTTGTCAACCCTGGAAGCCTTCGGCTGGGTAGTCAATTACCCCAAGTCATTTATCACTCCCTCAACAGTGAGATCCTTCCTGGGAATGTCGATAGACACTGCTCAGGTCAAGGTTTTTCTGCCACAGCAGAAGGTTTTGGGTCTCCAGACGCAGGTGCAGGCCTTGCTGTCTTGTCAGCGGTCATCAATTCGTCTGGGGATGAGATTGGTGGGCCTAATGGTGTCCTGCTTCGAGGCAGGGCCCTTCGCCCAATTTCACATGAGACCTCTTCAACTGAGTCTGCTGAATGGCTGGAATCGGATGCAGGAGTCTCTGGAACAGGAATTTTCACTGTCCCCTCTGGCCAGGCACTCCCTCTTGTGGTGGTTGGACTCCCGAAACCTGCTGGTGGGCAAGTCCTTTCTGACTTCCCATTGGGAGATAGTTACCACGGATGCCAGTCTGACAGGCTGGGGAGGCGTTTGGCAGAAGCAGAAGATCCAAGGTCAGTGGGATCTGCAGGAGAACCGCTTACCCATAAATCTCCTGGAGCTGAGAGCGATCTGGTTGGTGCTTCTTCGCTTGACACCCCATTTAAGGGGTCGTGTGATCCAGGTTCGCTTGGACAATCAGACGGCTGTCGCCTACATCAATCACCAGGGCGGAACTCAAGGAGGGGCCCAGATTCTGTCTTGGGCAGAGGAGAATGTTCCCTGTATCTCAGCGGTCTACATTCCCGGGGTGGAGAACCTGGAGGCAGACTCCCTGAGCAGGAGCGCCTCGCACTTGGGGGAATGGTCGCTCAGCAGCAAGACCTTTTACGCTCTGTCTCTCCGCTGGGGTCAGCTGCACGTGGATCTGTTTGCGTCCAGATCACAAGCTTCCGAGGTTCGTTTCCCTCTCAAGAGATCCTCTGGCCATTGCCACAGACGCTCTGGCGATTCCTTGGACGGAGTTCAAGTTTCTTTATACATTCCCTCCGTTTCCACTCCTGGGCTGCACAAGATAGCCCAGGAAGGGGTACCAACCATCCTGGTCGCTCCTCGCTGGCCAAGAAGGAGTTGGTTTGCGGACATAGTTCAGATGTCAGTAGATCGCTGCATCATGCCAGACGACCCAGGGCTTCTCACACAGGGGGCGCTGCGGCACCCCAATTTACGGACGCTGGCTTTGATGGCCTGGCTATTGAAACCTCAATCCTGATGGAAAAGGGGCTGTCGGCCACTGTTGTGCATACCATGATTCAGGCATGGAAGAAGTCTTCTTCCATGATATATTACAGAGTTTGGCACGCTTATATTACTTGGTGCAAGACCAAGAGTCTCTTTTTCCGCACTTTTTCTAGCTGAGCACCCTCAAAGGTCAGATCTATGCCTTAGCCATCTTTTTCCAGAGATCCATTGCCAACCATAGGTTGATCAAGACTTTTTTCCAGGGAGTCACCCATGTCTGGCCACCGCGTAAGTCAGTATTACCGGTGTGGGACTTGAATTTAGTACTGTCTGCTCTTCAGGGTCCTCCCTTCGAACCATTGTGCGATGCTGCATTGCCTATTTTGACTCTCAAAGTGGTCTTTTTGGTAGCGGTCACCTCGGTGCGTCGCGTATCAGAGCTGGCCCCGCTTTGTATGAAACCTCCCTATTTTGAGCTGCATAGGGATAAGGTGGTTTTTCGCTTTAAACCTGATTTTTTTTGCCTAAGGTCGTTTTCTCTCTTTCACCTTAATGAGGAAGTTGTCTTACCTTTCTTGTGTCCAGCACTGACTAATTCTAAGGAAAGGACCCTCCATGCCTTGGATGTGGTCAGAGCCATTAAGTATTACCTGGTTGCGACTGAATCCTTCAGGAAATCGGATTTGCTCTTTGTCCTAACAGAGGGCTCTAGGAAGGGTCTGCCACCAGCCAAGTCCACTCTCAGTAATTGGATCAGACAGGCGGTGGTGCAAGCATATTCTTCCAAGGGGAAGGAACCCCCTTTTCGGATCACAGCTCATTCTACCAGAGCTATTGGTGCCTCTTGGACCTTTCAGCACCAGGCATCGGTTGAACAAGTTTGTAAGGCTACCACTTGGTCTTCAGTTCTGCACTGGGGATCCCGCCCAAATGGACACTGTTGTTGGATGTCCCACATGTCATCACTGGGACAACCTGGACTGGATATAGGGAAAAATAAAATTCTGTGAAACTCACCTGTAGAATTGTTTTTGATTATATCCAGTCCAGGTAGTCCCACCCTGCCCTTTTGTTCATTGTCTCCTGTTTGCCTGTTATGGTGATTACCATTTTTTATTCATTGGACTTTGTATTCTTAAGTCTTTTAGAGAGAGTACAAGCTGAAGCTATGTGAAGTAACATGGTTTCTTTGGCCTCCCGGCCGCTCCTCCTTTTGTTTACTGCTTTTTAACCACTGGAGAATGATAGAGGGACACCTGCCTTTATAGGGGGCCTGGAGGAGCTGCAGCTTTTGATCTTGCAGTCGAGCGCCCCCTGGGGCGTAATACCCCACATGTCATCACTGGGACGACCTGGACTGGATATAATCAAAAACAATTCTACAGGTGAGTTTCACAGAATTGTATTTTTGTTTTGTAGCAAGTATTGTCACTAATGGTATTGTTATGTTGCAGATCTTATCGAGGAGGTTTCCATGCATCCAGAGGAAGAGGAAGGAGGGGAAGACATTACCCAAACCCTTGATTTAGAAGAAGTTGTTCAGGAATCATCAGGAGATTGGCATTGTGGCATAACCAATGTTTTCCGATGATCTGTATCATTCTGGACACTACACATACACCCATTAACAGAAGAGCCCAATAGCTTAGATGTGATAGAGGAACATTCTAATTTACTCTCCAGTAAATATTTTCCTGGTGCTATGCGTTTGAATTACTGACCAGCATGTACGGAATTTTCTACTTACTCTCAGGTAGCTCTGCCACTCTTCTTCACTTCTGTACAGCTGTCTGATGTTTCAAGCACTCTTGAAATCTAAGCATTTGTTTGATGCAAAACAAGACTTATCTGTTCTATTATTTTATGTAGGATGCTCGGCTGAACATGTTTGCACTCAGAGAATCTTATTTCCATAGTTTACCAATGTTCTCCTGGGTGATAATGCAATATAGCTTTGTATATGTTTGTAAAAAAAGCCTAGATTCATATCTCAGGTGCCAGAGGCCCACACCCAAAGCTACTTCCCTCTCCAGTCAATAGGTAGACCATAAACTTAGCTCTGCATGGGTCTTCTTCTAATTGTGAGCGATGAAAGAGCCTGAAGATAACATTGCTTTGCTTGCAGAGCAAAAGATTAAAGAAAAAATGAAGGTGAATAATTAACATTTCCGTATTAAGCATCTCTCCAGCCTTGGTACCTATAGGCATGTGTCGGCTATCCCTCATATATGCTGACACTGTAAATATATATTTATGTAAATATATATATATATATACTGTATATTTATACACATACATACATGTGTGTGTTGTGAGTATGTATATGCCACACAATATAATGCTGATTTTATATGCAATTTAGGTTAGAAAATGTGGTTTGCAAAAAAACTGACATATTTTCTTCCCCAGTTATATACTATGGAAGTTGAGTTGGTTCTTATTTGGAAAGTGGCTGGTCCATTTTTTACTGTAAATTAGAACATGGCTGCTAGATATGTTTTGGTTGTCTGTAAAAGCTCCTAGTTCTGTAATTAATAAAACCAGATGTTAAATTTAACATTTACGCCATACCAGCGATTTCTTCTATACCATTTTTCAATTACAGAGTGCAAGTTATTTCATTATTTAAGATTTCATTCATCAAATCTGCAGTAATAGTTCAGTTCCCTAAAGTTGCAAGTTATTAAAAATCTTTAAGATATGGATATGTTGCTTCTTTATACTGCACAGATTGTATGATGTGATTTGTTTTATCTTTCTACACTTTTATTTTCTTTAGTTTTTGTTCAGTTGCTGATGCGTATTTAGACAGGGGCAGTCATAAAGTGTTTTAGAGTACACAAGAAGTCCAAAAATGGAGTAATACAAAATTTAAACTAAATTTGTTTTATGCTGTCACACTTTGAGATTTACCCTCACTTCCTGACTGCAAATGAACAGAAAGTGAATGCTAGCTAAAAACTAGACCTGTCCCTCAGAAACTCAATCATTTGTTTTTGTCAACGTTTGGTCCTAATGATCCCTATGCATCTATACACACCAACTGCACTCACCCATGGACAGCCACACATTGACATGCTATCCTTTCTGGCAATAATTGGCCACCAGCTGTTATGTTGGACCAAGTCCTGAGGCAGGAGGGGGTGAGTATCAGGACTCAGGAGACCAGGCTTACATATGGGGAATCACCGACTGGGATGCCTCCTGCTGCCATTTTTTTCACTAGGTTACCTTTGTATATTGCCAGCGTTAAGGTTTAAGACCTGCTATGAACTGGTATGGGGACAAGGAGTAATAAGAGCTGCTATGAGCAATCTATTTTCTGCACCATACTATGATTTACGTACTATGATTTTCTCTTAAAGTGGACCAAAACATAGGATTTTAATTATCCTGGGTTTTGGTCCTTGCCCCTGGGGCACCCCCAATCAGGGTGTGAAACCCCCCAGGTCACCTGAACAAACTCACCTCTCGTCCGGGAGCTCATCTAATACGAGCAGATCCGAGTGTGCTGACGGCCGCATCCCCCGCTACCCTTTTACAGGGAGCGTGCCTGTGCTGGCCATTCACAAATGCCTGGTGCGGGCATGTACCCTGCTAGAGGGATAGCGGGGATGCGGCCGCGTGGTAAAGAATGTGACCTGGTGGGTTTCACACAGCAGGGCATCCCTATTCCGGATACCCCAGGGGGGAGGGAAGCAGATGGCTGGACAAAGAAAAGGGTGAATAGGTCAAGCCAGAAATTGCCAACAATTGTGGTAGAAAATGGAGTAATATATTATATTCTAAGCATACAGTACGTCCTGCTCCATATATAATACTTACACGTGGGTAATCCTCCGCCAGAGGGCGCTGTTCACTGCAGACATGCAAAAACAGGCTCCTCCCGGCCCTTCATATACCCAGGGACCTCCCACAAATCCCCAGATTTCTCTGCAGTGCTGACTGCGAAGACATGAAGTATCACTCTCTCACAGGTGAGCGGGGCTTTTACAGCCTGCGGCCCTGCAGGTCTATTACCACCCGTCCTCTTCGATAAGGGTATGCCTCCCAGCCTGGGCTGCACTGGTCGGGTGAAGGTAGGCAGCACCTCGTGTGCTCACGGAGCTACGCTCCACCGCAATCCCCCACCATAGGGTAGGCGGTTTAGGCCGATGGTGAGCCTCCATTAGATGCCCCTCCCGCATTGTTGCCCGTGCCCCTCATAGCAATGAACCCTGGGTGCAGGTTCGCTTCCTCCCGTAGTTCGGGGGGAAAAGAAAGGGGGGGTATGTGTGTGGCGCTCCCAGCTTAATGTTATACACGTTTATGGCCGTTGTTTCCTTCTTTCTTTAAACTTGGGTGTCAGTGCCGCGCTCCTTGCTCCACATAACCCTTGTCTGGTTGCGCGCCTTTGTGTCCTTTTCATTTCCAAGAAGTGTGCAGCCCAGGCGGCAGCATCTTCCTCTTTTGAGAGCAATCTCCTTAATTACACTCTGTATGTGTGTCCTATCCACTGCTGTCATTGACGTTGCGCTGGTTAGAGCTTCGCGCTCTTTGGGGGAGGTGGGGACTTGGCATGACGCGCCCCGCGTCACGGCCAGATCGGGCCCACCCCTCGAGGTTCGCTTGGCACCATTTTGACGGTCTATCTAGTTTGGCGGAGAGCTTGGGCCCTGGAAAGAAGCTGTCCCTGACGCCTCCTGGTTCTCCGGTTCCTAATGATACTGATGAATCTGCTGCTATGCAGGAGCTTGATCCTTCTGATGAAGGTGAGCTATTCTCCGATTCGGGCTCCTCGAATGAGATGCCCTGGAGCCGTGATGATTCTGGACCCGATTCTTGGGGCCTGTGTGACACAGATGAACTACTTATTAAGATCTTTGAGGTTTTGTCAATCTCCCCTCCTGGAAAGGCTCCCAAGCCTAAGAAGGAGAGTTTCCACACAGCGACGCCGCGCTTGGAATTCCTGGAACAGGAGCATTTCCAGAATCTTATATCCAAAGAATGGGAATCGCCTTGTAAACTTAAAGGGGTTCCCGGGGTCTGGGATTGGAAGTACCCTTTCCCTCCTGATGTGGTTAACTTTTGGTCAGCAACTCCCGTGGTGGATGCGCCAATTATAGGGGTTAGTAACCCCCCCTTTATGACTTCTCCTCATTACCGTACCCTTCGGGATGCTGAGGACCGGCGCATTGACAGACTGGCTTCCCACGCCTTTTCGTGTGCAGGGACGGCTCTGCGCCCAGTCTGTGCCGCGGCCATCACTGCGGTGGCCGCCAGGACCCTCATTAGAAAACTACGTGATCACCGACCTGAGGACCTCCCCTGGGAGGTCTTTAATGCACTCTCAGGTTGTGATGTGTTTGTGAGGTTTATCCTCTCAGCGCTGGATGACATCATTAAGATGTGTGCTAGAACCTCTGCCCTTGTGGTAGCTATTCGCCGCCTGGTCTGGCTGCGACAGTGGGGTGCCGACGATGATACGAAAAAGGCTCTCACTGGCCTTCCCTTCAGAGGACGGCGTCTATTTTGGGCCCGTTTGGACCTTTTTGGGAAAAAGGGTAAGGCACCCCTACGCAGAAGGCCGTCTCGGCTTCCTCGGGGCAGGGACACCCCTCCCCCTTCCTACATTAGTGTCAAGCACGAACCTGAGGTGTGCTTCCAACTTTTCGGAGTGGATTACCACTCCAGGGTGGGCAGGCAAAGCCCTGGGCCCTCTGGCAGGGCTAAGTCCAAATCTGCCAAGACCTCCCAAGCATGAAGGGACACCCTCGCCCTTCTGGGCGAGGGGACTGCCACAGCCCCTGGCTCCTATCTGGGAGCGTATCATCTCCTTCTGGTGGATCCAGGAGGTAGTTCCCCTGGACACAGGATAGAATTTGCTGGGCGGTTCCTCTCAGAGGTTGTCAGGGTGCTTCTAGCCCCTGTTTTCCCCTCAGGAGTTGGTGCAGGCTGTACTCGGCCTGCAGAGTTTGGGCTCACTTGCAGGTTGCCCTTAGCAGGCTGGGGCTATGGCCTCGAAGTTGTCCTTCCTCTTTCCTTCAAAATGACGAGGCAGTTTGGGCCCTGCTGGCCTATGGTAGGATTGGCAATTCTTCACTCACTGGTAGTCCCTGCATGATATCCCTGTCTTGGGACACAGGTGCCCTGTGCAAGGGTGGGCTTCTGGCCTCCTGCGGAGATCTAGATCCCTTTAGTTTCCCCTGGGTCTTCTGGACACCAAGTCCGGGTTGAAGGACTAACCCTGCGGATCGGGGCCTTGTTTTTGGCCTCTCTTCTGCTCCCAGGCTACTCACCAAGGCGCGGATGGGGGTGATGTCTCTGACAGGCCTGTGGGGCGTCCGCACTAGGACCTACCGGATCGTCCTTACTTCCTCCGATCTCTACGCCAGGCCGAGTGGGTTAGTCGGCCGGCGGTGTCCTCTGGGAGTTATTTGGATGGGTGCTCAGTCACCTCAATCCCTCATTGTTCCTTATTCGCTATCTCCATTCCTTGGATTCAGTTCAGGCTAGAACCTTCTTCCTTGGCAATAAGTGGACTCCTGGTTACAGGGGCTCTGTCCCTCTGTGCTGACACCTTACTTTCACCAGGCAGGATTGCAGCTGGTGGGCCCGTTGGTGGCGGATCAGATGATGTCCCTTATATACAGAGCCCTTGGGCTCTTCGGCACAGTAGGTTATTAATCCTGGATGGGGTTCCTGCACCCCTGGAGCTAGGTCTGAGCTCATTCCACCTTGGTACGGTGGGTCCTCTTGAGCTGGTTAAATTCACGGACCCTGTCAGGGGGAATCCCCTTCTTTGCTTGCATCTTCCTGTGAATGGTCACCTTGGTACCAAGTCTCGCAGGTTGGCGGGGGAGGGAATTTCTTCCAAAAACCCCCCGTGGTTCCTAGGTAGGGTCCCTTTAGAGGGTCCATCTTACCTACTGATTTTGTTAAAACAAGTGAGCCTTCAGTTGGCTCTATATTGCTGGACTTCTCCTCTTCAGGACCTGTCTATTTGAGGACCCTTGGCCTGTCGGAGGACAATGGCCTGTATTTATTATTGGTCTGGAATTTGAAACAGGATGATTCTCCTGGAAGGTTTCTGATCCTGATCTGGGTGGGGGGTCTACGTTCCCTGCACCTCAGTGGTATTCGCTCCAATGGCTGTCCTTCAGTGGCAGGTTGTGCTATCCTGGTGTCCCTCTGAGAGCCAACTAGGGTGGCTCTGTTGGGTCTCGCTAATATCACAGGGGCTCTGCCCTTGTTTTTACTGCCCCAGAATATTCTGACTCTGGTCATGGGGGCTTAGTAATTTTCTGTCTGGACTTTCTATTTTATATGTCTTCTATTCATTCACCCTGCTATGTGGGGTTCTGCGCACGGTTGCGCTGATAAAGAGACCCGTGAGATCTATGGCCCCTGGGTGGCCTAGTGGACTATGGTTCGCAGATGCTTCTGCTGAGGTCAGCGGACCTGTACGCTCTCTCAGGAGTGCGGTTCTGCCCTTGTCAGGCTCCTTCTTATGTCACCCCAATCTACAGGCTCTAGTCTGAGGGCTTGACAGCTGATTCATTCACCCTTTTGGAGACGGGTTTATCTTTTGGGTGACTTGGTCTATGGGGGGCTAGGAGCAAGTTTCCCCCTTCTCCTTTCTCCATCTATTATAGGGTATGGCATACCCATATTGATTGGTGTGTGTCTTAGTCTCTCCCCTGTCGGACGTTCTCTGTTCCCAGGGGTCTAGAGTTTTTACAGCATGGGTTGGGGCTGGCTCCCCATCTTGGTACTCTGAATGGTCAGGTTATGTCCTGTCTGCTTTCCTGAAGAAGTCTTGTTCAGTCTTCCTGGTTACGCTTTCTCTAGGGGATTGCTCACATGCATCTCCCAAGTAGTTCTATGGTCCCTGTTGGGATCAATTTTCATTCCGTTTGCCTTGCGGATTGTTCCCTTTGGGACTTGTTCCGGATGCTGTCTGTGCTGTTTCGTAGTTCAAGTTGCCCCTCCGGGGGCTGTTGCTTCAGTCAGACGTGTGCCTGAGAAGGTGGCTCTTTTAGTTAGCCCTCGTTCATCTTTTTTATATATACACACCATGATGTGGTGGTATGCCGCCTTACGCCAGACCTGTTGCCCAAGGTGGTGTCTTATAATCATTATTTAAGTCCTCTTAGTCTGCCCATGGGCCTTATTCTTAGTAATGCTGATGTAAGGGGGTCTACATTCCCTCAACAGGGTTGAAGTTTTCCTGGTTGTTTCTTGTCCCTTAGGGGGACTGATGCCCCTTGGGGTCTGCGGGTGCCTCCATAAGTATGCGCCTGTTCTCGTTTGTTCCCAGGGCCTATGCGCCCTTTGGACTGATCTTACTCGGATGGTTTGCCTTTCTGGTTCGTGCTGATCCTTGTTAGTGTAGGAGTCAGTACTCCCCGCCTGTCTTGCGGGAGACCAGTTTTCAATTCCCCGTTGGGGAGAGTTCTAAGTTTTACCGAGGCTCCTGTTGCATTTGGGCTGGTCAGGCCATTACTCTGGCATATTCCTTTAACCCTTTGAGTGCCAGCCTACCTAGTTTTTTTGTCACACTCTGTTGCCCGACGACTTTTCACATTTTTGCGCTACACGTGTGCAACCTTGATTTTTGAAGGGATTTCCAGGGATTTCCATGAAAATTATATATTTTTTTTTTTCAGCAGAGTCTGGGCTTCAACATGAAATGTCTTGTTTGGCCTTTTTTTAGTGTATTCTAAATACTTTTGTAGTGTTTTTCTTGTAATAAAAAATGTAAGTTTGTTAATAAAATATTATTGCGTGTGAAAGCCCTATTTCTCCCGGTTACAATGGTAGAATAGAATACAACTATGCAATATGATTGCATAGTTGTAAGGGGTTAAAAAAAAAAAATTGATATAGGGTTCCCCTTCCCGGGGGAGGGGGGGACCTCATTTCTTTTTTGGAATTCTAAGGGTTAAAAACCCTTAAAATCCCCCCCCCAAAAAATGACATAGGGTCCCCCTTACCCAGCATTACTGACCCAGACCAGCTATGGGGGCTTGTAGAACAGGGCACAGGGGCCAGCGTTGGTGGCCCCTGGCCCTGCAGGCTACTAGCCCACATAGCCACGTGGCCCGGGCCCTTCTGCCCCCCCCCTGGCCGTTGGGGAGGCAGGTAATGGGGGGCTGGGGGTTATGGCAAGTCACCCGCTTGCCGCAGGTGACCTGCCATACCCAGAGCCTTGTGAACTGGTATAAGGGGTCTCATGGACCCCTTACCAGTTCACAAAGGGTTAAGTTAAAAAAAAAGACACCAGACAAATTCTTTATTATTCTTTTTTTGACTTATACTTACCTCCCATCCAGTGTCCCACGCTGCTGCAGATGACAGTTGTCGGTAGTGATCAGAGCAGGGAGGGTGGGAGGCAGGGAGATCAGAGCCTCCCTGCCTGCCACCCTCCCTGCACCGATCGCTGCTGACAACTGACAGATCGGAGCCCGGGTGCCGGTAACCCGAGGAGCGGGATGACGTCATCAAGTGGGCAGGGTTAGAGGCGGGGCCAGCGCCGGCCGAAGAGGATGGTGAGGGCCCGTTTCTGGGCCCTCACAAGCAGCGTGGAAAGCCCAGGGGGGGGATTGGAGCCCCCCTGGTGAAGAGAAGACCCGGGGAGAGCCATCACGCTGCGAGGTGAGTAAATGTCATTCACTTTTTTTTTTTTTTTTTACAGATGTCGGTGCCGGCGGGGGGGGGGGGCCTATTCCGGGCCCCCTCCTGAAAATCAGAGGCCGGGGGGCGGAAATCTAACAGCGGATTCTTGTACAGAATTTTTTCGGATTTTTTATGGGCCTCTAAAGTCAGCTACGTGACTCTCGCGTAGCTGGCACTTAACGGTTGGAGAGGCAGCTACGTGAGAGTCACGTAGCTGGCACTAGAAGGGTTAAGGGGAAGAATCTTCCTCTCCTTTTATTCTGTTCTACTTGTGCTTGGGTACCTTTGGCCCTTCAGCACCAGGTTTTGCTAGACCGCTGCTTGTTTTCTGTTCATACCTTTTCAAAGGTTTTGTTATGAGATTGACGTTAGAGCCTTTGCTCATGTCGTACTTGGTAGAGGTTTGTAGGTGACAGCGTCTTTACTGTCTGCTGTGCCTTTTTTGATGGGGATCCCACCCTACTTTATGGACAATGCTATTGGATGTCCCATTGGATGTGTAAGTATTATATATGGAGCAGGACGTACTGTATGCTTAGAATAATACAATTCTGTGAAATACTCACCTGTAGAATTGGAATTATACGCATACAGTACGTCCTGCTCCACCCCACCCTGGTTTTACATTTTTCTGGATCCCCTGTATGGTGATTGTTATCATTGCTATTGTTACCAGTTTGGTGGTTGGTTTCTCCCGGCTTCTTTTCTCACTGCTTTTCAGTACTGGGGATTTGTGGGAGGTCCCTGGGTATATGAAGGGCCGGGAGGAGCCTGTTTTTGCATGTCTGCAGTGAACAGCGCCCTCTGGCGGAGGATTACCCACGTGTAAGTATTATATATGGAGCAGGACGTACTGTATGCGTATAATACCAATTCTACAGGTGAGTATTTCACAGGATTGTATTTTCCCCGCTCCAAGTTTTTTTTTTTTTTTCTTTTTTTTTTTTAAAGCTGCAACCTTTGTGTCACCCCATAGAAGACACAAGACTGGATGTATCATGTGCATTTATTTATTGTCTTTTTGTTATACTTGACAATTAAGTCATGTCAGACTAATTTGTTATGCACATAAAAACTGTAACTTACTACCTCCAAGCAAACCTCTGTCAAAGGGTAGGTGGCTTAACATATACACAGGCTGTTATATTATAGAGGAAGATTAAGAAAGCTGACCCCCAGACAAAATTATAGATATAAAAAATTAAGTAAAAAAAAAAAAAAGTGTAAAAAAAAAAAAAATTGCTCCCCTAATACCCCCCCCCCCCCCCCCCCCCTCTCAATGATAATCAATGACGTATGCATCGGGTATTCCATGCCAGACTGCCTCCCCATCTAGTCACCCATAACTGGCCAGGAAGACTTGGCAAAATGGTGGATTCTTTTGCAGCTGCTGGACCATACAGACCTTCTGTTGCACCCCTAATCTCTTTCATTTTACTTCAGGCCATAAGAGTAATTCAGTCACGATTGTGTTTACATCTCGGCCAAAGGGCATGGACTGCAAGAACGAAGGCGTGGCTCCTCCTCCCGGGCCTATATCCCTTTGGCTGACTTCCTCCAATCCAGTTTCATTCTTGCAGTTGGAACTGGACTGCAAGAGTGTATCTGAACTCCTCTCCCATTTACTTTTTTGTTTTTAAGGGTTATGCCTTGGAAGCGGGGGGTATTGGGAACCCTGTCTGATCCTGGTCCCTTATACTCCTCCGATCTGAATGGACCCACCTTTCCTCCGCAGCTATGCTGCATTCGGATCAGGATGGTAAGGGTAAGCGCCATGGTCTTGGGGTGCTCTGGGGTGTCACCTTTTGTTTTGTAAAAAGAGCTGACACTCCTGTCCTGAAAATTCCGCCACAGGTTTTTGTCTGGTGAGCCTGATTGGGGTAACCGGGGGAATTATTTTCCCCCTTTTATTGCTCTTTTCCCACACGTTAATTATGTATTATACTGGAACATTTTCGGCTTAGCAAGGTAGCTAGCACCGCCAAAGTGGTTGGTTCTACTCCGGGGCATAGTGCTCTTTTCTCGGCCGCCTCTCCAGGAACATTTTCGGCTTCGGCTTCTCCTCTGCCCGGGTGGACTCTCAACGCTTCCCCGGCCAGGCGCTGGGGTTGCTGGCTGTCAGGGGGCTGCTTCCGAGCCACCGTGTGGCCTCCCTTATGTGGACCAAAACCATCAGGTAGGTTAATTTGATTGTATTTTTCTTTGATTGTGTTATTACTATTATGTTTATTAATATAGTTTTAATAATATATAATAAATCATGTTGATTTAATCTATATTTTTATAGTTTGTGGAAACGAGCATGCAATATATATATATATATATATATATATATATATATATATATATGTATATATGGTGGTTCACCCCCAGGTCTCAGAGTAGTCTCTTGTGACCGAGAACTGTTACATACTTGGTCTCAGATCCCCAGGGACATAGACTAGTATTAGACGGTGTGCAGGGATTCTCCCCCCTGCAAGGGTTCTGTCCCCTGTTGCTGGTCCCCTCTGAGCCTTAAAACCCCCTCGGCAGCCTTCAAGCGGACCTAAACCTTTAGTGAATCATATCGGCTACTAAGAAGGTTTTAAAGAGGATATTGTCTTTAAACTTCATCGGCTGCCCTCAAGCTGTCCTAAACCTAGCTTGGGTGCTAGCCTTAAGGCATGCTTTATGGCTTAAGCAATGGCCTGCTGACACAGCCTCTAAAAAGAATCTGATGGGACTCTCCTTTAAGGTTTGGTCTTAGGTTAATGTCTGTTTGGGGAGTGCTTGGTTGACATGGTAAAGCAGGCTACTGGTGGTAAATCTACTAATTTGCCACAGAAGTCTAATACTTCTTCCCACAGGGCCTCTAATACTCAGACTTGTCGTAGGGGTAGAGGTTCGCCCTCTTCAGGACACCAAAGAGAAATTTTGGAATAAGACAAAGTCCCAAATTATGGCAAGAGGTGTCTGGCAGAATAAAGTCAAACCTCCTTCAAAGTCAGACATGAAGGGATGCCCCCCCGCCCTTGCAGGTGTTGGGGACAGCTTTTGTATATTCTTAGTATACAGTACGTCCTGCTCCAGATAGGTTACTTACACTTGGGTATTACGCCGCCAGATGGCGCTGGACTGCAGAGACATCGAAAATAGGCTCCTCCCGGCCCCTCAATTACCCAGGGACCTCCCACAATCCCCAGATCTTCTCTGCAGTCTGGACTGCGAAGGACAAGAAGATGGCTCTTTTTTCTCGCAGGTAAGCGGGGCTATTAGCCTGCAGCCCTGTAGGACTATTCCCACCCGTTCCATTAGTAATCTGCCTCCCAGCCTTGACTATGCTGGTCGGGTGACGGTAGGCAGCACCGCTGTCAGGTGCTTAGGAGCGCTGCTCCACCGCAATCCCCCACCAAAGGGTAGGCGGTATAGGCATATGGTGAGCCTCTATGGGATGCCCCTCCCGCACTATTGCCCCTTGCCCCTGTCTATCAGTGCGTCCTGTTAAGTGGCCGCTGTCCTCCCTCGCTCTGCTTGTAGCCCTGGGGGGAGGGGGGGTGTGTGTATGTGTATTGGCCTTTGTGCTTCACTACATTATTGTATTATGCTTGGTGTCAGTCGCCGCGCTGACTTGTTTGCACTTATTGTGTCTTAAAATTGCTGCCGCGCGCGCTTCCACTGTGTTCCGCGCTTGGCGGCGGCATTACCTCAAGCTCTGGTGCGCCGTCATTGGCTGCTTGTCACGTGTATGGTTTTGCGCTCTTCGGGGGGGGGCCCGCTTTTGGCGCTCCGCGTCACTGTCCCTGCAGCCCGCCCCTCGAGGTATACCCAACGCCATTTTTTCTTGGTTCCGCCTGCTGCGTGACGGGCTTCTACCTACCGTGGTCCGTGAGTGCCGTCGCGAGCAGCTTTTTTACCGTTGTTATTTATTTGTACACTTATGGCTCCCCTTTACTTATGTCTTTCAGACGGGCTGAACCCTCTTGGCTTCTCCCGGCCCTACTCCCTCTATTAGTTAATTAACTTGTGAGGCCTAGTGTTAATTACTCCCACTTCCCTAGCGGGTTATTGGGGCATCCCGGGTTGCTTTTATAGTGTCAATCCCTATCGGCCTATTGTGCCGTTATAATCAGCATATGGAGGCGTCTCAGAATAATGTGCTTGGGGTTCCTTCGGGACAAGCCCGGCTGTGTGTAGCGTGTGGGGTGTCCCCTACTAGTGCTGGCAATGTGCAGGTCTGTATACCTTGTGCCCAGCAGGTGCTTGCGCTGCAGTCTGGCCTTCCAGTGGCTAGACCTGTGCCTCGTTTCACTTCACCTACTCCCCCAAGCTTAAATATCACTCCCACTGAGTTGCATACAAGTGGGGATTCTCAGCCTGATGTGTCTTCTAGACTGGCTAGCGTTGAAAAGTTGATTGCTAATACCTTGGCGCGTAAGGCCTCTGCAAAAAAGCGGCACTTAACGCCTGATGTCACTCTTTTCCCTATGGAAGCTGATGAGTTTTTGGAACTGTCTGGCTATACCCCTTTGGAGGAAGGGGAGCTATTCTCTGACTCAGGGTCATCTGATGAGAGGCCCAGGGGTCATGACGATTCTGGCTCTGACACCTGGGCCCCAGATGATACTGACAGACTGTTGGCTCAGATTTTTGAGGTTCTGTCTATTTCTCCCCCTGTTGTGGCCCCCAGGCAACAGGGGGAACTTTTTCATACCGCTAACTCACGCTTGGAATTTCCTGAGCAAGCCCATTTTAATAACCTTGTGCTCAAGGAATGGGAGCGCCACAGCAGGCTTCCCGGTGAACCTAAGAGTTGGAATAGGAAGTATCCCTTTCCTGCTGATATGGTGAAGTGTTGGTCATCCCCTCCTGAGGTGGATGCCCCGGTCCTAGGGTTATCTAACACCTCTGTCATGCACTCCCCTGACTCTACTACTCTGCGGGATGCTGAGGACCGGCGCATTGATCAGCTGGCGTCCCATGCCTTTGCGTGTGTGGGGACGGCGCTGCGCCTGGTCTGTGCCTCTGCCATTACGGCTGTGGCTATTAGGACCCTGCTCAGAAGTATCCTTGATGGTGCCCCTGATGATGTGTCTAGGGAGGAGTTTAATGCACTCTCTAGTTGTGATGTTTTTGTGACCTATGTCCTCTCTGCTTTGGATGATACCATTAGAATGGGTGGCAGAACCTCTGCCCTTGTGGTGGCTATACGCCGCTCGGTTTGGCTGCGCCAGTGGGCTGCTGACAACGCTGCCAAGAAGCCCTTACTGGTTTTCCCTTCAAAGGGCTACGCCTGTTTGGGGACCGCCTGGACCTGTTTGCTAAGGGAGGCAGGTTACCCCAGCGCAGGCGGCAGTCTCGGCCCTTTCGGGGTCAGGGCTCCTTTTCCTCCCCCTATCGTGGTGCTAGACAAGGGAGGGGGGTTTCCTTTACTGGGGCCAGAGGAGACTTCTGGGGTAGGGGCAGAGGACGTGCATGCCCTGGCTCCTCCTGGGGCTCCAAGATTAAGTCCCCTCCCAAGCCCCCTCAGGCATGATGGGGCGCCCTCACCCATCCGGGTGGGGGGACGGCTTCAGCACTTTGCTCAGGTCTGGAGGCTTCATGTCTCAGATCGGTGGATTCAGGAGGTAGTGTCCTCCTGTTACAAGATAGAGTTTGCTGTCTGCCCCCCCCCCCCCCCCAAGGTTCATCAGATCCCAGATTCCTCAGGATCCTGTGTCAGCTCAGGATCTAGTGCAGGCGGAGCAAAGCCTTCTGGAGCTGGGGGTCATCTGCAAGGTCCCTTTAAGAGAAAAGGGCAAGGGCTTCTATTCCAACCTCTTCACAGTGCCCAAAAAAGATGGGTCAGTCAGGCCCATCCTGGACTTGAAGATCCTCAACAAATTTGTCAGGTGCAGGCGCTTTCGCATGGAAACTCTGCGCTCTGCCATCAGTTCCCTGCGCCCAGGGGATTTCATGACCTCTGTGGACATCAAATCAAATCAAATTCTGTATTTCCAGGTCATCAAAGGTTCCTCAGGTTCGCTCTGGAGGATCAACACTACCAGTTTGTGGCATTGCCTTTTGGTCTCACTTCAGCTCCCAGGGTGTTCACCAAGGTGCTGGCAGGAGTGATGTCTCTGCTCAGGTTTCAGGGCATCCGCGTGCTGCCCTACCTGGACGACATTCTCATCACTTCCCAGTCTCTCCATCAGGCAGAGTTGGATACTCAGCTGGTGGTATCCACCCTGGAGTCATTTGGATGGGTGATCAATCTCCCCAAGTCCTCACTGTCCCCTTCCTTGGTAACTCCATTCCTAGGAATGAATCTGGATACAGTTCAGGCAAGGATCTTCCTTCCTCAACAGAAGGTGGACAGTCTGATTGCGCAGGTCCAGTTCCTGCTATCTTGTCATCATCCCTCCATCAGGCAGGGAATGCAGCTGGTGGGCCTGATGGTGGCGTGCTTCAAGGTGGTCCCTTATGCTCAGTTCCACTTGAGGCCTCTGCAACTCCACCTCTTGTCAATATGGGACAAGGACCCTGCGTCCCAGGACCGGGTCTTTGCGCTTTCCCCCCTGGTCAGGCGGTCCTTCTCGTGGTGGCTGGACTCCAGGAACCTGTTGGGGGGCAGATCCTTTCTGACCCCCTCCTGGGAGACGGTCACCACAAATGCCAGTGTGTCAGGTTGGGGGGGTTTCTGGAAGTCCCTGCAGTTCCAGGGGAGGTGGGGCCCTCAGGAGGCCCACACACCTATCAACGTCTTGGAGCTGCAGGCGATCAGGTTGGTTCTGGCTCAGTTGACTCATCACCTTCGGGGCCTGCCTGTTCAGGTGCGCTCGGACAACCAGACAGCAGTTGCCTACATCAATCATCAGGGAGGGACCCGGAGCAAGAGGGCCCTCCAGGAAGTGTCTCTGATTCTGACCTGGGCGGAGGCCAATGTTCCCTGCATGTCTGCGGTGTACATCCCGGGGGTGGAAAATCTGCTGGCAGACTCTCTGAGCAGGGGGACCTCTCACCAGGGAGAATGGTCCCTCTGCAACAGGGTGTTCCAATCTCTGTGTCACCGTTGGGGCCAACCAGATGTGGATCTGTTTGCGTCCCGTCACAATCACAAGCTCCCGGCCTTTGTCTCCCTGTCCCAGGATCCTCTGGCCTTGGCCATGGATGCCCTAGCAATGTCATGGCAGGACTTTCAGCTCCTGTATGTCTTTCCTCCATTCCCCCTGCTGGGCAGGGTTCTGCGCAAGATTGCTCTGGAGAGGGTGCCAGCAATTCTGGTGGCCCCCAGGTGGCCAAGAAGAGTGTGGTTCGCAGACGTGGTGCAGCTGGCAGTAGATCAGTACGTTCTGCCCAGGGTGCCAGATCTGCTCACTCAGGGTCTCTTACGCCATCCTAAATTACAAACTCTGGCTTTGACGGCCTGGCTGCTGAAACCTCCATCTTGATGGAGAAGGGGCTGTCTACCTCGGTTGTTGATACCATGATAAAGGGTAGGAAGAAGTCGTCTTCTTCCATTTATTACATGGTTTGGCGTGCCTATATTGACTGGTGTGAGTCTAAGTCTCTTCCCTGTCGTGTGTTCTCTATTCCCAGGATTCTGGAGTTCCTGCAGCATGGGTTGGAGATGGGGCTCCAACTCAGTACTTTGAAGGGTCAGGTTTCTGCCCTGGCTGTTTTCTTCCAGAAGTCCTTTGCTCAGCATTCTCTGATCATGACTTTTTTCCAGGGGGTTACTAATGTGCATCCCCCATGTAAGCCTATGATGCCTGTTTGGGATTTTAACTTGGTTTTGTCAGCCTTGCAGGGTGCTCCCTTTGAACCTGTGCAGGATGCTGCCCTGGCCATTCTTACTCTGAAAGTTGTCTTTTTGGTGACTATCACCTCTGTTAGACGTGTGTCTGAGTTGGCGGCGCTCTCCATCCAGCCCCCCTACTATGAGAGACACCAGGACAAGGTGGTGTTCCGCTTCAAGCCAGACTTTCTGCCTAAGGTTGTGTCTGCCTTTCATTTGAATCAGGACATTGTTCTTCCGTCATTGTGCCCTAATCCTAGTAATGCTAAGGAGAGGGTCTTGCATTCTTTGGATGTGGTTAGGTGTCTGAAGTACTATCTGGTGGCTACTGCACCTTTCAGAAAAACTGATGCTCTTTTTGTGGTCCCTTCTGGTCCTAGGAAGGGTTTGGCTCCTGCCAAGTCTACTATCAGCAAATGGATCCGTCAGGCTGTGATGCAGGCCTACTCTGCTAAGGGGAAGAATCCTCCCTTCCGCCTTACTGTTCATTCTACTCGTGCTATTGGTGCCTCTTGGGCTTTTCAGCACCAGGCTTCTGTTGAACAAGTTTGCAAGGCCGCTACTTGGTCTTCTGTTCATACCTTTTCAAAGTTTTACAAGGTTGATGTTAGGGCCTCAGCTGATGCTGCTTTTGGCCGTAAGATTCTGCAGGCTGCAGTGGTATGACCTGTCTACTGTTACCTTTGGGGATCCCACCCTACTTTATGGACACTGCTATTGGATGTCCCAAGTGTAAGTAATCTATCTGGAGCAGGACGTACTGTATACTAAGAATAATACAATTCTGTGATTACTCACCTGTAGAATTGGTATTATGAGTATACAGTACGTCCTGCTCCATCCCACCCTTGGTTTTGCAATATCTTGGATCCCCTGTATGGTGATTATCATTGTTCTAGTTACCAGTTTGGGTTTGTTTTCATTCTCCTGGCTTCTCGTTAACTGCTTTTCAATGCTGGGGATTGTGGGAGGTCCCTGGGTATTTGAGGAGCCTATTTTCGTTGTCTCTGCAGTCCAGCGCCATCTGGCGGAGTAATACCCAAGTGTAAGTAATCTATCTGGAGCAGGACGTACTGTATACTCATAATACCAATTCTACAGGTGAGTAATCACAGAATTGTATTTTTGCTAACATTTGTGGGCTCCATGTAACAGATCTTTGGAAAAAGGAAGTTGTATCCTCAGGTTACAAGATCAAATTAGGAGCCAGACCCCCTTGGAGATTATCTTGGTGAGTGGGTATGCCAAATTCCGCAGAAAGCAATGAGATCTGCCGTATCTCACCTTTTAGAGATTGGAGTAGTTTGATCCACAGTGATGCTACTCCAGCTGGGAGATTTTATAACCACATTGTATATATAAAGATGCGTACCTACATTGCAGTAGGTGACCTACATCTTCAGTTTGTGGCGCTACCCTTCGGTCTATTGTCAGCACCAAGGGTGTTTACCAAAGTGTTGGCAGGTCTCATGTTTTTTCTAAGAAGACAGGGTATACATATAATCCCTTAATTAGACGATCTGTTGATATGGGCCCCATCATGTCAGGGGGCCCAGAAGGATAAACAGACTGTTTTTATTGATATTGAATAACTGACTATCCAGTCTAATTCTTCTAAAGTCAAATATCATACCTTCAAGAGTTTTCTTTTCTGGAAATGTTATTGGACACATCTCAGGCAAAAGTGTTCCTCCAGAGCAGGGTACAGGGTCTCTTGTCTTGCCCTCACCCGACGATTCGTCAAGGAATATGTCTGTTGGGCCTGATGGTATCCTGCTTAGAGGCATTACCTTTTGCACAGTTTTCACCCAAGACCCTTGCAGATGGAATTGCTCACAATCTGGGATTGAGACACACAGACTCTGGATCACTCTTTTTGCATGACACAGTCAACAAGGCAGTCTCTTCAGATCAACAAATCCTACACCACTGAAGCCAGTCTAACTGGTTGGGGGGGTGTCATGGAGTCACAAATGATCCAGGGACAGTGGAGTCCGAAGGAAAAGCAGACTCCCCATAAATATCCTGGAACTGAGAGTGATTCTGTTGTGTCTGAGACATTGGACATCCCATCTGCGGAGGCATCCCATCCAGATTCAAACAGACAATTAGACGGGGGTGACATATATCAATCACCAGGGGGGCACCAGAAGCAGGAAAGCCCTCATTGAAGTTACAAAAGAAAAAAGGTGATGATCAAAGCGAACAGCACCTTAGATATTGCATGACCCACCTGTAAAACCTTTAAACATAGAAGAAAAAAAAAGGAACTGAAAGGGAGTGGTTGGCTATCTGGTCAGGTTCCAGGCTGTATAGATGCTACTAGGATTTTATTGGGGCTTAGGTACCCCAACTTAGGATTGAAACTGTGAAGCTGACCCCGCTTTAGTACCATTGTTGTACAACCAACATATTTACTAATAAAATGGCTAAAAACCTTGTATTTATTTTGTATCAAAAAAGTTAAAAGAACAGATTGCACATTTCACTGTATAGAAAAAAACATTTGTATGTATACATTTCATCTGGACACCTATATCTGTGCTAACATTCATACACTGAATGGTAGAATTCATATTATTCTGAAACAGCTGGGCGGACTAGTTTCGCCGGGTATGGCTTCCTCAGCACCCTTCTGGATAAAATCCAACATCTAAATCACAAATAAAGTACAGTGGAAAATGTTACAACCGTTCTGTGCAATAAAGCAACTGATTTACTTCATATTTGCAAAAATATATGCAAAAAAGAACTTACCCTGTATGTAAAACGAGCATTAAAGCAGGTCCACTTAGTAAGATGACATACGGCACAGAATACGGAGAAATTAGGTCTAGTTCCTCATGATAACCTTGGCCCAGTGAAATATATGGCAAAAGAAACAAACCCCAATGTTTGATGTATAAGATATGTAAGATAATTGCTAAGGCATGATATATGCCATGGTAAATGCAAAGGAAGAAGTAACTCACCCAGGCATAGGTTTAGTGGTGGAAAGAAAAAACAGTGTGCAAGCTCTGCCAGTGCGCAATGTGGCTGAGAATATGTCCCCGACGTTCTTATATGGTTATCTATATAATGTTATGCCCCACAATAGAAAAGGGCTGCCACAGAATCCACCCTGGTGCATAAGCGTTGTGTGCTCCTGGGTGTGCAAGGCGTTCTAACAGCCACCTTATATTGCACCCTGAGGGGCACGCTGATGTGTTCCATGTCTAACCAGGTAATGAGGCCCTTCTTTTATCCAAGTCACCTGTGTCCCATAGCCTATCAATGGTGCATTACCTAGTGTTGCATAATGGGCCCACTATAGCTGACCTACCCCATGGATGTAAAGCTTCCCTATTTTTAGGGAAAACAATAGAGGGAAGATTGTCATTGATAAGGCTATTAAAGAAGGTCACCATGAAATCTCATTGGCCCGGTCTGGACAAAAGTAATACTTGGTTTTCTGCCCTACAGCTGCTGCACCTAGGTCTGGTGCTCTGAAACATAACCCCTTCCAAAGCAGGTATATGGCATATAAGCAATTCTTTTAGAGCTTGTCCGCCAATTCCAAGAAAATAGCTTGCCAAGACTCCACTCCCCTGCCTCCATCACAAGGACTGGACCGCACTGTAATATTCTTTGTAATGATCAATTGTTGCTCGACAAAATGTGCTTCTGGGGCATTCCCTATTGTCAGTATTGTATGAGTGTGATGCCAGCCCATCAGCAATCATTCTAGTCATGCAGATCCTTTTTTCCTCACCAAACCTCAACTGTTAAGAAACGACAAACACCAGCATTCCCTAGAATTCATAGTGGGCAAAAGTAGCAGGATATCCTGGAACTTATCTGCATGACCAGACACACAGAGAATACACATTCTACTGTGAAAATTCAGACATACTGAAAAGTTACATGCCATGTAAAATTGTGATGTGGGGGCGTTGCGGCACTCGTCTGCTGCTAAGTCATTGTACACTGATAACACAGCTCTGCTGTCTTGAAAACAATAAGATGGTGTTTTTCGAAAAGTCTCTCGAATGCCCACCTATACCCTATTGAGCCTCACCGCAACTGATTAGAGGCAAAAAAAAGTATAGATTTTCTGGTGAAACATAAAGTGGAAGGTTCAAACCCTCATTATTCTATAATAGAATTTTTTCAACAATGCACAAGTTATGATTTATCTCTAATTTGCAGAGGAACACACTCGTATTCATTCACATATGGGTTATGGCCTATTTGCAAAAGATTTGAGACTGCTGCAAATGCTGCACTTCCCAATAGCAACCTCTATATTAATTAATGGTTGACGCACACTTAATGTATAAAAAACAAGAACTAAGAGTAAAGAACTAGGTTAAGTATCGTATGGGGTTTAAATGCTCAATGGTGTGTCCACTCATGCACACCTATAATTACTTAGGTATATAAAAGAGGAGGAGGATTGAACACCCAGGAGGCGCAACGGTATGCCAAAAGAATACATTTTTTAATGCCAAAAAACAAACAAGATTACAGGTGCAGGGTGTACATACAAATTAGTTTAAAATCTTATAGTAATAGTATATTCATCACATGGACTGCTTGGTATGTTTATATCAGGTATCTTACAGGGCATGTTGAGATAGTCATGGCTAGTTTGATAAATAGATTTGCAAAAGAGGAATTGTATCGTACACAGATATATGTTCAAGAAAAGCCATGATAAATCTCATAACATTCTCAAGGAAATACAGTGCAAATCAAGGTCATAAAAGTAGAATCAGAACAGGCTTACAGGTTCTAGACACCAGGTGGATGTAAAAGTCACAAAAACCTCAAAGTTTTGGCTACCTCGGCACACACTAACTAAGCACACACTTACTAGACATAGCTTACCGCCCTCCTGATGAAGGCTCCGAGTTAGCCAAAACGTTCAGGTTTTTGTGACTTTTACATCCACCTGGTGTCTAGAACCTGTAAGCCTGTTCTGATTCTACTTTTTATGACCTTGATTTGCACTGTATTTCCTTGGGAATGTAATTAGATTTATCATGGCTTTTCTTGAACATATATCTGTGTACTATATAATTCCTCTTTTGCAAATCTATTTATCAAACTAGCCATCTCAACATGCCCTGTAAGATACTTGATGTAAACATACCAAGCGGTTCATGTGATGAATATTGCTACTATAAGATTTTGAACTAATTTGTATATACACCCTGCACCTGTAATCTTGTTTGTTTTTTGGCATTAAACAATTCATTCTTTTGGCACACAGTTGCGCCTCCTGGGTGTTCAATCTTCCTCCTCTTTTATACACAATAGCAACCTCTAGCAGCTTGCCTGTGCCTTTCAGTTCAGTCATTAGTCTCGATTCAGAGACACATTCGTCCGGACTTCCGTAGCTGTCTGTGAAAGTTTTGGTGGGTGTTTGTAATTTTTTTGCTTTTTTTCGTCCATTTTCTACTCGCACGAACATTCGGGAATGCGCTTCCGATGATCGGAAGCAAATCGGAACATTTCCGTTAGTTCGGATCATTTTCCAAAGAAAATCGGAAATTTTCCGTTCCTTCAGAAAACTTCCGTTGATTCAGAGAGCTTCCGTCTGATTCAGAGAGCTGATTTCCGACGGATCACCACCCTATAAATCCGTTTCATTTCCGATCCACTTACGAGACCTTTGAGGGCTCGGATTGCTATTGTTGAACATGTTTTGCGGCTATGTGGAGGAGTCTGCACGCCTTTAGCACCAAGGCATTGCATGTATCAGCATGGCCGAGGCCATAAATTATTTAAGGCAATGCATACCTGAATCTTTTAATGCTGACCTTAATTAGTCCTTAGCATGTAAACATTTATTTTTCCACACATCCATATAATTGCAATATTTTTTTAGACTTATGTCCTTTGTGAATTATATTTGGATTGCTGAACTTGAATCTTAATGTGTTGTAGGAGTTAGTTTTTATTTGGTTACCTTTGCTTTGTGTAATTATTTTAAATTTGGTTGCAGGAACTGCAAGATGTGCCACTCGCCCTTGCTCCTGATGCCTGTTCTTTGCCTGCAGAATGCGGGCCAGGGGTTCTCTTTGATGCTGGTATTTTTCAAAAAAAGTTACATTGTCATTTCATTTACAAACTACATTAACACAAAACTAATAGGCACAGAAATATTTAAAGATGAATATTCACATGACCGAGAAGTGATTTGGGTGTGCTTTAAGGGTCCAAAAGGGAAGATGGAGGATAGTGCTAAGTTACTTAGCTAAACATTGTAGTAGAAGTGAGGGTGGCAAATATGTAGGCAAGCACTTTCATGAGTTAAGTTTGTAGTGCGCAGGCGCAAGATCGTAAGGATTCCGTCTGGACGATTATTTTTTGTAAAATGGAAACAGAATCTATCGGGAAACGTAAAGGATTCGTTGGAGGATACGATGGGAAAAGGGCAAAAACGAAAGCCTACGTTGTAACATGTGGAAATGAAACGGAAAAGTCTGGATGGAAAATGACATCCTCGTAATTCGTAATCTGCCGTACGAACGGCATAGATGGCCATTGTATGCTTGCGCACACATAGGAATTCGTCCTCTGCATTTAACCCATCCGTGCAGTGAGTGTACACATGCCCGGAGCGGTGGGCTGCCCTAATTACGGCGCCCGGGGAGCAGTTGGGGGGTTAAGTGCCTTGCTCAAGAGCACTTCAGTCATGTCCCAGGACCGGGATTCGAACCTGTCACCCTTCGGTCACAAGTCTGCTCCCTTACCTCTAGGCCACAACTGCCCAACTTTACACAAGTTTTCAATGCATGCATTGAATCGCTCGAACGCTCATACATTTCACAAAAAAAACAGATCGGCCCAAAAACTGAAGTTTTTTTGTGTGTCTCTGAATCGAGGCTATTGTCCTCTGACAGAAGAGACCGCAGAAAGCTTTGTTTTAAGATTAGATCCAACACTGAGATAGTTTTGGCTGTAATCTACTAAACCTTTGGCCAGAACTTTCATTTCTGGATGAAAAAGAGCCTTGTTTTGGAAGTTATTTACCCTCTTGTTTTTTGCACAGTCTTACTCACAGAGCTGCAATCAGGGCAGCACAGGCATTACTCGTAGGGCCCATCAAATTTCCTGCTAAAATTGGGCTCAGGCAGGGCCACGTATATTCCAGATGCCATCTGTTAATTAATATATGTTTATTTTACAGCTGCAAGGTTGTATAATGAGGCTTTGGGTGGAATAGCTGGGTCACAGGGTAGTTTTTTGAGTTTTGGTAGGTATGAACAGTAGAACATCAGGGTCGCCCTAGAGTTTTATGGGGGTCAGTATGGGTTGACCTAGGATGGAAAAGGGGGTTTTTCAATAGCATGTGACAATCTTAGAAGGGGATTAGGAAAGAAGGGTAGTCCTAAAAAGTGTATGTCTTGGGCACTCTGTGTGGATCCACAGTGGTTAAGAAGCTTATTTGTGGCAGCCTTTATTGGAATGGGGTAGCAGTCAGATGTCACAGGTGGTTAAAGAACTAATCTTGTGACATGTATGCACATACTATGACCTAGTTTGTTGTCATTTGGGCCTGGGACATTATGGGTGCCCCTTTAGGGTGGGGGAAGGGGATCCTAGCATGATGGCATCCTTTAATAGTAAGGGGGGGGGGGGAATGGATAGCATTCACCTGTATGGCTGTTCAGAATAATAGAAGGGAGAATGTGTTCCCCACTCTCCTGAGGTAACCTACAGTTGTTTTCCAAGTGCTGGTGTCTATCTTTGGGAAAGCCTTTTTGGTGATTGGAAAAAAAATCTTTATTTAATCCCTGAGTCAAAAAAGGAACACTTGGCCAAAAAAAAAAATAAATCAGGTCCCAGCAATACACAAAAAGCTCCCCCAACATGAGCATTTTGGCCATACCTTGTGTGCATTGCAAACAGCCTTTTACACCTGTGGGAGATTTAGTGACATGTTTGGTCGGTTGTAGCCAAGATTACAAAAACCACCTATGAGCACAACAGCCAATTCCCCTTACAGTTGTAGAAATGTTATGGTGGCAACAGTTTTTGTCTTTTGTAATGATGGCCCAAGTGCAGAGTCAGTTGACATAATCTCTGCAAGTTAATCCTTTCCTTACCAACCTTGATGTACAGATGCTACCTACTCTAGCTAACATGGATAATTGTAATCAGGGCCTGAGGATGAGTAGCCTAACCCCTGTTTCTACAAAGGATTTTGGTAAGCTAAACATAAAACAGTGCAGAGTGCTGTGCTGTGATTCCGGTAACAAAATGCAAAGAGGAGGCTTTACTCTCAGGTGACGATTATCTGTCTTATCCGGAAGTGGCCTCAGACCCACTAGTTTCCTTTCTGTTACCAGACAATATGATGAATGCTATTAAATGGGTCAGAGAAGTCCTGCATTCCTTTTCCAGAACTTGTTGGGAGATTTCGTCCATGACCTGATCATTCATATTCCAAGGTTATTTTAAAACATTAGCAAACAGTTTGGGTGCAGCAGTTTGGCCTAGTTGTGCCTCAGTTTTAGCATCCAGAGCTGTGGTGGATAGACTAGAGCATTTAGAAAATTGTTACTAACCACACCTCTCCAGAAAAATTTGTATCTAATATCTGAGATTTAAGATCCGTGATTAAAATCTAAAGCTATGGTTGCTTTATGAAAAATTATTTGGTTAAATGCTTATTCCGGTAATCTGAACACTAGAAGAACTATGGCTGTCCTTCCCTACAAAGGTGATAAGCTTATTGAAGATGGCCTTGAGGCGTTGATCAAAGAGGTCACCAAAGGAAAGAGCACACTTTTTCCTCGGGGGAAAACCTTGTGATACCTCTAGGAAGGGAAAGCAGCCTCTAAACCAATTGCTGGCTCCCAACTCTTCCATCACTTGAAGGGACACCCTCACCTATTCAGATAAGGGGATGTTTGCGCAGTCTGGTTAGCTAAAGTCTTCAATGCTTGGGTTAGGGGGAAGGGCTTTTTTCTGGTTACAGAGCAGAATTTTGATCTTTCCCTACTTGTTCTTTTTTTTTTTTATTTACAATCTGCCTCAGGACCCTGTTCGGTTTTCTCAATCAGTTAAAGAGCTTGTACATTCGGGATTTATTGTTCCAGTTCCTGCTCATTCATCGACTTTTGCCTCAACTGTGCCTGAAACTGTTCAATCTGATTCTCATTTCTCCAGACATGGTATGCAGATTCATTAAATCTATCCGTGGCCAATCATTTTGGCATCCCAATCTGAAGTACTTGTCTTTAATAGTATGTCTATTGAAAGATCGGAAATGGGCGAAAATAAATGGTTTTCTCATTCTGTCATTTCTACTTTGAGTGCACAAAAATACTTCCACAAAGGTCTACTATAGGTACTTGAGAGCTTTCATGAGATGGTGTACTACTCAATTATCTGGTTTAAAGAGTGGTTTATCTGTCAGTATCTTTAAGGGACAGGTCTCTGCTCTGACTATTATTTTTCAGAGATCAATAGTAGAAGTTTATTCTATCAAGAATTTTCTTCAACCGTTAGAGCCTGAGAACCTGAACTTGGGTTCTTTCGGCTCTTTAACATGCTCCCTTTGAGCCTTTAGATTCTGTGTTGTTTCTGAGTATGTTTCAAAAGTTGGCTTTTCCTGTGGCGAAAACATCCGTTAGAGGTTTAACCCTTTCAGCGCCAAACACGTAGATTCTACGTGCTCGCTTCCACTCCACTTAAGTGCCAAGCACGTAGAATCTATGTGCCTGACTTTCCCCTCTGCTAGTTAAAAAAAATAAAAATAAAAAATACTCACCTGACCCCTCGTTGGATCCGGCCGGGTCTCCTCTTCAATTTGTTGCTCCAGGAGAGCCCCCGGAATAGCCCCCCCCCCCACCCGCTTCAGCAGCAGCAGCTGCTAACTGTAAAATAATAAAAAATTAAAAATGATATTTACTTACCTGAGGCCGCGCTGTCTCCCGACGGGTGTCCTCTTCACTGGGGGGGCCTTCAATCGCCCCCCAGCCTCCTCCGTGGGAGGAGAGGGCAGAAATTGCCCCCCCCCCCACTTCCTGGAACGGGTCTGCTAGCCCCGCCCCCTGGTGATATCACCAGCAGGCCTCTTAATGCCGGCACCCGACACAGAGAATCAGTCTGCTCGGGTGCCTGGAGGAGAGCAGATGGGGAGGAGGAGAGGGCTGAGATCGCCCCCCCTCCCCAGGCTCTCTCTTCCAAACACCCGAGCAGACTGTCATCGCATTTAACCACTTGTGAACTGGTAAGGGGTCCATGAGACCCCTTATACCAGTTCACAAGGCTGGGGGATGGCAAGTCACCCGCTTGTCGCAGCGGGTGACTTGCCATTAACCCCCGGCACCCCAATTACCTGCCTCCCCAAAAGCCCGGGGGGGGGGCAGAAGAGCCTGGGCCCACATAGGCTATGTGGGCTCGTAGGCTGCAGGGTGGGTTGGGCCACAAAAGCTGGCCCCCCACTCTGTGCCTACAAGCCCCCATAGCTGGTCCCGGGCTGCTAATGCTGGGTAAGGGTCCATGAGACCCCTTATACCAGTTCACAAGGCTGGGGGCTGGCAAGTCACCTGCCGTTAACCCCCGCACCCCCAAAGCCCAGGGGGGGGCAGAAGAGCCCGGGCCCACATAGGCTATGTGGACTTGTAGGCTGCAGGTTGGGGGGCCACAAAAGCTGGCCCCTCCACTCTGTTCCTACAAGCCCCCATAGCTGGTCCCGGGCTGGTAATGCTGGGTAAGGGAGACCCCATTTCAATTTTTTTTGGATTTTTAAGGGTTTTTTAAAAAAAATGGTGGGGGGACCCTATGTCATTTTTTTTTTTAATTTTTTTTTTAATTAACCCCTTATGTTTATAGTTTGGATAGTAGTAGTATTTTATTTGTAAATGTTATAAAGTGCTATTTCATGTTCAAGCCTAAACTCTGCTGCAAAATATATATCTATAATTTTCCAGAAAATTCCGGCAAAAATCACGGTTAAACATGGCGCAGAATGGGGAAAAATTACCTGTCAACAGAGGGTGACAAAACTTCAAGTAGGTTGGCAATTAAAAGGGTTAATAGTACCTATGCATGTTAGGTATTGTTCTGCTCGTCGGACCTTGCTCTTTCAGATTTATCTTGTTTTTTCTTGTTTGCATATTTATATTTTAGGAAAACATATTATTTATTCAGTTTTTATATTCATTTTTTTTAGGGAAACCCTGTGCAACCTAAGAATTCTTTGAGGGATTACTTCCAGAAAGGTGAGTCTACTACAACAAGCCAGGTACTCTTAGAAAGCTTAACATGTGTACTTTCAGGGAATATATGGTTTATAGGGGATATTCCAAATGTAAAGGGTTGTTTTGGTTGAAGAATCGCAAGGTGCGCATTTTGTCTGCAGAGCTGAAATTTTCAAGTAAAATTACTGTTATGCGCATGCTTTACTTTGGGGTGTTTGCCAACTCTTCCCTTGACAGTACCTATGGATGCTGGGTATCGTTCTGTTCGGGGCATGTTGCTTTTTGAGATTTTACTTGTTTTTTCTTGTTTGTATATAGTTTTTTTTTTAGGAAAATGTGGCTTGATTCTTCCTTTTTATTCTTTTTTAGGGAAACTTTGTGCAACCAAAGAATACATTGAGGGACTACTTCCAGAAAACTAAGCCCACATAAACAAGCTTGGTACGCCTAGAAAGCTTGAGGTGTGTACTTCCAGAGAATATATAGTTTACGGGGGGTATTTTAAATGTAAAGGGTTGTTTTTCTGGAAAAACTGCAAGGTGCGCATAGCGCAGTTGTATTTTATCTGAAAATCTCCTAAAGCTCTGTTTCAGTTTGGGGGAGTCTCCTGGGCAGGAAAGGGTGTCTATCAATACATATGTGTTACCACTGTGACTGGGAGAAATTGGGGTTTCGCACACAATAAAATTTTATTGACAAACTTCCATTTTTTATTACAAAAAAACACTACAAATTGCAAAGAATAGATTTTTTTTTTTTTTTTTTGCACATATTTCACCAAAAAGTATTGAGAATACACAAAAAAAAGGCCAAACAAGAGATTTCATGTTGAAGCCCAGACTCTCTTGAAAAAAACAATGTATCATTTTCCTGGGAAATCCCTGGAAATCCTTTCAAAAATCACAGTTGAACATGTGTAGCGCAAAATAGTGAAACATGGTCTGGAAACAGAGGGCGACAAAAGCTGCAGGTAGGCTGGCAGCGAAAGGGTTAATGGCTCTTTCCATCAAGTCTCCATTCTTAGTTTTTGGATGTCCTTCTAGTTTTCTGTTTAGGGGGTTTCTCCTTTGCACTTGAATGAGTAAACCATGTTTTCAGAGCCCTTTTTATCCTCAAGAGAAGTTGTTACTCGACTAGCTGTGGTTCATGCCTTGAAGTTCTATACTCACATAACCAATGATATTAGAAGGTCCATTTCCCTCTGTGTCTCCAAATGGTCTTAAAACATGGGAGCTAGCTCCTCCAAAAACTTAAGTGGAGTAGAGGGATTAGAATGGTTATTGTTGAATATTTTTCGACCAAGTGTAAGCTGCCACCTATGAAAGTCAAAGCTCATGCCACTAGATCGGTTTGTTCTTCCTGGACTTTTTGTTATCTGGTTTCCTATAGAACATGTCTGTAGAGCAGCTACTTGGTCCTTGCTTCATGCCTTTACAAAACATTACAAAATAGACAGTGTGGCATTGGCCGCATTGGCTGCTTCGTTTGCCCAAAACATTCTAGGCATCCAGATTTTAGAAGCCCGGCTGTGGGAAACCCCCCAGATTGCCCATACAATGCTATGGCTCATGTGCTGCATCTCTCTTCCAATTGGAGACATTTGGCGTGCATATTAAATGCTTGGCAGCCAGCTCTCTTTTTAGCAATAGGGAGTGAAAGTGGGTGCATACCCAGCATCTGAGTGGCTGGGTGGAGGAAGCGTGCAGCTCTTACCATTATTTACAGTGCCAAGGGAGCCATTGCAAGAGGTGAGTTTTGTGGTTCCCGGGGGGGGGGGGGGGTGTTTCACACAGTGGGAAGGCCAGTGACCAGCTATGGAATCTTTTAGTTTTTTTTTGGTTCTGTTCCGCTTTAAATAGATGTGTCCTCCACATGCCCAAAAGAAAAGAACTTCATGGTGAGTACTAAAACTCTTTTTTTCCAGATAGTAGTAGGTAGCAGCAAATCAGTGGCAAGAATACTCTGCCACTCCAGTGGGTATTACCTCTAGGATGGGTGTTATTTGGTACAGTGATGCAACAAGGGTCTGTTATAACAACAAATTTACAGTTTTATGTTAATTAAAGGGGCTTTGTGTGTTAATGAAGGCACTGTAATGTTTACTTGTGTATCTGATTAATAATCTCTGCATAGAATTTTTGGTACAAAGAAATATTTTTATTAAACAGCAGTTTACGCTAAATCTGTGTTCCCCAGTAAATACTATGTCGAAATCTGAGTACATCCTATAGCTGCAGTAAGTATGAAACAAAGAGATTGGCACGCGTAATTGTTAGTATATGCATGTTTATCCTAAATGATCTTGCTCTAGGTGTAATTGCATTCTATTGTGTGCTTTTTGGAACTTCCCATATCTTGATAAGCTTGTTATAATGCCTAATGATTTATAATGGATTATCTCAATGACCGAATTCTGACCAATATGCATCTCTAATTTGACACCTCATTATTTTCCTGATTTATTCACAAGCATGTTCCACACTTGTCATTTCTCATTTGCTTTGTTTTATCCTGCAATGTGTGAGTAATTTCACCCTTGTTTGCTGTTTTGATCATACACATGATGATTTCATTGGGCCTGAGCAATATTATTTGTGTGTGTGAGAAATAGGGTGAATGTTTTATTTTATTGCTGATGCCTGGTTCTCCCCTTTAGAATTCTCTGTTTTTAGCAAACATCAGCCTTCCAATAGCCTCCTAACAGAAGCCTTAAGTCCATATATGGACATGAGGATCTTCTGAGACTCAAAAATGAGCAAAGAAAGTTCTAGACTGAAAGCCCCCCTGTGGCTTCCCTAACACCGTTGCCAAGGGGGGTAGCATCCTCCCTAGCTGGGAAGGTGTGACAGCAGATGCTGCTTCAAAGAGATTGCCCCAGGATTTGCGTCTGTGAGGAGGGAGGGAGAACGGGGAAGAGACTGGAGCATAAAGGTGGGCCTGAGAAGCCAGCACTTCGTCATTCTTGGAGGGAAGCCACGTGCCAGTGTGGTGTGCCCAGATCAGACCAGTAACCAGAAACAGGGCTTTCTCCAAGCTTCCTGGATGCCCTGATTCATACATCATTCATGTTGCTAGGGTAATCTGACATTCTGTCTGCTTGTAAATCTCTTATCTGTAATCTGTAACCTATTTCACAGACTGGTATTGCAAATTTCATTACCTGTAATGACTAGTGTGCCTCCACATTAAAATATATATTTAACTTGAGCTATCCCTTTTTGCCTTAACCAAGAATCTGTGTGTGTCTGTGACCTTCTTGGGCTGGTGAAACAGTAGGTGATTTAGGAAAACGTGTTGCGAGATCATATAGGCTGTGTTGTCAGCGTGATGCTCTTCCCTGACTCTGTGTGTGTGAGATACATATATATATATATATATATATATATATATATATATTATGTGTGTGATGTGAAGTTAGCAGTTTATGATGCACAGATATTGTAGTTTTTTATGTTTTTGCTTACTTTGGGCAAAGCAGAGGTCTGGTGAACATTGGCTGTGGTTGTAGGATGATATTTTGTAGACGTTATTTTTACTTGTATAGACTATAGGGTTGATTCAAAGAAACATGTAACAGCTTGGATTTGGCTCACGATCATCCTATTTTTCACGTCCGCTCGTGCGTTCGTATGAACTTGCGAGTGATTCAATAAGCAAATACGTTTCTATCCTAAAAGATACGTCCGTTCGTATGATATCTCCCGAACTTGCCTCAGTCAGTTGGCAATCGTAAAAATCACGTTCATGTGCTCACCTGTTGCGGCGGCAGCCTGTTTTTTCGGCTGCTTCCATCGTCAACCTCTTCCAATTACTTGCGTTTGCCTCTGGCTTTCATTGGTTTTTGGCCTCTTAGATTCGTGCGTTCGTATGTTTATAAGATCTTGCGCATGCGCACCCTCAACCAGAAACTTACCTAAACCCCTTAGCGGCTGCATCCAACTTCATTTCTCGGTCCCTCAAACTTACCTAAACCTCTTAGCGCTTGCATCCAACTTCATTTCTCGGTCCCTCAAACTTACCTAAACCTCTTAGCGCTTGCATCCAACTTCATTTCTCGGTCCCTCAAACTTACCTAAACCTCTTAGCGCTTGCATCCAACTTCATTTCTCGGTCCCTCAAACTTACCTAAACCTCTTAGCGCTTGCATCCAACTTCATTTCTCGGTCCCTCAAACTTACCTAAACCTCTTAGCGCTTGCATCCAACTTCATTTCTCGGTCCCTCAAACTTACCTAAACCCCTTAGCGGCTGCATCCAACTTCATTTCTCGGTCCCTCAAACTTACCTAAACCCCTTAGCGGCTGCATCCAACTTCATTTCTCGGTCCCTCAAACTTACCTAAACCTCTTAGCGCTTGCATCCAACTTCATTTCTCGGTCCCTCAAACTTACCTAAACCCCGTAGCGGCTGCATCCAACTTCATTTCTCGGTCCCTCAAACTTACCTAAACCTCTTAGCGCTTGCATCCAACTTCATTTCTCGGTCCCTCAAACTTACCTAAACCCCTTAGCGGCTGCATCCAACTTCATTTCTCGGTCCCTCAAACTTACCTAAACCCCTTAGCGGCTGCATCCAACTTCATTTCTCGGTCCCTCAAACTTACCTAAACCTCTTAGCGCTTGCATCCAACTTCATTTCTCGGTCCCTCAAACTTAACTAAACCCCTTAGCGGCTGCATCCAACTTCATTTCTCGGTCCCTCAAACTTACCTAAACCCCTTAGCGGCTGCATCCAACTTCATTTCTCGGTCCCTCAAACTTACCTAAACCTCTTAGCGCTTGCATCCAACTTCATTTCTCGGTCCCTCAAACTTACCTAAACCTCTTAGCGCTTGCATCCAACTTCATTTCTCGGTCCCTCAAACTTACCTAAACCTCTTAGCGCTTGCATCCAACTTCATTTCTCGGTCCCTCAAACTTACCTAAACCTCTTAGCGGCTGCATCCAACTTCATTTCTCGGTCCCTAAAACGTAAGAAAATCACATAATGTACATATGTCTATATGTTTCTAAGCGTGTTGTTTCTGGTTTGTGTAATTTTTTGGGTGTGTGCATATTAGAAAAGACACATTTAGGAAGGCTTAAAATCTAATTTATTTAAATGATTTGCTCGGTTTTGTTTTAACTAATGTTCAAAACCTCTTTTTTTTTTTGGTTGTTTTTTTAAAATCTTGTTTTTTGTTTTTTTTTCTAGGTAAAACACATATACATTTTTTTTTTTTTTGGAACAGTAAAACACCTAATTTTTTTTGGTTTTGGGTTTTTTGTTACAACATATTTTTTGGATTTTTAACAAATCCATAAAACCATTTTTAAAATGTTAAAAACTTTAAAACCAAGTTAAACAAAGGAGCCAGGACCAAGGGCACTATTCATCATCCTCTTCTTCATCTGTTGGCCCCAACGTCGCCTGTATAGCCAGCAGCTCGGCCACCAACTCCTTCATTCTTTTTTTTTTCCCCGCCAATGTTGGGGGGATCATCCCTGTAACCAATAGAGAAAGAAACATAAATAGGAGTCCCAGACCGGTTTGTATGCTGGAAATAGATTTAGGGTTAATCAAATACATGTAAATGCATGACATATGTCATTCTTCCAAGGGATACAGTTAATGCATTTCCCACAGGTAAGTGTTTAAACTCCTTAAACCGGACCTTCCACATTATTTAATGAAAACCAATAACTATTCACAAATGATTCTGCACCACCTCAAAGTTAATTAGGGTTTTTTTGGGATTACAGCGCCGCCATCTGGACTCTGAAGCATAACACTTAATGAGGAGTGGAGAGTTGGCTAAAGTACAGGGGAGTAGGTTACAGTGGTGCGTTGGGAATCCCGAGCATAGCTGGGTTGAGGGAAAGGTCATCACTCACACAATGCATGGCAGCACCTTCCTTTTTGCAATCTGTATCCCATGCTGCCTGAAAATATTGCGCATTCCATATTCCCCAATATTGGTTTGGTTCAGTCTAATAACATGCATTAGATGGGTGAAGGGTGTTTTTCCATGTTTCTAATCTGTAGGTACAGTGTGATGGCTAATTCTTTGGTTCTTAATACAAGTTAGGGTCCTCTTTAAGCTAACGAAGTGCCCACATGAAAGTGTGAACTACACATTGGCTACGCCTTTAGTTATGTGTGTGTTATTAGCTAACCAAACATTAATATGAATAATGGCATGGAGACTTACGGAGTTGGTGGCCGACAGATGGCTGGTTGGGGCCAACAGGCTGCCCTTGGTCCTGGCTCTGCTGTGAAGAAGTCCCTGGAGAAACATGTGACATTTGGTTAGTACTTGTAGAGAGTCACTATTCCCAACATATCTGGCTCCCAGTCTGGCTGACATCACTCACCTTCGCCAGGATCGACTTCCAGCATCTCTGCTGCCTCCTCCTCCACTATTTCACCCGCACCAGAAGCTTCTACAAATACATAATAAAGGATAACTTAGTTTTTGGCCTGCCATGTATATCTTTGTGCCTATACATGAAGAGTGACATACCAGAGCCTTCCCCATGCCTGGCCAGGTATGACTCCACGCCCACGCGGTTTGGCCCCTCCTCTGTGGTAAGGTCCAGGGGCTGGTCTGAGGAGGCCACAGAGGAGGGGTAGGTCCGTCGCCCGGGAGATCCACCACCTTCACTCACAGATGCAGACTCATGCAGCACTGGTCGGCCTGTACGCCTCCGGGTGCGGCGAATTCTGAAATCCATTTCCAACACTACCAAAGAAAAGTCATTATAAATAAAGGCATAACTTATACATTTGGCACATATACCATGCAATTGCTTTGTACTTACTTGGGAAATGGATTCCAAAAAACCTCCGCACCCGGGGCATGTGCAGACGTTTCAGGTCCGACCAATGCTGCATTATCTGGGTGTGAGTGAAGGTGGTGCTGGTCACACGGTGTATCTCGGCGATGATCTCCCGGGCGATGTCCCTTTTCTCGCACACATTGGGCGCGAAGTCATACCGGCGCTGAAGCATGATCTGAAAAACATAATGGACACAGAGCTTTTACTTTTACACACAGACCCATATGTGTTGCATCACAAGTTGAGAATTTAATGTCATTAACACACACATTTCGAGTGGCAGCCATTTTTGGGGAGTGCCTTAAAGAGGACGTTGACTGTGAATGAGAGTCTGGTCTTATGTTATATGTATCACACACCATGTACATACAGATAATAGCCAACATCAAGAATCAGCCCACCTGCATCTATGGCATGTTAGGATGGTTTAAACATCCAAGATGTAGGCTAATGCTTAGGCTTTTGGACCACGTGTGTGGCTTCCCGTTGTGTTTTTATGGCTTAGGAAAACAGTGTTCCTCAAACATCCGCATCAAGGTCCGAGACAGGCCAGGTTTGCCAGCTAGCCCCGCTACTCCACAGGTTAATTAACTGTTGCTAAGCCGGAGCAATTGGCCGAATTAGGACATCAGCATAGACAGGTGAAAACGTGGCCAGGCTCGGCCCTTGAGGATGAAGTGTGAGGAGCCAGTGATTAAACATTAAGAGACCCCAAACTAGTTCCAAACGCATCATTTACATTTAGGCCATCATTGACTATTAGATTAAAATGCACAGGCAGCCACTTACCAGCATGAGGATCTCTTCCTGTTGACGGGTGAAGATAGTGGGCGCCATCTTTATGCTTCTTCAAGGCAGCAGATAAGTGAAACCCCAGCGGTTTCCTGGTTCCGCTCGAACGTACGTTCGTACGAGCGCGTAGTCGTGCGCATAGGCGTCACACGCTGGGCTCATTATTTAAAGGTCCCTGCACCCAAAGCTCATTCTCTTTGAGCATTTGTGTAAGATGGCACCTAAAAAGCCTATGAGCAAGCGACCCCAGCAAAGCAAGACCGCGGAGGGCCCAACAACAAGGTCCCAGCAAGGTAGGAGAAAGCTGAGAGGCAAGACTACCACCTCGGCCCCACCAAGGGACCCTGGACCCTCAGGAACCCAAAAAAGGGGCCCAAAGCCACGTGCCCCTGCAGCCAAAAAGCAGCCAACTGCAGCACCCACCACCTCTGCCCCCAGAAGAGGCCGCACAAGGGAGCCCACACCGGCCATGGCTTCAAGTAGGGCAGTTCGGCAACCCAGGCCCCGCAGCAGGGCCCGAACCCCATCCAGGGCCAGAAGCCCATCCAGGGCCCGAAGCCCAGCCAGAGGCCGCCGAACCCCATCCAGGGCCAGAAGCCCAGCCAGAGGCCGCCGAACCCCATCCAGGGCCAGAAGCCCAGCCAGAGGCCGCCGAACCCCATCCAGGGCCAGAAGCCCAGCCAGAGGCCGCCGAACCCCATCCAGGGCCCGAAGCCCAGCCAGAGGCCGCCGAACCCCATCCAGGGCCAGAAGCCCAGCCAGAGGCCGCCGAACCCCATCCAGGGCCAGAAGCCCAGCCAGAGGCCGCCGAACCCCATCCAGGGCCACAAGCCCAGCCAGAGGCCGCCGAACCCCATCCAGGGCCAGAAGCCCAGCCAGAGGCCGCCGAACCCCATCCAGGGCCAGAAGCCCCTACAGGGCCCGCCGAACCCCATCCAGGGCCACAAGCCCCTACAGGGCCTGCCGAACCCCATCCAGGGCCACAAGCCCCTACAGGGCCCGCCGAACCCCATCCAGGGCCAGAAGCCCCTACAGGGCCCGAAGAACACCATCCAGGGCCAGAAGCCCCTACAGGGCCCGAAGAACCCCATCCAGGGCCAGAAGCTCCCGACCTGGCACCAGCCGGGAACAGAGCCCCCGACCTGGCACCAGCCGGGAACATAGCCCCCCAAGAGGGCCCAGAATTGCAACCATGACCACATCTACACCTGGAAGTTCGGTGGCCAGCCACGCCAGAACACCCAGTCCCTTGGCCAGTCCAGTCCAGTCATTGGGAAGCCACCAATCCGGCCATTCCCCTACCCAGCCCCAGGCCATAATGTCACCACATGTGTCTGCACACATGGAGGAGCAGCCAAGCCAACCATCTGGCCGCACATTGCGCCGCGGCCAGTTGAGTGGGAGATTCTCCCATGACCAAAATATGGCATTGGCTAGTGGCCTTACATTATACTATGGCGAGCTCTATGGGAGCAAATCCAAACACACCACAAAGCAGCGCAAGATGGAATTGTTTGAAACCATCCTCCGACAAGTAAATGCAGCGGGGGAAGAGAGGAAAGATGTGTCCCAAATTCAGAAGAAAATCTCTGATCTGAAGTATGCTGTACGGCAAAAAGAAATTAAAAGGCATAATTACAGGTAAATAAATGTTTTCTCTAAATATAATGTTTAGGATGTACTGTATGCACCTTTTCTGAGTACCAAACGATTTTCTCTTTTCAGCCTGAAAACTGGAGGTGGCTTTCCATCTAAATTGGAGTTTACCCCTGCTGAGGAGATTGTGCTTGGACTTCTCCATCCGGTCGCGGTCGGTGGACATGCTGGTCTAAGGGACACAGACTCACCGACCCGTACCCACGGTGAGTACTCTTAAATCTGCATGTTTGCCTGTTTGCTAAATAATCTACAGTTCACTAGTAACAAGATAACGGGATGCCCCTATGGTTTGCCTGGCTTGGCCTCGCACTACTGTGCCTGTTTGTGTCCTCTTTTGGTCCCTGGGAATCACACATTTAGGCCCACAGCCATTATGGCAAAGATCAAATTTCCAATTGGATTGTTAAAGTCATGAAGTTTCTCCAGAAAAGTGATATATTTGGAATCAATCACAAAACACACATCATTATGTATGGGTTGCCTTTTTGTTGTGTGAGTTGTGTTTGAGTTAACAATGTCATTAGCCACCCCCAAACATATCTGACCTAGAGCAGCGAGACTCAACTGCCGGCCCGGGGTCCCAATGCGGACCTTGGCACCAGATTCCAGGACCCCTGCCCAGACAGCCCTGCACTCAGTTACTTCTGTGTTGACGTGCTCAGAGCTGCCCCCTTGATCGGCGATGTAGTGGTTGTTCTCCTGCCCAATGTGATGGCTCCCTGAAACATAGCATTGCAATATGAAGTACTGCACAGGAAGTGGCATTGCAAGGTACACAGTAACTTGGTACATCTTTCTCTTGGTACAATCGTGTCCCGCTGCCCCAGCTCTGCCCCATCTGCCACAGTCCCCCCATGCCCCCCCCCCCACATAAGCCCCATACATTTGTAACAGATTTGCTCCATCCATCCCATCACCATCAATACGTTAACTCCCCCCTTTAGCCATCCAATCCCTGTCCCCTCAGCTCTGCCCCATCCAGCCCAGCAAGGGCAAGCAGCCTTTATTATTTTGCACTTTGAAATCTCCAGCCCCTCCACCAGTGTGTTTATTTCTAACTAGACACCCCCTGCGTCAGCACCATGGCCAGACATTCACCTCTCACCACATACCTTTAAATGGGCCTTTCCAACAATTGTTTGAGTACCCCGGACCTAGCGAATGGTAGTCTAAATCCAAAAATGTGCGTTGAAAGTTGTATGCTGACTGGGTACACTTCCTGACTTAGAACTGAGGTCAGTTAGCAGTTTTCGCGAGCCATTGCACCTATCTAAACTTCCGTGTCTTTTAACAAATGTCCCCATTGCTCTAGAGTTGATTAAGATTACAAATAGAGCTATATTTGATTAACTATCCCAAAAATGGTTATGTGTGTGTTTACGTGGTTTGTTTTTCTCTTCTTCAGCCCAGCATGATCCCTCAGCAAGGGTAAACTCACCCCCCAGTTTGGTTATGCCTACCAGGTCCGTACAGCATAGGAGCCCAGATCAGAGATTTCCGGTAAGTTAATTTAGTACCATAAATACTACCAAGTGCTTAAGAATGTGTTAAACTGTTGGATTCCCAAATTTGGACGCCAACTTACACTTTTTTTTTTATATGTCCCTACAGACCCGCACACTCATGGAAGAGATCCAGGACATGGAGGAAGATGATGATGTCTCCATGCAGGGCACGTCGGATGACCTCCCCCTGGGTCCCAATTTGGAACTGCTCCATAATGTTTCTCTGGCCAATCCTCAGCAGCAGAGTGAATCTCCATCCATTGTGCATGCACATGGGGAGACTGACACTACAGTCCCCAGTGTTCACTCTGCTGCTGAGGATTTGCAAAGCAGGCCTGTTGCTGTTGAGGGGACGACACCACGCGGCAGGGCACGTCCAAGAGCCAGGGTAATTGTGCGGCGGACTCCATTACGCCGCCCCACAATTTCCCAGGGGAGGCAGAGTGCCCTGCTTCAATTATGGACCCAACAAAGGGACTCTTATGACGCACAGCTCGTTACAGAGCGTGAGCAAAGGCATGCCGACATGGTCAACATCCATACCAGTCTACAGGGCATCCTCGCGGAGTTGCGTACCCTCAACAGCAACGTGGTCAATGCAAGTAATGGCATCCAGTCAGCCATGGCTGAGATGACCAATATGCAGAGAAACATTGTGGAGCAGTTTCAAATTCACAATGCTGCCATGGCCCAGGCTAGGTCCCATTCACATGGACCTCCACCTGGACCTCCACCTGGGTATTATGGGCAGCCACCCTATTAAGCCATGGGTGTGTGGGACATCTTTTCTCTTAACCCCCACTGTATTTACTTGTCCTTTGAGGTTTCAAACAATCCATTTTGTGTTGCTCATGCAGGTTGTGTTTTGTATTTGCTCCCATATAGCTCCTTAGAGTAATGCTTAAGGCCACTAGCCAATGCCATAGGTCTATGTGGAGGGTATCTGGCCACTTATGGCTTTAAATATGTATTTGGTTGGTGCTCCTCCTGTTTGCAGACATGTTTGTGTGACATTATGGCCATGCCCAAATATCCCTGGGCACAGGCAATATTAATGGCTGGACTAGGCTGGCCTTTGGACTGGGTGTCCTTGTTTGGTTGTGCCACTCACTTCCAGGTGTAGATGTGCTCGATGTTTTTTTTGTAATGTTATCCATTTGTAACCACAGATGTATGTGGAATGTTTTATGTTAAGCACTATACTTTTTCCTTTTCTAAGTAAAAAAAAAATCTCACTTACAATACTTGTGGCGTTTTTAGTGGGAACACATTTTAAACAGCTTGGGCTAAACCAGATAATTTTTGTTTGAAGAGGTGTAACAATGCAAATCTAAAGCTAAGGAAACTACATGAAATACATTAGGCAACAATTAAGGTCTAAATGTTTTACTTTGAGGTAATGCCACATTACGGCAAAACAATATATTTAACAAAAAGGATAACACAGACACACAGAATGTTGAGACAGGGAAAAAAGTTAAGTAAAATGCTGCATGATCAGGTTGGCTCTAACAGATTGGCCAGACTCACTGGGGGGCCCCACAAAATTCTCGACTTCATCCTCGACGGCTGAAGAGGGCAGGCTGTCCACATAACGTGGGACACGTTCCAGGATGGCAAAATTGTGCAAAACAGCACATGCCATGATAATGTCGATCACTTTCTTGGGATCATATTGCAGGGCGCCCCCAGTATGGTCAAGGCAACGAAAACGTGTCTTCAGCAGCCCAAAGGCCCTCTCCACAACAGCCCGGGTCTTGCGATGCGCACGGTTGTACGCTTCCTGAGAGGCATCCTGGGGCCGCAGCACAGGCGTCATGAGCCAGGGTAGAAGTGGGTACCCGGAATCACCTTAAACAGAGAATTAAATGTAATCAAAATTAAAAAGGCAACACAACAAACCCCCAAAAATTAACATATATCATAATGATGTAAGGTAAAGTGGCCAAAAAAAAAAAAGGGCACATTAGCCAAATAAATCTTTCCACTAATGTATTACCTAATTAAAAATGGCACTTCAATATACAAATTAATTAACAAACATCTGCACGGCCAAGGGTATTTGGAATTTACATATATTTTTAGTTTTCAGACATGTTACAATTAGGATGCTGCTGAGGGGCTATCCACATTTATCTGGAAACTACAATGTATGCAGTTTAAGTCCACTTTGACATTTAAAGACCAATAGTACAAAAGGAGCCAAAGCTCAAAGATCCTTGGGTCTAAACTCCAAACCAATATATTTAGGGACAAGGAACTTACAGACATCCTAACTAAAGGGAAAACATTCTGAAGGACAAAGCGAGGCAAGCATTTTTTTTGGAAGTTCATAATATATGACCCAAGAAAAAGGCAGTTTGACGCTTATGTAAAGAATTCAAATACAAACATATCAACAAATACAACATTAATGCAACATTTAATAACACACAAATAGGACACACTTACCAAGCAGCCATGCCCCCGAAAATTCACCTGCCTCAAATCTCCGAAACAACCCAGATCGCCTGAGGATATAGGAGTCGTGGGACGATCCTGGGTAGCCGGCAAGGACACTCATAAACCGCATGTCCGGACCAACCACGGCCTGGACATTAAGTGAGTGTCCCATTTTACGATTCCTTAAGGCAAAAACATACAAAAAGGGTAATTGCTATTTGACCCAAAATAAAAAATTAACAACAAAACATGTCTGCACTCTATTGGGAAATACTAATGAAAAGCCTAGATAAAGCAGCTACACAAATGAGGGATAAACAAATATGCTGCCGCAAAGGAAAACAGGTTACATGACACGTTGGGCAACATAATAACCAATCTCAATACCTATATATATACTCGTCGGCTGCCCTAGGTACGAGTGCCACATGTGTGCAGTCAATAGCACCAATAACGTTGGGCATGTCGGCCACATTATAAAACCCAAGCTTAATGGCGTTTCTGGCTGCCATATCATCCGGAAAATAAATATATTTTGGAGTTATGGCAGCCATGCCTTCCAAAAATTTAGAGAGTGCGCGGCTCAGCGTAGGCTGTGACATCCCCACGGAGAGGGCACCCAGCCTCTGGAACGAGCCGTTCGCCAAAAATTGCAGGCAGCCAAGCATCTTGGTCATACCTGAAATTGCATGCCCCTTCCTTGTGGTGCGGGCTAACCATGGCCGCAGCTCACTATATAATTTATGGAGGGAAGCACGATTAAGCCTGGTCAGCTCGAACAGCTCAACATCATTCATGCTATCGATGTTCATGCGACGACGCAGGGGCAATCTGCTCTCAGACATCTCGATCAACTCAATGCCAAAAAGCATAAGCCCTTGATGTGCCACAAACTCGCTCCGCTCCATCCTACTCCCGAGGCCAAATAGCTGCCGGCAAACATTTCGTAAAGCAGCTCTTTAATGGGCTTCCAAACAATTAGCAATCACCTCTCTGAATTGGTCGCAAGCCCATGTGAAGGACGTAAAAAATAGGATCGGACGCAAATAATACGATTTGGACGGGAAAAACACACGAACTAACGCAAATTATACGATTCTCGTACGAAATGCGTATGTTCATATACGTCTATGCGCGAACGATCGTGCGAATACGAAATGGGCAAAAAAACAAGAAAAAATGACAAACACCCACCCAAACTTACGATTCTCGATACGAAATCAATTAACTTTTGCTCTTTGAATCGAGGGGTATGGCTGAATAGTAACATTGTTTAATCAAACACCGCGGTTACACATGGTGAGTTAACAATGTTGGTACAAAAGATTCTATAAGGTGGTAGGTTTCAGGAAAGACATTCAATGTCCCTGTGTTGCTAATACCTTGCAGCAACTCAGTAATGTCAAAACTGTTTGTCTCATGTTCCTCCTGGTTTCAGCTGTAGGAAGAAGAGGTTGACTTAACATCCGCTCCTTTATTGACTGCCCCTTGAAAGCAGACTACAATCCACCATTTGCACCCACCCCATTTCTTATAGTTTTTGCTACTTTCTCTGTAGTAGAAGCTGCCTGTTCCCATTCCATGACCATTTGTGGTTTGACTGGCAGGTCCGTTCCTATTTCATGTTGTTTGTACATTATTTGCTATTGAGGCTGGGCAAGTCTCAAATAATTTCTGCCCATCTCAGGATGCTGCAGTAACTTATTGCAGGGGGGCGGCCTGTCTTTGGCGCGTTCCGCGTCATTGCTCATGCGGGCCCGCCCCTCGAGGTATACCGACGCCATTTTGTTTGCTTGGTTCCGGCTTCTGCGTGACGGGCTTCTACCTACCGAGGTCCGTGAGTGCCCTAGAGGGCGGCTTTATTACCGCTTTAATTTATTGTATTCTTACGGCTCCCTTTGATTATGTCTTTCAGATGGGCGAATCCCTTTGGCTTCTCCTGGCCCTCTATTAGTTGGTTAACTTGTGAGGCCTAGTGCTAATTACTCCCACTTCCCTAGCGGGTTATTGGGGCATCCCGGGTTGCTGTATAGCGTTAATTCCTATCGGCCTATTGTGCCGCTATAATCACTATATGGAGGCATCTCAGGATAATGTGACCGGGGTTCCTTCGGGATAAGCCCGGCAGTGTGTAGCTTGTGGGGAGTCCCATGTTGACGCTGACAAGGCGCGGGTCTGTGTACCCTGTGCCAAACAAGTGCTTGAATTGCAATCCGGCCTTCCAGTGGCTGAGTCTACGATTCGCTTCGCCTCACCTACTCCCCCAAGCTTAAATCTCACTCCCATTGAGTTGCATACAAGTGGGGGTTCTCAGCCTGATGTGTCTTCCAGACTGGATAGTGTTACATAGTAACATAGTATGTAAGGCTGAATAAAGACTTTAGTCCATCCAGTTCAGCCTGTTTAACTCCTTCCAGTGGTCTAGTAGCCATAGCTGGAAATGTTATTACATGCCAGGAAGGCATCAAGGCCACTTTTGAACGTTTTTACTGTATCCATCATTACTACCTCCTCTGGCAGCGAGTTCTATAGTCTCACTGCTCTTACAGAGAAGAATCCCCTCCTATGTCGGTGGAGAAAGCACCTTTTCTCTAACCTTAGTGGATGCCCTCGGGTTATGGTTACACTCCGGGGTATAAATCGATTGTGGGACAGATCTTTGTATTGACCCCGAATATATTTATACATAGTTATTAGAAGTTGCTTGCTAATACCTTGGCGCGTAAGGCCTCTGCTAAGAAGCGGCACTTAACACCTGATGTCACTCCTTTCCCTATGGAAGCTGATGAGTTTTGCAACTATCTGGCTATACCCCCTTGGAGGAAGGGGAGCTATTCTCCGGCTCAGGGTCATCTGATGAGAGGCCCAGGGGTCATGACGATTCTGGCTCTGACCCCTGGGCCCCGGATGATACTGATAGACTGTTGGCTCAGATTTTTGAGGTTCTGTCTATCTCTCCCCCTGTTGCGGCCCCCAGGCAAAGGGGGGAACTTTTTAATACTGCTAAGTCATGCTTGGAATTTCCTGAGCAAGCACATTTCAATAACCTTGTGCTTAAGGAATGAGAGCGTCACAGTAGACTTCCCCGTGTACCTAAGTGTTGGGATAGGAAGTATCCCTTTCCTGCTGATGTGGTGAAGTGTTAGTCATCCGCTCCAGAAGTGGATGCCCCGGTTCTAGGGTTATCTAACAGCTCTGTAATGCACTCCCCTGACTCTACTACCCTGCGGGATGCTGAGGACCGGCGCATTGACCTGCTGGCCTCCCACGCCTTTGCATGTGCGGGGACGGCGCTGCGCCCGGTCTGTGCCTCTGCCATTACGGCTGTGGCTATTAGGACCCTGCTCAGAAGTATCCTTGATGGTGCCCCTGATGATTTGTCTTGTGAGTAGTTTAATGCACTCTCTAGTTGTGATCTTTTTGTGAATTTTGTCCTCACTGCTTTGGATGACACCATTGGAATGTGTGGCAGAACCTCTGCCCTTGTGGTGGCTATACACCGCTCGGTTTGGCTGCGCCAGTGGGCTGCTGATAACGCTGACAAGAAGGCCCTCACTGGTTTTCCCTTCAAAGGACTACGCCTGTTTGGGGACCGCCTGGACCTATTTGCTAAGGGAGGCGGGTTAACTCGGCGCAGGCGGCAGTCTCGGCCCTTTCGGGGTCAGTGCTCCTTTTCCTTCCCCTACCGTGTTGCTAGACAAGGGAGGGGGGTTTCCTTTACTGGGACCCGAGGAGACTTCTGGGGTAGGGGCAGAGGACGTGGACGTCCTGGCTCCTCCTGGGGCTCCAAGCTTAAGTCCTCTCCCAAGCCCCCTCAGGCATGATGGGGCGCCCTCACCCATCCGGGTGGGGGGACGGCTTCAGAACTTTGCTCACATCTGGAGGCTTCATGTCTCAGACTGGTGGATTCAGGTAGTAGTGTCCTCCTGTTACAAGATAGAGTTTGCTGTCTGCCCCCCCCCCTCCAAGGTTCATCAGATCCCGTATTCCTCAGGATCCTGTGTCAGCTCAGGATCTAGTGCAGGCAGTGCAAAGCCTCCTGGAGCTGGGGGTCATCTGCAAGGTCCCTTTAAGAGAAAAAGGCAAGGGCTTCTATTCCAACCTCTTCACAGTGCCCAAAAAAGGTGGGTCAGTCAGGCCCATCCTGGACTTGAAGATCCTCAACAAATTTGTCAGGTGCAGGCGCTTTCGCATGTAAACTCTGCACTCTGCCATCATTTCCCTGCGCCCAGGGGATTTCATGACTTCCGTGGACATCAAAGATGCTTACCTTCATAATTCTGTATTTCCAGGTCATCAAAGGTTCCTCAGGTTCGCTCTGGAGGATCAACACTACCAATTTGCCGCTTTGCCCTTTGGTCTCACTTCAGCTCCCAGGGTGTTCACCAAGGTGCTGGCAGGAGTGATGTCTCTGCTCAGGTTTCAGGGCATCCACGTGCTGCCTTATCTGGACAACGTTCACCTCCCAGTCTCTACATCAGGCAGAATTGGATACTCAGCTGGTGGTGTCCACCCTGGAGTAATTTGGATGGGTGATCAACCACCCCAAGTCTTCTCTGTCCCCCTCCTTGGTGACTTCATTCCTGGGAATGAATCTGGATACAGTTCAGGCAAGGATTTTTCTTCCTCAGCAGAAGGTGGACAGTCTGATTGCGCAGGTCCAGTTCCTGCTATCTTGTCATCATCCCTCCATCAGGCAGGGAATGCAGCTGGTGGGCCTGATGGTGGCGTGCTTCGAGGCGGTCCCTTATGCCCAGTTCCACTTGAGGCCACTGCAACTCCACCTCTTGTCAGCGTGGGACAAGGATCCAGCGTCCCTGGACCGGGCGCTTTCCCTCCTGGTCAGGCGGTCCCTCTCGTGGTGGCTGGACTCCAGGAACCTGTTGGTGGGCAGATCCTTTCTGACCCCCCTCCTGGGAGACGCTCACCACGGATGCCAGTCTGTCAGGTTGGGGGGTTTCTGGAAGTCCCTGCGGTTCCAGGGGAGGTGGGGCCCTCAGGAGGCCCACACACCTATCAACGTCTAGGAGCTGTGGGCGATCAGGTTAGTTCTGGCTCAGTTCACTCCTCACCTTCGGGGCCTGCCTGTTCAGGTGCGCTCGGACAACCAGACGGCAGTTGCCTACATTAATCATCAGGGAGGGACCCAGAGCAAGGGGGCCCTCCAGGAAGTGTCTCTGATCCTGACCTGGGCGGAGACCAATGTTCCCTGAATATCAGCGGTGTACATTCCGGGGGTGGAAAATCTGCTGGCAGACTCTCTGAGCAGGGGGACCTCTCGCCAGGGAGAATGGTCCCTCTGCAACAGGGTGTGTCATCATTGGGGCCAACCAGATGTGGATCTGTTTGCGTCCCATCACAATCACAAGCTCCCGGCCTTTGTCTCCCTGTCCCAGGATCCTCTGGCCTTGACCACGGATGCTCTAGCAATGTCATGGCAGGACTTTCAGTTCCTGTATGTCTTTCCTCCATTCCCCCTGCTGGGCAGGGTTCTGCGCAAGATTGCTCTGGAGGGGGTGCCAGCAATTCTGGTGGCCCCCAGGTGGCCAAGAAGAGTGTGGTTCGCAGACGTGGTACAGCTGGCAGTATATCAGTACGTTCTGCCCAGGGTGCCAGATCTGCTCACTCAGGGCCCCTTACGCCATCCCAATTCACAAACTCTGGCTTTGACGGCCTGGCTGCTGAAACCTTGATGGAGAAGGGGCTGTCTACCTCGGTTGTTGATACCATGATAAAGGCTAGGAAGAAGTCTTCTTCTTCCATTTATTACAGGGTTTGGCGTGCCTACATTGACTGGTGTGAGTCTAAGTCTCTTCCCTGTCGTGTGTTCTCTATTCCCAGGATCCTGGAGTTCCTGCAGCATGGGTTGGAGATGGGGCTCCAACTCAGTACTCTGAAGGGTCAGGTTTCTGCCCTGGCTGTTTTCTTCCAGAAGTCCTTTGCTCAGCATTCTCTGATAAGGACTTTTTTCCAGGGGGTTACTCATGTGCGTCCCCCACGTAAGCCTATGGTGCCTGTTTGGGATTTGAACTTTGTTTTGTCAGCCTTGCAGGGTGCTCCCTTTGAACCTGTGCAGGATGCTGCCCTGGCCATTCTTACTCTCAAAGTTGTCTTTCTGGTGGCTATCACCTCTGTTAGGCGTGTGTCTGAGTTGGCGGCGCTTTCCATTCAGCCCCCCTACTATGAGAAACACCAGGACAAGGTGGTGTTCCGCTTCAAGCCAGATTTTCTGCCTAAGGTAGTGTCTGCCTTTCATTTGAATCAGGATATTGTTCTCCCTTCATTGTGCCCTAATCCTAGTAATGCTAAGGAGAGGGTTTTGCACTCTTTGGATGTGGTTAGGTGTCCGAAGTACTATCTGGTGGCTACTGCACCTTTCAGAAAAACTGATGTTCTTTTTGTGGTCCCTTCTGGTCCTAGGAAGGGTTTGGCTCCTGCTAAGTCTACTATCAGCAAATGGATCCGTCAGGCTGTGATTCAGGCCTACTCTGCTAAGTGGAAGAATCCTCCCTTCGCCTTACTGCTCATTCTACTCGTGCTATTGGTGCCTCTTGGGCTTTTCAGCACCAGGCTTCTGTTGAACAAGTTTGCAAGGCTGCTACTTGGTCGTTTGTTCATACCTTTTCAAAGTTTTACAAGGTTGATGTTAGGGCCTCAGCTGATGCTGTTTTTGGCCGCAAGGTTTTGCAGGCGGCAGTGGTTTAAACTGTCTGCTGTTACCTTTGGGGATCCCACCCTACTTTATGGACACTGCTATTGGATGTCCCGAATGTAAGTATTCTATCTGGAGCAGGACGTACTGTATACTAAGAATAATACAATTCTGTTATTACTCACCTGTAGAATTGGTACAATACAGTACGTCCTGCTCCAACCCACCCTTGGTTTTTGCATTATCTTGGATCCCCTGTATGGTGATTGTTATTGTTATAGTTGATAGTTTGGTTGTTTAATTCTCCCGGTTTCTCGTTAACTGCTTTTCAATGCTGGGGATTGTGGGAGGTCCCTGGGTATTTGAGGGGCCGGGAAGAGCCTATTTTCGATGTCTCTGCAGTCCAGGGCCATCTGGCGGAGTAGTACCCGAATGTAAGTATTCTATCTGGAGCAGGACGTACTGTATACTCATAATACCAATTCTACAGAATTGTATTTTTTTTTTTTTTTTTTTGCAAATATATCTTTATTCATATTTTTCCATTTAAGCAGAAAAAACAAAGCAAAGTACAATACACAAGGCAGGTGAATCAATCTGCATCAGCTACAATAGAACAAAGTTTTGGCTAGATGCCTAAAGACCCAGCCCACCCATGCCTACACCGGACCACAGGGCCCCGACCTCAAACCCATGTGTTAAATAATGCGTCATAAGGGGTTAAGTTCCATCCACTTTTCCTCCACCTAATGATGTTTTCCACTTCCTGTAGCCATTTCCTGATGGAAGGGGTGTCACCAGAACGCTAGTGGCAGGGGATCACTGATCTAGTGGCTGTCAAATATTCATACATTTCTAGAACCCTCCCCAAAAGGACCTCACGTGTATATTATTTTTGCAGGTCCGGTGTCTTTTGGTCCACTTGATTTTCCTGGGCTTTATTTACAATTCACAAACACTTCCTCTGCCTGCTACAGGGATCTATGTTTCTGGCATTCCCAAAAGGAGATCTTTTAATATTTATATTTTTAAAAATGTTTTAATTCATACCAACATTTTCAGGGTAGTCCATTTAATATGCAATTCTTCAGCCCAAAATGAATATTCTACCCGAATCAACCAAATTGTAACTAACATTAAAGTGGACCAACACCCAGGGGGGATCGGCCTGGAAATCTATAAGATTCCCGGACCGATCAGATCCCTCCCCGCGGGGCATCCGAAATCGGGATGTCCCGCGGGGAGGAACCCCCCAGGAGGCCCACAATCCTCACCTTACCGGCGATCCAACGGCGCATGCGCGAGACGCGGCCGCGTCTCTTGCTTCCCTCTAGCAGGGCGCGCTCCCGCGCCGGCCGTTTTGTGAATGGCCGGCGCAGGAGCGCTCCCTGTTAGAGGGAAGCGAGAGACGCAGCCAATGACAGCGCTCTGGTATGCGCGTCCTAGCGGCTTTGGACGCGCATACCAGAGCTGCTCTGAGCGCTGTCATTGGCCGGACGAGGTCACGTGGGAGCGGGGAGAGGTGAGTTTTTGCGGTGATCAGACAGCGGGGCACCCCCGATCGGGGTGCCCCACCTAAGTGGACCAACACCCAGGGTAGTCAAAATCCTGGGTGTTGGTCCACTTTAATCTTTTCTGTTTCACTCATCTTCAATGTCATCATTTATATATACAGCCCCTGTACAATTTTACCTTATCTTTAAAGTATACAAAGTATTAATTGAAGTCATTTTTCAACTATGATCTGGAACAACTTGCAGACATCACCACCTACCCAACTTAGTCTACCCCTGACTGATTTACATAACCCTCCCCCGCCCTGACTTATCTGTATCCCAACACCATCCAATACTGATTGATCTGTATTCCAAACCGATATGCTATTGATTAATCTGTATCCCAACCTGATTCCCTGCTGACTGACATTTACCCCAACCCAGTATGCTGCTGACTGATCTGTAACCCAACACCAATCCCTTTCTGACCAATGTGTACTCCCTAATACACTGCTGACTGATCTGTACCACAACAGTCTCCTGCATATATATCCCCCAAGCCAATCTGCTTGGGGCGGTTACGTTTGCGTAGAAGATCCATTTTTTCCGATTGTCTTGCTCTGTAAAAGCCTTGTTGATCACCCTTCGTGGGTAACCCCAATCTGAGAACCTCTGGGCCAATGTTTTAGCCTCCTTCCCGAATTCATGTCTCTCCATGCAACTCCGCCTTACTTGAAGGAATTGGCCTACTGGTATCCTATTCTTTAGATGCGCTGGGTGTGAGCTTTGATAATGCAGCAAACTATTCCATGAGATGCTCTTCCAATGAGTTGTTGTCAAGGTCCAATCTTCCAGCACCTTCAGTGTCAGATCCCAAAAACTTACCTGGGAGGGGGAGTATTCATAGGTGAGTTTAATGTGTAGATCAGTCTGATTGAGCTCCACAAACAATTGATCACATACAGCAGCGTAGCCCTCCCATAGGATCAGGATGTCATCTATGAACTGGTACCAGGACACAATATGGCCCTGGTACCGGTCCATAGCATCCACAAACTCTACTTCCCTCTCCCACTGGCCCAGAAATAAGTTTGGTTTATGTGTAATAGTGGTTGCTGGGGCTAGTGGAGCACGCCCCTGTTATTTTGTTTCAGTTTTGTTGTGGCTTATCTATACACTTGACGTTTGTTAAAGGCGTGTTATGTGGGCAAGAAGGGTACGAAGTGTTATTAATGTAACCATGCAGAAGCCAAGTACAGAATACCTTCAGCACAACAAAGGTCTATTTTGCTAAAATCATGCTCTTAAGGAGGCCATTGTGCCATGGGACTTGCATCTGAGGCTACGGGACTAGTAGTCACTACATACAGGAGAGTTTTAGACACTGTGCAGTTTAACTTTGCACCAACCATTTAAATTTGATCTGTCTCATTGTTGCTCATTACTTACTGCACTTAACACATGTTCTGTTCTTGTTCAAAGTTTTACTGTAGCATGAGTGGCCTGTCGTTATCATTTGAAAAATGTGAATATTACGCCTACACAGAACCCAAGACAGTTCTTGGCAGTTGTGATAGTGGTGGGCACTGACACAGATCAGATTAGCCACACAAAGCTTAGGAAATTGTGAAAGTAAAGAGCTTTTCAGCACTAACATGCAGGTGATTACGGGGTGGCCATGGGTTGATATTGCAACCCCGCACCACTGTTCCATCATTATTTTGCAAAAGGTTTGCTGAAGTAGTGGGACTCTTTTCTTGCCAAACAGCCAGGTGGGGACTTTGGATATCCAACTGCAAACTCACAGCTGCTACATCAGAAGCTCCAGCCCATATAGCTAATATTCCAACCGCAGTTTGTTATACTTGAATGGGCTGTGCAGGCTACAAAATATAAAAAAAGCCTATATTTCCTTTTTGTCCCATGCAGCTCCTTGGTGCAGGTCCAATGTGCCCTTGCAACTGCTCTGTCCAGTGCCAGCATCTTCATAATTACAAAAGGCAGGGATCCAGTGATTCTCAAGTGCAGTGCCCCCTCTCTGCGGAATCCTGGGGGCCTTATTTCCACCCTCACAACCCCACTACATTCATTGCAATATAGGTAGCATGCCCTGTCTCAACATGTCCCCTCTATTGCAATTAACTGAGTAGGCGTGTAAGTGGGAGTGGAACCAGCCAGATGGACACCGCTGCACAGAATGGAATTGCTGGCTCTCCTGTATCAGTAAAAAGATAGTGGTGCTGCACGGAGGAGCTGGAGGGGAGTATAGTAATACCTGTACCTGTATTACAGTCATCCCTGTAATGCAGATACTCTCTTCTTGACTAAAATAGACTTGGTGTTTTATATTATTTCAAAATCCTAATATCCTCCTTTCAATTCTACAATTCTAAGAGGTTCCAAGCATTTCACACAGACAGTTATCAGCCCCCGCATTGTCAAGCTCAGACCTGTAACTCTTTTAGAATCAATCGCACATCTCCTTATATACATCTTCTAAAGCATAATATAACCAAACTCTGATTAATCTTGCTCAGCTTTGTTCCAATACATGCTCATGTCAATGCTTGAGTAATGTTACCCTGACAATAAAATCTTTGAGAACATGCATTAAGAAGTCTTGATATTTGACTGATAGGAGAGAGTGTATATATATATATATATATATATATATATATCCCTTCTTAGATGTATTTTGCTATAATAGGGGGGTATTAAGATACAAAGCACTGCTATCCATTGCTTGCTAACACCATCATCCAAAGTAAAGATCATACAAATGCTGTTATTTCTAATATGATTACTTTATTCAATATATATTTAAAGACACCATAAAATGAATAGTAATCCCTACTTTTTTAACCTACATGTGGGAAATATTGAGACTGTGATCATGTTGTGAGATGCAGACTCTGAGACCTATGTTTTTTTCTTTTATATATAAGCTCTATACATTGTGTTGTGTAATACACTCTATTAGTATACAGTTCAGTCACATAATAAAAGCATGCAACCTTAACTAAGGCACTTATTAACTCTGTTTTAATGGCAAGAATGGTAACCTTAGTATTTTCTGAAAAATGCATGCTTTAAAAAAAAGAGAAAAAGAGAGAGCTGTGAAAATACAGAGACATGCATTACCGAAAGGTCAATAAGATATATATATCCTTGAATTCATTAAGAGAAAATTAAACAGTGCAATTCAGAGTCTTTGGTGCACTGGTCATTTTCAGTGCCCTCTTTATCGTGATGATTGAATTAATGATCTGTTAATTTTAACCACTATTGTTAGTCTAAATATACTTCTACCAATGTGACTTTTTCAGAAGGTTACTTATTATTTGCTCTTTTCTTGCCATAATGTTACTAGACTGTAGGTTCAGCCAGGACTGTGGCAAGCTCCAAGTGGTGAAAGCTCCCTGTGTGTGTCCAGTACCTAGGATATCTCTGGACTTCCCAGTTTCTCTCTCTATTTCTCTCCTCTCATATATGACAAGGACAGAGCTTCTAGTCCAGGTTTCCTGACTTGTATCCTATAGACCATCAGAAATGTAAGCACCCCTTTTACCCTTTTCACATACAGAAAGTGGCCAGTTTGCCCTACAAGCCTCTCCAACTGCTGTCTCTACCTAGTATGAAAGAAAAACACGCTCGTGAGAGAAAATAGACGTTAATCAAAATAAATGAACCTAATATATCAACTCAAAACATCACAAAGCAAACAGATATTTATTTTCCCAAAAATTATATTTATAGATATATGTTGGTTATTAATCTTCTTGTTCATTTCCTATGTTGTCTGACCAGGCAACATATTGTACCTCCATAGCACTGAGTGTTGTAGTTCACTGCATGGCTATATTATCTTGGGTCATAGGTAGATCTGACCTTGTTCCCTGATTGTTATTTTGTTAGACTAGACAGCAGGGTCCATCGGTATATTTGCTATCTTCCTGTTTATCACATTTATTTATCTGGTACTGGTGACACACATTATTATCTGTGGCCACAGCTCATTGGCTGTATGTGCCAGATTGTTTGTTTGTATATAAGTGTTATGTACTAGTATTGTTATTGGTAATGGCACTTTAGGTTACGAGGCTGGCTGAATCTCTTTTGGTGGGCGGCTTGGCTTCTTCAGCGCCTGGCCATTGGTGAAGCTGATCGGCTGTCTCTTCCTCCCTGTAGAAAGACAAAAAAAGAACAATTGATCAGATCCAAACTCATTGTACAGCTTTGTTATTTCCATTAATAATATACTGTAAGCAAGTCTAATCTGCAAATATGTACATAACTCATTTATTCACATCTGTTCAGTAGTTGCACTCCTAAGCCCTGTCATCGATTTTTTTTTTGTCCAGGATGGTTTTTATTTAAATATATCCAGCCAGGTATAGACACTTTGGGCCTTTCCCATTAGACCCCAGATCAGAGTTTCCCTCAGCATCTAAAGCTTCTACTGCTCCAGCACACTCTGCTATTCTGGTTAGGCCCCACAGAGTACAAAACATAATGTGAACCGCACACTCACACAATGTGACAAAAGTTAGTTAAAATGCACCAATCACATGATCGTGGCAAGGGAAAGATGCAAAGTTAAGGTGTTTGCAAGCCTTTTGGATGGTTCCAAATCGGGATGTCCCAGGGGCACTTAGTAGGCCAGCCCTGGAGTCTTTTAGATGATTGGTCCACTTAAAGTGGACCAACACCCTGAGGTGATCGGCCCGGGAATCTATAAGATTCCTGGGCCGATCACCTCACACACCGCGGGACATCCGAGATCGGGATGTCCCGCGGGGTGTAAACCCCCGAAAAACCTTACCTCTCCAGCCGCTGAAGTCCCTGAATGGCCGGCGCGGGCGCGCACACATCAAGAGTGACGCGTGGGAGGCGCCGACGGGCAAGCTGCTTGTCCGTCGCTGTCAATCAGCTTGTCCGTCGGCGCCAATTGGACGGCACGGCCACGTGGGAGCGGGGAGAGGTGAGTTTTCGGGGCTTTCTGGGGGGTTTCATACAACGGGGCACCCCCGATCGGGGTGCCCCGGGGAAGTGGACCAATACCCAGGATAGTCAAAATCCTGGGTGTTGGTCCACTTTAAGGATACAATAGACTTGATTCAGCACCAGATGAGCAAACTCTATCACCTTTAGGGAGAGAAGACGGCCATTCACTTTCATTGCTACTTCGCGAGTGATTCCGCAACCAGTGTACATTTTCAACTGGTGCTGAATAGCTCCTGCCTGCTGTATGGCAGTTCTCTCCCCTAAAACGTCAGCACCTGGTGCTGAATCAACCTTCAAATCTCTCTATCTATGCATTTTAAATAGGCGACCAGAAAGCTTCAGCACTACTAAAATGACCCCAGATGCCCTTAAAACATTTTGAAATAAATTTTGAACTGCATTTTGACTTCTTAGCTTTCTGTCATTTTTTAGTCTTGTGAGTCACAAGAGCAATTACGCACATGCCTCGTTTTTTTGAGCCACAATGAAAGTGAACCCTACAGGAATCCAATACGACGGATTAACATTCTGCGCCAGCGACAAAAATAATTAGCACTTCACCTTTCACAGTATGACTTTCCAAGCAGTAACAAGCCTTGTGCCGGCCACTCCATTATAGTAATAAGATATTTCCATGTGTGAATGAAGGACCGGGCAATTCCCACAGCTATAATGCTGCTTAAATTATTAGATGGGACTGCCGCGACTCGTTTGCTTTATTTATGAATGCACGTTGAAATCGACATTTATTAGGTACGCATACACACTATAAATGTTTAGCTAGTGGAAGAAACATACCTACTAACTGCTTCAGGCTAATATAAAACACCTTTTTGCAGTGATGTTTTTATTCAAATCCAAAATATACAACTTTATCGTGGCAATACCCGGAGGAAGGTTCAGAAAGCTCTGCCTGATGGCGCTATACTGAGCATGCTCAGTGCACGGCAATCCACTGAGGTTTAACAAACACCCAAAACACCCAAAGTATCTGCTGAGAGCACCAAGGCAAGGTATCCCTAATGTGCTCCACTGCACTATTTATTTATATAGCGCCATTTTCACTATGGAAAACAGCTCATCACTGTCAAGAAGATCACTAATGATGGTGGGGAGGACGTACAGATGCAATTTCCACTGGTGGCAAAAGTTCCATTCTCTTTAATGGGCAAGACTGTGGTAGACCTTCATGCTTACCTGTCGCTGTCTATCACACTCTAGAGGCTCCCAATATCTAGCACCAGGTCCCACAGCCTCAAGAGGATGTGTGTGGAATACCGAAGACGAGGCACCTGTTATTCACTATAGACACCCTGGCTTAACTTCACAAGACAAACGCTGTTAGTACCAGGACTGTGTGGGCAGTGGCAGGTAAGTAGGGCACCATCATTTTGCTAAATATATCAAGCCTAGGAGCAAGACACCAACAGGTGGGAACCAGTGTTGTGTGCATTTGCATTGTGTGTTACGTTGAGTTTTGCTCAATAGTGCCTCTGTTTTATTCTAGTGAAGTTTGGTTGAATCAGCTAGATTCTGGTTTAGCCTGAATTTGAACAGCAACACTAATGCTTGCCATAGCATAAACCAGCTGCTATTATGAGTGACAAGAGAAATATGAATGAGAATACAAAACAGATTATACCTGAAAAATCGAAATATTTTCCATCCCTTATAGATGCTGCATTTATCTACCATTATCTAAAAATAGAATGTAGCCATTAAACCTAATGTCAAAGTAGATTTGAGTAGAGTATTTGTCCCAATTTGGGATGCTCCACATTCAGGGCCGTTACTCAACCCACTTTCTGAGCATCATAGTTACCTCGCCAGGATCGCAGCAGTGATTAAACTCGGCAGCAGAAGGGAAATCAGCGGCATCCCAGCTCCCTTCGCTGTATGCACTCGACATGCTGTTTGGGAGCAGGGGAATTTATTAGCCCAAATCGGGATGCTGCCCAGAAATGCTACTGACTGGACCATACGTCTTTTTTGATTGTTTTGAGTTTTCTGTTAAAAAGGGAGCTGATCAGATATAATTTCATTATTGTCAGACTTCTGTTCTGATCTTTCCAAACGGAACCAGCAAATCCTGGAGGAATGGGATTGTAACAGAAATCTGAAGAGCAAAACTAAATACTAACCTGTTACTCTTAAAGGTATATGCCTCCCTCAATGTGCACTTACCTAAGTGGGTTATGAGGTAGGTAGTGAGGATCTGTATGTGCTGCACTTTAAGCATTCCCACACTTGTTTTCAAACTAATGGGTATGGGGCGGCATCATGATTGCTGGAGCCCCCTGTGTCATGGCCCCTGTTACCCCCCAAAATCCTTACCGTATTCTAGATCCTCAATCGAAATGTGGTCCCGCAATTGGCTGCTGGGCCGGAGTCACTTTCTCTTTCCTGCCCGCCGGTGAAGGGCAGCCCACGTGACCACTGGCAGCCAATCACAGGATCACATTTCGGCCAAGGAATGAGATTAAAGTAAGGATTTTCGGGGGTTGTGGAGGGGGCTCCAGCAGTCTAAATGCCCTCTGCGGATGCCATCCACACCTGTTAGTTGGAAAATGGGCATAGGACTGCTTTAATGAAACTAAACAGCTGGATTCATACATGATTACACCCATAAAAGCAATGCACTTTTTTGTGCGGCTTTTACACCAGTTTTAATATTATGTTTTAACATTTGTGTTTTTATTTTTGTTATTTTTTTTGTGTAATGCATTGTCCACTCAATGTATTGTTGAAGTTTTCCTTTTTATTTGTATCTCTACCCCCTGGAAACCTTATATTGGGCTGATCACAGTGTGTGCATTGATCTGCACCATTTCTATCTTGCTCTGCCCATATGTGGATCCGATTATACAGTAAGCATAGCAGTACTATTTTTAACACTGTATTGCTATTCCTATCACATTTCACTCCTTTGTGGAACCTGTAAGTTGAACTCCTATCTGAAATTGATGCATTTTCTATCGATACAGACATGGCTATTGTTGCCACTTATTTAAGTATGAATGTAGTCTTGAAATAGAGTTCACATTTATTTACAGAATATCACATAGAATAGGAGGCTCAGCATGCAAGCCGCACAATAGGCAGTGACGCTACTCATATGAAAAGCTCCATTCATTTGTTTGCTCTGTGGTCTGTCTAACCATAGATAATTATTTTGCGTTACTGCCCCTGTGCCAAGTTACTCCCATGTCTCTATAATTACAAGCAACCTTCTGTTAGGGGGGCTATGTTCATATAAAAATATCAGGTAACTATTTATTTCACCCTATACTTATACATACAGGGACGGATTAAGTGTGGTGAAGGCCCCTGGGTACAAAATCTGGTGGAGACCCCCAAGTAACTGGTAAATGTCTGGGCCCACCCACTTACTTATTGGAATGTCAATTGTGCCACCCTTGTGCGGGTGCGTGCCGCCATTCTGGGTGGGGGGTAGTGTAGTCGCCCAACAGGTCCAGCAGAAAACAGTTACCTGTATTGAGCTGCCAATGGCTGTGCTTGGTGGCTTATGTACTGATTGGCAGCTCTGCACCCAACCATCCCTGTAGCATTGCTGACGGCAGCTTTGCTGCTCTAGACTCTCCATCCCGCCCTGTGGTGGCTTTGGCTGTTGGTTTGCAAAATCAAAAAAAGGCTTGCCTCCACTGCTGCCGATAGCTTTGTTGCTGGCCCGTGGTCCATCACTGAAAAGACTCCTGGACCAGACCATAACCCAAAGGTTGGTGGAGTCCCCCCTTTGCAGGGCAAGTGGTGGAGGCACTGGGGCACGCGCCCCTTCCATAATCCAGCCCTGTATAATTATATATAGGTTTATGTAATGACTGATGTGGCCCTAGGGGGCAGTATAAGGCTTTCAGTTTTTTTTTCATATTTGAGTATGAATACAATTGGTTTGTGTCCGTGGGGCATTATTAAACTTCTGAAAATGTTTGCTAGCCCACTTCAGGTCAGCAGCTAAAGATTAGTAGTGGCAACCTGATGTTTTTTAAGGACAGATTTACTTTCACAACTCAAGTCCTGGCTGCTCGTTAGCCACTGGAACATGCCTGTGCCAAAATGTGTGAAAGATTGCACATAGTTATTACCGCTGCCCAGATCAAAGCTAACGAGACAGCAAACAGAAATCTGATTGCTACACAGAGACGCTCTATGTAATGATTGGTTTTGCTCTGGATATGTTGTGTATGTAATAAAGAACTCAGCTCATTTAAAAAACAACCATAGGCAAAATTACGAATCTGCTCCCAGTCCTAATAAAAAAAAAAGACCTATAGACAAAATAAAAAAAATCCTTACTTCTAATAAGCTCAGATTCACACTGCATCCGCTTCCATTTGTATTTAATAGGCAAAATGCGGCTGTGACACCAGATCTATATCATTGAGATGCTTTTAAACACTATGCCAGTTTATTAGTCATTTTTATATGAAAGGTGAAGGTGATGGGGAGGATGCCGCAAATGTTAAAATGTGGTATATGAAAAAAGATTTTATGTTTAGAGTTTGAACGTCTCTCCAAACTCCAGATGTTTAATGAAATGTGAGGGAGGCTCTCCAAATCTCACTGGATTACCCCCTTGGAGGCTATCAATCCCAAACCAGTTTTGTAATTATTGCTGCTGGATTGGCTTTTTTATTATTCTGGGGCTCTAATAATAAAATCTTTGCACCTAAGCTCCAAGGTCCTTAAACTTTGTACTTTGATCCACTGTGTATTGTGCAGCTTCATTGTGTATTCATATTGAAATCCCAACTGCTGGCAACTGCGATATTGGATTTAGCCTTACCAAATAACAGGACATTCATTAAATAGCAAGCTGTATTTTTATGATGACTGAAAGGAGGTCTGGGACATGGGCTTTTTTTTTACATTCATGCAGACCAAAAGCTTAAATCTTTTTAGCACATTATCAAGTTAGGGGAGAGATTCCACAGAATGAATCAACAGAAAAAAATTCTGCTGCTGTGTTCCCGGACAAGCCAAGATTGGGCCACCACTAACTGTTAAAGCAAGACGTTGTGGGTAGGAGAAGGAGAGGCAGAAGTGGTTCCTGTGCCTTCTATGCCATCCGTCACCAAAGATAAATGTAAGGCTACAACTCCACAGGGAGGTCATAGACATGAAATCACTCAAATTGCACCAACTCTTATTTAATCTAAGCCAGGAATTGTATTACCTAGATTTGGGTTTGAATGGTCAGAAGAGGTGGCTCTTTGGTAGGCAGTGGTGGATTTGGTAACCACAGTAGCAATATCTAGCCATAAAAGATTGCAAACGCATTCTAAAGGAGATTTTCTTGGAGGTTATCTAATGCAGTTGGGTGAGAGATGTACAACATATGCAATGTTTTGTGATGTGTGTAACAAATGCATAGGGCAAAAGGATATCATTATTAAACCGGACCTTCAGTATTATTTAATAAAAAACCTAAACACTTAAACTATTCCCTAACATGTAAAATAAATATAATTTACGTTTTTAGTCACTTTTTATTCATTCCCCCTCTGGGCTGCAACTCTGTTCAGGACTCTAGGATACGGGCGCTGCCATCTTGGCTTAGTATCATCACATACTGAGGAAAGGAGAGGGGGAGCGCAGGGAGGTGGGTTCTGTGCTTTGCTCAGACAGAGCAGAGCTGGAGTCAGGAAAATGACAACAATCCCACATTGCAGAGCGGCACAGTCAGAGGACACTTCCTGTTTTCAGGCAGCATGAGATTCCATGTGCCACTATCTTGGATGTTTAATGGCTCAGAAAATGCAGTAGATGCAGGTAGGTTGATTTTAATGTGAACAATCTGTATGTACAGGTTGGGGGAAAAGATAGGCTCTTATTCAGAGTTATGGTCCAGTTTAAAGAGGATCTTTCTGAATGTTGTATTGAGAAATCTAGTGTGTTTTGGTATATTACTTCAATATCTACATGTTATTTAGTGTTTAATGAACAGTTAACACTTTCCTAGAATCTGCTTCATGGGTTTTTTCAACCATAAACCTCCAAATTAGAAAGATCTGCATGCCACCGCCAAGTTTTACACTGGGCTTTAGGATGATGAATATCATTGTCCAAATGTACTCTAAACACACTGCCAACTGCCAAGCTTGCCAGAGACAAGTAATAACACAATGCCATCTGTCCAAACTCCTAGCAGAATGTTCTATGGCTAAAGCAAAATACACACAATATTTAGTAAGATAACATCATCTATGATAATATCTGAAATGCAGATTGCTTTAGCTAAAAATGGAACTTTAGGCAGAAATACATGTCACAAGTAACACTAATTTCTAAATAGATAAGATTTTTGGTGTTTCAACTACTTGTTTTAGCCAGGAATCTAGATGTAATGATTAAAGAGGAGGAGTTAGTGAATCAGGGGTGGGGTTCCAGCTGCCTTGGTGCTGATACCCAACAGCATTTCCACGTTCAGATGAAACGTCTCTGTGTCTATGGTCATGTAGATCTTGAATTTAAATGTGTTTTTATTTTCTTGTCATGTAATCATTTGAAGGTTTTGTATTTTTTACAACGTGTTTATGGTACATCTAGACTTGCGGCATTGTCATATTTTCTCTTTGGGATTTTGGGAACCTGTTGGGTCCCTGATAAATAAGTTGGATAAGCAACAATGATGGGGCCCTCTGACCTCAAGGCAGTCAATACCTCTGCACCCCCTGTAGTCATAACTTAAGGGGATACAGGGGATGCGACCAATCAGGGGCCAGAGGGTCAGGTGGCCCCATTATTTTTGCTCCTCAACTTTAATAATCATATTTATGTTCACTTGGCATCATTTAGAGAAAGGAAGAAGCATCTGTCTTCGCTGTTTCGGTCTAGTTGTCTAGATGCATCCAATTAAGTTAAAAGTTTATTGTATGAGTCATGAAAGAGCCCCATTCAATGTTGGCACCAGGGCCCTGTCACATTTAGTTATGCCACTTCCTATAGTTATTCCCATCTATGGAATATTGCAGTGTGCGCCGATATCCAGCAGCTATATCTATTTAAAGACAATTTTCAAGCAATCCTTAAAAAACTATTCCCCAGCATCTAAGATGAATATATTTTAAGTTTTTAGTTGCTTACTTATCATTCTTTTCCACTCTGTTCAGGACTAAGATACAGGTGTCGCCATCCTGCCTCAGAAGCATCACATGTTGAGGGGAGGGGTAAAAAGTACAGGGGGGGGGGGTTATAGCTGTGTTTTGTACAGACAGAGCAGAGCTGATGTCAGGAAAAGGACAGCAATCCCAGAATGCAGAGCGGCATAATCAGAAGACACTTCCTGTCTGCAGGCAGTCAGAGGCTTCATGGGTGTGATGTTCAGAAAATAAGGATCAGAAAATGCAATAGGTGCAAGTAGGATGATGTTTAATGTGGGCAATCTGTAGATACAGGTTGGGGGAAATATACAAGATAGGCTCTTATTCAGGTTAAGAAAGCATTTTTTATATAATGACATGCATGTTAATATCAAAGTGGCTTTCTGTGTAGCAGATGCTTGGATGACTTCTTTAAAGAGAGAGAGCATGGTCAGTTTATAATAGTGATTGATAAGGCCATTTTGACATAAGTGTTTCAATTCGATGCCAGTGCAGATGGGGACAGATTGGTTGCCATAAGGAGGCATTATTAGTTATGAACACAGTATTCATTTTAAAACAAACCTATTTCATGTAAATGATTTAGTCCAAAGAAAGTAAAATTATAACAGAAGAAAAACACAGGCTGCTATTTAAATGTTTTAACAGATGGCTTGATAGTATATCCACATTAATATATCTAATAGTTTAAAACCTGCTATTAGAATAACATTGTAAATGTAAAAATGCTTTATTTCCAAGTATTCATAAAACAATGTGCTTGTATATACTCCTGTATATCTAATAAATGTATAAAAAACAGGAGTTTGTAGCATTGCTCATTCGTTTCCCCATTGTTTCTGTTGGTGCTAAACTTAAAAATTATAAAATCTGTCACTAAAACCCAGATTCATGGTTCAGTTGTTTAAAAAAAGGAAAAGTGTCTTGCTTTATGGTCAATATACATCTGCAGTTTACCTAAAACACTTACCTTCTCATCTGGGATGGAAACCTGCAAGCTGGCTATGGTGCTCCCCAGTCTTCCTCAAGTGTACACCCCCCTGCTGCCAGGGGGAACATCATTTGCATTCTACAGTGGATGCTCATATTCATGCCAGGTATCAGATTGGATCACCCAAAGGTGATTTGGTGTTCATGTTGCCCTAGTCAAGTGCTTGCTCCCCCTTTTTTTAAGTTAGGTCACAGTCCATATAAAAAAAGTGTGTAGGGGAAAGGGTGCCATGGGCTAGATGCAGAGAATGTGTGTGGAGGAGGGCACAAAGGGGGAAATGCAGAGAAGCTGACAAGCATGTTCCATCTTTTACTGCATTCTGACACACAGGAGTCACATGACCACACCAGTGGAGGAGAGATGCTCTGGTCTGCGTTCAACCCATTGCACCCCCCTTCACACAAATACACTCTGCATCCTTCTGTGGCTGGGGGCTGTTTGTTAGGAAGCATTCATGTTCTGGATATATGATTTTTAATTTATTTTCTTTACTATAGTAGTAAGGGCACTGTCCTCCCCCCTTCCAGGTTGCCACCCTAGGTACATGCCTAGGGTTGCCTAATGGTAAATACAGCCCTGCCCACAAGACAACAAGGGTTCAGAATTAGAAGCTGGGAAGTAAGTGTTGTTATTTCTTTTGTTTGACTTACTGGGTATTTTAAGTTAGATAACAAATAAGTTATGTTCCTGGATCCCAGATGGAAAAGGGTTAGATGATCACTATATATATATATATATATATATATATATATATTTCCTTCTTCATACACCATAACAAGATTTACATTCGAAACAAGGGAGCCCCACAATCCTCTGCATGCACAGTAAATGGTGTGGCTCACAAAGTATGATGCAGGAGAGAGGGGGTGGAGTTCAGTCCACCTTTTAGTCTACCAGATAAATGCTTGGGCTTTAGCTTTAGAAAAAAGACTAGACATCAGAAGCAGCAGCTTTATTCATCAGCACAGGAGGAAGGATCATCTGCATGGGAGGTAAGGGTACACTGCTTTGATTTTACATTTACCCTGAAATCTTTTCTAACTCTTTTCAATGATTTCTGTCCTGATTTAACCTACAACTGCCAAGAGCTACAGAGGTACTGACCACTTTTATTGCAATGTATATTAGCTCTGCACCATCTTTTGGCCAGCTTGGGGTAATGCAGGCTCACAGAGGAGTAGTGCAGATTGGAGGGTGTGGGTGTATATAGGGAGAGTGGTGTATTTGGCTAGTTCTGCGAATGATTCTATGATCTAGACATGTAATTGTTAGACTAAATAATATAGGGAGTACGTAAGTGCAACTTGCTCAAAGGGAAACTCCTCTTCTTTTGAACTTCTGCTCCAACCTCACATCAGAGTTGCCAAGAGCCCCGACTTACCAGTCACCATTCCTGTGACACTAGTCGCCATGTTTGTTTCTCAGTATCTCCATTATCTCTTTTGAAGCTTTGACATATGGTCTTCAAGTGGAATGGTCTCTATAGCTACCTATCATACTTCAACATACACCTTCTTTAGTGTGTGCAAAACAAGCAGGATGCTGCTGGTGGCTGGTATTGTGGTTTTGATGAGTAGTCTAAGCGGAAGCTCCACAGAAATGGAGTTTCCATTAAAGCTGAAGTCCAGTCATGGGGTTACCCGCCCGGCCATCCTTACAGAGAAAAAACCCTTAGCTTGGCCACGGCCCAGTGCCATTTTCCTGGAGCACCAGTTCCTGGGCACCGCCATCTTGGGAGAAAGCAAAAAGTGACTTCCCCAAACATGCTTCTGCCTGCCAATTTAAGTGAATTGGCAGGCAGGAGCATGCACATTGCAGAGGATGCTACTTTTTGTCATTCTGTGTAGCAACCACATGGACCTGGGACAGAGGCATTGGCCTATGGCAAAAGAAAGGATTTTTTCTCTTCCTGGCTTAGTGCCAGGGGAATGTGGCAGGGCAGAGGGGGGGGGGGGGATTACCACATGACTGGGTTTCCACTTAAAAAATAAGAAATAAATCAAGCAAATACTTTCTAGTAAACTGTCAATGTTTCTGTATAATTTGTAGTGTTACGTAATGTCAGATTTCAACAACAGAGTAGCCTCTCTTGTAGTGCTACATGCTACATTATTAAAATACCTTCCTATTGAGCTAAAGCAACTGGACTGGATAAATGAGAATCCTCATAGTCATACGTTATGATAATAATAGTTATCATTACTGATCTCCAAGCTTTAATGCAGAAATGGGATTGCTGAATAAACAATTTTCCCAATTATGGCAGTATGGGCCTTTAAACTAAGTGTGTTATTACTTTCCATCCCACTATTCCTTATAGTGTGAGATAGCATGCAATCCTGCAGAATACCAGCAGGAACAAATGCCAGCCTGTGAGTATAACAACATAAAAAGTACAAAAGCTATTATCAACCCAGTGTGCACTTGACGGGAAGTAAGAAGACATTAAAAGTTGAAAAAAGTATTATTCTGCTTGGAATAAAGGTGTATGCGGCACACAATAATAATAGATACCTATTCATTCTAAGGATTATATAAGCCTGTATTCAAATCATCTTAACTTTAGGGAACATGCCTGACAATTTGCATTATGCCTAAATGGCCAATTAGATTATTCACATAGTCATTAAAATTTAGAGGCATTCTTATTCACTGCTAAACTTGACTAAATCCTGAATGTATGAAATCAGAGCACACATTACTTAGCCTTGCTGTGCCAGAGACAAGAAGACTGCATGGCATTTACTGTCACTCTAGTAGCTTGCTAATAATGGAATAAGGAAGTTTCAAAGATTTCTGTAGCGTTATTAAACTTTTTTAGGGCCTGAAATTTGATACTCCTGGCTTCTACAAGTCCCGGTTCTTGGTTTACTTTCTCCATTACCTAATGCTCTCCAGGTGTCTACAGCCAGGATCTACATATATCTCTCCTAGTTGGCTATCATTCCCCTACACTTTTGCTCGTCAGCATCAAAACAAAAACAAGAAAATTATAAACCGATAAAGTGGTAAGAATTTTCTATATTTCTGCATGAAAACTTTTTTGTATAGATTTATTTATTAAAGAGAATGGACCAAGATCACAAATTTTGAGTGCTAAAAGTATATGAGCCTTTGATTTCAGCATCTGCTATGACCCCCTCATGAAGCAATAACGGCATCTAAACATTTCCAATTTGTCCTTCACCTTGGCTTGGAGGGATTTTAGCCCATTGGTCCATACAAAACAGATTCGACTCAAATATGTTTGTGGGTTTCCTCCCATGACATGTCAGGTCAGGTCACGTCACATTTCCACAACATTTCTACTGGAATAAGGTAGGGGACTTGGCCATTCCAAAATCTCAAACCCAATTTTTCTTAAGACCCTTTTGGCAGAATGTCTTATTTTCTAAGGGTCGCCGTCTTGATTCCTGATCCATGTTTCAACTCATGGACAGATACCTTGACATTTTCCTTTGAAACTTGCTGGTACAATTCATTAATGAATGGGATTCATTATTCCATCAATGATGGTAAGCAGTTCTGGCCAAGATGAAGCAAACAGGACTAAACTATGATACCACCGTAACTGTTGGTTGAGGGCATTGAGGGTCATGATATTTATTTTGTGAAGTAGGTTTAACTTTGGGTTCACTTTTGGATGTTAACTGAAACTGACATCTCTGTGAGCTTTTCTCACTTCAACACACAAAACGTGCAATAAATAAATGTTAGTTCCAGTTTTTCTCAAAAGCATCACTTGTGTCTGCCATTTTCTTCTGCATACCACATAGCGTGCTGTTGTTTCCATTTGAACCAAGGGCTCTAATTTTGTCACAAAACATAGTTCCAATAGTCTTCTGGCTTGCCCAGGTGATCTTCCTCTTTAAATCTAACATGTGAGAAGGCCTATGGTTACTTAGAGACTGTGGTAGTAATGGTATTAAGGTTCCTCTATACACAATTGTCCTGATTGTGGAAGGGTGGAGATGGTTTTGTAACCTTTTTTAAACCTGCTGAGCATTAACACCTCTTCTTCTGTTGTTCGCAGAAATCTACTTTGTTTCTGCTTGATACAATTTCAGACGCTGATAGATCCCTGTTCTTTAAATAAAACAGGCCACCCACTCCTACCACTCATACCAACTCCCACAGATATGAGATATTGGATCATCCTCAGTAAATACATGACCAAGTCTAATATTTTTGACTTGTTTAATTTAGGGCTTTTGGAAAATTCTAATGTAGTTTTAGATCACATTTATGCAGAAATATAGAACATAGGGGGTCACAAACTTTCAAGCAGCACTATAGCCCTATCTAGAAAGGTGTTTTTTTTGTCATCCATAGTAGTGCACTGTGAAACACTTATTGTGGAGATTTTACTCTTGGTCTTTAGCACATCATTGAAGGAGCTCACTACCTGCACACTGTGTGGAATTTCATGCTCTTACAATGTGATGATCGCAGGAAGGCAGTGTACAGCCTCAGCTCTGCACTTAGTGTCCAAGCTAGCTTAGCCCCTGGAAGATGGTCATAAATGAGAATCAAGTTCTAAATTGTTCTACAACTGACAGAGATTATCAGTTGCCTCACAAGGTACATTGTTTTTTTATTGGGGGGGGGGGGGGGGTTCTAATGGAAAGACTCTCCCACTATATTTCCTGGCTTTATTGTATTAGTTATTAGAACAACCTAATGAAGTAGTAAAGACAGCTAAATTTAGACCTAGTTACTATGTACTGTAGATAAGGTAATCTTACCAGTCTAAAGATCCTGGACAGGGTTCCTTGGCCATCTCTGTGTGCATCCTTGTATCCCTTGTAGTGGGATGATTTATGGTGCTCATAGTACCTGGGACTGGACCCTCCATAGCAAGGCTTGTGAGTTTCTCCACTCTGCATTTAATAAAGGAGACAGGTAAGGGGTCCATTGATTATATTAGTATATGCAAAAACTAGAAACATGTAAATCATATATAAATAAGTAAACTGCTGTTTCCAATGCAAAATCAAATCAAATAATTAAACCTTAAATAGAAAAATAATACATTGACCTATTTAAAATTATGCATACGAAAAAAAACAATAGTAAATTGTGTACCATAAAGTTGTTATAATCTATGGCCCACTGGCACTTTTTTCTAGGGCATGTTTTTAATACCTCACAGAGGACCAGGTGCTGCAGTTAACATGGTTGTGAAAATAGAATAGAAAATAAAACAACCATAGTGTAGCATTGTGTAAGCTATGTTTGGGTCACAGGCACCTGGTTTGTCTACTGTGTAGAACAAATTACCTTAGTAAGCAGGCAAGTTGTAACATCTATTTAGATATAAATGTAATCATTTTATTGTAGTGTTATCTTCCACCTGATTACTCATTTTCTGGCTGTCCTTGGGTTCCTATGTCCTAGCCATATATATGGATAAGTTTTACAGCCCTAGAGCATTGTAGTTTATGTCAAACTGCTCTAATTAAATCAATATAATGAGACCATGTCTGATATTCATAATGTTCTAGCTTCATAGCACTAAACCGGGTCACCTAAAAAAAACATAAAAATCATCTCCCAATCTAATCTGTATTGTGGAAAAAGTTATGTATTTTATGTCCAGTCTTAATACGTTTCTCAGGCTTGTATGTGCAAGTAGATGAAGTAAATCACATTCATAATATTCATTTCAGTCAGACACAGTCTTTTCGGTGTCATGCAACAAAGTTAAAAGCAGCAGATGTATCCAGGTAGTCCAAGCACAACCGGACAATCCGGTTGGAAGTCATTATCCTCGGCCCAGTTGCATTAATCTGACCCAGGATGTGATTTGTTTTAATTTTAATGAAAAAAGCTATACTCTAAGAGAACGTTTAGCAATATAACCCCCCAACCAACCACCCTATCCTCAGCAATGCCTGGTTCGCTGCGAGCCTCCACGGATCCTAGTGAAATCACAGCCCTGCTGCATGGTTGCCATGGAGCTAAGAGCTTGAATGACTAGCCAGTCACTCAGCAGTACTGCTGTGACTGCGCGGCTGATATGCTCTTCTCTCAGCATGAGTGGAGGTAGATTGCAACAATAAGATGAGCATATTTTGTAATGTTCTTGCTAAAGTCAAGCTAATGCTAAGGAAGGCAGGACAGAGCAGCAGAACAGCAAACATTATAAGAAGCTTCAGTAAATAAAAGCTGTGGCATGCAAAACGCAAAATCCTGGCATAACAAAGACTAAAATAATCAAGTCATTCAACTAAATGAAAATGTATTAATCACCTACCCAGCTATATCTGGCGAAGGGCCATCCTCTCTGCATTTGGAAGAGAAAAAACAATATCATTATTTTTTTAAATGATATTATGACTCATTGTCCATTTTTTGACATCCCACACTCACTGTTATATTTAGACTTCCAAACCTAAAGTGTGTGTGTGTGTGTGTGTGTGTGTGTGTGTGTGTGTGTGTGTGTGTATGTATATATATATATATATATATATATATATATATATATAGTGAAAAGCAAGAGACTAAGAATTTTACATAGGAAAAGTATATTACTGAGTGGTGACATGTAAGTACTGGGAATGTATCTAATATCCTATTATATCTACAACCATTTTCCCAAAGAAAAAGCCTCTGTTCTGTAAGGCACTGTATGTAAAAAGGACCTCTGAAGTTTTTTGTTAGTTGTTTTACCAATAGTGTAATAATAATAAAAGCATATGTTACATTATTGTTTTGGGTTGTCCAGGCTGTCTATTCAAGGGCTTAATAAAACCTACAGCATCTTCACCTCCTAAGTGAATGTTGTTTAGCTGTCTTTTGTCCCTATGTGCAGCTTGAAGCAAGGTTCACATTATCTGACCCCCCCCCCCCCGGCTATGCTTTGATGGTCAACAAATAAAAAACTTTTTCTCCTGTGACCAAGGGCAGCCACATCTCCCTCTCAGCTTGTACACAAGCACTACAATACATTCCCCTTGCTCTGCATGCCCAAGCCCACTCTCACTCTCTGTGAGAAAGAGAAAGTGAAAGTAAAACATTGGACGGTATATCTCTGCAACAAAAAAAAAACAGAATACACTTTTAGGATAGGTGTAGCCCTACACAATGGGCTAATACTTGGCTTTGTGCCAAATCCCTGCTGAATTCCTTTAGGTAATTTAGTTTTCTCTAGTCAACCTTTTCTATTTTCCATTGCATGGGCCAAAGTTGTAATGTAACTAGTTTGAAGATATTTACCCTTGGTTGAGAAGGAGGTGGTGTCCTGGGTGTTACCTGGAAGTGAAGATAGTTTAAAAGTTGTTTTATTTGACATATTTACTTGAAGACAACACAACGCAATCACATTTATTTTCACAAAAATGTCAAGTGAATACTTAATATATATATATATATATATATATATATATATATATATATATATAAGCTAAATATAAGAGCATGGTTTTCCTTCTGTTATGCCAGCAAAAGTTCAACACTTTGAACAGGCAGATTTGATAAGAGAAACCATTCAAGTTCTTAATTTGGTCAGAATATCTAAAAATATCTAAAATATGACATCTGATCTGAATGCAATATTTACAGATTGGTTTAGTGAATCTAATGGGAAAGTTGTCAGCAGAGAAAAAAAGCCCAGGCACATGTTGTAATCTGGGAATTGGGTGGAGAAGTTTTAGACGAAGATGTAGGAAACCAAAAGCTGCTTATGTATCTTATAAACCACAGAAGTATTACTTTTCCAGTTTATATATTACTGTAACAAATCATAGCTAGCTATACACAGTATAGCAGCAGGAGAGACCAGCTGACGACACTGGGAAAAAATTTTAAAACATAACTTTTACGTGCAAGTCTAAAAATAATGCTGACATCCCAAAGCGCCGAAAAACATCAGCTGACAATGCATTTCAGGGGCTTAGGGCACCCCTTAGTTTTGTACAGAAGCGATGACATAGTTGGGTTTTTAAATGAAAAAGCCAGTCCCGTATGTAGAAGGCGTTTGCACCAATTTCCGCACATGCGCAATAAAACAGTAAATTGAGACGCACGGGAGAAGTACAGACATAGATTTTGGAAGATATGAAGAAAGCAAAGGAAATATCGCGAGAACACCTGGCATGTACAACACTCACGGTTGCTGCAGCATTATTTTTAGACTTGCAAGCAAAAGTTATGTTTTAACATTTTTGATCCCATTGACGACAGCTGGTCTCTCCTACCGCTACTCTAAAGATACTAAGTCAACCTATTTGTTCGAAAGGAATCAGATTTGGACAAATCAGCACCAAAATCTATTTTTATCTCTACTTACTATTCCTTACCCATTCCTTATTCCTTATGATTTGATGATGTAGGATTCAAGGAAAAGAATGCCAAACAACAAGGTTTGTCAGGGTAAGTGAAAAGAACATTTTATGTATTGACTGCCAGCAAAAGCAGTATTAGCAGGGAGATTAGCTCATTTGGTTCATTTAGCTCATTTGGTTTTGCACAACTGGTGGGTTTTGGTTCCCTTGCAATTTGAAACCTGTCTCTGTTTAAATCTCTTCTCTCTTCCTTATTAAAGCTGAAGCTCTGTGCATCATGAGTATGGGCAGCAGAGAGGTAATGAGTTATGGAGGCTTGAAATGCATGCAGAACATTAGCCAGGAACTGGGGTGCCGTGCAAAGACCATTTCACTACAAAATAGTACTCAATATCAGTTATATCTAATGTTCTTCTATAGAAACACAAAATTAGTTTCTGCATTTAAAATGTATTCTAGGTTTTAATCTCGTCATCCAATTTTTCTAAACACTTACGATGTTCCTGAAGAAGTGGACAACGGGGTTGTCGTCATGGTATCGGCCATGGCCATAATAAGGAGACCTCTGCCTCTGAGGTGAAGATGAGAGGTAGCCAGATCTAGACAGGGATCTAGACAGATGCACGTCCTATAAGAAAACATGATGGATAAAGAAGGCTTAATATTGCTATACCCCAAGAGAATATAAATATCTACCAGAAAAGGGATTTGCAGCATTTATAACGATGTTTTCTTCATTCATGTAATTTATTGACTTTTTATATATTTATATATTTTTTTACTACAAAAAAGATTGGCACGATAAATTAAATACTATTCACCATTTACAATGTGACGCCCATCCAGTAATTCAAATAAACATGAATGCAGAAAAAATAAATCTCTGAAATAAAACGTTAGAAGAAGTGGCAAATAGAGGCAATTGGAGGAACATATTTTTTAACCTTAGGCATAACTAGATCTAGTCTAAAGCCTTCAGAAAGAACATTCCATATGCCTGCCTGCAAAATTCAACCAAAGACCAAGATCTGGACTTCTGTTCTTGCAATGTGTTGCAAGCAAAAACACAAATAAAGTTATTTGGTCACAGTACCAGTAATAATGCTTGGCCAAAACCAGACAATTCCCTAGAAGAACCTGATAGCTGCTGTAAAGCATGGTGCTACAAATGTTATGAGGTCTGATGTAAGCTAGTAATAGACTCCACTAAAAGTATTTTATTGTACCAGTGGGTGCTTGAGGAGAAAGCACCAGATGATCGAGTTTCTTATAGGGGAAGTAAAGTTGAAAAAGCTTTAATTACTCTAGTTTTGCTCCTTATACAAGCAGCAAGGAGGCATCCCAATTGTGGCCTGGCAAGCCAGATATAGGGCATACTGATACTCACCTCTTCAGCATGATACTTTTGGGGTCTTCTGGGACTTTAGATGGCCATTGTAAGTTTGTGCACACATAAGAATTTTTCTTCCGCATTTAACACATCCGAGCAGTGAGTCTGGAAAGATGGGCTGTCCTAATTACGGCGCCTGGGAAGCAGTTGTGGAGTTAGGTGCCTTGCACAACAGCACTTCGATCATGTTCAATGGTCGGGAATTGAACCTGCTACACATGGAACATGAAAAAGGCCACCATCTGGACAGTACAGAAGACCAAGGACTAATACAGTGTTTTTAGTTTGCCTGAGGTGTTCTGTGAGTTTATTTATTTAAGAATTAACTTGAATTATTTAACATAGTATAGTATCTGTTGTACAATCTGTTTAATAATGGTCTATATCCCGGGTATGTGTACTACTGGTGGTAAACAAGGCAGGGTATTACTCAGCAAAGCTGCAGACTGATATGTACCCAAACCCGATGTGCTCCATAAATACAAAAACAAAGCTAAAAAGGGTAATGAAAACTATTTTTGTTTTGTGCATCCTAACACAATTTGAGATTTCATTTTCATTCCAAAATTGATAGCGCTATTATAATATGGCAGTCCACTCCCCCCCCCCCCCCCCCAATGTTTCTGGTGGGTACCACGCCATAAAAAATGCCCATAGTGGGATTGGGGGGCAAATAGGCTACTTTGCAGGGTGTGTAGCATGAAGCGTGCTGTATACTTACATGTCTATGGTACCTGCTGCCCTTGGCAAGAAATGTCTCTGAATGTGCCGCACTGAGTCTTAGTCAGGCTTAGTCACAAGTGTACAATATTTTTTGATATCTTTGGATATTTGGGATGTTTCTCACCTAAATGTATACTAGTCTCGAAAAAAGACTAAAACAAAATGTATAGAAGCCCCATCAGTTATGGTGCAATAATCCAGAAGGGAGCATCAACACTATGATATACAGTTAACTCGCTGGCAGGATCCATCTATATACTCTAAGATCCGTGAACATTCTTCTGTCTTCAAAGTAATTGCTTATTTAGTCCAGAATTTTAGGGTGGTTTGTATGTTTCTTGGCAATCATTAGGGTGACCCCTGAAACTTTAAACTGAAAAAGCATTTACTTTGAAGAAGGAAGAGTGCACATATGTTGCTTTGACTATTTGGAATGTGATGCACCATTTGCCCTGCTTCTGGAGTACCCCTAGTAATCTATGACTAGTTTTGGGACCATCAACCCCCTAGAACAGACAGGTGCCATAAGTAGTTCATGGTACTAAAAAGGCAACAGTGCCAAAGGGGTTTGGGTGAGACCTATGGCACATTTATACAGGTATAGCATTCTTCAGAGTGATCTCCATTGAACTAGCATGATGGAGAAATGAGTCACACAGATCAGTGAGCTGTGAGTCAGCTGTAAGCTGTTTACATTGTAATAGCAGGTTCGTGGCTGCTATACAATGGCTGTTTAATGTAGAGAGGTTGGCTGGCTTTTTACAATGTAACATCAGGGCATTTTACCAGTTTGTTACAGCGTGCAAAATAAAGGCAGCATATTTACTTAAAAACAGTCAACTCAAGTTTAAATACTCTCAGCATTGCTGTCAATATAGATCATGCTGCTGGTACAAAACACCCGCTACTGAATTCTTACTTTGCTGGTCCTCTGCAGGCCTTGCAACATAAGTATTCTTAATCTGACGTAGGGCCAACATATGTTAATGAACACCCTTCTTCTAATAAGTCTTATAATCTAGTAAGTCTAAGAAAACTTACCGCCGTGAAAATAAAGCAAGACAAAGTACTACAGATGTTCAGCTCATTCATGTCTTGAGGCACTGATGATGAGGTTCAGGGTTTAATTATGAAGAAACCAGAGACAGGTCTCATTCCCTATTTACTCTAATGTATTTGTTCTAATTGTGGAATGAATGCAACTTACGTTCACTCACATAAAACAACAATCCACTAATTGTAATTATATTTTTTATAATTATAAATATCCTCCCCCGCTACATAATGTTTGAAAATGAACCATGTCACATTGCAAAGAACAGCTGCCATTGAAGGTCAAGTCAACCACTGTAGACTAATTACATTCAAAGTCAAAGTATCAAAGTGATATCAGTGACACCACATTTCATGGGCATATCTGTGCCAGTGGGCTTAACAAACATCATGTTCTTGCCAGAAAAGTCAGAGTTTCGAAGCCGATAATGCATTATTTTAGTAATTAATGCAAGAAAGGGCACCCCTGGTTGACATTTGCAAAACTGTCCTTTAATATCATATCCACAGAAGTTGAATTACACATCGGTGACAGATCTGTTCTTTTATCATTTCACCTTTTGTAACTAAGATGTGAGCGGCGGAGATTAAAAGCATGGAGCGAATCAAAGAGGACAGGAGCAGATGTTAATAAGCCTCATCATCTAGTTTAGAAGGTTGCCTTGAAGGTTGAACTTCTTCAAGAGACCTACATCTGGCATTAGTTTTAATTTAGCTTGTGTCAAATGTAATAATTTAATTTCTGGGAGGACACTTAAAAGAAAAATGCACTTTTTTTCCCAAAATAATTGAATTACCAAAGACTGTAGGATTCATATTTAACGACTTTGTTTGCCTCCTGGATTATACAGTACATGTGCATGGCTAGATTTTATATATATATATATATATATATTCTTTATTGCAGAGTGTGTATATTGTGTTCTGAATACATTGGAAAGACATCTCTAGGAGCTTAAAATCTAGAAAGAGAAGATATTGGAAGCTATAGGAAAGGTGGAATACAATAAATATTTGGAAGCAATGAATGCATGAAAGTATTGCAAATTATATTCCTATCTAAAAAAGTTTTTCTCGCACAAAATTGTGAATCTTCAGACAGAAAAATGAGGGTTTCAGGCCCTGAAATGTATTAAAGGGACTCTAAAACCAATGGCAAAAATAAAGCAGCAAGCAGCTCACCCATGTGACGCCTGACTCATGTGTCTCTCTTCTATTTCCTGTAGTGCAGGGTAGAAGCTGTGGCAGGGCTCAAAAGTTTACCCTTTTTTCAATATTATTTCTCCAGGACCATGCAAAAAGTGGTCCTACAGCTACTCTGTCCCTTGGTGCTCTCAGTTTAAGTGAGCCTGGCAAGCCACAGTGGTCCCACAGCTTTCTCTGGCCACAGCAGAGCATGTTCAAGACTCCTAAAGCTGCACTATGACATGCCGTCCCCAGCTCAGCCCCAATTCCAGAAACTGAAGCAAAGAAATCAGATTTGCCTCAGATACATGAGGTGTTTACATACACTCAGAGATTTTCAGGTGCTCTAAAATGGCTGATTATTTACTGTTCCCTAGGGGATAAGGTGGGAGAAAATTAATGTTTGTCTAGACAGAGACTTCAAGCTTCTCTACCATTGCTAGGAAATAATGGGTTACATTTAGTGCAGTTTATTGCTCCCATCTGAGAGCTAGGGTCCCCTTTTAAAAAATATGTTCTCAACTACTTAGTCATAGACAAAAGTAGCAAACAACCCCAATCAATGTGACATCTCATCATAGGAAGACTGATCAGCCACCCTTTCCTAGCCAGTCTTTTCCATCATGATGTTTGCCAATCAGTTTAGGTAATTAGCTGGTGGCTAGCCAGTATGCATTGTGGTCTGCAGCATTACATCTCATTTACTCTACATGTATTTCATTATTTTGTAATCCCGCTTTAATATGTGTAGACATTAGCAGATGTTCCAATTGTAATCAGCCTACTAACATCTGAGTGACTGGAGTGATTAACAATCTAATTAAAATGAGACTAATCGGAAAATAGACTGCTTTGGTTGTTTTATGTAATTTATGTTACAACGGTCTGGTCCTTTTATTATTAGTTGTTACTTTTAATTGATGTGTCGAGATATATACACACACATAAAAACGGGGAGGCCGATTCATTAATAGCGTCAGGTAGCGACAGATGTGCGACAGTAGCGGTATTTTCACAGCGCCCGCTAGTATTCGCTGTGCTTGGCCGTTCGGTGTGCGGTAATGTTGAATACGGGGTTAGGAGTCGCTGTTTGACAGGTTCCGCGCTGTATGGGAGCGCATGACAGCGAATGGCCATAGCGAACGGCTCCCAGCATATTCATTAACAAATCACGCTCCAAAAATTCTCGCGCTGTGAAATGCTTGTTTAAACCCCAGAGCGCTGGCGGCGATGGGTTAAAAGTAGTTTTTTAACCCCCCAAACAACCATATTTTTGAAAAAAAAAACAAAACAAGTTTTTAAAAACATTTTGTAATATGAATACATTAATATCAGACCTGTAATATCAATTCTGCACAATTTTTTTTTTTTTTACTTTAAAAAAAATATCTAACATTGCAGAAGTGGTCACAGAATTTTTGACATTTAAAAAAAAAAAAAAAAAAAAAAACATTAATAGCAATTAATTAAGAATATTTAAAGATTGCTCCATTGAAATGCATTGGAGAGCGCCAGGTAGCGAGAGGTCATACCTGTCGCTGTTCAAGGTCGCTCGCTGGCGCTGTGGGGTGAGGCTGGAATAATGATGAATGATTCGCTATCTGGCGCTCTGTCAGTCGCTAAGCAGGATCGGCTTCATAAATGTCTGATTGCGGAGGGGAGCCGGCGTTCTCGTGGCGGTGACCGTCATTACTGTTCGCTCACCATTCGCTACCCAGCGCTATACCTTGTTAAATAAGGGCCTAAGTCTGATCATATGTTGAGCCACTTAAAGTGGACCAAAACCCACAGTCCCACTTGATTTTCTCCTCCTGGGGCATCCAGAATCAGGATGTTCTGCTGTGTGAAACCCCCCATGTCACCCGGAAACTAACCCTCTTCCCTGGTCCAACGGCTGCATTCCCGCTATCCATTTAGCAGGGAGAATGTCTGCATCAGGCATTTGTGAATGGCTGGTGTGGGCAAGTTCCCTGTTAGAGAAAAGCAGGGGATGTGGGCGCCAGCGCGCTTGGGTCCACTTCCTTAGACGATAGCTGAGACAAAGGGGGTGGGAGCGGACCTGATTGGATGAGAGGACGCTCAGGCACTGCAGGACCAGGAAAGGGGAAGTCAGATGGGTCGAACTGGGGGATTTCACACAGCAGGGCACCCCCTATCCTGGTGTCTGGGGGACAAGGACCGAAACCCATGAATCAAAATCCTAGGTTTTGGTCCACTTTAAACAGCTATGGGTGATGCATAAAGTACATCTGTAGGTTATTGTAAAATTAAAACCATACTTGCCTTACTTCAAACACAAAAGTCTGCTCATTCAGAGCAGGTGTGAGTAGTTCCATTCGATGTGTGCAGAGGAGCTGCCCCCCCACTGTCTGCATGTTTACTCTGTGCAGCAGTGGAAAGTACAGAGATACAGAAGTCCTTGTACTTCTGCATAGCTGCATTTGCTTTGATTTTACACTTAGTCTACAGATGTCCATTAAAGTGGACCAACACCCAGGATTTTGACTATCCTGGGTCCTGGTCCACTTCGGTGGGGCACCCCCGATTGGGGTGCCCCGCTGTGTGAAACCCCCCCGAACTCACCTCTGTCCACGGCGACGGACAAGCCGCGGACAAGCGGCTCCTCCGCCGCCGCCTCCCGCGTGTCCCTGTTGACGCGCACGTGCCCGCGCCGGCCATTCACAGCCGGCCGGCGCGGGCACGCGCACGTCTAGAGGGGCGCGAGGGAGGCGGCGGCGGCCGGAAACTAAGGTAAGGAGTTTGGGGTGTTTGGGGGGGTTTCACCCCACGGGACATCCCAATCTCGGATGTCCCGCGGGGAGGGAGGTGATCGGCCCGGGAATCTTATAGATTCCCGGGCCGATCACCGGTGGGTGTTGGTCCACTTTAAGGTAATGTTAAGAGAGTTAAGAGTCCAGGCATAACGCATAAAAACACTTTGCTCCCCCACAGCAAATCATACTGAGTCTGAATCTCTAAAACCTTTTCCTAATTCAGGCACACCTAACAGTTTTATGGTGGTTGTCCACCAATTTCCAAGCAAATAGGTGGACAAGACTCTGCTACATTGACATAATGCTGAATGAAGCCCACAGCTCTGCCCATCCTATTACAGAGGGCATAGAAGACACCATCTCAGCATGCTCATTCTCATAAGCTAGGAGGGTCACATCGACGCTGGCACTGAGAGGTTCATGGAGTATGAATGTGGCTTTCTTCAACATTAACAATGTGATGGGGAGATTACTCACAATTTGCAGAGAGCTGTAAGCAGTATTAAAGTCACAATGTTATACAATGTAATTCAGCCGGGCGTCAGTCCATTTCTTGCAATTTAAACCGGACCTTCAGCGTGATTTAATGAAAAGCCCAAACTCTTAAAAAACGGTTCCCCAGCATCTAAAATTAATATATTTTACGTTTTTAGTCACTAACTTATTATTCTTTCCCCCACTGGGCTGCAACTCTGTTCAGGAATTTAGGATACGGGCGCCGCTATCTTGACTCAGAAGCATCACACTTACTGAGGAGAGGAGAGTGGGATAAGGTACAGGGGGGGCGGGTTATAGCTGTGCTTTGCTCAGACAGAGCAGAGCTGGGGTCAGGTAACGGTCAGCAGTCCCAGAATGCAAAGCAGCACAGTCAGGAGGCACTTCCTGTTTGCAGGCTGCCTGATAAGATGGCGGCTTCCATAAGCCGCCATCTTGGGTGTTTAAAGGCTCATAACATGCAGTAGATGCAGGTAGGATGATTTTTAATGTGAGCAATCTGTATGTACAGGGTGTGGGAAACATATAAGATACTCTTATTCAGAGTGAAGGTCCGCTTTAACAACAGGACCCTGTAGTTCTTGTTACATTGTAGAGCCTGGGATAGGCAAAGGCCAAAAAAAAAATAAACACCTAGCCCAGGTTTTATTATAATGAGCACTGTCTTTATATGAGTATAGGAGGGAATGGTGAGTATCAGTGATCGGTGACTATTGACCAGAGATATTCATTACTTTCTAATCATAAACTAGAAATTGTATCCAAAGTGATAGAGTCCCCGATCTTATCAGAATGGTGGAACGGGAATATATGTCTTATGGCAAAACACTTTTAAACAACCATTATTTTATCTTCACAATCTTTTAGAGGCGGTGGAAAAAGGATCATTATGAAAAATCCACATGGGACTCTGACAGGAGTGTAATAATAGTGTCATAACACAGATGGAGAGGAACAGACTTTGGCTTTCGGAGATGTTTATTTATTTATACTCTAAATGATGGTGATAGGAGATATTATTATGACTTATAGCTTTCCAAACTGCTAGCTTGCCGCAGAACAGGTCTGGCTTCCGGAAAGAAACCTGACTGAGGTAATTGAAGGGTGATTGCTGTAGGTTTAACCTCTTCTTTGTTTGGTTTTCTTTGAGTTTCAAGCAATTTGAATAACATTTAAATAAAAGAAACAATCCATTTTCATAGAGGGTATTTCAGTTTCTGGTATAGTTCCATGACATGTGTAGAACAATGCAAAAAGAGGTGCTTTTGTTGTTACAAAGGGGCCTTGTTCTTTTATTTATGCCTATATATATACAGTACAGTATGTGTATATATATATATATATATATATATATATATTTTATTTTATTTTTTTTCAAAAAGTAACCTTGCTTCTCTTGAAAGCAAAGCAACAGCTTCATTGATTCTCCCCAGTATTTCTGGGCAGAAACGCCAGAAATAGAAAAATATTTACTGAATCTAATTCTGTAGCTGCATAGGCCCTGGTACACAGGGCCTCTGGAACCGAGGTTGATGGACCCTAGGCCTGGTGTTCCAAGCTAGTAGCCCCGGTGAGACATTTCTTCAAGTTCCCAAAAAAAAAGACAAGAAAAAAACATGAAATACCCCATCATTTCACCTGGATCTTACCACTATCCTTGCAGGACCGGACCGAATGGGGGAGATCCTATGTTTTATTTAATGCTGATCCATCAAAATAGGGAGGATTTAGCACTAGGTGTGAAAACGAACATTCAATGTCTACTTTAAGGGTGATTCAGCAACTGATGTAAATTTGTACTTGGTGCTGAATCAGCCCCAAGGTGGACCATGAAAGTGACAGATTTCTCTCTACTGAACTGACCTGAATATCCTGCAAAATGTGTCAGTGAGCTGTTAAAACTAGCCACACTGTGATGTCCCTCTCAAGCTTTAACATTAATGTTTCATAATACAAAGGGTTTGTGGATTATAACTACCAAGATGACCCGTGTGAGAGTCTTGCAATGGCTAGACAAATACATTGCCCTGTTACATGCTTGAAGTGGCGTGCCATGGTGGAATCCTTCCTTGGTGTGTTTTAACATGTAAGGGACATGTAACAGTCACATGATAGAGGCTGTGAGGGGCAGGCTATGGTATAATGTGTCTGTGGTCTGTTATAACTTGTAAAGGGAGTGTCACAAAGTAATATGTAAGAGCCTTATAACCTCCGGGGCAGGGCCTTCGTATTACATGTGAAAAACTCATTCAAACTAATATTAAGAAGCTTGTGTTTATTTTCATTGATTTCGCTTATATGAGCTTGAAATTGTCTAATATTCTAATCTATATAAACCTACTAGATGGTGAGAGGAGGAGTAATGTATTCATCTCAATTGAGATATATAAGCTTGTGGTTTTCCTTTTACTGGTAGGAATATATATAAGTATTTGAGCATTCCATTCCACTTTTACAGGGGAGAATCGCTAAACTTTATTTGTCTCCTTGACCAGTCTCTGGAGGACAGTAGCAAAGAACATTTGTAATATTAGCCCAAAGCATGATTGGTAAAAGCATCTACACACATTAGAAGAACTGCAATAGCAAAAAGCTGGCTAGGAGGACGGGTTAGAGTTGAGCAGTTGAGCAGAATATATACAGAACCTTTAACCCAAGTTCTTCCTTCCAGTAAATGAGGAAAGCAAGGAAAGCAAGTTTAGCGGGAATTTTGTTAAATGAGCAGCATATTTATGATGGTTTTTTGTCATTGGCCCATTTTTCCCAAAGTTTAGGTCAGAGGCAGCCCTATACAACAAGGGTGCTCAACCTTGAATGCTTTGGAAATTGGTCAGAACCATTTTATTTTAAAGCAGAATTCCAGTCAGTGAGAATGGGCTCGTATTTGGCCAATCAGGCAAGCCCTCTTCCAAATGGCTCCCAGGGCCATCCTGCCATTCAACATGTTCTCCTCTTCCCATCTGCCCCTGCTCAGCTCGGGCCATAATCCTGCCTGTCCCAAGACTTTGCAGCCCGAGTCACCCTCCCGTCTCCCTCCCAGACAAAGTTTGCACAAGCGCAGTCACTCTGTACTCACCTAGCAGCGATGGATGCGCTACTGCACGTGTGAGCCGGCTCGTGGGGCTGTGGTGATTGAATGAGCCTGTCAGCGCGTGCCTGAGTCTAGCAGGTGCAGTGGAATAAACCACAAAAAGTCAGCCATCCGCCTTGGGGAGCCTTGTGGCATGGAAGTCAGATTGCATTAAAGCAGACCAACAGTTACAGCGACTTAAACCAGACCAACACAACAAACAGTGCTCATATGCATCTCTTTCCAGGGTAATTTAAATCGCTGCGCCTAAAAATGTTCTAACTCCTTGATGTTGTAAATTTTAAAAACAAGATGGTGGCTCATGCATTTGCAGGCCACCTGTCAGTTATGTTAGTTAAATCCAGGCAGTAGCATGGCTGAGATGCTGGGAGAGGAAGCTCCAAAATGGCCGCTACCTTTATTTTCCAACTGTGCCAGGCTGTTGGTCTGGTTTAAAGTTATGCCTGAAGTAAGATTTGTTAGGCAAAATTGTGAGGTGACTGGGGGCATGACTGAATGCCCCCAAGTCACCTGGAGACTGGATTTCCTCTTTAAATAGCATAACAAAGATACAACAATAAGGATACCCACTGTCCATTAGTAAACTGATTCTTTACCCTCATATGTCCCTCCGCCCCCCCCCACCCCATTACCACATTCATATGTAACAACCCCAACATGCTACCAATTCATATGAGGATTGCCTTGCCTCACCCAATATATGGGTCCCACGTCTTAACTGTGTTTCCAATACTTACCCCAGCTAAACTCCCACCATTGCTAAGCATAGAATTAATAAAGAAAATATTATTGTGTCAGAGATTTCATCCAGGAGTGGCGGGGTAAAATCAATGTCACTGTGTTCCTCCACGCCCCCGCTTTACCTCTTTTCAATCCACCCTTCCATCCCTATCCTTCCTGTGCCCCAATTAAACTCCCTTTACAAGCCAGATTTACCCCTCCCATTTTCCCCCACAGCAGGTCAGGGGCCACACCTGAGGGCCATGGGTTGAGCATGCTTGCAGTACAGGGCGTGTACCAGCCTCCATAATAAGACCAAAAAATCAGGCCCTTTGTTATATGGCAGTTAGCCTGTGTGGCCTCATTGTGGAAGGAAAGATCTCATCCAGTGCACTGAGGCAGGAGGTACAGTACTTTAGCAGCAGCAGACATGACCGGTTATTTTATGATTTATTATTATTCATGAAGTATCTGACACCTATTAAAGATAAAAACATGACTACAATCTGCATTTTCTCATGTTGTTGAAGTAAGGTTACAAGGATTCCATTCTAATTACATGGCAAAACCCACTTCAACAGCCTGGCACAGATGGAAAAGAAAGGTAGCGGCCATTTTGGAGCTTCCTCTCACAGCATCTCTGACATACTTCTGCCTGGATTCCCCTGACATTGCATGCATGAGCCGTTATTTTGTTTTTAAAATTTACCTCAGGAAGTGTTAGAAAAAGGTAAATTAATTTTTATGTGCAGCCAGCAATCTAAATTACCCTAGGGAGGGATGTATATGAGCACTGTTTGTTGTGTTGGTCTGGTTTAAGTAATTTTTGACGGTTGGTTCACTTTAAAGTTTATGCTGTCATTAGAGAGAAGAGTTTGAAAAGGAAAAGTAGAGAACATACCTCGTGCTTTTATTCTGTGGTACAATTGTGTGATTTCACTCAGTAGGATGTCTGCTCACCGATCTCATTATCAATAGTAATATTTATATAAACTCTATAGTTATGCCATCCATGTCAGGAGACAGAGAGATGGCAGTCCTCATTGTAAAAGCTATTTCATCTGTATAAGTGGAGGCTACATTCACTTATAATTCCACACAGCAAGTATACAGCTGGAGAAACGGACATTTGTCGATAAAGCCTCTTTACCTCTGGGTACATGAGACTCTTTGCAGCAACTGGTCCTACGTTTGTAACAAGTACTAACCTAAAACAGAAATGTTTTACATCAGGAGCACTCACCAAGCCCCTGCTGAGGCACACCCTAAATCCCCCTTATCCCCTCTGGAAACAGTGTAACCAGTCATTTCATAGCATCTTGAAATATCAGATTATATGTAAATATATTTTAAGCAAGATACTGGCTTCACTTCAATTCCTGGACACAGCTGAGGTAGGAAGGAGGAAGGGCTTTGTATCCTGTGAGGCCATTTGCCAGCAGCAGGGACGGAGAAATTGCCCAAGGCCTCCAAAGACCTTTTTTTTTTTTTTTTATCTCCAAAGGCCCTTTAAAGTGGATCAATCACTAGGATTTTCCCTATCATGTTGATTTGTCCTGTTTGAAACATCCCAAATTCCCCTATAAACTCACCTTTCCGATGTTCCCATGGTGCATGTAGTATGCACAGAGTAAAGTTACTGTTTTAGGCGGAGTGTCTGAATGGAAAGCGGGGGGGGCAGCCACAAGCCCGCTTACCCTGCAGAGATCAAGCATTCCCATGATCAGCCTATCTTAATGGCTGGGTGAGGGAGCCATGGCAGGCTATCACAGCGAGGGACCGGCGGAATAAGGGGTTTGCGGGTGACTGCGGGAGGGGCTCACACAGGTATAGAATTGCTTTAAGGCCTATGTCCAAGTAGCAGCTACAACACAAGCCAAATGTTGGCTGTGGGACTTCCGTAAATGCCACCAACTCCTGGTTTATTAGAAGTTTAGTATATAATAAAATAAACATATATTATAAATATTCTTTTTACCGCGAAAAGTAAGTTGACACATAACATCTACATAATCCTTTAACCCACAATAACAGCTTGTGTTTATGGCCACTTACCTTTTTAATGCCCAGTTTTCTAAGTGTGACCTTTAGACTGGGCTCCAGTTCAAGTTCAGTTTATTGCAGAAAGCTTTTTCAATGGTAAATACTTTGTCATTAATAGGTCAGTTATTAGAAATATCAAAGAAAAGGCTTACCTTGTAAATTTAATGTACATAATAAACAACGATAATGGAGACCTATCATGAAAACGTCCTCATAAGCATAATATATGGACAGAGGAGTGGGTTACTTTTCTTTTACAGGAAGGAAGCAAGTGATGACAGAACGTGTGCTAATTTTACACAGAACAGCTGACCTCTTATTGCCTGTGCCTTAGCCAGCCTCAGGGGGACAGTGGGATAAACAATAATAAGTTCTGTATAGAACATTGCATGATGGGTAAAAGCATTGAATAGCAATAGATGTCCATCTAACACAGGTTGGCTTAGGAGACAGGCAGTTGGTTCAGCCTTAAAACCAAAAAAGAAAGCCCACACCCATAGCATGTTGCTGGTGATGTGTAACTTACAGATTTCCTCACTAAGTAGACATACATAGCAGGAAGGAGAGCATGAGAGGGACTCAATGAAAGGTAAGCTACTGCTATTCATTTTTTTTCTTGCCTTTAATATACTTTACAGCTGACTGATACTATCTGCAACAGGCTCTGGCTACCAGAAATGTGGACACTAATATTTAAAGCTAGATCTATAAACACCCTCAACAGGAAGTGCTTCTCAGTTGTAGTATGTATCAAAGGCCACCTAACAGGCCATATTAATGCTAAAGAGACCTAGCAGGCACTAGAGGCTGAGGACTTCGAGCCAAAGTTTTCCATCTCTTGCACAAAAATGGACATCTCTTAATAGTACATCTAGGGGTAAGCCTCCTTTATGTTAGATATGGCATACCGCAAAGTGGTGTCTGTCAAACCGTGATCAAGGAGAAATACTTCAGAAGAGTGATACACCTGGCACAAAATCTACAAAACCCCCATAAATGGGCAACACCACAAATAACCCGGGCTAATCTAAATAAACCCCCTCTCCATAGAGGCAAAAAGAGAGCCCAGAGCCAATGGGCTCAAACATGTATAACTGCCCAAATTGTATCAAATATAATTATTAATCAATAAAACCACTTAAAAGCGGAGTGGGGGGGGGGGGGGCGGGCTGTTTTAAGGATAATTAAGGTATTATACTATTCTGCTCACAGATATATATGGTGTAACCCTAAGTGAGTACCCAAATGTAAAGAAAAGTGCTAAGTACAATAGATATAACAAGTAGTTATAACTACCTTCAATATAAGTGCACACAAAGTCTAGCAGCCCAGCAATTACCGTTGTAAGGAATTCTCTGCTACTAACGTCTCGGAATCCAAAGTTGCTTGAAGAAAACACAACTTTCCTGCAGCACGCTCACAGTCAGCTGATGCTTAGAAATAAAACAGGAACTGGCACAAAAGGCTGTTTATATACAGGATCGACTCAGGTGAACAACCAGAAGTGGACTCCAGAAAGTGCGGGGTTCCCAAAACTTCTTAAGAGAGCTCATTCTTAAAAGAGCCATTGGCGCCACCCTAAGGGTAGAATGAAAGCCAAAGAGGCCCCCCCTCTTTCCTACCATACCCATATTACCCATGGTGAGTTTATACGGGTCCTAGGACTCCCTAGTGAAGTGAGCATGAACCCAAGTTTAGAGATTTACCCAAAAACATGAACCATACATAACATCCCAAGGATTTGTACTAATAAGAAAAGGTTCTGCCAGCTGAATCCAAGGTTTGATAGGTAAGGGCACCTTAATAGGCTAATCCCTGTTGCGAGAAGGATCAATGTGGTCTACTGCACAAGGCCTTAGCCTGGTCTAAATCCTCCTCTTGAAAAACAGCCACCAGCTTTGCATAACAGTGGCACAAGACCACAGATGATGGGAGATTTATTGCAAGAGCTCTTACATTTTTTTTTAGATGTTGTCAGAAGCCAGGCATTCCATATCGACATGCTCTGGGCTGAGGAGGGGGGTTGTAGTGAACCCAGGGTTATTTTGAGTTGAGGATCACTTTTAAAGAATAGGCTACCAATGTCTTTTTAAAAGTTGTCACCCCCCTAAATCATAAGATGTGCCTGTGAGTCAGTGATCCAACACATGTCATCAATTGCACCAAATCAACTGAAGCTGCTGGATTTGCTTGTCATGCCACCACTACCCACAAACCGGTCTAAGCTGCAGCCTCTCCCCTCACTAAAGTTACAACCTCATAAGCAGTAATAAACTTTGTATAGTGGCCAGCCTCATAGATGGAGCCTACTATAACACCACAGGAGAGGTGTGCCCCCACCCATGAGAATAAGAGAAAAGCCTACTTCTGATGATCTGGTAAGCAGCTTGCCTTGTGCCTTATTGTGGCACGCCTGGTCTATTAAATATTTAACATTTCACTTTCAGAGTCGCTAGCCCTAATTAGGCCATATACAGGGACAGCTACACTCACTGTAATATAATACTTGTGCTGTACAATGTAATAAGCAGGACAAAGTCCTAGGGGTACGTTGTAAAAAGCTGGTCAGCTCTCTGCTGTGCTACATTGTAACAGCCAGGCATGGCATTGTTTACAATGTTAAAAAGGGCAGCTCCTTACAGAGTTACATTGTATAGCAGCAATGTGCCTGATATTACAATGTAATCTTCACAGCTTTTGGTGATGTGTGAGTGATCTCTGCATAGAGACATCTCTCTGAAGAATGCCATAGCTGTATGTTCCATTCTCTGGGTGTATGCTGAAGGCTACTGGCTAATTTAAGTAGGTAAAACAACCAGCACGTTGATCTATCATTTATGCAGTGATATGTCAAAGCAATTGGACTCAAATTTTTATTTAACTGAACTCCCAAATGGCTCTTTTAAATCTGTACGCCTCATACAAAAAGGCCATTTACAGATTGTTAAAATGTCCTAAAGGCACAGTCCAGTCTAAATAACTCCTCTGGTTCATGGGAGCAGTCACGACGGATTACTGTATAGTAAGGTAAGCTCATGAAGCCCCATTGACTTCTACTGAGGGGGTGCTTTGTCTCTTACATCTTAATAGAAGTCAATGGGGCAACAGCGGCAGGTAATTACACTATGGCTACTCCTTTGAACGACAAGTTGTTTATATTGGACAGTGAGTCCAGTTGCTTTGGTGTTTTATTGAAGGGGTACCAAGAGTGTACTACCAACAATCCCTTGGTACGCACCGCATCTATGTAGACACGCCATAGAGTATTTAAGAACAGGCTGGCCGGTTACATACAGCCACCTAGGTGAAGTGGTTCATATCCACGAAGCGCGTAGGTGAGGAGGTAAGTGGGGAGGAATTGGGCTGCTATGTGACATTGTTATTATCAGATAATTGTTATGATGGATTCCTGATGTGTATCTCTGACGTTTCTGGAGACAAGGAGAGGCACTATTTTAATGCATGTTAGCACTTAGGCACTTTTTTGCACTTATGAAGGCACTTTAGTTGGTTAATTGTAATTTTGCACATGTTATACTGCAACCCTATATGGAGTTGTATTCACTTTACATTTTATTATAGATTTTAGACTGCACAGGCACTTAATATAATATCTTGTCCTACAAACGTCAGTGATTATATGTTGGTTGATTTCAATGAAATTTTATAACTATCCTAATCAAATGTAAAGAGTTGCTCTGACACTATATTTGAGTGTCTGTAGACTATATAGCCCTGGAGTTCCTCCCCACTTGGGGTTTTAATTATATGTTTTTTAACGTTTGATGTGTGTTTTGTGTATGTGGATTATTGAATGTACTATTTGATTAATAAATTAATTCATTATATGAAGTATGGTGTGCAGCTTGGTATATGAGGACACAGTGGTGGGTTAGCCCTGGAGTCCCACCTATAGAAGAGTAGGAACAATCCCTTAATAACCTACATTTTTTTTTGTTTTGATTTTTTTTGAATATCTGGTTTAAATATAGACAAATGATATACAGTATATGGCATCAAACTGAATACATCTGAACAAATAATAATTCAAAAATGCAAAAAAAAAAAGGTCAACAGAAAAGTTAGTAGCTGAGATTTATTAATAATTGTTTATTATACAACATATAAAGCAAAATAATATTACAATCCTGTCAAATTATTTAACAAACAAGGTTAACACAGAACACACATAATATATTACACAAATCTATTACATGGCAATTATATAGAACCATCGTTTAGAGCAGAATAATCTACCAGTGGGTAAAATGAGCAGTTACTGCAAAGTATGACCAATATGTAACGGAGACCTTTTAAATGTGCAGCATGTTGATCATATTAATTTGTATTTCCTTTTTAAACACTGCACCCTACAAACACTGTACCGTGTAAAAAAAGAAGAGTAGAAATGAGTAGAAGTCTGTAGCAGAACAGCCTAGGGTCTGTGCAAAATGGCCTGTAAAAATAAAGGCAGTGTGACTCTGGGCTGCCTGTGGCTGTAAAGTTACAATAAGGAGTCCTCCTACAGCATGAGAGAAATTAGAGGACACCTGCACCACTGAGGCCATTATGAGCAAAAAGTGGTGCTCAGAAACTGGCTGCATACATGCAAGCTACACTCAAGCAAACTTCTGCATAGTTTATTGAAGATATCCCGCTTGCTATCATTTTACTGGTCAGCATTTGGATTGTTTAACAAGCTAAAACAAGCTAAGGATCCAAAATAGCTTGACATGATCTATTACTCAAAATGAATGCCTGAGCGAGTCAATGGATCACTTTAGTGGGGCGATCTAGCGTCATGTTTCCTAGCTACAAATTACTGATGCTTCCCTAAAGCTCTTTGATCAAATTCAGTAATTTGCAAAACCACATTTTCAGCTTTTGGTCCTATTTTTGGGTTCTATTTTTCTAGCCCCTGAGTATACAAAACACCCCCACAAGACAGCATTTAACCTAAGACCAAGACTAAGAGGCCGATTCAGTAATAGCGCCAGGTAGCGACAGATGAGCACCAGTAGCGTGATTTTCACAGCGTCCGCTAGTATTCGCTGTGCTTAGCCGTTGTTCGGTTGTTGGCAGCGACTCAGTCGGTGTGCGGTAATGTTGAATACGGGGTTAGGAGTCGCTGTTTGACAGGTTCCACGCTGTATGGGAGCGCATGACAGCGAATGGCCATAGCGAACGGCTCCCACCATATTCATTAACAAATCACGCTCAAAAAATTATCGCGCTGTGAAAAGCTTGTTTAAACCCCAGAGCGCTGGCGGCGATGGCTTAAAAGTAGTTTAACCCCCAAACATCCATATTTTTTGATTTAAAAATTAAACAAGTTTTTCTAAACATTTTGTAATATGAATACATTAATATCAGACCTATAATATCAATTCTGCACAAATTTTTTTTTTTTAATTTTTTTACCTTAAAAAAAAATCTAACATTGCCGAAGTGGACACAGAATTTTTGACATTTAAAAAAAAAAAAACAAAAAAAAAAAAAACATTAATAACAATTTAATATGAAGATTGCTCCATTGAAATGCATTGGAGAGCGCCAGGTAGCAAGAGGTCATACCTGGCGCTGTGATGGGATTAGCAGCGGCGCTGTTCGTTGCAGTCCGCTACATGATGAATCCCGCGCTAGCTGACGCTCTCGCCGGCGCTAGCCTCATTTAGCGTGATAAATGCGTGATTGTGTCCGCCGCCGGGCGTTCTGGAGTCGGTAGCCGCCGATAGCTGGCGCTACCTGGCGCTAGTGAGACACTACCTGGCGCTATCCCTTGATAAATAAGGGCCTAAGTATCCAGAGATACTGTGAAAACAGAGCGATCTCTCGCTGATTGGGCAGGGAAGTATACCCAGAGCAGCCATTCTGAGGGCTCTTGTTACATAAGCAAGTGGCCTCTGCATTCCATGAAGCAGTTTGCCAAGAGGTAAAAAAAAGGGTTTGCTTAATTTTTTTTTTTTTTTAGTTACATGTGCACTTTGAATGTCATAAACTCCAGTTCTTGGGCAGTATTTTAATTTAAATAATATCCACGTATTATCATTGTCCTCTGACTCAGGTGTGATGAAGAGCTTACTCGTAGAATGCAGCTTAAATATATATATAACTTGTATTATTATTATAATTATTATTATGAACTTGTATGCTAAAACAGTTTTTCTAATTAAATGATGTCAGTGTAATCCCGTATAACCCAGCATTGCCGAATGATACCGCCTGTGCAGTTTAAGGAAACTAGAAGAAAGTTTCAGGAGTGGACTTTAATCCAGGCACTTATGTGCACCCTATTACACTTACAAATTGAGCTTGTACTCATAAGTAAATTGTTGAGTGCCCTGAGGTTGTACGTTTCAAGGGAAAATATGTCCTGAGTAAACTCCAAATCTGTTCATTCCTACCCTTGCCAGACGTGTGTCATATGTCAGTGTGTGCTGGAAAAGTAAGGACATGGAAAGTCTAATTCATACCAAGTAAAATACTATCCACCACGTATCACACAGTTTTGTTTACAGACATATAATAAAACAGGGTTATACAATCTTAGTATCTGGTAGCAATCATGTTAAGAAGCTCTGCTCCTGACAGAGAACGTTACAGAACATTTACAAGTACTAGTCCGGGCCCGGTTAGCATAGTAATGTTACATGTAGTAATGTAACATAGTAATGTTCCTTTTTTTTTTTCACAGAAATCCCATTTTAAGTAACTGACAGCAAAACAAAACAGAGACTGAGCTGCCACAATAAGCTGCTTGTGCTGGTGTGTCCTTAGTAACATTTGCCTACTTCGGAAAGGTAACTGGTAATTCATTAGCATAACCAACGTATTTATGTAAAAATGGTGAAGTGAATAATTCATTCCAGTTTTTATCCTAACTTAACACAACTTTGTACCGAGCAATGTACAGCTTTTTAGCATCCTTTTCAAACACTGAAAGTGTAGCATATGTCCATCTAAAATAATATACTTTTTAATATACACTAATAGTGGTGGATCAAGAGAATAACTAAAGGTGTTGTAGGAATCATATATTTAGATATTCAAAGGCTCTACTGATCAGAAGGTAAAGCAAAGATGTGTAATGCTTTGACGCATATCACATTCCAGCTTGGGCATGTCGGACTGCACCCACATGTAAAAAGCTGAATAACTTCCTATAGGTTTATATTTACTGAACAGTATTTCAGAACTCTAGTCATTTATGCGTATTATATATGCAACAAACACAGTCACCTCTACAAGTACCCGTATATATAGATTTATGAAATAAAAGAATTTGAAAATGCATATAATTAAGTCATAAAATAAATGAGACTAGATTTCTCAGCATCACTGAATTGTAAAATCTGACATCATTCAGGTGTCTTTCTATACAAAAAATTACAAATGGAACTCTAACGTAAGAGTCTAATAGAAAGAAAAGACTAAAGCAATGTGTTTATATGTACGGAAGCCAAGCATTTTATGTGTCACGGCTAAATATTTGCAATCATTCTTTTTTTTTTCATATATATACAGTTTATAGATTCGGGATATGGGACATCTTGGGAACTTTTAAATGCCCTTGCAGGGGATTTACAGCAGAATGCAGGTGCTAAGACATATGTAATTAACAATAGAAAAAATTAAAAAAAATTGGCTTCAGGTGGTACTTTGGCTTCCTGGTTTATGGGGCTTACCCAGATCTGCATAAGACCAATTGTGGAAGGAGACTAAGTCCTAAGCTCTAGCTCAGGGGTTCCCAATCATCAAGTACCACTTTATATTTTCTAATTATCTGAAGTACCACCTAGGTAGTCTCCGGGAGCTGCCAGTCACCTAGAATGGTGTTAAAATGCACACAACAAACCACTTAAAGTGCATGTAATGCAAATAGAAAATCATTTTTATCCCTATTTTGTATTTAAAAAAGTACGGTACTTTGTACTTGAGTAAATCAGGCAGGAGAACAGGTTGGGGTAATTTGCAGCCTTGCCCCGTACCAAAGTTTAGCTTCTTGCAAATCACTGGTTGGGAAACCCCAGCACTAGCCAAATAAAAATAGGATTAAGAATTGTATTAAACAATTCATTTAAGTGATCATTCTACAAATGTGTGCTAGCTGAATGGCTCCTAACATTCTCCTCTAGCTAGCTACACTCAGTACAAAACCTGCATTGGTCCAAACATATTTACAAGCCTATCCTAGGTCAGGTATTCTCTGGGTCTTTTACGTTGGGCACAATTTGGAGACGATCAGTACTAAGAGTCTCCAGATTTCCATCTTACAGTAAAGGAGCTTTGGAATATTGGCACTGCATAAAAAAATGTGGACACTCTGGCTATAGGGGTAAACTAAGTTTAAGTATATGAACCGTACATAGAAATCGAAAAATTGTGACTATAAAATTGTAAAAACATTGAAATATGTACCAAAAGTCTGACATACATAAGGTACCATATATTTGCACTCAGGGCTTTATGTAAAAACACAAATATATCCAATAGGAGTGCAGCACAATGTTACAATCACTAAGTGGCATTACAATTCTAAACATATATGATTGGCTTATTTTCCAGTCTATAGTACATCGTTTTCTTAACCCTCTCTTCGGGAGCCACCAAGAGGTCAGGTTTTGCAGATCTCCACACAGATGCAAAGGTAAAGTCATTAGTGCACAGACAGAGCTTTAGAACTTGCTGTATGACCTGTTGGTGGCTCTCGAGGAGAAGGATGGGGAACAGTGCTATAGCAGGTCTATATGCCTCTGGAAGGACAGAGTCACCATAACTAATTGAGCAATACCCACTATTTTTTCAACTGATGTCTCGCTATCCACACGCTGAACAGGATTGTTATTTTAAATGGCGATGGTAAACAATATTTAACAATACAACATTCTATAAAAGTAGGTATGGCAGACATTGTGACAGTGCATTATAACTGCAGCTTTACAAATATAAAGTGGACAATGCAGTTGAATACATCCTCTGTGGTATAAGGCACTACGCCAAACTGGATAACTAGAACAAGATTTCTGCAACGGCTGGTGTATGAAATCACAGATCATCTATTTCTGAATCCAGAGAAGACAGTCAGTGATTCCCAACCACACTTAAAAGTGATGACTGCTGTGAAAGCCACATCCACATACAACACTAAAATCAATGCACGGTTGCAAGAGGCAATGGATAAAAGTCCATATGAGCATTGCCAAAATGATTTTTATACTGTCAGAAGATGACAATTGCTGCTGTTACTTAACCAATATCTACTAGTACCACAATTAAAGTAATGTTGAGATAAAAAAAGCATTACAATTCAATGTATTTCTTAGGTATAGACTAAACACAACTTGTCCTCTGTGCCCCCAATTAGTGGTTGTTAGTATTTTCCCCTATTCCTCATTGCTCACCTTGCCCTTTCTAGGGACATGCCTGTCACCTCCAAAGAACCTGCCCAGTGAGTCAAGAAAACCCGAGTCCCTGTATCTGCCGTGAGATCCATGGCCGTATCTAGAGTGGTCTGAGGTACTTGCAGATGCCATTGGCTTGGATCCGTGGCGGGACAGTTTCTGAGAAGACATCAAATCCGTTTCTGGTGAAGTTGATCCACTGTCCTCAGGGATGGTTTGAAGCTCATCTGACTCAGAGGGACGATCTTTGAAGGTGTTGTCCTCCCTGCCTGGTGCATCTCGGGAAAAGAGGCGGATCAAATGTGGGCGAGTGTCACTTGGGTTGGCTTGCTTCCAATTATTCTTGGGGTCTTCTGTGCTTGTGGAGTCAGTCACCGCCGTGCTCTTGGATGAGGTGCCATTGTTCTGGTTCACATCTGCTGAAAATAATAAGAGGGAGATGTGAATGCAGGGCTGTGAAAAGAAAACAATGTCCCCTTCTTCCCACTCGCCTCTTCTAGCTATTTCATGCTAAACTCGAAGAATATGTTCATGGCATTACGGTAGGGAGAAAGAGCTGAGGCAACACATATATTAAACTATCTGTAGATTCTAACATTAGCAAGTACATTTACTCCTTTATCTATTCTAAGGAAGGTTTCAACGAATATACTGATTAAACTACAAAATATATTGTGAGTGTGTAAGTGATCAATCTAAGAGATCTGCTTTCAAAAGGCAGAAAGGCCTTCAACACTTTCCATATTTTCGCATTTCATAAAAAGTTAGCACTGATCAGGTAAAACACACATCGATTAACATGTGTTCTGTGAAACCCTATTTTCTTATTACGTACAAAATATACAGACTGCAAAACCGTAAATGCAAGGAGGAATAATTATAGGGTGATCATACAAACAAACAAGTTTCTATAGAAAGCAACGAGCCTTACTTTAGTACCTGCAGTACACAACAATATAAATCATCCTAGAAATTGACTGTATACAGTATTCATCTGACCTAGCCATTATAATAACACAGCAGGAGTTAAAAGAAATCATTTTCCTTCCCTGGCATAGGATAGCATGATGGAAACACCGGGCAGCAGAGTATTATTAATATGAATCTGTCGAGATATGGAAAATTGGAGCAAACAGCAGAGCAATTCCTGTGAGCACACAGTGCAGCACTAGCTACTACTAGTAATGTGTTAAGGGAGGATTACAACCGTTAAACAGTTCTCCCACAGTTCAGATTCAATATAATCGACCTTGGGGGAAAAGCAACACATTAAATACACTGCAGTGTAAAGCTCAAGAGATTTGTGCTCCCTGTATGACTGAAAAGCAGGGCCTCTCAACTTTATGTTTGAAAGTACAGGCTGTAGTTACAATCATTTATTTGAGGGCTAAGTAGAGACATTGAAATTTTGTTGAGAACACTAAAATATGCCCAGTCATATAAAAACAGAATGATAGTGGCCTCTACAAAATGGCAACTGCATAACACTAACACTACTAACACTAAATGTTAATCATAGAGCTCATATTGAAGTATATGATACCAGAGCATTAGCTCCATCAAGCAGGCACCTTAATTGTGTAAGACTGATCAACCGGGCGCTGGTCCCGTCTTCTTTTGTGCCAGAATGACCATCTGGGTGCCGATTCCATCTTTAATGTGCCAGAATGACCAGCTGAGCACTGCTGCTGTCTTTATTGTGCCAGAATGACCAAGCGGGCACTGCTTCCATCCTTATTGTGCCAGAATGACCAACCGGGTGCTGGTCCTGTCTTTATTGTGCCAGAATGACCAACCGGGCACTGCTCCCATGTTTGTTGTGCCAGAATGGCCAACCGGACGCTTGTCCCATTCTTATTGTGCCAGAATGACCACCTGGGCACTGGTCACTTCTTTATTATGCCAGAATGACCACCTGGGCACTGGTCACTTCTTTATTATGCCAAAATGACCACCCGGGCGCTGGTACCATCTTTATTGGACGAGAATGACCCACCGGACGCTGGTTCCATCTTTATTGTGCCGGAATGACCAACTGGGTGCTGGTTCCTTCATTATTCTGCCAGAATGACCAGCTGGTTGATGTCTTTATTGTCCTAGAATGACCAACCGGGCGTTGGTTACATCTTTATTATGACAGAATGTTTAACGGGTGTTGGTCCCATCTTATTTGTGCCAGGAGGACAAACTTTTGGGGGGTCACTTTGATCGGACGAAGGTGCCCCCCACCCCTCAGATGCCCGGCTGGTCATTCTGGCACAATAAAGATGGTAACAGCATCCAGTTTATGCAGCTAACGCTCTGGTATTGTATATTTCTTGTTATCACTATGGCTTATGGTTTGGAGGAATCTTATATTGCTATCAGGCCTCAATGTACACCACTTTGTACTTTTTTTTTAATAATAAAGCTCCCTGTCTCACTGAGGAACCTCTCTATTAATTTTGCAAGTAAGGCACAGCTTTGGTTACTGAGGTAGAGATATATTCCACAAATTAGTAAAAAGACACCTCCGGTATTTATTAACGTGTGGAAAGACTCTATTATTATTTTTCTATTATAATTCCCATGCCCATGGGCTCCTCCCACATGGGGGTCTTTAGCAGAAAGGGGTGGTGTTCAACCCTTACCCTCATAGGCTTTAGGGCAACCCCAGGCTGTCATAAACTAGATTTAGGAGAGCACCTAAACAAAGGCACCATGGCAATAGTGGTGCAGCTTCAACATAGATCAGGGTTGAGGCTTCTTTAAGATTTAACTAGGATCCAATAAGGTTGGCGGACTTTCCAGCTTTTTTTGAATAGCTCATTAATGGTGCTTACTGTAAGTTATATACTTTGATCAGGGATAAACTTAAAAAAAAACAAAACAACCATAAAACCATCCTGGCAATTCTTTCAGTAAACTAAGCTAATCCAGCCCTAGCACCATAAGTGAACCTTGTACAAGAAAAATACTTTGCTAGCAGACTAAGGGTCTATATCCTAGGAGGAAGCCATCTAACTTCCTACTTTAATTCAAAATGCTTGTTTTGACTTAAACATAGCTTCAAAATCAGGATCAAAGGTCAGAAAAGAGATGCCTCGCAGTGCCCACCGCTAGCTAACCCCATACTACAAGCCCACAAACCTACTACCTTTTTCCAGGACTGGGCTTGGCTATCTTCCATGGCTAAGCAGGCATCCACTCTCCCTCAGCAACCTGGGATCCCCCTTGAGGAGGGTTTCAGTCAGACAGAGTCTTTTAGAATCTGGGCCTGGTTTTGTTCAACTTTAAAATGTGACTAATAATGAGGAGCTTTGACTCTTGCCATCTAGGGACAATCTTTGCCTATTTTTGCGCTGCTGTGACATTGGGATAAAATGCTTAAAGCGGAGCAAAACCCACCAGTGGCTGGCCTGGAAAGAGAATGTGAAAAAAAGCCCACAATTGTAAATCTCAAACTTCTACATACAAAATATACTTGAAAATGGCTATAAACATTGTATGGTTAGGCACGTCGAATCTGAAAGGTAAAGCCACCACACTCAAGCAGACCAACCATTTCACACTTTGCTCGTATAAATGTCTGCAGTGATTGATCGACAAACTAAAAAAAGTAAACCGTTGCTTTTTATGGCCCTAAAACAGAGAAAACCGGAACATAAAAAGGTTGACAAAAAAGGACCACACTATTTTTCTTTTTTATTTTAGGATAGGTTTAGTCCAGGCACTTCTGCACTCACTTAATTGCTTGTGATGGCATATACTTCTCCTCCATTAAACTTATATTTTCTGACATCGCTTTTAATCTTTTGCCCAAGCAATTTTATTTCATTTAATGTGTGCTGACCCACAAAACACCTTCAAAACTGCAGCAGTTATGATGCAGCACATACTGTACAAACAGGAATGCTCATTTGTAACTGTCACAGGGAAAGCTTGCAATCACTTCTAATGTTACTGAGCGATCGCCATGGGAATGCTCCGAATACAGGCATAATGTCAGTGGTGGTGCAGCTACAGGACACACAGATAGGTCTGAAGCCCACATAGTAGAGCATACATGGAGGAAAATTAGTTAAATTAGACCAATCACGGCCCAGGCCTGTCCTGGAGTCTAAAAGACCCACTGTGTGACCCACTGTGTGAACCCCCACAGGATGCGCACAAACCTTCTTACCCAGCTGCCAGTCCCTTTGCCGTGATCGTGGGATGCATCCCCGACAGCTGTGCATGCTCCAGCACCCAGACATTCAGATAAGCGGGGTGCATGCAACTCCACTAGATGAGAGACTGCACATGCGCAGTGGCAGCAGCAGAAAGGTGAGTTGAGTGGGAGAACCCAAAGTGGGATGCCGCAGGGACAAGGACCAATTAGCACCAATAGTGAAAATCCGGATCATCTACTTTAAAGCAGAATAATTTCCCACTGGGGACATCCCAATTTAGGATGCTCTGCCACCAAAAGGAGCAAAAAAATAGGATGTCCAGAATTGGCCAAAATGCTTGCCTGCTTCTAACTAACACAATGCTCTTGCATTCCCTGCTGGTGACTAATAGCATTTACAGTGTGGATGTGAGAGTACCATGCATAACCACCAAGGGAACCCTACTGTTGATCTTGGGCTTAATTTTCTATTTTAACCATTGGGGTATCCCAAATCTGGTTGCCCCCCCCCCCCCCCCCCCGGGGGGGAAGGGAGTAAGTGGTGCTTTAAAACCAAGAAGAAAAGTAGAAGTGTATGTCCTTATGGACAGACTTTTGCAACAGCACGTCTGAGTAGCAGTGGGATGTGAGATCTGTAGACCTAGACCAGTGTTCTCCTCAAGAGCCACCAACAGGTCATGTATTATGGGTCTTCACATAGCCGGTGTGCGTGTGTGTAGAGATCTGCAAAACACGACCTGTTGGCAGCTATCAAGCAGAGGGTTGGGAAGCACTTACCTAAACTTTCCCACAATAGGTGATCCTCTTGTCCTCTGTAAGACAATCCCTCAGAGGCAACCCAAGTTAGTGAAAGCCCATACTAAGTTTGGTTGATGCTTTCAGACAAGATAATATAGATTAGAATTAATATCAAATCTTAAACCGGACCTTCAGCGTGATTTAATGAAAAGCCCAAACTCTTAAAAAACAGTTCCCCAGCATCTAAAATTAATTTATTTTACGTTTTTAGTCACTAACTTATTATTCTTTCCCCCACTGTGCTGCAACTCTGTTCAGGAATTTAGGATACGGGCGCCGCCATCTTGACTCAGAAGCATCACACTTACTGAGGAGAGGAGAGTGGGATAAGGTACAGGGGGGCGGGTTATAGCTGTGCTTTGCTCAGACAGAGCAGAGCTGGGGTCAGGTAAAGGTCAGCAGTCCCAGAATGCAGAGCAGCACAGTCAGGAGGCACTTCCTGTTTGCAGGCTGCCTGATAAGATGGCGGCTTCCATAAGTCGCCATCTTGGATATTTAAAGGCTCATAACATGCAGTAGATGCAGGTAGGATGATTTTTAATGTGGACAATCTGTATGTACAGGGTGTGGGAAACATATAAGATAGGCTCTTATTCAAAGTGAAGGTCCGCTTTAAGTCCTACTAGGCATAAAACCTAGGAAACTATAAAATAAATCTGATCAGCGTGGACAAAACAGCTATTGTATCCAAGTGCATTACAAAAAAAGCACAGAACTGTTCCTTGCAAGCTGATAAAGTACAACAGATGCCGCTTTGTTGGATAAAAATAGCTGCATGCATTAACACAAAAAATATTTATACCCCAAGAGCATTTCTTCCTCTCTTAAGAAAGAAGAAGCCATTAACTACAAGTTGCTTTCAGTAACATGCTTTCATTCTGAGTTAAAGCAAAAATCAGCAAGTGCGTTATTATAAAATAACATCTCTGCACTTAGTAAATATGGATAGCGGCCAAAGTATTTTTTTTCTCACAAGAGGGAAAAAGTAATGTAGATGTTCAACGTATTGGGAGCTAGGGACAGGTTTTTGGGGTCTAGAGGTGGATGGAAGCTTCTCTAAGAGAAAACAGTTAGGCATATTTATAAGGGACAAGATGTTTAACAATTAGGTACAAAATGGCATACACAAATAGGCAAGGCTATATATATATATATATATATATATATATATATATATATATATATATATCCACCAACAACAGCCTGGTAAGGTTGACAAAGCTATGCATTAGTGCATGTGTGAGGCAGGCTTGGAGCTTTAAAACTTTTGCCTCTCTCCTTCTACTGTACAAAGTAACAAGTGCTGCTGTCATACTGTAAACATTTGGCCCATTATTACAATGTAATCAGCTCACTCAGAGCTTTCTGTGCATAGTACGGTATACCATATCTGCATATACTAGAGATGATTAGCATAGCTCTGCCTTCTTGCTAAGAGTGATGGGTAATCCTGTCATTCTTGGTTAATATGTGCTATGTAAAGTCTTTACATTTTAAGAAAACACTAATTTCCTTGTATAACCTTGAACAGAACTTATTTGGTGTAGTATAATAAAATGTTTCTTAAACCTCACTGGCTCTTTTTTAACTGGAGGTTAAATAAAATCTCACCTGGTCCCAGAAACCAGCACTAGCCTTGGCCACTCCAGCAGCTGGCATTACAACGTGGCACCCCCCAGTTCCTATTCAAGGTAATAGACCAGGAAACGTACCCAGGGCAGGGAATGGCGCTCTATAGAGTCTTATTGCGGCTGTTGCAATAAGCACTGATGGGTGATTTCAAAATAGACTTTAGGGTCACTTTAAACCATGGGTCTCCCCTGAAGAGGCTTGCAACCGTGACCATGTAAATATAGACATGGTAGTAAGTCTGCACGCTGCCAGAATCCCTGCACTGAACTACAGCTCACCTAAACCCTAAGGATGCAATGTATGCGTCTACCCCAGAAACAGAGGTATTCTAGCACTGGTGGTTGGTGCTGGTTTTGTACAGTGGAGAAATCCTGGAAAGGTGGCAAATCTGACCCTTTGAAACAGCAGCTAATTGGGATGAAAGGGTGGAGGATGCAGGGGCCTTAAGGGATAGAGCATCCCAATTTGGTATACCCAGAGGGTGGGGGACCAGCTTTGTCTTGTTATACTTTAAATGTTGTTAAATGTGCATTGATCAAATTTGTTTTTTAAAACATGCCATGGTCACTGATCACAGAACCGTCACATATTTAGGTTTTACTAATTGTATTTAGAAATGCTGTATCGAGATGGACCTCTGTATGATACTGAATGCTAAAGGAAGCATAGTTGGACATGTGAATGTTTCCTAGGACTCTGAAATGTTTTTCTGCAAACCAGAGATTCAGGTGGCGGAACTTCTTGATTATAGTGCATGAGTCTGCTTGCAACACCAAGGCTCTGGTTAGGATGCCATATTAGTTGAAAAGTAATTCCATATCTGCTGGTTGTGATACTAAAGGTGTTGAAATTGTGACAAGCAAAACCTGGATGACTAATGGCAGTCAAGATTTCAATGCATCTGCAAACCTAGAGGCTACATGGGGTATAATAAAGAGTACTTTTAGCCTGATGTTTGGGAAAAAAGTTGAAATGTCTAGTATGGGTACCCTGCCTGATAGTTTGACCCTTGATGCCACACAGGCACATCATTAAATGGAAATTACCCAACTGGTTCAAAATGAGGGACAGGGGCATATGTGAAGGACTAAAAAGGCCTTTATTTTTGGAATTGCTGGATAGAAAAGTTCTGGATGGGGCTACAAAAAGACTATAAAGAAACTAAGCTTCAGATAGGGGCTGTTTAGATAAAAGCAGCACCTGCAGCCAAGCTATGGGGAGCAATGCAGCAAGTGTCTGTGTGAAGACGAAGTGCCTTGTGTGGCCAATTGGACAGCATGATCCTCTGAAATGCTATTTGCAGAGAGGCAGCTAGAGCGAGGAGCTCAAACAAAAGGACAAGTGGCCTATTACAGGCGGGACATCCTGTGCAAGAGCATAATAGTAAGTCTGGTAGGCCAAGACTATGCAATTGAGATGGACCTTTGTATGATACGGTACACTGAAGAAAGCGTGTTTAATTTGAATTTGTAAAGTGAATAACATCTTAAACTATTCATTTAATGCTTAATATAATTATGTAAACTCCAAATACCTAAAGGTAAACTTACATAACACCCCAAAGTGAGTCCATGATTACACAGGATCATTAGGAGCTCCTACTGGAGATGTCAATTAGGCAGAAACCTCACTTCTTAGGGTAAATAAGAAGATTTTTTTTTTTGTCAAATTCATGTTTTCTCTAGATTTCCTTTAAGAAGTTTTTTATTATACTCTCTGATGATGGAATATCTGAAAGTTCCAGGAAAATGTTAATTTAATGAGTGAGTTAATGGAGTTCAGACACTTGGTGGGGGCATTGTCTTGTGTGGAGCATTCATATTAATGCAATTCATCTTCCTCTACCCTTTGGATAACTTTGCTCCCCATGGCTCTCAAACTACGACGACATTTGAGATTAAGGCTCCATCACACTGTGCCCTTTCCCTACATTGTTACCAGTGACAGTTCTAATAAGCAACATGATGATGAGCAGCCAGTGATTGCCATAATCTGTCATTCAAACTGAAAGCCCTACGTACAGATTAATGTAGGAATATTAATCATATGTCAAGTAGAGAAAATATCTGACCAGTGAACCAGGAAATGGCGGGATTCATTTCACTATGTCTGGTACAGTACAAATGCATTAGTGATATTACCCATAGCATTCCAATCTGAATATTTATGCTAATACAGGTAAAAGAAATGGATAAAAAAATACAAGAGACAAAATAGTTACAGCAGGTTGAAGACATCATGTAATAAAACATTAAGTGCGGACAGAATTTCTTATTTTTTATAACGAAAAATACAACAAACACACACTTAATACTGTATGAAGTTTTGTTATGCATCGCCTTACTTCTGAAACAGTAATTAGAGGTCAGCATAAAGAGTTACAGTATGGAAGGTAAGAAATATGTGAATTATCTTTAAACACTTTTTCAATTTAGGTACCCTCTACTCCATGTTGTATGGCTATCTACATTTACCTAAAGGGATTGTCTAGGTTGAGGATGTTTCCTCATCTGCCATTATTATTATTATTGTTTATTTATATAGCGCCTTCATCTTCCGTAGCGCTTTACAAAGTAGTAATTACAGACAGGGTAGAAACATACGGTACATATACTATTTCAAATGCAGTTTTACAGAGTTGACAATGGATATTCTGAGTACAAGACAATAGGGGAGAGAGCCCTGCCCTTGCGAGCTTACAGTCTAAAGGAAGAGGGGTGAAGACGAGGGGGAAGGATCACAAACAGTCAGTATTGAGCTTTGTGGCATGTGCCCTTTAGAAGATTGGTTAGGCCAGATTATATGCTTGTCTGAATAAGTGAGTTTTAAGGGCGCCTTTGAAGGTTTTGAGGGTTGTGGAGTGGCGGATTGGGTGCGGGAGGGCATTCCAGAAGACTGAAGTTGCACATGAGAAGTCCTGGAGGCGGGCGTGAGAGGAGGTGACCAGGGTGGAGGACAGGAGAAGGTCGGCAGAAGAGCGGAGGCTGCGTCTAGGTTGATACTGTTGGATTAGAGATGAGATGTAGGGAGGGGCCTGGTTGGAAAGAGCTTTGTATGCGAGAGTTAGAGTTTTGAACAGGATTCGCTGTGGGACTGGCAGCCAGTGTAGGGATTGGCAGAGAGGCGCAGAACTGAAGGAGCGAGAGGAGAGATGGATGAGGCGAGCAGCAGAGTTCAGGATAGATTGGAGTGGTGCCAGTCTGTTAGTTGGTAAGCCACAAAGAAGGATGTTGCAGTAATCCAGACGGGATATGACCAGGGCATGCACTAGCATTTTAGTGGTGTCAGGTGAGAGGAAAGGACGGATGCGGGAGATGTTTTTAAGTTGGAGGCGACAGGAGGTGGCCAGGGAGTGAATATGTGGTTTGAAAGAGAGGGCAGAGTCCAGAATGACTCCCAGGCACCGAGCTTGGGGAGTTGCTGGTATTGTGTAATTGTTGACAGAAATAGACATGTTAGAGAGGGGAGGGGAGTTAGATGGTGGGAAAATGACCAGTTCTGTCTTGTCCATGTTTAGCTTGAGGTAGCGAGATGACATGAATGAAGAAATAGCTAAGAGGCAGTTGGGGAGGCGAGATAGGAGAGAGGAGAGATTGGGGCCTGAGAGATATATCTGAGTGTCATCCGCGTAGTAAGAGAGTAAGGCGGGGGGGAATGTTTGAAGTGGTGAGGGATTCTGAGGGGCAAAGCCAAGTCGAATGTTGTAAATTTTTCTTTTGAAGAATGTAGAAAATTCTTCTGCTGTTATTTGGGAGGTTGGAGGAGGAGGTGGTGGGCGGAGTAAGGAACTGAAAGTGTTGAAGAGTTGTTTGGGATTCCGGGCTTGTGCAGAAATCAGTGAAGAGAAATAAGCTTGCTTAGCAGATGAAAGGGCCGTCCTGTGTTCCTGAATGGCTTGTTTATAGAATAGAAAGTCATGATTGGCTTTGGTTTTCCTCCATCGCCGTTCAGCAGCTCGAGACAGCTGCTTCAATCTGGTTGTGCGTGCATTTAGCCAGGGTTGGGGGTTTTTGGTGCGGAGACGGCTATAGGTGAGGGGGGCGACAAAGTCCAGAGCTGAGGAGAGAGTGTTATGGTAGTGTGATGATGCAGCGTCTATGTCCGTGAATGAAGTCAAGGTCTGAAGAGGTTGAAGTGAGGCAGAAAAGGACTGAAGGTCTAGGTTTCTTAAGTTCCTGCGTTGAGTTGTGGGTATGTGTGGAGGGGGGTTTGCAGGCATTGGAGAGAGGGTCATAGTCAGAAGATTATGGTCAGAGAGGGGGAGCAAAGAGGACGAGAGGTTTGATAAAGAGCAGAGGTTAGTGAAGAGGAGGTCAATTGTGTGGCCGTCTTTGTGGGTGGGTGCAGTAGACCATTGCTTGAGGCCGAAAGATGAGGTTAGTGACAGTAGTCTGGTGGCAGCAGGGTTGCTAGTGTCAACAGATATGTTGAAGTCACCCATGATGATTGCAGGGATGTCTGTGGACAGGAAATGAAGGAGCCAGGTAGAAAAGTGGTCGAAGAAAAGAGTAGTAGTTCCAGGAGGGCGGTAGATGACTGCGATTTTCAGGTTACAGGGAGAATATAAGCGGACACAGTGAATGAAATTCAAAAGATGAGAAGGATAGAGATGGCAAGGCAGGGAGTGGGTTAAAGGAGCAGTTTGGATAGAAGGATGCCGACACCCCGACCCTGTTTGTTGTTGGATCTGGGAGTGTGGCTGAGATGTAGTCCCCCATGTGAGAGGGCAGCGGGTGAAGCCGTGTCTGATGGGGTAAGCCATGTTTCTGTGAGCCCCATGAAGTTAAAAGAGTTAGAGAGAAACAGGTTGTGAATATAGGCAAGTTTATTGCGCACTGAGCGTGCATTCCACAGTGCGCAGGTGACAGTGGCGGGAAGGGATGGAGAGTGACTAAGCTGTATCAGATTAGATAGGTTGCGTGTGTATCCCGGTTTAACACGGTTGTAGACTTTTGGCTTTGATGAAAAATAAATAGTTATGGAGGAGGGGGGTGGAGAGAGTGGGCCTGGATTAGGACTGATGTCACCAGCGGCAAGTAAGAGTAAGAGGAGAGAGAAGTGATGGTTGTGGCTTTTGAGGGTGGAGTAATGTGTCTTGTGCTTGGATATAGAGGTGGTGTGTGATTTTGCCACGGAAAGGAATTCATGAGCAGAGAGGTAGGGGGAGGAGAGCAGAGAGGGGGAGATATATAGGGACTTACCAGAAGCAGGGGGATACTGTGAGCCTAAGATTCTGAGGGTAAGAGGAAGCAGTGTGATGAGGTAGAAGGTGATCATTTTAGTTGAAGCTGGGCTATTCAGACAAGCAGAATCCGGTGCAGGTTTCCTCCAGGTTGAATTCAGGTTAAATTCGCTGCAAACTTAAAAGGAGTCAGACTTGGAAAGGAGTCTGAATTGCAGCCATAGTGACTTGCAGCCACTCTTCACTCAATATGAACAGTTTCTAAGTGCCTGTGATTAGCTCATGCACAACATTTGGGCCTAAAGGGTGCCATGCAGCTCATTCATCCTGGTGTGTTGCTGCATAAAGCTGCTGAAGCCGAAATCCCTTCCCTGCTTTGTAGCCAAACCTCTAGATTTTATTTATTCATAACCACCATTTTGTTATTTAGAACTGTAAAGGTAGACATGTGCAACCCCTCTTGCATTGTGTGGGAGACACCATTGCCTGTGTCTGCAGGGAAGCGTTTTTTACGCTGCTTTTCTGTTCCTTTTATTTGTAAAATAAATCCAAAAGAAAAAATCTTTTGCCAACATTTTAATTTTGATGCCTGTATATTGAGAAGACACTGAATAGAAGCAAATAAGTAGAGAGACAAGAACATCCCTTTTTTCTTTTAGAAACTAAAGTGTAACAGTCTGACTTGGAGGTAAGACAGGTTTGCCTTCATCCCTGAGTCTCCTCAACACTCTATGGCTTCCCTACAGTTTCTTTGCAGCCTTCCCTCTGCTGGGACTATTTTGCTTGTTCTTCATCTCAGTGCAAACCCCTCCTGACTTGATATCCAACTCTTTGCACCCTCTTTCAAGCTTACTGTTCAGGTCTCTGGGTATACGTTGCACATCATCTTCACCTACTTCTATTCCTCCTACCTCTCCCCATCCCTGTGCGTCACTGCTTTACCTTAACCCTGTATTCACACAGTGCCCTCAGCTTCCTATCCAAGAAAAAAATGCCCCCAGGGACTGGCAGCAGTAGGGGACAATGGACAAAATAGGGCCCATGACAGCAAAAACAGTGCAGATAGCGACACTAGAAGAGGAACCAACAAGGACCAGCAGCAGCATCGGTGCCTGGTAGTGACTGGTGGTGGAGAGTTCAGACCTGCAACTTTACTGCAGCATTTTTAGACTTCTATGGCCTTCACTTTAGGCATGGTGCAAATGCTGTATTTGCCAAGCATTGTTAATCGTGGGGCTTATGGACAAAAGCTACAAAGTTAACAGGGAGGATTTAAGTCTATTTTAAAGTGGTCCTATAACCCCGTGGGTTGGTTAAGAACTGCTATTGTTATATGTGAGGGCAGCCTTGGACTCCGGAAACATACCTCTTCTGGGACTGGTACTATTGGTGGCCTGTCCCAGACCCAAGTGACTGCTGGCAGCCAGTGCAACCTCGCCCCTCCCCTGTCCTACGCATTACGTGACCGACGTCACTTCCTCAGGGCAGGTGAATGTCCAGCGCCCTCTAGTGGAATGTTCATATAATGAGTTTTTTATGTATTTTTAATCTTTGTAACTGTATATATGAATTAATAAAAGTGATTAGTTTTGGACTTTAAACGGAGTGTTGCACATTGTGTCACTAACCAATGAATGGTCCCACTGCATATGCTCTTTTACATGGGTGCATCCCACATATGTGGAGTGGTGTGGGATAGAGCCTGAAGCAAATCCTCCTTATTGTTAACATACTTCTGACTATGCCTGCCATTGCCTATAACTAGAGAGGCACCTAGCAGAAAACAAAAAGGCCCATGGTTTACTACTGGTGGGATCTGCTATGAGAGAAATTTTGCAGATATGACAGGAATGTGGCTACTATCCAAGCTGCCTGCAGATTTTCTTTTTCCAATTGTTAAATAAATAGATTCTCTCAGCCCACCCATACAACTTTCAAGAGTCTCTTTGTTTCCCAAACCATACATATTCTTTGGCCTCAGACATGCACAAAACGATGGCAGGAAGACTATACACAAACTTCTTCAAAACAGATTTTGTTATTGGCAAGCTAATCAGGTGGAATATAAATTTGGGAAAAGTGTAGGTATTCCCAGGGTCTAATTTGACAACTTAGTTAATACTTTACTACATCACACAGTTTTTTTTCTTAATAATTTAAAGCTGACATAAAGTATACAAAATTGCAACCTTGGAACACTGTGTGCGAAGCCAAGCTTTTTGGCACTCTATTTTCATTGGATGCTTATTCACATTTTTAATATGGCAATACAGAGCCCTGAAGCCTTGTTTTCCACTCTAGGAGAGAGACTGGTGGAGTATGGGATAACCTGCACTTGACTCTAGTGAGGAAAGTGGAAGGCGTGAATAGTGTAATGCAAATTATTTCACTCCCTGGAGACAAAATCAAAAGTAGGGTGTATTTTCCTTTTATTGTATTACCTTTCATTGTAAAAGTGTATGTATTGGAGTGTGCATGGTGGCAGACTGATCTTGATTCTTTGTGTGCCAATTACGATTATGGTGTTTCTGAATCTATTTACTCTACTTTACCAGTGGCCTGTGATACCATGCGCATTGTCTCATCTAAACACATACCCCTTTTCTTTAACAACTATGCTGAGTCTAGCCTTGGTAATAAAATAAGTGGATATAAACATTTACCAAGGGGTTTTCTAGGTACTAAGTCGAGTCTAATGCTACCAAGGTGCTCCTGTGCAGATTACAGCAGGTGTGAGGGACTAGGCCCTCCACAGTACTAGCGGCACATCCCAAGTACTCAACAAGGATGAGAACAACTAAGCAACCAAAGTTTCAAAGAAACAGAACAGGTCCAGAAGGAAAGAAAATACAGAGCAATCTAAAACGACCAACACCAGGGTATTTATCTTGTAGAATTTAGCAAACATACTCCCCGATCCACTTGCTGTTTGTGGTACACTCCTCCGTGTCCCCTTTATCTGGAGCATCTTTGAGAACCAAAGTCCGAGTAGAAATTGATCACCCAGACCACAGCCCAAATGTTCAAACTTTTAGATGGGAAATTAATGGACAAAAGGGCAGGACCACTATGTATTTGTTAATATGAAGGAGAGAGGCTGTTGCCATATACACTGGCCTGATAGACAATGCCAACAACTCCGAGACAGAGAACGTAAAAAAATAAATAAATACAGGATACCTTGCAGGATTCTGCTGAGAAACGGTCTGTATCCAAAAGCTGAGCTGTGAGCATCAAATTTAAAACCCAGAGCTCCAGCAGAGGCTTATGCTGATGGTCCAGTTGCAGCACTCTCAGCCCTGAATATTAACGGTTGCAGTCGAGTAAGTGAGCACAGTCACTTATGTTATATGCCAATCAACAGGAAAGCTTGATCCCTCGTTCCAGCAGCAGGGACACATGCCCTGAGACCTGCTGTAGCCTTCTGCAAGCCATGGGAACAAGCTGAGGAAGGGATCAGGCCCTAGTGGGGGACTGAACCACCACCTGAAGCACCAACGGCCAGACATCCACCTTAAAAAAAATAAAAAAAATAAAAAAAAGCATAAGTGTGGACAGATGTCGAAGTTGCAGCATTGCAAGGCTGGTGCTGAAAAGCTCAGGATGTACCTAGAGCTCTAGTAGAGTGAGGCGTTAAATTAAAACCCTCAGCAGAATAGGCCTGAGAAATGGCCTGTCCAAAGACTAATATGTATTAAGGAGGAGGAGGTTATTTTTGCCAGTGTTTACATCTCTGTTTACATCATATTACCCATTCATAATAGATCAACCAGGCCTTTCACAGTACGATGAGGAAATAAAAGTTTGGACTCTTCAGATAGCTGGAAAGCAAAACTGAAGAGGAAGTGAAGAGAAACTCAATTCCACCAGCGACTGCTACTGCCATCTGATATACATCTGACAACAAAAAAAATAAATAATCAAGTCACACCGGTGAAAGAAGATAGACAATGTTCTTGTAGCACAAGGAAATGGGAAACAGGTTTCTTTTTTTGTGCTCCAATTACAAAAGTTATTTTATGTTAGAACATAAATAAAGGGTTACATTTGCTCGGAGAACTTCATAGAAAAAAAGCTAGACAATTTATTTATTATAGGGATTTGGCCATTATTTCTAATATGCCGTTGCTATACAACCTCTCTCTGTCATTCATATTCATATATATAACAGAAAGCATAAAAATAAAAGAAAAAGTTTCTTCATAAATTGCAGACTTTCCCGTTCCCATGACAGGGAAGGCATTCAAGTCCTGCATAATCTCCATCTGACATAACACACATTAGGAGATGTCAGTGGAGGCAGCTATACAGAATAGGATACCTTACCAGCTGACAGCTGGTCGCTTTATTGGCTAGAGAGACCACACATGACCCAGAAATAAGGGATTGAAGCAGTGGCAGATTAGGTCCAAAAATCAGCCCAGGATTTTGTCAGCCCATAACCAGCCTGCGACATCCCATCTGAATGTCTCTAGTGTGCTTTCTGGCCAGTCAACGAGTGCGCTCCAATGCTGTGGTTATAGCATTGCAGGGACAGATTGTGTTGGATATGATCACTATAAAAGCAATTAAGCTTTAGTATTCTAGGGGCAGATAATGTAACAGGGGTGGTTATGGCCCCCACAGCCATGATGCTAAAGCTATAGTGTTGTAGGGGCAGAATATTAGCTTGGGTTTCCTGGCTGGGGACGAGAATAAGGCAGGGATATGAAAAAGGTATTAGAAGCAGTAGCCCAACCTGCTGTAGGAATTCTACAGTGTCTCCTTATGGCCAGTCTGCCTGTGGATCAAAGACTACTAAACAACACCATCTGGCATCTAGAATTGATTTTACTGTGTACAGCACGGCCTGTTTCATTTTAATCATTACATCTGGGTATTCCGCCACAAGGTGGCGGAGTTGACTGCAGAAGACTTGTGGCTCCTCCCGGCCCTATAAAAGACTAGGAATCACCCATAGACCCCCAGTGTTAAAAAGCAGTAATGCCAGAAGCCGGGAGATAAACCATGAGAACAAAATACACAGCCCACGGAATAACTTCTTAAAAAAAAAAATCACCATAAAGAGGCAACCAAAGACAACGATAACAAGGGAGGGATGAAACAGGCCATGCTGTACACAGTAAAATCAATTCTACAGGCGAGTAATCACAGAAACGGCCTGTTTCATTTTAATCATTACATCTGGGACATCCAACAGCAGTGTCCTTAAAAGTAGGGTAGGGTAAAATGAGTAACAGCAGACAGTTCAAACCACTACCACCTGAAGCACTTTGCGGCAAAAAACAGCATCAGCTGAGGCCCGAACATCAACCTTGGAAAAAGTATAAACAGAAGACCAAGTAGCGGCCTTACATACCTGTTCAACAGAAGCCTAGTGCTGAAAAGCCCAAGAGGCACCAATAGCCCTAGTAGAGTGAGCAGTAACACGGAAGGGAGGTTCCTTCCCTTTGGCAGAATAAGCTTGCACCACCGCCTGTCTAATCCACTTGCTGATAGTGGATTTGGCTGGAGGCAAGCCCTTCCTAGGTCCGGAAGGAAGAACAAAAAGAGAATCAGACTTCCTAAAGGGCTCAGTAGCGACCAGATAATACTTGAGCGCCCTGACCACATCCAGAGAATGAAGGTTCCGTTCCTTGGAGTTAGCAGTGGCAGGACAATAGGAAGGTAAGACAATGTCCTCATTGAGATGAAAGGCAGATACAACCTTGGGCAAAAATTACGGGTTAAGACGGAACACCACCTTATCCTGATGCTGCTCAAAATAAGGAGGTTCCATGGAAAGCGCCGCCAGCTCAGATACTCGACGCACCGAAGTAATAGCAACCAAAAAGGCTACCTTAAAGTGGACCAACACCCAGGGGTGATCAGCCCGGGAATCTATAAGATTGGTGACCTGGGAAGATTGGCACGTGAAGGTATGCATACTTGATATCCACCGTGGTCATGAAATCGCCCGGCCGAAGGGAACTTACGGCCGAGCGTAAGGTCTCCATGCGGAAGTGCTTGAACCTGACGAATTTGTTGAGGTCCTTTAAGTCCAGGATGGGCCTCAGGGAACCGTCCTTCTTGGGCACCGTGAACAGGTTGGAGTAGTACCCCCGACCCTGTTCCTGAAGAGGTACCGGACAGATAACTCCGGATGCCAGAAGACGTTGTACGGCCAACCGCAGGCCCTGAGCCGACACGGGATTTAGAGATATCCGGGACCGGAGGAATCTTGGGGGCGGCCAGGCTGCAAACTCTATCTTGTATCCGGAGGAAACCACCTCCTGAATCCACCGGTCTGAGACGCGCAGTCTCCAGACGTGAGCAAAAAACCGAAGCCGTCCCCCCACCCGGTAAGGGGAGGGTGCCTCCTCATGCCTGAGGGGCCTTGGGGGGGCAGAGCCTGCTTTCTACGCTGGGGGAGCCTACCATCCTTGGTCAGCACGTCAAGACGCTCGCCGAAAAGATGAAGTCCGGTGAAGGGCAGCCCCGTGAGAGACTTCTTAGCGGCAGTGTCAGCCGCCCACTGACGCAACCAGACAGACCTACGCATAGCGACCAACAGAGCCGAGGACCTACCGCCTAGCCTGACGGCATCATCCATGGCAGATAGCACAAAGGCTGCAAAATCAGAACAAAGCGAGACTGGGTGGACTCGGCAAGGCCCTTGACCTTCTTCTTAAGAGCGATGGCCACAATAGCCGCAGCACAGACGGGACGCAAACCGGCCCCAACAAAGGTGAAGGCATGACAAGCCAGCTGATCCATATGCCGGTCAGCGCCATCGCGCAAAGTAGTAGTGTCGGGGGACGGCATGACCGAAGTGTTGGACAGCCCCAGGACCGGAGCGTCCACCTCGGGGGGGGGGGGGGGGGGGGCACGACCAGTGACGAACCAAATCAGCCAAGAAGGGGTACCTTCTATCTAAACCCTTGGGCACCGAGGGTAACCTGTTAGGGCGTTCCCACGCCTTGAGGACCATATTAGCGAAATGGCCCTGCTCCGGGAACTCCAAGCATTGCTTGTCAGGGTGGAAGAGCTCACCCTGCTTTTTCTTCGCCACCTTAGGGGGGCGATGTATAGGGTATCAAACACAGCCAACAGGAGCCTGTCAGTATCATCCGGGAGCCAAGTATCCTCATCCGATGAAGACCCTAAGTCACTATCATACTCGCCCTGACGATCCCCAGAGGAATCCGAGTCACGGAACAACTCCCCCTCCTCCAGGGAGTAACGGCCGCCAAAGATGTCAAGGCCCTCGTCCTCATCAGCAAAAAGGTGCAAGTCCGCGTCTGGGTGCCTCCTTTTGCTAGAGGCCTTGCCCGCAGCCGGCCGGGCCAGTTGTCGCTCAATGCTGGCCATGCGCAGTGCCAGATCAGATTGCAACCCCCTGCTGGCTTCCCCCTCGCTGGGAGCTAAATGCAAGCGTGGGGGAGTAGGTGATGCTGTCGGGAGGGCAGGACTGGAAAGCGAGGTGTTCAGCCCAATGCTTTGGGCGCATGGGACACAAACCGCGCCGCCTCCACTCAAAGGGGATGCCCTGCACATGACACACAGCCGAGCCTGCCCCAAGGGGCCCCCAAGCTCGCTATCCCCAGAAGCCTCCATATGGTGGTTATCAAAAATGCACAGCCAGCACGGTGTAAAGGCTAAGAGGAGCCCACCCGGGATGCCCCCAAGGGATGCCCCGCAGAGAAGGAACGGGGGGTAAGGAACCGGGAGAAACCACAATACTGCTGCTATCCCATCTGCAAGACATAAGCATGAAAAATAATGAGCATCCCACAGCACATGCACCAAGTAAAATAAGACCCGCAGGATCGACTCACGGACCAGCTGCGATGGTGTCTGCAGCACGCACAGAAGACACACCAGCGATGTCACCAGGCCCAAGCAGGCAGCGTCCTGAGGGAAACCGCACCCAGCCCCACTGACCCTGGAGCACAGGCGCGGAGCAGGTAAGATGGCGCCGCTAGCAGAACCGCGAGGGTCGGGCCGCGGGGGGAACCCGCGGCGCCTCCTCCTGCGAAAAACACCGGCGCCTAGGCCGGTGAATGCCGCCCGGCGCCAAAGGAACGGAGCAGGCCCCCGCAGCGTCTCCCGCCGCGGTGCGCTCGTGGCGGCAGGGGGAAGAGGTGGCAGACGTGCGGCGGCGCGCGCAGTCTGGTGCCCGACCCCAACCCCCCAGCGGACCGGGGGGCAGAAAAAAACCCCCAGAGTAAACACAACAGTGCCCAGAATAAAGAACACCCCTCACGTCAGCCAAGGCTGGGAGGCAGGAGGGTCCGGAAGCGGGTGGAAATAGGCTTACAGGGCCGCAGGCTTGGTTGCCCCGCTCGCCTGCGAATAACAATAGAGAGCCATCTTCGCAGTCATGACTGCAGAGAAACACTGGGGTTCTATGGGCGATTCCTGGTCTTTTATAGGGCCGGGAGGAGCCTCAAGTCTTCTGCAGTCAACTGCGTCACCTTGTGGCGGAATACCCAGATGTAATGATTAAAATGAAACAGGCTGTGCTGTACACTAGGAAAATTTGATATGGTTATGGCAAAATTTGCCCTCCAATTAACACCCATTTGTTATTTAACGGGTGTTGGCTAAGTTTAAAATATAGGGCTCCCTGCTTTTTGCCATCCTCCACTTCAAACATGAACAGGGGATTGCGCTTTAGGGCAGGGGTTCCCAGCTGTTTTTTTTGGGAACCACTCTCCATTTTCAAAATTATGTTTAAATACCACCTGGGTCATATGAGATGGTTGTCAAAACAGCTATTTAAAGTGCATAAATAGTTTACACGAACTTTTGGAGCAATTTTGTACTCATTGAAGAGGACCAAAACCCACCCTGGAATCTATGAGGGCAGGAATACTCACTCGCTCCTGGACGAAGGGGCCCAAGCAGATCTGAGCGCGCTGATTGGACGAGCGGATTCGCATGCGCTGTAGGACTGGGGAGAGGTGAGTTTGTTTAGGCGTCCTGCGGGGTTTCACACAGCGGGGCACCGGCCTAGACCAAAACCCAGGATAGTCAAAATCCTGGGTTTTGGTCCACTCTAAGCACTTAAAATCCCTGTCCAGCAAAAGACTAACTTTCCCTCACCCCCCCCCCCCCCCCCCTTGGGAACAGTGTAAAATGAGCCATTTCAAAGCACCTGAAAATCTCTTATTTTCTGTAAATACCTTATGTATTTCTAGGCAAAACTGATTTCTTTTCTTCAATTTATGTGTTCTGGTTTAGCTGGTAAGGACTTGTTATGGAACAGATTTATAAGTCTTAAGCATGATCTGCTGTGGCCAGATACAGCTGTGGAACTATTGTGACTTTCTGTTCTTCGCTAAGCTGAGAGCTCCAAGGGAGTAGCTTGTAGGGCCACTTTTTGCATGGTCCTGGAGGAATGAAACTGAAAAAAATTGCAAACTTTGGAGTCCAAGTGGTCAACAGCAGATTTTTGCTCAAATTAATCTACGTATGAATAATCTTCTAAGGTACCTGCATTGAGTCTGCCTTTATTAGGAGTCATGGGTTGGGTCAGATCGAACACAGGATCATCTCAAGCTTCATTTTAACCGAAAGCTTCATTTATCAACATTTAGGCCTTTCTTGTGACACCCAGATGAAAGGCATGCATAAGACACCCATAGCCTGCAAACACCAGACATCTACTGATTGTGCATCTTCCTCCAGTTCCCTATTCCTTGTAATCTTACAACCTAAGAATATTAAACCAGGTAAAAAGTTTAAAAGTTTTAATTTTAAATAAAATTAATCTATTTTTTCCAAGAGATTAAACTGGGCACATTAAAGTAAAACTATGTGTGTTCTAGAGGAGGTGCGGCTGCTGCCTAGATACGCGGTTCCTCTTTCTGTACCTCATCAAATGGGGCTCCAATAGAAAAACGGTCTGCATCTCTCTCTTATCCAAGGCTTACCGATGCCATGAGATTTAGGTTAGGTTAGATAGGTTAGTTTAGTGTTCCTGTGAACCATGACTCCACGGAGAGCACATATCTGCTTAAAGGAAAACTCCCTTTTTGGCATGCTTTAAAGGGGAATAATGCAAGTAAATCATTTTCATTGTTTTCTTTCAGTCACTTAAGCTGGTGCAGTTGTCCCTCCAGGAAACCTGTTGCTTATTAGCCCTAGAAAGTAGCCAAAGGTTTATTTGCTCAGGTAGCAAAAAGCAATGTCTGGAGCCACAGAGGGCCAAGAACTTATTGTCACATATTTTAAGCATATTGTTTATTAACATTTGGTCAGCTTTAATGAAGATCAGGCAACAAAATCCATAGCTGTGTGTCAAAGCCCAATAAATATCCCCTTTCTCTTGAGGGCACTGTAATCACTACAAAGACCACAGATAAATGACAGTAAAGTCTAGCAACCCTATAGCTTGTAAAGCATAAACATTAAACAGAAAATCATGGGTATTCGTTAAACTCAGCATGTGGTTCTCAGTTCCAGCTATATTTGGAATCCAGCTGTGGCTCTGTGAAAGCTGTAAAAGTGATCTGAGCAGGTTGCCACACATGACAGTCACACATTTCATTCTGGGTATATTATGCTACAATCAAGATACTACTTCTTATATCAGCGTATTATGAAAATGATCTGTTTCTCAGGATTTCTGTACAGAAGCATTTAGGGGCCAGCTGAAAGTTTAAATGCTATGAAGAAGCCTGTCCCACAGGAACACACAGCTCCTCTGCAACATTTGTTCAAAGCATAACAGAAAAAGTTGTGTTGTTACATTACAGCATATGTTTGTGTGCCGGTTAATGTTTAGCCACTGGTCAAACCGTTAGCTCTCCCTGCATGGAAATGATGGGATAACCTGTTCTTAAGAAGAGGTACTACAAATATGCAAGGCTTTAAAGTGGAACTAAACCCACCAGCGGCCAGCTCAAATCAGGATGCCCCGCTGTGTGAAACCTCCCAGGGCACCCGTACATTCTCACCTTTTCCAAGGTCCGAGGAGAGCCGCCTGCTGAATTGACATAACTTGGCAGGCAACTCTCATTTATGTCAATGCACTGCCGAATTCCATAGATCCCTGGCATTGTGCATGGCTCGAGGTGGGAGTGCTTCCCAGTCTACAGAAAAATTGGGTATGTGGCCAGCAGACAGGTTACACAGCCAGCATTCTTGGGATCAGCCAATCGGCTATCTCAAAATGTGCCCCTCTGTGGTGGAAAAATATGTTTTTCTTAATAAAAATCATGCCATGGTGATTATGGGTTTTTATCAGGGCCAATGAACCCTGAGATTCCCCAGCCAATCCCCTCATCATTGCCCCTGTAAAGGTGTCCCAGCCTATTTTATCAGTGACTGTTATAGCCCTACTTGGGTGCTATTTTGTCTGTGAAGTTTACTACGTATCTGTGTATGGCCTTGAACCTCCTTTGACCTTGTCCTTGCTTGACCCCCTGTACTGAGCCTTCTGATCTACAATGTGTGACCTTGGATGTCTTTGAATCCGTCTGTACCTGCTTATTTGTACCTTTACCGTGTCTACCTGTGAATGTCCCTCTGCATCTCAATTGAATATTCTTTATCTTTGTGCCCTGACGCCAGTTCAGATGGATCTTCCGGTGTATAATTTTTGGCTACATCTTGACTACTCGTCCACCACCCGTAAGAGCTTGCTCACCTGTAGACCCAGCATTGCTTGAGTTATAAGTCTTGAGGAGCAACTGTCCCACAAAAAGGCAGCTTGTTCACTTCAAAGATTGGTCAATATCCTTTGAACTGTGTTCCACAAACTGGGGAGCCTTACAGGTAAATTATTATGTGCAGCAATCTGAATTGCCCTGGGAAGGGGTGCATATGAGCACCATTCTGACTCTCCGAAAAAATAATACATACTAAAAAAAGTCCACAAAGTTTGGGATGCATTTAGGTGCAGGACCTCCTGGCAAGCGTGAGGCCAGGCAGCTGATTGTTGCCACTTCTTTGTTTTCTCATATGACCGCCATTTGATAGCTGGTGACAGTAGCACATCACGGTGCGCCTGCTGACTTACTGGTCACGTGATTTCCAACTGAGCATCCCAAATCTGGATGTCCCCATGCAGCAGGATTGAGAGAACTAAAGTATTTTAACTTTCAGTGTTGTATTCTCCTATGAATATATTTTTGACAGAGGTATCTTAAGGTAAAAGGTTACATTTTGGATTCTATGCTACATTTAGAAAGTTGTGTCAAAGTCTGTTAAATCCTTTTTTTACCCATTTTGCCTGATGAAAACAAGTTGTTTAATGATTATGCATACCTTGATTTAAGGTCTTGATCCCTTGTTACACAAATACACATTGCCAGATATGGTTCAATCCAGTAAGCACAGTGCACAACCTGGGCCCTGTGAAAGTATATAAGTACTATGATGCAATGAACAACAATGTTCAGTAACCCAGAGCAACCAAGTTGTAGCCTTTAACAATAAACTGTCACTGTCACTGTTCACCGTGTGAATGAAAACCAGTGGATGGAAAATGAAAAAGTGTCCGCTTGGCTGTGCCATTTACAGACAAGCAAGAGGCCGAGTAAAACAAGAAGTGTCTGGCAGCACTTATTACAGGTTAAAGGGTCAGTGCTACTAAAACTGCAATTTCACAGTTTGATGGATGCTGCTGGATTAGATTGCTGTGGGTCTTCCTAATCTTCACATCATGTTTTTCGACTCATTTAAAAAGACAAACTTACAGAAAAGGTCACCTTTCATTGAAAAATAAGATGATGAAACATTTATTATCAATGATAAGACAAATTCAGGACATATAGCTTAAAGTGGACCTCCAGTCAATAAAAGAGTTTGGTAAATTGCTCCCTTAGACCCCCTCCCCCGATGATTAGTTACGTAAGCTATTTGAGTCATTACAACTTATGATGGCTTTCTACTTATGGCTAGAAGGGATGATTGCACAATGATATGAGGCAATTTTGACTGGGAAATGGGTTTCTGAGAAGCAAGTCTTTCATGTTTGGCAAGATGGCTGCTCTCCCCCGCAGTTCAGGAGCACAGAATATGCATGCTATTCCATAAAATCTGCATGGATTTAAGCTCTCTCAAATAGGTTATATAATAGAGGGGGACTTTAGAGGAACAATTTACTGAGCTTTGATTTTTTTGACTGAAGGGCAGCTTCAACTTGGAATGCATACAAATTTCATCCATGGTATGCTCAGCCCTCCCAGTGTGATTTGAACAGTTCGAAAACAGACCAAAACCTTCCCTTTCCATTCCAACCCAACTACTATCTTTCGGCCTTCAAGTAGCTCAGTTTTTGAATGATGCCGCTTGTTTTCCTGTGCTGGCCACACCCACCCAGCAAATTGACCTGGCAAGTGGAACATAACCCACAAATTTGACTTTTCCTGGTTTTGTTCCGTGCACCTGGGCAACCCCGAATTAGGATGCCCCGCTGTGTGAAACCCCAAATTCTCCCAGTAAAACTCACCTCTCCATGGGGACGCGGGTCCCTATCCAGTCAGATCCCCTTACAGCCTTCGGCAAAGTGCTCTGATTGAACTCAATGGGTAGCGCGTGCTGCTGCATCCCCTGCGGTGCATGTGCTCCTGCTTCAGCCTATCTGAATGGCTGGGGTGGGAGCGCATGCACACCGCCAAGGATGAGGCGCGCGCTCACCGTAAGCAATCAGAGAGTTTTGCCGACCAGGGGCCGCATATGTGCTGATGGACCAGGGAAAGGTGAGTTATTACCCGCACCCTGGGGCTCCCTGTAACCAGAGGGGCGCTCCCACCCATAGCCCATTTGAATGTAACGAACGACGAAGTGCACCTTAGCCCAAAGATGTTGTGAATCTGTCGCTGGAAAAGTTGTGGGCAATAACAGGGGTTTCACATAGTGCGGCATCCCAAATATCGATGCCCCAGTTAGAGGTTAATTGGCTAGTCCCTAAGTCTTTTCGACTCCAGGGTTATTAGAAGGGTTTTGGTCTAATTTAAGTATACCTTGTTCTGCCTTTGGCAAAATACTTTAAGTTATAATAAAGGCAAGCCCAGTTGTCCCATTGTCTCGGGACAGCACTGGAGCCACTCTATGAAAGGTAAGCGACTGATATTTTTTTTCACTTTTGGCTTGCCAATTACTTTTAAATCCCTGGTGCTGCAATTCTGCTAATGGGCCTCTTAATTTCAGGGAGGCCACATAAGAAGCTGCAACACGCACTGCAGGTGTAACCGCCTCCTACTGTAGAGGGTGCTGCTCTCCACTGAATCTGAGCGTCCTAAAGGGCAGGAGTGGGGTCACAGCAGACCTACAGGTGGGCTATTTTTCAGATCGCATACCAATCAGCTGTCAGCTAATCAGCTCTACTAAACTGTAACAGAGGGGCACGTATCTGCTGTTACAATGTAACAGCAGGAGGCACAGCTGCAGTTATATTGTGGACTCCCTCCCACTTGTTGCAATGTACAGCGGGCTGCTGCCTCTACTTTCTAGGGAGGGTGAAGGACTACTTTCATGTAAAGAGAAACATACTTGCTGGTTACAACTGTAAATAATTTTCTAGCTTCAATTTCTGTAATTTATGAGCCTAATTATTATTAAATAAAACACCAAGGAGTTTGTTTTTACTGATCTTTCTGTACACAAAACACAGAGGCATCAAAGACCTTGGCTATCTATAAAGCCGTTGACTGCCAAGAAGTGCAGTTCTCCTGTGCTCTATAAAGATTGTGCCAGCTAATCACAAAAGATACTCATCAGCAGAACATCTTCCAAACTATGCAAATGCCGCTCTTTTTCTTGGCCCACTTTGAAAAAGATTTCTTCTTTTGTTCAATTTATATACAAATGGAAAAAACTAAAGTTCAGAAAGTAATTACTGTAATGTTGTCAATTTAGCATTCCAATTCATATAAATTAAAGCAACACATTGTAAGTTCTACGTGCCTTACAATCTGATAGAATAATCTTCTACATGACCCCAGAGCTATACAATATTATTAACACTTATATGTTCTCTCTGGGGTGTGCTGCTTAACCCTTTCGCTGCCAGCCTACCCGCAGCTTTTGTCACCTGTCTGCCAGACCATGTTTCACTATTTTGCGCTACACATGTTCAACTGTGATTTTTGAAAGGATTTCCAGGGATTTCCCAGGAAAATTATATATTGTTTTTTTCAACAGTCTGGGCTTCAACATGAAATGTCTTGTTTGGCCTTTTTTAGTGTATTTTCAATACTTTTTGGTGAAATATGTGCAAGAAAAATAAAAAATATATATTTTTTGCAATTTGTAGTGTTTTTTTTGTAATAAAAATGTAAGTTTGTCAATAAAATGTTATTGCGTGCGTAACCCCAATTTCTCCGGGTCACAGCGTTACCACATATGTATAGGTAGACACCCTTTCCTGCCCAGGAGACTCCCCCAAACTGAAACAGAGCTTTAGGAGATTTTCAGATAAAATACAACTGCGCTTTGCGCTATGCGCACCTTGCAGTTTTCCAGAAAAACAACCCTTTACATTTGAAATACCCCCCACAAACTATATATTCTCTGGAAGTAAACGCCTCAAGCCTTCTAGGCGTACCAAGCTGGTTTATGTGGGCTTAGTTTTCTGGAAGTAATCCTTCAATGTATTCTTTGGTTGCACAAAGTTTCCCTAAAAAAGAATACAACTGAAGAATCAAGCCACATTTTCCTAAAAAAAAAACTATATGCAAACAAAAAATAACAAGTAAAATCTCAAAAAGCAACATGCCCCGAACAGAAAGATACCCAACATGCATAGGTACTGTCAAGGGAAGAGTTGGCAAACACCACAAAGTAAAACGTGCGCGTAACAGTAATTTTACTTGAAAATTTCAGCTCTGCAGACAAAGTGCACACCTTGCAATTTTTCAATCAAAACAACCCTTTACATTTGGAATATCCCTGATAAACCAAATTATCCCTGAAAGTACACATGTTAAGCTTTCTAAGAGTACCCAGCTTGTTGTAGTAGGCTCACCTTTATGGAAGTAATCCCTCGAAGAATTCTTAGGTTGCACAGGGTTTCCTTAAAAAAAAAGAATAAATATCATGTTTTCTTAAAATATAAATATGCAAACAAGAAAAAACAAGCTAAATCTGAAAGAGCAAGGTCCTCTGAGCAGAACAATACCCAACATGCATAGGCACTATTAACTCTTTTAATTGCCAGCCTACTTGAACTTTTGTCTTCTGTTCCGTTTTTCTGTTCTACTTTTTTTTTATATTTTTGTGTAAAAAAAAAATATATATATATTTTTTAGACAATTGGCTCCTTTATTTTAAATAAAACATTTACTTTATTAGAGAATGCATGTGAAAGCCCAATTTCTCCCGATTACAACGATACCACATATGTATTGGTAGCCCCCCATTCTTGCCCAGAAGACCCCCTAAACTGAAAATAGCACTTTATAACATTTACAAATAAAATACTACTACTATCCACTCTATAAACATAAGGGGTTAATTAAAAAAAAAATACATAGGGCCCCCTATGGGGGGGGGGGGGGCAATTTTAAGGGTTAAAAACCCTTAAAACTCCCCCAGAAAATGATATGGGGTCCCCCTTACCCATCATAACCAGCCCTGGACCAGCTATGGGGGCTTGTAGAACAGGGTTAAGGGGGCCAGCTTTGGTGGCCCCCCACCCTGCAGGCTACAAGCCCACATAGCCATGGCCTGGGCTCTTCTGCCCCCCCCCCCGGGCTTTGGGGAGGCAGGTAATTGGGGTGCCAGGGGTTAATGGCAAGTCACCCGCTAGCCGCAGGTGACTTGCCAGCCCCCCAGCCTTGTGAACTGGTATAGGGATCTCATGGATCCCTTACCAGTTCACAAGGGGTTAAGTGTAAAAAAAAAAAAAACACACAGACACATGGAGAAAAAAATCTTTTATTTATTTATTTTTTTAATACTTACCTCCCATCCATCCCTGTGTCCCACGCTGATCAATCTGGCTTCTGCTCTCCTGCTGCAGCTGGAAGCCTTTTTTAGCTGCTGGGCAACAGAACATAAGGGCATAATTAAAAAAAAAAAAAACCCCTTAAAATTCCCCCCCAAAATTGAAATGGGGTCCCCCTTACCCAGCATTACCAGCCCAGGACCAGCTATGGGGGCTTGTAGGAACAGAGTGGGGGGGGACAGCTTTTGTGGCCCCCCTCACCCTGCAGCCTACAAGCCCACATAGCCTATGTGGGCCTGGGCTCTTCTGCCCCCCCCCAGGCTTTGGGGAGGCAGGTAATGGGGGTGCCAGGGGTTAATGGCAAGTCATCTGCGGCTACCGCAGGTGACTTGCCAGCCCCCAGCCTTGTGAACTCGTATAAGGGGTCTCATGGACCCCTTACCAGTTCACAAGGGGTTAAATGTAAAAATAAACACACTGACACATAAGAAATAAAAATGACATTTATTATTTTTTTTTTTTTACTTTACTCACCTCCGATCCTGTGTCCCCCGGCGATCTCCGATGACAGCTGACAGTCTGCTCGGGTGTTTGGAGGAGAGAGCCTGGGGAGGGGGGGGCGATCACAGCCCTCTCCTCTTCCCCAGCTCTCTCCTCCAAGCACCCGAGCAGACTGATTCTCTGTCTCGGGTGTCGGTCACAAGAAGCCGGCTGCTGGTGACATCACAGTGATGTCACCGCCCCCGCCCCCAGGGAAGATGTCACCGGCCCCGCCCCTCACCACAGAAGAGGCTGGGGGGGGGCGATCGGAGGCCCCCCCAGTGAAGAGGAGACCCGTCGGGAGGCAGCGCTACCGCAGGTAAGTAAATGTCATTTTTAATTTTTTTTTTACAGTTAGCAGCTGCTGCTGCCAAAGTGGTGGGGGGGCTATTCCGGGGGCTCTCCTGGAGCCATCCGAGCCCCCACGGGGGATCGGATGGCACCAAATTAAAGAGGAGACCCGGTCGGATCCAACGAGGGGTCAGGTGAGTGTTTTTTTTTTATTTTTTTGCCCGCTAGCAGGGGTAAAATTTTACGTGGCTGGCACTTAAGTGACGGAGAGACAACCACGTAAAATTCACGTGCTTGGCACTTAAAGGGTTAAGCACTCACACATGGAGCCAGCCCAATCTCTATGCAGAGGAAGACACTTTTAGGTACCCATTTCAAAAGAAAGCTGGCTCATCAGGTCTCTCTTCTCCACCTCTCTTATACAATATCTCTCTGTTTTGCATAGTGCCCCTATTTACTTTCTTTCTCTCTTTATTCTCCTTTCTTTCCTTTTTACATTCTACTATCTAATACCTTTTCCTTTCCCAAATTTCCTCCTCCATTCTATTTTGCACATTACCTCATTTCTCTTTTTCCCATATTCTCTTTCTCCCTTCCCTCTATCTTGGTTCTCTGCGTCTCTTTCCCTCTGCAGTTTTCGTTCCATCTCCCTCTCATAAAACCTGCTCCACGCTGTGCACATTGGATAGCATGCATGTAATACACACAAGGTGGCAGTTGACATTGTGGGGGTCCAGGAATAGTATAGGAGACCCACTTTTTGGGCTTCCTATGGGTGATTAATGCCCAGTTGCAATGCCCAAAGGGGAAGGTGTTCAGCATACTTTCACAACAGCTTAGATCAGGAGTATGGTTTCTCTGCTTGACGCCATCCTTTCCTACAGATTATTGCTCACCTGCAGCCATAGGAGTCAAGCTCAGCCGAGGCTCCCATAGAGAAAAATGGGGGGCCTCAGTCTGACCTCATTCACAGAACACACCCACCTCCAGGCTAGAACACTAGTGCAGCTCCCAGATACTGTGGCTGTGGGAGAGAAATAACTGCTGTAGGACTGGGTGAGGGTAATCAGACTGGGGTAGGGGGGTCTGGGGCCAGGTAGGGTGAATGTAAGCTGGGGGCAGCCCTGATCTGAGGTTTTGTGAGGAAAGGTCAGCTTTAAGGCTTTAAATGTGCAGTGTGTCACTGGATTTGGAAATCTTTGATAGTATTACTAGAGAAATATAGCTGGACTCTTTGTAGCCATTCTACACTGCACTGGTATTTCCCTATAGACAAGGATTAGAACTTGAATGCATGCACGTGCTGCTTTTGGGCTACTCTCCTGGCAAAATGCAGGTTTTAAAGTCACTATCCAGAAGTGTTTACCGAATCTGCCTTGCCATTCCCCCTCCATTGCGATGAATGGAATAGGCGTGTAGGGGCAGAAACAAGGCCCCCCTTGTACGCAGCTGAGAGAGTTGCTGGATCTCTGTCCTTGGTACAGGATGGGGGAGCTGCAGGGGGCAAAAGGAGAATATAGACTTTTTTTGTCTTATGCCTGGACAATCCCTTTTAAGCACCCATATGTATTTCTATGGGTTGCCTTATTATTAAACTGAAAAGGCCAGCAAATATATCCTGTTAAGGAAGTCTCACACCCTCCTGAGAGGAAAGATAATTGTGTATTTAATTTTTTTGTCTGCCTAGACAGGTCTAGTGGGGAAGAACTGGAAACTTGGTTGCAGAGACCTGACTGCCAAGATCTCCTAATGGCAAAATAACATAGCCAAACAAAGCACAGAGAGAATAAGCTTATCTTTCTGGGTGTTCAGTTTACAGAAAAGCCATGTGTGCCAGAGGTCTTGCTGTACTGGTCACCACCATTATGTCCTAATTAATGGATTGGCTTTAAAATATAATTCCTATGAAACTGGGAACAGGGCTAAGTCTGGGCGTTAAACTAGCACTAATGATTTTCTTATCAATCTTTAACTAAATAGAACTTATAGTATTGATGAATAATGCAGTGGCATGTATAGCATGCGGGGAATATATGCTGTCTGCAAGCTAGTCATTGCAGTACGCCACGGAGAACAAAGTAATATCAGCGCAGTATGTAAGTACATTCTTACTGAACAATGGTTTATTTTGAGCTGTTTTTTCCATGAATACTTGCAATGTTTAGCTGTGAATGTTCTGCGATCCCACATGAAGAACAATGGTGACAAACTGTATATAAAAGCGGCAGTGATCTATGGCTCTGTGCACAATATCTGCTTTGCAGAAAATGCTATTCTTCTGAGCCGTAGCGCTCTTTGTACCAGCCAGTGTTTGCTACAGCAGAGGCCACAAAAAGGAATGACTGCATTACATTACTGAGGCTAGCCCCTGACTACATTACATAAACTGTACTTCTATTTGTGAACATCAACTTCCTTAAAATTACAATATACATAAAAAAGAGCCCCATCACACACTTTCATATAGAGTTGGGTAGAAGGAAATCTCCAACTTAACATAAAAGCAATGTTTGACCTTAAAGCGGAATAAAACCTCAGATTTTGACTATCCCAGGTTTTGGTCCTAACCCCCGGGGAATCACGAAGAGATGTTGGGAAAGTGATTGCAATAATTTAAATGGCCAAGGGAGCCACCTGAAAAAGGTGAGTTTTGTGGCAACCCAGGGGGGGTTCACACAGTGGGGTGTAAACAATGAGCCTTAAAGGAAAATTAATATTGTTACTAATTTTGCTCATTTATTAAATATATGGATGTAAAGCAAAATATATCATGGCATGGCATCAGTGGGAAGCTTAGAATATCAGCAGGCATGGATTGCATAGGCAGGAACTGTATTCACATTAGATAGTATCAGCATTCTGAAACTAAACAATAACAACCGATAAATGCCCATCTAGAGGTCAGCAAAGCAGGTTGGGACAAGTTTCAGAGTAGCCAGACTCGGAACACAAGTCTGGAGATCAAAGGTTTAACTGAGTATAACTGGGGAAGCCTTAGGAGAGCCTGGGAGGGAGGTGGCAGGAAGAGCAGAGAAAAGAGGGAAAGAAGGCTGCCAGCTTGACGGTCTTGTGGGTTCCCTGGTCAGGAGGGTAATGCCAATCATATAACTCTGATCATAGCATGTTGTATTTTGTTGTTTTGTAAGATTGGATTCCATTGTTATTTTATCTACAATATGTCTCTATATTTACCATTTATTTCAGTGTCCTTCGTATTAAACGGATGTCCTACATTCTATTATGACTCTACAGTCTTTTGTGTGTATCCATTGCGTTACCTTTGGCCAGTTATTAATAATATTTAAATTTTTTTTGCCTATTTTAGTTGAGCCAGGCAGGAGATATATATATATATATATTATTAATATTTTAGTTATTCAAGGAGATATGGGTATTAATTGTTTACATAAATTGGACAAGCAATTCAGGAGTATAATTGTTTTGGGAAGGTCAGCTGCCTTTTGGACTCCAGGGCTAGTGGTTTAGGCTTTTGTCTTTTAAAGTGGCAATAGGCCACTGTCATTCCAGTGTCATTCCACTTAATACGCAGAAAGGAAGTTTATATTGTCACCTTCTATCCCCATGCCCCAAAACAGCCTGTGTTTCCTGTTTTACTAAAGCCTTTGCCCAAAATTCATAAAGCCTAACAAGAAGTAGTATTATAGTGCCATATGCTAATTAGTTCAGTTACAATTAAACTATAATCGTATTAGGGCTGATTCAACACAGTGAGAATTTATTTTTCTCTTGTTTTTCTGTGAGAAAATGTTTAGCTTTATATATTTTGCACAGCTGAAATATACAGCATATTTTTAGCTGTGCAAATGCTTTATACAAACTGTTTTATACTGTACAAAATGTTTTTTACTGTGGAAAAAACAAATCAAGATTACATTTTTTTCCTTACGCTTTTTGTGAGATTTTTTATTAATGATTGGTGCTGAACTTCAGCGAGGAAAAACAATTCTGTGAGACTCTCCTGTAGAATTGGTTTTGATTCCGATCCATTCCAGGCCGTCCCTTAATCATTACACCTGGGTAATTCCTGCCTGGATGAGCGTGTACTGCAAGATCAAAGTCGTGACTTCTCCCAGCCCCCATAAGTAGCAGCTGCCTCTAATCAAAGACCAGTAATTAAATAGCAGTAAATCATAACAAGAGACTAAGGCTGGGAGGCCCCGAATATAGGAGACCATGTTACTTCACACCGCCTCTTGAAAAATTCTTCTCGTCCTTTTTTTTTTTTACAAGTGTCCTATTAAATAATAAATGGAGTTATCGCCATAAAAAAGGTATCCAGGACATAATAAACCCCAAAAGAGCGCGGGTCAGACGTCCTGAAATGGATCGGAATCAAAACCAATTCTACAGGTGAGTCTCACAGAATTGTGTTTTTTTCTTCCAATCCATTCCAGGCCGTCCCTTAATCATTACACCTGGGACATCCAAAAGCAGTGCCTAATATGGGCGGGATCCCCAACGCGGTACAGCAGGTAGTTCAATTCACTCCCCCTGAAGTACCTTTCGACCAAATACAGCGTCAGCTGAGGCCCTACAACGCCTACCTTGTAAAATTGGTAAATGTATGAACCAAAGACCAGGTAGCAGCTTTACAAACCTGTTCCACCGAGGCCTGATGCTTAAAGGCCCAGGAAGCACCAATGGCACTAGTGGAAAGAGCTATGACCCAAACAAGGAGCTCCCCTTGGCAGAATAGACTCTTACCACTGTCTGTCTATCGACTGATGGCAGACTTAGCTGGTGGAAGACCTTTCCGTGGACCCTCAGGTATGACATAAGAAGTCCAAACTATGGAAAGATTGTGTAGTAGTATGATAATACCTTAGTGCTCTCACTACATCCAAACAGTGAAGAACACCTCTTCCTTATTAGACACTGGAGCAGGACATAAGGAAGGCAAAAACCATCTCTTCATTAAAATGAAAAGATACCTTTAGGAAGAAAATCCTAAAACACTCAAATAACGAGGCTTACTGATAAGCTGCTAATTCAGAAACCCGCCTGCTGAGGTTATTGCCACTAAGAGATAACCATAAGCGCCCTTAGACTTAATGACGTATCTACCATGGTTCAAAAAAAGGGGGACCCTGAAAAACAAGTTCAGGTCCCAAACCGGCAGAAGTGGATTAAGAAGGGGTCGCACATGAGCGGCTCCTTGTAAAACAAGTTCTGATAAAATCATTCTCAGCTATGGGTTTCTGAAAGAAGACAGATAGCAGTTATTTGTCCTCAATTGAAGACCTTCATCAAGACTGCAAAAAATCATTATATTCTGTAAACAGAACAGTACTACAAGCGAACCCCTGCATTCGCACCAAACGATAAATGCTTGCCAGACTCTATAGTAGATAACGTGATAAAGATTTCTTACTGGCCTGAATCATAGTCCGGATGACTCTGGCAGAAAAAAAACACTTTCTTTCAAGATAAAGGATTCAATAGCCAGGCCTTCCAAGCCAAAACTTGTGATTTGGGATGCCTTAGAGGAAGTTGCCCTTTGACATCCTTACTATGTCTGAGAACCAGCTTCTTCTTGTCACCGAGGAGCCACCAAAATGGTTGGGAGTCTCCTGTGAGCTAAACGTTTTTTAGTACTCGACCCAGGAGTGAAATCGGAGGGAAATGCATAAAGAAGCTTGAATGCTGACCACTGAAAAGTCAACATCCTCCAGAACCTTCCTCGGAGGAAAAAAATGTCTCTTTTTTTTTCCCCATTACCTTTTTAGTAGCCAATACACCATAATGACTCTATAGGTTTAGAACCATTTGAGGGCTGCCGACAGAGCTTAAAGACTCAGAAGGAGACTATGGCAGCCACAATATCCTCTTCAACTCAGGAAAAATTATTTTCTTTAAAACCCTTTTAGTAGCCAATACTCCATTATGACATAACTTTCATTCTTGACTGCGAGAAATCCACCTCTTGTGTGTATTTTCCACAATAACAATTGGTGACAACTCCCACCACCATCTATTAAATCACGTACCAGATGCAAATGAAAAACTTGCGAGTGAGTTTAGGTCCTCTTTAGGGTGCCAAAGCTTCTGTATGCCTCTCATCAATTAAGGTATATTAGAGCAACACTAATAACTTTTAGATCCTCCTTATCAGTCAAAGCTCCTTATATCTCCTCCACTCCAGAGATTTATAGCATGGAAACAAACAAATAAAAACACATGGCGTGATATCTTCAAAACTTCAGAGCTCCTGCCCACATTTAATATGCTTACCAGCATTCAAATAAAAACACGTTTTGAGAAATCAAGGTTCCAACTTCAGACACTATACTGGGAGGCGCGCTGTAAAGACTTTTTGTGTCCCCATACACGCTACCTTCAGTTTGATGTCACTCCGTGATGCAGCTGCGCGTTCCTCATCATGATTAAGTTGTCATGTGACGACGAAACTCGTTGGGCGGGGCTAGGACTGTGAGGCGTCATCACGTAGCTACACAGAGGAGAGACAGCGAGCGCTCCCGTGTCCGGCGGCCGAGGAGACGGGGAGGAACGCGCAGCTGCATCACGGAGTGACATCAAACTGAAGGTAGCGTGTATGGGGTATGGTGTTGCTCTAATATACCTTAATTGATGAGAGGCATACAGAAGCTTTGACACCCTAAAGAGAACCTAAACTCACTCTGCAAGTTTTTCATTTGCATCTGGTACGTGATTTAATAGATGGTGGTGGGAGTTGTCACCAATTGTTATTCTTAGTGGAAAATACACACAAAAGGTGGATTTCTCGCAGTCAAGAATGAAAGTTATGTTGTATTGAAGGAGGAAGTATTGTCCCGCGGAGTTGTGGTGCTCTTTGTCACTAACATACAAATAATTAATTTGAATTAATTACAGACTGATCCAACACAGTTTGAATACTCCAGCGAGGACTTTTAAGTTTAATTATTATTCTTTAATTAATCGATATTTCACCATTTTTTTCTTGTTAATTCTTTGCTATTCACTTGTTAAGTTGTAAGCGCGGTGTTTGATGAAATTGATGGTTCTCATTAGTTCATTATATGAATACTCCATTATGACTCTCTATAGGTTTAGGATCACTTGGGGGCTGCCGACAGATTTTAAATACTCAGAAGGAGACTATGACAGCCACAATATCCTCTTCCACTCAGAGGAAAAAATATTTTATTTAAAACCTCTTTAGTAGCCAATACTCCATTATGACACTCTATATATTTAGGACCACATGAGGGCTGCCAACAGAGTTTAAAGACTCAGAAGGAGACCATGCCAGTCACAATATCCTCTTCAATACACTTAGATGATTTTTTTTTCTATAAACCTTCTTAGTAGCCACACTAAAGGTTTAGGTCCGCATTAAGGCTGCAAAGGCGGGTTTTAAGTCTCAGAGAGCACCGGCAATAGGGGTCAGAGCCCCCTCAGGGAAGAGACAACCGTCTCCCTATCCACTACAACCATAGCTTAATCCCTGTGCACAGTGCTATCCTTGTCCAGTGTCACTGCATGCATACTGGACATGGGGTAAATCTGGTAAGACCAGATCTGCTACCCCAGATGCCTCCGCCATGGTGAATTTAATAATACTAGTCTATGACCCTGGGGTTCTGACCAAGTATATATAGGTTCTCGACAGTCACAAGAGTACTGCGAGTCCTCTGGGGGGTACCACCATATATATATAAATTATATAGTAATATTATATTTGCCCTTTCCCAATCTATAATAGTATATATTTAAACAAAAACAATAAAAAACTGTATGAAAAAACAAACAAAATGACCTGCAAAAAGTGTAGGTCCACTTGAGGGTGGCAGTGCAGTGGCTCAGAGCAGCCCCTTTTTGCTGGCCAACAACCTCAGCTTAAACACATGGGAAAGAGCAATAAGAAAGGGAAAATCCCTTGGTCCATCCGAGCAGGCTCACCAGACAAAAACCTGCAGCTGACTTGCTTGTTAATGAAGCCTGCAGCCCTGAGGGTTTAACACTCAGAAAGCGCCCCAGACCCCAGCGCTTCACCTTACCTTCACGGACCCCAATTTAAACAGCACCAAAGCTGGGGAGGCATAGAGTTGGGTTACAGGAATCAGTGGGAATAAGGTTGTGCAGGAAGCCGACAGGTTGAAATCCCAGCTTGCTGCTAATACCTAATCCTTGAGAGAGAATCAAGCCATCTTCACAGTACTTCTTCCAAATTGCAAGAAATAAACTGGTCTTTGATTAGAGGCAGCTGCTGCTAATAGGGGTCGGGAGGAGTCACACCTTTGATCTTGCAGTACACGCCCATCCGGGGAGGAATTACCCAGGTGTAATGATTAAGGGACGGCCTGGAATGGATTGGAAGACAAAAAAAGATGTGTTTTTTTTTCTCACAAAAAACGCAAGGAAAAGAAAATTCTCACAGTGCTGAATCAACCCCCATTGACAGTTAGGTTGAAAGGCTCCCCATCACTGTGCTGTGTGTAATGTGACTGAATGCACCATCATTGAGGGTGGGGCTACTCGGCCAGGGAGCAATATGTCTGACTGCATCAAGTTTGTGTTGTTATAATTTTGGCTAAAAATATTTAGTAAAAAAAAAAAACACAGGCTGTTTTGGGGCACTGAACAGGGCAGTGCAGAGAGCAGGGGATGCCACTCTGTGCAGACGCTCTCATACTCATGTTTGTATATACTTTTTTCCCCTGAATCCAGTAGCATGCATGTTAAATATCTGTATATGGTAGAGGTAGAGAGCAAGCACAACAGGGGAGGACCTGCAGGGGGTCCGGCATTCTGAAAATGAATCACTACTCGCTCTTTAGGTAGCTCCAATTATATATACCAGATGTGGGACCAGCCTTTCATTTGTAACAAGTAGTGCCACCTAAAATATGTCCCCTCTCAAGAAGAAGACAGCAGAAAAGTAAATGGAGACTGCAGATATTTGAGGGGGGAGGGGGATCATATCCTCTTTAAGGCATCAAGTGAGTACTAAAATCCGATATTCCTTGTTGGCCTGAAGGGGATCAGGTATACTGCAGTTTTATCATGATTGTGATGTCCAAAAGCAGTGCAAAAATTGTAGGGAAAAGGATTAGGACTAAAAAAGGACTGGGCAATAAGGAAGCCTTTCATCCATCTAACCCCCAGAACTAGCCCAATGGACAAGTGGGATAATCTAGTGAGGAAACCAGGTTTTGGGCTAGTAACATACCAAAAAAGATTGGTCATATAATGGTACACCAAGAAAAATACTCAGTAAGAATGTTGAAGAAATCAGCCCCTATGCTTGGTAAACACAGTTGGTAGCTCTGGGGAGGGGGAATGTTTTTTTATTTTAATGAACAAAACACAAGTTGCAACAAAAAAAAAAATGCCTGGACCATTACTTTTCAACTGCAACATGCACTTGTGAGAAAGCCCTAGAAGGGCCTTGCTACACGAACAGTCTCTTAAACTGCCTTCCTTAAAGTGGACCAACACCCTCCTGGGTTTTGGTCCACTTCGGCGGGGCACCCCGATCGGGGGTGCCCCACTGTGTGAAACCCCCCAGAAAGCACCAAAAACTCACCTCTCCCCGCTCCCACGTGACCGCTGCCGCCAATCCCCGCTGATGGACAAGCGGGAGGCAGCAACGGACAAGAGACCATTCACAAACGGCCGGCGCGGGTGCGCGTCCTGCTAGAGGGACACGCGGGAGGCGGCGGCGGGCGCCGCTGGAACGAGGATCAGGTAGGGATTTAGGGGTTTCTGGGGGGTTTCACACAGCGGGGCACCCCCGATCGGGGTGCCCCGCTGTCAGGGGACTGATCGGTCCGGGAATCTTATAGATTCCCGGGCCGATCAGTGGAGGGTGTTGGTCCACTTTAACACTTTATGGGCAGTGCTGGCATACAAGGACTTGACAAACGTGTGAAGAGAGGATAAGGTTGCCTTTCTGCAAACTAGGTCAACTAAAGCCTGATTCATAACAACATACACTTTCCCTTTGTTCCACATGTTTCTGTATATATTGGGCCCTATTTTTCAGAAGTTAGGAACGATGTCTCACTATTGTTAATACACTCTCTCTGTAATCTACACACACATGATGAGTTACTCCTCTTTTTTCCTCCCTCTCCCCCCCCCTTTTTTCTGGGTTAAATTTGTTGAAATTAGAGAAAGCAGGTTGTCCCGATTTGATACTTGTTGATTGTATGTTTGTGTCCAAGTTCTTTATTTGGGTGTTTCAGGTTCTTTCTTTGTTTTCCATTCAGAATATGTTGTTCCATGTAGGGCATTTTCTTTTTCATTTCAGGGTATATTTTTCCCCCTTTTTTTTTTTTTTTTTTTCTCTAAGGATTTTTCCCTTTAGATTTCATGCAGAATAGCAATATTGGGACAACTATATTAATAATAATTATGCCGTGGGGATTGACATTTTTATTCTTTTGTATTATGCAGCATTTATGATATAATAATTTAAAAGAATAACTGCTGGATCGTGTGATCCGATACATGTTACAGGATATCAGATTAATTAATTTAAGTTATTCCTGTTTTCCTCGCCAGGCGGGACTTCCGCCCTCTCCGTGGTGTGTGGACGGCCAGTTTGCCCTCTCTCTGACGCAAATGACGCCGCTTGTTACCAGCCAATCTGGGCGAGCTGCGTCATGGGCTTCATGATGATTGGACCCTGGCCTCTGCTCGCTGGGGAGGGAGGCGGAAGTCGTGCATGGCGGAGGAAAGACGCGCGCATTCATCCAATTGTAAGTGTTTTTGAAGTCTGATTACTCAAAATAGGTGTTTGTGATTATTGTTCTTTAATCAATCTTAATGGATAATATGTGTCTATATATTGAGATGTCTTGCATTTGTAAAACTGTCATGAATAAGGGCGCTCAGCCCGAAACGCATCGACGCTGTCACAGATTTTATGCCTGTATTGTTATGAAGCTACCTCAAGGAGCATTTTAATCGACCCTTATTAAATTGGACGTTTTATCTCAGCACGGAGGCTGGCTGGTTCATTGCTTTCCTTACTACCAGATGTGGAGGTGAGCGCTCCTTTCCGTGCTGCCGAGCGGTTGCTGAGGGGAATAGTTGTATCTAAAGCTGGCACAAACTGTTCATCATTCTATGGCTTTAGCTCAGCCGTGCTTGGATCAAACCCCGAATTTTGTGGATTCCAATGTTAAGGGCTGACCTTGTTGTATCTTTGGGAATAGCTGTGAGGCATTTTCATATTGTGCATCATGGAACGAGTTAAATCCCAATATGGGGATACTACGTGCAGGCGTGATAAGTTTGATGCTGCATTTGATATGACATCAATATCTGCACGCTTAACCCATGACACAGCTGAATCTGTGGGCTTAAGAGACATCTTCAAACAATATGAGGACACTATGAAATGTGAATTAAAGACTTGGTGGGATCTTAACACCCTGAATAAATATCTTCAAAACACCATGATACCAAGGGGACTGCGGATACGTAAAGTCCCTACTACAATATACTCGGAGGAGTTTAAAAATGAATGGGATGCGATCCTGACAACGGCCTCCCTTGATTTGATCAAATTAATTACCAAATATGAGGAAGACAAGCTGAGAGACATCCAGCGAGAAATAGCGTCGATTGAGTCCTCTCTCAAAGCTCATGAAAGTGACAACCATTTTGAGGACCTTATGCAGCGCATGAGAAAATCACTGGATCAATTGGAAACACAAATTATGAATACCAAAAAGAGTAAATTTGTCAGAGATTCTGATGATTATGCCAACAATAAGGTCTATACTTGGACAAAGGCCTTCCGAAGATCTGCCAGGCCTAAGTCCATTTTAAAGAGCCCGTCGGGGAAAAGAAATGTGTCCTTTGCATCAGATTATACTGATGGATCGTCCGGCAGTGAACGATCAGATACAGATTTTGAAGATCGGGATTTTCGCCGGGAAGGAGTCCCAAAGATGAAAATGAAAAAGAAAAGAGGACCAAGAAGCCCCATAGAGCGGGCAGAAAGCATAAACCAAGAGTCTCGGTACTCTCTCAGGAAACGAATGACTTGAGTAAGATGATGAATGTGCTTAATTTGTCCAGTTATAATCTTTCTAATGATGAGATAAATTTATTGTCCAAGGGACTTTCATTTGCGCCCTCTTTTCATTTTAATTTGTTCAATACAATTATGGATGTGAATAAATTTGTACGTAGTTTAACACTTAGAAGACATTTTTTGCCAGTAAGTAATGAGGAGAGTGTTATACCTATAGAGAGAACTACCAGTGCACAATCAGATCTAGACTCAGATCCAATTATACAATTCTATTCAGCTGAAGAGATCACAGCTAAAATTACATTAGAAGGTCTGATGGATCAGGAGCAAGAGCGCATCTTACCGCCTAGGATACCTAGGCCCTCTAATAACAAATTTTACCCTGTCCATTCTAGAACGCCCAGTTTAGATGTATTCCAAGAATTAGTAGAGAGTGATTTAACCAAATTAGCCTCACGGATAAGTTCCAGGAAATACAGGTCTAACCTACCCAAATCAGAGAAAATTGCCCTTGAGAATTTAAGTAACAACAACTTGATTGTTATCAGGGCTGCGGATAAGGGGGGTAGTGTGGTAGTAATGGACAGTAAGGACTATGAAAAAGAAGCTTTGAGGCAATTAGGAGATCAAGACACTTACCTGGAGTTGAGTGGGGATCCCACTTTACGCTTCAAATCAGCACTCAAGATGTTATTATTAGAGGGTAAGGCTTTAGGGGTGTTGTCAGATGGGGACTTGGAGGCTTTGGATGTTGCTTCACCCATTGCCCCAGTCTTTCACCACCTCCCGAAAATCCACAAGCCACAACGACCACCTGCTGGCAGACCCATTGTGGCAGGGATTGGTGGACTCAATGAAAGACTGGGGCAATGGGTGGACCTGCATCTCATTCCCCTTGTACGCAGACTTCCAGGTTTTCTCCAGGACTCAAGAGATGTGATTAGGCATCTACAGGATTTTTCTTGGGCAGAGTATGATTGGTGGTTAACGTGTGACGTAGCTTCACTTTATTCATCTATCCCCCATGACCTCGCCCTCCAAGCCATTTTTTTCCATCTTAAGAATTACACTATGTATCCCCAGACTTTAATAGAATTTTTAATTTTGGCATTGGAATATCTCCTGAAACACAATTATTTTTTGTTTTCAGATCGATATTACCTTCAGAAATGTGGAGCCTCGATGGGGGCTCCATTCTCCCCCCCCCTAGCCAATTTATATATGGGGTGGTGGGAGGGAGCGAAAATCTTCTCTCAGGCAAATCCATTTCTTCATAATATTAGATACTATGGGCGATATATAGATGACCTCTTGATAATCTGGCATGGATCTGAAAAATCAATGCAGGATTTTGTACTGTACTTGAATAATAATGAGTTAAATTTGAAATTCACCTCAGAGTGTAATCGGACTGACATTTCCTTCTTAGATCTTTCTCTTTACATTTCTGGTAATAAAATTGAAACTGCAACCTTCAGAAAACCCACCTCGGGCAACACTACATTGAGGGCAGAAAGTTGCCATCCGCCCCATACGATAAGGTCAATACCAGTGGGCGAAATGGTCAGAGCCCGTCGGAACTGCTCAGAGTATGAGGGTTTTCAGAAGGAGGCAGAGAATATTCACAATAGGTTGTCTCAGAGAGGCTATGCAGATCATCTTCTAATTAGAGCTAAACAAGTAGCAGAGAGTAGATCTAGAGAGTCGCTTGTGAATTCAAGGAATCCAGGAGATATGACTCATAATAAAAGACCAAAGAAGGATCGAGCCTTAGGAGGCAAGCAGGGGATTAGGAGTAAAGTCACTATGGTTACCACCTATAGTAAAGAGTTTGTAGAGATAAGAAACATCATTCTGAAACATCTTCCAGTTCTATATTGTGACCCAGAACTAAAATCTATTGTGGAACAAGGGGTTCAGATAGTGAGTAGGCGGTCTCCCACTTTGGGCCAGACTCTTTCGCCGAGCTTATTCAGAGGGCAAGTTAAACCTTCAGGAACATGGTTAGAATGTAAGGGTTTCTATAAATGTGGAGGCAGGAGATGCAACATCTGTAGGTTGGTGTGCCAGGGTGAAGAATTTGAATCCACAATTACGGGCGAGAAGTTTAAAATTAAGACATTCATGAATTGCAACACGAAAAATTTAGTTTATGTAATCACCTGTGTGGAATGCAGGGTGCAATATATAGGATGCACCACGAGACCTTTCAAGAAAAGGATGGCGGAACATTTGGCAACTCATCGGGGGGATTTCTCTAAATTATCCAATGTGGGCCGACATATTTTGGGTGTCCATGCGGGAGATCCCTCGTGTATGATGTGCATGGGTATAGAGAAAGTGTCTATGGGCCCCAGGGGGGGCAATCTACATCAGAAGATTTTGCAGAGGGAGGTGTTCTGGATATTTAAATTACAGACTCGCACCCCTTCGGGGTTAAACTCAAGGTGGGATGTGGACCTCTTTTTGGCATAACCTCCCTCCTATTGGACCCAATAGGATCCATCTATGTAGAAGTAGGGATATTCGGTTACTGATTTTCCAACATACACTTTCCCTTTGTTCCACATGTTTCTGTATATATTGGGCCCTATTTTTCAGAAGTTAGGAACGATGTCTCACTATTGTTAATACACTCTCTCTGTAATCTACACACACATGATGAGTTACTCCTCTTTTTTCCTCCCTCTCCCCCCCCTTTTTTCTGGGTTAAATTTGTTGAAATTAGAGAAAGCAGGTTGTCCCGATTTGATACTTGTTGATTGTATGTTTGTGTCCAAGTTCTTTATTTGGGTGTTTCAGGTTCTTTCTTTGTTTTCCATTCAGAATATGTTGTTCCATGTAGGGCATTTTCTTTTTCATTTCAGGGTATATTTTTCCCCCTTTTTTTTTTTTTTTCTCTAAGGATTTTTCCCTTTAGATTTCATGCAGAATAGCAATATTGGGACAACTATATTAATAATAATTATGCCGTGGGGATTGACATTTTTATTCTTTTGTATTATGCAGCATTTATGATATAATAATTTAAAAGAATAACTGCTGGATCGTGTGATCCGATACATGTTACAGGATATCAGATTAATTAATTTAAGTTATTCCTGTTTTCCTCGCCAGGCGGGACTTCCGCCCTCTCCGTGGTGTGTGGACGGCCAGTTTGCCCTCTCTCTGACGCAAATGACGCCGCTTGTTACCAGCCAATCTGGGCGAGCTGCGTCATGGGCTTCATGATGATTGGACCCTGGCCTCTGCTCGCTGGGGAGGGAGGCGGAAGTCGTGCATGGCGGAGGAAAGACGCGCGCATTCATCCAATTGTAAGTGTTTTTGAAGTCTGATTACTCAAAATAGGTGTTTGTGATTATTGTTCTTTAATCAATCTTAATGGATAATATGTGTCTATATATTGAGATGTCTTGCATTTGTAAAACTGTCATGAATAAGGGCGCTCAGCCCGAAACGCGTCGACGCTGTCACAGATTTTATGCCTGTATTGTTATGAAGCTACCTCAAGGAGCATTTTAATCGACCCTTATTAAATTGGACGTTTTATCTCAGCACGGAGGCTGGCTGGTTCATTGCTTTCCTTAAAGCCTGATTCAACCTTAAAATAAGAGGGTATGTGCCCAAATGTAAAGCCCTTTAAAAATACTTTGAGTTTACCTCAGAGGCATTCTGATTTGAGATGCCCTAAAGCAGAAACCTCAGTAGGGCAAAAATACTTATTCTTTGGAGATCATGCTGTAATGCAGCAGGAAGAAGCAGCCCATGCTGAGAATACCAGGGCAGGTGCCAAGGGCCCACAGGATGATTCTCAGTATGCCCCACCCATTGGAGAGGTGAGCCAGGTGTCCCATGTGCAGACCTGCTCATGGCTGGCCTTAGGACCAGAGATCAGTGGCTATGGAGAAATGAGTGGGGACTGGAGGGTGATCAGCGGTGAAAGAGGACTTACTGGTGGAAACAGAGCTGAATAATGATAGGACATGACACACCACAAAGGAGCCCACACTTGCCCAAGAGTCCACAGATACCTGGAGCTGGCCCTGATCCCACGCTTCCCACCCTCTGCCTTTGAGCATGAAATGCTGCTTGCACTTATCTGCAGAGTATTGAGCGTAGTGGTGGAACATGTAAAGGGGAAATATTTTAGCCTGTTTTAGGGCTCTCTTTTAATATTAGACCACAGGGCCGACTAACTATTATTAGACTACAAGTTGGGCACAAAACTTTATTGACTTCAGGTCTTCCTTAAGCCAAACCCCACACAAACATATAAACCCCCTTATACAGCAGCACTCTATAGCTGATTGTAAATCCTGGGCATAGTACAATAGTGTCTGTTGCAAATGCAGCACAGTATCATTATGGAGAATGACAGTGGGAGTCTGAGAAATCACCACCAATCCTTTTATGTAACAGTCCTAATCCTTTGTGTTCCTGCATTTCTGAGAAAAAAAAAAAATCTCTATATTTAAAAAAAAAAAAATTAACACGGTATATAGGACAGATTTGCCATTTTCCGGGAAATGCAAAAATTGCAAGCACTGAGTAATGAACATAAAAACATGTCAATCTCGGTGGTAAGTGCAGCATGATTATTCACTTTCTGTATCCAAACATTTTGTTAAAAAAAGGAGAAATGTCCATTATAAAGGGGAAGAAAAACAATGCAATTTGTGCTGAGCACAGTTTCTAGCCAGATGTTTAATAATCTAACGGTCGCACAGACATCACATTAATGAGAAAGGCCAAGCATTTAGTAAAACTACACCCGCACTCTCCCTCCCCCAGTGCCAAGCCTGATTTAGGCAATAACCTAATCAGTAGGCTGGTCTGACTTTTTCTAGAAAATTGGGATGTTTAGGCTGATTTATGTCGGTGGGCCTCATTTAAAAAAAATATCCCAAAGTAGAAATATGAACCTTCTCCTTCCGATAACTGCCAAGCATGCAGATTCTATGTGCCTGGCATTTCCCCAGGTTTTCTGTCAAAAAAGCCACTTACCCAGCTCGCAGTGTCTTTAGCATGGAAGAGAACACCTGTTCACAGCCCCATGCTGTGGCGTCTGACAACTTGCTGCTGCCCCAGTGAGTGAACAGATGTCATCTCACTCTCCATTGCCACCAATGGAAAAAGCCAGCGAGCCATCCATCAGAGGAGAGGGGCAGAGGAATTACTCAGTCACAGCACCTGCGCACGCAGCTTCCCATGCGGCTTCTGCTGGGTGAGGGGTTCTCTGACCCCCCCACCACCCTTTATACTCACCTCACCGTCCCATCTCCACGTCGCCCATAGCTGGGCCTCCCAATCAAAGCTTCCCCCACCTTCAGCCCTGCCGAGGCCGGAAATGACGTCATGGACAGCAAGCCCGTCATCGGGAGAGCCAGCAAGCTACATTGATGGGCAAGTACACCCCAGATCCCCAAATCGTCAGTGGAGGTATGAGCATAATTATACGTGGCTCATGGGTAACCCAGTGAACTCCTTCCAGGCTGAATTGGACCAGCTTTTGGATGAGGCCAAGGAGCAGGGTGTGATTAGTATTCAGGAGCACAAGTATTTGACTGTACATTTCCCAATAACACCCACGTTCTATGTGTTACCCAAAACACACCCAGCCCCATAGTGTCAGGTATTGGCAGCTTAAAAGAACCGGCCTGCACATATATTGACCTATTCTTACAACCACACGTGACCAGTTTGAATTTTTATGTTAGAGACTCTGAACTATTGAAGTTGAACTATTACAGAGACTAGAGCATATCCAGTTACCATCTGATATTCTTCTAGTCACATGTGATGTGGAGGCCCTCTACACAATCATCCTGCGCCAGCTGGCCCTACACTCTGTAAAGTTCTTCTTGGACACAAAGTCCAGAGAAAGGCAGCTACATCGTTTTACCTTGGCCCTACTAGAATTTGTCCTGACTCATAACTATTTCATATTCAATGGACAATTCTACAGACAAATATCAGGTGTGGCCATGGGCGCCAAGTGTGTGCCCTTGGTGGCAAACCTTTTTCTGGGATGGTGGGAACAGCGGATTTTGTTTGGTGCGGATTTTGAGCGATATCATCCCTCTATTTTGGAGTGATATTGCTATATTGATAAAATTTTGCTTTTATGGCAGGGCCCTGAGGAAACATGCCGGGATTCCTTGCACTCCTTGCTCTCAATAAAAATGATTTGAACATAAGCCTTGATTCAGAGACACATTTGTTTGGATTGTCTGTGTTTGTTTTTGTGTGTGTTTGTAATTTTTTGGTTTTTCTCTTCCATTTTCCATTCGTATGTTCGTTCGCGCTAATGCGTATATGCGCTTTCGATGAACGAAACTAAATCGGATCATTTGCGTTAGTTCGTTCAGATAACTTAAGTTATTGGTATGGGCTTGCGTCTCATTCAGAGAGCTGATTGCCGAGGGACCCCCACCCTATAAAACCGTTTCCTTTGCGATCCACTTACGGGACCATTTTGACCTCGGATACCTTGCTTTGACCATGTTTTGCGGCTCTGTAGAGGAATATGAGCGCCTTCAGATAATGGGCATTGCATGTGTCAGCAGGGCCGAGGCCAGATTGCATGAGCGACGCATGCATATCGATCGCATGCATGACGCTGAGTTGTTCGAGCTGACCAGACTTAATCGCGCTTCTCTCCATAAGTTGTATAGTGAGCTGCGGCCATGGTTAGCCCGCACCACAAGGAAGGGGCAAGCAATTTCAGGTATGACCAAGATGCTTGGCTGCCTGCAATTTTTGGCGAACGGCTCGTTCCAGAGGCTGGGTGCCCTTTTCGTGGGGATCTCCCAACCTACGCTGAGCCGCGCGCTATCGGAGTTTTTGGAAGGCATGGCTACCATTAGTCAGAAATATATTTTATTTCCGGACGACATGGTAGCCTGGAACGCGAAGTTGGCCTTTTATAATATCGCCGACATGCCCAATGTCATGGGTGCGATTGATTGCACCCACGTTGCATTAGTCCCTCCTGCAGCCGACGAGTACATCTATAGGTAAGTTCAATCTGTCATTTTGTTATATAGTTTAGACAAACTGTATTGTAACTATCTATTAATCCCTCCTTGTAAATTGTCCCCGTGAAACAGCTTACAGTGTATATCTTAATCCCTCCTTGTAAATTGTCCCTGTGAAACAGCTTACAGTGTATATCTTAATCCCTCCTTGTAAATTGTCCCTGTGAAACAGTTTACAGTGCATATCTTAATCCCTCCTTGTAAATTGTCCCTGTGAAACATCTTACAGTGTATAGCTTAATCCCTCCTTGTAAATTGTCCCTGTGAAACAGCTTACAGTGTATAGCTTAATCCCTCCTTGTAAATTGTCCCTGTGAAACAGCTTACAATGTATAGCTTAATCCCTCCTAGTAACTTGTCCCTGTGCCTCATTTGACCATGTATAGCTTAATCCCTCCTTCTCAAGTGTCCTTGTGATCCATTTGACCGTCTATAGCTTCATCAATGTTTTTAATGTCGGCCAAAGCCAAACATTTTCATGTGGACCTAAATTAGTCATTTGAAAGTTAATCTTTATTTGATCCAACATACATATCCTTTTTTTTGCTAAAAACTACTTATGTACTTAGTTAGTGTTTTTTTTATTGGCCAACATGTTTTTTGAGGGTGTTAGGAGTTAAGTGTTTGAGTAGTTTACCTTGCAAATTTTTTTTCTTTTTTCCCAGGAACCACAAAATGGGCTACTCACTCAATGTCCAAGCAGTGGTGGCCCCGGACATGCGGTTCCTTAGGGTGCTCGCCGGGTTTCCAGGCTCATCCCATGACGCGTAAATCTTGTGAAGATTTGAGTCTGGAGAATTCTCAGGTGGATGGCTCCTTGGTAAGTTGACGCAAATTACTTCATTCACTTTTCAATGTATGCCTATGAACAAAGTTTATGACCCATGTCTGACCCTATGGCTGTTTTTACCCCTTGATGACATGTTAAACCGGACCTTAACCATGATCTTTAGCAAAGCACAAACCCTTAAAAACTGTTTTCCCAGCATTTAAAAAATATATATTTCTAGTTTATAGTAACTTACTTATTATTCTTTCCCACACTCGGCTGCAATTCTGTTCTTGACTTTATGATAGGGTCGGCGCCGTCTTTGCTCAGATGCATGACACTTACTGACGAGAGGAAAGTGGGATAAAGTGCAGGGGGCAGTTTAGAGCTGTGCTTTGCTCAGACAAAGCAGATCTGGTGTCCTGAAAAGGTAAGACATCCCAAAATGCTGAGCAGCACAGTCCTAAGCCAATTCCTGTTTGCAGGCTGCCTGATTTGCCCTCAGCCGCCATCTTTGATGTTTAAATGCTCAGAACATGCAGTAGATGGTGTTAGGATGTTTTTTTTTAGGTAAGCAATCTGTATGTACAGGGTGTAGCTAAAATATAAGATAGGCTCTTAGTCAGGGTGAACGACCGCTTGTCCATAAATTTTGGTTTTGAATGTGTAATTTATGTAAGTATTTTTTTATTCTTTCAGGGGGTTCCGGCTATCCGCTTCTTCCCTGGCTGATGACGCCCGTTCCTTCAGCCACAGAATGGGGCCCAGGACGCCTACAATCGGGCGCACTGCAAAACCCGGACCGTTGTGGAGAGGGCCTTTGGCCTCTTAAAAACTCGCTTCAGATGTTTGGACCAAACCGGGGGGGCACTCCAGTATGACCCCAACAAGGTCATCAATATCATACTGGCCTGCTGTGTCCTCCACAACTTTGCCATAATGCAGCGTGTCCCTCGGTATGTGGATCTGCCCCCCTCTCCACCCAGCCAGGACCCAGAAGAGAACTACCGTGGCACACCTAGTGCCTCTGGCCAAGCTGTTCAGGCCAATTTGATAAGCACCCATTTTGCCTAATTTGGTTTTCCTGTGTTTGTTTGTTGCATGTAATTGTTTATTTTTACTTTCATTTGCTTTTGTGAAGGCTTTTGTATTTTATTTTAACAAAATAGTAATGAATTAATTACTAAAATATTGACACATGATCTGAGCCTCATGCATTTTTTTTGCCATGTCTGTTTAGAAAAACTTTCAGTAATCTCAAAGGAACACAAACATTAATGGCATGCATTAACTTAGTCAACAACAGCTAAAGTCACATTCAATATATTTTATTGAAATAAGAAAATTTGGAGTTGAAGGGCACTCGCAGACTTCATGTACATACATAGTACAACAGAAATATACATTGGTGCAGACTCATGGTACCTAGCAATTGGCCACATGCAGGAGTTTTAAAGTAACGCACTCCAGGCCGAAGTTTCAATAACTAATAAAATAAACATACATAAGGAGCAACCATTTGCATGAGAATATTTGGCCAGTAATAAATAGGGCCATATACACACCCTCTCCTGCTTGGCCACATTTGCCACAGGCACAGGTGGAAAGCAGCTATACCTGTGCCACATCCACGCCTGTAAGTCAGTGGCCCACCCAAACAATAACCCCCAGTCCGAATGTAAGTCCAGTCCAATCTTTGCCATGGTTCAAGGTAGTAGTTTCCCAGCCCAGAATGTCCCCCAATCAAGAGTTTGGGCCTCACCAAACCTGCCACTTAACTGTCCTCGGCGCAATGTTCGACCTATTGCTTGCTGTTCTGGCTCATCTCTTTATGTAGGCAATTCGGGGGACATTCTGGGCTGGCTCTGTTGTGTTGAAATGTGTGACACGTGGCTTGAGAACAAATGGACTGGACTTGCAATCGGACTGGGGGTCCTTGCCTGGGTGGCTATCGAACTTCCAGGTGTGGATGCGGCATATGGATCATTGGTTGCCACCTGTGCCGGTGGCAAATGTGGCCGAGGCGGAGAGGGTGTGCTTAGGGGTGTGGGGCTTCTGGCCCTGTGTCTCTTTGTGCCCTTGCCACTTGTGGTTCGATGCCCATGGGAGGTACGGGCACGTGGCTAAGGAGAGGCAGTGCTGGCTGGGCTGGGGCTTCTGGGCCCGTGGCTCTTGGTGGCATTGCCACTAGTGGTTCCATGCCCATGGGAGCTTTTACCACGTGGAGCTGGAGAGGCAGAGCTGGCTGGGCTGGGGCTTCTGCCACGCTGGCTCTTACTGGCCTTGCCAGTGGAGCGTGGTTTATGAATGGATGTGCTAGACCGGGGAGGAGGGCAGGGTGTTCTTTGGGGGCTGGTGCTTCTCACCCTCTGCTTCTTAGTGGCCTTTCTTGCCGGCGTACCTGCCTGCTTTGTTGTTGTTGGCTTCTTCTTAGCTGCTCCCTCCTTGGCTTTGGTGGTTGGTTTGCATTTTGCGGACTTGGTGGCCAATGTCGCCTTGGGTTGGCCACTGTGGCTGCGCATTTCCCGCACCTTGGGAGTAGGTAGTTGTGACCGAGTGGTCGGACGTAAAGAAGAAGGCTCCTCAGGCCGCTAGGGCCTTTTGCTGGTGGCCTCCTTGGCTGGTGTGGCCTTACCGAGGGCTTTTTTAGCTGCCATGTTGAAAATGTCAAAGAGAATGAGCTGTGTGTCCAGGACGCTTTAAATCCTAAGGACTGGGTATGACGCTTACGCGTTCGCGTACGTACGGCCGTTCGTCCGGAACCCAGAAACCGCTGGAGCGTTACTTATCTGCTGCAGACAAGAAGAAAGATGGCGCCCACGATCTTCACCCACCAACAACAAGAGCTGATTATGCTCGTAACTGTATTGTAAGGACTTTGATTTGCCATCTAAATGCATGCCTAGGCCTTAAGGAAGCGCAGGGACAAAAAGTTTGGTTTAAAAGTTTGTAAAACTCCGTGCAAAAAAGAAGTGCGCACATGTGCGAACCAAGTCACTTGCATCTAGAAGGATCGTTTGAGGCTAGAAATGTGTCTGGGAATGTCATTTAGTCAACTGAATTTGTGACACATATTTGTATGCAGTTTTAGCTAACAACTATTTCTATTTTTTAGACGATGCTTCAGTGCAAGTACGACTACCTGCCCAACTCGTTTGAGAAGAGGAACGTCATTCCTGGAAATCGTTTTCAGGATCCAGCAGGAGACGGACACCACCTTCACACATAAGCAGATCATGCAGTATTGGTCGGACCTGAAGCAACTACACATGCCCCGGGTGTGGCGATTTTTCGGGCTCCATTTCCCAAGTAAGTACATATCGATTGCGTGCTATATGTAAATAATACAGAAGGTAGGCCTTTATTTATAAATGCTTTGCTTTTCTAGTGTTGGAAATGGAGTACCGAATCCGACGCACCCGGAGGCGCACAGGCCGACCAGTGCTACATGAATATGCAGCAGAAAGTGAAGGTGGTGGATCTCCAGGGAGACGTTCCTACCCCTCCTCTGTAGCAGCCTCTGACCAGCCCCTGGACCTTTCTACAGAGGAGGGGCGTCACGGCGTGGGCAGGGAGTCGTACCAAGGGACGGAGCCATTAGCCTCTGGTATGTGACTCGTAATGTAACCGCACACACATACATGCTATTTAAACCAAAGCTGATTCCCTTAATCTCATTTTCTAGATGATTCGGTAGTGGGTGAAGGATCTGGAGCAGGGACTGCAGCAGATCAGGCCCAGGAGGCACATGTAGAAGGTGGGTGATGTCACACACACATTTAAATTGTCATTTGCTTACTGTTGACTCAGACATTAGAAGTGACCCTATTTGACATGTCTCTACAGCCTCAACTTCCCAGCAGTGGCAGGTCCCAGAACAGAGGGTGGTCCCCGAAGCAGACCTAGGCCACTAACGAAGTAAGTTGTAATGTCATTATTTTGAGTATGTGGAAATTGACATGATCACCAAGATACCTAAAGCCATAGTCAATTGCATTAGCATAATGACATATGCCCTCTTCCTTGGATTAATTCCTTAGCATAATTACATATGGCCTCATGAGTTAGCTTGCAACCTAATAAACATTACATCCCCAGCTGATAAACATGTATTTGCCAACAAATAATGTTTTTTTCTTTTTTATACAGGGACCACACGTGCCAGAGTGGCACAAATGGCATTTGCGATTAAAAAAACAAAACAAACCAAAAACCTGTTTCTGTGTCATTTCCTTTTCTAAATACATTATTAAGGGTTGGTTACCACAAAACGAATAGGGCAAGAAATATTTAGAGATGAAGATTCGCAGGACCGCAAAGTGATTTGGGTAAGTTTTAGGGGTGGGAAATGCAAGAAGAATGAGACCGTGAAGTGATTTGGGTAAGTTTTAGGGGTGTAAAATGCAAGAATATACTGACCGCAAAGTGATTTGGGTACGTTTTAGGGGTGTGAAATGCAAGAATATAATGACCGCGAAGTGATTTAGGTAAGTTTTAGGGATGGGAAATGCAAGAAGAATGAGACCGTGAAGTGATTTAGGTAAGTTTTAGGGGTGTAAAATGCAAGAATATAATGACCGCGAAGTGATTTGGGTAAGTTTTAGGGATGGGAAATGCAAGAAGAATGAGACCGTGAAGTGATTTAGGTAAGTTTTAGGGGTGTAAAATGCAAGAATATACTGACAGCGAAGTGATTTGGGTAAGTTTTAGGGGTGGGAAATGTAAGAAGAATGAGACCGCGAAGTGATTTAGGTAAGTTTTAGGGGTGTGAAATGCAAGAATATACTGACCGCGAAATGATTTAGGTAAGTTTTAGGGGTGGGAAATTCAAGAAGAATGAGACCACGAAGTGATTTAGGTAAGTTTTAGGGATGGGAAATGCAAGAATATGCTGACCGCGAAATGATTTAGGTAAGTTTTAGGGGTGGGAAATGCAAGAAGAATGAGACCGCGAAGTGATTTAGGTAAGTTTTAGGGGTGGGAAATGCAAGAATATACTGAGTGCGAAGTGATTTAGCTAAGCATTGTAGCCAAATTTAGTGAACCAAATATGTAGGCGACCACATTAATGAGTTAAGTTTGTAGTGCGCAGGCGTAAGGTCGATAATCTGGCCGATTATTTATTGTAAAAGGAAATCAGAATCTAACGGGAAACGTAAAGGATTCGTGGGAGGAGACGACGGAAAAAGGGCAAAAACGAAAGCCTACGCTGTAACATGAGTAACATTCTCGTTGACATACGAACGGACAAAGACTTTACTAAAGGCTTGCAATGCATGCTTAGAATCACTCGTACACTCATACAAGAGCGGGAACATTTAAAAAAAAATACAGATTGACACAAAAATGAAAGTGAAAGAAAAATGTTTTTTTGTCTCTCTGAATCAACCCTATAGTCCTCACCTCATGCATGTCTAATACAGTTAAAGTTAAAGTTAAGTTTTTGGATCTAAATCTCATTTTGGAAGCAGATAGCACAATGAGCTCTGACCTATATAGAAAAGCTACAGTGGTCAATAACCTTATTGAATATAATAGTTTTCACATCTATCATCTGAAAAGAGCCATCCCGACTGGTCAATTTTAGCGAGCATGGCGCAACTCTGATTTTGAAAAACAAGCACTGGACCTAACGAATAGGTTTCAGGAGAGAGGTTATCCAAACAGGGTCATACAAAAGGCTCATTTGAAGGCGAAAGAGACCACAAGCATGGACTTACTTCACCCAAAAAGTCGGATGAAGCGAAAGGATATTCAACACAATGAGGTGAGGTTTGTCGCAAATTTTCATAATCAATGGGGGTCAGTCAAGAAAAATACAATTCTGCAAAACTCACCTGTAGAATTGTTTTTGATTATTTCCAGTCCAGGTCGTCCCAGTGATGACTTGTGGGTATTCCGCCCCCAAGGGGCGCTGGACTGCAAGATCAAAAGCTGCAGCTCCTCCCACCCCCCTATAAAGGCGGGTGTCCCTCTATCATTCTCCAGTGGTTAAAAAGCAGTAAACAAAAAGAGGACAGGCCGGGAGGCCAAGAAACCATGTCACTTCACATATCTTCAGCTTCAGCTTCACCTTGACTTAAGGATCCAAGTCCAATGAATAAAAAATGGTTATCACCATAACAGGCAAACAAGAGATAATGAACAGAAAAGGGTGGGTGGGACGACCTGGACTGGATATAATCAAAACCATCCTACGGGTGAGTTTCACAGAATTGTATTTTTCCCTATATCCAGCCCAGGTCGTCCCAGTGATGACATGTGGGACATCCAAAAGCAGTGTCCATTTGGGCGGGATCCCCAGTGCAGAACAGCATGTAGTTCATTTCACTACCGCCTGAAGCACCTTTCGGCTAAAAACAGCGTCAGCTGAGGCCCTAACATCCACCTTGTAAAACTGAAGACCAAGTGGCGGCCTTACAAACTTGTTCAACCGATGCCTGGTGCTGTAAAGCCCAAGAGGCCCCAATAGCTCTGGTAGAATGAGCTGTGATCTGAAAAGGGGGTGCCTTCCCCTTGGCAGAATATGGTTGCACCACCGCCTGTCTGGTCCACTTACTTATAGTGGACTTGGCTGGTGGCAAACCTTTCCTAGAGCCTTCTGTTAGGACAAAGAGCAAATCCGATTTTCTGAAGGATTCAGTCGCAGCCAGGTAATACCACATCCAAGGCATGGAGGGTCCATTCTTTATATTTAGCCGGTGCTGGATACAAAGAAGGTAAGACAACCTCCTCATTAAGGTGAAAAGGAGAAACGACCTTAGGCAAAAAATCAGGTTTCAAAGCGAAAAACCACCTTATCCCTATGCCGCTCAAAATAGGGAGGTTTCATACAAAGCATGGCCAGCTCAGAGACACGACGCACCGAGGTGATCACCACTAAAAAGACCACTTTGAGAGTCAAAATAGTTAATGCAGCATCGCACAAAGGTTCGAAAGGAGAAACCTGAAGAGCAGAAAGCACTAAATTCAAGTCCCACATCGGTAATACTGACTTACGCGGTGGCCGGACATGGGTGACCCACTGGAAAAAGGTCTTGGTCAACCTATGGTTGGCAATGGATCTTTGGAAGAAGATGGCTAAGGCCGAGACCTGGCCCTTGAGGGTGCTCAGCTGGAGACCCAAGTCTTAGTCGTATTGTAAAGACTCCCGAATCCTAGAAATAGAAAATGTGCGGCAAGGGAGACTCTTGAACTCGCACCAAGCAATATAGGTGTGCCAAACTCTGTAGTATATCATGGAGGAAGACTCCTTTCGTGCCTGAATCATGGTATGTACAACAGTGGCCGACAGCCCCTTTTATGTCAGGATAGAGGTTTTAATAGCCAGGCCGTCAAAGCCAGCGTCCATAAATTGGTGTGCCACAGCGACCTCTGAGTGAGAAGCCCTGGGTCATCGGGCATAATGTAGCGATCTACTGACATCTGAACTATGTCCGCAACTCCTTCTCGGCCAGCGAGGAGTCACCAGGATAGTCGGTACCCCTTCCTGGGCTATCTTGCGCAGCACTCTGCCCAGGAGTGGAAACGGAGGCCAACATAAAGGAACTTGAACTCCGACCAGGGAATCGACAGAGCGCCTGTGGCAATGGCCAGAGGATCTCTTGAGAGGAAGACGAACTTGGGAGCTTGTGATTGTGTCTGGACGCAAACAGGTCCACATCCGGCTGACCCCAGCGGAGACACAGGGCATGAAAGGGCTTGTTGCTGAGAGACCATTCCCCCAGATGCGAGGCGCTCCTGCTCAGGGAGTCTGCCTCCTGGTTTTCCACCCCAGGGATGTAGACCGCCAATATACATTCTCCTCTGCCCAAGTCAGAAAAACCTTGACCTGAGTGCCGTCTATCGTCATTCCCAGGAAGGATCTCACTGTTGAGGGAGTGATAAAAGACTTTGGGTAATTGACTACCCAGCCGAAGGCCTCTAGGGTTGACAACACCGTCCGGGTATCGCTCTCGGCCTGCTGAAGAGACTGGGCCGCAATCAACAAACCATCCAGATAAGGCAGCACACGAATGCCCTGATTCCTCAGGATGGCCATGATGCCCGCCAGCACCTTGGTGAAGACGTGGGGCGCTGAGGAAATCCCAAATGGAAGAGCCACAAACTAGTAATGCTGGTCCGCCAGAGCAAACCTTAGGAACTTCTGATGCCCCTGGAAAATCGTGATGTGCTGATAAGCCCTGATGTCCACCGTGGTCATGAAGTCGCCGGGTCGAGGCGAGCTCACTGCTGACCGTAAGGTTTCCATGCGGAAATCTTACAAACCTGTTGAGAACCTTCAGGTCCAGGATATCTTAACGTTCCGTCCTTCTTGGGAACCGTGAACAGGTTGGAGTAAAAACCTTGACCCTTTTCCTGATGAGGTACAGGGCAAACCACACCTAACCACAGGAGGTGTTGCGCGGCCATTCTCAAGCCCTGTGCCTTCAAGGGATTTTGGGATATCCCAGACCGAAGAAATCTTGTGGGCAGCCTGACTGCCAGCTCTATTTTGTAACCGGAGGACACTACCTCCTGAATCCACGATCCGAGACGTGCCGTCTCCAGATTTGAGCAAATAGCAGAAGCAGTCCCCCCACCTGGATGGGTGAGGGTGCCCCCTCATGCCTGGGGGGACTTGGCAGGAGGCTTGGATTTGGCTCCCCAGGCGGGATTGGGTCGGCTGCGGGACCTACCTCTACCCCAGGTATCTCTGCGCCGACACCTGAAAATGAAGAGCCTCTTCCTCCTCGAAAGGAACGAAAGGTGGAAGGATTCCGAAAGGACTGAGCAGGCTTCCGTCTCTGAGAGAGTCTACCATCCTTGACCAAAAGGTCCAGGCGCTCCCCAAACAGGGGATACTCTTAAGCGACTTCTTGGCCGAAGCATCAGCCGACTATTGCCACAACCAGAGCGAGCGGCGGAGGGCAACAAGCAGGGCCGAAATCCTGGCACCAAGCTGGACCCCATCGTCCATGGCAGAGGCAACAAAACCAATGAATTCCACGCAGGCCTTGAGTTCTTTATACTCCTCTGCCCGCTTGCAAGCCTTAGCTCTATCCACAAGATGTCTCACCCTCGTTCTGATGGCCAGAGAGACAATCGCTGCAGCACACACAGGGCGAAACAGGGCACCAGCAAAGGTGAACGCATGGCAGACCAGCTGATCCATGCGCTTGTCAGCCGGGTCACGTAAGGAAGCGGTATCAGGTGATGGCATAACAGTAGTGTTGACAACCCCGACACAGGGGAATCCACTTCGGGAGGGCGAGACCATAGCCGAACCAGCTCCTCAGGGAAGGGATACCGCCTATCCAGGCCCTTAGGCACCAACGGTAGCTTGTTAGGCCTTCCCCATTCCTTGCAAATCATATTAGAAAAATCGTCCTGCTCCGGAAAGACCCGCCTCTGTCTCTCGGGCCTAAACAAATCACCTTGCTTCCTCTTAGCTGCTCTGGGAGAAACAAACACTGAGGTAAGCAACTTCTCCGTATCATCAGGAAGCCACGCATCCTCGTCCAAGGAAGAACCAGACATACTGTCATCACCAGCAGAATAATCCACAGTGTAATGGGAATCATCTGGCAACTCACCTTCCTTCACAGAGCCCAGATCATCAAAGATACCATCATTATCCGAGTAAACGGGCTTGAGGTGCAGTGTTTTTACTCGTGGCTTCCTTTGGAGCCGTCCGCGAGATCTGTCTCTCGAGATTGGCCAGCCTATGCGCAAAATGAGCATGGGACCCCCTACTGGCTTCCCCCTCACTGGGGGCTGAGTGCAGCGGAGGGTCCGGAGAGGCCGCAGGCAGTGAAGGGCTAGGGGCGGGGACGCCCGCCTGGTCATGGTCAAAAATGATGTTCCTTGCGCAAGTGGTACAAACAGTGCTGAATCCACCCAGAGGATTCCTACTGCACAAGGGGCAGAGCTTTCCCTGCCCAAAAGGTGCCCCCAGCTCACTATCCCCTGATGCCTCCATCATGGTGATTAAAAAATGGTCAATTGGTAAAGGTTACAAGACACTAATGGCCCAAACCTATATGATCCCTCTTAATAAAAAAAAGGGGACCGGGAGGAACCACAACCCTCAACCACTAAGCCCACGACCTATAAGAGAAGAGGGGAGAAGCCCATCAGACTCAGCAAAAGACAAAGTGCATAATAAAAAAACAGATAATTCAAAAGAGGGACTCACGACACTGACAAGGGCCAGTCCCTAGAGCCATAGAGCACCTCCGATCACGGGATCCCCGGCAGCAGCAGAAGAGAACACAGCCAGAGAGCAGCCAGCACACACACCGCAGATTCCAGCGCGTTCCTCGAGGGGCGGGCCACGCCGTGATGACGCAGAACGCGTCAGTGCACGGCTCCGCCCCTCCGGTGGCTCGAAAATATGCACCCGCCCACCGTCATCCTCACAAGAGCGACCATTAAAGGCATGTCCCCGCCCGCTCCCACCCTACCGTCACAATCCCGTAGCAGCCAGTGGCTGGCAGGCAGGAGTGGGTCAGACAGGATCAGTGGAAATAGGACCCGCAGCGGCCGACGGACTAGGAGGCCCCGCTCTGCTGCCGTTGTCTGAGAGAGTATCCAACGATCTTCTGCAGCCAAGACTGCAAGATGAACAATGGAGAATGATAGAGGGACACGTGCAGCTTTTGATCTTGCTTTTGATCTTGCAGTCGGGTGGAATACCCACATGTCATCACTGGGACGACCTGGACTGGATATAGGGAAAATACTAATACTGGCATGTTCTGACCTCAGACCCACTTGTGTCTCAAATAGTGGGCACAAGAGTCAAAATGATGGCTTGGAGAGCACCCAATCTAAGAAACAGGCTACGTAGAAGCCGTTTTACACCAGCACAAACCTAGTTATCAACCTTTGGGTCTTGGGGCTGTTTCCCGTGTGGAAGTAGCTCCATTTGCAAACACATAGAGAAAATCTCCAGTTTTAAAAATGTACAAACAGGTCAAAAATTTAAGATCTTGACATTTATCAATTGCAAGACTCGATTGGTGCTGTATTTTCTCAGATGCGGTTGCTCAACGTACTATGTGGGAGAAACCTGAAATGCTCTTCGTACATCCAGGCACACCTATCAAATATCAAGATGACAATCCGGGACCTCTCCTTGTGTAAGATTGTCTTTCCTGTGGAACGGCACTTTTTGGAACACTATGGGGGGGACTCATCTTTCCTAAGGGTATTGGGCAGAGAAAAAGTACGCCTGGGCCCTCGAGGAGGAAATCTTAATAAATTAGGGTTGATTCAGATCCCTTTCTCATCATTTTTATGGAGGTCTTGCTACCAAACAAAAAATGCAAAAATGAAAACATTTCACACTAAAGTTCTCGCAGTAAAAAGGCTTTGCTGAATCAGACGAGGGGAAAAAATGAACGAGAGTGGAAATATTCATGCAAAAAAAGGTGAGAAAGGGGCTCTGAATCAACCCTATTGTTATAACAACATGAATTAGGGTAGATTTTCCAACTAGGGACTCGTCCCCCAGGTCCGCCTGCTGACCAGTCCGCTGCCGTATATTGCTAGGACTGATTCTGCTTTGTTGCTCCCCTGGTGGCCGCAGACGGCATGGCGGCATACCCAGGGAAGCGTAGCACCTTTGTGCTTGTCTGCTCCAGGTGCCCGCTTCCCGCAACAATGGGGGTCCGGGTGCCTCCCTCACTGCAGCTGGGCTGTTACACTTTTGCATCCATAACTAGTACTGGTCAAGGACATTCTATTCATTCATAAAGTCACAATGTATACATTTTTTTGATATATTGCAGTTTGGTGAGAGACTACTTTGCATTGTTCTCTTCTGGATAAATGTGTTTCTTGATATTACTGTATTTATTCACTCGCACTTTGCTATTGTTCATCACAGGTACAGATTGAATGCTTTTGCACAAGTCACTTTAGGATTTATATCCCATGGTTATTTATTTTATAGGTCATTGCTCAGGGGACATTGAGGGATTGAGTGACATTAGTTTTGTGGCGGCACAAAAATAGTTGTTTAGTGGCCCATCCAAAAATACATACATATTTATATACAATTTCTTAAAAGGGGGGCCCTGTCCACATACTGATTTATTTGTATTGTATGGCATGAAATTCATAGGGGAAGAGATACTTTTTTTTAAAGGCACATGGCATTGATTTTCAAATAAAGTTGATATTTGTTTTTAGTATTTTAAGTTGTGGTGCTCCTCTTCTTGGGGGTATGCGATGAGTAGCCTCGTCACCACCTCTTTTGTGAATGTATAATATAGCAAGCATGGCAGAATCGTGATGTTATATTGCAAAAAGCTAGTTAGTTCCCTGTAAATTTACATTGCATAGCAGCCACCGCTACGACATGTTGGTGATCACTCCATCGTGTTGCAATGGAGAGACAACACTAAGATAGTTACATCTATACCTGCCATTTTATCATTTTTTTTTTTAGTTTTGAACCAAGTTATAGAACTTGGGTCTCCAATATCTACAATTTTGATTACCTGGGTTGTGGTTTGGATGGTGGATTTGCTCTGGGTATGGTGGAATGCCTTGCCATCAACAACAATACCTTGACAAAGGCAATAGAGAGTGAACCTTGAAGCCAAAGCCATGGAGAGTGCCTTTATCCCAGCCATAGGGTTTTCTGCACTGTTTTTAGTGGTGCAGGCCAAAAGACAGACCCCTCATTCCCCCCCTACTGGGCTCAGTCAAGGGGGCATTGCGGGTTATGCAGGTAAGGAAAGGGCCCTGCATGGCACATACCAGTATAAGCAGCAGCATCATTGGATGGGATAGGTGGGGGATTTTCCATTCCACATTGAGCATTATTTTGCCTAGAAACTGCACAGAAAAGGTATACTCATTTGACTTTACATGTTATTGTCTATCATGATATATTAAGAGACCATGTTGTCAATGAAGCTGTTTACTCTATATTTGTATTGAAAGCGGATGTTTCTTGCATCCTATGTCCAAACACAGGATATGTAAAGACAGTTTATAGCCTAAAAACAAAAAACTCTATACTCATCATGTGTCCCACGCAGACTGTCAGTGATAGTCCAATGCCCAAAATCTTACCTGATAGATGGATCTACACCCCGCACTGACAGCCCCGGCAGAGTGGGGTGTGGATCTATCTAAAGGTGCTCCCAATAACCTTGGTGCACAGGGTGTTTGCCCTCTTTGTCAAAGTACTGTAGTTTTTAGTTTTCAGGCAGAAAATTATCTTTACATCTCTGTGTATAAAACACATAAATTAATTAGTACAGAACCAATTTGGCAGAGATTGTATAGCACTGTATGTAAGGATTTTGTGTTTCTTTCCGTAGACTCTGTGTTAAAGCGGAACTATGGTAAAAACTGACCCGAACTGCCCCTCTGTGCAGGGTGCCCGGATACTTACTACGTCTGGGCCTGGAACTGGAGATTATTTGGGTACCCGGTTTCTTGTTTTAACGGTGGCGATGCACAGGTTGCACTGCCCCACTGCTATACAATACAGCAGAACTATGGTCTTTTTTTCTACCATAGTTCTGTTTAACATTTCTAAAAATATAAATCATAGCAGAACCAGCTTTAGTGTTTTGGTGTGCATAGTTATATGAATAAAGGGTTCTGTAAGGGATTGACATGGATCCCTATAAATATTTGCACCCTACCTAATTTGTTTGATATTGATATGGGTATGCATAATCCAGTTAATGTTTATCACAGAGGAACACAAGGCCATGTTTGGAATTAGGGCTTGACATAAAGAGTGTTCAGTGAAGGGTGGCTGCCAGAGGTTCATGTACTGCAATGAACATAACCTTTTGTACTCAAGACTCTGACCTAGCATTATAATAAGATGTAGGTGGGCATGCGATCAGAAAAAAGGGCCGCCCTGATCCTGCTTAAGCAATGCTTTAATATAAAGGCCTGCATTGTTTAAACTTCTGCTGGAAGGACTGCAAAAGCAGCAGTTATTTCGCTACCAGGATACTTTTCAGAACTAGACTAAATCCACATATTTACTTGCTCCACATACTCGCTATAAGCATATGACCTAAATAATAAAAATGAAAGTCTGTGCATCCATTTGTCCTCTGCAGACTTATGCCTGAACCATTTGACCCCAAATTTGGCACGTAGGTGGGTGCCTGGGAAAGTTAGAGCAAAGGTTCCGTCCTTGCTAGATGTACAGGAGAGGAGGGGGATGGGGAAGACCGCCCCATAGAAATAAATGGGAGAATCTCCAACACAGGTGAGGTATTTAGGGCTCAGCCAGAGCTCTACAGCCACGAATGTGCAGTTTATTGATTCCCAAGTATATACATTACATACATACATGGAATGATTTAGCAGTATTCAAGAATATAGATATGAGAGAACGAGAGGAAATATGACAGCCAGGCCTGTTGGTAACCCACAAGGAGAGGGTTGGAAAAAAGATAATTCTGTGAATACTCACCTGTAGAATTGATTTCTCTTCCATTATTACTTCAGGAAATCAGGATAATTCAGTAACGATAGGGTTAACCTCTCTCAACCGAAGGGCGAGGACTGCAAGATAAAGACGTGGCTCCGCCTCCCGGCCTATATCCTTTTGGCTGACGTCCTACACTCCAGTTAATTAAAAAGCAGTAGAACCAGCCGCCCGGGAGGCATACCTATATCTCCTGTTGGAAACAAAAGGCCGGAGACGAAATAAAAGACTCCTCTCTCTGATTATAATATGCATCTTTTTTTTTCTTATATATTTACCACTCCACTAAGACTAGGCATCCATACATGGATATATCAACCTAGCAGACAGGGAGGGTCTGATGTAAGTAATAATGGAAGAGAAATCAATTCTACAGGTGAGTATTTACAGAATTATATTTTCTCTTACATTGAACTTCAGGACATCAGGATAATTCAGTAACAATAGGGATCTCCAAAAGCAGTACCCTGAATTCGTGTAGGATCCCCAAAAACCTTATCCCCTTTATTAGGAATAAGATATCTAGGTTACTACAGCCTGTAATAACTTTCTACAGGCATTCGCATCCCCTGAAGCTCAAACATCTGCCCTATAAAATTTGGTAAATGTATGAATTGAAGACCAAGTAGCGCTCTATATACTTGTTCTACTGAAGCTTGATGCTGAAACCCCAGAAACTCCAATAGCTTGTGTCGAATGAGCAGTAGTCCTAAAGGGAGGAACCTTCCCCATAGGGGCCTGTCTAATCCATCAACCGATGGCAGACAAAGCTGGTGGAAGACCTTTCTGTGGACCCTCAGCTATGACAATAAGAAGTCCAAGCTATGGAAAGATTGTGTAGCAGTGAGATAATACCTTAGTGCTCTGGAGCAGGACATAAGGAAGGCAAAACCATCTCTTCATTAAGATGAAAAACACCTTATGAAGAAAAACCTAAAACACTAAATAGACACTAAATAAGGAGACTTAACTGATAAGCTGCTAATTCAGAAACCCGCTTACTGAGGTTATTGCCACTAAAAAGATAAGCATGAAAGTCATTAGACTTAATGATGCATCTACCATGGTTCAAAAAGGAGGACCATGAAGAGCTGATAAAACAAGTTCAGGTCCCAAACCTGCAGAAGTGGCTTACGAGGAGGCCGCACATGAGCGACTCCTTGTAAAACGTGTTCTGATAAATTCATTCTCAGCTATGGGTTTCTTAAAAGAGGATAGATAAGCAGATATTTGTCATTAAAACATACTCAATTGAAGACCTTCATCAAGACTCTTCTGCAAAAACATCCAAAATTCTGGTGACAGGAAAAAACTCTACAAGAGAACCCCTGGACTTTCACCAAGGGATAAACACATGCCAGACTCTACATAGATCATTGATGAAGACTTCTTCCTGGCCTGAATCATAGACCGCATGACTCTGGCCGAGAGGCCTCTTTCTGTCAGGATGGAGGTTTCATAACCAGGCCGTTAAGGCCAAAAACTCATGGGTTGGGATGCCCTAGAGGCCCCTGTGTGAAGAACTGTATTGTCGGTAAACTCCCTACATGTCTAAACATCCTTACTATGTCTGAGAACCAGCTTGTTCTTGGCCACCGAGGAGCCACCGGAATGGTTGGGCCTCCCTCACGAGCTAACTGTTCTAATACTCGACCCAGGAGTGGAATCAGAGGGAATGCATAAGGAAGCTAGAATGCTGACCCTGAAGAGTCAGAGCATCTGTTGCATTGCTAGATGATCCCTGGAATGGAACACAAACTTTGGAACCCTTCGATTGTGCCGTGATAGAAGAGATCCATGACTGGAATCCCCCAGCGCACATGCATAGAGATTGAAAGACCCCTGACTCAGATACCATTCCCCTTGATGCAGGGACTAGCTGCTGAGATGATTGGCCTGCATGTTGTCCACACCAGGTATATGTACTGCCGAGATGCATGGAGCCTGCTTCACGGCACAAAGGAAAATCGGGCTCACTTCCATGAGGGCTTTCCTGCATCTAGTACCCCTCTGGTGGTTGATATACGCCATCGTCGTCCGACTGTCTGTCTGAATCTGGATGGGATGCCCCTCAGATGGAATATCCAATGTCAAAGAATAATAGAATTGCACTCAGTTTCAGGATATTATAGGAGGTCTGCTCTCCCTCGGACAGCACTGTCCCTGGATCATCCATGACACTTCCCCAATCAGCTAGACAAGCATCTGCAGAGATGATCTTCCACTGTACTGGAAGGAAGAATTTGCAGATCTGAAGAGGACGAGGACTTAGCCACCAAGCTAGAGACTGCCCTGTTGGCTGTGCCATGTAAAAAGAGTGATCCGGAGTCTGTGTCCTTTGATTCCAGATCCTGAGCAAATCGTAGTGACATAGTATGTAAGGCTGAATAGAACTTTAGCCCATCCAGTTCAGCCTTCCATCTGCAAGGGTCCTGTGTGAACTGAGCAAGAGCACTGCCCCGAAGCAAGACACCATCAGGCCTCACAGAGGCATTTCTTGATGAATCCTCAGGTGAGGGCAAGGCAAGAGACCCTGTACCCTGGCCTGAAGTAAATCTATTCTGTTCTGGAAGAAAAAAACTTTTGACTGAGACGTGTCAAAAGACATTCCAAGAAACTCTAGAAGAATTTGACTGGATAGTCAGATATGCGCTGTCTATCAGACAGTCTGTGTATCCTTCTGGGGCTATAAAAACAGATCGTCTAAGCAAGGGGTTATATGTATACTCTTACAGATTCTTAGAGAAAACATGAGATCTGCTAGCAACTTGGTAAACACCCTTGGTGCTAATGATAGCCCGAAGGGTAGCTCTAAAAAACAGAAGAAGTAGGCCACCTACAGCAATGTAGGCACGCATCTTTATATATATACTTTATATATATACATATATACTTTATATATATATATACTCCCGGCTGGAGTAACATCACTGTGGATCAAACAATTCAATTTTTAAAAAGGGCCAAACCAAATTGACAAGGGTTATAAGAAAGGGGCACAACTCCACAAATACCATAAAACAATAATATTTTATTAAGTGTTACACTATAGCAAAAATAAAAACACACATGCAACACAAAGACACTGTTAAAATCAATTCATCCACTATTCCTGTGATGCTAAAATACTTAGCAATCCATATTATAAAAGACCACAAGGAATCAAAAAGCACAAATGGAAATCAGTATTAAATAGCTCCACAAATAGCCCAAGAATTTTTTTTATATATTTCTAATTACTCAAGTGAGTGTTCAATTACTCCACTTTATGCAAAAAATACAAGTATAAAAAGGTAATTACTACAAATAATTCATCAAAACCATAAACCTGTGCAATCAATCAAATCTAAAGTGCAAATGCTAGATAAGGAGGCTATATTCACCAAGTAAAACAGGGGATGAGACCCCCAATGTAAACCCCATACACAAAAGTGCTGTTAGTGCAGGGCTGTTTAAGGGAGCTGAGGTAGTAAGCAATCACTGGAAAGAAAAAGTAAAGATCATACTGTCCTTGTGGTCAAACGTGACTAATCATCAGGCAGTGGATTGAAGGCAGGAGACCTCCGCTACGGCTTTTCCAGGGGTGCTGTCTCTTTGAATGGTGTCTCCTTTTATGTGGCATGGCAGAGCATCAGGCCACCCTCCTCCCTCCCCCTCCCCCCTCAGTGCGAGGTGTAACTCCCGCCCCCTGATGCAAGGACGCGCCCGTCAACTGTAGTGATGGGTGGCGGTTTAGCACCATATGTGCAGCCGAGCCCCCTCTCAGCAAGATCAAATCAATCAATCCTGGCCAGCCGTCGGCAAATCTCGATGCTTCTGATCTCTGCGGAATTCGGGAGACCCGGAATGGGCTCCTAATTTGATCTTGTAACCTGGGGGTACAACTCATGTATCCAGAGATCTATTATATATAAAGCCTCCAAATCTGAGCAAAATGCAGAAGCTTTCCTCTCACCTGCCAGGGTGGAGGCGTCCCTTGCTGCCTGCGCAGGCTATGAAAGAAGCTTGGCTTTATTCTGCCACCCAATGTCGCCTTAATTAGGGACCTTGTTTTATTCAAAATCTATATGGATCCCAAAGAGGCATAACCCCTACCCCCAAGAAAAGCCGGAGGATTAGAGGCCCTGCGAAAGCAGCATTAGACTTCAGTTACTGTGGCAGATTAGTAGACTTATCACTAGTAGGCTGTTTATCATGTCAACCAAGCACCTAGCAGACAGACACCTCGCCTTAAAGGGGAGACCTATCAGATTCTTTTTAGAGGCTGTGTCACCCAGCCATTGCTTAAGCCATAAGCATGCCTTAAGGTTCCCACCAGAGCTAGGCCTCTGGCACTTAACCATGATCAAATCCTCTATAGCCAATATAACATACCTGTTGATATCAAACTGGTTTTGAAAAACTGGGAGCATGACTTCCATGAATACCCCAATGACTCTTAGCGTCCAGTTGTTTTAACAACCCTCTGCTCGCCAAAATTCTTTGATGTAGCACAGGCCGGCCGCAAGGTCAACCCCATAATAAAATAAGCATGATGTACCACCTGATCCATGCGCTTATCCGCTGGATCTTTTAGAAAAACATTATCAGACCTGCCACCAGAGTGTCCAACAGGAGGGTGAAATCATAACTCAATCTGATCTGCTGGATAAAAGTATCAATTACTTTAGGAATGGGCGAAAGACATTTGACTTCTGCCATTCCCTATTGATATACAGATATAAAAAAATGCATATACACAGCAAAAATTTGCCAGAACGGAGTAATCAACCACCAATCTTCTCCTTACCTGAGCGCCTCCTTGTGTAGGAGACTCTGAATCCGAGTCCCTACTGGATGAATCCTCCCCACCTGGGAGAGTATGGCAGCCACATATATCCTCTTCAACTGATCCTCTTATTTTTTTTTTTAAAGGTTTAGGACCACTTGAGGACTGCCGTCAGTTTCAAAACTGAGAGGGAGACTATGGCACCCACAATATCATCATCACAAAACTCAAGACATTATCTTTTTTTTTCAAAAACCTTAGTGGCCGATATGATTTACTAAAGGTTTAGATCCACTTGAAGGCTGCCAAGGGGGCTTTAAGGCTCAGAGGGCCACAGCAACAGGGGTCAAAACCTTTGCAGGGGGGACAACTGTCTTCCCTATCCACTACAACCGTAACATAATCCCTGCACACTGTGCTATCCTTGTCCAGTGTCACTGCATGCATACTGGGCATGGGGTAAATCTGATAAAGACCAGATCCGACTACCCCAGATGCCTCCGTCATGGTGAAAAATAATACTAGTCTGCGTCCCTGGGGATCTGAGACCAAGTATATAACAGTTCTGGACAGTCACAAGACTACTGTGAGTCCTCTGAGGGGTAAACCACCATATAATTATATATTAATATTATATTACCTTGCCCTTTCCTAATTTTTAATAATATAGATTTTAACAATAAAAAACAATATTAATACACAATCAAAATAAAACAAACAAAATGACCTACCAAAAGGTTTAGGTCACTTGAGGGTGGCCGTGTAGCGGCTCAGAGCAGCCCTTTTGCTGGTCAACAACCCCAGAAATGATGCGCTGCAGAAGGGGGAATGGCGATGTCGGCGGTGCTAGGCACCTTGCCTAGCCGAAAATGTTTCAGCGGAGTCAGAGAGTAAAACGTGCCACGTCACGGAGGAGAACCGGCCGCTTCAGCGTAGCTAGTGACTTTGCTAAGCCGAAAATATTCCAGCGTCCCCGGCTTGAGGAACCGCGCTGTACCGCTGAGAAGAACCAGAGATTATCGGTGGTGCTAGCTACTTTGCTAAGCCGAAAATCTTCCAGTGTCTCCGGCCTGAGGAACCACTCTGTGCCGCTGAAAGAACTGAAGATCTTGGCGGTGCTAGCTACTTCGCTAAGCCGAAAATCTTTCCACAGAGGTGGACTGAGGAAAGGCGCTGAGCCGATGAGAAGAACCGGAGATTGTCGCGGTACTCGGAACTTCGCTAGGCCAAAAATCTTTCCACAGAGGCGGACTGAGGGAACGTGCTGAGCTGCTGTGAAGAACTAGAGATTGTCGCGGTACTTGGAACTTGGCTAAGCCGAAAATCTTTCCATGGCGACGGACTAAGAACATGATTCTTCCTCGCTGCCGCCTTAGCTCCGCCCCCAGTAAAACAACCAGTAAAACACTTGAACACATGGGAAACAGCAATAAGAGCAATAAAAGAGGGAAAATAATTCCCTTGGTCACCCCCAATCAGGCTCACCAGACAAAAACCTGTGGCTGCTTTGCTTTTCAATGAAAGACTTCAGCCAGAGTGCCATAGCACTCAAAAGCGCCCCAGGACCCTGGTGCTTACCCTTATCATCCTGATCTGGATACAGCTTAGCTGAGGAGGCATAGTGGGTCCATCCAGATTAGAGGAGCATAAGGGACCTAGGAAGCCAGACAGGGGCTTGCCCCCGCTTCCAAGGTATAATCTTAGAAACAAAAAATAAATGGGATAGGAGTCCAGATGGAGCCCTGCGGTCCAGTCCGACTGCAAGAAAAAAAGACTGTAGGATGTCAGCAGGAAGGATACAAGCCGGGAGGAGGAGCCACGCCTTTGTCTTGCAGTCCACGCCCTTCGGTCAAGAGAGGTTAACCCTATTGTTACTGGATTATCCTGATGTCCTGAAGTAAAATGGAAGAGAAATCAGACCCAAATAAATAAATGGTAGAATGGTAGAACCAATCTGATTACTACATTTAGTTTCAAACGGAGCTGGAATCTGATTGGTTGCCTAATTTTACTTTTACAATAGTTCAGTGAAAACATCCCACATTCTATATTCTGCTCTTTGGGCACATACTAGTACTAGCTACAGGTTTACATTAATAACAGATAGGGGTGGCAACCTGCAGATGATCTTACTTATTTCAGTGGCATCTTTTGGACCCACTAAGTTAAACCAAGATCAGTACTGACTTACAGCCAATCTGTGAAATTTTGATTTCACATTTGTAAAGTGTATTGCACTTGGCTTTTAAGACACCACTACATCTTCAGGGTCTATCGTGAACTTCAATTTGGCAAAATGCCTCCAAAGAAAACTCGTTTATTTGACAGGAAATCCCACACGCTCATGAGGAAAGCTGCATCATGAGCTGCAGCGACTTCTCAGCAAAGTCAGGCATGACTGCTTGAGCTTGCGCCATGCTTCTGCTTGAGCTTCTGAAATGCGTCATTCCCATGTTCTCCAAGCAATCATCCTTACTGAATGTGCTGCTGGAGGAAAAATGTTTATTCCACTGATTAACTCAGATTAACAGTTTCCTGCAAGTGACTGGAATGAAAAAAGATTCTGCATGTTTTTTGCATAGACTGTTGTATGTTGCCTAAAAATCTTTATGTCTATGCACCTGGCAAAAAAACTGCCAATATTGTTTATAAATAGGCTCTGTCATAAATTCGTATGATATGACATCTCAGTTTGGCTATTAGGTATTTAGGAAGTTAAAGTGGACCAACACCCAGGATTTTGACTATCCTGGGTCTTGGTCCACTTTGGTGGGGCACCCCCGATCGGGGTGCCCCGCTGTGTGAAACCCCCCCGAACTCACCTCTGTCAGCGGCGACGGACAAGCCGCGGACAAGCGGCTCCTCCCCCGCCGCCTCCCGCGCGTCCCTGTTGACGCGCGCGTGCCCGCGCCGGCCATTCACAGACGGCCGGCGCGGGCGCGCGCACGTCTAGAGGGGCGCGAGGGAGGCGGCGGCGGCCGTCCGCCGCCGAAACTAAGCTAAGGAGTTTGGGGTGTTTGGGCGGGTTTCACCCCGCGGGACATCCCGATCTCGGATGTCCCGCGGGGAGGGAGGTGATCGGCCCGGGAATCTTATAGATTCCCGGGCCGATCACCGGTGGGTGTTGGTCCACTTTAAAAGTATATATAGGGTTTCTGGAGATTTCTCTGTTAATGAAAAAGTGAGGGCAAAGATTGGCCCCTGGACATCTTTGGAACAAATCTAATTAACACACTGACACTTTATACCCGGGAAGCACCGGGTACATTGTCTAGTACAATATATTAATACAAGCTAGATTGTTTATTTCATGCATTTCCACATGTCAAAATGCACAAATTAAGAAAATTTCCAGTAGTCCGTAACGGATTGCTGTGGTGTACGGATTTGCATGTTCAATGGCCATGCATATAAAAAATGTCTGTAAAATGATTAAAGCAGCCCGAAAGCGCATTTTTTAAATTTTTAACTTAAAAACAAAAAAGGTCATTAATAAGCATGCAAACCGCTGCATGCTTATTAATGTGGACCAAAACCTGGGAATTTCTCTATCCTGGGTTTCGGTCTGTCCTCTGCTGTGGGAAACCCCCCAGATTGGCCACTATACATGCCTCTCACCAGTGTTCCCACGGTGCAGGCGCGGCTCTCCTTATATCATCTTTTTCGGCCATGCATATTAATGTGCGACTGGAGAAACTCAAAAGAAATCTAGCCACACTTGCGATCGACAGATCGCAGGGCCAAAGAAAGAGGTGAGAGATGCAGGCGGTGCATGCACATCAGCAGGGTTTCTCAGAGGGGCATCCAATTTTGGATTCCCCAGGGTTGGTTGTTTAAGTGGACCTAGTATCTCTTAGGTCCTAGGTCCGGTTTGGTTTACTTTAATGACCTAGAACCTTAACAGGCCACCGGCTCCCACACCACCATCTTGGTGCACCCAGGAGGTATGTATCCCACAATGCTCCTGGGTTCAGCGTTACTGTATAGCACCTGCCTCTCTATGAGCGGCCAGCTCTCCCTTCCATGCTAGAAAAAGTAAAAGAAAACAAACAAAAGTCTTTTAATGATCTAACATTAAACTCTACCTACCTCCAATGTTTGTGTGGCATCCTCCTGCTGTACGGCATCTACAGGGCCCTCCATGGGCTTCTCTTCTGCCAGCAGAGGTGGTCAAAATGACTGCTCTGTTGCGGTTTGTATGTAAAGAGACTGCCACCTGCCAGGCTCTAAAAGCTCCTTGCCGAAGGGAGAGGTATTTATACCTCAGGACGTAGCTTTACTGGGATTTTCCCTAGCATCATTGTATAGCTGGGGTGGGAAGAGATTCCTAGGAAGCCACACTCTGGGGAGCGCTCAGAGCCTGGCAAGCTGCATAGCCTGAAAAGAAAGTGGAGCCTTGTCCTCATTACATCCAAACGCAGACAAAGAGGTTATTTTTACATAGTGGACCCCAGAAATGCTGGATGACTAGAGTACACCCCCGGCACTGGATGAAGACAGCGGAAGTAAGCCAAGTTTAATGCTGGTGGTTGGTATTGGTGGTCAGGATTTTGATGGAAGGCACCATAGGCAGGGAAGAAAATCCCCACTCCCCTTCCTCTCAGCGCTGTTTGCAAAAGGGACCCTCAGGACAGTAGGAACATGAGGTCAGCTGCTGACAACCAGTTTTCATCTGCCTTACAAAGACTAATATTTCTGTGCAGTCACATGTGCAGATTTAAAGCAATGTCCAGTACAAACTCAAATACTAAGATTCTAACAAACCAGCTCGATATTTGTTTCTAAAGTACACAGTAGCCATTCTGAAGACCATTAAAGTGGACCAACACCCAGGATTTTGACTATCCTGGGTTTTGGTCCACTTCGGCGGGGCACCCCGATCGGGGGTGCCCCGCTGTGTGAAACCCCCCAGAAACCCCGAAAAACTCACCTCTCCTCGCTCCCACGTGACCGCCGCTGCCAATCCCCGCCGACGGACAAGTGGGAGGCAGCGACGTACAAGAGAGCGCGCCCGCCTCCGCCGCGTCACTCTTACAGGTGCGCGTCCTGCTAGAGGGACGCGCGGGAGGCGGCGGCGGGCGCCGCTGGATTGTGGATAAGGTAGGGATTTAGGGGTTTCTGAGGGGTTTCACACAGCGGGGCACCCCGATCAGTCAGGGGTCTGATCGGTCCGGGAATATTATAGATTCCCGGGCCGATCATGGGAGGGTGTTGGTCCACTTTAATAGCCTATGTACTGTAGATATATGCCTAGAACAAATACTTGCCAGGGTCACATAATGTTCAGCCATTTAATAGCTTATGCCAGTTAAGTGATGTTAAGTGATGAAATTCGACATGCTCCTTATTTGTGACTTTTAGAGCATAATATATAGCTAGAGCTTTTTAAAAGCCATGGCAATTAAAAATGAAAAAGATAATGTAAGGCCAACCATTGTTTTCTAAGTTTGACTTTCAATATAAAGTGGCTCTAAAGTCTCCCTGACAACTTTGTGCTGGGAAGGATTCTGCTCTACTAGGAGCCTCATTCACTTTCTCTCACTGTCTGCAAGTCCCATATTAAAACATATTAAAGTCCAGTGCCTGCCAGAAAAAAACCCTACCTCGTCCATGGTCCAGATCCGTTTTCCTGGGCATGTGCGGCTGCCGCACACAAAGATAGTCTTCCGCTTTAAAAATATACAATTTCATGGTGGTTCCAATGGGGAATCCAGAAAGGGATGCACACTCCCAATTTAGTGGCTGCCTCTGCTATAGGCAAAGCAAACGTATTTAGATAGATGGTTGACAGCAGAACAGGCTAGCAAGGAGTGCGGACCCCAAAAAACCCTAGGGCTGGGTGAAAGTTCAAGTTAGGGGCATCCTGATTTGTGATGCCTCACTGTGTGAAACTCCGGAACCAGCATTAACTCAAGCCCACGGTGCATGTACAAACCTCCAACTACATCCCTGCTGTGTGAGCTTTTGTTTTATCAGGCAGGCCTGAAAGGGAATGTGAGCCTCAATGTGAGCCCATATGGCAATTCCGGGGGTGGGGGGGGTGGGGGGGTGGGGGTTAATACAGTAGAGGATCCCAAATGCTGTGCTTTGGGCCACTTAAAGCGGACCTTCACCCTGAATAAGAGCATATCTTATACGTTTCCCACACCCTGTACATACAGATTGCTCGCATTAAAAGTCATCCTACCTGCATCTACTGCATGTTATGAGCCTTTAAACATCCAAAATGGCGGCTCATGGAACATCAGATAGGAAGTAGCTTCTGACTGTGTTGCTCTGCATTCTGGAATTGCTGTCCTTTTCCTGACCCCAGCTTTGCTCTGTCTGTGCAAAGCACAGCTATAACCCAACCCTTGTACTTTATCCCCTTCTCCCCTCCTCAATATGTGATGCTTCTGAGTCAAGATGGCGGCACCCGCATCCTAGAGGAAAAGAATAATAAGCAAGTGACTAAAAACTTAAAATATTTTCATTTTAGATGCTGGGAAATATTGGCTTGGGCTTTTCATTAAATCATGCAGAAGGTCCGGTTTAAAGACATACAAACTCAACTACGTTACTGACAAACAGAACACCAGTGCAAACCTAGCATTTCTAGGCCAGTCCACCCTGCCCGTGCTTCATCATCACTGCAAAACAATCAAGCATGCAGGCAACAGCATTTAGATTTAAAAGAACAGCATGCCCTTGTAATAAAGTCTGCTTAGTCAAGGTTGCAATGTTCATTTAAACAACTTTTACATATCAAAATACTACCTTAGAGCCTGTGTCATTTGAACATTCAGCATACCTAAAATTATTAATGCAAGGAACATAAGGGAATGGACGACATTTTAAGAGGACTTGTTATTGTATATAAAGTATACGTTAATGGAATGTATAATGCTTTAAGTAGACATCCACCCCTGGGGCAATCTCGATTTGGAATGCCCCGCTATAAGAAACCTTACCAGTTGCCCAATATCTATACCAAGCTCAAGGCACATGTGCAGCAGATGGAGGCATCTCATGTCTCTTTATAGGGCTGTGCATGGCCACGCACACCATAACGGAATGGCTGGTGTGGACGCGCACAGCCTAGGGATGCAGAGGATGCTGCGTGCAGGTTGCAAGTGTGGCTAGTCTCCCATTCAGCTTCTTCAGCCGCACATTATTATGCATGGCCGAAGAAGGTGATTGGAGGAGAGAAGTGCCTGTGCCGTGGGAACACAAATCCCATACTGGGCTGCCCCACCACATGAAGCCCCGGATCCACTCACCTCATGCCTAAGCCCCTGTGCTGCAGGCAGCATACCTCTAGCTAGACGCGCATCCACACCAGGCCTTTCTGAATCACCAGCGCGGGCACGCCCACAGCTAGAGGGGGGGGGGGCAGTGCGGCACTCAATTAACATAGAAACATAGAAGGTTGACGGCAGAAGGAGACCATACGGTCCATCTAGTCTGCCCTTATGTGTATACTGTATGTACTCTTTATCTTAGGATAGATGTGTGCTTATCCCAGGCATGTTTAAATTCAGTGACTGTTGATTTTTCAACTACCTCTGCTGGAAGTTTGTTCCAAGCATCTACTACTCTTTCTGTAAAATAATATTTTCTAACATTGCTCCTGATCTTCCCCCCGACTAGCTTCAGGTTGTGCCCCCTTGTTCTATCATTAAGTTTCTTCTTAAAAACACTTCCCTCCTGAACCTTATTCAATCCTTTCACATATTTAAAGGTCTCAATCATGTCCCCCCCTCCCTTCTTTCCTCCAGACTGTACAAATTAAGTTCTTTAAGTCTCTCCTGATAAGTTTTAAGTTTAAGTCCTTCCCCCATTTTCGTTGCCCGCTTTTGGACACGTTCTATTTGAATAATGTCTTTTTGCAGGTAAGGTCTCCAGAACTGCACACAGTATTCTAGCTGTGGCCTTACCAGGGCTCTATACAGCGGCATCACAACCTCCCTCTTCCTACTGGTGATGCCTCGAGCTATGCAGCCGAGCATCCTGCTTGCCTTTCCCACTGCCTGGCTACACTGTCCACTCATCTTGCAGCTATCAGTAATCAGTACCCCTAAATCTCTCTCCTCCGAGGTCCTGGCTAACACAGTACTGCCCATACGGTACTCAGAGCAGGGATTCCTTCTACCCAAGTGCATGATTTTACATTTAGAGACATTAAACTCTAGTTTCCACAGTTTTGACCATCTATCCAGTAAAGCTAAATCATTTTCCATGTTTTTCAGATTTCTTTTCCGCACTGATGTCTGTTCAGGTAATCTGAATAGTGCAAGCCCATATGATTGGCTCATCAGCATTTGCGCACGCAATGGGCAAACGTGAGAGGACAAAACCCAAGAAAGTCATTTTTCTGGGTGTTACTCCTTTAGTATTTTCAAAACTATGATACCACTGTATGGCAGCAGTTTTGCAGGCCTGTAAAATATTTGTGTTTGGAATGGCATAAAACAGGGTTAGAACAGCATCAGTGTTTTTTTTTTTTTGTAGTCTGTTACACCGCTGAATTCTTGTTTGGTTTTCACTGAAACTGGCAAAAAGGGGGACAGGGTATGATCAACAAAATAAACGCTGTGTAGGTTCTTACCAATCCATATCTTTTCCAAAACTAAAATACAAATTGGGCTGGATTGATTAGCTCTAATAACTTTTAAAAATGTTCCCCATCACTTTTTTTACTATAGAAAATCAAATGATTATTATGGCATGTGACTTCTGACTTTCTGTGACAACTAAGACAAAGAAAATTAAAAGATCAATGTGCGAACTACAATAGCTACCATAATGTTCTTTATTGCTGGCTGGCTGCCATTAGGGAGATTTTGCATGACATTCAATCTTTTATAATTCATACCTCATGGCCCATTTTCCATGATCACTTCCAGTGATCAATTATTGTTTGAATGTGTTTGCTTTAGCAATTATTTGTTTGCATATTGTTTTGTAACTCCTACCCTCTTACTATCAACCAAATGGTTGGTCTAAATGTCTCCCTAGCTTGAACCACAACAACAATAGCCAACAGTATAGAAATAAAAAATTATTAAACATTTGGAGAGGAAATCCTGTATATTCAATCTAATTCAATTTTAAGTTGCATACCAAACATCTTCTACAAAAAATTGTAATACTAATAATGAAATTGATAACCACTAATAAAAATAATATATAATAATAACCTCAATGATAAGATGATAAAACAAGGACCAATAAATACGTCACACTTGTACATAAAAAAAGCTGTTAGTAAAGATCAGGATCTTTTTTTGTAACCAAGTATATGCATGGGTACAGATGCAGCATTGCATAAAGTGAGTGTCACATCATGCCAGCATGCCATAGAACTTGGCGATATTATTCTTTACACTTGGTTCTTTAAACTAGTATAGGGAATTGCTAATGCAGGCTTCAGCATAGGGAAATATTGTTGAGGCCCTTTTTTTCCCTCTAACTCTGCTTGTGAACACATTTTGTGAAGCTCATGGTGCAATCAAACTATTGCACAAAACCTCAACCCCTGATGCGACTGTTCAATAGCTTAATTGAATTGTGAGCCCTCAAAAAAAACATAGAGGAACTTCCCGTTCCCGTATCAGAACATACAGCACATGCCCCTTTCATGTGTAACAATTAGTATACAGCATTCTATGGTATTATGGTACTACAGTTACGCTCCTAGCTGTGTATAATAATTCAGTGCAATTAAAGCCCCACAGCATGGAGTTCCCATGCTTTAAAGACTTTCTCTTTATCTTTTTGGCAGAGGGGCTAAGGATCTTGTTATAGGATATCTTAATATAGGATGTTATTATTATTATTATTTATTTATATAGTGCCATCATCTTCCGTAGTGTTTTACAAAGTAGTAATTACAGACAGGGTAGAAACATAAGGTACATAAACTATTTCAAATGCAGTTTTACAGATTTGACAGTGGATATTCTGAGTACAAGATACAATAGGGGAGAGAGCCCTGCCCTTGCGAGCTTACAGTCTAAAGGAAGAGGGGTGAAGACAAGAGGGAAGGATCACAGTCAGTATTGAGCTTTGTGGCGTATGCCCTTTAGTAGATTGGTTAGGCCAGATTAAGTGAGTCTGAATAAGTGAGTTTTAAGGGCGCCTTTGAAGGTTGCACGTGAGAAGTCCTGGAGACGGGCGTGAGAGGAGGTGACCAGGGTGGAGGACAGGAGAAGGTCAGCAGCAGAGCGGAGGCTGCGTCTAGGTTGATATTGTTGGATTAGAGATGAGATGTAGGGAGGGGCCTGGTTGGAGAGAGTTTTGTAGGCGAGAGTTAGAGTTTTGAACAGGATTCGCTGTGGGACTGGCAGCCAGTGTAGGGATTGGCAGAGAGGCGCAGAACTGGAGGAGCGAGAGGAGAGATGGATGAGGCGAGCAGCAGAGTTCAGGATAGATTGGAGGGGTGCCAGTCTGTTAGTTGGTAAGCCACAAAGAAGGATGTTGCAGTAATCCAGACGGGATATGACCAGGGCATGCACTACCATTTTAGTGGTGTCAGGTGAGAGGAAAGGACGGATGCGGGAGATGTTTTTAAGTTGGAGGCGACAGGAGGTGGCCAGGGAGTGAATATGTGGTTTGAAAGAGAGGGCAGAGTCCAGAGTGACTCCCAGGCATCGAGCGTGGGGAGTTGCTGTTATTGTGTAATTGTTGACAGAAATAGACGTGTTAGAGAGGGGAGGGGAGGGAAAATGACCAGTTCTGTCTTGTCCATGTTTAGCTTGAGGTGGCGAGATGACATGAATGAAGAAATAGCTGATAGGCAGTTGGGGAGGAGAGATAGGAAAGAGGAGAGATTGGGGCCAGAGAGATAGCAGAGTAATTCCTGGATGACCTGGGGAAAGACTTCTCTTTTACTGGAATCCTGTGGCAAATGCGTAATCTGGAACTTCTTTGAGGGTTCTGACCGGAGTTCCAGTTGATATCCCTGTACGATTGTTCTTAGCACACAAAAGGGTTTAAGGTTATTGACTGCCACGCTGCCGAGAAAAAAGTTAGTCTTCCCCCAACCGGATGCTCAACGCCAGGAGCAAGGTTTATCTAGTTGGCAACAAAATCGGATGCTAGGGTCAGTCTAAAAATGAAGGAAGCTGCATCCCTAGCCCTTTTGAGGATACCGTCTGTGCGTCTGTCCATAGGGTCCCTTAGAGTACCAGATTCCTCGGAACTCAAGTCAGACAACCTGGAGACCTGCGCCAGAGAGCTAGCTTTGGACATTTGGCCCAAGACTCACAGACTGACTCCTCAAAAGTTTACATTTGATCACGTTTCAGAGAAAAGAATTCTCTCAGGGACTTGCCACTCCCTTTTGGTTAAATAGGAAAGGGATGACTGGATAGGAAATGATTTATCCTTACGCGTCATAAGCTTATGATAAACCATGTCCTGTGTTGACAGGGCCTGTTAATCATTTGCGATCTTCATAGTATCATATAGAGCTAGGAGAAGGACCAAAGTCTCTTTTGCAATCTTCTTTTGTGAGCCTCTAGAGGTTCCTCCATCCTCTGACCCCTCTCCCCCAAAACCCTCATTCAAGAACCCTCCACAGAGGAGCCTAAACCTTCACTCTCATGCATCCCCTGACTGACTAGCACTGTGGAAATGTAGCAATAGGAGGGGCAGCCCATGTCAGGAGTGGGGCCTTGCAGATCTCAAGAGTCGGTGCAATGTCTATTTTCATGAAGCCTACTGTTTCTAGTAAAAAGCTGCCTCTCCTCAATGAAGGCCTGGCCAAAAAGTATATTCCAAGACTCTAATAGAAGTGCCTGACAGCCTAAACATAATTTGGCCAATCTCAGCTCATAAGTTTTAATTCTTTAGCCTGCCTTCTTGTCTTTCTCCTTATGCTTCTTCTTTTATTTCTCCTTAGGCTTAGAAGTAGAACATATAGGCTGAAAAGGAGGCAGAGTAAAGCTTAGTTAACATCCCTGCAGTTACAAAAGGCTTAACTAGTATAAATAGGCAAGAAATAAATTGCAGAATAAATACAGCTCACCATTTTCTCGTGGGGCATACCAACGCAGTGCTGAGCTCCCTGCTAGCCCCCCGCAAGCCTGCGACACAGCCATTGTCTGGCCATGTAATTAGGGACCTGCCAACCAAGCCTTCTCTCCCGGAAGTAGGGGGTGGGGTTGGAGGACCAGCTACCTCCCCTGATGCCACCGGAAATTATCCAAAATGACGCGCCCGTCTCCCAGCCACATGACCCGGAAGTCTTGGCTGCCCCCCCACCCTCAGCTGGATCCTTCACTGCCACTAGCATGAGACTAGCATGGCCGACCTTCAGTTCGCAGGTCCCGAGTGGCCGGTAAGGGGGAAGGAGTGGGAGACCTTTCTGTCATCCCCTCCCCTACCCCGCTCGCAGCAGCAGCTACATCTCGCCCCTGTGCTTTACGACGCAGAGAGTGCCTCTTTGGGTCAGTGACAGATAGAAGGAGGGGGGAGACTGCTCGTCATCCCCCCTTCTCCCTCTTCACAGCAGCTTCTATGCCCTTCTCCCTCTTCACAGCTGCTTCTATGCCACACTCACTCCTTTCAGTGGTGGCGCAGCGAGAACTGACACTGGAGCTGGCCCCTCCCCTCTCTCTCAGCACGGCCCAGCCTACAAAACACTAAGGAAATGGGAGTTTGCCCACGGAACGCGTGGCTCTGGATGTCGGCAGGCGGTGGGGAGACTCCATTTTTTTGATATTACTATGAGAGATCGATACGGCTATTGATTGAATAGATTTGCTGGCTTGGTAATTCATATATGGATTTCATTTGAAGATATTGCATTCATATTGAAGTAGTTTTTTTCCTTTAGGGACAGCACTTTGTGCTGCTGTGGCATCTTGGTTTGAGATTGGTTAATATTAGTTTGACTATATAGTATTGTCACGATTTCACTTTATTGAGGCATCTTTGCATATATTTTTGCACATTTCTGCACACTAATTTGAATTTTTTTGCACTCTTTGCACATTATAGATATTAGGTTTATTTTATATATCGATTCCGAACTTGTTGCATTACTATGATGGGTTATTAAATTTTCTCCCCACTGCCTATGCATCCTGTATGTTTGTATGTCCTGTGTGGTTAATGTTATATGTTTTTCTATGTGTTTTTAATATGTCTAATTGTATATATCGGATGTGGTTATTAAATAAAGCTTGGTTTTGATTTTGATTTTGGCATTGGAGTGCCTTCCTTGTTGTTTATGTAGTATTCTATGTATGGCTCATAGAGCCTAGGAGTAGCACCCGCTACTAATTTAACTATACTTTAGGGGGGTTGTGCAAGCCTTTTTGGGATTTGATCCAAAACACTGATTGGCTCCTTCCACATCTCCCCACGCCCCCACCCGTATTAGACATACTAGGGATATACTGAATGATACCCTCAGTGTCGCCTCCTCCCACATATCACATAACTTTACATTCCCGCCCAACCACGCCTCAGGACAACCGCACACCCACATACCACTATCCCTTATTCTTCCCATCCCCTACACGCCATAATCCCTCCCCTAGGCCAAGGCTGTGATGCTAAACCCACCCCACTACCCTCCCTTTTTAGCCTGCAATACTGTATGGAGCCAGAACACCGCTGGCGCTCATACATTTCTCAGCATGCTGTTATAGCATCCTTTTCTAAACCCTGGTGACCCGCATACTGGGCACCATCTCTAACACCACAAGCTTATCTTGGAAAACTACAGGTAACTTTTCTATACTATATTCCATTCTTACAATTGATTGGCACAATACTTTTCCTTGTCCTGCCCTACTCTGTTATTTACCAAGTTAGGTGCTACCTACTCACCTGCAGGTTACTGGAATAAACTCTGCCTTCCTCTACATACACACTTCTCATCCCAGCTTGGTTTTTGCAAGAAAGTAACCAGCAAAACCTTTCATCCTACAAAAGCCTTGCCTAGCATCTGGCTCCCCTAAATATATCTTATTTCTCCAGACCCAGCCTTTCAACAGTACAGTGCTTGTTGAACAGCCCATGCCCTTTGATAAAGCCTTCTTAGGTGAAACGCATCTGGGATAAACACCTACCACATAACGGTATTCAATCCCCACATATTAAAGCTGGGAAGGGACATGACCCTCATGAAATAAAGCTGGGAACCTATTGTGTATTATTGTAATAGTGTGTAATAGTGTATTATTTTCAGAACTGAAGCTTGCACTATATGTACGCAGGAAGTTGAACTGATTTGTATGAATAATTTTAACAGGTATGAATAAAATACTGAGTGACTTCAGGTGATGAGGCACTTTTTATTCTAATTTTTCTGAAAAATCCTCATTTGGTGCACGACCTGTTTTAGTGCATAACATATACGGTTGCCATAATCCTAAACAAAATTCGGCATCTCTCGGGATGTCCTGCTGTGTGAGATTCTGCCAGTAGCCCATTATACATGTTTCACCAGTGATCCCACACCGTAAACGTGACTCTCTAGGTTTCATTTGTCAGAGCATAGTAAATCTGGATGGGCAGAATCTTAGCAGCTGCTCCTGATCCGCAACACATCCCCTACATCCCTCTATGGTGGCGTGTGGCTGCCCCAGCCATTCAGTTATGGCAAGCATGGCCATATACAGACTAGATAGATGCAGGAGATGCCAGTGATGTCATGGGATTGCTGAAGAGGTATGTATATTGGTTGTGGAGCTATGTATATCCTAATTTATGTATGAATATCCTATGTGTAAAATGCCTCAATAGAAAATATTAAACAGGAATTACAAGTCAGTAAGTTAAAAGTGCTTTTAGTAGGGCAGAGTTTAGATAATAATAAAATACAAACAGTGAAAATACTAACACATACATAAAACACCCCTATATTAGTTAAAAAGGTGGGGCGGTGGCACATTACCTGTCACCATGGTGGGTGACCTTTCATTAGCCCCCTGCCCCAAAACCCATATCTCCAACAGCCATGGAGGATACAGAAAAGCCTGGTCCCCATCATCATGGGCCCGCTGGAGTGGAGTAAGATTATGCTGGTTCTAAGCACAAAACGTTTTGTATCACAGCACCCAGGCTACGCCCGAATTCTTGAGAGAATAGTTCATTAGGTAAAACCTAAAACCTCAATATCGCACCCATTTCTTCTTCAAAGTGCTTTGGGACAGTGCCAAGTCTAGTCCTATACAATGGGTAACACTTGGCTATACCCGATGCAATGACCCAAAAGAAAAAGGCAAAAGCTTACTTTTAGTGAAATTTCCAACTGTATATAGGAATACATGTCATTTATAAATTGGTATTTTATGGTTTATGGTGTTTTTTTTAAGAGGTTTGCATCTACTCTTCTTTAATATACACTAATTTAAGTGCCGTTAAAATGAGAGGGTTTTTTCTTTAAATTAAAACTAAATGTAAATGACTGCTGAATGTATTCACAATTTAAGAGGCAATATAACAGAGGACAAAGAAGTGGCTCTGAGACCCTGACACATTTATGTGGTTTGTTAAACAATAGCAGCCTTGATAAGTGGGGACAATAAAGATTTCAGTGTTGCAGAATAAACGCCCTTTACTGGAAGCATCCATAATGAGACCGCTGGGTTCAATGACTTCAATTTGAAAGAAAAAGGGCTGTGGCGCCCCCTGTCGAATGCTATAGAAACTACCAGAATTTGTCAGCTCTGACATCATACAATTGCTGGGGTATGAAGGGTCAGCCAGACAACGCCACTTCACATTTACATACAGTGACTTCTGTCTATAAGATTTACATCTCCACTACCACCCAGAGGGAAATTCATCACTAAAGCAAGCAAACATCACTAATTGAATTACTTTGAATGACTGAGGCGCTTCATTACATTTAACTTAAAAGCAGCCGACCAACCACCTGAACAATGCTTAACCCCCGCCCCTCTACTTGGCGAAAAGCCAGTTTAGAGCAAAAAAAACAAAAGCAAAAAACAACCCTAACAACCCTAAGTGCTAGCAAAGAGAAATGCTACTCTGCTTGTGCTCACTGTGCAGTAATTGTTTAAAGCCCTCTTTGAGAGATTCACTAGCAGCTGGGGGGGTGGGCTTTAAGGTAAGCCTTTTCTAACCCCCAAATCAAGCATATTGTTAAGGGAGGGGCATTATTGGTTTTTGACTGGACTTAAAGTGGTTAATAAAACAATTTTTAAGCCCCCCAGAAGCTGGTGCGATGCTCCCAGCTCGGCGGAGGCCTGGTTTGAAAAAAAAAAAAAAAAGGAGGGAGGGGGCTTTTCCACTGTCCTGTCGAGGCCACACCCACGGTTTGGCTTATCTCAAGATTGCTATATCATGTATATGAAGATGCTGGCCAGATCCCTGGCTTTCGTTTCAGGTACGTACTCCCACCTATCTGAACAGCTGGGAGTGGGAGTATGGCAGCTACAGGGATGCTGGGGATACTGAGGCCGGCAGTCAAATCAAGTCAAAGGGAGCTGCCAGTGCAGGGGAGCTTGTTGGCAACCCCAGGGGTTTAGCACATCCTGCTATAGGATGCCCTAGGGGAGTTTGATGCACTTTAAATAAGTGAGTGTGAGTGAAAACACCAGGAAAGCTGTGTATTCTTACCTGTCAGGCGTGTGTGTCCCATGTGCGGGCTCTCCTCCAATTAGAACAGATTGCCGGGTGCCGCTAGCCATTCAGAATGGATTGTGTCATCTGGCAATCTATTTTGCATGGATAGATGCTGGGTTCCTGCCACCATGAAATTCCCTTTAGCTGTGCATTCCGACCATACAGATAGGCCCCACCTTCATCAGCCGAGGTGTACCCCAAGGGAGCATCCCAATTTTAGTTGTCCCACATGTCTCTCCTCATGCAGTTTTAAAGTTCTGTAGCCTGCTTATAATTTCTGCTTTCCACTAGAGTAGACTGTGCGGTGTGTGACCGCCAGTAAGCAACCAGGTTCACCAGGTGGCAGTAAGACAGTGAACCCAACTCTTTCTTTTTAATCCAATATTATATAAAACACACCTGTGAAAGAAGGATTTAATGATAGGAGTTAAAAAGATGGTGGCTTGCTGCAGAACAGTGACGGTTGCTTGTGATAACATGCTAAAAGCAAATCATACGTCACACGTTCCTTCCCTGGCAACTATTTGGAAAGATTTCCCCCAAAGAGCTTGTTTGTGTGAGCTAAGAGGGTTATGTGCAAATTACTTGAAAGGAATTGACTATGTCAGTATGTAAAATGCTTTGCAGCTTGCTAAGTGAAAGGCAATTAAATCAGAAATAGTGTAATCTGAAGACATTAAGTTAAGAGCAGCCTGTGCAGTTCTGGGCTAAATGACATCATCCCATCACTGCAGGATTTATTTTATTTCTCCTTAGCAACAGACATTAGAAATGGCACGGGAGGATGGGACTTAAGGCCCTGTTGCACAATGACTCTTGTTGATTCCAGGAGCCGCACAGCTGCTGCAATCTGGCTAAAATTATGAACACTGCGTAATAAATCTGCCAGATTTGTTCAAAACAGACCCATCCATAGGCATGCTGGAAATCATTTGTTGCTCTAATTCTGGTCTCTGGGCTTAATGACATACTAGCAAATGAGAAAAGCAACACTGCTGGATGAAGGATTTCAGGAACATCTGTGTGTACTACTCAAAAAAAAAATAAAGTGGTTTGTCTTTGGCCACATAATAACAAATGAAGTGTAGTGTTGTGCGTCACAAGAGCAGATATAGTCTGCAACCAATTAACACTTAACTCAATGCTACCAATAATAATTTCTGTTGCTTTAGAAAAAGCTGCTGCTAGCAGGCAAGGCATGATTACCCACTGAAAGACGGATACTGAAAAGACTAAGGTGTGGATGAACAAAATAGAGGGATCACATCTGACTATTCACAAATAAACAAAAATAATTACACAATTGGCTTGATTACAGAAATATTTGAAATCGGTTGCCAAGCAGTAAATGACACACACAGATAACTGTGCTCATACCAAGGTACACTCCTAAAAATCCAGTGGTAAATTAACAAACTGCAGTGAATAGGGGTTGACCAAATCTGTGGGTCAAGTATGAAACTACAGCATACTAAGCTTACCAGAAGGGAGAAGCTCCCACTGGGGCAGATAGTCTAATGCTCCTATCCAGCAAAGTCATAGAGACTTCTTCTAGAATGGTCAGCTGAAGGAGTCTGGTGGTTCTATTGCTGATATCACCAAAACCAGGACCCTCACTACACTGACTAGTTATTTAATTTAGGGGCAATTCAATAAATTGTGAAATATGGAAAGAGCACTACCACATGTGGTAGAGCTTGATGGCTTATGTTGGGAGCTTCCTGCCTCAGTTGGAGATCTCGACATAATTATTTGAAATGCAAGTTAAAAGGTACTGCCCCTCTAGTCTTTTAAACTTGGGGTGCCACACAGTCAAACCCTGCTGATCCGCCATAGACTACTGTTTTTGGAATAAGGACAATGCACGCGTGCCTTGGCCCTGGTGTCCTGGCTCTGCATGCTCACTATGTTTTGCAGAATTCAACAGGAGCAGGGAAGCTCCTCTTGATTTTGTCCTGGAAAAGCTAATGCTTTTCCATTGGGAATATGATCCTGAGGGTACCTTCAATAGGTATGAAAGACCTTAGGAGCTAAAGCCAACAAACTGGAGATACTTTACCTCCACTGCAAAGCAGAAAAATCTTTAACCCTTTAAGTGCCAGCCTACCTGGAGTTTTTGTCACACTCTGTTGCCAGACCATTTTGCACTATTTTGCGCTCCCCATGTTCAAATGTGATTTTTGAAGGGATTTCCAGGGATTTCGCAGGAAAATTATATATTGTTTTTTTCAGCAGAGTCTGGGCTTTAACATGAAATGTCTTGTTTGTCATTGTTTAGGTGTATTCTCAATATTTTTGGGTGAAATATGTGCAAAAAAAAAAAAATATATATATATTTTTTACAATTTGTAGTTTTTTTTTGTAATAAAAAATGTAAGTTTGTCAATAAAATCTTATTGCGTGTGAAATCCCAATTTCTCTCGGTTACAGCGGTACCACATATGTATAGGTAGACACCCTTTCCTGCCCAGGAGACTCCCCCAAACTGAAACAGCGCTTTAGGGGATTTTCAGAAAAAATACAACTATGCTATGCAATATGCGCACCTTGCAGTTTTTCCAGAAAAACAACCCTTTACATTTGAAATACCCCCCACAAACTATATATTCTCTGGAAGAACACACCTCAGGCTTTCTAGGCGTACCAGGCTTGTTGATGTGGCCACAGTTTTCTGGAAGTAATCCCTCAATGGATTCTTTGGTTGCAAAGAGTTTCCCTAAAAAAAGGATAAAAAAGCAGAATCAAAGCCACATTTTCCTAAAAAAAACTATATACAAACAAGAAAAAACAAGTTTAATCTGAAAACGCAATATCCCCCGAACAGAACAACACCCAACATGCATTGCTACTGTCAAGGGAAGAGTTGCCAAACACCCCAAAGTAAAGCATGCGCGTAGCGGTAATTTTACTTGAAAATTTCAGCTCTGCAGACAAAGTGCGCACCTTGCGATTTTTCAACCAAAACAACCCTTTACATTTGGAATATCCCCCATAAACCATATATTCCCTGAAAGTACACACGTTAAGCTTTCTAAGCGTACCCAGTTTGTTCTAGTGGACTCATCTTTCTGGAATTATTACCTCAAAGAATTCTTTGTTTGCGCAGGGTTTCCCTAAAAAATTTAAAAAAAAGCTGAATAAAAACACCTTTTCCTAATATATAAATATGCAAACAAGAAAAAACAAGCTAAGTCTGAAAGCGCAAGGTCCCCCGAACAGAACAATACCCAACATGCAGAGGTACTATTAACCCTTTTAATTGCCAGCCTACTTGAGATTTTGTCACCCTCTGTTGACAGGCCATTTTTCCCCATTTTGCGCCATGTTTTGCGCCATTTTGCTGGAACTTTCAGGAAAATTATATATATTTTTTTTGCAGCAGAGTTTAGGCTTTAACATGAAATATCTTGTTTGTAAATTTTTTTTTTTTTACAATATTATTAAGTAAAATAAATAAATAAATAAAAATTTTTTTTAGAAAATTGACTCCTTTATTTTAAATAAAAAATGTATTTTATTAAGGAAAAGCATATTGCATGTGAAAGCCCCATTTCTACCGATTAGAACGGTACCACATATTTATCGGTAGCCCCCCGTTCCTGCCCAGGAGACCCCTCTAACTGAAACAAGTATTTTATAACATTCACAAAAAAAATACAACTACCATCCACACTACAAAGGGTTAAATCGAGAAAAAAAATGACATAGGGTCCCCCCTCCCAGGGGAGGGGGACCCCATTTTTTTTTTATTTTTAAGGGTTAAAAACCCTGACGTGGGGTCCCCCTTACCCAAAGTAACCAGCCCGGGACCAGCTATGCAGGGCTTGTAGGAACAGGGCGCAGGGGCCAGCTTTTGTGGCCCCTGGCCCTGCAGGCTACAAGCCCGCATAGCCCGTGGGCCCGGGCTCTTCTGCCCCCCCCCTGGCCTTTGGGGAGGCAGGTAATGGGGGTGCAGGGGGTTAATGGCAAGTCACCCGCTAGCGCAGGTGACTTGCCATCCCCCCAGCCTTGTGAACTGGTATAGGGGTCATGGACCCCTTACCAGTTCACAAGGGGTTAAAAGTAAATAATCACACAGACACAAGCAGAGAAAAAAATATTTTATTAATTCTTTTTTTTTTTTTTTACACTGTACTCACCTCCCATCCATCCTGGAGCACTCTGTCCCTCGGCGATCACTGGCTTCTGCTCACTTGCTAGAAGCCTTTTATAGCTGCTGGATGACAGAACACAAAGGGTTAATCAAAAAAAAAATGACATAGGGTCCCCCCTCCCAGGGTACCCAGCCCGGGACCAGCTATGGGGGCTTGTAGGCACAGAGTGAGGGGGCCAGCTTTTGTGGCCCCCCCACCCTGCAGCCTACGAGCCCACATAGCTTATGTGGGCCCGGGCTCTTCTGCCCCCCCCTGGCCTTTGGGGAGGCAGGTAATGGGGGTGCCAGGGGTTAATGGCAAGCCACCCGCTAGCGCAGGTGGCTTGCCATCCCCCCAGCCTTGTGAACTGGTATAGGGGTCATGGACCCCTTACCAGTTCACAAGGGGTTAAAAGTAAAAAATGACACTGACACAGAGAAAAAAAATCTTTTTTTTTTTTTTTACTGTACTCACCTCCGATCCGGCGTCCCTCGCCGCTGTCCTGCGCCGATCATCTCACTGACAGATGCCGGTGGTGATCGGCGCAGGGCGGGTGACAGGCGAGGGGGCTCCGATCGGAGCCTCCTCACCTGACATCCGCCCTGCTCCGATCACCACCGGCATCTGACAGATGCCGGAGCTCGGAGGGGGTATAGGAGGAGCGGGATGACGTCATCCCGCTCCTCCCACAATGGGCGGAGCTAAGCGGCGGCGGCCATCGCCGCCATTACAAGAGGTGAGGACCCGGAAGAGGGTCCTCACCCGAAGACTGCGCAGCCCAGGGGGGGGGGGGATCGGACCCCTCCCTGGTGAAGAGGAGACCCGGACAGAAGGCTCGGGCGCGGAGGTGAGTAAATGACTCATAAAATATATTTTTTTTTTTTTACAACGGCGATGTCGGCGCTGGAAACGGGGGGGGGGGGCGGCTGGTTTCGGGCCCCCCCCCGAAGACGGAGGACGACGGGGGGGTGATCGGATGCCCCCTCCAGGAAGAGGGGACCCCAAGCTTCACAGGGATACCAGAGGTAAGTGTTTTTTTTTTCTATCTTTTTAACTGTTTGGGGGAAATGCCAGGCACGTAGTTTCTACGTGCTTGGCATTAACGGTAGGAGAAGCAACCACGTAGAAACTACATGCTTGGCATTTAAAGGGTTAAAGTACCAGAAATATTAAAATATTAAAATAAGCCTTAACATCCACTCGCCAAATACTCCAAAAAGGCTACAACAGACTTCTTTTCTAAAATCCTAGTAAACCTTAGTAATTGCTCCTCCTCCTAAGAAACCCAGTGCTTAGATAATAAAGGGACTGTATCATCTCTCAGTGTTAATTTTTACAGAAATCCAATTCTTGTTAGAAATTATGTGGTTATGAAAGAGCAGTCATAATTTTTATGCAATAATATGAATGGACAAGTTAGTCTATGGCTTAAAGTAAATGTCCACCAAAATAAAAAAAAAACAAAAAGCGATCACTTTATGTCTCCCAGAGTGGATCGGTCTGACTCCACAGGTGAGAGATGGGGTTTTGGATCCTTTTTTTTTTATTGGATGGATACTAACTGTCACACTCCAATATGCTTCTTGAAAAAGATGTCTGATCCTCAGAGATGATCTTTGCCTCGAAGGGAACAGGAACTGTCCTAGCAATGCTATAGCTGGATTAGGTAAAGAGATATATTACATTTTGCGAATATGCCTGGACTGCACTGAAAGGCCTGCTATCAAGTCAAGGCCAAATTCTGCAAAAATTTTGGACCAGTCATAGAAATACATGAAGGTTTCTGCTAGTTATCTACGAAAGAGGTTGGGTGACTTAGAGGTTGAGCAGAGTGGTCTCTGTTGGCTGCAGGTCTGTGCTCTGTAGCAAGATCACCCATGAGAAATATCTGCCTGGGCAGACATGATGCCAGGTCTAAAGTAAAACTTAAGACAACATTGATTGAGACAGTAAGTCTTTGTCCTGGGGCAGAAAAAAGACAATTCTGTGAGTACTCACCTGTAGAATTGCTTTTACTATGCATGGCACGGCCTGCTTCCAGAAGTCCTTACATATGGGTTATTCCGACACAAGGTGGCGCAGTGTACTGCAGAAGAGTTGTGGCTCCTCCCGGTACCGGAACAAAATCACCATAGACTTATCCAGTGTTGACAAGCAATTATTCAAGAAACCGGGAGATAATAAAAGTAAAAAAGGTAACAAACCCCAACTAACTTAGAACAATCACCATAAAGAGGCAACCAAGAATAACGATAACAAGGGTGGGGTGAAGCAGGCCATGCCATGCATAGTAAAAGCAATTCTACAGGTGAGTACTCACAGAATTGTCTTTTTCCTATTGCATGGCACTGCCTGCTTCCAGAAGTCCTTACGTATGGGACGTCCAACAGCAGTGTCCATAAGGTAGGGTGGGATCCCCAAAGAGTAAAAACAGGCAGTTCAAACCACTACCGCCTGAAGTATCTTGCAGCCAAAAGCAGCATTAGCTGAGGCCTTAACATCAACCTTGAAAAACTTGGAAAAAGTATGAACAGAAGACCAAGTTGCGGCCTTACAAACTTGTTCAACAGAAGCTTGGTGCTGAAAAGCCCAAGACGCACCAATAGCATGAGTGGAATGAGCAGTAACCCTAAAAGGAGGAACCTTCCCCCTGGCAGAATAGGCCTGCTCCACCGCCTGACGGATCCACTTGCTGATAGTGGATTTAGCCGAAGGCAAACCCTTCCTAGGTCCAGCAGGAAGAACAAAAAGAGCGTCAAATTTCCTGAAAGACTCAGTAGCAACCAAATAAACCTTCAGAGCCCTGACAACATCCAGAGAGTGAAGGGTCCTCTCCTTGGAATTAGCAGGGTTAGGACACAAAAAAGGCAAAACAATTTCCTGATTAAGATGAAAAGCAGACACAACCTTAGGCAAGAAATCCGGCTTAAGCCGGAACACCACCTTATCCTGATGCCGCTCAAAATAAGGATAAGGTGGTTTGATGGAAAGCGCCGCCAGCTCAGCTCATATCCTGTAGTAGATAAAGGACGAGGACTTCTTCCTAGCCCTAATCATGGTATCAACAACAGAAGACTTCCAAAACCCCCCCCAACCGGTCAGACTGGCATCCGTGGTGACAGTCTCCCAGCACGTGGGCAGAAAGGTCCTGCCCACTAGAAGGTTCCCCGAGTCCAGCCACCACGAGAGGGACTTCCTGGCCAGAGGGGACAGAACAAATTCCTGATCCAGGGACACAGGGTCCCGATCCCAAACTGACAAGAGGTGCAACTGAATGTGAAATTGAGCAAAGGGGATGAAAGGATGGGGACACAAGAGCAGAGTCCATGCCTGCTTCTGAAGGCCCTCCACTTTCTGCTGAGGCAGGAATACCTTGATCTGAGAGGTATCCAGAGTCATGCCCAGAAAGGACCTCACCAAAGACGGAGACAGTGAAGACTTGGGATAGTTGATCACCCAGCCGAAGGACTCGAGAATGGAGGTCACCACCAGAGTATTCTTCTCGGCCTGATGAAGAGACTGAGCTGCAATCAGAATGTCGTCCAGGTAAGGGAGGATGCGAATGCCCTGATTCCGCAGCAGAGCCATCACGCCCGCCAGCACCTTGGTGAACACCCGAGGCGCCGAGGTGATATCGAACGGTAAAGCCACAAGCTGGTAATGCTGATCCTCTAGAGCGAACCTGAGAAATCTCTGATGACCTGGAAAGATTGGCACGTGAACGTAGGCATCTTTGATGTCCACGGATGTCATGAAGTCGCCCGGGTGCAGGGTACTGACAGGAGCGTTCTCCATGCGAAAGTGCTTGAACTTGACAAACTTGTTGAGACCCTTCAAGTCCAGGATGGGCCTCAGGGACCCGTCTTTTTTGGGGACCGTGAACAGATTGGAGTAGAATCCTCGACCCCGTTCCTGGGAAGACACCAGGCAAATGACTCCTGACTTCAACAGCCGTTGAACCATAAGGCGCAAACCCTGAGCTGACAGAGGGTTTTGAGACATCCGGGATCTGATGAATCTTGGGGGCGGCCAGGCTGCAAACTCTATCTTGCAACCGGAGGACATCACCTCCTGAATCCACCACGTGAGCAAAGAGCCGAAGCCGTCCCCCCGCCGGATAGGTGAACGGGAGCGTCCACCTCAGGGGGACATGACCATCGCTTGACCAGGTCGGCAGGAAAAGGGGTACCTCTTATCCAACACCTTGGGCACCGCGGGTAATCTACTAGGACGTTCCCACTCCTTGAGCACCATATTAGTGAAATGGCTCTGCTCAGGGAACTCCATACGCTGTTAATCAGGAAGAAAGAGCTCACCCTGCTTCCTCTTAGCCACCTCAGGGGGGACAATGTGCAAGATTTCAAAAATGTGAGCCAACAGGCTATCAGTTTCCTCAGGGAACCATGAGTCCTCCCCAGACGCAGACCCAGGGTCACTGTCGTAACCCTCCTGCTGGTCCTCAGAGGAGTCAGAGTCCTGGAAGAGTTCCCCCTCCTCTAGGGGGTAAAGGCCACCAAAAGCATCAAGTCCCTCCTCAGGAAAGGGGGATGGCACGGGAGCCAGGTGCTGCTTCTTGCCAGAGGCCTTACGTGGAACAGGCCTGGCAAGCTGCCTTACAATGCTGGCCACACGCAGTGCCAGCTCAGACTGTGACCCCCCGCTAGTATCCCCCTCACTGGGGGCTAAATGCAGGCGGGGAGGGGTAGGCGACGCTGAAGGGGGTGCAGAGCTGGGAAGCGAAGTGGGTAGCCCAGCCTGGGCCGCAACGATACCCTGGGCGCACGGCACGCACACCGCGGCACTGTTACTCAGAGGGGATGCCCCACACATGGCACACAGCCGGGATTGCCCCAAAGGACCCCCAAGCACGCTATCCCCAGAAGCCTCCTTATGGTGATTAACACAGGCGCAATAGGCCAGCACAGGGTAAGGGCTAATAAAATCCACCCGGGATGCCCCCCCAAGGGATGCCCCCAGAAGCCAATAAGGGAAGATGAGGGAGGGTAAGGGGTAGGACTGGGAGAAACCACAACCCACAGTTGTCCCACCTGAAAGACATAAGTAAAGACACATAAGCTTCCCACAGCATATGCCCCAAGGAAACCAAAAAAACCCAGAAGGGGACTCATGGACCAAGCAGGCCAAAGGCACCATCCGCCAGACCACAGGAGGAAGCGACAAACAGCCAAATCACCGCCGCAGCTCCGGAAGGAATAAGGGCCCCAGACGCGCAGCAGAAGCAAAATGGCGCCGGCAGAGGAACCTTGAGGGGCGGGCCGCGGGAGGACGACGCGATACGCGTCATCCCCCGCCCCCCTGAAGAGCGCGAAAAACGGCGCTCATGTGACCGTGCCGGCGTCATCACAGCAAAAAAAGCTTCACAGTTATAGTGGCGTTATGGCCGAGCGTAGTACAAAGCGGCGGTGGCGGGGAAAACAGTTAAAAAACAGAATAAAAAACAGTTAAAAGCACTCCCGGCTACCACCCGCCCTCCCCCCCGAACACACGTCGGGGAGGGGGGAGGAGAGCGAACAGGCAGCGGCGAGAACCCAGGCCAGGGATGGGGGGACCCCAAAACACCAGTACAAGTCACATAGTCCCCAAAACACTCACTCCCTCAGAGGCTAGGACAGGAACTCCACATCCCTAGTAGGCTCACCATAAAGCCTATGGCCGGCTACCCTTTGTGGTACAGGGTCTGCAGCTTGGAGCAGCGCTACTTGAGCACTTGACCCTAGTGCTCCTCTACCTTCACCCCTGATCCGTCAGCCGAGGCTGGGAGGCACAGAGGGTCAGGAAACGGGTGGAAATAGCCATGCAGGGCGCAGGCTTGGTTGTCCCGCTCACCTGCGCAATAGCAAGTCATCTTCTAACTTCGCAGAATCACTGCAGTGAGAACACTGGATAAGTCTATGGTGATTCCGTTTTTATATGGTACCGGGAGGAGCCACAACTCTTCTGCAGTACACTGCGCCACCTTGAAACATTCTTAATCATAAAAGGTTCACCATATAAAGGATCCAGAATACAAAAGGGCGGGATGAAGCGGGGTGTGTGACATACTTATAATACCCATTTTAAAGGTGAGTAATAACAAAATGGTATTATTCCAAGTATGTCACACACCCCGCTTCCACTATTCATGACATATGGGACATCCAATAGCAGTGTCCGTCATGGGTGGGGGTCCAAATACAGCAAAAAAATGCACCAATTTAAACCACTGCAGCTTGCAGAACCTTGTGGCCAAAAACAGCATCCGCTGAGGCCCGCACATCAACCTTATAAAACTTTGAAAAAGTATGAACGGAAGACCAAGTAGCAGCTTTAAAAACTTGTTCAACAGAGGCCTGGTGCTGAAAATCCCAGGAAGCCCCAACAGCACGAGTAGAATGAGCAGTGATCTTAAAAGGAGGAGCCCTCCCCTTAGCAGAATAGGCCCCAACAATGGCCTGGCGTATCCATTTACTAATGGTAGACTTGGCGGGCGCCAAACCTTTTCTGGGCCCAGAAGGCACCACGAACAAGGCATCCGTCTTACGAAAAGGAGAAGTAGCAACCAAATAGTACTTCACACAATGAACCCCATCCAAAGAGTGCAAAACCCTCTCCTTGTCATTGCTAGGCTTAGGACACAAGGAAGGGAGAACTACATCTTGATTGAGATGGAAGTCAGAAACTACCTTAGGAAGGAAATCTGGTTTAAAGCGAAAAACCTCAAAGTAAGGGGCCTGAATAGACAGGTAATAGTGTCGTCCATAGCCGACAAAACAAAATTCATGAACAATTCACACCTCTTAAGGGCTGTGAATTCAACGCTGTCCGGGTTGAGCTGGGACCCATTTAACATGTCCCTGATCTCCGACCTGGTAGCCACAGCCACGAGTGCCGATGCACAGACAGGCCGCAAGGCTGAACCCACACTGGCAAAGGCATGGCAAGCCATCTGATCAATGCGCCTGTCCTCGCCATCCTTAAGGGTAGTGGCGTCAGGAGTATTTACAACGGAGGTGTAGGACAGTCCTAAGATGGGCGCATCAACCTCGGGCGGGGAAGACCAGCGCTTCACAGCGTCCACCGGAAAGAGATACTTTCTATCTATCCAATCCCTGAGGAACACCATGAAGGCGACTCGGCTTCTCCCATTCTTTAAGAATCATGCTGTCAAAATGATCCTGATTTGGAAACTCCAAGCGGGGCTTAAAGAACACAAAGAATTCCCCCTTCTTCGGAGGGGCCTCCACTGGTGGGGAAATACCCAGAACCTCTGAGAGATGGGTCAGGAACCTGGGAGTATCCACAGCATCCCCCAGCCCCTGCCCGGCATCCGAATCAAAGAACTGCAGTTCCTCAGTCTCGGATTCCTCGAGCGGGGAATAATCAGCCCAGTCAGGGGAGTCATAATCATCAAAATCAATTACCAGCGTAGCCGGTGACAGATGCCTTTTCTTAGCAGGGGCCTTTTTGCCCACTGAGCTAGAAATAATTTTCTCGAGGTTGGCCAGCCTAGCACATACATTCGAGTGCGACTCCCCACTGATGACAGTGTCACTTGGGGTACGGATGATGCGGGGAGGGGTAGGAGATGAGGCGGGAGGCACGGACCCAGACGCCTGGGATCCCGACTGCCGCGTAATGGCCTGTTGTGCACATGGTATGCAAATTAGTACATTCTCCCCCGTAAGGGGTACCCCACAACCCACACATAGCCGGGATTGCCCCGAAGGGAGCCCAAGCCCGGTATCCTGTGGAGCCTCCATATGGTGATTTTAGGGCAGTCGCAATGACCAGAGGGAATTATGCTGGTAAGCAACCCGGGATGCCCCTTTAAGTCCCGAGTGGGAGTGGCCATAAACACATGCACACACACACACAACAGTGAAATAATACATGTCATCAGAAACAACAATAGCAGGGAGGCCAGCGCTGCCCCAAGCGGCGACTGATGCATAATGGCCAAGTATAGCAGGAAGAGGGGGGAGCCCAGCAGGGCACTCACCCACTGCAGAAATGGTGACCTATTCAGCCAGCAGCGCCTGAGAGGGAGAGAGAAAGGGAGAAGAAGGGGCGGGCCAGTGCCCGGCCTCGCCCCCTTCCCTCTGAGTCCTGTAATGCGGTTCCCAGCAATAGGATGGGTCCTCAATGGCGCCAACAGAAGGCGGTGGGCCGCGGAAACGCACACACACACATATATACAGTAAAAAAAAAAGAGGAATAATGCCACCCCCCCCCGCTGGAGGGTAACAGAGGGGACCCGGAAGGGGGAGAATCCCTCACCAAAAGGGTGTAAGGGAATTAAATAGGGACAGGGCATCCCAAACTGGGACCACCAACCCGGATGCCGTCTACCCCCTTGTATGGGGTCTCACGGGGGAGCATGGCTCCCTAAACACCTATTAGGTGAAGGCTACCATCACTCGGACCTGGGAGGCTAGAAATGGCTTAATGCATAAAGGTCCGAGCAGAAATAATACAATTCTGTGAAATACTCACCTGTAGAATTGGTATTATAAGTATACAGTACGTCCTGCTCCAGATATAATACTTACACTTGGGTTATCCTCCGCCAGATGGCGCTGCACTGCAGACATGCAAAAAAACAGGCTCCTCCCGGCCCTTCAATTACCCAGGGACCTCCCACAAACCCCAGCATTGAAAAGTAGTGAACAGGAAGCCGGGAGAATTAAACCACCCAGAAACTGGCAACAATAACAAGATAACAATCACCATACAGGGGATCCAGAATAATGCAACAACAGGGTGGGGTGGAGCAGGACGTACTGTATACTTATAATACCAATTCTACAGCTGAGTATTTCACAGAATTGTATTATTCTTAGTATACAGCACGTCCTGCTCCAGATATAATACTTACACTTGGGACATCCAATAGCAGTGTCCATAAAGTAGGGTGGGATCCCCCAACAAAAAAGGTGACAACAGGCAGTTTAAACTACTACCGCTTGCAAAACCTTAAGGCCAAAAGCAGCATCTGCTGAGGCCCTAACACCAACCTTGTAAAACTTCGAAAAGGTATGAACAGAAGACCAAGTAGCGGCCTTGCAACCGAAGCCTGGTGCTGGAAGGCCCAAGAGGCCCCAATAGCACGAGTAGAATGAGCAGTAAGGCAGAAGGGAGGGCTCTTCCCCTTAGCAGAATAGGCCTGAATCACAGCCTGGCGAATCCATTTGCTAATAGTAGACTTGGCCGGAGCCAAACCCTTCCTAGGACCAGAGGGGACCACAAAAAGAGCATCAGTCTTCCTGAAGGCCGCAGTGACTACCAGGTAATACTTCAGACACCTGACCACATCCAAGGAATGCAGAACCCTTTCCTTAGCGTTGCTAGGATTAGGACACAATGAAGGAAGAACAATATCCTGATTCAAGTGAAAGGCAGACACCACCTTAGGCAGAAAGTCTGGCTTAAAGCGGAACACCACCTTGTCCTGGTGTCTCTCGTAGTATGGGGGCTGAATAGACAACGCCGCCAGCTCCGAAACACGCCTGAAGTGATAGAAAAACCAGAAAAACCACTTTGAGGGTAAGTACAGCCAAAGCAGCATCCTGAATAGGCTCAAAGGGAGCACCCTGCAAGGCAGACAAAACCAGGTTCAAGTCCCAAACAGGAACCGTAGGCTTACGTGGGGGACGCACGTGAATGACCCCCTGAAAGAAGGTCTTAACCAAGTGATGCTGAGCAAAGGACTTCTGAAAGAAAACAGACAGGGCAGAAACCTGACCCTTCAGAGTACTGAGCTTTAAACCCAACTCTAATCCATGTTGTAAAAATTCTAGAATCCTAGGGATGAAGAACTCCCTGCAGGGAAGAGACCTGGACTCACACCAGTCTATGTAGGAACGCCATACTCTGTAATAGATGGCAGAAGAAGTTTTCTTCCTAGCCTGTACCATGGTATCCACCACTGAGGCAGACAAGCCTTTCTCCATCAAGATGGAGGTTTCAGCAGCCAAGCCGTCAAAACCAGTTTGTAAATTGGGATGGCGTAAGGAGCCCTGAGTGAGTAGATCTGGCGCCTCTGGCAGGACGTACTGATCTACTGCCATTTGTACCACGTCTGTGAACCACACCCTTCTTGGCTACCTTGGGGCCACTAGAATCACTGGCACCTTTTCCAGGGCAATCTTGCGCAGAACCATGCCCAGCAGGGGGAACGGGGGAAATACATACAGGAGGCGAAATTTCTTCCAGGACAGCGACAGAGCGTCCGTGGCCACGGCCAGAGGATCCTGAGACAGGGAGACAAAGGCCGGGAGCTTGCGATTGTGACGGGATGCAAACAGATCCACATCCGGTAGACTCCAACGGTGACACAGGGACTGGAACGCCCTGTTGCAGAGGGACCACTCCCCCTGACGGGAAGTCCCCCTGCTCAGAGAGTCTGCTAGGAGACTCTCCACCCCCGGGATGTAAACAGCCGAAATGCATTGAACATTGACCTCCGCCCATGTCAGAATCCGCGACACTTCCTGGAGGGCACCCTTGCTCCGAGTCCCTCCCTGATGATTGATGTAGGCAACCGCCGTCCTGTTGTCTGAGCGCACCTGAACAGACAGCCCCTGCAGGTGATCGGTCAACTGCTCCAGAACCAACCTGACCGCCCGTAGTTCCAGAATGTTGATGGGTAAATGGGCCTCCTGAGGGCCCCACTTGCCCTGGAACCTCAGCGACTTCCAGAATCTCCCCCAACCTGACAGACTGGCATCCGTGGTGACCGTCTCCCAGGAGGGGGCTAGAAAGGACCTGCCCTTTAGCAAATTCTTGTGGTCCAGCCACCACGAGAGGGACCTTATGACCAACGGGGGAAGCACACAAAACCTGTCCAGGGACGCAGGATCCTTGTCCCATACCAAGAGGAGGTGAAGCTGCAGAGGCCTCGAATGGAACTAAGCAAAGGGCACCGCCTCGAAGCTCGCCACCATCAGACCCACCAGCTGCATTCCCTGCCTGAGTGAGAGCTGGGGGCACGAGAGCAGGGACCGCACCTGCGCAGTCAGGGCTTCCACCTTCTGTTGGGGAAGGAATATAATAGTACTGAACCGTATCCAGAATCATCCCCAGGAATGGGGTCACCGACGAAGGGGACAGAGAAGACTTGGGGTGATTGATCACCCAGCTGAAGGACTCCAAGGTGGACACCACCCACTGAGTGTCCAGCTCCGCCTGCTGTAGGGGCCATGAGGCGATGAGGATGTCGTCCAGGTAGGGCAGCACTCGAATGCCCCCTGACCTTAACAAGGACATCACTCCCGCCAGTACCTTGGTGAACACTCTGGGAGCTGAAGTGAGGCCAAATGGTAGGGCCACGAACGGATAATGTTGATCTTTCAACGCGAATCTGAGAAACCTTTTATGTCCCGGGAAACACAGGGATGTGAAGGTAAGCATCTTTGATGTCCACAGTCGTCATAAAATCCCCTGGGCGCAGACAGCCAACGGCCGAGCGCAGAGTTTCCATGCGAAAGCGCTTGTGTTTGACAAATTTGTTGAGGATCTTTAAATCCAGAATGGGCCTGACTGACCCATCTCTTTTGGGTACTGTGAACAGGTTGGAGTAGAACCCTTATCCCAATTCTCTCAAGGGAACCTGGCAAATAACTCCCAGATCCAGAAGGTCTTGCACTGCCTGCATCAGGACCTGAGCCAATACCGGGTCCTGGGGGATCCGGGACCTGATGAATCTTGAGGGGGGCCGCACAGCAAACTCTATTTTGTAGCCAGAGGTAACTACCTCCTGAATCCACTGGTCCGAGACTTGGTGCCTCCAGACGTGCGCGTAGTGCTGTAGCCGTCCCCCCACCCTGGCGGGCGAGGGCGCCCCATCATGCCTGAGGGGTCTTGGGGGGGGCTTTGGGTTTGGTCTCCCAGGAGGAGCCGGGGCGTCGCCCCCTGCTCTTATGCCAGGAGTCTGCACGAGCCCCCGCGAAGGACACCCCTTTCCCCTGCTTAACACCTCTGTAGGGGGCTGAAAGGGGGCCCTGGTTCCGAAAGGGCCGAGGCTGCCGCCTGCGCTGTGGTAACTTACCTCCTTTAGCAAAGAGGTCTAGGCGGTCCCCAAACAGGCGCAGGCCCTTAAATGGAAGCCCAGTAAGGGCTTTCTTAGCAGCATTGTCAGCCGCCCACTGGCACAGCCATACCGCGCGGCGTATAGCCACTGCCAAGGCGGAAGATCTGGCACACAGCCTAATAGCATCATCCGATGCAGACAGGATAAAGTTCACAAACACATCACAATTAGACAGTGCATTAACAGCATCAGTAGGCAACTCGTCTGGGCCGTCAAGGGCATTCCTGACCATGGCCCTGAGCGCCACAGCAGTAACGGCCAAGGCGCAAACTGGGCGCAGCGCCGCCCCACCAAATGCAAAGGCATAGCATGCCAATTGGTTAATGCGCCGGTCCTCAGAATCCCGCCGTGTAGTAGTATCGGGGGGAATGCATAATAGAGGTGTTAGACAGCCCTAAAACAGGAGCATCGACCTCGGGGGGTGATGACCAGCACTTGACCATATCAGCAGGAAATGGATACTTCCTGTCCAAACTCTTAGGGATCCCGGGAAGTCTACTGGAATGTTCCCATTCTTTCAACACGAGGTTATTGAAATGGGTTTGTTCAGGAAATTCCAATCGAGCCTTAGCAGTATGAAATAGCTCACCCCTTTGCCTAGGAGCCGCAACAGGGGGAGGGATGGACAAAACTTCAAAAATGTGAAGCAGTAGTTTGTCAGTATCATCCGGGGTCCAGTGGTCAGAACCGGAATAGTCATGACCCCTTGCCTTCTCATCAGAAGATTCTGAGTCAGAGAATAGCTCCCCTTCGTCCGAAGGGGTATGGCCATAAAAATGTGAAAACTCCTCAGACTCCGTAGGGAAGGGAGCCGAATCAGGGATTATGTGCCGCTTTTTAGCAGTGGCCTTGCGCGCTAGCGAACTAGCAAGCAATTTCTCAACACTGGCCAGTCTAGTAGCCACATCAGGATGAGAATCCCCGCTTGTATTGGGGGTTAGACTCAGGCTTGGGGGAGTAGGTGAAGTGAGGCGAGGTGCAGGCCCAGCCACAGGAGGGGCGGGAAGTACCATTAGCGCCTGCTGTGCACAAGGGACGCAGACCCGTGCATTGTCACCGCTGATAGGTGAGACCCCACAAGCTACACACAGACGGGCTTGTCCCGAGGGAACCCCGTTCACAATATCCTGGGATGCCTCCATATGGTGATTAATAGGCACAATAGGCCAGTAGGGATTGACGCTATAAGCTACCCTGGATGACCCAAAGACCCGCAGGGAAGTGGGAGTAATTATCCTAGGTCCACTGGTAATTAAACCGGGCCGGGAGAAGCCACTGGATTTGATCGTCTGAAAGACATAATGGGAATAGGGATGTCAGAGCCACGCGCAGTGAACGAAAAGGAAGAAAAGCTTGCCCACGAGGGCACTTACCGACCTGGGGAGGAGGAGGGCCGCTACACATGTGCTCGTGACCAGCAACAAAAGGCGGCAAGAACCTCGAAGGGCGGGCCAGAGCTGCTGTGACGCGGAGCGCGCCAAACCGGGTCCGCGCCCCCCCCCCCCCCGAAGAGTGCGAAGCTCTGAGATAGTTTCAAAGTTGTCAGAAGAGCGAAGTGTATGGCACACTTAGAAAAAAAGATTCGCCAATGAAGACGTAGCAGCGTCTGAGGCAACGCCGCCGCTCATCGTAGCACATTCAACAAGGGAAGGAGTGCACGTGGCGGCGACAGATGAATAATAAAAAATTTTAACAGCGCGGCACTGACAACAGGAATACCAGTCAAAGACAGTACTAAGGCCATAAGCGTGTAAGCATACACTGAGACCACAACACACCCCCCCCTTTCTTTCCCCCCGGACTACGGGGGGAACGAGGGAGGATGGCGACCCTTTGTACAGGGCCCACAGCTACACGGGGCATGGGGCAATGGCGCGGGAGGGGCATCCTCTAGAGGCTCACCATCAGCCTAAACCGCCTACCCTTTGGTGGGGGACTGCAGTGGAGCATGGTTCCATAAGCACACAAGGTGCTGCCTACCTTCACCTGACCGACGCAGCCCGAGCTGGGAGGCACATCACAGGGAGGACAGGTGGGAATAGTCCAACAGGGCCGCAGGCTTTGATAGCCCCACTCACCTGCGAAAGAGTGATACATCATGTCTTCGCAGTCAGCACTGCAGAGAAATCTGGGGATTGTGGGAGGTCCCTGGGTATTTGAAGGGCCGGGAGGAGCCTGTTTTTTTGCATGTCTGCAGTGCAGCGCCATCTGGCGGAGGATAACCCAAGTGTAAGTATTATATCTGGAGCAGGACGTACTGTATACTAAGAATAGAGCACAACATGGCCGGGTGTAAACCCGGCTTACCTGCAAGGAAGAGCAACATACATCTTCTGACTTGCTCGCCATCCTGCAGAGAAGGAACTGGGGAATGTGTGGGAGGTCCCAGGTATTTATGGACCTGGAGGGGCTTCTTTTTTGCTTTCATCTCTGCAGAAGTTCGCCCTCTACTGGACCATAACCCATATGTCATGAATAGTGGAAGCGGGGTGTGTGACATACTTGGAATAGAAAGAGGCTCGCTCACCAGTTAGATAATGCAGGGTGCACTGCAACCCAGCCTCCCAACTGAACCAAAGTTTAAACATCCAGGTAGTACTCCTTAAAACTTTCCCTTTAGTTATGCGAGTAAAAGGAGGTCAAGTACAAAAATAGATGCCTTTGCAGGATAAGATCAAGTTTGGACTTTGGATTTTGTCCTGGGGCAGAGAGGCATCCATTTATGCAGGTGCACAGGGCACCCCGTGAACGAAATCTCTTGCAACAGAAGGTAAAGCAGTCAGCCAGCAATGGCTCATTTCAATATCCACTAGGAATTAAACAAAAGATTAAAAAAACAGAGCTTGCAACTTATTTATCCTTTTATGGGATACTACTATGCAGGGATAGTCCTGAGGACAATGCCTATAGTTCCACCTGTCAAGAAGATATACAAGATATACATGAACTTCAGTGTGAGGCTGTGTTGCCTTGTAAATGACCTCTGTTCAATAATAATACTTTTACATTTTAACATGTAGCCACTGAATATGTCATATACCCTTGAACTTCCTAAAACACCCACCTGTATACTATAAGTGCACAAGTAGCCGGGGAAAGCACCAAACTGACAAAAAGGTATCTTACACATTTACATGACAACAATTTACATGTTCTCGGCACGTCTATAAAGTATTCAAGTTCCATCTTGTCTGGAAAGGATATACATACCAAACACGTCATTATCGTCACATTCTGCTGCTGAGCACTCAGGCTTTTTTTCTTCAACTACACGATGATCAGCATTCTGAAACACAAATGAATAAATAGACACTTCATTTTCTTTATCATCATTTGTCGTCATTTGTTTCAAGTACGAGTCTCTTATGTAGTAAACTAAGAAATTGCTATTTCTTCTACAGGCGAAGTGGGGAAGAGCGTAAAATATTTTTGCTATACAAAATAGTGGACCAACCACATCCTAAGGAAGGTTAAATTTAAAAAAAATGCATACAACGAGTGAGTGATAGCAAATACCATCACTTGCTAAGAATCAGTGGCCTATTGACATCAACTTTTCATGTGGTGGTTCTGTATAGGTTCAAAATAAACAATAGACACTCACCTACAGTCCCGTGCAGCTGATTTGCAATATGCCAGTAGTCTAAAACTCACCACCATCTGTGTTCTCATCCCCGCAATCCCAGAGCCGAGTGTACATCGCCTCGCATCAGTCACAGTGACTGGCCATGTGCGCTCCATTCATTACAATGGAGGGGGTGTGCCAGTCCTCAGCAAGCCTCCTCCACTAAAATGAATGGAGCAGGTGTGGCCAGTTGCAGTCATTGATGCCAGGAGATAGCAAGGAGGCAGCAAGGCGAACATGGGCTGTGGTCATGAGTGGGGAAGGATCTCCGTCGAACTCCTGGAAAAATGCCAATCAGAAGCGCAGGACTGTAATTAAGAATGCATTGTTTATTGCGTTTGCCCATAGAATGAATGCAACACAAGGAATGAACTCCACCACTTTAAAAAGGAACAAGTGCCTTAGTGCCTTTAGACTTATGCTGATTTCCTCAACCCCTGTGTGAAACCCTGGGATCATATTCAGCAATCCCACAGCGAACGGGACTTCTCCCAGATACCTTCACCTGAGGCACATTTCTGCGCATTCCTGAATGGTGGGTGTGCAGGGCATACTCCATTCATGTTTCTTAGCCCATCTGATGTCAGGCTAAGGAGTGAATGGAGCACATGCACCGATTGGCCCACAGAACATTCCATATCGAGAATGTTCTGTGGGATAGCTGGAAAGTGAGTTTTTACTGTCAATCTTGGGGGTTTCACTCAGCGGGGTATCTTAAATTCAGATACCCCCATGGACAGTGAAAATCAAAAGGGCACTTACCTTTTGTTCCTCGTAGCTGATTGGTCCAATTTAGGCAGTTCAGCATCTTATCAGATCATATCCTGTGCCCCTGATGCCCAAACAGCAGCTGGCGGAGCATCCGTACCTGGCTCTCACCCCCCCCCCCGCCATTAGTCACAGGAGCGCTACCATGGCCTTTCCATTCACTTCAATGGAGGGGATGTGTCGGGCCTCGGCACACCCCCTCTATTGCAACGAATATAGAGGGAATGGAAGCGTTCCTGGAAACCGAGTCCGACAGATTCATTTCAGATTGCTGTTCAGGTCCCGGGCCCATGGGAGGTAAATTGCAGTGATCAGCTGCGGGGGGGACAAAAGGTCAGTACCCTTTTGTTTTTAAAGTGGACCAACACCCAGGGGGGATCGGCCTGGGAATCTATAAGATTCCCGGACCGATCAGATCCCTCCCCGCGCGGCATCCGAAATCGGGATGTCCCGCGGGGAGGAACCCCCCAGGAGGCCCACAATCCTTACCTTACCGGCGATCCAACGGCGCATGCGCGAGACGCGGCCGCGTCTCTCGATTCCCTCTAGCAGGGCGTGCTCCCGCGCCGGCCGTTTTGTGAATGGCCGGCGCAGGTGCGCTCCCTGTTAGAGGGAAGCGAGAGACGCAGCCAATGACAGAGCTCTGGTATGCGCGTCCAAGCTGTTGGTCCACTTTAAACAAGAGTGGTCAATCCCTTTAATTTTTTTTCTGTGGAATTACAGAAAACCTAGTCCTGTGTTCCTTGGTAAAAGCATTTGCAATTTTACAGGAAAAGTTGCATTTCTTGCTGCCCTCTCAATCTCTGCTTGTTGTATCCAGGCACTAGAGTGTCCCTGCGTTATCATCAGCACTATATTCACAATTCAGATTAGTGCTGCCATTATCTTGTCTGTGGATTTCCAGGCAAAGCTCATGAGATCTGCCTTCGCATATCTGGCAGATGAGATGAAAAGAAAAATGTACAGTATACAGAAACCTTTCCTGGTCTTAGGAAGAATCTCTGCATTTGAGAAGCATAAAATAGAATCAGCATTCCCCTAACCTTGACCTTGTAAACCTAGCTTGCTTCAGCTATATGCTGTACAATATTAATGCTGCAACGTTTTAAAGGTTTTTTTTGTAAAGTGATTTGTTATTTATATAACGTCTTTTAAATTAATAGGGTAAGCAACCTTAACAACCAAACGACAGTTAAAAAAAGGAAGAGGAATTAAGTGAAGGATAAATGAGGAGTGAAGGGAAAGGAGGAGTGAAGGGAAAGGAGGAGGGAAAGGAGGGGGGGAAAGGAGGAGGGAAGGGAGGGAGGGAAGGGAGGGGGGGAAGGGAGGGGGGGAAAGGAGGAGGGAAGGGAGGGGGGAAAGGAGGAGGGAAGGGAGGGGGGGAAAGGAGGAGGGAAGGAGGAGGGGTGGGTGGGTGGGAGGGAAAGGAGGAGGGGTGGGTGGGTGGGAGGGAAAGGAGGAGGGGTGGGTGGGTGGGAGGGAAAGGAGGAGGGGTGGGTGGGTGGGAGGGAAAGGAGGAGGGGTGGGTGGGTGGGAGGGAAAGGAGGAGGGGTGGGTGGGTGGGAGGGAAAGGAGGAGGGGTGGGTGGGTGGGAGGGAAAGGAGGAGGGGTGGGTGGGTGGGAGGGAAAGGAGGAGGGGTGGGTGGGTGGGAGGGAAAGGAGGAGGGGTGGGTGGGTGGGAGGGAAAGGAGGAGGGGTGGGTGGGTGGTTGGGTGGGAAACGAGGAGGGGTGGGTGGGAGGGAAAGGAGGAGGGGTGGGTGGGTGGGTGGGTGGGTGGGAGGGAGGGAGGGAAAGGAGGAGGGGTGGGTGGAGGGGTGTGTGGGTGGGTGGGTGGGTGGGAGGGAGGGAAAGGAGGAGGGGTGGGTGGGTGGGAGGGAAAGGAGGAGGGGTGGGTGGGAGGGAAAGGAGGAGGGGTGGGTGGGAGGGAAAGGAGGAGGGGTGGGTGGGAGGGAAAGGAGGAGGGGTGGGTGGGAGGAGGGGAGGGACAGGAGGAGGGGATGGTGGGTTTGAAAGGAGGAGGGGAGAAGAGGAGGGTGGGAGGGAAAGGAGGATAGGGGGGGGAAAGGAGGATAGGGGGAGGGAAAGGAGGATAGGGGGAGGGAAAGGAGGAGGGGGGAAATGGGAGGGAAAGGAGGATTTGGGAGTGGGGGGGAAGAAGAATACAGGAGTGGGAAGGAAAGAAGTATACAGGAGTGGGACAGTAAGAAAAGGAAGGGGGACATGGGAAGGAAAACTGGAGTGGGAAAGTGGGTGGAAGAGTAAACAGAAAGAAGGGGGAGAGGAATACGGGAGGAAGAGAGAGAGAAAAGAGGAAAGAGGGAAGAAGGCAAGAGAAGGGAAAAAAAGAGAAAGGCAGAAAAGAGAGGGGGGTAGGAGGGAAAAGATGAGTGAGGGGGGGGGGGATGAATTGTGAGGAAGAAGGGTAAAAAGGAAGAGAGGGGAAGAGGATTGGAAAAGAGAGGCGAGGGGAAGGTAAATGTTGTAGAGAAATGTTGATAAAGAAGGTATTTATATGCACAGTTGCATTTTATTACTTGCATTAAACCCCTTGCTTATGCAGTTTATTACATAGCAATCAATGTGCTTTTAGAGCATACCTAAATCAGTTTAGAGTATTCCACTTTTAAAACAATCATGGTGGGCATTGAGGTGAAAAAGTATTGGGGGGCACTTAGAATTCAGGCAGTGATTAAAGCACCCCTCATTTTCTACACAGTGGCACCCCCCCATACATCCCGACTTTGAATGCCCACTGACTTAAAGCCATTTAGCAAGCCAAATATACTTTCACATGTGAATCCTACTGATTAGCTTGTAAAAGCTACTTAAACCAGACCAACAGCCTTGCACAGCTGGAAAAGAAAGGTAGCGGCCATTTTGGAGCTTCCTCTCCCAGCACCTTAAACCGCACCTTCACCATGATTTATTGAAAAGCCCAAACCCTTAAAGTGGACCAACACCCAGGATTTTGACTATCCTGGGTTCTGGTCCACTTTGGCGGGGCACCCCGATCGGGGGTGTCCCGCTGTGTGAAACCCCCCAGAAAGCCCCAAAAAACTCACCTCTCCCCGCTCCCACGTGACCGCTGCTGCCAATCCCCGCCGACGGACAAGCGGGAGGCAGCGACGGACAAGAGAGTGCGACCGCCGCCTCCCGCGCGTCACTCTTACAGGGCGTGCGCCCGCGCCGGCCATTCACAAACGGCCAGTGCGGGTGCGCGTCCTGCTACAGGGACGCGCGGGAGGCGGCGACCGCCGCAGCTGGATCGAGGAGCAGGTAGGGATTTAGGGTTTTCTGGGGGGTTTCACACAGATCGGGGTGCCCCGCAGTCAGGGGGCTGATCGGTTCGGGAATCTTATAGATTCCCGGGCCGATCACGGGAGGGTGTTGGTCCACTTTAAAAAAATGATTCCCCAGCATCTAAAGTTCATAAATTTTAAGTTTTTAGTCACTTACTTACTATTCTTTCCCCCACTGGGTTGCAACTCTGTTCAGGACTTTAGGATATGGGCGCCGCCATCTTGACTTAGAAGCATCACACTTACTGAGGAGAGGAGAGTGGGATAAAGTACAGGGGGTGGGTTATAGCTGTGCTTTGCTCAGACAGAGCAGAGCTGGGGTCAGAAAAAGGTCAGCAATCCCAGAATGCAGAGTAGCACAGTCAGAAGGCACTTCCTGTTTGCAGGCTGCCTGATGTTCCATGAGCCGCCATCTTGGATGTTTAAAGGCTCATAACATGCAGTATATGCAGATAGGATGATTTTTAGTGTGAACAATCTGTATGTACAGGCTGTGGGAAATATATAAGATAGGCTCATGTTCAGGGTGAAGGTCCGCTTTAACTATGCTTCTGCATGGATTCAATTAACATAACTGACAACGCACAGCCCAGACACACTTCCTGTTTACAGGTGGCCTGCAAATGCATGAGCCACCATTTTGTTTCTAAAATTCACTACAGCAGGACTTAGAAAAAGGTAAATTAATTTTTATGTGCAGCAATCTAAATTGCCCTGGAGATGGATGCATATGAGCACTGTATGTTGTGTTGGTCTGGTTAAGTCATGTTTGACTGTTGGTCTGCTTTAAAGCTGCAAAATGCTGTTACAAAATAACTGCAAAAACTTCTGAACCTCTTAGTCAATGCTTTAATAAAAGGCCTGCTGGAAATCATGCCTATTGATTTGTACTGAACCTAACCACTTGAATCTGCTGAAACTGTGGCCATTAGGGGGCAGCAATGGTATATCTAGCAATACAAACTAAACGCATAAAGATTTAAAATAAAATATTTAAAATATATATTATATTGTTATAATATGGATTTAAAAAAGCCTTTATTTAAAAGTACACCAGTCACCAAATCTGAAAAAAAAAAACAGTACGTATATAAACCTACTAATGCATATAAATTATTTATTTTATTTTTATTTTTCTGTAAACCCATCACCCTGAACTTTCCTGGAGACATTCTGTAAAATATTTATTGGTAAGCTATGATTTATAGATTCCTCGCACTCTAAAAATGTATCAGATTAAAAAAGGGTATATAGCAATCATACTAAAAATGTTTTCAGCAAGAGACGCCATTAATTATGTTGTGGATGATATCCAGCATTTTACAATATATTGGCCCAGATTTATAAAAAATCAAAAATAAATAAAAATAACAATGCAAGAAAAGGTGGAGCAAAACTGGCATTTGCAAAGGTCATCCACATTCGGTGATTCAGTCCATTTCCTTTCCAGTTTGGGATGCCCCGCTGTGTGAAACCCTGAAGATCACTGTCAAAACCATCCTTTCCAGTGATCCCACAGCACATTCACTAGCTTTGTCCAATCAGTGGTGTATGCCAAACATATTGAACCAGTCGGTTTACAAACAAAGCACGGTAAGCCACAGATGCATCCCCGGGATTCCAAGTGATATGGGATTGCTGACTAGGAGTATATTGGCGATTCCCTGGGGGGGGGGGGATAGGGAATAATCCAGATGGCTACACAGGGTTTCGGTCCACTTTAAAGGCCCTATGCTGGCATAAAAAAAAGCATAAACAATTTCACATCTTTTCTTTCTGCCCCTGCTTAACCATGATCTTACATTCTAGTACCCCAAGTGCCCTAAAACACCCTATGTTTCCATTTTATTTTTTAACTAAAGCCTTTTCCCAATATTTATAAAAACACAAACAGGAAGAAGATGTCTGAATGGCAGCCATATGCTAAATAATTCAGTCACAAAGCTCCGGTGAGCGGGGCGAAACACGTGTTGGCAGACGGCCGGCCCCTTGACGCCCACGTCTCCCTGAATCTCCACTGCGGCCGCTCACCGCGCTCTGATCAAGCAGCTGTTCGATTACGCAATCAACCCAGGCCTGGGAGTCACTGAGCGAGATAAGTAACAGCCATGTGAATGAAGCGATGTAGATGCTTATATGCGCACTTCCAAAGAGGCATGTTGGTGAAGCATACTGAGACAGACGAGCCTCATATCCCCAGTATATTGTTGCCTGGGAGGTGAGGTTTAGCACTAAGAGGAATCTGGGTGATGCTTGATGGAAGGCATTGAAACTAGAGAGGGTTCGCCCGAATCGAACTTTTACGAAACGCTCATCTGAAAAAAAAAATGCCGGCATGGTGGGAGCGGGCAGGCCGGCCCGCTGACAGCGCAGCCGGCCTGCCCGCTCCCACCATGCCGGCATTTGTTCAAAAAGCAAACACTTACCTGCATGGTCGGAGCGTGGAGGCCGGCGCCGCTCTCAGCTGTCATCAGAGGACGCGTCATCAGAGGGTGCATCATCAGAGGGCGCCTGACAGCGTAGCCGGCCTGCCCTCTCCCACCATGCCGGCATTTTTTTTTTTTTTATTTCAGGGAAAATTCGATCGTCACGAACCATAAAAAAATTCGGGTTCGTGCCGAATCGAATTTTCCCTGAAATTCGGAGCGAATTCCGGTTCGTCCGAACCGGTTCGCTCATCCCTAATTGAAACCTTCTGGAGAATTGATTTGTTGCTGATTTTCAGCAAGTTTCTATTGAGCTAGCTCATTTCAAATGGCCGATACTACAGTGAAGACCTGGAGAGGTGCGTGGATGGAACTGTGGCTGTGATGGCTGCATGGGGGGGGCCCCCGTATATATTTTTACTTCACTTATGCTTGTTTTTTATCACTATTGACATGGAATGTATTCATATTGATTTGTGCCACATGTAAGTAAGTAATACTCTAATACATTTGTCTGGAGTGGCAATCTTTTGAGTGGAAGCTGTTTGTGCCAGTCCCACACTTAGCCTAGTCTTTTTGTGTGTGTGTATGAGCTATCAATTTGGTTAGTGGAACGCCACTGATTTGTGATAAATGGCAGTGCACAGGCTTGGAATAGGGGATCTCCCAGGTCCTTTTTAAAAAATACTTGTGTAATGTTTCCTGGTGAGAAAACACACTTTTTTTTAGGAAAGAAAATTGCCATTCACTTTGCCTACCTTGGGGCTGATCCATTGCCAGGTTGAAAATTTACACCAGCTATACAATGACAGTGAAAGACAGTCTGCTCTTTTTGATCATTGGCTGGAATGTTCATAATATACTTATACAATAGAGGACAACAAAATGAGAAACTACCAAGGAGAATGCCAAGGTGAATGGTGGATTATCCCAGTGATAATTTGCAACATGAGAACTATTAGTGAAAAGTTGTACGGCTATCAAAACAAACTAATCTGCACAGGGAAGATGACACATACTTTAGCCAAGTGTGACAAATGCGTTCTAGTACAGTTCGAGCACTGAAAACCATTTTAAAGACAATAAAGACAAAACAATCATGAAACAAAGACTGCTCTTCTGGGTTACTACAAAATACATCACAGGTAGATAACAACAGACATACAGAATACCAAGTTACGCAGAGGGCAGACATGTCCTTGTTATTTTACTACTTTTATAGATTACCATCTGTAACCCAGAAAAAAATGGTACTTGTAGCTGCAGGCACTTCTATTATGCCAAGAACTGCACCGTGGACTCAAGTGAGGGACAACAAACTGCTGCGATTGAATTGGTTTGACAATCCTAATATATTTGAAAAAGGTTACATACTTAAAATGAAGTTTTCTAAAGCAGGGATCAATAAAGCGCCGACCCGCCCCTTAAAAATGTGTAAGGTCTAGGCCCTGTTTTAGTAAGTGAGAAGAGGAAAGCGTGGAGCAGTGGCTAAACTACGTTAACCTATTATGATCTCCAAGGCTAGTTGGGTGGGAGCTTAGACCTGTCCGACTCTGGGAGGTTGCAGATCAAGTGTAGAGACTCGTTCCATGTTAGGGCAAAAGCAACTGCATCCACTCAGGGGAACATCCTGCAATCCCCTTAGTCATAATATACATTTATGACCAGGGGGTTTTATCCCCCAAAACTCATCAACTTGATACTTGCATTTTGCACTCGGGAAAAATGGATAGATTTTAACTTTTTCTAATAAACTCATATTTTGCTTATTCGCTGGAGTAGGATAGTTTTTCACTGCATTGTGGGATCAAGCAAGTCTTTTCCAGGCTCGGGATTTGGGGCTGATAGTCTGGCCCTGCACCATAGCCTTTTCTACCGTGAAGTGATCATTTTAGGGGCGTTTGAAAATATATCTATGCTCAAGTATTTTTATCAGCTGTGGCACCAAGAGTGCAGAAAAGGTGCACATCTCAAACCATTACGTTTTTGTGCAATACACCCATTCACATATATTGGCATCCATAACTTTGCTCTGGTCCCCCCTTGGCTTATATATCACTTCTAAAGCAATAGCCCACATGACTAACTCACACACCCACTACACAGGTACAGTAAATATAACGTAATCCTGAGGTTTACACCATGGCAGCCACATTTGCACAATTACCAGCCAGACTTGTCTTATCTGAGTTATCAGGGCTCCAATTAAAAACTAAAAATATGTACATAAACAGATGGAAAATTATTATGGAAATACAACCTGCATAGGCATGATTTTGACTGAAATGGCCAACATGCATTCAAAATTGAGTCACAAAAAACAATTGATTTACCAACCCTTATATATACCCTGCATAGTCAAAAAGGACCCCCCACCCCCACCCAGTTCACATGTATTCGTATTGCAGTATTTCCAACCAATGATATATCACAAGTCATTTTATGTAGCAAAATGAGATGCTCTACCATGATACTGTCCAGGTACTGTATTGCATTAAGCACAATTAACTGCAAAATCCATGCTGTAGATGATTGCAAAAAAGTGCCATTCAGGACCAGTCATTGGCAAGTTACATTACATTAAAGCGGACCTTCACCCTGAATATGTTTCCCCCACCCTGTACATAAAGATTTCTCACATTAAAAATCATCCTACCTGCATCTACTGCATGTTATGAGCCTTTAAACATCCAAGATGGCGGCTCATGAAGCATCAGGCAGCCTGCAAACAGGAAGTGGCTTCTGTCCCTGCCGCTCTGCATTCTGACATTGCTGTCCTTTCCCTGACCCCAGCTCTGCTCTGTCTGTGCAAGGCACAGCTATAACCCCACCCCCTGTACTTTATCCCGCTCTCCTCTCCTCAATATGTGATGCATCTGAGTTAAGATGGCGGCGCCCGTATCCTAAAGTCCTGAACAGAGTTGCAGCAAGGTGGGGGAAAGAATAACAAGTAAGTGACTAAAAACTTAAAATATATTCATTTTAGATGCTGGGGAATAGTTATTTAAGGGTTTGGGCTTTTCATTCAATCATGCTGAAGGTCTGGTTTAAATATTGTAAACATTATATATATATATATATATATATATATATTAACCAATTATGTATAATATATGAATTGGTATGTAGTTAATTTTGTAATAAAAATGACTAAGACCAGATTACCATGCAGTGCAACCCAAAAGCTGTCAAAATAATATCAAAGTTATAAATAAAGGTAGAACATTCCTAAATTAGGCTTTAGCACGTGGTGTGTGGGTTTTACACTGCAAGCTCCTTTGTGTGAAAATTACAATATTCTATTCCAAATTCCAAATATGTTTCAGAGCTACATCAATTCTAAAATTGCACATAAAAATACAATTCTGTGAGTACTCATCTGTAGAATTGATTTTGGGGTTGTCCTGCTCGGGTCGCTCCATTCTTGACAATTGGGTTATCCACCACAAGGTGGCGCAGTTGACTGCAAGACGAAACTTGTGGCTCCTCCCGGCTCATATAAAGGCATCTGTTTCCCTAATAATCCCCAGTGGTTGAAAAGCAGTAAATACAGAAACAAGCCGGGAGGCCAGAGACCATGTTAGTTCACACAGCCCCAAAAAGAAGATCTCAAAAGAAATCACCATAACGGGCAAGAAGAGAATAACAGAACAAGGGGGGGATCGAGCGACCCGAGCAGGACACCACCAAAATCAATTCTACAGGTGAGCACTCACAGAATTCTATTTTTCCTGGTGTCCTGCTCGGGTTGCTCCATTCTTGACAATTGGGACATCCAAAAGCAGTGTCCAAGAAAGGTGGGATCCCCAGTGAGCAACAGCACGTAGTTCATGACTCTACCGCCTGAAGCACCTTACGGCCAAAAACAGCATCAGCTGAGGCCCTAACATCAACCTTGTAAAACTTAGAAAAAGTATGAACAGAAGACCAAGTAGCGGCCTTACAAAACTGTTCAACAGAAGCCTGGTGCCTATGTCCGCGAAGCAACACCGCCTTGACCAACAAGGGGCCACCAGGATGGTCGGTACTCCTTCCTGGGTTATCTTGCGCAGCACACGACCCAGGAGAGGGAAAGGCATAGAGAAGGCGGAACTCCGTCCAAGGAATTGCCAGTGCGTCCGTGGCGAAGGCCAGAGGATCTCTGGACAGAGAGACGAACTTCGGAAGCTTGTGATTGTGTCGGGACGCAAAGAGGTCCACGTCCAGCTGACCCCAGCGGCGAAACAGAGCATGAAAAATCTTGTTGCTGAGAGACCATTCCCTCAGACGAGAAGTCCCCCTGCTCATGGAGTCTGCCTCCTGGTTCTCCAACCCGGGGATGTAAACCGCCGATATGCAGGGAACATTCTCCTCCACCCAAGACAGGATCTGGGTCACCTGCTTGAGGGCTCGCTTGCTCCAAGTCCCGCCCTGATGATTGATGTAGTTGACCGCCGTCTGGTTGTCCGAGGGGACCTGGACCGCAGGACCCCGTAGATGGGGAGTCAAATGGAGAAGGACCAACCGGATCGCTCTCAGCTCCAGGAGATTGATAGGCATGTGAGCCTCCTGGGGGCACCACTGGCCCTGGAACTTCAGCGATTGCCAAAAACCTCCCCAACCGGTCAGACTGGCGTCCATTGTGACAATCTCCCAACGTGGAGTCAGAAAGGACCTGCCCACTAGAAGATTTCTTGAGTCCAACCACCACGAGAGGGACCACCTGGCCAGAGGGGACAGAGAGAACTCCTGCTCCAGGGACTCCTGTGTCCGATCCCAAACGGTCAAGAGATTCAGCTGAAGAGGTCTCATGTGGAACTTGGGATAATTGATCACCCAGCAGAATTCCTCGAGAATGGACAAAACCGCCCGAGTGTCGCTCTCGGCCTGCTGAAAATATTGAGCAACAATCAACAAGTTGTCCAGATAAGGAAGAATACGAATGCCCTGGCTCCTCAGCAGGGCCATGACACCTGCCAGCACCTTGGTGAACACCCAGGGGGCTGAGGAAATTCCAAACGGCAGTGCTACAAATTGGTAGTGTTGATCCTCCAGCGCGAACCTCAGAAACTTCTGATGTCCCTGGAAAATAGGGACGTGCAGGTAAGCATCCCTGATGTCCACCATGGTCATGAAGCCGCCTGGCCGAAGTGAACTCACCGCTGACCGTAAGGTCTCCATGTGGAAGTGTTTGAATCTGACAAATCTGTTGAGACCCTTCAGGTCCAGAATGGATCTTCGAGTATCGTCCTTTTTGGGCACTGTGAAAAGATTGCAATAGAACCCTTGACCCCGTTCCTGGTGAGGCACAGGACAATCACTCCGGACAACAGAAGTCGTTGGACAGCCAATCGTAGGCCCTGCGCCGACAATGGGTTCTGGGAAATCCGCGACCGAAGAAATCTTGGGGGTGGTCCAGCTCTATTTTGAAAATGGAGGACACCACCTCCTGAATCCACCGGTCCAGGACTGGGACGACTGCGGGATCTACCTCGCCCCCAGAAGTCCCTGCGGCCACCTGAGAAGGAAGAACCTCATCCCCCTCGAAAGGGACGAAAGGAGGAAGAGCCCCGAAAGGGCTGCACAGGCTTCCGACGTTGAGGGAGCCTCCCATCCTTCGCCAGGAGATCCAGATGCTCCCCGAACAACCGGAGTCCCAGAAAGGGAATACCAGTGACAGCTTTCTTGGCGGCGGCGTCCGCTGCCCACTGTCGCAGCCAGATAGAATGCCGAAGCCCTGCCGCCAAGCCGGATGGTATCATCCATGGCCGAAATCACAAAGGCAATGAAGTCCGCGCAAGCTAAGAGATCCTTATACTCCTTCGCTCGCTTGTGGGCTCTGGCGATATCCACAAGGCGTCTCCCCTTCTTTTTGATGGCTATGGAGACAATGGCCACGGCACAGACAGGGCGAAGACTAGTGCCCACAAAAGTGAAAGCGTGACATGCCAGCTGATCCATGCGCCTGTCAGCATGATCGCACAAGGAGGAAGTATCAGGGGATGGCAAAACCGTGGTATTGGAGAGCCCCAAAACAGAAGCATCCACCTCAGGGGGACGGGGTCAAATCCTCTGAAAAAGGATACCATCTGTCCAGGCCCTTAGGCACAGACGGCAGTCTATTAGGTTTCTCCCATTCCTTAAAAATCATTTTAGAGAAGTGGCCCTGTTCAGGAAAGACAAGCCGCTGTCTCTCGGGCCAAAACAGGTGCCCCTGCTTCTTTTTGGCCGCCTTTGTGCAAGGCTTCAAAAACTGCAGACAAAAGCTTCTCAGTATCATCGGGAAGCCAACCGTCCTCATCCGAGGAAGACCCGGGGTCACTGTCAAAGCCCCCCGGTCGGTCCCCAGAGGAGTCAGAATCATAACTCACCCTCCTCCATGGAGTCTTGGCCACCAAAGGCCTCATAATCAATCATCATCATCATCATCTGCAAAAAGTGAATAAACCCGGCTCCAAATGCCGCTTCTTACGCGTGGCCTTACCAGCGGCTGAACGCAACAACTGACGCTCTATACTGGCCACTCTGAGTGCCAAGTCCGTTTGAGACCCCTGCTGGCCTCCCCCTCACTGGGGGCTAAATGCAGACGTGGGGGTGTCGGCAAAGTCGTCGGTAAAATGGGACTGGGGCCGGCAAAGCTTGCCCCATCCTGCTCCGAAATGACGCTTTGCGTGCAGGGTACACAAATAGCACTGCGACCAAGGACATGTACCACACAAGAGACAGAGCTTAACAAGTCCCGAGGAAGCTCCAAGCTCGCTATCCCCAGAAGCCTCTATTATGGTGATTATAGCGGAAGGAATCAGGTCACAAGTCACTAACGGCCCAGAACCGGACAATCCCCAATTTAGTCCCTCTGAACCCTTTAACCACAGGGCAGGGAGAGGGGGGGCAGAGAACGGAAGGAACCACCTATGGAAAAACTGGGACCCGACGGTTAGCTCCTCGAGGGGCGGGCCGCACGACGATGATGCGGAACGCGTCATCGCGCAGTCCCGCCCAGTCCCGCGCAGTCCCGCCCCCCCCACCAGCAGCACACAGGAGGGGCAAGAGCGGACTCCGGGCGCCAAAGCAAAATGGCGCCCGGACCGCAAGATGACTGCCACGAGAGAAGATGCGCCGGTGCGCACAACGGCACCCGCAACAACCAGCGATCTCCCCATCCCAGAGCTGGATCCGATGCACCGGCCGGGCCCCTCGCAGCCTGGACGCAAGGAGAGGAGAGAAGAGGAGGAAGGCGAGTAAGAATAAAGTAACAATACAGTGCACCAAAACACAAAAATTCTAAATAAAGCTTGTGGGAGACATAACAAGGGGTCCCAAGGTGGTTCCACCCCCCCGTATAGGCTCACCATTGCCCCTTCCATCACCTGATCCTTAACCAGAAGCTGGGAGGCAGAAGGGGTCCACTGAAACAAGTGGGAATAGGGCTGCAGCGCCCGACAGGCTTGGGATGCCCGGCTTGTCTGCAATATCCATGGAGAGAGAGAGATAGATCCATCTTCGCAGTCAGACTGCAAGAGAACTCTGGGGATTAATAGGGAAACAAATGCCTTTATATGAGCCGGGAGGAGCCACAAGTTTCGTCTTGCAGTCAACCCAATTGTCAAGAATGGAGCGACCCCAGCAGGACACCAGGAAAAAGGAAACAACTGGTATGCAAAAGACCAGAACAAATTCCAGACAAGGTAAAAGTTTTTGTATCTGTAGCTTTTCCATCACAAAATATCAGTGGTGGAATTGGTTCTTTTAAAGCGCTTAGATAATAAGATAATTCAAGGTATACTCTTTCAAACTATGAAGTATGACAACAGTATACACAGCCTATTTAGCCATATACCAGCTTGCGTATTCATTTCTTTGCAAAAGTAGGAGGAGTTTGAGAAAACAACTGTAGTTCTAAACAACACATTTAATTATATTTTATAATTCATTGTATTGATAAACTAGTACTATTACTTTTAATTACTGTACAACACAATCTTCATTCTCCAAGGTTTGTATCGTTGCTGCATTTTTCCAGATCTCTTTGTTTCTTATTGAAAATAATAATTTTCTCATCAAACTGAAATGGGCAGAAACAGAATATGACATAGTTCGGGCAGGCTGTTGGACATTGTTTGTAGACCTGGCACAAAGCGTGTTGGAAGATACTGCCCTTCTTCACTTTACATGTCCCCAGTTGATTGACCCCTAGCAAAAAGTAATGCACCAGAGCCCCAAACCCTTCTGAAAAAAAACAGGTTGCATTGATGAGGCCTAGTGACACACCAGTAACACCAACCAATCTGGATTAGTAAAAATACAATTCTGTGAGTACTCACCTGTAGAATTGTTTTTACTATGCACAGCACGGCCTGTTTCATGTAGTCCTTACGTCTGGTATTCCGCCACAAGGTGGAGCAGTGTACTGCAGAAGAATTGTGGCTCCTCCCCGCCTCATATAAAAAACGGATTCACCCATAGACCTCCAGTGTTGCAAAGCAGTTATACAAGAAGCTGGGAGGTAATAAAGGTAAAAAAGTTAAAAAGAACCCTCACAACTAACTTTGAAACAAATCACCATACATAGGAAACCAAAGATAACAACAACAAGGGAGAGATGAAACAGGCCGTGCTGTGCATAGTAAAAACAATTCTACAGGTGAGTACTCACAGAATTGTATTTTTCCTAGTGCACAGCACGGCCTGTTACATGTAGTCCTTACGTCTGGGACATCCAAAAGCAGTGTCCGTAAGGTAGGGTCGGATCCCCAAAGAGTAACAGCGGGCAGTTCAAACCACTACCGCCTGAAGTACCTTGCGGCCAAAAGCAGCATCAGCTGAGGCCTTAACATCAACCTTGTAAAACTTGGAAAAAGTATGAACAGAAGACCAAGTAGCGGCCTTACAAACTTGTTCAACAGAAGCTTGGTGCTGAAAAGCCCAAGAAGCACCAATAGCACAAGTGGAATGAGCAGTAACCCGAAAGGAACGTTCCTTCCCCTTAGCAGAATAGGCCTGCTCCACCGCCTGACAGATCCACTTGCTGATAGCAGACTTGGCCGGAGGAAACCCCTTCCTAGGTCCTGAAGGGAGAACAAAAAGAGCATCAGATTTCCTAAAAGACTCAGTAGCAACCAAATAAAACTTCAATGCCCTGACAACATCCAGAGAATGAAGGGTCAGTTCCTTAGAATTAGTAGGGTTAGGACACAAGGAAGGCAAAACAATGTCCTGATTCAGATGAAAAGCAGACACAACCTTGGGCAAGAAATTCGTTTTAAGCCAAAACACTACCTTATCCTGATGCCGCTCAAAATAAGAAGGTTTCACGGAAAGCGCTGCCAGCTCAGAAATTCACCTGACCGAAGTGATAGCCACCAAAAAGGCCACCTTAAGAGTCAGAATAGGCAACGCAGCCGCACGTATAGGTTCAAAGGGAGCAGACAACACCAAATTTAAGTCCCAAACCGGTAACATAGTCTTACGCTGCAGATGCACATGAGTAACTTCCTGGAAGAAGGTCCTAACCATCCTGTGATTGGCAAAGGATCTTTGCAAAAAAAAATGCAAGAGCTGACACCTGTCCCTTGAGGGTACTAAGTTGAAGGCCCGAATCCAGACCATGTTGTAAAAACTCCAGGATCCTGGGGATAGAAAATACCCGACAAGGGAGAGACTTAGACTCACACCAGGCAATGTAAGCATGCCAGACCCTGTAGTAGATAAAAGACGAGGACTTCTTCCGTGCCCGAATCATGGTATCAACAACAGAGGCCGGCAACCCCTTTTCCATCAAGATGGAGGTTTCAGCAGCCAAGCCGCTAAAGTCAGCGTTTGTAAATGGGGATGGCGCAGCTGTCCCTGAGTGAGAAGCTCTGGATCCTTGGGCAAGATGTACCGATCCACTGTGAACTGTAGGACCTCTGCGAACCACACCCTCCTTGGCCAACAGGGGGCCACCAGAATGGCCGGTACCCCCTCCTGGGCTATCTTGCGCAGCACCCGGCACAGCAGAGGAAAGGGAGGAAATACATAGAGGCGATGAAGCTCTGTCCAAGGAATTGCTAGCGCATCCGTGGCAAATGCCAGGGGATCCTGAGACAGGGAGACAAATCTTGGAAGCTTGATTGTGACGGGACGCAAACAGGTCCACCTCAGGCTGACCCCAGCGATGACACAGGGACTGAAAAACCTTGTTGCTGAGAGACCATTCCCCCAGCCGAGATGTTCCCCTGCTCAGGGAGTCTGCCTCCTGGTTCTCCACCCCCGGAATGTAGACCGCCGAGATGCAGGGAACATTCTCTTCCGCCCAAGACAGTAACAGGGATACTTCTTTGAGGGTTCGCTTGCTTCGAGTCCCTCCCTGATGATTGATGTAGGCAACCACCGTCTGGTTGTCCGAGCGGATCTGAACAGCCAGACCCCGAAGGTGAGGAGGTAACTGGGAGAGAACCAACCTGATCGCCCGCAGTTCTAGAATGTTGATGGGTGCATGGGCCTCCTGGGGGCCCCACTGACCCTGTAATTTCAGAGACTTCCAAACTCCCGGTCAGACTGGCATCTGTGGTGACAATCTCCCAGCACGGAGGCAGAAAGGTCCTGCCCACTAGAAGATTCCTCGAATCCAACCACCACGAGAGGGACTTCCTGGCCAGAGGGGACAGAACAAATTCCTGATCCAGGGACACAGGGTCCCGATCCCAAACTGACAGAAGGTGCAACTGAAGGGATCTCATGTGGAACTGAGCAAAGGGAACCGCCTCGAAGCAGGACACCATCAGTCCCACTAACTGCATGCCCTGCCGAATGGAGGGATGAGGACACAAGATCAAAGCCTGTGCCTGCATCTGAAGGCTCTCTACTTTCTGCTGAGGGAGAAACACCTTGACCTGAGAGGTATCCAGAGTCATGCCCAGAAAGGACCTCGCCAAAGACAGAGACAGTGAAGACTTGGGATATTTGATTACCCAGCCGAAGGACTCGAGAGTGGAGGTCACCACCTGAGTATCCTTCTCGGCCTGATGAAGAGAATGAGCAACAATCAGAACGTCGTCCAGGTAAGGGAGGATGTGAATGCCCTGGTTCCTCAGAAGGGCCATTATGCCCGCCAGCACCTTGGTGAACACCCCAGGGGCCGAGGTGATACCGAGTGGTAAGGCCACAAATTGTAAGTGGTAAGGCCACAAATTGGTAATGCTGATCCTCCAGAGCGAACCTCAAAAATCTCTGATGACCTGGAAAGATTGGTATGTGAAGATAGGCATCCTTGATGTCCCCAGTGGTCATGAAGTCGCCCGGACGAAGGAAACTGACAGCCGAGCGTAGCGTCTTCATGCTAAAATGCTTGAACCGGACAAACCTGTTGAGACCCTTCAAGTCCAGGATGGGCCTCAGAGAACCGTGCTTTTTGGGCACCGTGAATAGATTGGAATAGTACCCCTGTTCCTGGTGAGGTACCGGACAGATGACTTCAGACTCCAACAGGCATTGCACTGCTAGGCGCAGCCCCTGAGCTGACAGAGGATTCTGAGGTATCCAGGATCTGAGAAATCTTGGGGGCGGCCAGGCTGCAAACTCTATCTTGTAACCAGAGGACACCACCTCCTGAATCCATCGGTCTGAGACGCGAAGTCTCTAGAAGTGAGCAAAGAGCCGAAGCTGTCCCCCCACCCGGACGGGTGAGGGCGCCTAGTCATGCCTGAGGGGCCTTGGGAGGGGGTTTAGGCTTGGAGCCCCACGAAAGACCGGGACAACCACGGGATCTTTCACGGCCCCAGGAGTCTCTGCGGCTACCAAAAAAGTGTGCGCCACGACCTCCCCTGGAGCCACGGAAGGAGGAGGTGGAAGACCCCCGAAAGGGCCGAGACTGCTTCCTACGCTGAGGTAGCCTACCATCCTTGGCCAGAACATCCAGACGCTCACCAAAGAGACGAAGCCCCGTGAAGGGGAGCCCGATGAAGGACTTCTTAGCTGCAGTGTCAGCTGCCCACTGGCGCAACCAAACAGACCGGCGCATAGCCACAAAGAGAGCCGAAGCCCTACCGCACAGCTGGACGGCATCATCCATGGCAGCCAGAACAAAGGCAACAAAAGCAGAGCAAAGCAAGAGGACCCTATAATCCTCCCTTCTCCTACCAGCCATGGCGCCATCAGCGAGACGCTTGAGCTTCTTCTTAAGGGCAATGGCCTTAATGGCTGCGGTACAAACCGGACGCAGGCCTGCCCCTACAAAGGTGAAAGCATGACAGGCCAGCTGATCCATACGCCGGTCCGCGCTGTCACGCAGTGTAGTAGTGTGAGGGGACGGCATGACGAAGTATTAGACAGTCCTAGAACAGGAGCGTCCACCTCAGGGGGACACGACCAGCGCTTGAACAGATCAGCCGAGAAGGGATACCTTGTGTCCAGACCCTTGGGCACCGTGGGCAATCTGTTAGGACATTCCCACTCCTTGAGCATCATATTGGAGAAACGGCCCTGCTCCGGGAACTCCAAACGTTGTTTGTCAGGGCGAAAGAGCCTGCAGATGTGCAAAAAGTCTTGAACAACTGAATGCATGTTTGGAACCAGGGATATTAGTCTTTTACTGCTTAATATGCTCCGGGTAAGGATGGAGTGACATTTAATCTGAAAAATTAAAAACCAATATCACCAAAAGACATAAAGTTTAACTAATTTGGTAGAAAGGAGTAATGCTCCAGAAACTTCCAAACAAATGTCACCAACGTGTGATACAAGCATATTTATAAGTATTAAATATTAATAAAATGTGCTAATGAAATTTGCAGTCAGTTCAATATCAGCACTCGTCCAGACCTGAGAGGATTTCGGTCGAGCCTCAGGGGCTAAAGTCAACTGCGGGAAGTCAGAAGCCATGCTCTTCGGAAAGTGCCAGCTGTCTTCTCCCGTGCCTTTCAACGTCAACCTGGACTAGATCAAGATCCTTGGTGTATGGTTTGGAAAAGAAGGCGTGGCCCTGAAATCCTGGGAAGAACGGATTGCAAAAATGAATCAAAAATTCAGACTTTGGAGTCTCCGGAAACTCACCATCAAAGGAAAGTTCTTGGTGCTGCGCAGTGAAATCCTCCCTGTGCTCCAGTACCTAGCCCAAGCATGGCCACCCCGGGCCAAAACCCGGAAAACCATCGCCAAGGCCGTCTTTTACTTCATCTGGGGCTCTAAGATGGATCGTGTCAAAAGAACCAAGCTGTGCAAGGAACCTCGCAAGGGCGGGAAAGGAGTCCCAGATATACCAATCATGCTCATGGTCGCCTTCGCCAGCACCTGTGTCCAAAGGACAGCGAAGAACTGTGAACCGGCTTCTGCAGGTCATGCCATGTCCTGTTTTTTCCTCCTCCGGGTGTGGAGGAAACTTGGCTGGGCCAAATGGGACAGCTCTGTGCCGTACCCCTGGAACCTCCCCTGGTTCTACAAGGACGTTGAGGACTTCATCCTGGAGCAACAACTGGCAGGAGTTAAGGCTGATTTGTGGAAGCCCAAGACAGTCTACAGGCTCATCCGAGCCAAGGACGAGACCGAACCGATCCTGGGGCTCCAGGAAGAACGTGTCCTCCAGGAGACTGTCCAACCAACACAAGGACTTGGCGTGGCAAGCGATCCAGGGAGGTCTGCCCATCGGGACCTTCATGCACGACCGGGGGTTGAGCAGATACAGACACTGCCCTCTATGTGTTGTCTGCGAGGAAACCTCCCGTCACCTCTTTTGGGATTGCTCCTACGCCCAGGCCTTGTTGGACGCCCTAGGGTCAGAACTGAAAGACTGTGGAGTGCCAAGGAACGTACTGATCCACAGCCTGCTCAGAGACTACTCCTTGATGGACTTCGGTGTGGAAGATGAGGAAGACGATTGAGTGGTCTTGATTGTTTTTCTCCCTTCCTCCCCTCCATGTTCCATGTCTTAAATAAAGCTTTGGCCCTGTGTTTCCCCCTGCCTTACCCTCCTCTCCCACCCCCAACCCCCCCTCACAGACCGTCGCTTTATTTCATGTACATTTTGAATTGGTGGACTCATGAATGATGTGCAGTCAGGGACCCTTGTCCAGGACAGCACACCAGGCATGGCCCACACTGTATATACAAACCGTTTGTATTGTGTATAATGTACGGTGGACCCATGAATGATGTGCTGTCCGGGACCTTTGTCCAGGGCGGCACATCAGGCATTGCCCACAATGTCAAATATTCTGTTAGTTGCGGTATGAATGCGGTGGACTAATGAATGATGTGAGGTCGGGGACCCTTAGTCCAAGACTACACATTAGGCATGGCCCACTTTGTATATGAGTAGAGGCGGTGGCACGTAGGATGTGAGGTTCAGGGCCCTTAGCCAGGCACCACGCATCAGGTATTCTGCCGCTAAACATGAATGTAATTTATTGTATGTATTGAAATGTATCTGTATTGTAGTGACTTGTGCGCTGCAAAGCAATACATGGTAAGAATGTACTGTCTTACGTATTTATATGTGCAACTATATAAAGGATATTTTTTAATCAAAAATGAAATTAGCAGTCAGGCTGATAAATAGGAACTATGGAATCTAAATTTGAAGCTATGTTTAAACTCCTCTCTGTGGTTACTGTAAACCTGGCAGACACCCAACAGTACAGTTATGTCCCTTTAGTTTCTGCTCTATCGCAGCAGAAAACACCTATATGAAATGGCCATCACTGTCAGCGTATGAAGCTGGTGTCTATAATCGGTCACTGCCCCGCAGAATGATTTCCCGGTGTTCTTAAGTTGTCAGGAGAAAAAATAAGAAAATCAGAAATGCTCTTTACCACAGAATTTTGCCTTAAGCAGGAAGAAAACAGTTTGCGGTTTAAATTACATGTTAGGAATAAGATACTAAATTTAACAGGTAAATAAATAGCCGTTAGCATAGAGAATGAAAAGTCTGGAAATTAGCAAATATTGTAATTTTGATATTTATGTTTAAATTGAAACTCAGTTATTCAGAGGTAAAACATATCTGTGTATTTTAAGTATTGAAGAAAATCTGTATATATTATAATATATACCATCATTATACCATCATTATGGGAATGAGATGGGTGTATTTTATATCAGGGATCTGCTCAACACTTTAAATGACTGTAAAAAGATGAGAAATACTTGTCATGCTGCCAGAAGCTCCACATCTATCCACATGGATGGCCACATATTGTGCTGGACACCCTTCAGGAGAACTTGGCAGAAGTAAGCATTAGATTTACTTTCCACTGTTTCAGAGGACAACTTTTATCTGTGCTACAACCCAACTTTATCTTTTTTCACTGTAGACCTCCAAGATTGGCAGGAATGCTACTTTGAGTTTTAGTGGGATGTGTAATAAATATGAAAGTCTGTCCAGGTAGCAAAAGTTGCAAACTGGTGAAAACACCTAGCAGTAAAACGGACTCTACTACATAAAGAGGGATTGTGTCCAACATCACCTGGAGGTTAAGAATCCTCAGTGCAAAATACTACAGAAACAGCCAAGGGTTATATGTTCTAGAACAGGGGTTCCCAACAGAAGCCGTGGTAAATGTTTGTGTGATATTACCATAGTTTAGGTGATTGACACAGCCCACATGCACCACATAAGCCATACTTGATCTAAATAGAAAGTGGTACTTGATGGAAAAAGGTTAAGGAGAAAAATCTAGAATAAGCTACCAGAGATTGTTGGGCATGCAATCTGTATAATTCTGCCTCTACACATGGCCAAGCAACCCACTGGGAGGTAGGGCATTTTGGGTTTTACAGTCATGGCCGTAAATGTTGGTACCCCTGAAATTTTGAAAATGAAAGTGAAGAAGTATTTCTCACAGAAAAGTATTGCAGTAACACATGTTTTACTACACACATGTTTATTCCCTTTGTGAGTATTGGAACTAAACCAAAAAAGGGAGGAAAAAAGCAAATTGGACATAATGTCACACCGAACTCCAAAAATGGTCTGGACAAAATTGGCACCCTTAACTTAATATTTGGTTGCACCCCCTTTGGAAAAAATAACTGAAGTGATTTGCTTCCTATAACCATCAATCTTAATACACCTCTCATCCGGAACGTTGCAAACTGCTCCAGGTCTCTCTTATTTGAAAGGCGCCTTTTCCCAACAGCAGTTTTAAGATCTCTCCACAGGTGTTCAATGGGATTTAGATCTGGATTCATTGATGGCCACTTCAGAACTCTCCAGTGCTTGGTAGCCATCCATTTCTGGGTGCTTTTTGATGTATGTTTGGGGGCCATTGTTCTGCAGGAAGACCCAGATCTCGGACACAAACCCAGCTTTCTGGCACTGGGCTGTACACTGCAACCCAAAATTCCTTGGTTAATTCATTTCATGATGCCTTGCACACATTCAAGGCACCCAGTGCCAGAGGCAGCAACACAACCCCAAAACATCAGTGAACCTCCACTATATTTCACTGTAGGTACTATGTTTTCTCATTCTGTTTTTGGAAAACAGTAAAATTATGTGCTTTACCAAAAAGCTCATTCTTGGTCCCATCTGTCCACAAGACCAGTTTTTCCAGATAGATTTTGGCTTACTCAAGTTTAAAATGTAGTCTTGCTTTTTTAGGTCTCTGTGTCAGCAGTTGGGTCCTACTGGGTGTCCTGCCATAGCGTTTCATTTAATTTAAATGTCAATGGATAGTTTGCGCTGACACTGATGCTCCCTGAGCCTGCAGGACAGCTTGAATATCTTTGGAACTTGTTTGGGGCTGCTTATCCACCATCTCGACTATCCTGCGTTGACACCTTTCATCAATTCTTCGGTCCACACCCAGGGAGATTAGCTACAGTGCCATGGGTTGCAAACTTCTTGATAATGTGCATGTCCCTGCCCGTCGTAACTGAATGGCTGAGTGTGGCGCACAGCTAAAGGGAGCGAGTGATACCATGTGCTGCTTGCAAGTGCAGCTAGGATATAAGGGATAAAGTCAAAATTTGACTCGACATACAGCTTATGTATTTCTTAGACTGCCACATGTCACAACCTATTACTCAAAAATGCTAGAGGGATACTAATGCTGCATGCGATTGTACCTGGGAAGGACCTTAGGCTCTTGAGCTAACACAGAGTTTCAGTCAGGCACAATAAGAGAGTTCTGTCCTTCACTTTATTAGCATTTTTATGTAGTTAAATGATAATTCACTAAACTGACTACTCAGTCCCACAGTAGTTTCTCTTAGAATCTGAAAACAACACATAATTAGTTCTGCATTATTATATTTAATGGAGTTTACGTGCATTATTCTATTTGTTTTCGTTTGTTAAAATACACCAGTTACTCTGGAATAGCAAACATTAATGACATTAGCGCAGTTATAAAATATTAAATGCATTATAAAGCACACCACAATAAGTATGAAACCACAAGTGCAAAATAAATGTGAAAATCTATGTGTTGGAAAAAGCAAAGAAAGCAAAGTGAGAGCCTTAGGCCTTGATTCACAAAGGGTAGAAAATAACTCTTATGGTAAAAAATTCAATTCATGAGAAAAAGCATGAGAATGTCACTGTTAGTGAATCACCAGATAAGAAGACAATGAAAGTCAATGGCACTTTTTTACTCCTGGAAAAAGTATTGAACTTTGTACCTTTTTTTACCTGTAGTAAAAAGTGCCATTGACTTTCATTGTCTTACTATCTGGTGATTCACTAACAGTGACATTCTCAGGCTTTTTTCTCATGAATTGAATTTTTTACTACCATGAGAGTTTTTTTCAACTCTTTGTGAATCAAGGCCTTAGTGTTTGTCATTTGAAATAGACTTGTGGGGAAAAATGCTAGATAAAGATCTCATGAAGATGCAAGAGAAATCATTGACTTTTTTTTGTGAATGAAGACGGATAGGTCCTAACACTGTATTTAACACCTATTTTGCCATCACAAAACATTTGAGCAAGCTAGTTCAGTTTTTAATTATACTTACTCTGATCCCCAATGATCAGTGCGCACCTGCTATAGACCAGAGATGCCATGGAAGACCTGAGGCATGTGCCATGAGATCACTGAATTGATGACTATTGGGTGAAACGGGGGGGCTTAAAATCCTAGCTTTAGGTCTGCTTTGAAGTTTCTGTCCAAGCAGAAAACAAAAAACACCAATACTCACCTGCAGTCTTTCTGTCCTAGTATGGATGGATAAAATTTACCAGGTCTCAAGATCGAATTCCACAGCACCTTGCAATGAATGCACATGACTGGCTATGACCACGCCATTCACTACAATAGAAGAAGCGTGTCGAGGCTTGGCACTTCCTCTACATTTGCAGAGTGGGCTGGATGGAGTCCATGCACTGCGTATTACACAGTGGTCGGCACTAATCAGTAGCATGAGACAGGTCTTTTCAGTTTTGAGTTCAGTTTTATAACAGGACTAGGATGGTTGCTTCCGCATTGGGAACACATACATATATTTACAGCAGTATTAAAAACAAAACATACATCGCTGAATACGTCTCAGGGAATTTAGGACATTGCAAAATGTAGCCCTACACAATGCACTTGGCTATGCCTGGACAGGGACTTTAAAGTGGACCTTCACCCTGAATAAGATCATATCTTGTATGTTTCCCATACCCTGTACATACATTGATTGCTGCTCACATTAAAAATCATCCTACCTGCATCTACTGTATTTTATAGAGACACAGGGATTGTTATGTTTATGGGGCGGGTGCCCGGGCAACCTGGGGGAGTGTCTCTGTAGTTGAGACATAGTATGGGTTTTTATTGGTCCTCAAATCGCTGGAGGTGGCCCTTATTGATCCTTTAAATACTGGGGATGGACCCCCTATGAGCACATTGCCCTGAGGAAGTGGTGTGGTGACACCACGATACGCGTTGGCGACGGTTTGTGGGGGCACCTGTGGTCGGTCTGTATGCACGTCCTTTGTTCTCTTTCTCTCTGGCCCATCCTGGTGCGCTGTCTTGTACCCGGTTAGGCTTCTATTCACTTCATGATAGGTGTATCATTGTAAATTATTTAGTTATATTTGTTTGCATCTTGCACATAATTTTGCACAAATTTGCACATGATTGATGGTATAGAGAGACTAATTTGATATAAATGCTTAATATATTTTTTGGAAGGAATATTTTTTTGAAATGAATTTATTCACTAGTACTATGTATAATATATGAGACCTCTGGCGCCCTCTGATGGTGTTATGTTTGTGTATGTGATGTGTCTGTTTACATGTGGTTTTAACCTGTAGTTACTATGCAATAAATTGATATTTTTATATATTTTGTAGGGTGGTGCCACTTATTCCATAGCGCTTAGTGGAGAGTGTGGTCCTCTCCTCATTTGTGTATTTTTGTATTGATAAAGTATTGTGCTTGGGTGGTTGCGCACACATAATCTATTGATATATACCTTAGGCTAACAGACTGGTGCTGCCTTTTTTGTTTGTCTGTGTATTTTATGAACCTTTAAACATCCAAGATGGAGTGACTAAAAACTTAAAATATATTAATTTTAGATGATGAGGAATAGTTTTTTAAGGGTTTGGTCTTTTCATAAAATCATGCTGAAGGTCCGGTTTAAGCTGATGGGTGTCTGAAAATAAAAACAGCTGTGGTCTTGAAGCGATAAAACAAGGTCTTCTGGATTTGCATTCATTGTTACATGCAAGCTACTAACAATGTATTTCACTTAATAAATGGCCATGATCATTTCTGCATTGCACATAAAGGCAATGGGTAGACTGTGGAGCAAACATTAGCTGGATAATAGGGTCTATTAACACGCTCTGAAATGTTTCCACATGGTTTATTGATAGGTTGTTTTTCCTTAATGAAGGCATGAGTTTATGGCATACTAATCTCATCCCTTATGCTCTATTTATAGGAAATAAATTAGGCCATAAATTTATAACTTCCTCCGGCTACAGGTGTGTGCTAGTTTTCAAAAACAAAATAGAGCAAAAACAATGACAATGGCAAAAATTAGCATCAAATATTGCTATAAAGCATACAACACTGTGTGTATTCCCCTGGGATTGCTAAGTATATTCGCCTAGCCTATCCCACGACGCATGCCTGTGGCAGACATTTATGCACCAATTTGGGGTGCTGGGCCCCAATGCCCACCCCCTCACTCAAAAGGCTGAAAAGGTTGAATGATTAATAATATTCAAGTTTTAATACACCTTAACAAACATATATAAGACACATTAAAACCAAGAGGAAGGGAGTCACTGAATAATACATTCAATCAAATCACAATATACTGCAAGTGCAAAAATAAATAAGACAGTGGTCCAAACCAGCATTCGCAATATAACAATTCTAATTAATTTTAGAAAAAAGCACAAAAGATAATCATGTTAACATATGGTACCTACAATATAAGTGCACATGCAAAGTGCCTCAGCGCTACTAAAAAAAGTGCTACTACAAAATATACCAATTCCCAAATGGCCACACAAAAATAATGCTTCTGCAATATGGCAACCCCAAAAGGTGTACACCCCCCAAATTACATATTACATATCCAATGAGAGAGACCCCAAAGATAAAGCACAATACTGACCCACAATGGAGCAAGAAATTGTCTGCTAACACCCTCAGGCTGGACGACCGCTGGAATAAGATCACTAACAAATGAACCCCTCCATAGATGGAATCTCTGACGGGTTACACAGTAATTACAGCCACTGCATCAGGGAGAATAAGTTTAGCATATTGAGTATTTTTGAATGCCAATGTCGCACACCCTCCATTCAGCTTGCTCACAGATCTAAAGCTGGATCGATTAGTAGAAGCTGAGTGGAGCGAAGCAAGCTGATTGGCTGATCACACATACGATTGCTGTAAAGGTGAGTAACTGCAGTGATCCACAGGATTAAGTTACGTTGCCCCGCTAAAGAGAAGCCTTGGTGTGGTTCCTTTTTAAAACAGTTGTAACCCACAAGCAGATATTAAGATGGGGTGGGGGGGGGGGGTCAAACTTCACAGAGTCCAATCTATCACACAGCCTGATGCACACATCACATTGCAATGTATGCCATCTGTAAGCTATAGATATTCCAATAGTTGGCTCATGACTGATTTACAATGTATAACAGCATATGGAAATAGAAACAATTAAGATAAATAATCTGCTCCTTGGCTGTAACAGTGTAAAACAAGGTAGCTCTCAGAAGGAAGCTGGCATGTTTTTCAGAAAAGCTCCTCTAGTTTGTTATAGTCTTGGCAGGAGGGAGAGATAGTCCATCCCAATATTTTAACCTCCCGACCAATATATGGCTCTCTGAAGTCACGTGGGCATGTCAGCCCGAGCAGCCTATCATCGTGGCCAGTGGCCGAGCCTATCAGCACTGGCCGTGAAGGCGGATAGGCTGCTCTACGGCAGCCCTAGTAGAGGTCCTGGAAGAGGTTCTTTGTTTTACTGCTGCTGTATATTAAAGAGGCACTATGGTTATTTAAAATGCTTATCTAAAGGGACACTCTGGCCCCACTTATCTTCAGTTTCCCCCTACCCGTTTCTTTCAACCTTGAGACTAACATTACTTCTGGACTGTTCTTTTCAGTCAGAAACTCAAATGGTAGTAAACGGGTTATAAAAACAGCTGCTTAGTCAGGACATTTTCTTTAGGCTATAACTAGCAATAATAGACTCCAAGCCTGTTCACAAACTACTGCACCTCCTAAATTCAGCATCTGACACGGATACAATGATACCTTATGTTCTTGTTTTTTCTATACTGGACCACAGCAACCAACCACCTTTATTAGCTACCAGTATGACACTCCTCCAATCAATCCTCATTGATGCTAATCCCTGTACACACTGCGAATGCGCTAATCATACCAGCCACCTTTGGCTCCAATTTAAGGACTTGCCTAACACCCCAGACCTCGGCTCTCAACAACTACGGCTTTGTTTCTCACGCTACAAAAGCACTGTCTCCTTTAGGGAGCTCTAGAGAAAACCGGGCCATTCGATTTCGGGCTGTGGAAATTTTAGGTTCTGAGCAGTCAGTTCCAGGGCACCTCAGGCAGTGGGAGCCTGGTCCCTCCACAGCTGGTATATACCTTTGGCCCTAACAGCAACCTACCAGTGAGAGACTGGCACCCCTCCTATCTCTTTGTAAAGAGATTGTAAATCTTACATAGATTAAAAAAATGATACAAACCTTTTCTACCCTGTACCCTGTTTTTGATCAGTCTGCTGCTCAGAAACTTCCTGTGGGACTGTGGACTGTGACTGACACAGGGGCAGAGCCACAACAAACCAGTGCTGATCAGGCGACTAAAGAATTCTGGGACAAATGCTCTCCATGGGACTCTTGAGGTTTCTGAGCACCCGGACCGGATGGAGCTGCTGCAGGGAAGAAAATGTATATTTTTTTGTTTATTTAAATCAGAATTGCCCGGGGGAGGGGGGTATTTAACATCTTATTTGACCTTAGTTCTCCTTTAATTAGGACAATCCAAAAATATTCAAGCATTATTTAGGCAGAAATGAGTCCCAACATGTCCCAGCATGTACTTCTTTACCCCCTATTATTTAGAGGACAGTCCAGGCAGTGGCAATAATAATGCAGCAAGGATCCTACTTGATGCCTGTCCCAAAATCCTGAAGCGAATTTCCTGCTGAGCACTGTACATTCTCTAGCATGTCTCTAAAGTTTTCCTCTACTTTCCTTTCCATTTGCTAATCACCCCCTCCAAATGTGGTCGTATGACCACCCCAGTAACTCAGCAGTCCCGGAGTGAGCAATCCCAGCAAGCCACACTGGTCACACTTGGCAAGCCTTCTCACACTGGAAGAGCTAAGAGAGAACACATTTACAGGTGGTCGTTGAAAAATAGAAAGGAAAGGAGGGGCACATTTTGGAGCCCTGCTACACTATTCACAGCCCACTGCAGGAAAATAAAGGCGAGATGCTGTCTGAACTATCCCTTTAAGAAATATACTATATTTTTTAGGAAAGGTGTGAAAATGTAAAAGATCATACAAGAATAGAATAATACATTTTGAACTGAAATGTGTTGAATACCTTTTCAAAAATGTACAGGACCATCGAAGCAACATAATGTGTTTCAACAGGAAAAACAATCTGTATTTGTTCCACTGCACAAAGGTTAAAAAAAAGGACATAATGAAACAATGTTCTGAAAACAAGGCTTGGTGAGAGGGAATGTTCTTATCTGACCTTGTGCAGGCTCTGGTGTCAGACAAAATATTGAAATATCATAAGCCACTGATATTATGCAGAGTAATTTAGCATGAAGTCCATGCCTCCCTAGTCTGGAGCAGAAGGAAAAGATGAGGAAGATAAATGAACCAAGCATTAGCAGGTGGCAGATTTGTAGCCCGAGATGAACTCCTCTTCCTGCCCCTGCAAGGTGCTTGGAGGTTAGGAGTCAACATTTTCCATATCCCTACTGCACACAACATAGTTCAGATTTACATCTTATGTTTGCAAATATTGGAATCATAGAAAAAACATCTGGGTTATATCGTCATGGAGGAAAGATTTGGAGATGCTCCATGTCTGAATGACAATGCGTTGCTTCACGCAAGTGTTATTACATTATATAATTATAATTAACTAGGTAAATTGGTTTGTTTCTATTTGATATGGCACAACTATAATTAAACTGCATCTTATTTAGACCTCCCCAGACACAATCCAATTCGATTCACAGTGCAGATCAACTATACAAGCTTAAAAATAAATAAAAGCTGAGTATAACCCCAAGGTATCATGCTTGGGGAGTTGCAGCAATTGTGAGGTCAGTGAAAGATATAGTTCATGTGGAGGCAGTAGGAGAGTCTTGTCCATACTTAGTTTGAGGGAGAGAAATTACATGAATGATGAGATGAAATGGAACACGGGATAGGAGAGAAGAGAGATCTGTGCCAGAAAGGTAGATTTGAGTGTCGCCTGCATAAGAGTGGTATTGGAAGCCAAATGAGTTTATGAGTTGTCCAAGACCATAGTTGTAGACAGAGAAGAGATGTGTTCCAAGAACAGAACCTTGTGGTGCACCAACTGACAGAAGGAGGGGAGAGGAATCCATGTTTGAGTGGGACATTTCTCAGAGATGTCAGAACTTGGAGTTGAAGAGGATGGCCAACAGTGTTGAAAACAGAGGATAGGTCAAGGAGGATAAGGATAGAGTAGTAGCCTTTAGATTTTGCTGTTAATAGATTGTTAGTTAGGCGTTTTCAGTAGAGTGGTCGGAGCGGAATCCAGATTGAAAAGGATCTCGTAAGGAGTTTGCAGAGATATAGCACCAATTCAGAGTGAACCTGCTGTTGCCAGAAATTTGGATGAAAAAGGAAGCAGCGAGATAGGTGGGCAACTGGTGAGGGCCAACAGGTCCAGAGAGGATTTTTTAAGTATTTGGGGGTATAACGGCGAGTTTAAATAGTGAAGGGAAGGTGCAGATGAATGAGAGAAGTTAAATAGTGATGCAAGAGCCAGTGTGAGGGATGAGGTAAGTTGTGGAATAAGGTGGAATGGAATGGGGGCAAGTAGTGAGGTGGACCTAGATATAAAGATATAAAGGAAGACAGTAGTTTCTCTGATAGCAGTGTGAAATTGGTTAAGGAAGTCGTTAGGTAGTGGGCGAAGTGGAGAGTTAAAAGTTTTAAACAGTTGTTTGGGATTCCGGGCATGTGTAGATATGAGAGAGGTAAAGTATGCTTGCTTAGATGAAAGAGCAGTCCAGAGTAACCATGACTTAAGGTGATTGTTAAGGCAAAAAAATAAATAAATCAGAGAGTTATTCTTACCTGTTAACACATTTTCCAGGAATCCCCCATGACAGCACCTACGAGAGATGACCCCCCCCCCCCCCACCAAGACACAGGAAACACCAGACCACACCCCATAAAATAACGTATTGTTCCTGTAGCCCCTCAGTATTGAGACTTCCAAAGCACCTGAAAAATAGGATCATGCGCCTTCAAAAGGCATATTAGATATAAATCTAATATTTACTGTAAGCGCAGTAAAGCAATTTTCTGCCAAAGGAGGTAGTCATGAAACGACTAAGAGTTCAAAAGTGGCCTGGATGCCTTCCTTGCATGTAATAACATTACCAGTTATGGCTACTAAACAACTAATAAACAGGCTGAACTGAGTGCACTATAGTCTTTTTTCAGCCATACATACTATGTATTAAAAAAAAAAAAAAAAACAATCCACAGCCAAGTTAAAGGTTCCCCCCCATGATTTCCAGAGAAGAAAAAGAAAAATCTGCCATGCCACTGCCCATCCCATTCCCGAGATACTGTCCTAGGAGGTCCCACCTACAGAACCACAGGGTGGCTTTGGAGAACAGAAACAATAGCCCCTTAAATAAAGGTACACATTCCCTTTGGACTAGGTAGAATGGTTTTACAAAGTAAGCCTTTGAAATGATCCAAAAATCATATTAGAAAAACATTTGAAAAATCATTAGGGGTTTTTTTTTTGTCTCTGGATAGTTCATACATATTAAGGAGACACAGAAGGCAAAAGCAATTGTTGGACCATTGTCGGGCAACATTTGGCACCATCCTTAACCTTTATCTGTTTTTAAACTGAGGAAAAAATGTCCGAGATAGCGAGGTTTACAACTTCACCTTATGATCTTTCTTCTGAAGCATGTTGGCGTGACCCTTGGCTCTGTGATGTCACATAATAATCAGCATAAGTGGGGACTGCAAGACTCATAAGTGGGGACTGTAAGGCTCATTAACCTGGCTTCCCTCTCTCTCGGTGTTCACAGTCTGATGATGCAGAGATTTAGACCACCAGCTTAGCCCTATTATTGGTGGTCTATGGCAAAGACATTCAGGTGTGCCACTACTCTTTGCCTTGTTTCTACTTTCAGAAGCAGCTGCGATCTGACAGGAAGAAAGAGGGCGGCCATGATGAAGTGAGCTGCTAAACGACAGTGTATGCACTTTGCCTACAGAGTCCCTTTAAAGGTTAGGAATTTTCTAAAATTTCTCACTGAAATCTGTAACCTGCTCCTGGCTGCTTGAACGGCCTTTAAATAATGCAGACAGTGCTATGCCTCAATACTTTTTCTGAACATTTCTTCTAACAAGTTTGTGAGTTCAGCCACTGGCTTGTGTTTGCAGGTGGAGCCCGGTTGCTTGGCAGATTATTTAGAAGGCACCAGCAGCCTTACTCAAACGATGGCCCGGAAAATAGCATATTTAAATAAAAGTCAGACAGGGGGCATAGAAGGATGGGTTTGTACAGCAATTAGTAATACAGGAAGCAGGTATGTTAGACGTACTATAAACAAGGTAAGAAGTGTCTTACATAAAAAGCAGAAGTGATTTGTTATGCATGTGCAAATGACTCCTTAGCTTACTGTAAAACATTTTCCGGGCTATTAACACACACACTATGCATATACAAATAATGTTGTTTCTGCATGCATTTTGATTTTTGTTCTAGTTTTAATGTTTCTATTTCTCTTTTTGTTTCCTGTGATCTCACTGGGGAGAACTAGTGTACTGAACTTGATGGCCAACGAAATGTACCGCATTATTCGCTCCATAAGATGCCCCCCCCCCCCGTCTTATGAAGAAAATCCCCCAACCCCGGGCAGGGGGTAGAATCTAAACCCCATAACAGTGTGCAGACCCCCCTAGTAGTATTATCTGATATTCTGTGGAGTGTAATTATTTAAAATGAGACATATGTCAGGGGTACAAGCCCCTCCATGATGCATGCAAGATACAGAGCCCGCAAGTGGGTATGATGCAGAAGTCCCAACACTAGGGGGGTTCTGCATATTGCTATATATATATATATATATATATATATATATATATATATATTATTATACCAATATATTTTGTTAGAGTTGCTAGTGGTAATAAACAACTCTGACATTCAACCCTAATGGGTCATGCCTACTAACCTGGTAAGCATGCAAAGTGGACCAAGAGCTGCCTCATCAACAAGCCCACCCTTTTCTGGCTGTGCACGGCCATGCCTGTGTAACTGAATGGCTGTGCGTGACCGTGCACAGCTGAAGCATGCGAGTGATGCTAGGTTTTCATTCCGCATCTCCAGCCAAACATTAATATGTGCGGACAGAGAAGCTGATTGGAGAAGAGCAGAGTCTGCACCGTGGGCATGTGGAAAGGTAGGGTTAGCTGTTAATGGCAGGATTTCACTTAGTGGAGTGTTCAAAGCAGGGTGCCCAAAACCAGGGATAGTGAAAATCTTGGGTTTTGGTCCAACACATTATTATCTAAAAAGGGAAGGATGTAGGATTCTGTCCTGCTGAACTACTGGAAATTCTGTTACTGGTAAGCTTATTGGGGTTTTCCCCAAACGTCCTCCAGGGCTAACCGAGGATAAGGGAGTAATAATAATAAAACCGTTCTACCTCAGGGTGGGGAAATGGCCTGCAGGATCTTCCTGACAAACTCCCGCTTTCTGTTGGAGAATAGGTCAGCTTTGTACTGTTTCAGAAAGGTTTGCAGTGAAGTCCATGTGGCTGCTCTGCATATATCCTCCAAAGAGACTTCAGACCAAATAGCCCAGAAAGCGGAAACTGCTCTGGTGGAATGTGCTCAAAAGGTCTGAGGGGCCTGCACATCTGGGCCAAATGAATAGCTTCCTTAATACATCTTGTGATGGGAGCCTTAGAAGCCTGTAGCTCAATATTCTTGCTTTCAAAGGATACTAATAGGTGGTCAGAGCTTCACCATCCTGTGGTCCAAAGTCAATACAATCAGTCTAGCATCCAACAGTTGTATCTGGTAATTACTGTTTGAGTCCTCTAGCTTAATACATGGCAAACAGACCTCCTCAGACCTATGAAATTCAGAGGCAATCTTTGGTAGGTACAATGGATCCTACCTAATTGTAACATGGAAAAATTCTCATATAAAGCCTGTAAATCACTAATTCTTTGTGCGGAAGTGATAGCTAAAATGAAAGCCACTTTGAGCAACAAAAACTTTATTGCCACCTCCTTCAGAGGCTCAAAAGGAGGACGTGTAAGGGCCTCAAGACTAAGGATAAATCCCAAAGAGGAAAGGCTTAGAATCAACTGGTCTACCTCTAGCAACAGAAACAAAAAAATCTATTGATCAATGCTTCAGAAAGACTTTTGACAATGCTTCAGAAGCAACATGTACTTTCAGGGTGCTGATTGCCAGACCTAAATTGGCCCCTTCCTGAAGGAATTCTATGGATTCCTGGACGGAAGGCTAGACCAATCCAGGTTACAAAGGGAAAAATACAACTCTGTGAAGTACTCACCTGTAGAGTTGGTATTATACGCATACAGCACGTCCTGCTCCAGAAGTAGTAATAACATGTGGGTAGTCCTCCGCCTCCGGCGCCGTGCACTGCAGACATGTAGAAAACAAGCTCCTCCCGGCCCTTCATATACTGGAGGACCTCCCACAAATCCCCAGCATTGAAAAGCAGTGAGAAATAGAGACCAGGAGAAAGCAACCACCCAAAACTGGCAAAAATATCAAAGATAACAATCACCAACAGGGGATCCAGAACAAGGTGAAACAGGGTGGGGTGGAGCAGGACATGCTGTATGCGTGTAATACCAACTCTACAGGTGAGTACTTCACAGAGTTGTATTATTCTAAGCATACAGCACGTCCTGCTCCAGAAGTAGTAATAACATGTGGGACATCCAATAGCAGTGTCCATAAAGCAGGGTGGGATCCCCAACAGAAGGCAGCAGCAGGCAGTCTAAACCACTGCCACCTGCAGAACCTTGCGGCCAAACACAGCGTCAGCTGAGGCCCAAACATCAACCTTGTAAAACTTAGTAAAGGTATGTACAGAAGACCAAGTAGCGGCCTTGCAAACTTGTTCAACAGAGGCCTGGTGCTGAAAAGCCCAAGAAGCCCCAACAGCTCTAGTAGAGTGAGCAGTAAGACGAAAGGGGGGAGTCTTCCCCTTGGCAGTATAGGCTTGAACAACAGCCTGACGAATCCATTTACTGATGGTAGACTTGGAGGGAGCCAAACCCTTCCTAGGCCCATGAGGCACAATGAAGAGAGCATCCGTCTTCTTAAAGGCCTGCGTGGTAACCAAGTAAGACTTGACACACCTGACCACATCCAAGGAATGCAAAACCCTTTCCTTAGGGTTACTAGGATTGGGGCACAGGGAAGGAAGTACGATATCTTGATTCAAATGAAATGCAGACACAACCTTAGGCAGGAAGTTTGGCTTGAAGCGAAACACCACCTTGTCCCTGTGTCTCTCAAAGTAGGGAGGCTGAATAGACAAGGCAGCCAACTCAGACACGCGTCTGACCGAAGTAATGGCTACCAGGAAGACAACCTTGATCGTGAGCACAGCTAGGGCGGCCTCGTGGATAGGCTCAAATGGAGCCCCCTGCAGGGCTGACAACACCAAGTTCAGGTCCCAAACAGGAACCATAGGTTTCCGAGGGGGGCGCACATGAGTGACCCCCTGAAAGAAGGTCTTGATAAGAGAGTGATGGGCAAAAGTCTTCTGAAAGAAGATGGACAGGGCCGAAACCTGGCCCTTCAAGGTACTGAGCTTGAGACCTAAGTCTAGGCCATGTTGTAAGAACTCCAGCACCCTGGATACTAAGAATTCCCGGCAGGGAAGAGACCTGGATTCACACCAGTCAATGTAAGCCCACCATACTCTATAGTAGATGGCAGCAGAAGTCTTCTTCCTGGCTTGGACCATGGTAGCCACAACAGACTCAGACAAACCTTTTTCCCTCAAGATAGCGGTTTCAATAGCCAGGCCGTCAAAGTCAGCGTTAGTAAATTGGGATGGCGTAGAGACCCTTGGGTCAGAAGGTCTGGTAGCCTTGGCAGATCGCACTGATCTACTGCCATTTGAACCACACTGTTCTTGACCACCTTGGGGCCACCAGAATCGCGGGTACCCTTTCCAGAGCGATCTTGCGCAGCACTCTGCCCAGAAGGGGAATTGGTGGAAACACATACAGGAGCCGAAACTCCTTCCAAGACATTGACAGGGCATCCGTGGCCAGAGCCAGAGGATCCTGAGACAGGGATACAAAGCTCGGGAGCTTGTGATTGTGACGTGACGCAAAGAGATCCACGTCCGGCACACCCCAACGGTGACAAAGTGACTGAAATACCCTGTCGCAGAGGGACCATTCCCCCTGACGGGACGACCCCCTGCTCAGGGCATCTGCTAGCAGGTTCTCCGTCCCCGCAATGTAGACAGCCGATATGCATTGTACATTGGTCTCTGCCCAAGTTAGAATCAGAGACACCTCCTGGAGAGCACCCTTGCTCCGGGTTCCTCCCTGATGATTGATGTAGGCTACGGCCGTCCTGTTGTCTGAGCGTACCTGAACCGCCAGACCCTTCAGGTGCTGGGTCAATCTTTCCAGTACCAACCTGACCGCCCTGAGTTCCAGGACATTGATAGGAAGATGGGCCTCCCGAGGGCCCCATCTCCCCTGGAAGCGCAGGGACTTCCAGAAACCCCCCCAGCCCGAAAGACTGGCATCCGTCGTGACCGTCTCCCAGGAGGGAGCCAGGAAGGATCTGCCCCTTGTCAAATTCCTGTGGTCCAACCACCACGCAAGGGATTGACTGACCGAGGGGGGAATCACCCAGCTGTCGTCCAGAGACGCTGGGTCCTTGTTCCATACTGACAGAAGGTGAAACTGCAGAGTTCTCAGATGAAACTGGGCATAGGGCACTGCCTCGAAGCTTGCCACCATCGAGCCCACCAACTGCATTCCCTGCCGGATGGAGGGATGAGGGTCCGCGAGCAGGGATCTCGCCTGGGTTATCAGAGCTTCCACCTTCAGCGGAGGAAGGAATATCCTTGACTGAACCGAGTCCAGAATCATCCCCAGAAACGGTGTCACTGAGGAGGGGAACAGAGAGGACTTTGGGTAATTGATAACCCAGCCGAAGGACTCCAGGGTGGACACCACCGACCGAGTGTCCAGCTCTGCCTGCTGCAGAGACTGAGAGGTGATGAGAATATCGTCCAGGTAGGGCAACACACGTATGCCCTTTAGTCTTAAGAGAGACATCACCCCTGCCAGCACCTTGGTGAAGACCCTGGGGGCCGAAGTGAGGCCGAATGGGAGGGCCACGATCTGATAGTGCTGATTCAACAGCGCAAATCTGAGGAACTTTTGGTGCCCTGAAAACACCGGCATGTGCAGGTAAGCGTCCTTGATGTCCACAGATGTCATGAAGTCTCCTGGACGCAGCGAGGCAATGGCCGAGCGCAGAGTCTCCATACGAAAATGCCTGCTTCTGACAAACTTGTTTAGGATTTTCAAATCCAGAATGGGTCTGAATGATCCGTCCTTTTTGGGAACTGTGAACAGGTTGGAATAAAACCCCATGCCCCTGTCTCTTAAGGGGACCTCGCAGATGACCCCGAGCTCCAGAAGGTCCTGCACAGCCAGCATCAAGATCCGAGCTGAGGCAGGATCCTGCGGGATCTGAGACCCGACGAACCTGGTAGGGGGCAGCACAGCGAATTCTATCTTGTAATCGGAGGGGACTACCTCCTGAATCCACCGGTCTGGGACGAGGCGTCTCCAGACATGCTCGAAGTGCTGTAGACGTCCCCCCACCCTGACGGGCGAGGGCGCCCCTTCATGCCTGGGGGGTCTTGGGAGGGGCTTTGGGCTTGGGACCCCAGGAGGAGCCTGGGCAGCGTCCTCTGTTCTTGTTCCAGGGTTCTGAGCACGGCCCAGAGAAGGACACCCCCCTACCTTGCTTGGTCCCCCCCGGTAGGGGGTAGGATGGGAGCTTGGACCACGAAAGGGCCGAATCTGACGCTTGCGCTGGGGCAGCTTGCCCCCTTTGGCAAAGATGTCTAATCTTTCTCCAAACAGGCGCAGTCCTTTGAACGGAAGCCACGTAAGGGCCTTCTTGGCGACATTGTCAGCAGCCCACTGGCGTAGCCAGAACGCGTGGCGTATGGCTACCACCAGAGCAGAGGATTTAGCACTCAGTTTAATAGCATCGTCCGATGCAGATAGGATATAATTCACAAAGGTCTCACAGGTGGCCAGAGCATTGGCGGTATCAGAGGGCAAGTCATCCGCCCCTTCCAGAGCAGACTTAATCACAGTCCTGAGCGCCACCGCCGTGATGGCTAAGGCGCAAACCAGGCGGAGCGACGCTCCCCCGAAGGCAAAGGCGTGACAAGCCAATTGATCAACTCGCCGATCCTCTAGATCCCGCAGCATAGTAGTGTCAGGGGAGTGCATAATAGAGGTATTGGACAGACTCAGGATCGGGGCATCGACCTCGGGCGGCGATGTCCAGCACTTAACCAGATCGGCAGGAAATGGATACTTCTTATCCACAGCCTTGGGAATCCCCTGGAGTTTACTGGGATGTTCCCATTCCTTCAGCACTAGGTTATTAAAGTGAGTTTGTTCGGGAAACTCCAACCACACCCTAGCGGTATGAAACAGATCGCCCCGCTGCCGAGGTAAGACATCAAAGATCTGGGATAACAGTCTGTCAATGTCGTCCTGGGAGCCAGGATCAGAGCCAGACTCCTCCTGACTCCTGGGCTCGTCCTCGTAGGATCCTGAGTCAGATAGGAGTTCCCCTTCCTCTGATAGGGACCAAGTATAGGAAAGCAGCACCTCATCAGATTCTACAGGGAGAATAGTAGCTTCAAGGTTTAAATGACGCTTCTTGGCAGTGGCCTTGCGCGCCATGGAGCCAGCGATAAAGCTTTCCACACTGGCCAATCTAGAGGCCAAATCAGCATGAGAATCCCCACTAGAATTGGGGGTTATGCTCAAGCTTGGGGGAGTAGGGGAAATAAGGCGAGGTGCAGGCCCAGCCTCGGAAGAGGTGGGGAGACCGGCTAGCGCCTGTTGAGCACAACCACAACCTCCTTGGCCACCAGGGAGCAATGAGAATTACCCAAGCCTATTCCACCATAATCTTTGTTATGACCAGGGGAAGAATCTGGAAGGGAGGAAATACGTAGCAAAGACTGAACTGACTCAACTTCTGGCACAGGGCATCCTTTGCTAGTGCCCCCTGATTCTTCAGCAGAGAAAAGAAGACTCAGCATTCTGAGTTCTACCCTGCTGAGGAAGTCCACTACCACATTTAGTTCTTCCCTGATATGGACCGCTTGTAGGGGAACTGCAATCTCTTCCAGTCTGACAGAGAATGACAGGCTGACTCTGGAATAGTCACTAGAGAATGATAGACTGACTTTGGAATAATCACTAGAGAGTCCAGAGACTTTAGATTCTTGTCTGAATGTGGAAGGCCTGGAGCACCTTATAACCTGGGCACAGATGACAGCAGGTATTGCAGATGTCATGAGAACCAGAAGCACCAGAATCTGTCTCAGGGACAGAGTTGGGTGACCCTGAACATAGGAGGACAGGGAGGCAATCTTCTCTATTTTTGACTGTGGTAAGAAGGTCCTTTCTAGGCAGCTGTCTATTTGGTAGCCCAGATCGGTACAAGACATCTGAGAAACCAGGCTTGACATTTGTGTGTTAATAACCCAACTAAGCTCAGGCAGAAGTCTTCACATTGTTCTCTAAAATCTGACTGGCCAGTGCAAAAAGGAGCAGATCTTCTAGATAGGCTACAATACCTATCTGATTGAGTCTCAGATAGGCCATCAGTTCTGCCAGTATCTTTGTGAAAATCCGAGGTGCGGATATAAGATCAGCCTTCTATCTTTACCGCAACCGCCAGATACCGTCTGTGTGCAGGGAAGATGAGGACGTGAAGGCAGGCGTCCGGGAGGTTCATTGAGACCATCCAGATGTTTTGAAACAATATGTCCCTCAGGGTAAAAATGGATTCCATCTGGAATCTCTTGTACCTGATGTGAAGGTTTAACCTCTTTAAAGTGAGGATAGTGAAGTCTGATGGCTTCTATACCAAGAAGATGTGGAAGTAAATGCTTGTCCATCTCAGGTACCAGGGTACTTCATCGATCACTCCCATTTCCTTTAGTTGAAAAATCACTAAGGGTAAGTCTTGTGACTTTACAGGGTCTTTGGAACAATTTGTCACAATGAAAAATTCATGGAGTCTCGTAGATAACCTGAATAATTTGAAGTATGAAGGGGTTTTTGTGATTTTCTGCCAGGCAGGGAGAAAAAAACAGAAGTCTCGCCCCTACTGGAAATATGTCAGGACTGCTTCGGCTGTTGAGAAGGTTTGAACAATAAACCTTTTCAACCAGAGGGCTCTACTGGCACAATTAGGCAAGGCCATACTCTTAGCGTTAGCCCTGATCGACTCGGATGCTGCATCTGAGATAAAATTTAATAGACCTAGAAATAAATAGAAAAGCATCCAAAATTTCCTATGTGGGGGCAGTGGCCAGGAGAGGTCTAAACTGGGAAGCGTCCGCATCCCAGGCTAGTCTAAGAAAAATGTCTGGCCTTTTATTAAGGGGATCTCAAAGGGAACCCATGTCCTCTAAAGAAAGATCAGATTTCCGGGACACCTCAAAAGGAAAACACCCTCTGAGGGACTTCGGGAAAGAAGAACCAGGATTCTGGTTTTCTCCATTCCCTTCCAATAATATCCTTGAGGGACTGGTGTACCAGAAAACAAGGATCTTTACTTTTCATCAATCCCTGATATAAGGAATCCTGAATCAAAAGCGGTTTATCCACTGGCTCAATCTTATGAGAGGATAAAATGCCTTTAAAGTGGACCAACACCCACGGGTGATCGGCCCGGGAATCTATAAGATTCCCGGGCCGATCACCTCCCTCCCCGCGGGACATCCGAGATCGGGATGTCCCGCGGAGTGAAACCCCCCCAAACACCCCAAACTCCTTACCTTATCTTCCTCGCGCCCCTCTAGACGTGCGCGTCAAGAGGGACGCGCGGGAGGCGGCGGCGGAGGAGCCGCTTGTCCGCGGCTTGTCCGTCGGCGCTGGGAGCGGGGAGAGGTGAGTTGTTCGGGGGGTTCGGGGGGGTTTCACACAGCGGGGCACCCCGATCGGGGGTGCCCCACCGAAGTGGACCAAGACCCAGGATAGTCAAAATCCTGGGTGTTGGTCCACTTTAATAAGGTAGCAGTGTCCTCAATAGCAAAGTTAAACCTAGTACTATGAGAGGAAGCCAAGGAGGAGGATAGTTCCGGACCTCTTCCTGTGCTTATCCTCGTCATCTGAGGAAGCTAGCCTGTCAGGGACGGATTCTGGTGAGACTATATATCACAGGCCGAGAAGAGGAACCTGCTGCAGCAATAGGGCCCTGCTCCTGGACCAAATGATCCTTGTATACGGAAATAAGTATCTCTCATTCAATGACCATTCTTTCATCAAAAGACTTTTGAATGTGAAGAAACAATTCATCATGCATTGAAAATTAGCCCCTGCTACCTCCTTTAAACATGAATTACACTAGACTAGCCTCCTTCGTTTCATTGTACTCCGTAGGACCCTTAGTCTCCTTGGAATCCCTCTTGAATTTCTTAGTGGGCTTGGGCTCTTTAATCCTGGATTCTTTAATGGCCTAACATATACAAAAACATTACAATGTATTAGGAGGTTCCCAGGGAGAAATTACATAGTAAACCAACAATAAACCCCTTCCGGCTGTGCAGTATCCCCGCCACCCTGACCAGTAGAATGCACCCCTGCAGCCCAGAAATCTGTTAATAAGGCAGCCAGCACTTTCTTACTGTGCCTGCTGCACTGCTGCCGCCCTCGCTTCACCACTGCTGCCCAGGGATGAGTAGCCAGGCCTTCTCCCTCCAGAAGGGATGAAAATTCTGGTCCCTCCGGGGGTGGCCAGGACTGCCTGTAGGCCTTCTGGAGGGCTTTCTATGCAAACCACGCCTTGACCCGGAAACACCTTGAGTCTTCGGGACGCACGTGAGGATTCCTGGACCCGCAGGGTTCTAATGCCGCCACTGCTTCACTCTGGACCATGCCTAGGCTTTCTTCTCTCTAAGCCAAGTCCGGAGACCCCGTGGGGACTGTACACCCCAGTAGGTAAAACACAACAAATGCTACAAGCTCTCCTGCCACCATGTCCCTGGCGGCTAACAAAAGTTCCCACATTCCCAATGAGCCAGTTGGGGAAAGAATGTGGAGCCTAGCCCAACAAATGGGTTCTGCCGCCGCCGCCCAGACTAGCTCAATGGAGGGGAACTCCCAGGTGAAGGGTGAAGGAAAGGGAAACCCCTAACCTTGACAGCAGTGGGTTACCCGGAGCACCACTGTAGGGGAGAGAGGGGGTTTTCAGATGCCCCCAATCTCCCCATAAAAAACAAAAAATTGGGACGATCTCATCCAGCCTGTTTCCTGGGCGAGAAACAAAAAACACTGTGGCCCAGGAGGAAGGGGTGGGCTTTTAACAATGTCCAGTTTGTTTTCTCTTCCAGTTGAGAGGTCATACTCAGCTAACCGTCCTGAAGGACTTTGGGGGAAAGTTAGCCATACAGTATACCAATGTTTTTCTCCTCAAGGTTGGACAGTCTACATCCACATACATTAATCAGTCCACAAAAACGGTTAACAATTTGTAGGAAGCACAATCTTCATGAACCCAAAGAACAGCTAATCACCAGCAGATTTCAGAACATCCATGCCTGCTGTGTGAAACCCTTCCAGATCACTCAGAATTCCCCTTGGACTGGGAAGGGGTGAGTTTTACTAGGGGATCTGTGTGTGGTTGGGGGGGGGGGGGGGGGCTCACACAGAGGGGCATCCCAAATCAGGGAGCCGGAGAGGGGCAAGGAACAAAACTCGGGACAGTGAAAAGCGTAGGTTTTGTTCCGCTTCTATGATAATCCATCTGCCCATTAAATGAAAATGTAGGTGACCCTTCAAGGTCATTCTGGATTGAGAAAGCTAAGCGAATGTCTAGTTAAACATAAAAATTAAAGTCCAGTCATCTTGATTTATTACTACAGACATGCAATGACCTGAATTGAATGAGAACCTTCAGCGACAAACTGAAGCAGACACATATATTCCAATAATTTAGAGGGATCTAGGCTTACCTTAGCATCATGTTCACCAGTATGGTCTCGTTTTGCAACATAGTTTCCCATGGTGTTATGCCAGGAAGTTTAAAACCTATTAGAGAATAGGATAAAGTATTAGATATATACTGGGAAATACGTTTTAACTACATCACAGTACCATCATTTGAAATCTGTTTTGTTCCTCCTGTTTACTCATGATTGACTGCATTGTGCGAGGAGGCAAGTTATCTGCACTTTCTGGCCGACCTGTGGTCACATCTTCATAGTGGGGCAAAATATACATCAATAATACAATACACATAGCCACGGGGCCCTAGACCTTTGGTTCCTAAGTATGCCACCTGATGGTGCAGTAAAAATGTCCATGTATATGGCCCTATACCATCATCACTGTAAGCTGAAAGAAAAGTAATCTGCATCAGCACCACACATCATACATGTGTGTTTGGAGAGAGGGTAAAGTTACAGTACTGTAATTTACATATAATTCATGGCCTTTTAGGGTGGAGGATGCTTGATACACTTTGAAGCCATGTTTTATTTACTTCCTACTTGATCACCACAGACAAGTCAAAAGGAAAATACACTTCTGTGGTCTTAACAATCAGACCTTAGATTAAGGGAGCAAGGCTTTGCTGCACTTCCAGCTGATATGTGCATGTGTGCAGTGTATGATGCCAGAACAAGGCACAACCTATTTTCAATTGGCCCCCTGGCTGAGCTTCCAACATCGACAAACACCTGCCTCCTGGAGCATAAAACACTATGGTTGTCAGCTAGGCCAAAAGCCCGTGACCAGCAACAATATTTGCCAGTAAAAGGGTTCTGGTCCCTGTCACATCCACTGCATACTCTTGCTGTTTGGTCATTCGCAACAGAACTACAACTAATTGAAGGTACAGTCATGAAGAAGTCCCATTTCATCCAAATCTGAAACACTGTCAACGTCGGTCCCCCCTTTACAGGCTGTGCCCACTTGGCAGGCCCCTTTCTCAAAACTGTGCTGCATGAGAGCAAGGCCGGGCCGGTTGACAAGGCAAGTGGGGAGTCTCCCTTTCAGCCAGTACCCGATTGGAGGCCTATGGGAGAGTCCATAAAAGTTAACTTTACCTTGAAGTTTTTTTAACGTGCAACACAGATCCAGTATGGCGGACTTGTTTGAATCCTCCATGTGTCTGCTTTATACTTGTAGGATTAATACATAGTGTAATTACTAAAACCAAATATATAGAAGTTAAAGGGAAAGTCCAGTCTGACTGAACCCCACTAACACCATAACAACAGTAAAGCATAGTGGTGGCAGAATTATGCTTTGACGAGGTTTTCCTGCAACTGTAACTGAGGCTTTACCAAGGTGGTGAAGGTGTACCTTCTCTAAAAAGCTGGAGATGAGGAATTTCACCTTCCAGAATGACAACAACCCAAACGCACCAGCAAGAGAATGTCTTTGCCAGAAGAAGATGAATTTTGTAATGGTCCAAGAAGAGCAAAGGCCAGAATCAAACTGAAAATGTATGGCTTGTCTTCAAGATGGCTGAACAAAAGAGGTGACCTCGCAATCTGACAGAATTGGATAGCTTACACAAGGCAGGGTGGGCAAAGATTTCCGAGTCTAGATGTTATGCTGACACACTCCTACCACCAAAAGATTGAAGTTAAAATGTGTACAACGACATTATTTTACTGCTTACTTCTCCCCCCAAAACTCCAACTGTGTATAGTAAAACCCTTATCAGAAAGTCAACATTGTTTCATATCGGAGTTTTGATAAACACTCTCATATATAAATGCAATATCCTGGCAATAAAATAAAAGATGATAAGAGCTTTTTCAAGTTTTCAGAATAAACACTTTGTTGTTCTTTTATACTATAAATGGTGCTTTGCTTGTCAAGCTGTGATTTGTAGATGCTTTCAATGTTCTCATTATTGCTTAAAACTGTAGCACAGTAGTACGAGAAGTTACAAGTTCTGAATTTTGCCTAAAGGAATGCAGATTATACTTTTGCTGCTTTAGGCTCTCACGGGTCGCTTGTTCAAGTTAAGCAGCGTTTGGCGTCAATAATTCTTTACAGGATTCAACTTTGGATTTTGTTTCATAAGCCGTCTCTCATATGTATCTTTCTTGCTAGCAGCAGTTTTCCCATGTCTATAGCAATTGTGTCTTGGTGTCTCAAAATTTCTGGTGACTTTCAGGAATTTACAACTAGGAAATGCAAATTACAACATACACATTACAGCTACAAAACCTGGGTTTTGTTCCATTCCCTAGGGGCATCCCAATTGGGGATACCCCACTGTGAAACCCCTCAGAAAGACCCAAATAACTTACCTCTTCCGTGTTCCAATGGCACATGCGCGGGCATTCAGCCCATGAGAGCAGTTTGCTGTGTTTACCTCTTTTGGCAAATGGCTCTCATTGACTTTAATGGGGAGTGCCAATTTGGGATGCCCGGGAGGCCCCTGGAATCTTTTAGACAAAAACCCTCTATGCCCCCTACCTGAGCGTGTGTACGTTTTTTCACCTCCATAGCCACACCAACCTAGCAGATTTGAGATCCCAGATTGGCTGACCTCAAATGTTCTCATCACCCGAACAAGCCCGCTGGCCCCATCTCTGTCTTCCCTCTCGTTTGAGGCACACTTCCGCCCCCAGTCTGAATGGTTGGGAGCTGGAGCACACCTTAGCCAAAGAAATGTGGCCTCGGGACGCGAAAATGCAGCACAGGCCCCTGTTGAGGTGAGTTATGAAGGCGACCCGTGGCTTTCCACAGAGCTCGGCATCCTGAACGCCAAATGGCCAGCCCTGGAGTCTTTTAGATAAACAGTGCAACATCAGTTCATCAGAAGCAGCAACATCCAGGCAGTGAAAATTAAATGGCACTTATCTGCCAGCCCACAGGCTCCGGTCCTGCAGTTTCAGTGTGCTTTTTTTCCCCCAGCTTTGCTTTGTGTCCTCTGTTGCCTGGTTTGATTAGCAGCATGGGGCCTGCCATGAGGCTGAGTGAGAGTGCCCTATGCTAAATTTGAATTAAATGTGGGATTGAGTGCAGCTGGGGCTGACAGCACTGAAACCAGAGGACAGAAGCCAGCAGGAATTTCTTGATCGAGCCTGGCAGGAGTTCCAAATCAGGATGCCATGCCTTGTGAAATTCACCTGCTTCCCCAGCTTCGTACGAACAGAGATCTCTGCTTATTGTGGCTATGATCGCCGTCGAATCCCGAAAATTAGACTTTGGTTTTAGTTTACTTTAAAGAGGATCAAAATACTTTGAGCCACCCCCTCATGTGCCCCCTTTTGAATGGGGAATCCCGATTTTGAATAACCCTGCTGTGTAAAAGCCCTGGTTCACTGGGCATGTGCTGTGTCTGTAGCCTTATCTAAGGAGCACTCATTAGCAGAAGGGGCACCGCTGTGTCCCTGTGCATGCGTTGTGTGATTGACTGAATCGGTAAGTATACCGATGAAAGATTGGGGCATCCCATATAGTGTTCAATGCTGCTGGACTGTAATTGTTTGCCTTGGACTCTCCATTTTACCCCGCTGGCCACCACTAGTCACTTTTTTAAAGGAAGTCACAGACAGATCATGTACTTTTTAATGTATATTTTTTATTCCCCCTTTTCTGGGTATGGCAGTTTAACCTATTATAAATATCTAATAGAGCAAAGCTGAATAGCTACCATCACGATTCAAAGCATGTAGCCAAGTGACACAGAATATGTAAACAAACGTTTAGTAAACAAGTCCCAGTCCATTTCTGTCAGGAGCATCTAAGTGAGACAGACTTGAGGCTGGTAGAACATTGGCTCCCCGACAATCGGTGGCACATCTAATGCTCGCCGGATGATAAATGTACAGGACACAAGTGACACGCGTCCCCCGGGGTCTTGGAATAAAGCCAGCTGTTACCATAGCAACTTGAAGAGATCAATCCATATTCACGGTTGCTATGGACACTGCATTAAGGTTACATTCCCATTGGGCGTATGGCGTAAGCCACTTTTCACCACAAATGGTTTGTCAGGCCCGATTTGCTCATGCTCCAATAACAGACAGATCTTTTAGACACATTTTAGAGTGAACAGGCACACAGATAGCTAAACTGTTGAGAAGTGTGATAAAAGCGACACAGTTCCTCAGAGATTTACGAAGTGCAAGAGGTGAACAAGTCACCAAACAGAAATTCTTATTTAGATGCTTAGCTGTGCATTCGACCTAGCCATGAAAATCAAGCAACATCTGCTATTTGTGATCGATCCTAAATGTTCAGGGGGTATCCTTATAGCACAACAATGCAGAACTCTTTCCGAGGGGCATCACAGTCCAACAGTGTGAAAGACTAGTGCTCAGAAACTTACAGGTTTCTGAAAACGAGCCCCCTTGCATCTGGGCCCCTTGCCCCCATATAAGTAAGAGCTAGGAGCACTGCCCACTCAAATCACTGCATGGAGGGGGTTCAAGGCATATAGGTATGTCGGTAGGCCACTGTTAATGTACTGCACTGTATAGTGGGGGGGTTAATTTTCAGAAAAGCAGGTATTACATTTTTCAGCATTGGACTGGACCTACCATTTTGAGCACTTACCTAGTCCTCAGATTCCACGGTAATGTAATTGGAAGAACATTCTGCTGTGCCGCAGCTCTGACGGTCTCCTACCAGGTGAGCACACAGCGGAGGCGGCGGGGATTTTGGGGCATAGCAGATCACCACTCAAAACAATGAGAAGATGCCTGCAAATTATGTAGTTACGACAGATGGCTCTCAGCGGATGGGAGCCTGCACATGCACCACTGGAGTGTGGAAAGGTGAAATTTTACGGGCATCCCAGGAGTTTCACACAGAGGGGAATACCAATTTGGGATGCCCTGGGGAATAGCCAGTGGCTCGCTCTGGAATACTTTAGATTTCTGGCCAGCTGCTGGTGGGTTTTGTTTCGCTTTAAAGTGGACCAACATCCACCGCTGATCGGCCCTTCTCTCGGCCTCTTACAGATTCCCGGGCCAATCAGCTCCCTGCCTGCGGGGCCCCACTGTGTGAAATCCCCTAGGACGCCTGCAAATCCTACCTGTTCATCGTTCCAACGGCGCATGCGCAGGCCGCTGCCTCTCGTGCATCCCTCTAGCAGGGCGCGCAACCGCGCCGGCCGTTTGTAAATGGCCAGCGCGGGCGCACTCCCTGTAAGAGGGACGCGCGAGAGGCGGCGGCGGGCGCTCTCACTTTGTCCGTCGGCGGTGATTGGTGGAGCGAGTCACGTGGGAGCGGGGTCAGGTGAGTTTTTGGGGCTTTCTGGGGGGTTTCACACATCGGGGCACCCCCGATCGGGGTGCCCCGCGGAAGTGGACCAACACCCAGGATAGTGAAAATCCTGGGTGTTGGTCCACTTTAACACAGAGGGTTTCAAAGTCTAAATGACTCTAGGACTGGTCCACTTAAATGTAATTGTAATGATGGTTGCAACAGTGGCTTTTGAGCAATGTCCCAATTTAACTTTCTTCCTTCACTTGTATAGTTGCTTTGCGCCATTTTGTGATGACTTTTTTTTTTTAAAAGTGGACCTACAGAATCCTAAGAAACCTTGCCCTGTGGCTTCCCTCTTACAAAATCTTGTCCATTTTCGCAAGCATGTGGCGGATTGCACAGACTTTTCAGACCAGCATTGGCAGCACACTGAAAGTCATTGCTCCTTTGGGAAGACATTTCAGGTGGGCATGTGGCCAGTGGAAGAGTCCTGGCACCTATAAAAGGAGCTGGATGCTGCACAGGGGGTGAGAGTGGGGATGTAGTTTTGGAGTTACAGCGGAGGATCCTCTTCTACAGGGCCCCAAAAAGACAACAACAGGGTTGATTCAGAACCGTTTTTGTGAGTAACACACTTTTTCTCTGTTTTTTTCAGCATCATATTCAATTGTGCTATTTTAAAAACATTTACATAGCTAAATATGATGCTGAATTTCACCAATGGAAAAACTCATGAGAAAAAGTGTTTAATCACAAAAAAACAGTGTTCTTTCCTCAACACTCTTATTCTCAGGTGATTCAGGATTTGTCTCTCACTTTATTCTCAATGTCATTTCAAGAAGCAGGACCTGCGGTCTATATATCTATATAAGATTTCCTTGACTTGGATGACTAGATAAAAAAGAGGTGGACCACATACATTCTATGTTGATAAATGTAAAATATTTATAAAGACCAAGTGGTTACATCAGGTATATCACGCCAGTGGGATGGGGATCCTGGAACCTGAAATATGTCCTAGATGTGATACTAGACGCGGGACATGGCTACAGGTAACCTAGGAATGCCACCAGATTGTCGGGATAACATACTCCACCATAGTAAAAGTACCCATTCAGAATTCTGCTGCAGTGGTTAAAGTGAAAGACTATAAAAGCAGCAACTACTGGCCTAAAGCATATAAGACTCTAGGGCTAGTGCTTCCCTCTTGTGGGGCATCCCTATTTGGAATAGTCCATGTGTGAAATCCCTAGATTGGTATATATTTACCTCACCAGTGGTCCCACAGTGCATGTGTGGGCCATGGCAGCATCCCTGGCTTCCCTCCGGCTGATGCGGAGGTAACAATTACCAGGGTTCCAGGGGTGTTTGCATATTGGGGCATCCCAAACCCACTGCATACATTCATCAAAATGTAAAGTGGATGTCTATTCATGCAGCATCTTCAGCTCCTGCCCATTTTCCTCCCCTGTTACTAGGGCAAGACGTGGGAGGGGTTGAAAAAAAGTGAATGAGGGTATGGGGATGTGCTTGGAATGCTGATTGGTACAGCCTCTGCCAGATGGCTGCGACCGGTGACAGAAACTCCTGGGGAATGATGCTGGAGGTGAGCTGCTTTTTAAAAAAAAATTATTTGGTAACACCCCTTATCTTGCTAAGATAAGAATATACATCCGCTTTAAAGAGGCTCAATCACCCCCTGCGGCCAGCACTGGAGTCTAAAAGAGTCTAGGGAAGACTGACTAGGTGCCCCTGGGGCAACCAAATTCAGGGTCCCCCAGATGGCCCGCAAAACTCTTACCTTTCATCCCCCTATCCCAGGGGAAAGCCGATGTCCGGCCCTGGATTTTGTTCTTCTTCAAGCCCTAATAACAAGATACTCCAACAACTGATGTTGCTCCAGGTGCCAACATTATGCAGATTATTATGCAGCATAACAGCTGCAAGGGCCACGCCCAAATACTTCAGAAGAAATATCGTAAGGTAAAACTGTAATCCTTAATATCTCTGCCATTTCTTCTTCAATTTGAAAACGGAAAACAGTTTAGGACAGTGTCAAGCATAGCTCGACACAATGGTCTAACAATTGGCTTTGCCTGAAATATCACTTTTAAGTATCTGACCACAGACTTCTATTAAACTAGCACGTTCCCTGCTGCGATTTCTCCCCCATCCCTTCGTGGGCTTCTATTCCTTTTCAGGGTTTGGAGAGGGGAAAAGGCAAGAATTCACCCAGCAGTATGACTCAGTTGGTGGATGATGGAGCCTCCATATTCCATATTCATTTCAGACATGAATCTGTTTACATAATACTAAATATGTCTGTTGTTGAGGGAACTTTCATCAGTAGACTTTCACTTTAAGTGTGGTGGAGCCATGGTCAAATAATAATCCGCCCTTCTTTGAATTCTAAGGTTTTATACTAGAAGATGTCTGCTACAGCAAGAAAAACCTCCTACACGTCCATCTGTGTTAAATAAATAGTATTATTCTTGGCATCTCTTTTATCTGATTACACAATGTGTTTCTACTCGATTATGCTGAATCTTTGCTTGTCCTCTGGTACGGGTGATGGTATGTGTGGTATGATTGGTTTGTCCTTGTGTGAATTTTCTTTGTTCTTTATCGCATTTTTGTACTGTGTATAATTTATAATAACGAGCAATGAAATAAAAATAAAATAAAAAATGATAAATAGATGTCAGACAGATGTCCTTTAAGAAGTTGGTGGAATGGGAGTATAGCAGTGCGGGTAAAAAGTAATTATGTCCGCCCCATGGGGAATTGTAAAGAGACAGTTGCAAGTCTTGCTCTCAGCTTGTAATTTATGTACCATGTCTGAAAATGCTAATGGAAAGCTGCAGACAATGTAAGATGTGCAGGACTCGGCATTATTAGCAATTCTGGGCCATCTGAGCCATCTCTACTTTTCTACAGCTGTAGTCAGTGGCATGCTTTAACCACCATGCAAAGCAAGCAAATACAAATGCATGGGGGCCCCACCTGCCAGGGGGCCCCCAGAGGCAGGGTCGGGTCAGTGGCAACTTTTAGTTTAAGAAAAAATAAACAACAGCACTCGGAAGGCAGTTTGCGGACAGTGAGGGGCGCTGCAGAATCAGTGAACTCAGCTCCATTCAGTTATGTAAGATGCTGTGACATCACAGCAGCTAGCGAGCTGCAGTGCATCCCCGCTCACCTCTAGCTGGGGTATGCATCTAGCTCAAGCTATAGCTAGGCAGTGAACTGCACATGCTTCACCGGAACAAAGATAGCTGAATGGGTGCTGCGATTTAATGGGGTTTCACACAGTGCCACAGGGAGTAGAAATTGGATGGCCATAAGGGCAATTCCCGGACAATTCCCAATGCCATGGATGGACATTGTCAAGGATGCCCCTCTGTGTGAAACTCTCTGGGTTCGCTCGTGCTCCCACAGCGCATGAGCAGGCTGTGGCTACATCTTTGACAAGGTGCGTTAATATTGTATTTCACTATACAAAATTTGTCTTTGATAAGAGCCCTCCAGACAACTTTGCAAGGGCCCTAGAAATAATAAGCCCATCCCTGGCTGTAGTACAAACAGTGACTCTTCATGCTGTGGCTGTGAGTTTCCAGCTGACTGCTATTTGCTGATAAAGTAGAACTTTACATGCCCCACACCACACCACTGATTTCCTATGACCAGCTCGCTTTGTCTGCTACCTGCCTGTGTATGAACATAAAGGTAACCATCTTGGTACTCCCATATGTGAACATAAGTATATATACCTATGCTGGAACACCATCAGTTGTCACATCTGGGAACACAGAGAACCAGGCCAGGCAGCTCTTTTACCCATAAGGTGAAAATCAAACTGCTTTTGATAGACAAGGAAGATATGCTTTAGATTCATTTCCAACATTTCACAAATCTAGTGTTTCTCAGAGTTATACATGGTAATGTATTAAAGTAGAACAAAACCCGACCGGCCCGGCCAGAATCATACAACAGGGCATCCCGATATGATATGCCCCAGGGGGAAAGCCAGGGTTTCTAGATGAATAGAAACAGACCTCATTCTAACTAAGTTGTGTTAAAGTGGAACAAAACCCTCTTTCACTCACCTGGTTTCAATGGCTCTGATCCACTGAGAGCTGTCTGTCGTTCGGCAAACAGCTGTCAGAGACTAGAATGAGGAGCGTGCGCTGCCACATCCCAAGAACGCAGGAAAGCTCACCTCTGCCCTGGATCGGACAGCGTTTAAATCCCCAGAATCTGTGGGTTGAGGCGCGCTACCGCACCCAGTCACTCAGAGGGCGCCCCGCGTCTAAAGCGAAATTGGGGATGCAGCTGTTTCCAATTACTTAGATCTGTGATCTGGGCATCCCAAATCAGGATGCCTCCAGGGTAGGGATCAAAACCCGAGATAGTGAAACCTGACCAACAACCTTGCAGAAAACAGTACTCATATGCACCCCCCCAGGGCAATTCAGATTGCTGTTCATATAAATGTATTTAGCCTTTTCTTACTCCTGCTGTAGTCAGTTCTAAAAACAAAATGAAGCTGCAGGCCGCCTGCAGAGAAAAGGTTTCCAGCCGCTGTGCATTGTGTTATGTCAGTTAAATCCAGGCAGCAGCACAGCTGGGACGCTGGGAAAGGCAGCTCCAAAATGGTCGCTACCAGGAGAAAATCGGCGAGGCGGCATTTCAGCTTCGAGTGGGTTCAGGAGCAAGTGTAAGTGCTGACGATGATTCAGTATCATGCATGCAGATGGTAAGATGGGGCAAGTGAGTTTTAGGGAGTTTTTCCCCCAAATGTGCCAGGCTGTTGGTCTGGTTTAGGCTTCAATGTGGCGCCTTTCATTTCCTGTTACAGCTAGTGTTGTGTTAAGTGAGGGAACAACAAACACAGGGCACAGGGCTTGCGAGTTGTGTGTAAGCAGACCAAACCCCTTTGTGGACGACTCCCTGTCCCCAGGGCTTACCAAATTAGTATGTGTAATATCCAACTTTATGTACCTTCCATTCAAAATAAATTGCTGGGCATAATATGTATCACAAACTATTTGGAGTAGTTGAAAACTCATACATGTGACGTGGTTGTGTGGAGAGAGGTAAGAGATTAGGTCATACCTAGGCTTTCACACACAGGGGTATTAGGATGTCCATGGGTCAAAATCCAAGCGAGTTTTGGTCTGCTTTAGTCAGTAATGTGCTTAACGGGTCATTCCAACCAGCAAAGCCATTTTTTTAATGCCACCTGCCCTTCCTTTTTTGCCATACTATTCAAAGCCCCCTGCCCCACCAGAGAAGGGTATATGGCAATTACATATGGTTTTACGTGATTCAGGGTGCACAGAGGAGTGGGGGGTGGGGCACTCATTTAAAGTGGACCAAAACCCAGATCAAGGCTGCTGAGTGAAACCCCCCAGGTTGCCCAGACAAACTCGCCTCTTCCCCATCCTACGATGCGTGCACGGCCACTAGTCCAATCAGCGTGCTCAGATCCGCTCGAAACCCTTTGTCAAAGAGCTTGTCTAATGCGAGCGAAACCAAGCGCTGGCGCCCGCACCCCCTGCTACCCTCTAACAGGGAGCATGCCCGCGCCGGCCATTCACAAATGCCTGGCACAGGCACACGCCCTGCTAAAGGGATAGTGGGGATGCAACTGCTGCTCACAAATGCGACATTGGACCGCGAACCAAGGTGAGATTTTGGGCGACCTGGGGGGTTTAACATAGCGGGGCACCCCAGGGGGAGCGAGTATGCCTGCCCTGGATTCTCAGACTCTAGGGTGGGTTTTGGTCCTCTTTAAAGGGCCATTCCAGCTAGCATAGGCATGTTTTTAATGCCCCCTGGCCTTCCATTTTGCCATATTATTAAATGCACCCCCCCCCCCCCCCAACCAGAGAAGGGTATATGGCAATTACACAGGGTTTAACGCAATCAGGATGCACAGAGGAGTGGGGGGCACTTATTTAAAGGGATTTTAATGGTGTGATGTTCCTTGGCAATAAAGAGGAACAAAACCCAGGACTTTCACCAACTCGGCACCACTTTCACTACCCCAGGTCACCAGTAAATTTACCTTTCTATCCATCCCTCATCACTGGCTTGCATTCCATTCACCTGAATGGAGAGTGCGTTGCCATCCAAAAAACACCTGATGCGGGCACATGTCTCAGGGGCGAGCATGTATTCCTGTCGAGAAGAGTATACAAGGCATCTCTGGAGATACACAAATCGGCCATAGTCTATAGAGGCCAGAGACTCTAGGCTGGTTGTTCCTCCTCTCTACATCATAGTGAATTTTATTGTGTTTAATATAAGCAGGTAATTACAGGCACACAGAGTTGAATTGTGTGGGTGGGAACAGTGTAGAAAATGAACCACAAAACTGAAAATGCTAGAGGGGTTTGTTTTGTGGTAGACCACAGCAGAAAATGTAGCAAAAGCATTGCTAGTGTGAAGGTCAAATTTGCATTTGTTATTTAACCCTTTCGCTGCCAGCCTACCTGCAGCATTTGCCACTCCCTGTTGCCAGACGATGTTTCACTATTTTGCGCTACACATATTCAACTGTCATTTTTGAAAGGATTTCCAGGGATTTCCCAGGAAAATTATATATGGTTTTTTTCAACAGAGTCTGGGCTTTAACATGAAATGTCTTGTTTGTATTTTTTAGGTGTATTCTCAATATTTTTGGGTGAAATGTGTGACAAAAAAATAAAAAAAAAATATTTTTTTACAATTTGTAGAGTTTTTTTGTAATAAAAAATGTAAGTTTGTCAATAAAATCTTATTGCGTGAGAAACCCCAATTTCTCCCGGTTACAGCGATACCACATATGTATAGGTAGACACCCTTTCCTGCCCAGAAGCCTTTTATAGCTGCTGGATGACAAATGGTTAATTAAAAAAAAAAATGACATAGGGTCCCCCTTCCCGGGGAGGGGGACCCCATTTTTTTGGGGATTTTTAAGGGTTAAAAACCCTTAAAAATCCAAAAAAAAAAAATGACGTGGGGTCCCCCTTACCCAAAGTAACCAGCCCGGGACCAGCTATGGGGGCTTGTAGGCACAGAGTGGGGGGGCCAGCTTTGGTGGCCCCCCCACCCTGCAGCCTACGAGCCCACATAGCCTATGTGGGCCCGGGCTCTTCTGCCCCCCCCTGGCCTTTGGGGAGGCAGGTAATGGGGGTGCGGGGGTTAATGGCAAGCCACCCGCTAGGGCAGGTGACTTGCCACCCCCCCAGCCTTGTGAACTGGTATATGGGGTCTCATGGACCCCTTACCAGCTCACAAAGGGTTAACTGTGAAAAAAAAAACACCACACAAGTAATAAAAGTATTTTATTAGAAAAAAAAAAAATTTTTTTTACTGTACTTACCTTCGATTGCAAGCTCTTGTCCCTCGCCGCTCAGCTGACAGATGCCGGTGATCGGCATCCAGAGAAGGAGAAGGCAGGAGATCAGAGGATCTCCTGCCACCTCCTTCCAGGGCACCGATCACCGGCATCTGAGAAGCTGAGAAAGCTGAAGCCCGTTCGGGGCGGGGGCGGGGCCGGGGCTTAGAGGCATGATGGCGGCCGCCATCGAGAAGAAGAGAGGAGAGAGCCTCCCAGGCTCTCTCCTGAAGATCGGTAAGTCCTGGGGGGGGATCGGAGGCCCCCCAGGTGAAGAGGAGGGACAGCGGGAGCCAGCGCACACACAGGTAAGTGAATGTCATTTTTTTTTTTTTTTTTTTTTTACAGTTAGAAGCTGCTGCTGCAGAAACGGGGGGGGGGGGGGCGGCCTATTCCGGGGGCTCTCCTGGAGCCATCCGACCCCCCACGGGGGATCGGATGGCACCAAATTAAAGAGGAGACCCGGCCGGATCCAACAAGGGGTCAGGTGAGTATTTTTTATTTTTACTTTTTAAACTAGAAGCGAGGAAAGTCAAGCACGTAACACCTACGGGCTTGGCACTTAAGGCCCAGCCAAGCCAGCACGTAGGTGTTACGTGCTTGGCAACAAAAGGGTTAAACAATAGGCAAGGAGAAAAATTATAATATATATATATATATATATATATATATATATATATATATATATAATGTGTGTTAGGAAAAAGAACTAATAAGGCCCACTTATGTGAAAATATAAACATTTGCTCTCCCTTTAGGACGCATCTTCATATGATTAGGAAGGAGATAACAATGAAAAAGGGAGGCACATTTTATTAAAGGGATAGTCCAAGCAGAGAGAAAAAAAAACACAGCGTGGGGAGTTTATACATTTACTATGTTTATGATTGTCCCTTTGAACCTAAGGAATAAAGGAATAATTCTGTGGTGTGGTACTTGGATTACCCAGTTTTTGTCCCCCGGCAGCTCACAATAGTCCTTTTGATTTAAACTTTGATTACATTTTAAACAGCTCGGCAATTCTGCCTACTGGCGACCATGGTGTCAAATGGCTGCACCCCCCCCCCCCCCCCACCGCCCCCCCCAGAATCACTCACAGTGACTAGCTATTTTACCATGCTGTTTTTACCTTTTTTTTAGGGAAGCAAAGTATGGAAACCTTAATAGGATGCATAGAAACATAAAAAACAGAAGGAGACCATACAGTCCATCTAGTCTGCCCTTATGTAATTGTATGTACTTTTTATCTTAGGATAGATGTGTGCTTATCCCAGGCATGTTTAAATTCAGTGACTTGATTTTTCAACTACCTCTGCAGTTAAAGGTTAGTGTTTTTATAAATAGATTTTTTTCTTTCCTGCAAAGCAGCACTATTTCAGCTATGCGCAACCAAAGCAAAGCATGGAAACCTTTATAGAATGCAGTTAAAGGGTTGTGTAGGGATATTTTTAAAGTGGACCAAAACCCAGGATTTTCACTATCCTGGGTCTTGGTCCTTCCCCCTGGGGCATCCCGGTTTGAGGTGCCCCATTGTGTGAAACCCAGCTGTTCGCCTAGCTCACTTACCTCTCCTCTGCCCCACATTGCAGCTACAGCTTCTGGCTAGTATCCTTGCTGCACTTGCGAACAGCATCACTATGCTTCAGCTGTGCGTCCATTCAGTTGTGGCGAGCAAGGGGCAATGCACAGGCGAGAAGGGAGGCGAGTGATGCCGGCACCAGTCGCGCATGCGTCGTGGGCTTGAGGATTTGGGGGCGACTTGGGAGGGAGTTCACAGAGCAGGGCATCCCAGTTCGGGGCAGGAGGGAGTAAGCCTGCCCTAAAGTCTAAAGCTCCAAGGTGGGTTTTGGTCCACTTTAAATAATCCACACAGCTAAAAATGGTACTGCATTGCACTAAGGAGAATAAACATTTTTAAAAATGTTTTCTCACAAACAGAAGCAAAAAGAAATTATCTTGCTGCTGTATCAGTCCGATAGTGTCTGACCGGGTCTATCTGCTATTTCAGTTTGTCCTTATATGTCACTACAGCCATAGGGGCATTTAGTGTGCACCATTAGGCGGGCCGCAAAAAACCAAAGACATTACTTTGCAGTCCAAGTTATAGGTGAAGGGCCATGCTAAGGTGAAGCTAGGATTCCCCATAGAATTCCTAGCTGTCCTGGGGGCTAAGATGTGTTCTGACAGGACTGTGAAACAGCTCTCCATGCATAAAAAGGAATAGCTGAATGTGGACCTGCTGTATTATATCTGCCACCCTTGGGCACCCTAATAATAATTAATAATTTAAAGGCCAAAAATTGACCACTTCAAGGTACAGTATCTGGTTTACATGCCAACTTCTTATTGCCAGTGACCAAGTTCACCAAACAGATGAAAACCTCTGCAGCCGGGCCCTGGAATCTCCAGATTCCATGCCCTGCCGCTAGCCTACCCCCCCAGGGCAACCTACCTCCCCCCTCGGGGCGCCGGTGATCTTTCTTAATGCCGGTGGGTCCTGTGATGCGATCTCCACCAACGCTGCATACCTGGCTATTCTGTGGCAGTGCACAATCCTGTGCCAAGAGGTTGGACGTGGGAGCACGTGCGCCCGATCAGTATGTCAGGGATACGGCAGCCGGCTGCACCTTGTCACAAGAAGCTTTTTTGAAGAGCCAATAAGTTATCTCAAAAGAGTGTTTAGGCGATGAAAAAGCCACCACCGAGCCAACAGCAGCGTCCAGCTGCTTGGGGGGGGGGGGTGCGAAGGATAAGCAGTGGACCCAGAAATGTGTTTCTATCCACTTTAAAGTGGCATCCATAATTGTGTACAGTGGGGAGAATCTGCAGCATTTCCCCTCAAAACTTTACCATCATAAGTCAAGTGTTGTGGCATATTATAAATCAGGGGAAAATGGTGTAAGTGTAAAAATTGTGTCAAGGTACCGTATGGAAGATGCCTTTGATCATTAAATAACATTGTTCCCTTAAGCCGTCCGGTGACAGCTACATAAAATCTACGCACCTGCCTCTCCAACTGTTAAGTGCCAGCTACTTAGATTCCACATAGCTGGCATTTCCCACTGATTGCAAAAAAAAATACAATTCTGTGAAACTCACCTGTAGAATTGTTTTTGATTATATCCAGTCCAGGTCGTCCCAATTGATGGCATGTGGGTATTCCAGGGGGCGCTCAACTGCGAGATCAAAGATGTAGCTCCTCCCGGCCCCCTATAAAGGCAGGTGTCCCTCTATCATTCTCCACTGGTTAAAAAGCAGTAGACAAAAAAAAGGGACAGGCTGGGAGTCCCAAGAAACCATGTTACTTCACATAGCTTCAGCTTGTACTAACAGACTTATGAAAACAAGTCCAAGAATAAAAATGGTGATCACCATAACAGGCAAACAGGAGACAATGAACAACAAGGGCAGGGTGGGACAACCTGGACTGGATATAATCAAAAACAATTCTACAGGTGAGTTTCACAGAATTGTATTTTTCCCTATATCCAGTCCAGGTAGTCCCAATTGATGACATGTGGGACATCCAAAAGCAGTGTCCATTTGGGCGGGATCCCTCCCCAGTGCGGGACAGCATGTAGTTCATTTCACTACCGCCTGAAGGATTGGTCTTAACGTTCCATCCTTCTTGGGAACCGCGAACAGGTTGGAGTAGAAACCTTGACCCTGTTCCTGCCAAGGTACTGGGCAAATCACATATAACCGCAGGAGGAGTTGCACAGCCGCTCTCAAGACCTGGGCCTTTAGCGGGTTTCGAGATATCCGTGAACGGAGGAATTTTGTGGGCGGCCTGGCTGCCAGCTCTATCTTGTAACCAGAGGACACTACCTCCTGAATCCACCGATCCGAGGCGAGCCGCCTTCAGATCTGAGCAAACAGTAGAAACCGTCCCCCCACCCGGATGGGTGAGGGCACCCCCTCAGGCCTGAGAGGGCTTGGCAGGGGGCTTGGACTTAGTTCCCCAGGAGGGGTTGGGCCGTCCGCGGGACCTACCTCTGCCCCAGGTATCTCTGCGGGCACCGGGAAATGAAGAGCCTCTTCCTCCTCAGAAGGAGCGATAGGCAGAGGGATTCTGAAAGGACCGAGCAGGCTTCCACCTTTAAGGGAGTCTACTATCCTTGACAAAAAGGTTCAGGCGCTCCCCAAACAGCCTGTTCGCCAACAAAGGGGATACTCGTAAGCGACTTCTTGGCAGCTGCATCAGTCAACCATTGCCACAGCCGTAGTGTTGGACAATCCCAACACGGGAGGATCCACTTCGGGTGGGGGGGGGGGGGGGCGAGACCATAGCCGAACCAGCTCATCAGGGAAGGGATACCGTCTATCCAGGCCCTTAGGAACCGACGGTAACTCGTTAGGCCTCTCCCATTCCCTGAAAATCATGTTTGAGAAATAGGCCTGCTCCGGGAAGACCTGTCTTTGCCTCTCGGGCCTAAACAAATCACCCTGCTTTCTCTTAGCCGCTCTGGGAGGGACAATGTGTAGTGTCTCAAACACTGAGGAAAGCAACGTCTCTGTATCATCAGGGAGCCACGCATCCTCGTCCGAGGAATAACCAGACAAACTGTCATCGCCAGCCGAATAATCCACAGTGGAGCGTAAATCATCTGGCAACTCACCTTCCTCCACAGAGCCCAGATCATCAAAGAGATCGTCATTATCCGAGTAAACAGGCTCGAGATGATAGAGGGACACCTGCCTTTATAGGGAGCCGGGAGGAGCGACATATTTGATCTTGCAGTCGAGCGCCCCCTGGGGGCGGAATACCCACATGTCATCAATTGGGACGACCTGGACTGGATATAGGAAAAAAAAAAAACCTCCATCCATGATCCAACAGCGGAGTCTTCAGTGGGGCAGGGAATGCCCATCTTCTCCCCCCCCCCCCCCACACTTCTGACAGCACTGGCTGCTGCAGGGAGGGACCTTCTATAGGAGGATGTAGACAATGTCATCTCATTCCTCCGGCTATAAAAGGTCGCTTCCGGCATTGGATCACTGTTGAAGTTGACTGGTGATAGGCAGAAGCGAGTGCAAGGGACTATGATTCCCTGCACCCTGCTTTCCACCAAACAGCCCAGCATGGGACAAGGATCACGTTGGATCAGAGAAAAGACACTTTTAATGTAACCCTTGGTAGTGCACAAAGTAAAAAGCGCTCTGATGTTTTAGTTTTAAATAAGAATGAGGGTATTTGGCTGCTTTAGTTGCTTTCAACAAACCCCAAAACAAATCCTGATTTTTCCCACCACAGACTTTAATGGGATTCAGATTTGGGTGATGCAGAAGCACCAGATCAGAACAGAGGCAGATTCATCTATCATCTTGGAGCACAAGTTCCCCCCATACAAACTGAGCTGGGAAACACCACTCCAAACTGCACCCAATTGAATTCCACTGTAAACAGTTATCATCAGACAAATATGTACACAGCTTTACTGAGTTGCTTTACTTTACTTAACCAATGATCTTAATAAACACAAGAACATTATTTTGCAACATTGCTATTTTAGATAAAGTCATAACAAACATGTTCATTTGTCAGATTGGCCCACCAGGGTTACTAGGGAATCCTCTAGACCAGTGATACTCAACTGGCGGACCTGGGTCCGAATGCGGACCTCGGCACCAGATTTCCGGACCCCTGCACTCAGTTGCTCCTGTGTTGCATGCTCAGAGCTGCCCCATTAATCAGCAATGTAGTGCTTAGTCTCCCTGCAAGTGTCATGGCTCCCTGGCACCTAGCATTGCAGTATGAACTCCAATCTGCTGTAGGTTCTGTGGGGCAAAAAAAAATCCTGTTTTTCCCAGTGGCCAATAGGATTTTGGGTTGGTGTGGTCTGATTTTTAACTGTCCAACTCCCGTGACAGCCCTCCGCCCGGACCTCTACCTCTCACTGGATGCTTTTAAACGGACCTTTACAAAAAGTGGTTGAGTACCCCTGCTCTAGACTGTGGGGCCCATTTTAGGCACTTTTCTCACCTGAACTATCTATAGCTTAGTTGTTGCATCCCAAGTGCAGAGACAGAGACACTACAGTTTGGCATAATGTTTCTCTGCAAGTCATTAAACACTTAATTCTAAGTGTGGGGTGTGTCCCCAGAGTCAGTTCTACTGGTGGCCCCCAGACACCTTCAGTCGGTCACGGTCATTGTACATAAGTATGATGCAATTTTGTTCTTAACAGGTTTCATCCTACTCTGTAGGCACAGTGAATAAGATGTCATTAAGCAGCTACTACTCTTTGCCTTGTTTCTACTTCAGAAGCAGCTGCGTTCTGACAGGAAGGGAGAGCGCAGCCATGATGAGGTGCGTGCAAAAAAAAAAAGAGTAGTGGCACACCCCTGAAAGTCTTTGCCATAGACCACCAATAATAGGACTAAGCTGGTGGTCTAAAGCTCTGCATCATCAGACTGTCTTACAGACCCCACCCATAATGCTGATTATTATGCGGCATCACAGCCAAAGGCCACGTCCGAATATTTCAAAAGATAAATCATGAGATGAAGCCTTGATATCTCAGCCATTTCTTCTTCAATTTAAAAACAGGAAACAGTTTATGCCAACCATATCCCAACACAATGGTGTAACAGTTGTCTTTGCCTTCTGTATCCCTTTAACTGCTGGAAACTAGCCCCACCTCTGTAGCCAGCCCCTGGCTTTTATCGATTTATCATCACCTTTTTTATTGCAATGTGTGCTGAACGCATCTCCGTCTCTTACATCAGACAGTGTGGGACAAATAAATTCTTGTGCTTACACGAGGGAATAGCTGCTCCTTCCCCTGCTTGTCTGCTTTGTATACTGCAAATTAAAGTGGACCAACACCCAGGATTTTGACTATCTTTTGGGGGTCATTTGGGGTGCCCCGCTGTGTGAAACCCCCCAGAAAGCCCCAAAAACTCACCTCACCACGCTCACACGTGACCGCGCCATCCAATCCCCGCCGACGGACAAGCGGGTGACAGCGGGCCATTCACAAACGGCGGGCGCGGGCACGTCTAGAGAGGCGCGCGGGAGGCGGCGGCGGCTGCCGCCACCGCTGATAAGGTAAGGTTTTTTTGGGGTTTTGGGGGGGTTTCACCCCGTGGGACATCCCAATCTCGGATGTCCCGCAGTGAGGGAGGTGATCGGCCCGGGAATCTTATAGATTCTCGGGCCGATCACCCCTGGGTGTTGGTCCACTTTAAACTGAAAGCAAAAAAAAATGAATTATCTTATGCTGGAAGTATATAGCTTTATAGCTGTTCAGTATTTAAAGTTGACCAAAGCCCACGGCTGATCGATTCCCTCCCCCTGGGGCATCTGAAATCGGGATGCCCTTCTGTGTGAAACCCCCCAGGTCCCCATACACTTACCTTTTTCCCAGTCCAGCGGTGCATGTGTAAGCCATGGATGCATCCCGCTAGCCGTGGATGTGCCTGTACCAGGCAATTTTGAAAGGCCAGCGCGGGCATGCTCCGTTAGAGGGTAGCAGGGGATGCGGCTGTTAGCGCTCAGAGCCGTTCACCTTAGACGAAGGGTTAGATGATGTGATGGCAGCGGATCTGAATGCGCTGCTTGGACAAGTGACCGCACATGCACCGTAGGACCGGGAAGAGGTGAGTTGGTTTCGGGAACCTGGGGGGTTTCACACAGCGGGGCACTGACGATCAGGACCGAAACCCAGGATAGTCAAAATCTTGGGTTTTGGTCCACTTTAAAGTAATTGTCCATGCAGATAAATGGACCAAATGTTTCAATTCCATCAAAGCTTAGAAAACTAACTTTTACTGTGCACTGTATTCCAGAAAGTCCTGGGAGGTGGGCGCGGTTGCATAGTGAGGACTATAGTGCTTACATTAGTATAGGGGTGGCTATATGCCATTGTGTGTACACTAACTTGGCATGGCTGAGAAGGCTGCAGGCTCCAAACAGTCTATGACTCAGAAACCAACAGGGTGGTATGAAGATAAGCTGAAGAGAGAATGTCTAACAGCATGTTGTTACATTTGATGGGCAGACTCTACTCAGGAAAAGAAAAAGAGACAGATTTGTGCAGCCAGAAAACATGCAAAAAAGACTAAAAACAAAGGAACTGTGGCTTTACATCAAGCACCAGGTAAGAAAAAAATGGGTGGTCACTTCCTTTAACTGCAGCCCCCAACCTTTATTTACAGGCACTTGAAGCAATCCCTGCCTTCCTTTCACAGAAAGCCACAGCAAGGCTATAAATTAGAAGATCAAGAGATCATCCTAACATTTCTCTTCTGAAAGGGCAGACTGGCAGAATTAATATGTAAGGGGAGTAAGGTGATTATACTGTGATTTTAGGTTCTGCCTAAACAGTTTCATTAATGAGCACGGTCGATGGACACCCCCCCCCACACACACACACACACAAGCAAATCCCCCCAGGCCCAAAAGAGTCGAAAAGTGTGCCAGCTTACTTGTTCCCACAGCTTATGTCCTCTGCATGCTGAGGTCAAGAAACCAAATGTGAGTAAGGCAACATACTTCCCTGCCAGCCCCGACGTGTTATTACCTTCAGGCAGCCTGTAAGACATACAGCAGGGGTCCATGAGCCACATGTGGCTCCCAAGCTACAGGTTTGGGATCCCTGTGCTACCAAATAGCAAAATTATTGGGCCATTGCCTTAACCTTTTATAGAAGTCTGGCTGCGGCCATTTAAAGTTCTGTTATTTGGTTTAGAACAGACGCGAGTATTGTGAAGTGGAAATTTATATAAAAGCACCATAACCCAATGGAAGTGAATATACACTATACGACCCAGGAACGTGTCATGGGGACATTTGAGACTGTGGCTAAACATGCACCAGGTAGGTGGTAGGGAAGATATCTAGGCTTTCTGCTATTATAGCATGTATATATATTGACATAATCTAAGTAAACACATAACATGTACTTCACGTGTTTCAGGAATGAAAAAACATTCCTAGGTTACTTTTAAAATATTCTCCATATTTAGCCAATTCAGGATTTTAGTAGCCTAGTGTCAGTGTAAACGGATTATTACTTTCTTCATTATGTATGTATTAAAATGTATCCCTGTGCTACACATACCTTACATTCCTCCTGCCACATGTGCACTTTAAAGCGGACCAAAACCCACTGTTTGGCCGCTGTTTTAAATTTTGCTAATCAGCTAGCATCGGTATTCATGCAAATATTCAACCTCTACATGGCCCAGCAGCGAGTGCCCAGAGCCGGTATGGTATGGTAGTAAACTGCATTTTTCTTTGTTAATCTATCTCAGCACCGGACGGGGACACCAGTAGCATCCAGTAGAGACTGGACTTATGCTTTAAATGATGTGGCTTCAAAAACATACACAAGCAGTGTGACTAATCTGTAAGTGATGAGGATGGCGTCTGTTGGCTAGAAGCCTACTCCCCTCCATCTCTCCTCGTCACTAAAGCATTGCCAATACAGTTTGTTTATCTGGGTCATCCCTAGTTAGAACAAGGCATGAGTCGAATCTTGCCTGATTTTATTACCACAGAGAACAAATCGTCGTAATCAATCTCAACACAGCACCAGGACTTCTGTATAGGAATATATATATATATATATATATATATATATATATATATACACACACACACACACACACACACACACACACACACACACACACACACTCATTTCCCCCAAAACAAGACCTACCCTAAAAATAAGCCCTAGTAAGATTTTTCAACATTTTTTGCTCATGCGTGAAACATAAGCCCTACCCTAAAAAATAAGCCCTAGTTACAATTCATATTCAAGCTGCTGGGCTTCAATAGAGGAACAGGAGCAGCTGTAAAGGAGGGTAAGTACACATCAAGTCGCACAGGTGAGCTTGTCTGTCGGAAGTGAAATGTCTCATCTTGCTGGCTCTACCCCAGCCTGCCGCTATGCTGGGCACATGGCCGAATCTCCACGTTGCCAGCCTGCTCTGTGCATGCACACTGTACCAGAGCTGCTGTACTGTACACCATCTTGCCAGATGGCTATAAGACATCCCCTGGAAATTAGCCTTATTTTTGGAGCAAAAATGAATATAAGATCTGTTTAATTATCGGGAAAACACTATATATATATATATATATATATATATATATATATATATATATATATATATTCAGCTGTTCAGTGCTGGCAGCCGTCCAGCATAAGATAAGATAACAACATTGCAACATTGCTTGGCCAGAACTTATATATCTAAAACAGAGAGAAAAGCTCTAGAAGTCATTTAGCTGATTTTGACAGTTTTCCCTTCATGTTGGCTCTGCTGCAGAATCTTTCAGTTTACCATTTTCTCTCTCTTTTCTCAACACATTTTTCCATATGATCTTTCTTTCAGCTTTGTGTGTTTTGAGCAAAGCCCAACCCAGGATTTTCACTATCTGGAGTTTTGTTTTGTGCCCCTAGGGGCAACCCGACTTGGGATGCCCTGATATGTGAAATCCCCAAGTTCGCCTGTGAAAACGTACCTTTCCCTGTCCCACAGCGCATGCGCGGGCACTCATCCAATCAGCGCTGTTTGCACGCAGATGGGGAGCCTGAGCAGTAACCTTCCTGGCCGCCCGGCCTGTCTAAATGACTATCTGCGTGAGCGCGCCAGAAAAATGGGGGGATCTGTGGTTATCCAGGGGTTGTTTCACACAGTGGGGCATCCCGATTTAGGATGCCCAAGGGGGAAGGTCAATGGCCGGGTCTTATAGACTTCAGGGTCGGGTTTTGTTCCACTTTAATACCTTTAGATTTTCCTGCACAGTTATTCAAAGAAGAATTTCAGTCATTTTCAGTCAGTTTAGTTTATTTTGTATAGAGTGTACACATTTGAGTCACCTGGTCTCATAACAAAAGCAGCACCTCACACACACACAGCCGTTACCACTGATTACAGTGTCAGCCTCTGAGGTAAAGTGTTGCTAGGAGACCAGTGGGCTAAATGAAGCAGCTCACTAAATACAACCCAGCAGATCCCCCTATTCAGCAAATGGACTGAGCCATTGTCATTATACAATTTAAAAGTAAGGCATATATTTTTTCCTTTTTCTATCGCCAGATTAATTATACACATGTTAGAAGCTATTGTGTGGCTATTTAATTATTTATCTTTTTTAATGCAAATTTTGCGATACTGCTCCTTTAAGGATGCTGGGCTGTAGGCCAGCGTCCAGGCCTTGCCGAGGGAATCCCAAAATTTGGGGTACTGAGAACCTCCAACAGGAGTGGCCCTTAGATGCGCACCAAGACACGAAGGCCCTCCAAGTCCAGTAGCATATTCCAGAAGCCAGAAGACGACTGTTTCTGTGCTCGAATCAAGGTCCAAATTACTGCGGTGGACAAACCTTCTCCAATATGCTGGTCTCAACAGCCAAGCCACTAAAGCCTGCACTGGAAATTTGGGGTGCCGCAGAGGACCCTGTTGCAGAAGATCTGGGCGGTTGGGAAGACGCAACAGGGGCTACACAGCCAGGCTGACCAGATCCGCAAACCACACCCTCCAGAGTGGGCCGATCAAGATGATAGGAATCTGCTGGCAGTTGACCCTCTTTAACACGCGACCCAGAAGTGGCAGTGGCGGGAATGCGTAGAGCAGGTTGTACCCTTACCAGGGAATTGCCAGCACGTCGACCACCACAACCACCCCCACAATATGATCCACTGCAATGCACGGAATGTGAAGTTCCGCCCAACCCCATGACGCGACTCACTTTCTGAAACACCTGCCAGCTCCTGGTACCCCCCTGATCGTTTATGTAGGCCACATCAGTGGAATTGTGTGACTGTACCCTGACTGGAAAGCCTCAAAGCTGGGCAGACCAATGCCTGAGAACCAGCAGAGTCGCCCTCAGTTCCAACACATTTATTGGAAGACTGTGAACACCAAGAGAAGGTGAAGCTGTTGAATGGATTCTTTAGCTTTGTGTACACAAGAGAGAAGCAAGGAGCCAACACAGGAGATGCCACTGATAGCAATAGCCCAAGTATAATATTTAACAAGCCAAACATGGATATCATCCAAGAAAGACTAAATAACTTAAATGTGAATAAGACTGCAGGACCAGATGGTCTTCAGCCAAGAGTTCTCAGTTATCTCATCACCCCTGTTCTTGATCTTTAAAGTGGATTTTGACTATCCTGGGTTTTGGTCCACTTCGGCGGGGCACCCGCCGCCGCTGGATCTGGGAGCAGGTAGGGATTTAGGGCTTTCTGGGGGGGTTTCACACAGCGGGCCACCCTCGATCGAGGTGCCCCGCAGTCAGGGGGCTGATCGGTCCGGGAATCTTATAGATTCCCGGGCCGATCACGGGAGGGTGTTGGTCCACTTTAAAGACTCACTAACAACTGGTATAGTGGCAAGGGATTGGCGCAAGGCAAATGTAGTGCCCATTTTTTAAAAGGGCTCTAGGTCTTTTCCCAGGCAATTACAGATTCAGTAAGTTTAACATCCATTGTGGGAAAACTGCTTGAGGGTCTATTAAGGGACTATATACACAAATATGTAACTATCCATAATATTATAAGTGACTACCAGCATGGTTTTACTAAGGGCAAAAGCTGCCAGACTAAGCTGATTGGCTTCTATGAGCAAGTAAGTAGAAGCCTGGACAGAGGGGCGGCTGTAGATTTAGTTTTTCTGGACTTTGCAAAACCATTTGACACTGTCCCCCATAGATGCTTATTGGGGAAATTGAGATCTTCAGGATTAGAAAATACAGTTTGTAACTGAATTGAAAACTGGCTGAAGGATTGTGTGCAGAGAGTTACCTACCCGAAATAAAAGGAATGACAGAAGAAAAAAAAGCAAAAAAAGCAAGAATAGTAATGGGAGAAAAAAAAAAGAATAAAAATAGAAAGGCAGACAGAAAACAAAGAGAGCAAAAAAATAAATAAATAAATGGCACAGCAAACATGGCACAAGAAGCAAAGAATAGATGTAAAGAAATAAAAAAAACTATTAGAAAAGAATAAAAGGAAAGAAACAAAGACTAGAAAGACATATTATATTCTGTATTATGCTGGAAATAACATTTTTTACTATACTTTTTGCTGACTTTCTCCTCAGTTCCTGTCTGGGGGGGATCAAAGCGGGAGCATGAAAACAGGTGGATATGGCGAACATAAAACAGAGCTGTACTGGTATTTTAGCCTTTATGCAAAAACGTGTCACGTTCAGTTGCTTTGATTTATTACGGATACTCTTAATCTGAAGACATTGGATTTATTCAATCACTTGGGATGACATTTATAATAACACCGCTTATCCTACAGCGGACTTCTCTTCAGCTCAATCCCTGGTACTGTACTAATAAATCTCATGCTACAATCTGATGTGTTTCAACAACAATTTACAAGAGACTGGAATAAAAACAATGCTTGTAGAAAGCATTTTCTTTTCAAGTCAAATTAAAAATGGAGTCTAGAATTTAGTTTTAGGCCAGTGTAAAAAGGCTGTACACCAGACAGCCACCAAAGACCCACCATAAACAGTGAAAAGGACATCTTTGTATATAGCCGAGGCTGTTTTTTCAAGGTTTTACATTTTCAGCCAGGTCTAACTCCTAACCTAATTGCTAGCACGACCATACAAGCCAGCACCTTTGAGACCAACACTGCAACCAAACCTCAGTAAAACAAATACAGCACACACTACCTTCCAGTGACACAGGCTGTAATAATAGTAATACTACTAATAATTAACAAGGGGAGAGGCTCAATCTGTTCAATCTGGGATTTTGTTTTAAATGACAACAATTGTTAAAAGGGACAGTAAAACCACATAAAAAAAACAAAAAGGCCCCACCTTCTTCTCCCCCACCACAGCCCCCAGCCAGAACTCTGATAAACCTTGTGATAAGAGTCCTTGTGTGTTTCCCCTCCCCCTGTGTCACTAAGTGACATTTCAAGAAATGGAGAGGGGTCCTCAGATACTGTGACTGGCACGGAGGGGCAGGGCCATGCCTGACAGCCAGCGTCTGTGGCACATGTTGGAGTAAAGCTTTCATTCTCAGAAACCAGGAGGTTCCTGAGTGGCGCACCAGCCATGAGCAGCTGTGGGGGTTTACAGTCCCTGTAAGGCAGTGTAAACCACGCTGAGCTTTGTTCCTCTTTGAAGTGACTTTAGGTCCATTTAGACAATTCCCGCTGCGGCACTGTGATTTGGATTTGGGAGGAAAAAAAAAATCGCTACACACTACAGTGAAGCATGTCTCCTATTGGATGAAGTGTGGCTGAAGAATGCGTAGCCATTGGATGGATCTCTGTAAAGAAAAGGTATCTCTAAAACAGGGCTGACAGATGGTGTGGATTAGGCACCATAACCCTCCCTGGTTCCAGGTTGCCAGGGAGGGCTTTAAAGCTAACCTACAGTAACTATTAGTAGCCTTAGGGCCGCTGAATGAGTACATTTCCCAGGATTTTTAGCAGATGGGGTGCAGGGGGGCCTTAAATGTCCTCACCCAGGCAATGTTACATCTTCTTTCTCAGACTCTTTCTGAGAGTTCAGAACGGTCACCCTTTGATTTTCATCCCTCTGCTAGAAAATAAAATTAAGCTAGGAAGAAATATTTTCTTACTGGGTGTATAAATAACCCCTCATTTCCAACTATGAGGTTTATAATGATTATGAAGATTTGTGTTCGTTCGGCTTCATATTGTTACCCTATACCCAGTGCCATGGGAAACTGCTGCTTTGACAATCCCACTATTAATTGGCCAAAGAGGACCAACATGAGAGGATCACAATGGCCACGTTGCCTTCTTAGTTTTACCAGTGAAATGATATTATCCTGACACTGATGCCTGGGAAATCACAGTCCTTGGACTATTCCAGAAGTTGCTCAACAGATGGCAGGGCACAATAGCTCAAGGCTGACGTCACAACGGGTACCGTGGAGGAGTATAGTAGAGAAGTTGTCATTGGAAAACAGCAGCCTGGGCCACCAGTAGAGTTACTCTAAAGTAAATGTTATCCCACCTATTTACATTCTGAATGAGGCACAGGAAAGTATCTGCACACGCAACCACAGGATATGACTCAAAGCACCTGTTTACAGAACGTTAGATAATAAAAGCCAAGATTTCAGCAGATAACACTAACACTGAACTATAAATACCAAGACATTGAAGGTTCTGCATATATGAGGACAGCTATATAACAAACGTGGTTTACAGGGCCCCAGGCAGGCATCTTAAATAAGACCTATATTTGCCATACTGACCAAGAAGACCTCAGGCATCTACCCCAATAGAAATGTCTGCCCCCCTGCAGCACCATTTGTCTGTGACGGATGGGTGGATGGGCATAAAATCCAGCATGATATCACCTTGATACTTGCCCAACAGAATGCAACACCTGTCCAGTGACTTCATCAGAGTGGAGGGGGGGTTGATGCGGAATTCCCCCTAGTACAGCAGACAAATCAGTGGAAAGCGCACAGGTCAGGTAAGTATAAGCAGGGTACAAACTGACTACAGTCCTCACTATATATTATCTGGAACAGGAGTTCCCAACAGTTTCTCATCAAGTACCACTTTCCAAATTCGACCCTCCCATTCCCCAGTGTGGCATTCCCCCATCCCATCCCCCATAGGCAGAAGGAGAAACTCCCATATCAGGTACTCCCGCACTGCTGGCCGGGCTGCCACAGCCACTGAGGCCATAAGATGGAGGAGGGGTGGGGCACTGAGAGTGCAAGGTAACCGGTCCCTCTCCACTGTTTCCGCTGCCACTGCTTCTCCTGCCGCCCATTGACAATGAACACTTGTCGCAAGCCACGCCCACTGCACTGATGCGCGTGGCTGTGCCAGAAGAAAAAGCAGCAGTGGCTACAGAGACAGCAAACAGGGATCAGTTACCCCGCCCCATAAGACGCACGCACATTTTTACCTTTTAGAGCAGATTTGTTAATATTGAGAAAACCAGGCTTGGGTAAAGTATAGATTGCAGCAGATCAGGTTTGGTTGCATGTCAGTCCAAAGCCTTACCGTATACCACCTTAGAGGATTTTACATACCACTGGTTGGGAACCCCTGATCAGGAAGAAGACTAAAGCATCTTGAGGAATATTTTTAGCCATGTGGGAGTATATCTTTCGACTAATTCAAATTTACAATACATAATACTAGCTGTTGCACTGAAATTGCAGTTTCCCAGCATCATGAGCTGTGCAATGGGAAAGCCGTGATCCTGGGGAACCTGCACGTCTCTCCCCGGACCTATGTCACTCACCTGCAGAATTAAAGAGGAACATCAGACCTTAAATTTCAAAGGGGCAGATTTTCTCACTGCCAAACAGCCCCTACCTATGTTTTGGATGTCACCACTGTGGCAACATCCAGCTGCTTCAGAGCCCAATGCTCTAACCCCCCCCCCCCGGCTTAGTGACAGCATGGCTTTAGCCATGCTCTTCAAAGTCCTGCAGGATTTTGGGCGGATCCATTAAACCCCATCACTGCACAGGCGTGAGATTGGGCACCGCCAGTTGGAAGATTGCCCGATATCTGAGGGACCCAGAAGATGGATCCCATGGTGAGGCGAGTAAATGGTGCCCAATTGTGAAATCCGAAGGGGGCAGAAGACCAGTGAGGTATGGGGGAGGTTTTAACCTCCCCCGATGTTCCTCTTTAGACTTTCCCGCGGGGTTTAGCCAGGAAACATTCGGCTGTCATGGAATATAGAATGGAATATGGATGGAATATGCGCCACCTTCTTTCAGCAAGGGCTTTGTATGTTTAGGCCAACCGGCCTACCCCGTTCAATCAGTCTCCCCACTCTCCTATTCCTCAAAGGACGCACTGGCAGGTTCTCCGCCCTTGTGCCTCCAGGCACGTCCAGCCGCCGGACGCATATTCCATCTATTATTTTAAAAGCACACACAGCGGAGAGAGCTTAGCAACTTCCAGGCATTTCCAGCCTTAGAGCCACAGCGGTCCACATAAGGGAGATACAACTAGAAAGAAAAAAAGAGAAAAATTCTCTGGTCAACCTGCATCCTCTGAAGGGGTAGTGAATTGTGGCTGTGTAATACAGAGGGTATTGATAAAGCCGGAATGCGAAACATGTCTACCCAGTCCCTCATAGAGTGGAAGAAAGCATGAACTATCACAGACAGAGATGAAATGATGTATTTGTAAAAAGTTTTAAAGTGTTTTTTTTCTGGAATTTTTTCATTGAAATCATGTACAAGAGAATGTGGAAAAATTATTTTGAGAAAATAATACAATAAATCATGTTAAAAAATGTTTTTAACCATTTAATGATGTGGTCAAATAAATGGGCTAACACAAGGAGGGGGCTTTGCCTAAGGAGCCCCAAAACAAGACTGTAACAGCCCAACTTTTGAACCAATCAAAAGGATACATGTTATTTAGGGAGTGGTCACCTTACAGGTGATCCAGAGTATAGGATCACCTAACTAGAAAATTAAATGTTAAAATAGAAGTTTGAACACAGATTGGGGGGGGGGGGGGGCTATTCTAGTCTACCACATACCACAGAATGTGTGGATTGGAGATACCACCTATTGGTGATAGAACCCTGTACAAGTGATTGTTAAAGTCAGTCAGATAACTAGTGAAATGACTAATGAATAGTGAATTATCTTCAAGAAAATAGAACAGCAAGTCCAGTTGCCTTGGTATATATTCTGCATATACAAAACAACAATGGAGGAACACAGTATTTTGTGCCACTCATCAGCTTTTGGTTCTTAATGAGGAACAAAGCCCTGCAAAGCAAGGTGGTCCAGATTAAATTCTTCACAAGCCTGATTTGGAATGTTCTGGAGAATGATCCCCGTCTCACTGCATTCTCACCTTAATTCCAGGATCATGTGGCCGCCATCTGCTCTGCAGCAAAGGGAGCAGAGATACCGCGGCAAAGCATAGCACTCTGCTCCTTGTCACAGGTCAGAGGGTTACTTAAATCAGATAAGTATACAGCGAGGTTGGGAGGGTATCACACAGCAAGGTAAATCCCAAATTTGGATGCCCCCCAGTGAAGGATTTTGGGCCTAGAGGCTTCTGAATTCTAGGCTGGGTTTAGGTCCTTTTTAAGACACACTTGGCTCCTCTCAAGTGGTGTAACAGACAGAAAACAGAAGGTTGGTTTAAACTGCCATTCACTTTATTTGTCTACTGGGTTTGCATTTTCACCTGGCTCTGAATCAGCCCCAAGGTAGACAATGAAAGTGAATGGCAATCCCCCCCCCCCCCCACAAAAAAAAAACAAAGCAAGTTTTCCCTTCAGGCTCTGAATCAACCCCCTGGAGGGGGGGTTTACACAGTGGGGCATCCCAATTCTTTTAGATTCCAGGCCGGCCACTGGTGAGCTTTGTTCCGCTTTAAAGCAATCCTAAAGTCAAAAGATTACTTTTCAGTCAGCTTAACTCCTCCCCTGTGGCATACCTATTCGGGATGCCTCTGTGCTTAGCCGGGAATTAAGCTTCAATACTCATCGCATATCACCAAAATATCCATAAGAGAGATGGACCATAAAGTATAAACGACTCTATAGGTCTGATTGGCAACAGGGACGAATCAGTATACAGAGATGAGATCAAACTGCTCAATGATCAATGGTGATCTAAGAATCTCTGTACTTAACTCACCAAAGACAGTGGCGCTAGTGGTCAACTTTAGGAAGCTCGAAGCTAGGAGCACTCAAAATGCTGTGAATGGCAAATGAGAAAGAGTGAAATACGATACTCTAACTCCCAATAGTCAGTATAACATGGGCCTATGGGTACCAGGCTCCTATAGGAGAAAGAGCAGCTAGACCAGCTCTGCCACAACATGGCCTCTGCCTCCCAAAACCTCAGGCACCTATGCTTACCATGTATATCACCATGCCCCCAGGGTGCAACCACTACCAACCAGAGTTGGGTATTTACTGTAAACATCATTAATCAGGGAAACAAGGATAAACAGCAGGTAAACACAGAAAGGGGACAGTCAAGTTGGCTTTCCCCAAAGTGGAACAAAGGGTGTAGCAATCTGTTGCTATTGGCAACTGTACATCCAGATCAAGAGAGTAGAGTCCTGTACACAACTGGGATGCCCGACTGTGTGAAACCTCCCAGAAAGCACAGTAAAACTTACCTCTCCTCACTCCAATGGTGAATGTGCAGGCTCTCATCCAATCAGAGCCCTTTGGCGTGTTTACTTCCTGTCAGCAAAGGGCTCTGAGTAAAATCAATTTGGAGTGCACGCTGCCACATCCCCTGCATCCCTAAGTGCGTGCGCTCTCACCACAGCCATACATATACCCTGGGGCGGGAGAGGGTATGAGGCCTGGGATACGGGGGCTGCGGCAGCGCACACGCCCCCACCTCAACCATACAGATAGGGGATGTGGCAGACTGAGGCCCTGACTGGAAAAGAGCCTGCGCATTCGCTGTCAGAGCAAGGAAAAGTGAGTTTTTACGAGTACCTGTACCCCAGTCTGATCTGCTGCCATTTATACTCTCAGTTGTTACCATAAATAAAAAGACTGCCACATTTTTGTGTGATTCATTCACTTTAAATGGCTGTTTTGTGTCTTATGATTCTGGTTTTAGGTGGCCAGATGGTACTTGATATAAATCAGAAAATGGGAAGTGGTACTGAAAAAAGGTTGGGGAACCCCCAAGTTTTGGATCTTTAAGATTCCAGTGTTTTTTTTGTTCCGCTTTAAATAACAAGAAAAACTTCCAAACTAAATAAAGCACAGATCAGTTCAGGCAAACCAAAAACACTGAGTTATTATACACACTATCTAATTATCTTTTAGCAGAAGGGTGGGCCCCAAGGATAATTTCCTCTGGTGGGCCCAAGGTGCTCCTGTCCGCCCCTGCTGCCCTGATGATGGCATTGGGTCAGTGCTTGGGGCCACCAGAGAGTCCTCTGGTGGGCCGGTCTACCACTATGTTTTTTTAGGGGGTAATCACATCAATCCCTGCAGTTATTGTTGACACCCTTTAAAAGAGCAAAGTGCCTGAGTAGCACCTTGTTTGTATATTTGCCTTGGCTTCTGATTTACCTTTGAAGCATAGAAGAGATGCGTTCGCTTTATATGATGTTTTACATATACAGAGCTTAACTGTATACTACAAAGGCATTACAGGACCATTGTGTATGTAGGTTTCTCAGCCTGCTGATCCTTTTTACTTTGGTGTGCATCTCTCATGCATGAGTAAAAATGTAACATTTTCAACGGCTGACCTTTGTGCTTGTTGGTATGTGTTATTGAAAACGTACAATGCAACAAAACATTGTCATGTTGCCCTTTTATTCACTCTAACCCACAAAAGCTCTCAAAGACTTGAAGGGCTGGCCACTTTCACTGAACTGATAGCTGCTGAGATATTATTTAGGATAGCAGAGGCTTCCGTGCATGTGGCGGCAGGTAGGCCCCTATTGGATTTAATAGGCTGGTCTGATTATTTCCAGACAAAGCGTGGACATTTATATAATATATGGGGGATGGGGCTTATCTGAAGCAAGATAAAAGCACAAATAGTGACACTCAGTTTGGAGGTTTATATATCTGCTGTTTTCAGAGGGTTAGATTTGGTGGCAGAGGTATATTTAGATTTACACTATCCTGGGTTTTGTTTCTTGCCTCAGAATAATCCCTATTCAGGATGCCCCACTGTATGACCCCCCAAATCTTTCCCCAGTTCTACAGCACATGTGTGGGCTCTCGTCCAATAAGCGATGATAATGAATGGCAATATGGTGCCATTTACACGCAGAGCTCGGCAACCAGGAGCAAGGGATGATGCACCCCAAGTTCTCTTCCGATTGGGTCATTCTCCAGCCCATCTGAATAGCTGGGTGTGGGGCTGAGCCTCAGCCCAGAAATGCTGGGGATGCAGCCGGCCATGTTTACATTGCAATGGGAGCCAGTCCATAGGTTTGTTTTGTGGCTACCCGGCGTGAGGGGTGTCACACAGCGGGGCATCCCGTTCTGGGAAGGCCAGCAGCTGCCACTGGAGTCTTACCCTAGACGGTTCTGGTCCACTTTAATGGGCTGATTCAGCACAGCAAGTATTTTTTTCCTTATGTTTTTGAAAAAAATAACATTTAATAATTATTTGTTTCCTCAGTGCAGTTTAGCACCATTTTTAAATAAATGGCACAGCCAAAAGTAAAAAAAAAAAAAACATTATTTAAAAAAAATGGAAATAAAAATTCTCACGGTGCTGAACCAGCCTTTAAAGTGGACCAAAACCTGGGATTTGGTCTTTCGGGAATCGGGATACCCCACAGGTCGCCCAGTAAACCCACCTATCTCTGGTCCTATGGTGCATTCCCTAGCCCGCATCCAAACACTGGCGCCCACATTCCCCGCAACCCTCTAACAGGATGGGGGGAATGTGCTAAATATATAACAGACGGCGGCTAATGCATGCGCTGTTGGATCAGGGGGAAGATGAGTTTTAGAGGGGACCCGGGGGGCTTCACACAGCGGGCATCCACTTTAAGTGTTCCAGGATAATCTTAAACAGGAAAAAAAACAGGATTTTCACTATTCCAGGTTTTGTTACCTGTCCCACGGGCATTCCCATTTTGGGGTGCCCGCTGTGTGGAACTACCCGAAATGCCCACTATGCATACCACTGCTGCCATACCACAGCTCATGTGGGGGGCTCTCCTCCAATCAGTGTTCAATGCTGTGTATATTACTGAGCAGTACAGAATGCTAAATGGAGAAGGAGCAGCAAGCTTCCCTCCAGCTGTACACACCCACACCAGCCATTCAGTTAGGCTTGGCATGGAAAAATGTAGCACCTCGGGAGGGATGCTTTTGGGGCTGGCGAATACACAGTGGGATTACGGGAAAGGTAAGGTTTATGCTGAACCCCTGGGAGGGGAGGTGTTCACATTTCAGGGAATTGGGATGCCTCATGAAGAGGGTAATCACCTGCCCTAGAGCCTATAGTCTAGGCCCTGGAGTCTGGTTCGCTAAACAGGGAAATCCTAACTTAGGGGCTGGCTCTCATCCAATAGCCAATGGATTGCTAGGTGCCTCCCACTGGCTGCTCCCCCCCCCTTGTGCACACCCACAGCCAGCCGTTCACATATGCTGGTAGGGGTGTGCGCATTTTATTGGGAGTGCTACGAATGCTGCCAAAGGCATGTGCATGTGCCATGGGATCAATTTTCTACCCCAGGGCCACGATACTTCGAGGTGTGTATCCCCTTTATACTTAACAGCAATCCCACGATGCATTAGGCAGGTACAGAGGGAACAGGAAAGTAACAAGTGGCGTACGCCCAATTCAGCTCGTGTTGCCGGGCTGAGAGGCATAGAACGAATTGGAATGTGAGATGGTATTTTTGGGATCTCTGGAAAGATCAATTTACTGGCAATCTGGGGGATTTCACACAGTGGAGCATCCCAAATCATGCCCTTAATGCATATGCATGGCATAGACTGCTGATTGGACGAGAGACCACGCATGAGCTGTGCAATCGCCGGTATTACCAGCGTTTTCAGGGGGGTTTCACACAGTGGAGCATCCCAAATCGGGACATCCCAGAGTGGAGGAACAAAGCTTGAGAAAGTGAAAATCCTGGGACAACCTGGATTTGGTCTGTCCCTCGGGGGAACCCCAGTTTGGGATGCCCCGCTGTGTGAAACCCAGCCATTCACCAGTAAACTAACCTCTCCTCTGTCCATTGGTGCATGTGCAGCCTCTCGTCCAATCAGCTTCTCTGGCCGCACATATTAATGTTTGGCTGGAGAAGCTGAATAAAATCCCAGTTGCACAGTCGAAAGAGGATGCGAGTGATGCTGCTGTCTGTGCATGTGCTGTGGGCTTGTTGGACAGGTAAGGATATCAGGCAACTGGGGGGGTTCACAGAGCAGGGCATCCCAGTTCGGGATGCCATAGGGAGAGGGAATCAGTCTCATAGACTCCAGAGATGGTTTTGGTCCACTTTAAGATAGACCAAAATCTGTTTCAGTCTAAAAGACTCCAAGACCAGAAGCCATTCCCACGCCCTGGGGCACCCGGACTGGCATGCTCCACTGTGTGAAATGCTCAGGTTATACTTACATATCCAGCAATCCTAATTTGCATGCACAGGTTGCAGTGGCATCCCTGGCTGATGCGCCCAGCCTCTCTGAATGGCTGGCGTGCATCAGGCCCTTAATGCATATGCATGGCATAGACTGCTGATTGGACGAGAGACCACGCATGCACTGTGCAATCGCCGGTATTACCAGCGTTTTCAGGGGGGTTTCACACAGTGGGGCATCCCAAATCATCTCCAACAACTATGATAGACCAGAAATGCTTGTTTTCAGGGGGGTTTCACACAGTGGGGCATCCCAAATCATCTCCAACAACTATGATAGGCCAGAAATGCTTGGGCACCCTGCCACAGCCACACATTATGTTTGTTATACTAGGGCCCCTATTTTTTCCGACAGATTTTAATGGATTGCCGTAGAAGTGACCATGTGCAGTTGCTACAGTCACAGTCAGGATGACCCCTGTCGGCCACAGTACTGAAGCCAGCATGAAAGCTTCAGCAGACCTCTTTTTGTATGGACAGAATAGAGACTGTCCCGTGGTGGCCTGAAGTAGACAGAGAGCAGAAAAGAAGACCAAGGGCAGCCATCAGGGCCAGCGTGTGGGCCCCTCTGGGTGACTGCCTGGGCCCCATACATTGGCAGCAGTGACATGATAGGGAAGGGGCCCGAGTGCATCAGACAGGGGAGGAAGTGTCAGCACATGGCGGCGGCTGCTTCCTGCACACACCCGACTGTCATGTCAGAGGCGGAAGCTCCGGCCGGGATGTACACACACATATATATGTATATATATATACACCATGACAGGCGGCAAGGGGTAATGGCAGCTCAGGCAAACAACTGCAGATCTCACAGATCGTATCATGGCTGTCACCAGCATGCATGTACCCACAGGTATAGAGGGGTATCCTACAGCACCCCCACCCTCCTCTGCACACTCAATCATATATACACACTACATACACCCACCGTGTCCACATATAGGCGCCTCCCGGGGGTCCAGTGCCTGGGAATTGCGGGCGCGGAGGCCGCTATGGCTGGAGCGCAAAGGTCAGCAGCACGGAACAGGTTAATGAAATTCTACACCAGGTGAGAAATCTTCCGAGCACCAGCAGCAGCAGCGGCGGCGCCTCCTCCACCAGTGTGAGCACAGGTTAGCGTGCAGAGGCGGCCCAGCTGCGGGGGGAGGGAGGAGGCGCGACACCTGCTGGCCAGGATAGGGAACTGCACCGGCGCACTCACCAGCTAACAAGGCACAAATAGCACAGGGCGCCAGACGTCATTGATAACATCGCATACCTACCAACCTTTCAGGGTGGGAATTGAGGGATGGATAGATGATAGGTTAGAACAGTTACAACAATATAAACACTTTAAATAGACAAATGAATCATTTATTGATGCAGATCCGCATGTTACACAAAGAGGGGCAAAGCACAACAATGAGGGACAGGGCGACATGGACTCAAAAGAGGGACCATCCCTTCAAATCAGGGACAAGAATGTCATCACCGTATTGTGTTTTAATGGTGGTCGGAATATTATATCATTCTTTTATTATAGTGCTTGGGAAAACGCTATATTGAAATCTAAATTCTTACATCTTCTCTATTTCAGGAATTATTAATCAGAAAGGAGTATAGATGGCACCAGCTAGAGTTAAGAATAGTAATCTGGTGCCCTGCTCTGGTTTCCCCCAAGCAAATCTACAAATGACCAGACAAAAGGGGGTGCCCCACTACCCCTGGGCGGGGGGAAAAAAAACAGAGACTGACAATGGCACTCTAGGGTATTTAGATCGTAAAAAAGTTTATTTTGACATCTAAATCACAAACTAAGACATATTAAAATAATTACGTTTTAAAAAAACATATATGACAATTATGTCCATACTACTGACAAAGAGTAGGGGGAGGGGGGGGACCTATACAGTGGATTGTTAAAAAGTGCTAGTAAATTTATATAGAGACTCATAAACAGATATTCATATACACACTAAAACCTTATTAAAAAAATATATGTATACATGTGCAATTACCAAAAAAAAGTGCTGAGTGCTATATACAGTGCATCAATATCAAGCAACAAGCAATAAGAAAGTCCAAACCATGAAACAAACAAACAGTAAATACCTTACAGATAAAGTGCTAAGTGCAAGCAACCGCTGTAGCCCCCCTCGCATAAGCAGACTCTGGACGCGTTTCGTGACGTCACCGTCACTTCCTCAAGCAGAGTATCCAGTGAATAGTGTCAGCTGGAGCTCTTAAATACTCACCCATCCCCGTGCCACAGCCCCACGCTGTGAGGACGCCGGCGGTCGGCAGGCGCACTCCGGCCGGAAGTGCGCCGCCGTACCGCCCGCCGGATATGACGCGTATGCGCTCCACAATGGAGCACACTGCGTAAGATGGAAATGGACGTCCGGAGCCGGGCACAGCCGTCCCTGCCACCTAGTGGGGGAGGCGCTGTGTCACGGCTGTCCAGAAACAGCGCGGGACCGGCACAAGGGAGGTGAGTATCCCCCGTTGGACAACGAGCAAACATGGAACATAAAGACTATAGACACTAAGACCACATCATTGCTAAATAAACTATCAATAAGAAATAAACAATAAATGTCCATAACATCAATCACATCGGTAGAGAAATGGCAACCCAAACAACTGTATCATATATGAGCATTATAAATAAACACATTATTTCATGCTATACTATATACTTTTGCTTACACGCTTGTGTAAATATATTCACATGGTGAACACAAAAGGAAAAATGCAAAAAGGAGAGAATATTAAGGATAAAGAGAGGGAAGGACAATCTGGGAGAGAATATAGGTTTTGGCAAAAGAAAACAAGGCACTTATAATAACAACAGCAGAGATAAAATATGCAAAAATATCTGTCCATATGAATTTGCTTGTTGTCTTATTCACTTTAATGTTGATCCAAAGATTCCACATGGGTTCATGATTCATTCTATATGAATTCCAAATCCTCCGCATGAGAGAAAAGGGGGGGGGGGAGGGGGGACGGGAGGGGCAAGAAGGGGGGGGGAGAAAAGGGGCGCAGCAAGGAACCTCTGGCCAGGCTGGCAATAAAAAAGAAAAAATTAGAAATAAACCATACAACCACATGACTAATTTTGGAGGGTGCACCATCATATATGCTACCCTCACAAAAAAGAAGAAAGAAAAAGAGAAGAAAGGAAAAGGGAGGAAAAGGGAAGAGAGATCCCCAAACCACCACTGTGTGTGTAAAAATGTACCACACACAGTCCAAAACCAGCAAACCAAGAAACAACACACCACGTGAAAAAACCCCAAAGCAAAGCAACAGTCCTCACAATTTCCGGAGGATACCGGTGCTTAAAACTCAAATAGAGCAGAAAAAAGATAAAAGACATAGTGACCCATATCAGTGACAAATCCTTTCTAGTGAGGCATCACTTGTCCTGTAGGTATATACCAGTGAATAAAATCCACCCAATACTCCCAAAACAAAAAGCACACTCAAAAACCAAATCTGGCAATATCTGTTAGACCCAAGAAGTTCCTCTCATAAACTACCAAAGCCCCAGGTGACAAGTTATTCCCTCAAGAATGGTGCAAATGAGACCTCTTCATTAAGGCCAAAAGGTTGCTGTGCATCTAGTTGGTATATCCAACGGAGCTCCCTCTGTTGTAGGCGTCTTTTAATGTCGCCCCCCCCGTATGCCTAAATGAACCCTTTCCAAGGCCACTACCTTTAACTCCCTGAAATTGCTGTCATGATGATTCAACATGTGCCTCGCTACTGGAGGGATAGGGACACCCTGGTCTGTGTTCCTTTTTGCCAAGCGGATCGAGGAGAAGTGGGCCTGTATTCTTGCCTTTAATGTATTTTTAGTCTCGCCCACATATATTTTGGGACAACTGCATATGAGCAGATATACTACCCCGACTGTTCTACAGTTAAGGAAGCTTTTTATGGGGTAAACTCTTTTGGTTCTAAAGTTAACCACTTCCTTCGTAGTATCCATATGCGGGCATATGTTGCAATGACCACATGGATAGCTCCCCTTAATACTGATGTCATGCAACCATGTATTAGGCCTAGAGAAATGGCTCCTGCAGATTCTATCCCCCAAATTGGGGGCCTTGCGTGTTACCATCTTAGGACCATGTCTGGTCCATCTTGCTAAGGGTCGGTTCTCAAGATGTTCCAGTGTTTGTTTAATAGCCTGCGTAACTGGGGCCAAGAGTTGTTGTATTGGGAAATAAATCTTACCTCATCTTGAGTAACCTTTCTATTTTTGGGTTGTAAGAGAGATTCCCTTGTTGTACATGTTGCCCTATTCAACGCCTTTTTCACCACATGTTTAGGGTACCCACGTTTATAGAACCGATCAGCCAAAGCCTGTGATTGTGAGGTGAATTCTTCCATAGTAGAGCAGTTGCGTCTCACTCTGAGGAACTGCCCCATCGGGATCCCATCTTTCATTTTCTTACTATGAAAGCTATCATAGTGTAGTAAGCTGTTTACCGCCGTCTTTTTCCTGTACAAAGTTGTCTGGAGGCTACCATTGGCCTGTTTGGAGATTGAAAGATCCAAGAAGTCGATACTATCATCTGCAATGTATGATGTAAGAAAGATGTTAAAAGAGTTCTCATTAAGTCTGTTGAGGAAGGAGACACACATATCTTTGGGACCCTGCCATAGGAGAAGTATGTCGTCTATGTACCTGTACCACCCCAAAATGTGGGGGTGGTACAGGGACATTTCGGGACCAAACACCGTCTCCCTCTCCCACCACCCCAAGAACAGATTCGCAACTGATGGAGCGCACTTAGCTCCCATAGCTACTCCACAAGTTTGCCTATAGAATGATCCGTCAAATGTGAAGAAGTTGTGGGATAAAACAAACTCCAATAACTGAACGACAAAGTTTTGTTTCGCCAAATCACTATTTGTTTCCATATTCAGGAAGTATTTACATGTCTGAATGGCTAATGTGTGTGAAATATTCGTATATAGTGATTCCACATCTAGTGTCACTAAGTAACTTTCTTGGGGAAGATGTAAATGATTCAGCTGATTAAGTAGATCCATTGAATCCCTGACAAAAGAGTCCAAAGCTAGTACATGTGGCTGCAAGCTTTTGTCAATATATGTGCATGCCTTTTCAGTAAGACCCCCGATGCCCGCCACAATAGGTCTTCCTGGCGGGCAACGGGGGTTCTTATGTACTTTGGGGAGCAAGTAAAATGTAGGGATGATGGGATGTTGTACTTCCAAATATCTGTACACCTTTTGATTAATCACCCTCTGTTCCCAGGCAGCCAGAATTAAACAATCATATTCCTGTTTGTAGGTTTTGAGGGGGTTGGCAGAAAGTTTTGCATAATTGGTGGTGTTAAGGAGTTGCCGAAGGGCCTCATTTTTGTAATAATCAGTGGACATAACCACAATATTCCCGCCCTTGTCGGCCTCCTTAACAACCACATCAGTGCGTTTTTGTAGGCTGTGTATTGCTGTCCACTCCCCCTCAGAGAGATTCCCGAATTTCTTGTGGTGTCTCAATTTGTTTATGTCCTCACTTACCGCTCGAAAAAAAGTATGTATTGCGGGGCTGATCGATGAATGTAGAGGGCTTGTTCAAATCCCAATCTACCCCAGGTGAATCGGTCTGTTCTTGTAGAAGTCCTGTGAGGTCATCTAAAGCAATCCCCTCTTGCCAAGTGATGTCATTTATGGTCAAACCAGGGGCCTCGAAATGCTTTTTTAAGAGTAATTTTCTACAAAAAAGATAAAGATCTTTAATGGCCCCAAACTTGTCTAACATATTGTCGGGTGCAAAAGTCAGGCCCCTCGACAGTACAGACCTCTCTTCATCAGTCAATATTTTGCCAGAGATGTTAATCACTGTCAGTTCTTGGTCATCACGACCCTCTGGGGATGCCGATGCTGTATGATCTGTACCATCTGAAGGACTGGACTGCACCACAGTTTCCACCGGTGAGGGAGGGGGATGGGAGGACATACTTGGACCATGTATAGCACCTAAGGGCTCTGTTCTCTCCTTGCCCTTTTGTTGGGGCCCTGCTGAAAGCGCCGGGGTCCCCAACGTTCGAGGTTTCGAGGGGTAGTGGGGCACCCCCTTTTGTCTGGTCATTTGTATTTCAGGAATTATGTATCATAATGTAAAGTAGACCAAACCCAGGATTTTGGCTATCCTGGGTTTTGGTATTTGCCTCTGGGGCACCCCGATTTGGGATGCCACATTGTGTGAAACCCCCCAGGTTTGGCCAGTAAACTCACCTTTTCCAGTCTTACAGCACATGCACAGGCATGTTCGGCTGCACTCGTCAAAATCGGCTAAGCGCCAAGAAGAGCCGAGCACATTGGCGGCCGCTAGCAGGGTGTATGCCCACGCCGTCCACTCACAAATGCCTGGCGCACTGAAGGTATAGTAGAAGGCCGCCGCAGCTTGCATGTGCCATGTGCTGGAACTGGGAGAAGGTGAGCTTTACAGGGGACTCGGGAGGGGGGACTCACACAGTGGGGCATCCTGAATCTGGATGCCCTGGGGGAGGGAATCAGGTTACCAGACCCTGCACTTCTGGCATATTATTACTATGAAACTATAGTATCTTCAAGAGCTTCCTTTCCATCATTAGCACGTTAGAATAAACCCAGATTAATGAATATGTATGGATGAGTTTATGTTAGCATATTATCATTCTTTATCGTCATATACAATGTTTTTCTCAGTTCCAAATATTTCTTTAGAAAGCGGCAGACATCATGACCATCTTAGTCTACTTCCGAATAGGGGGGTGTCTGCCTGCCGAGCTTCACACAGCTCCTGGGGCAAAGTGTAGTGAGGACAGAATGATCAGGAAGATGCAAGGTCAGAAGTCAGGTGAAGAACAGTTCTGGTTGCAGGCTACTGAAGAGCAGACCGTAGCAGGGTCAGTAAAATGTCCACCAGTTCACCTATGCCTGGTGGGTCTCTTTACAGTATATCAGTTATGGGTATACCATTAAAGTTTAGTCCTCAGAACTGTGGCTGGTCCAAATCTTCCGTTCTGATCTATATTACAGTACTTTCCATCATCAACAACTAACTTTGCTCTATTCAGAAATATCAGTTACACATCCGGGCCCTGTACTATAAGATAAATGTGTAATTTTAGGACACAAGCTATATTTCATTTTTATGATTAGTGGAACCTATAACTTTAGTAATTTAAAAAAAGTGTTTAAAATAGCATCTTTGTATTTTCAAAAGCCCCCTTGTCCTTGTCTTTCAATAATCAATCTTTATTTTTCTTATTATTGTTTATTTATATAGCACCATTATAGTCCGTGGTGCTGTACAAGGCAAAAATTACAGGGGAAAACCCATATAATACAAAAATGATGACTATGCTTTTAAGCACACAGTATTGTATGTCAGATGTAACAAAAGAGTAACTAAATACATTGCTGCAGGAATACTTTAGGACAGAGGGCCCTGCCTTTGTAAGCATATAATCTGTATTTGAAAATATACTTCTTTTTTTAATTGGCTCACTCAATTTAGAATCAGTTTGTAGCAGGGCCACCCCACTGCAAGATCACAATTGGCGATAGCTCACCTCACTACTAGTTTTTTTTACTAATTGCCAGATTGCCACCTGGTCTGTATTTTTTTTTTTTTTTTACTAATTTACTGATCACTGGCCAAGTGGTGCCAGTATTTGTTTTTTTACTGGTAATTGAGGATGGGAACGGTATACCCGCAATTACAATTACCAGTAAAAAAACAAATACCGGCACTGCCAGGCCAGTGGTCAGTAGATAAAAAAGAAAAAACGGCCAGGTGGCAACTCTACCATGCTGGGTCCCCCACAGTAGCTAGGCCTCACTTTCCCGGGTGGTGCTTTAAATTCCCAGGGTGCCAGCCAGGTATGGGCCACCCCACAGCAAAATCTCTGGGAAGCCACTCCACCACCCCAAGCTATAGGCCCCATATTTTACCTCAGAAAATGGCCACTTGAGGCTTATACCAGAAATTCCAGACTCTGGGGCCTTTCTCCCCTCTCCCGACACAGGAGTCAGCTCACCAGGAGTGTGGAGTCAGGGAAATTCTCATGGGGCACCTCCGGTTGTCAGGGAGTACTTACTCTGCTCGAGAGCAGCTGCCCTCCTCGCTCTCTCTCGTGGCTTGGCTCTCTCCAGCAACAGTTTCTGTCTCAAACCAGGAAGTCACCATGGGTGAGTAGGCATTTTATACCTCTGTGAAAGCTATTGATTGTATTGTATATTGTAATTCTTTTATATTACATTGGTATATAACTTTACAAACAGTCATCTATAGATCCAAGTATGTAATGTTGAAACCTTCATAGCCGAATATGGTTCTCTTATAGGTCCATGGAATTAATCAGTGAACAGCTCCAAGTCATGTAAGTTGCACCCATTATATTATAGGCGCAACACAGAAAAAAAAAATGTATTATATTTGATCATTGATGGTTAACACTATACACCTTCATTAGATTATACACATGACTGGGAAACAACTTCTAAAACTTTAAAACCAAACTACCGCATAAGCAAGCTACAACGAGAATAAAAGTAAGTGCACTCATAATATTCATAATTCCTGATCAATGTAAAAATATAGTAAAAATATGGTGAAAATCTCTTGAACAAATAAGTGAATACTATTCTTGTTATGTTATAGTACTGTATGGTGTACTGAGGAAGCAAATTGCGAAACGCGTCTACACCAGATACAGGGTCTAAACCTCTTGCTGCAATACCGAGGAACACTTGCTACAAACGAAAATACTTGCTACAAACTGACCCAAAAACAGACCTCTGTACCATTTTTTGAAATAAATGTATTTGTTTTATGTGATATTGCCTCAGACAATATTAATATAGCTACTGAACAAATATGTAAGATGTTATGGCTTTGCATGTATAGAATATATTAAAATTAGTAGAGGTACAGGTTTAACCAAAAGGACCCACTTTTAGGGATTTTCCCGGCCCCCTTCTACCTATACTCCCACCCTATCCAGGAAGGGAGGATAGAAGGAAGCAAGGAAAATTCTCTCTCCCCTTAACCTACATTGGTATAACACAGAGTTCTGTACTTGGACCCCTACTGTTCTCTGTTTTCACATATGATCTTGGCCTACTCATGGAATAATTTGGTTTCCAACACCACATATATGCAGATGATACTTATTTTTACCTCTTAGGCTCAGTTCTCTCTCCCTTTCTCTCTCGTGCTCCAGACTGACTCACAGCTATCTCCTTATTCATGTCATCATGCTCATTCAAACTGAACGTGGACAAAACAGAACTTCTAATTTGCTGTTCTCTCTCATTCACACCTGTCATTCAGTCACTAGCAGCATCCTGTCATCTCCAAATCAAACATCCCATCATTTAAATAATTCAGACAAGCCTATTTATTCCATTAGTAGCTTATCTGTAGGTGCAGGCTTTCATTATCTTAAACTGGACCAACAGCCTGGCACAGTTGGAAAAGAAAACTTCCCAAAACTCCCTTGCCCCATCTGCATGCATGATACTGAAGCATTGTCAGCAATTACATTTGCTCCTGCAGCTGAAATGCCTCACTGCTTTTCTAATGGTAGCGGCCAATTTGGAGCTTCCTCTACCAGCATTTCAGCCATGCAACTGCCCGGATTCAAGCAACATAACTGACAATGCACAGTAACAGGAAACCCACCAACACTTCCTGTTTGCAGGTGGCCTGTATTTCCATGAGCCACCATTTTTTTTTTTTTTGTTAAAATTAACCACAGCAAGAGTTAGAAAACTGTAAAATAATTTTATGTGCAGCAATCTGAATAGCCCTGGGAAGGGATGCATATGAGCACTGTTGTGTTGGTCTGGTTTAAATCATTTTTGACTGTTGTTCTGCTTTAAGATGCCATTCTAAGCCTTGGGGACAGATTCACTTTAATTTAGAATTTACTTTTAAAGATGTTGTTTATATTGTTATTGAACCCTTTTGGTGGGTAATTCATGCAAACCAGGAATGTATGGAATTTTTGTACTAACAAGTGAGATTATGTAGAAGTTTATGAACATCAAGCTTTTGTCAGAAAAATGCATTTTATCTGTGATGCTGAAATGTTACACACCACTAAATTTCTAGTGCATGCCCTGATCTCGGCTACATTATTGCAACATCCTTCTTTGGGGTCTACCAGCAAATAGACTATGAGCTCTCCAATCTATATTAAAGTCTGCTGCTCGACTCATCCACTGCTCCTCTGGCTTCTCCAGTGCTGCTTCTCTCTGTCAGGCCATCCAATGCTGGCCAATATTTGAAGGGATTCATTTCAAACATCCAACCCTCACCTACAAAGCTTTCTCCACCCAAGCCCCATTATATATATATATATATATATATATATATATATATATCCTCTTTCTGTCCTCAAGCCTAATTACTTTTCACTCTCCTTTTCAGGACTTCACACTGACCGTTCTTCTCTGGAATGCCCTCCCCCAGTGTTAGAATGGGCCACCAGAACCTCCCCCAGTCCCAGACTGGGTCACCAGAGCACCAGAGGGTCCTTCGTCTCCAGACACTGATTAAAGGCCACCATCAGCTAATTAAAAGATCCAAAATTAAAACTGTTTCTGGCTGTAGTGTTATTTGAGGTTGTTACTCAGTAAACTTGTTTGCTATTTGGTCAATAAATTAAATTTTATATTATTATAATCTAATTGTGTTTTATCTGAAGGATAGAACCCAAGGATATGTTCCTCTTGTGGACACCAAGAATGGTCCGGTGCTCCAGTCTGACCCTGCCCTCCCCCATACAATTCACCACTCCATAACCCTATAAAGCTTTCAACGTGCCTCCAAATGTACTTGTTCATACAAGCCTGTTACCTGGCTTAAAAGGACTGTAAGCCCAATGAAATAATAAGGCAGCAAGCAGTTGACCTGATGTCTGCCTCATGAGCCTCTCCTCCATTTCTGGCACCAAAGGGTAGAAGCCATAGCAGGAGCAGGGCTCCCAAGTTTGCGCTACGTTTTTAATTACTCTATAAAGCTGCGCTATGAAATGAAAAATGACCTTCCAAGCTCAGCCACGACACAGGAATTTAAGCAAAAAGGTGGCTTTGTCTATAATACATAAGGTTATGGATTTACATATTTACATATATGCTGAGATTTTGAAATGGCTTATTATATATTGTTCCCATGGGGGATAAGGTGGGAGGAAGTTAGCATATGTCTGGACAGGGACTTTAAAGGAGGACTATCGCAAAAATTGTGTAATAATAAAAATCTATATAAACACATCGGCTAATGAGGAGGAAGAGTCACTTATACACCTGAACTGAAAAAAAACCCAGCCAAGCTTTTGTGGTTATCTTCTCCTGGTAGAAATAAAATCCAGGGGTGACTTTCGTGTAGCCTGTCACTCTTGATTTCCTCTTCCTTCCATTAAAATAAAAAAAAAAAAACAAGCCTGGCTAGATATTGATGACGGGTGTATAAGTGACCTCTCCTCCCACCATCCAGTATACTTATTTGGATTTTGCGATAGTGCGCCTTTAAGTTACCCACTTCACAATCTCTAAAATCTTTAGAGCCCTTGACACCATGCTTAATACATACTACTTGTGGCCGAACCATATGTCACAAAACTTATCCTTTAACCCTTTAAGTGCCAAGCCAATAGTTCCTACGAGCTTGCTTCCACTCCCCAAAGCCCAGGGGAGGGGCAAAAGATCCCAGGGCCGCTGGCTTTTCCCCCCTATTTTACCTGAAAAATATATTTAAAAAGCACTGCAAAAAACATTTCATGTTAAATCTCTAACTGACGAAAAAAAAAATCCTGGAAATTTCTGCAAAAACCACAGTTAAACATAGTGCAGAATGGTGAAAATGACTTGTCAACAGAAGGTAACAAAATCTCAGTTAGGCTGGCATTTAAAACTAGCTAAGCATGTTGGGTATTGTTCTGTTCGGGGGACCTTGTTTTTTTTTCATATTTAAATTGTATTTTCTCGTTTGCATATTGTTTTTTTTAGGATGTGGCTTTGATTCTGATTTTTTATTCTTTTTTCATGGAAACCCAGTGCAACCAAAGAATTCATTAAGGAATTACTTCCAGAAAACTTTGCCCACATCAACAAGTCTGGGACACCTAGATTTCGAATGTAAAGGGTTGTTTTTCTTGAAAAACTGCGAGATGTGCATAGCAGTTGTATTTTATCTTAAAATCTCCCTCGGTTTGGGGGTCTCCTGGGCAGGAAAGGGTGTCTACCAATAAACATGTGGTACCGTTGTAACAGGGAAACATTGCAATATAATTTTATTGAAAAACTTTATTATAAAAAAACTTTTTTTGCACATATTTCACCCAAAAATATTGAAAATATACTAAAAAAAATGACAAACAAGAAATTTCATTTTAATGCCCAGAAAAACATATATTTTGGGGGGGAAACCCCTGAAAAAGCCCTTCAAAAATCACAGCTGAACATGTTGTCAGGTCCCGGAGACACCCACCTTCCAATAAACCAGCAACCCCCAATCTCCGCTGCTTTCTTCACCTATAGTAAGCCCCCGTTCGCCGGGACGCTAGACACGCCTCACCGGACACGGTTGCCCCCAGGTCTTATTAGCACAAAGGATGCTGATTTATGCAGGGGAAGGTAGATGAATCCAAGGACAAGACTGAGTAGCGAAAACGGACAGGGGTCATACACGGGTGGTCCAACCGAGGTGGCACGGTACAGAAGGGTTAGACGGAAGAATGGTCAGGGGCAAGCCAAGGGTCACAACGGGAGGTCAGAAGTTCGCGGTACAAAGGAGCAGGCAGAATCGTAGTCAAAGGGCAAGCAAGGTCGGTCCAGGCGGCAATCAGGGATGGTCAAAAACGAGGCAAAATCACAATGAGAAGAGCAATCCAAATCACACCCAGTAGCACGCTATAACGGGCAAGGACTGGCCGCAGGGTGAAAACCTTTAAATGATGGGGGCTAACAGGATTGGCTGGAAGGGGAATGTGATGATTGGGTGCTACAGGAACTTTGGGCAGATTGCCCAGTAAAATCAGGGGGCGTGCCCAGTACTTTGGGCTAATGGATTTCTCGGGAAGAGGGCTCATTGGCCCATGCAAGCAAAGGGCTCATTGGCCCATGTAGATTACCTCCGGCGGGCGCGCTGTGTGTAGCGCCGCCGGAGGGCATATGAATGAGACAGGCGCGCACGTGCGCGCGTACGGGGCCACGCGCCCGCTCCCGGCGCGGCTAGGACGGAAGCCGCCTGAGCGGCTGCTCGTGACAGCCGAGCGGCGGGCGGGCAGGAGCGACGCCGGCCCGCCGCCGGCTGCGAAGGATCGGAGACAGCGGGGGAACGAGGATCAGGTGAGGGGATCGTGACACTACCCCCCCCTTCACGAGGGGCCTCAGGACCCTTACCAGGCTTATCCGGGTTCTCACGATGAAACCTATTGATAAGGGTTTTAGCATGGACATCCTTGGCTGGTACCCAACACCTTTCCTCAGGACCAAAACCCTTCCAATCAATTAAATACTGTAGAGAGTTATGCAACACCCGAGCGTCGAGTATTCTATTAATCTCATATTCAGGCTCATCTTCCACTATGACCGGAGGAGGAGACGACACCTGAATATTCTTGGCAGACTTTAACAAAGAGACATGAAAGGACGACGGAATTCTCATGGATGAAGGTAACTGGACCTTAAAGGTAACGTCGCTTAGTTTATCAGTGATAGGAAACGGACCGATAAATTTAGGTCCTAGCTTAGACGAGGGCTGTCGAAGGGCAATATTTTTAGTAGAGACCCAGACCCAATCACCCACCTGAAATGGTGGTTCAAGTGACCTATGTCGGTCCGCAAAGATTTTGTAAGTTCCAGAGGCTTTCTTTAAGTTAGTCTGTATTTCAGACCATACTTTAGTCCTTTCTCGTAGCCATTCCTCCAAGGCCGGCAAGTTGGAGGAAGGACCAGAAAAAGATGATGCCTTTGGGTTTCTACCGTAATTACAAAAAAAAGGTGAAAACCTAGTAGATTCACTCGGCGCATTGTTAAAGGCGAATTCTGCAAATTCGATGAATTCCGCCCATTGTTCTTGGCGATCGGAGACGAAACAGCGTAGATATTGTTCTAAACTTTGATTTACCCGTTCGGTCTGTCCATTAGACTGCGGGTGATAGGCGGTAGAGAGCGACACTTTAATACCTAAACGATTGCAGAAAGCTTTCCAAAAACGAGATACAAACTGAACTCCTCGATCCGAAACAATATTCTGAGGTAAACCATGGAGGCGAAAAACATGCTTAATGAATAGTTGTACTAAATCTGGTGCCGACGGAAGTTTTATCAATGGAATAAAGTGTGCCATTTTACTGAAGCGATCCACCACCACCCAAATTACAGAATTCCCCTGTGATGGAGGAAGATCAACAATAAAATCCATGGATATGTGCGACCATGGTTCAGCGGGGATTTCTAAGGGAACTAATAATCCCGCAGGGGACCCATGAATGGTCTTACTTCGAGCACATACCGGACATGCTTCGACAAAGGCGGAAGTATCGCGTCGGATGGTGGGCCACCAGACATGACGTTTGGCGATAGCTAAAGTCTTACGAACACCTAAGTGACCAGCCGACTTGGCATCATGTAGTTCCTGTAAAACGGCCAGACGCAAATGAGGCGGGACAAATAAACAATCAGAGGGTTTACCCGGAGGAGAATCAACCTGAAATGGTACCAACGAGCTAGACAGGTCAGGGAGAAGTGCAGCCACAACACAACCCAAAGGCAAAATCGATTCTGGAGGACCACTCTGGTCCTTACAATCCCCGAAATTACGGGATAGGGCATCTGCTTTGGCATTCTTTTTCCCCGGCTTATAGGTGATAATAAAATTAAATCGAGAAAAGAAGAGTGCCCATCGCGCCTGACGGGAGTTGAGTCTCTTGGCAGACTCTAAATACTCCAGATTCTTGTGATCAGTATACACCGTGATGGGGTGTAGGGAACCTTCTAGCCAGTGGCGCCATTCTTCAAAGGCCAGTTTAATACCCAATAGTTCCCTATTCCCAACATCGTAATTGCGTTCAGCAGGTAAAAACTTCCGAGAGAAGAATGCACAGGGATGTAGTTTCTCAGGATTTCCCGCATACTGAGAAAGAACAGCTCCTACTCCCAGTTCCGAGGCGTCAACCTCTAATAGAAATGGAAGCCGGGTGTCGGGATGTATCAAAATGGGAGCGGAGGTGAAAGTCTCCTTTAACACTTGAAAGGCGTTTTTAGCTGAGGGAGGCCACTCCTCAACAAAAGCGCCCTTACGAGTGAGATCTGTTAAAGGACTCACAATGGACGAGAAACCCTTTATAAACTGCCTGTAAAAATTCGCAAAACCTAAAAATCTCTGAAGCGCCTTTAGGGTTCTAGGTTGTTCCCACTCCAAAATAGCAGAAACCTTGGAAGGATCCATCACCAATCCCCGTTTGGAGATTATAAATCCTAGGAACGGGATTTCAGACATTTCAAAAACACATTTGGAGATTTTAGCATACAGACGATTTTCCCGCAATCTCTGCAACACCGCTTTGACATGTTGACGGTGCTCCACCAGAGAGCGGGAAAAAATCAGTATGTCGTCCAAATAGACCACGAGAAACTGACCCAAAAAATCACGGAATATGTCATTGACAAAATCTTGAAACACTGCAGGAGCATTGCATAACCCGAATGGCATCACTAAGTATTCATAATGCCCATCCTTTACATTGAAGGCCGTCTTCCATTCATCCCCCTGCCGTATGCGAATAAGGTTATATGCTCCTCGAAGGTCTAACTTAGTGAAGACCTGGGCCCCAGAGACCTGATTAAAAAGGTCATTGATTAATGGTAGAGGGTATCTATTTTTTACAGTAATCTTATTTAACCCACGATAATCTATACAAGGGCGTAAGCCGCCGTCCTTCTTCTCGACGAAGAAGAACCCAGCACCGGCAGGAGAGGTGGAAGGACGGATAAAACCTTTCTGGAGATTTTCGGTGATATAATCTTTCATGGCCTGCTCTTCGGATCTAGTGAGATTATATAGTTTCCCCCTAGGGGGCATAGTACCTGGGAGTAAGTCAATAGGACAGTCGTAGGCCCTATGGGGTGGAAGAATGTCGGCGGATTTCTCCGAAAATACGTCTGCCCAATCTGCATAGACTGGAGGTAACCCATCAAGGACAATAGGTGTGGTCCTAAGGGATATAGAAAAACAACGACTTTGACATGAAGGACTCCACTTCACCAGATCCCCCGATCTCCAATCTATCACGGGGTTATGGACTTTTAACCAGGGAAATCCTAAAACGATAGGGGAGACGGGACTTTCAATAATCAAAAATTCTATTTCTTCCGAGTGGGCAGATCCTACGACTAAATTCACCCTAGGGGACTTGTGGGAGACCAACCCCCCCTCAATGGGCTTATTGTTGACCGCCAGGACCCGGAGGGAATTTTCTAATGGGATTAACGGGATCCCTAGAGTGATGGCTAAGGATCTATCCAGGAAATTGCCAGCCGCTCCACTATCGATGAAGGCGGAGGCAATAGTCCGGGACGGACCCCAAGAGAGTGTAACAGGTAAGAGTACACGATTGTCTGGAGGGAACGATACCTGATCGCCTAGAAGAGGTCCCTCTGCAAGATCTAGGCGTTGAAGTTTCCCGCCACCGGAGCCTTGTTTGGGCAGGTCTTGGCAAAATGACCCGGATTACCACAATAGAGGCAGAGGCCTTGGGATCTGCGCCGAACCTTCTCCGCCTGAGAGAGGTGGGTAACGCCAAGCTGCATCGGTTCCTCATGCGACACGGAAGGAGAGGAAACGGCTGCCCCCTTAAAGCTTGACTCTTGACGCGAGGACCCCCAAGGTTGGTCCTTGCCTCTTTCCTGGCGCCTTTCTCGAAGACGTCGATCCACCCTGATGGCCAGCTGCATATACTCATCTAGGTTTTTAGGCAAAGGATAGTTCACCAGGATGTCCTTGATGTTATCGGAGAGCCCAATTCTAAATTGGCTACATAAAGCCGGATTGTTCCACTGGGAATCTATAGCCCACCGCCGAAATTCTGCGCTATATTCTTCAGCAGAACGTTTGGCCTGTCTCAGGTTCCGCAATTTAGAATCCGCCGTCGCGGCCCGATCTGGGTCAGCATACAGTAGTTCCATGGCCGAAAAAAAAGAAGATACCGACTGCAAGGCTTCATCAGACGGAGCTAGACCAAACGCCCAGGTCTGTGGGTCGCCTTGGAGGAGTGAAATGACTAGCCCAACGCGTTGCGCTTCGGATCCAGATGCGTGGGGCCGAAGGCGGAAGTAGAGTTCGCAAGAATTCTTAAAGTTAGAAAACTTCGCCCGATCCCCCAAAAATTTCTCGGGGAGAGGGATCTTGGGCTCGACGGTCGGAGAAGGATCCGTTGGCGCAGGCATCTGACGATTCTCTTGCGCGGCCACTCGTTGAGCCAGCTGATTAATGGCAGTGGCCATAGCTTGAACCTGTTGGATCAATTCTTCCATCTAGAAGATATTCTTCTTTTTGTGGCCCGTTATAATGTCAGGTCCCGGAGACACCCACCTTCCAATAAACCAGCAACCCCCAATCTCCGCTGCTTTCTTCACCTATAGTAAGCCCCCGTTCGCCGGGACGCTAGACACGCCTCACCGGACACGGTTGCCCCCAGGTCTTATTAGCACAAAGGATGCTGATTTATGCAGGGGAAGGTAGATGAATCCAAGGACAAGACTGAGTAGCGAAAACGGACAGGGGTCATACACGGGTGGTCCAACCGAGGTGGCACGGTACAGAAGGGTTAGACGGAAGAATGGTCAGGGGCAAGCCAAGGGTCACAACGGGAGGTCAGAAGTTCGCGGTACAAAGGAGCAGGCAGAATCGTAGTCAAAGGGCAAGCAAGGTCGGTCCAGGCGGCAATCAGGGATGGTCAAAAACGAGGCAAAATCACAATGAGAAGAGCAATCCAAATCACACCCAGTAGCACGCTATAACGGGCAAGGACTGGCCGCAGGGTGAAAACCTTTAAATGATGGGGGCTAACAGGATTGGCTGGAAGGGGAATGTGATGATTGGGTGCTACAGGAACTTTGGGCAGATTGCCCAGTAAAATCAGGGGGCGTGCCCAGTACTTTGGGCTAATGGATTTCTCGGGAAGAGGGCTCATTGGCCCATGCAAGCAAAGGGCTCATTGGCCCATGTAGATTACCTCCGGCGGGCGCGCTGTGTGTAGCGCCGCCGGAGGGCATATGAATGAGACAGGCGTGCACGTGCGCGCGTACGGGGCCACGCGCCGGGAGCGCGCCGCACAGAGAGCGGCGCGCCCGCTCCCGGCGCGGCTAGGACGGAAGCCGCCTGAGCGGCTGCTCGTGACAGCCGAGCGGCGGGCGGGCAGGAGCGACGCCGGCCCGCCGCCGGCTGCGAAGGATCGGAGACAGCGGGGGAACGAGGATCAGGTGAGGGGATCGTGACACATGTGCTGTGCAAAATAGTGAAAAATGGTCTAGCAACAGAACTGAGACCCAAAGATGAGAACTAGAGGTTGCAGTGAGGATCAGGAGGCCTGAAGCAAGCATCTAAAGAACCCTGCGAGTACCAGGAGGCCAGCAGGAAAGCTACAGACCCCTCTTTCACCACCCTGGTGCCCTGAAATGAGGAGAAACCTGTTGCTTTGTGGGTTTCATATATTCAGGGGCTTGTTTTTTGCATCACCTCTGTCATTCTCCTGTCCCCTATCTCCAGCATTGTCTATATTCCTTTTCTAATCCTTGCCTCGCCATATCGCTAACTTTTGAGATCTATTTATGTTCCCTTTGCCTATCCCCTAATTTTTATCTGTTTTCCACATTCCTTTTGTCTTACTTTTACTTTCATACTTTTACTTCATCCCTTCTCTTCGCTGTATTGAATTTACACATTCCTTACGTCCCTCTCGCTGCACCTTATCTATGTCTTCTATTTTTTTTATTTTACTTTTTTGTTTCAGTATATTCCACATCACTATATTTTCCACTTTTTTACATCTCCCTTAGCCTTAGTTTAGCCTTTTTCTTTTTTCAGCATTCCTTCTTTATATCTCTTTTTTTCCTTTTGTTGTCTCCCTCCTTTCAGTGTTTCCTCTGTCCTTCTTCTGTTTTCCTACATTCCGTCCATCTCTCTTTCTATTTTGGACATTCCCTCCAGCTCTTTTTCTCTTGTCCATTTGCTTTCTATCTCCATTATATCACTTTCTATCTATCTGATTGGAATATGGGTATGTGTATGTTGGGGGGGCATCCTGTAATCTTGCACTGGACAACATTTACGCAAAGACCAACCCTGCTCCTATTATTCTCCATTGTTAAAGGGATTGACCAGTCAAAATTCAAAATCAATTGCCTGGCAGCTTACCTCATGCAGTGTAGGTCCCTTGCTGTTCCTTTTCTTTAGATACAGAAAAGAGGTGGAATTTCTTCTTTTCCCTCCTCTGCCTCCAGCACCACCCCTTTATCCAGACCACAAATACAATCCTCTGGCTCATGTCAGGTTTATACCGCCTCTATCAATGACAGACAAAAAAATCAAGCCTAACTCCAATGCAATGCACACAGCCTGCTTGCATAACTCGGCTCTGCCACTCCCATCACAGAGGAAACGGAGGACAGCACATCATGAGGTAAAACTGTATCTTAAAAAAGGAAAAAAAAAGAGAACATGTGTAGCCCTAAACAACAGGAATACTTCTGTGTGTACCTGGACAATGGTTTGTATTTATTGCATCTCTGTCACATATGACCCCTGGCACCCTTTGTATTAGAAGTATATTTACCCTGTCTGTAATTTCTACCTTGCACAGAAGATAATGACATTCTATAAATAAACAATGATAGTAATTGTATGTGTATATTTATAAACTATTTTACATAATTAATATTATTGTTTATGTTTAAAAATGTGTACCAATTGACCTAATATATATACAAATATATATATATATATATATATATATATATATATATATTATTACAAACAGTGGATTCAAGTAGGTAAATTGGCCCATGAATAAATGTATGAATGACCTGGGCACCAGGCTGGGACATATAGCCTTTTGCATGCTGCTGTCTTCTAATTGATCCAGGATTTATAAAGTGTGTGTAAGCTTAGAGGTGTAAAGTTATCTAGTGTTGGGAATTTAATGGACCAGATTTACTTTAAATATCTAACAAGCAATGGTACAAACATAAAGAAAACACAAATGCATAACAAAAAAGACAAAAGCACAAAGTTAATGAATGTTCCTGGTTGCCCTGTATGAAAGTTCAGTTCAACAATTTGCCCTTTCAGTCCAGTTCAGCCTCTTTCATCAGAAGGCGCATTAATTAACTCCTATATATGTCCTAACTTTTTCTAGAAAAAGTCAAAGAAGCCTATTTATTCAAATTGTTGCCTATCTGTTGCTGCTTGCATTGGTGCTTTTAACAGCCATCCTGAGCTTTGGTGAAACATTCACTTTAATTTAGGCCCTTATTCATCAAGTGATAGCGCCAGGTAGTGTCTCACTAGCGCCAGGTATCGCCAGCTAACGGCGGCTACCGACTACAGAACGCCAGGCTGCGAACACAATCAGCCAGCTTCCCTTCACTGTGGGCCCTGTGTGGTCCTCCAGGGGTGATGTGGGCACCCCAGAGGACTAACCGAAGGGCATGGGTCTGTTATGTTGGCAAGGCCAGGGGCCTGCCAATCGGCTTCTGAGCCCTGGGTCACAAGCCTCTATACATGGTGCCCTGGCTGGTTGGTTCTGGGATAAGGGGTACACTTTTTTATTTTAAACATTGAAAGAAAAACTTGTCCTCATGTCTTATTTTCAATTAAAAAAGCTGCAACTCGCTGTCATCCATTTGACTTCCGCTCTTACGGCTATCTGGCATTCGGTATGCAAGATTATCTATCATTTATCCCCTGAATCATGTGAGAAAGCGAAAATTCGGTCATGTGAGAATGCTCTCGTACGGAACCAAGATTTTCTTAACTTGTGCTGAATTGACCCTATTGTTTTTCTTGTTGTTGTGCCCTGTTGGGGGGCATCCCTGCAAGCAAACCACAAATATTCTTTTGTAATAACAGTCAAGTTTACAGACACTTTTGTCAGTAAATCATTTTTTTTCTATCAAGCTGAGAAGTTACATTTGCGACACTTGAATTATCTTGCCTGTATCATTGCTTGTCACAATGTAAAAAAATTTGTGTTGATATTTTGAACAAATAAACATGTAACAGCACTAATTCTCTCCATGTGTTTTTTGTATGTGTTCCTTTTTGTAAAAATACACTAGGATACAAATATTATCTTTGGTTCAATGGGATCGAGAAGTTCATGAGAGCTGAGATTTTGACTTCTTCCTTTGAGCAGAGCTATAGTCAAAAAAGAATTTGGTATTCACAGCTGTGTGGGTACTGTAAGCTGTTTTTTTTTCATTTCTTGTGGTGGTTGTTATTTGTTTCCTAAATGTGTATGTTTTGCTCTTTAGCTTGATCATATTGTGTGTCATGTATAAGATTGTTTTTTGCATAGGTTACATTATTTGTCCTTGCATTTTGCAATTAAATATCTTATAGGTGTAGTATATGTTACACTGTTTTTATTGAATTAAATTGATTGTAGTATTTAGTTACTATACATTGGTTTATGTAAAAATACCCCCAGGAGTACTGTACACTAAATACATGATTAATTCTAATATTTTTTATATAGTGATAATAGCCATTCTGGCCTTTCCGGCTGTTTTAATTGTCCTCGTTTTGTGCTTTTTCTCTGGATAAATTGCTTTAAATAAACACTATTGTTATTTATTACAGTAGTGTGAATGCTTCTTGGCTCATACTTTGTGTATTTCAGGTGTAAAATAAAGAATTGACTTTAAGAGGAACAAAAGCTTGTTCCTCTTAAGATTCTAGGACTGGCAGCTGGCTTTTCTTATGGAATCCCGAAATGGGATGCTCTGCTGTGTGAAAAACCTCCCCTCTGGTCGCCGGTAATCTCTTACTTTTTACCTTTCCAACGGCTCATGGGCGGGCTCATGGGCGGGCTCTGGTCCAATGAGAGCAGCCTGCTATGACTACATCATTCGCCAGATGGCTCTTATTGTTCTCAATGGGAAGTGCGCGCTGTCCCATCTTCTGCATCTCTGGTGTCATACATGTGCAGGGATGCGCACTTTAAAAACAATGAACCATTTGCCAAAAAAGGTAAACGGAGCAAACAGCTCTTATTGGCTGAGCCCCCGGCATGTGCCACTGGAACGTGGAGGTGGGGAATCATTTCGGGCTTTCAGGGGGTTTCATACAGCGGAGCATCTCCAATCTGAGAACAGAACATGGCCCGAGAAAGTGACAATCCCGGTTTTGTTCCGCTCTAACAACCCCCCGCCACCTGGTTATTGGCTCTGTGCTGCTGGGGGAGTACATGCAGAGTGGATGGAGTGCTCTGCTAATTTGCAGATAGGAGCACCTGGATCTAGGTTAGTATTTACCTTGGTGGTGCATCCCAATTAGGGATTCATCCTAGGGAAAGGTTTCAGATAAGTCTCTAAAAGACATTAGGTCCAGTTTTGGTCCACGTTAAACAGAGGGACATCCTAAATCCAGATCCTCCAAGGTGGTGGGTTAAATAGACCTTAAAGCGAAACAAAACCCGGGATTTTGACTATCCGAGGTTTTGTTCCTTGCCCACCACCTGGCAAATGGCTTAGCATGGCCAATGGCTCTATTCACAGCAATCAGGAGTATCCCCAGCAGCAGGCACGCTTCTGCCTCTAACCTATCTGAATCTCTGGAGGTGGGAGCATGCACACAGCCCAAAGATGCTGGCAATACAGCCGCCAATGTTAATACATTGTCGAGGAAGCCAGGAAGAAGGTGAGTTTGGCAGTGCCTTGGGGAGGGATTCACATAGCGTGGCATCCTGATTTGGGATGCCTCAGGGGAAGGCCAGTGACTGGCCCTGGAATCTATTCAAACTTAGAGCCGACTGTGCAGGATTTTGTTCTGTCCAGTCATAAAAGGCTGAACAAGGTGGTAACAAAAAGAAAACTCCTTAACTTAAAGGAATCCAGTGCTGCCATGAATGCTGAGGTGGCAGATGCACAGAGCGGTTCTGGCCTCTTTAAGTTGGCTGCACCTAGGGCCAGAGACACCTGGAGAATGAAGCTTGATCCCGGGTGCAGTAAGCTGTCTTTTTTTTTTTTGACCCTCTATCCAGTCTCAGTGCCAGGGGAGAGAGGCAGGGTAGGGGGGTTAACATATGACTAGACAAAATAATTTAAAAAATGCACTCCCCCTCGCAGTGATAAGCCTGATTTAGTGGTTAAATAAGATACCCGATTGCTTGTTCCCATGATGGCTCTTTCAGGATTTTCTGTGTGCTGCCACTATAGCTGCTACACTGATCCTGAGTGCCTGTTAGTCACCCAGTCTCTGTGCAGTGACAGCACTGCTGCTACACTGATCCTGAGTGCCTTTTAGTCACCCAATCCAAGTGACAGCACTGCTGCTACACTGATTGGCCGCAACTGGAAGGCCAGATGCACTGCTGCAGGTGGGAGTTTTTTTATTTGTATTTCCCTAATCAGGCTTATAGGGAAAGGGGTGGAAAGGAGGTTATTATTTATTTTTGCCAGACCTCCGCTTTAAGTATTTTTAACCTAAGGTCCAAATTAACGATACATTTTTTTGTTGGGGGGGGGGCACAAATGCTTGTTTGTATACACTGACATCCCATCAGGGGGAATGTGGGGTCACCAGGGAGGGAGCCTTTAAGGTTTCTGATGCTTCCCTTCCATGTGACCATAGCCGGAAGGGGCAAGGAGTAGAATTCCCATCTATGCCCCTCCCCTCCACAGCGACACGCAGTCACATGGAAGTAAGTGGCAGTCTGGCATTTGCCCTGAGGGAAGAGAGGGCTGTTTGGCTTATCAGGATTGAATTATCGCTAAATAAATAGTGTATTATCTATTTTTCCATGCCACTGTGGTGGTTGGTTACTGTGGTTACTAGTTTATTTATTTAGCCCTGCAGTTTAATATTGCTCCTTTTTCCTTTCTATTATGAAGGTGTGAATCTCTGGTACTATGTCTCTGGAGAAGATCATGCTAGTACAGCAGGGTCAGCAAGTTGGCAAAGCACAATCAATTCTAAATTCTTTTTTATTGCTCGCGTTTAACTTATATAACAAGTTTCATGGGCTGAATCTGACCTTTATGCTGACACTCATTCAGTAAAGCTTCTAAAATGTGTGAGTGACTTCTTTTCAATGTCATTCAGCAGAGATTGTCCAGGGAACTGCCAGCATATAGTTCACTTTTACTCTGAAAACAGGATTGTAAAGTGTTTTTACAGCTATAATTTCCCCAGGATTGAATAGGTTCTGAAATTTGGATAGCAGGTCTAAAGTGGCACAAAGCCTCGCTGGCTGGCCCTTGAATCTAAAAGATTCCCCTGGAGCATCCTAAATCAGGATGCCCCGCTGTGTGAAACCCCCGGGGATCGCCGGTAAACTCACCAAAACTCAACCGAGCCAGTTGCATCACCCAAGGTTTTTGCTCGTGGGTTCTGTTTTGGAGAGTTTTTAGAGACTTTCTCACTAAAAAAAAAAATGTTTATATCTGTTTCACTGACATACCTGTCTGGATACTGCTCGATGCGGTGTGTTTCTGGGTTTAAAGCAGACACAGATGTGATGTTGAAGATGACCATATTCTTTCTCCTTTCTTGCTTTTCAGAATAAGTGGTAGTTTGTGTGCTCTTTTCTCGTCTTCTTCCTGTTTTAACAAAGACCAGAAGAGTTAGGGGTCCCTCTGCATATCTTCCCATGTAAAACCCATTATTGCTGTCTAGAGAGTTGATGTGTTCAGCGAAAGCTTGTCGTACTTGTATATAGAGTGTGTGCCATTCCCTTACTCCACATACAGGTTTGCCACAGTGGGCAACACAGGTTGCCTCTAGAACTTTGGTAGTGAAAAGATTTATATTCGGGTCAGAGCTAAATTTGACTTGAATATTGCCAGTTCGGTTTGGTCATCAGTTTTATTGCGCCCTTTTTTAGGAAGTATCCCTTGGGCTACTAGCCCAATGCACCATAAATAGGGGCCAGTAACCAGATGGAATCCATTGTCATGAAAACAAAGCGTAAAAAGTACCTCCAAGATTTGGAGGACTATAAAACAGGTCAGATTTACATTTGGAAAAACAGGAACGTTTTGGAGAACGACGACTGAGGAATATTTTAAAGTCTTAATCCAGAACCAAGACTGTGTCATTTTCTTAAAAGTTTTTATTTAGCATGTCAAACAAACAGCCAAAAAAAAACAAGACGTGTTACATATCAGAATAGGGTGCCGCACCAAGCTCAGTTTCATCTTTCAATTGACAATATAGACAAAGACAACCATTCACACAGCACTCACTCTGGACTCAGACAATATAAGCACTGGTTTATTTATGAGAGGGGGACAGGAAGCCTTTAAGGTGCTAATTCTCCTCCCAAGTTCCCCCTCACTCATTTCAGCCTACCCTTAATTCCATGGGTCCTTTAGCCAAACAGGAGTCAGCAGCTTCGCCGTATAAAACAGTGGACACCTCCCCCCTTAATTATCTTCAGAGGCCGTGTCTTGGCATTGCAGCCAGGGATCCCATATCTTCATGAACTTGTCAGGTACCCCCCTAGCAGCAGATGTCAGTTTGTACATAGAGAGTTTCTGGTTGACTAAAGACTTGCAGGCCTGTATAAATGGTTTAGCAGGGTGTCTCCAGTTTAATAAGATACATTTCCTGGCATAAAAGAGTAGCAACCTTAATGATGACTTCAACGCCCTCACCTCCGACAGCGGTTCAACTACCCCCAGGAGACACAAAGGAATTGAACCGGGGATCCGGGTTCCCACTACCTTGCTTATCAGATCCATTACCTCTCCCCAATAGCCCGCCAGAACTGCACAAGACCAGGTTATATGCACCAACGTGCCATTATCCCTTTCACACCTGGGACATAAGTCGTTAGCCAGAAATCCCATTTTATGCAGACATATTTGTGTGATATATGCTTGGTGGATCCATTTAGTCTGGATTAGTCTGTCTCTGGCCTCTACGACTAGTGTAAATTATCCAGTATCTCCTCCCAGTCATCCCGGTCCAAGGTTTGATCTAGCACTTGCCATTTACCTTAACTCCTTTCCCTAGGGGACTCCAGTTCGCCAATCAGATACTTGTATAGTGTAGAGACAGGTTTTTCCAGGTTCGCCCCTCTGACCACACTCTCTACTTGGGATACCCATAATCTCGGACCCTCCCTGTGGAATTGGGCCTGCAGGGCGTGTCTGAGTTGAAAATAGCGAAAGAAGTCCTGATGGGACAGATGGAACGTCTCTCTAAGTTGATCGAACTACATAAGAGCTCCGCACTTGGTCCATCACCTGAATGCCTCTTCTATCCCAAAACTGCGGGTCCTGCATAGAGCCCAGCTCAGGGAACCTGGGGTTATCCCAAAGAGGAGCAAAGGGGGACCAGGCCTGGCCCTCACCCAGATTCACATTCAGTTTAGCCACCCTTTCCGATATGTTGGCACCGCCAGCCCCCCTCTGCTATTTGTCTGTTTAAACTCGGTGGAGACTGCCCCCAAATAAAGCCAAACAGAATTGACTCCAGTGTTTTGAAGTGGGAGACAGGCAGCAACATCGGTGAGGCCCGATATATACAGAAACTTTGGAAGGAATATCATTTTATATATATTTATTCTGCCCATAACTGACAGCGGTAGATTCGCCCATTCGCCCCCTGGCAAGATATTGAGAGATATGAACTCGCTCGATTGCCTACTAATCATGATCCCCAGGTATTTAAATTGCTGGACTATTTTCATTTGAGACCTCGGGGAGATATCCAGGGATACAAGCTCATCCACCAACATTAGGCTAGATTTATTCCAGTTAATCTTCAAACCTGAATACTCCCCAAAAGCTCCAATAATGTCCAGTGCTGCATCCAGGGACTCATGGCCATCCACCAGGCACAATAGCGTGTCATCTGCATAGAGTGATATCTTTTCCTCCACCGCTCCCAACTTCCAACCGGAGATATTTGGGGAGCTCCTGACAATGATCGCTAGAGGTTCGATAGCTAAAGCAAAAAGCAGCTGTTGCAGCGGGCACCCCTGTCTAGTCCCTCTATTCAATGAAAATGAATTAGAGTAGCACCCATTAACCCATACCCTAGCTGTTGGCTGTTCATATAATAGTTTGACATATTTAATGAAACTAGCTGGGAGCCCGAATCTCTCTAACACTGCCCAGAGATATTCCCATTCTATCGATTCGACGGCTTTCTCATTATCTAATGAGATAATCACCCATCTTCCGCGATTATCATGTGCAATTTGGAGGTTCGACATCAGTCTACGCAGATTCACACATGTGGTATGCCCTGACATAAAACCGGATTGATCCTGCCCGATCAGATGTAGTATGACTTTATTCAACCTAATATCTTGGCTAATATTTTAGCATCTTGGTTCAACAGGGATATGGGTCGGTAACACGCACAAGATTCAGGGGGTCTCTTATATATAAAGACCACATGCGCCGGGGTCTCCCCTCTTTATATATAAAGACCACATGCGCCTCATGAAAGGAGGCCAGTAGGCGCTCATTTTCCAGCGCTTGTTTCAGCACCTCCCACAGCTTAGGGGTCACCTGTTTCAGGTCCTGTTTATACCACTCGGCCGGCATCCCATCAGTTCCCAGTGCCTTCCTGCCAGGAAGCATTCTAATTGCGCTTGAGACCTCTCCAATAGTTATAGGGGAGTCTAAAGGCTCCTGATCTTCCTCAGTCAGTCTCGGAAAATCAATCAGGTCCAGGTAATTACTCAAATCACCCACCTCCTAGTTAGCCCTTGAGGTGTACAAGGCCGAATAATACTCAAGGAATCGTTGAGTAATCTCACCCCCTTCAGTTACCATCGTCCCATCGTCTAGGATCCTGGCTATGTTATTTGATTTGCTTTCGGCCCTTGCCAAATAGGCAAGGGTCTTGCCGTTCTTGTCCCCTTTATCAAAAATAGTTGCATGCTTATATAGCAGCAATTTCTTAGCCGAGTCAGTTAGCAGCAGATTGTATTCCTGTTTCAATGTCAACAGTATTGAGTGGTCCCTGCTGTCTGATCGCTAGTTTACTTTCCAACTCCGCAATTTCCCTCCCCTTCTTTTTCCTAACTGCAGCAATAGCACTAATGGCGGTCCCTTCTGGTAACTGCTCTAAAGACGTCCCATCTTACTTCTGCTGATGTCTCCACCGTATTACATTCCCAGAAGGCCTCAGTAGAGGACAGTAGACTATTCTTAATTTTGGGGGATTCTAACCATAAGGGGTTTAGGGTCCAGCCCACCCTGCACTCCTGCGTCTGCCACAACCCAGCCATTATCAACAAAGGCGAATGATCTGAGATACCTCTCGGGAAATAACTACATGACGCAATCTTAGTCAATAATTCAGGTGATGAAAATGCAAGGTCAATCCTGGACTGGTATTTGTGTATGACCGAGTGGCAGGAATATGCCTTATCAGTCGGGTGCTTCCACCTCCAGAGCTCCTGTAGCCCCAACGTCTCTGCCCAGGTTGCCAGTTGTGTCTTGGGACCCAGGTTCTTACCCAGCCTGCCCAACGCTGAATCCAATACCATCCCCTAGCAGCAATATTGGGATTGGGGGATAGGAGAGCACTTTCTCCATTCGTCTATCCAGTACCTGTGTATAGAACGGCGGAGGGACATACACTCCAACTATTATTATATCGGTATCCATAAGTTTGGCATGGAGAATGACATAGCAACCCTCCCGGTCAACCTGCACAGAATATAGCACAAATGGGGTACCCTTGGAGATCAGCACGGAGACACTTCTGGAGTAGGTTGAGAAGAGGGCGTGGAAGGAGCTCTGGATCCATGGCTTCTTTAACGCCAGTACTCTCTGACCCACTAGGTGGGTTTCCTGGAGGATCACCACATTTGGTTTGTGTTTTTTAATAAATTGGAGGTCCAGGGGAAATACTTACACTCACACACTGTTATTTAATATGTTTCCAATGAGACCAGGGGCATCTACACTGCGAGTCACCACCCCTCCCTCCAGAGATCTCTCCGTTAACTCAAGTCCAGCATCCATACTTCACATTCACACAAAAACAACGACTCACGAGACAAATAATACTATGCTCTAAACAGTACAATCTAGCATGGTATACCCTCTTAAGGTTTCCACCCCCAGCCACCCCCACCTAGCTCCACCATCCCCCAACTTTGGCGAGCATCACACCCCCCAAAAACAAAACTAAACAACACTGGTGTAACTAGTTGCAACTGGGGTGCAGGGACCCACCGCTACAAGGCCTAAAGCATGAAATTACCACTATAAAACAGGTCGGCAAGTTATCCGCCATGGGTTCACAGGGTTACATGAAGGCAATCAGGAGGGGAGGAGGGAGGGTCATCAACAGCAAAAAAAAGGGGAAAGGGGAAGAGGGGGAGAAGAAAAAAATATATAAAAAAGGGGGGGGCAGGAGAGCTAGGATGGGCATCGGGGCAAGGAGGGAGGTCTGGTTAAGGGGGACCTTCAAACCATGAAAATCCAGAGAGCCAGCTCCTCTGTAACATTCCATTCAGGATACACTTGCAGCTTGGGTAGCAAGGTTCTTAAATTAAACAACATTTAAAGAACAGATCCCCATTCTGGGTGGGGTCAAATTGCTCGGCGACAGAACCGCTGGGTGCGCAGCGGAGGCTCCCTTCTCAGGCATGCCACGGGCATCAAACATAAAATGCAGAGATGACAGCAGATCAATTCTCTCCAACTGGAGCCCAGTCTATCAGGCCCCAGGAAGAGAGTCTAGCCACGTTTTGGTGTCCTCAGCCGAGGTGAAAAACTTGGTGGCCTCTCTATCTTGCATGCGCAAGCAGGCCGGGAACAGCATAGAGTTTTTGATTTTCTTCTTCTTAAGCCTTTCTCTTACTCCGTTAAATGAGCGCCCCATCTTTTGAACTTCTGAAGTAAAGTCCGGAAGAATGATAGGCAGGCGTTATTAAAGGACACTGTTCCTTTCCTTCTAGCAGCGGCCAGGATGGCGTCCCTGTCCTTATGGTGAAGGACTTTGAATATAAATGGTCTTGGCTGGGCCCCTGGTGGGAGGGGCTTCAGAGGGATACTGTGCGCTCTTTCTACTGTAAATAACTTAGTCAGGTTTCCGGGTGCCAGGGTTTCCAGTATAAGATTCTCAGCAAACTGTTCTGGAGAGGGTCCCTCAGACTTTTCAGGTAACCCCAGGATTCTCACATTATTCCTCCTACTCCTGTTTTCTTCTTTGGCTTTGGCCCTCCCTAATAGTACAGTCACCTGTCTCCTCAGCGTCGCCAATTCCCCGGCCTGAGCAGATAGTTGATCCTCTGTGTCACCAATTCTCCTCTCCGCCTCTCCAGTGCGATCTCTGATTTTATCGAGGTTGTGGTGGAAGTAGTTAAATTGCTCCTGAAGGGTATCGAACTTGGCCGTGAGGGCACTTTGACAAGAGGCTATGGCTGCCATGATGGCCGCAGTATTCCCGGTTAGAGGGTTCCTGCCTGGCCCTACTTGGGGTCTCAATCGTTTGTGTGCTACAACTGACCACTGTGGATTTGCGCTGTTTATTGCCACCCATATGTGGGAGTGTTGAACAGGAGTTGCACTGATGTGGGCCTTAGGACGTCGGCTGTCACTATTGCACTGATGAGGGCTTTAGGACACCTACTGTGGTTGTGGTTGGGCTTGAGGGAGCCTACTGTGACCTTTGCCCTAATGTGGGTCTTAGGGCGTCTGCTGCGGCTGTTGCATTGATGTGGTCTTTAGGGCGCCCGCTATGGCTGTCGCAGTGATGCAAGTCCCAGGGCGTCTGCTGTGGCTGTTGCACTGATGTGGGCTCTAGGGCACCTACTGTGGCTGTCGCACTGATACGGGCTTTTGGCTGCCTGATGTGGCTGTTGCACCGGTATGGGCTTTATAGCGCCTGCTGTGGTTGTTGCACTGATATGGGCTTTAGGGCGTCTGCTGTGCCTGTTGCACTGATGTGGACTTTAGGGCGACCTATGGATTTGCGCTGATGTGGACTTGCCAGCCGTGGCTGCCGTCCGGCGTGGGCCTTATGGCACCCGTCGCGGCTATGACACTGGTGTGGGCCTTGGGGCATTAGGATAAGCCCTTATTGCACCCTGGCGCCTGCCGATAAGGGTCTCAGATCTCGCTTGCATGCACCAGCTGGTGAAGGTACTCTCCGCTCCTCGTTCCCCCCTGCCCTCCTCAGCTGCTTGCCGCTGACCGCACTCCCCCCGCTCTCTGTGGCACACGAGGTCCCAGGGCCAGCTGTCCCCCGCCTCACCTTGGATCCAAAATGGCGCCGGGACGGATCTTGACTCGCGCCAACTGCCTCCCTTCCTCCTCTGGTGCGGAGGAGACGCCACCGGAGCTCCAGGCACCTCTCTCCTCACACCGCCACTGCTGCTGCCCGGATCAAATCGTGGCCGGCGCCGCTCTCCACCTTCTCTCCCCCTGTTTTCGTTGGGGCCGCACGCGCCCGACATACGTGGGGAGCTGCAGCTCCTGCTCCTCCAGCGCCTCCACGAGCGGTATGCCACAGCCACCCCCACCGCTGCTCTGAACAAGGCTCGATCCCTCGGTCCAGGTAGGGAGCCCAGGCTCACTTTCCTCTTGCTAAAAAGAAGGCTGATAATCAGGATAATATCCGGAGCCCCAAGTAGACATGTCTGTCTATTCGGCCATCTTAACCACGCCCCCGACTGTGTCATTTTCAACGTCTAAATAGATGTGGGTCAGGCAGCACAAACTCCAGCCACCGGAGGAAAATGTTTCTCCGAGCAATCTAAGTCCCGGCGTTTTTTGGGGAGTCGTCAGTTGAACCCCAATATGCCGGGAGGAACTGGAGACCAAGGAGGTCTGGGACGAAAAGGAATCAAACACATTACTCACTCAGGAAGAAACGCCAGTAAAGAATGTGGTCAATCATTCCAGTTTAGAACTGACAGAGAAGCAAACATGGCGACATACATTTGTACCACCTATCAAACATGACGATACACGTTTAGAGCATCTATCAAATATGGAGACACACAATTGTACTACCTATCAACAATGGTGACACACATTAAGCTATCACCTATCAAACATGGCGACACACATTTTACCACCTATTAAACATGAGGACACACATTTATACCACCTATCAAACATGATGACACACATTAAGCTATCACCTATCAAACATGGTGACACACATTTTTACCACCTATTAAACATGAGGACACACATTGACGATCACTAGAGAAACCCAAACCCCATTGAAGTCAATGGTGACCCGAACTTGGGAGTCTAAAAATGGCTATAAAATGGGGGTAACAATGGGCTTGAGGGCTGCAAAATTGGGGGGGGGGGCACCAGGGCAATTGGCCTGCACAAAATGGGGTAGGGAAAGTACTAAAATAAAATAAAGAAATAATCAAATAAAAAAAATACAATAAAATAAATATATATATATAATTTATTTAATATATAATTAATATAATATATTAATTTTTACGGGTGTCAGAGGGCAAATCATATTGAAACAGTTTTTAATATTTTTGGTAATTTTTTTGGCATGGTGTGGGGGACCCCATTTTTTGAGAATTTTAAGGGTTAAACCTTAAAAAAAAATGGTGTGACGTCCCCCCTACCCAGCATTACCAGCCCGGGGCCCAGCTACGGGGGCTTGTAGAACAGGGCGCAGGGGCCAGCTTTTGTGGCCCCCTGCCCTGCCGGCTACAAAGCTACATAGCCTTATAGCCACAGGTGATTGGCCGGCCCCCAGCCTTGTGAACTGGTATAGGGGTCTCATGGATCCCTTACCAGTTCACAAAAGGTTAAAAGTAAAAAAAGACACAGACACAGTCAAAAAAACTACATTTATGTCCAGCGCCGGTCCTGCTGACAGATGCCGGGGTGATCGCTGGGAGTGCGGCTGGAAAGGCAGGAGATCACAAGCCTTCCAGCCCTCTAACCGCATCGGGGCTCGCACCCCGAGCATCTGACAGCTCGGCGCAGGGAGCGGGGGAACGTCACACAGTGAAGTCATTGGCCCCGCCCACAAAAGGTGGGGCTTCATGAGGGGAACCAGAGCCGTAACAGCCATGAGGCGAATGAGGCACTGGCCTCGGGCGCAGCTACAGCTTCATGCAAGGGGGAGCAGCCAGGGCCATATTTACCACTAGGCACGGGTAGGCACGTGGCAAGGGTGGAGCTATAGCCTGGGGGCGGGTACGGGGCGGTGGACAGCAACAAATAAAAAAAAAAATCAACTTTCATACAGCAATGAACGCCCCGCCCCCCCCCCCACTGCCACCAGTGCACCACAAAAGGTGTGCGGGCAATCCCCGACCCAGCGCAGCCCAGCCCCACCCCGCCCAGTCCCAACCGGTCCAGCCTCTTCCCTTGTAGGACCGTCTAGCACAGCCCAGCCTGCCCTGTCCCACTCCGCCCAGCCTAGCACAACCCAGCCCCGCCCAGCCGAGCCTCGCCCCTGCTTGCAGCCGTCTGTCTCCTTCTCCTTACAGTGCGGCGTGTCAAGTGCGGGAGTTGGGGGCGTGGTCTCTCCAGGCACTCCCTCGTGGTAAGACTTACCGCCCGAGGGTTGTGGGGGTTAACTGGGGGGGGGGGGGGTTACAGTGGACCAACCGCAGGTTGATCAAGTGACCTTGGGGCATCCTGGAAAGGGATGCCCCAAGGTCACTTAAAGGAGCAGTATCGCAAATTTTTCTTGGTGACTTATATTTAAATGGTACTTTGAATGTAGATAAGTGTTGGAGTAAGAATTACAAATTTAGAAAAAAATTATGTCTGTGTTGAACAGCTGGAGACTAATAGCTCATGTATATGTCTTCTGAGTGTTGGGGCCCGACACTCTGGCCTGTTCCATGCTGAGGAGAGGGGTGAAACAATGTATCAAAGTATCAGCTGTTCAGTGCTGGCAGCCGTCCAGCATAAGATAACAACATTGCAACATTGCCTGACCAGAACTTATATATCTAAGACAGAGAGAAAAGCTCTAGAAGTCATTTAGCTGATTTTGACAGTTTGCTCTGCTGCAGAATCTTTCAGTTTACCATTTTCTCTTTCATATTCTTATTTTTCATTTTTCCATATGATCTTTCTTTCAGCTTTGTGTGTTTTGAGCAAAGCCCAACCCAGGATTTTCACTATCTGGAGTTTTGTTTTGTGCCCCCTAGGGGCATCCCGACTTGGGATGCCCTGATATGGGAAATCCCCAAGTTCGCCTGTGAAAACGTACCTTTCCCTGTCCCACAGCGCATGCGCGGGCTCTCATCCAATCAGCGCTGTTTGCACGCAGATGGGGAGCCTGAGCAGTAACCTTCCTGGCCGCCCGGCCTGTCTAAATGACTATCTGCCTGAGCGCGCCAGAAAAATGGGGGGATCTGTGGTTATCCAGGGGTTGTTTCACACAGTGGGCATCCTGATTTAGAATGCCCAAGGGGGAAGGTCAATGGCAGGGTCAGCAACTCAGGGTTTGTTCCACTTCAATACCTTTAGATTTTCCTGCACAGTTATTCAAAGAAGAATTTCAGTCGTTTTCAGTCAGTTTAGTTTATTTTGTATAGATTTTACACATTTGAATCACCTGGTCTTATAACAAAAGCAGCACCTCACACACACACAGCCGTTACCGCTGATTACAGTGTCAGCCTCTGAGGTAAAGTGTTGCTAGGAGACCAGTGGGCTAAATGAAGCAGCTCACTAAATGCAACCCAGCAGATCCCCCTATTCAGCAAATGGACTGAGCCATTGTAATTATACAATTTAAAAGAAATGCATATATTTTTTCCTTTTTCTATCGCCAGATTATTTATGCACATGTTAGAAGCTATTGTGTGGCTATTTAATTATTTATCTTTTTTAATGCAAATTTCGCGATACTGCTCCTTTAATCAACTTGCGGTTTTGTGAGCCCCCAAGATAGCCAGGTCACCACGATTTCCGTCCATGAGTTGGGGGGGGGTATAGCTACCATCTTTTCAGGGTGGGAAAGAGGGACATTTGTTAAATTAGGTCACACCCCCTCATTGAGGGATGGCTAGGAGCTAAATTTAAACAGTTAAAACATTCTAAACACTTTAAAGTGGACCAAAACCCAGGATTTTGACTATCCTGGGTTTTGGTCCTTTCCCCCATGGCACCCCGATCGGGGATATCCCGCTGTGTGAACCCCCCCAGATCGCCCTAGGAAACTCACCTCATCCCGGTCCTTGAGTGCATGCGCGGGCGCTCGTCCAATCAGCATGCTCAGAGCCGCTCAGCTATGCACGTCTAAGCGATGTCTCAGCAGAGCGGCTCCGAGCACGCTGGTAGACGCATCTCCCACTTCCCTCTAACAGGTAGCGTGAATGGCCGGCGCGAGTACGTGCCCTGCTAGAGGGATAGCGGGTATGTGGCCGCAGCCTGCGCATGCACCGTTGGCTCGGGCTTAGGGTAAGTGTAACGGTGACCTGGGGGGTTTCACACAGCGGGGCATCCTGGTTTTGGATGCCCCGGGGGGAGGGAATGGATCATTCACAGGTTTTGGTCCACTTTGAATAGGCAAATGAATCATTTATTGATGCAGATCTGTATGTTACGCCTCAAAGGGGGGAAAATTAGAACAATGAAGGAACAGCGGGACATGGACTCAAAAGAGGGACAGTCCCTCCAAATCAGGGACACTTGGGAGGTATGGGGGTGGGAGCACGCCACACGCAGCAGGGAGACCAGGGATGTGACTGCTCCTTGTTACCCTGTGCCTCAGCTCTCATACAAATGGCATTTTATGCTGTCCATTAATGATTGAACGAGAGCTTGTGCATGCGCTGTAGGACGAGGGAAAGGTGAGTCTTTGGGGAGATTGGGTTTTTTTATAGAGAGCGGGGCATCACAAATCTGGTTGTTCCTTAGTAGGTACCAAAGTCCAGAATAGTGAAAATCCTGGGCTTTGGTTCACTTAAAGTGTAACAAAACTTGGGATTGTGTCTTTCCGGGTTTTGTTCCGTGCCCTCAAGGCATCCTGAATTGGGAACTCCCCCAGGTCGCCCAGTAACACTCACCTCTCCTCGGTCCAATGGTGAATGCGCAGTCTCTCATCAAGTCAGAGCCCATTGCAGTGTTTACATCCTTTGGCAAATGGCTCTGTTTGGACGAGAGCCAGCGCAAGCTCCGCTGGAGAGGGGGAAGGTGAGTGTTTACAGGCGCCTTGGGGGTTTCACACAGTGGGACATCTGGAATCAGGATGCACCATGGAAAGCCAGCAGCTGGCCCTGGAATTTTTAGGTTGGAGTTTTGTTCCACTTTAAAAGCTGGTAAACCTGGAGATGTCCCTGTGTCTGAAAACCCAGGTAATGCCAAAAATCTTACCTCGCTCCCATGGCGCATGGGACAACAAATTAGAATATTTAGCATCACGCCAGGAACCTCCCGCTCTGCATGCCTGCACATGCACTGTGGGATGGATGAAAAGGTAAGTATTATGGCTATCCCAGGGGGCTTTACACAGTGCCCGCACTGGTCATTTAGCCACAGAAATGCCATCTCTGGCTGCACATGTATTGTGGGATCAATGGAAAGGTAAGTCTTATGGCTATCCCAGGGGGCTTTACACAGTGGGATATTCTAAATCAGAAGAGGGAAACGGCTGGCCCTGGAGTCCATTAGACTTTAGGGCTGTCCAAATTAGTTTTGATATGTTTTTGCAATATGTGTGAAGTGTGTGTAGTGAGGGGTAATGAAGTGTTTGGGGGTGATTGTGTGTGTGTGTGTGTGTGTGTGTGTACGTAAGGGGTTAAAGTGGAACATAACCCAGCCTGGCCAGCCCCAGGGGCATCCCTGAATTGCCCTGCTGAGTTAAGCCCCCGGGGTGCCAGTAGTCACTCACCTTTCCTGGTTCCAGTGGTGCATGTGCGGACTCTTGGCCAATCAGGGCCATTTGCCATGACAATGTAATTCAGCAATTGGCTCTCATTGTTTTCAATCCCCTGCATCCTCAGGCTGTGTGCACACTCCCGCCCCATCCATTCATATAGGCTGGGGCAGGAGCGTGTGTGCCGATGAGCATGTAGCCAATTGCGGTCCTCATTGAAGTCAATGAGAGCCATTTGCTGAATGACATAGTCACAGCAAATGGCTCGCAATGGAGAAAAGACATGCATGAGCCGCTGGACGAAGGAAAGGTGAGTGAATCCTGGCGTCCTGGGGGCGTTTTACACAGTGGGCCATTCCAGTTTGGGATGCCACCAAGGAATGGAACAAAACCGGGAATGTCAGATACCAGGGTTTTGTTCCACTTTGACTGTATGTGTGGGAGGTGAAAACAGACCAACACCTACCGTAGGTTTTGGCACCCCTTTACTGAAGCATCCCGAAACCTCAAGGAACGCCAAAAATCTCGTCTATTTCCTGTGGTGCTCGCTTAGGCTTCCAGTAACGCAGTATAGATTAAATAACCCAGCTATCTATTCTAAATGAATATAAGACTTGGAACCACAGCTCCCCTCCTGCTGTGTGCCTGTGCTGACCATTAAGCCAGACGGATGCCACTGCAGGTCGTGTATGCACTGTGGGATCAATGATAAGGTATGTTTTATGGTGATCCCATGGAGTTTCACTGAAGCCTTGTGGAGAGGTAATTGTCTGGTGCTGGGGTCTTTTAGACTACAGGGCTGGTTAAAACTGGTTAAGGTCTGGTTTCACATGTGTGGGGTTATTAGTGTGTGTGTGTTTTGGGGTGTAAGAGTGGTGGGGCGGTGTAATGAGAATAATGGTGTTTTTGTGGGTCAACTGGTTTGTGGGGCTAATGGTGTGAGGGGTTGATGGGGTGTTTGCCCTTGCTGATTCCCCTCTCCCTCATTGAAGGCCCATTTTTTACCTGATCCTCGCACCCTTGGCAAAATGGACCTATGATTGGCCACTAGCTGCCACGTTGACTCTGGACCCAATGGCCACCGGTATACAATCTTAGAGCCCTGTTTTACATATTGGGTTTACAGGGGTAGTATATGAGCATCAGCACAGTGAGCATTTTTTTTTTATAAAATTAGTTTTGGATGTCTGTGATGAATGTTGATGGGTTAAAGTGTATGTCCGGCTTCCTGGACATGAACACCAGGAATTTAATTATCCTGGTGATTGGTACTTGTCCCTGGGGCATTCTGATTTGGGATACCCTGTTGTGTGAAACCCCCCAGGATTGCCCACTCAACTCAACCTTTTCACGGTTCCCACTGCACATGTGCGGGCTTTCGTCCAATCTGTTTTATGCTGTGCATACTAATGTTATTGTTTTGAACTGTGCGTCGGAATCGGGAGTGACAGCAGCCGCATCCCTAGTTCCCCTATGCATGCTCCCTCGTCCAGCCTATCTGAATGGCAGGGAGAAGGAGCATGTTTTGCAGTAGGGATGCCGGGGGTGAGGCATGCAAGCGAGGAACCGACGGAAATGTAAGGGGTTTTCAGGCCACTGCAGGGGCTCACAATGGGGCATCCTGGATCAGGATGCCCCAGGGGCACTTAGCCAGCTGACCCTGGAGTATTTTAGAGTTCAGAGCCCGCTGGGCTGGTGATTGGTCCACTTTAAAAATAAAAAATGTGACCTAGCCCACGACAGGTGGCCATTCCCATGCACTTGGTGGCTTTAACTGAATCTATGCTTAACTGGCTAATCACTGTGAGAGCAGGGCTGCTACTGCACTGACTGGCCGGCTAAGCCAACAGTTGTGTTTGGGGTTCTGATTATCAATTGTGGGATGTGGGTTGATCTTTTTGTATTATGCCTATTAATTGTGGCCTCCATTCTTGCATCAGGAGCCTAAAACTGCTGAACAACCAGACTACAAAAGTTTTGACTCTCGACTCAACAAAAGGTAAAAATTGCAATAGTTTGGCTACTGACTTTCAAAAAGAGGTCCACTGCTTTATATCTGGATACAGTTTATTCTGCGATTTCTTTGGGCTTGCTTTATTCTGTTATCTCTTTGGGTAAGACTTTTTTTCTGTGGTATAGATGGCACACGCAGGTATTCTTCCTCAGCATTTACCTCATCCATGCATTGGGTGTACACATCCCCGAAGCAGGGGGCTGCCCTAAGTATGGCACTTGGGGAGTATTTGGGAATATCACTCTTCAACAATCAGCTGTTTGATTTTCGCCCCCCGGGCCTCTGATCTTCAGGAGGGGGCCCGGAATAGGCCCCCCCCCACGCCATCTGAAAGAAAAAAATAAATAAAAATGACACAAACTCACCTGACAGCCAAATCGCTCTCCCCAGGTCTTCTCTTCACCAGGGGGGCTCCGATCCCCCCCCTGGACTTACCACTCTTTGGGTGAGGACCCAGCAACGGGCCCTCACCGTCCTCTTCGGCCGGCGCTGGCTCCGCCCCTAGCCCTGCCCACTTGTGGGAGGAGCGGGATGACGTCATCCCGCTCCTTGTACACCTGCACCCAGGCTCCGACTGTCACTTGTCGGTAGCGATCGGAGCAGGGAGGGTGTGAGCAGGGTGGCTCTGATCTCCCTGCCTCCCACCCTCCCTGCTCTGATCACTACCGACAAGTGTCATTTGCAGCGGCACGGCACACGAGTATAAGTGAAAAAAGAATAAATAAATAATTTTTTGTCTGGTGTCTTTTTTTACTTAACCCTTTGTGAACTGGTAAGGGGTCCATGAGACCCCTTATACCAGTTCACAAGGCTCTGGGGCTGGCAATCACCTGCGGCTAGCGGGTGACTTGCCATAACTCCCAGCCCTCCATTACCTGCCTCCACAACGGCCGGGGGGGGGGCAGAAGGGCCAGGGCCACTTGGTGGCTATATGGGCTAGTAGCCTGCAGGGCCAGGGGCCATCAACCCCATGTTGAAGCCCAGACTCTGCTAAAAAAAAACAATATATAATTTTCCTGGAAAATCCCTGGAAATCCCTTCAAAAATCAAGGTTGAACATGTGTAACGCAAAAACGTGAAAAGTAGTCTGGCAACAGAGTGTGACAAAAAATCTAGGTAGGCTGGCACTTAAAGGGTTAAGAGCACTTCAGTCATATCCCAGGACCAAGATTCATGTCTGCACCCTTACCTCTAGGCCACGACTGCCCCATTCTGTAGTAATACGTCAAGGCAGCTGGAGTTAGTGGTATTTTTCTTAGACAATTAGCTAGTCAACTAAAGATTGCCTCAGGCAGCAGAGAGGCTAGGTTCACCCCTGATCACGGGTGCCAACAGTGTTTTTTTACGCAGGTGCTGGCATCTGCCAACAACACACACAACAACCACCTCCCCAGGCCCCGATGAACTCTCTCCACTCACTCACTGCTGATCCCTTGTTTCAGTCTTAGCTGACTTGCTCTCTTGCTGCATCCCACATGTACTCCACAGTTGTAGCCTCCTCTACTATTGTTACACTCACTCCACCTCTCCCCCTTGGTTGGGGGGGCGGACGCACAAATAGTGCCTAGGGCAGCGTGAACCCTAAATACGGCCCTGGGTGCAGCCGCGCAGTCGTGCTACATTTTTTTTTCTTTCCCAGTTCAGCTAGGGGCGCCCCTGCGCGTGCCCGCAGGAGCGCCCGCACCCCCACCCCCACGGCCAACAGATCCCGCTCCCCTTGAATAATAGCCTGCCGGTACCCGCGCCTCCCTGCCCATCCCCTCCACGCTGTCTGGCCGGTCTGCCTCCAGCCATTGGTTTTGTGTCCCGCCTTCCCCCCAAACCTGCCCCAACTGGCAAGCCCCGCCCTGCCATCTGGGCGGCCAGCCTCCAGCCATTGATTGTGTCCCGCCTTCCCCGCCTCAGCCTGTAATCCCCCCGAACCTGCCCCGACCGTACCAGCCCTGCCCTGCCGTCTGGGTGGCCAGCCTCTGGCCGTTGGTTTTGCTGCGGGGCCGGCGCGGGCCCACCTGCTCACCGTCTACCTCGTGACTAGGGGTGGCTGGGTTCATCACTCCCTCAGACAAGTGAAAGGTACTGTAGGAGTGGGCAGGGATTCGGGGACCTGTCACGATTGCTTTGTGTTTGTAGTATTTTAATTTTTTTTTTTTAAATATATTTTTGGAAAAAATAGATCCCCATTAGGAACCCATAGACACTCACCTCTTCCCTGTCCAACGGCGCATGTGCAGGCTATGGTGCAATGAGAGCCGCCAGCTGTAACCAGTTAATTCAACAGGTGGCTCTCATTAAAATCAATGGGGATCCCAGCCTGCTGAATTACGTAGTGACGGCATGCAGCACTCATTGGACCAGAGCCCGCACATGCCAGGGAAGGTAAGTGGTTACAGGACTTTCTGGGGGGTTATACACAGCGGGGTATTCCGCAAATATCCTGGAGTCGAAAACTTTCACTCCTTTCCTTTCCAACTTTCACTCCTTGGGGCATCCCAAACTAGGATGCCCCGCTGTGTAAAACCCCCCAGAAGCCCCTTTTCACAGAAAAATGAGGGAGATTTATCAAAACGTGTGCAAAGGAAAAGTTGCCCATGGCAACCAATCAGATCACTTCTTTCATTTTTGAAAATGCCTCTGTAAAATGTGATCTGATTGGTTGCTATGGGCAACTCAACAAGTTTTCCTCTGCACAGGTTTTTATTTATCTCGATCCCCCATCTCACCTGGATGATGGTGGCTGTTTAATGCCTGTTGGCGTTTCCTCAGGCCCCTTGATGAACATGGGGCCTGAGGAAATTCCGACAGGCATGAAACAGCCACCATCATCCAGGTGAGATGTCCCTGCCTTTGATGCTGTGCACACTGCACTTTGGGGAAGCTGTACCTTCACGTTGTTGTTGTTTACACTCTGTGTTGAATAAACACATCGCATAGAGAACTGTCGGGGTGAGTGCGTCTCTTTCTCTTTATTAGTTGGATTGTTTGCTGAACTTGCAGCCAGACAGCACCGCCCGTATTCTCATATACAGTTCCCCCCAGCACAGTACTTCAGCAGCCTAGTTATACAGTGCACTTCGGCTCTGCCACAGAGTTGTAATGAGGGGCTGCTTCGTGTGGTGGTCGACATGTGCTCTCTATTCAGAGAGCCGGAGCCCTGCATTGAAGATTGCAGGGGGCCCCAACCCTCTGAACCCATCCCCCCCCCCCCGCAATCTCTAACTTATCTCCTGTTCTTAGGAGAACTACTCCTTTAAAACAGTGTATCAGTACTCAATTCATCATATCTTTGCATCCCTATTGTCTTTGTGTGACTGGGGTTATTCTTGGTCTTGAGGTTAGACAAATTAGGTGAGTAGTAGCTACAGAGTAGTATTTATTTTTTATTTTATTTTTTTTATAGTCTATTGAACAAGACCCCACAATGACTTCTAAACAGCCAAGTGGTGCAGAATACCGTAAAAAAAAAAGAAAAATGCCAGAATAGAAGTTTGTCTACAGAACTTGAAATTAATCTTGATACTAATCAGCAGATTGGTGAAAATACATCACAGTCACCGTCATTATTGTCTGACAATGATGATACACATTGTACCTTAAATATCTTAAATGATACTACTACTCATGCGAGTGATGAACCAGTTATTACCTTGAATACCTTAAATGACACTTATACTGACGTGAACATCTGTGATTCACAATGTAGTTCCTATCCAGGGATTGTAAATTTTAATGATCCACCCTCATGGCCTTGTATAACAGATAATAGAAGGTGCCACCTGATTGAGCATGGTCCTGACCAAGGAAAAACTGCAGATTTTAGAGAGTAAGCATCTGAAGATGGTAGAAAATTTTCAAGATTGTTTTTTTAAAAAGCTTTCAAATGGTGAAGTTGTTGAACGTAATTGGCTTACTCTGAAAATAGAAAGTCCATTTTTTGTTTCCCATGTATGCTGTTTGATCAGCGAAACACTAAACCAAATATTAGTGTTCCAAAATTAGGGTTTAATGACTGGAAAAATGTCAATCGTATAGTAGAGCATGAGAATTCATCAAATCACTGCCAAAGTTTTTGTGAATAGAAATCCATGGCAAAAAAGAATGTTTAGCGGAGACTGTATTGATGATTCAGTACAAAAAGTGATAGAAAGTGAAAAACAGAAATGGAGGCACATTCTAAAAGTAATACTCAATGCTATAATGTCTTGTGCTCAAAACAATTTACCTCTTAGAGGATCAAATTGCAACATAAAAGATCCAAATTCAGGAATCTTTCTTAGTCTATTGGAACTTATAAGTCATTATGATGTTCAGCTAAATCAGCACATTGCAACTCATAAAAAGGGTTTACCAAGTTACTTTTCACCTACAATACAAAATGAATTCATTGGCCTACTAGGAGACCAGGTATGTGGTGAAATAATCTCTAGGGTTAAGAAAGCCAAGTATTATTCACTCCTTTTAGATTGCACACCTGACATATCTCATCAAGAACAAATGTCCCAAATTGTGCGATATGTGCGAATTGAAAATGGTGTTATTGCTGTAGAAGATAGTTTTATTGACTTCATTGACTTCATTGAAACAAAAGTAAAAACAGGAAGTGGATTAGCTGAAGAAATAATAAAGAAGCTTGAAAAGGATGGACTTAACCTTCAAGACGTAAGAGGTCAAGGGTACGATAACGGTGCAAACATGTCAGGAGTATACAAAGGAGTAAGAGCTGTCATCTTGCAAAAAAAACAATTTGCTAATTTTGTTCCTTGTTCAGCCCATTGCCTAAACCTAGTAGGAGTTCATGCAGATTCTATAAATTCCAAAATAGTGTCATTGTTTGCCAGTGTGAATAAAATTTACCACATTTTTTCCCAATCAACCAGCCGCTGGGATACATTAATGAGTTTTTTAAAATTATCACTGAAAAGTCATGCTGATACCAGATGGTCATCAAAAGCTAATGCAATACGAGCTTTAGGTTCACAAATTTCCGAAGTGGCAAAGGCTTTGAAACAAGTTGCTTTAACCAAAAATCTGGAAGCCGTGTTAACAGCTAATAGCCTATTTAAAAAAATCAATTTTGTTTTTTTGTGCACCCTGTGCATGTGGCGCAATATATTATCCGAAATTGATATTAATAGAAATTGAGTTAATAGATCACTACAAGCAAAAGGCACCACTGTGTATCAGGCTTCAAAAATGATTCAGGGACTAAAAAACACTTTACAGGAAATGCGGGATAGTGACAGTAACTTTGTCACTGTTTTCATGGACTGCAAAAAAAAGGCAGAAAAAATGGGATTTGCTGCAGAATTTATAAAATGCCGAAAAATAAAAATAAAAAGACAGCAATTATATGAATGTGAAGATGAATCTTCTCTTTTAAGCCCTCAAGAGTCTTTCAAAATTCAGATGAAAAATGTTTTTGACACCATAGTTCAGCAATTAACCTGAAGATATGAAGCCCTAAATGGAATTTCATCTGATTTTGTATTTCTTTCCGGCGATTCACTTCTCAAGATGGATACAGTTAGTCTTCAAAAAGCAGCAGTAAACTTGAGTAAAAAATATGACCATGATATAAACATGGCAGAAATTTCTCCAGAGATTCAGAGTTTTAAACATCAGGCAATAGCATTGCTCCCAACAGTTGCAACTGCGTCTAGTTTGGATCTTCTGCATTTTATTCATGACTATAATTTAGCTGAATCTTACCTAAATATAGAAATAAGTATAAGGATATTCCTTAGTTTGCCAGTAACCGTGGCATCTTGTGACCGAAGTTTTAGCAAGTTGAAACTCATTAAAAACTAACTCAGAGCATCAACAGGCCAGGATAGACTAACCAGTATGTCTATCTTATCAATTGAACAAAATATTGCAAAACAGATCAATTTTGATGCAGTTCTTGACAAATTTGCTTCATTGAAGGCACCAAAAGTTAAACTTTAAAACCTAATCCACTTTATTGATTTATTTTATTAAGTATTTATGTGCAAGGCTTGGCAAAAGGAGCTTTAATTAGAGGACAGATATGTCATTTTCCATACTTATCCTAAATTTTCAGTTACTGTAGTCCACTGATAAGAAAAATATGTAATTTGTAGTAGCCCACCTTACTCAATGCTCTATGTTCTGGGTGATTATCCCTTTCAGTGCCAAGCCCGTAGATTCTACGTGCTCGCTTCCACTCCACTTAAGTGCCAAGCACGTAGAATCTACGGGCTTGACTTTCCCCCCTGACAGTAAAAAAAATATAAATCAAAAATACTCACCTGACCCCTCGTTGGATCCGGCCGGGTCTCCCCTTTAATTTGGTGCCATCCGATCCCCCGTGGGGGGTCGGATGGCTCCAGGAGAGCCCCCGGAATAGGGCCTCCCCCCCCGCTTCGGCAGCAGCAGCTGCTAAATGTAAAAAAAAAAAAAAAAAAAAATGACATTTCCTTACCTGAGGCCGCGCTGTCTCCCGATGGGTGTCCTCTTCACTGGGGGGGCCTCCGATCGCCCCCCCAGCCTCTTCGGTGGCGAGGAGAGGGCAGAAATTGCCCTCCCCCCCCACTTCCTGGAACGGGTCTGCTAGCCCCGCCCCCTGGGGGGCGGGGCCAGGTGACATGTTATGATGTCACTAGCAGCCCTCTTAATGCCGGGACGTGAGACAGACAATCAGTCTGCTCGTGTGCCTGGAGGAGGGCAGATGGGGAGGAGGAGAGGGCTGAGATTGCCCCCCCCCTCCTCCCCAGGCTCTCTCCTTCAAACACACGAGCAGGCTGTCAGCGGAGATCGCCGGGGGACACAGGATCGGAGGTGAGTAAAGTAAAAAAATAAATAAATAAAGATCTTTTATATCTTATGTCTCTGTGTCTTTTTATTTAACATTTAACCCCTTGTGAACTGGTAAGGGGTCCATGAGACCCCTTATACCAGTTCACAAGGCTGGGGGCTGGCATGTCACCCGCTTGCCGCAGCGGGTGACTTGCCATTAACCCCCGGCACCCCCAATTACCTGCCTCCCCAAAGCCCAGGGGGGGGCAGAAGAGCCCGGGCCCACACAGGCTATGTGGGCTCGTAGGCTGCAGGGTGGGGGGGCCGCAAAAGCTGGCCCCCCCACTCTGTGCCTACAAGCCCCCATAGCTGGTCCCGGGCTGGTAATGATGGGTAAGGGGGACCCCATTTCATTTTTTTTTTGGATTTTTAAGGGTTTTTAACCCTTAAAATTCCCAAAAAAATGGGGTCCGCCCCCCTGGGAGGGGGGACCCTATGTCATTTTTTTTTTTAATAAACTCTTTGTTTTCTGTCATCCAGCAGCTATAAAAGGCTTCCAGCAGGTGAGCAGAAGCCAGCGATCGCCGAGGGACACAGTGCTCCAGGATGGATGGGAGGTGAGTACAGTGTAAAAAAAAAATTAATAAAATATTTTTTTCTCTTTTGTGTGTCTGTGTTTTTTTTTACATTTAACCCCTTGTGAACTGGTAAGGGGTCCATGACTCCTATACCAGTTCACAAGGCTGAGGGAGGTGGCAAGTCACCTGTGACTAGCGGGTGACTTGCCATTAACCCCTGGCACCCCCATTACCTGCCTCCCCAAAGCCCAGGGGGGGGGCAGAAGAGCCCGGGCCCACGGGCTATGCGGGCTTTGTAGCCTGCAGGGCCAGGGGCCACAAAAGCTGGCCCCTGTGCCCTGTTTCTACAAGCCCTGCATAGCTGGTCCCGGGCTAGTTACTTTGGGTGAGGGGGACCCCATGTCAATTTTTGGGGGGATTTTTAAGGGTTTTTAACCCTTAAAAATCCCCCAAAAAAATGGGGTCCCCCCCCCCCAGGAAGGGGGACCCTATGTCATTTTTTTTCTCGATTTAACCCTTTGTAGTGTGGATGGTATTTGTATTTTATTTGTAAATGTTATAAAGTACTTGTTTCAGTTAGGGGGGTCTCCTGGGCAGGAACGGGGGGATACCGATAAATATGTGGTACCGTTCTAATCGGTAGAAATGGGGCTTTCACATGCAATACGGTTTTCCTTAATAAAATACATTTTTTATTTGAAATAAAGGAGTCAATTTTCTAAAAAAATGTTTATTTATTTATTTATTTTTTACTTAATAATATTGTAAAAAACAAAATAAAATTTACAAACAAGACATTTCTTGTTAAAGCCTAAACTCTGCTGCAGAAAATATATGTATAATTTTCCTGAAAATTCCAGCAAAAATGGCGCAAAACATGGCGCAAAACATGGCGCAAAATGGGGAAAAATGACCTGTCAACAGAGGGTGACAAAATCTCAAGTAGGCTGGCAATTAAAATGGTTAAAGGTAGCTATGCATGTTGGGTATTGTTCTGTTCGGGGGACCTTGCGCTTTCAGACTTAGCTTGTTTTTTTCTGGTTTGCATATTTATATTTTAGGAAAAGGTGTTTTTTATTCAGCTTTTTTATACATTTTTTAGGGAAACCCTGCGCAACCAAAGAATTCTTTGAGGGATTAATTCCAGAAAGATGAGCCTACTACAACAAGTTGGGTACGCTTAGAAAGCTTAACATGTGTACTTTCAGGTAATATATGATTTATGGGGGATATTCCAAATGTAAAGGGTTGTTTTGGTTGAAAAATCGCAAGGTGCGCACTTTGTCTGCAGAGCTGAAATTTTCAAGTAAAATCACTGTTACGCACATGCTTTACTTTGGGGTGTTTGCCGACTCTTCCCTTGACAGTAGCAATGCATGTTGGGTATCGTTCTGTTCGGGGGATGTTGCTTTTTCAGACTAAACTTGTTTTTTCTTGTTTGCACATAGTTTTTTAGGAAAATGTGGCTTTGATTCTGCTTTTTTATCCTTTTTTTAGGGAAACTCTTTGCAACCAAAGAATACAATGAGGGATTACTTCCAGAAAACTACGGGCACATCAACAAGCCTGGTACGCCTAGAAAGCTTGAGGTGTGTACTTCCAGAGAATATATAGTTTGTTGGGGGTTGTTTTTCTGGAAGAACTGCAAGGTGCGCATATTGCATAGCATAGTTGTATTTTATCTGAAAATTCCCTAAAGCGCTGTTTCAGTTTGGGGGGAGTCTCCTGGGCAGGAAAGGGTGTCTACCTATACATATGTGGTATCGCTGTAACTGGGAGAGAAATTGGGATTTCACACGCAATAAGATTTTATTGAAAAACATTTTTTATTACAAAAAAAACTACAAATTGTAAAAATGTATTTTTTTTTATTTTTTTTCACATATTTCACCCAAAAATATTGAGAATACCCCTAAAAAATTACAAACAAGACATTTCATGTTAAAGCCCAGACTCTGCTGAAAAAAACAATATATCATTTACCTGGGAAATCCCTGGAAATCCCTTCAAAAATCACATTTGAACATGGGGAGCGCAAAATAGTGCAAAACGGTTTGGCACCAAGGGTGACAAAAACTCCAGGTAGGCTGGCAGCGAAAGGGTTAAAGACTTATATTGGAGCTGCAGGTCAGAGATCAATGCAAGCTGGGGATGGAAACTTGCTACCACACACTTTTCAGTTTGTTCTTCTGATTGGTGGGGGTCACAACATTGAGACTCTGACTGATCAAAACATTTGATGTCCTGTGTCTAAAGTTTTGTAAATGACTGGGACACGTTTAGTTGAATTTGTTATTGTATTGTTTATTATTATTTTCTTTATTATTTATGTATTACTTTATTTGTTTTAGATATGTAAACCCCTGACTTCATAAATCTTTATGACCCATTGTTGCTTAGTTTTGGTGTGAGGGTACTTTCCCCACATATCGAGTGTGCAGCAGATAATGTGCTGTGTGAAATCCATGAATCAGCGATGGGTTTTTGATGGGTTTAGGTGCATTGTTTATTTTATTTATAAGTTGTTATGATTCTGATACTTCTTTGTCACATGCTAGGTGCACATTAGGGATGAGCGAATCGATCGATCCGAATTTCATGAAAAATTCGATTCTGAACGAATCCGAATTTCCGGGCGATTCGATCAAAGTTTTCCTTTAAACTCAATGACAGGCATTCTAAGATGGTGGATGGACATGTTCAGACATGTCCCCAGGGGCAAGTGACAATGGGACAGTCACATGCAGCCTATCAGCAGCCAGGAAGCCCGGTGACGTCACCGTGCTATATAAAGCGGCGGCCATCTTCCTTTTGCGCAGTTCAGACTTGCATTGCAGACAGAACGGACCTAGCTGCAGGGAGAGACAGACAGTCTTAGTAAGTGAGAGTTAGCGATAGCTAGTAGAGACAGTTACAGATAGGTAAAGAGAGAGACAGATAGTTAGGGAGATTTAGAGTGGTAGACAGAGCTAGGGAAAGATTTAAAACCGGAACAATCCAGCAGCATACAAGTCACAGTGACAGGGTTCCTACTGCTGCCTATGATTCATATTTCATAACTGGGTTACTGTTAATATATTTGGTTTGGTTTAAATACAGCTGCAGCCTGTGCATGCCATGCACATGCTATTTAACCCTTTCTGCTATTTAGCCCTGAACGCTATTTTAACCCTATCTGTTAAACAAAAGCATTTCTCATAATTGGATTAGTGTTAATATTTTCTGTTCAGCTTAAAATACACCAGGCCACACGCGCATCCCAAGGCACATGCTATTTAACCCTATCTGTTAAACAAAAGCATTTCTCATAATTGGATTAGTGTTAATATTTTCTGTTCAGCTTAAAATACACCAGGCCACAAGCGCATCCCAAGGCACATGCTATTTAACCCTATCTGTTAAACAAAAGCATTTCTCATAATTGGATTAGTGTTAATATTTTCTGTTCAGCTTAAAATACACCAGGCCACACGGACATCCCAAGGCACATGCTATTTAACCCTATCTGTTAAACAAAAGCATTTCTCATAATTGGATTAGTGTTAATATTTTCTGTTCAGCTTAAAATACACCAGGCCACACACGCATCCCCAGGCACATGCTATTTTAACCCTATCTGTTAAACAAAAGCATTTCTCATAATTGGATTAGTGTTAATATTTTCTGTTCAGCTTAAAATACACCAGGCCACACACGCATCCCCAGGCACATGCTATTTAACCCTATCTGTTAAACAAAAGCATTTCTCATAATTGTATTAGTGTTAATATTTTCTGTTCAGCTTAAAATACACCAGGCCACAAGCGCATCCCAAGGCACATGCTATTTAACCCTATCAGTTAAACAAAAGCATTTCTCATAATTGGATTAGTGTTAATATTTTCTGTTCAGCTTAAAATACACCAGGCCACATGCGCATCCCAAGGCACATGCTATTTAACCCTATCTGTTATACAACATAAGCGTTGATCAGCATCAGCTTCATTAAGCTACTTCAGTTTGCCTGCTTTTTGACCGCTTTCAATAAACCAGGCCGCAGGGCACCCCAAAGCTGCACCTTGCACCCTATCTGTTATACAACATAAGCGTTGATCAGCATCAGCTGCTTTATTAAGCTACTTCAGTTTGCACTTGTTTTTGACTGCTTTCAATAAACCAGGCCGCAGGGCACCCCAAAGCTGCACCTTGCACCCTATCTGTTATACAGCATAAGCGTTGATCAGCATCAGCTTTATTAAGCTACTTCAGTTTGCACTTGTTTTTGACTGTTTTCAATAAACCAGGCCGCAGGGCACCCCAAAGCTGCACCTTGCACCCTATCTGTTATACAACATAAGCGTTGATCAGCATCAGCTTTATTAAGCTACTTCAGTTTGCACTTGTTTTTGACTGTTTTCAATAAACCAGGCCGCAGGGCACCCCAAAGCTGTACCTTGCACCCTGTTATACAACATAAGTAGAGATGAGCGAACTGGTTCGGACGAACCGGAATTCGCTCCGAATTTCAGGAAATATTCGATTCGGCACGAACCCGAATATTTTGTGGTTCGTGCCGATCGAATTTTTCCTGAAATAAAAAAAAAAAAATGCCGGCATGGTGGGAGCGGGCCGGCCGGTTCCGCTGTCAGCGGAGCCGGCCGGCGGGCCGGTAAAGCCGGACGGCCCGCTCCCACCATGCCGGCATTTAAAAAACAAAGAAAAAAAAAAAAAGCATTTTTGCCGGCATGGTGGGAGCAGGCCGGCTCCACTGTCAGCGGAACCGGCCGGCCCGCTCCCACCATGCTGGCAAAAATGCTTTTTTTTTTTTAAATGCCGCCATGGTGGGAGCGGGCCGGCCGGCTCCGCGGCCCGCTCCCACCATGCCAGCATTTTTGATGGGGAACTTCGTAAAAGTTCGATTCGGCCGAACCCGAATTTCTTTGTGAAATTCGGCGAATCGGCCGAATCGAATGTTTCAAAAGTTCGCTCATCTCTAAACATAAGCGTTGATCAGCATCAGCTTTATTAGGCTACTTCAGTTTGCACTTGTTTTTGACTGTTTTCAATAAACCAGGCCGCAGGGCACCCCAAAGCTGCACCTTGCACCCTATCTGTTATACAACATAAGCGTTGATCAGCATCAGCTTCATTAAGCTACTTCAGTTTGCACTTGCTTTTTGACTGCTTTCAATAAACCAGGCCGCAGGGCACCCCAAAGCTGCACCTTGCACCCTTTCTGTTATACAACATAAGCGTTGATCAGCATCAGCTTTATTAAGCTACTTCAGTTTGCACTTGTTTTTTACTGTTTTCAATAAACCAGGCCGCAGGGCACCCCAAAGCTGCACCTTGCACCCTATTTGTTATACAACATAAGCGTTGATCAGCATCAGCTGCTTTATTAAGCTACTTCAGTTTGCACTTGTTTTTGACTGCTTTCAATAAACCAGGCTGCAGGGCACCCCAAAGCTGCACCTTGCACCCTATCTGTTATACAGGGCAACACCCTGAGGAAGTGATCTCTCACGCAACGCGTCGGTGTTCAGGAACGGGCCCCTGCAGGTGTTTTGGACCCATGAATTGGTGGTAGTATTATATTTAACTTTGCTTCACTTTTGTGAGCCATGTATGATATTTCATATGCCATGGTGTATTGGTATGACAGCACCCTGTGAACACACTTTGCACTTGCACTCTTCTTAAATTATCTTCTACAGGGCTCTTTTGCTCTGTCTCAGCACCATTTTCTGTAGTTTAAATTTCTGCTATCACGATCTTCTGATCGTTCACTCTATATTAATTGTGTGCACGTTCTTTCATATAGTTCAAACCATACACACATGGCATATCCTAAGAGTGTTAATGCATATTTAAATTGTGCTTGGTGGTAGTCCTACTATACCCCCCTGCAGGGCCCGCTCCCTTTGTATTTGTGTGTATATATATGTACATACATTTTATTGTGTTTTTAAATGTCTGATGTGTTCCATTATGTGTCATTGAATCAATAAAATTTTTTGATATTATAGTATTGTGTGCGGCCTGACTATATGGTGAGACAATTACCATCCAGCACTGGTGGATGGCTCCTTTTTGAACTATCTGTTATACAACATAAGCGTTGATCAGCATCAGCTTTATTAAGCTACTTCAGTTTGCACTTGTTTTTGACTGCTTTCAATAAACCAGGCCGCAGGGCACCCCAAAGCTGCACCTTGCACCCTATCTGTTTATACTAAATAAGCAAATACATAAAAATGTCAGGCAGACAAGTGCCAGGATGTTCAAAGAGGAGCGGCAGAGGCCACGATTCAGCAGGCAGAGGTCGCAGCAGACTAGGGGCGAGTGGCAGCAGGAGTCACGGTGAGAGACCTGATCTGCCAGTATCTGCTAGCGGTCGTGTCTCCACCAGTAACGCATCTGCCGTGGTAGATTGGTTAACGCGCTCATCAACATCATCACAAGTTACATCTGAGACCCCCAGTCTAGGGTCGGTAGGTTCCTCTGACACAACCCTGAGTTGGCATGCCCCGAGAGCAGTCCCTGTCCTCCCATTGTCTCTGTCCTATGCCGTTCCCTCCCCCAGCGACGTATCCTATGCTTTGGGTTCAGCTCCACTCTTTAGTGAGGAGGACGATCAGATAAAGGACAGTCAGCAGCTACTGCCCAGCCATGAAATGGAGGTGGCTTCTTTAGCTCGGCAGACAAATAGTGATGTGGACAGTGTCGTGGGTGTTGCGAGCTTTCCAGCTCCTGCGCCAGAAACCGAGAACATCAGTGACGTACAGCCACAACTCGGTGATGATGATGATGATTCTCCTGATGATGATGATCGCACTTGGGAGCCGGGTGATGAAGGGGCTTCATCGTCATCATCAGGAGAAGAGGGGCGCAGGTTGCCCCGGAGTCAGCAGCTCAGGCAGCAAGGTGTTAGCAGCATGGTTGGCAGTCAGCATTGGGGCACAATTGCAAAGCCTGGAGCCAAACGGAGCCGGGGCCGGGGTAGAGCACCTGCTGCGCGGCAGGCTACCTTATCGGGAAGTAGTGGAGCAGGGGTTCCTGAAGTTGGCGACAGTAGCAGTGAATAAGTGAGGCCTGTTGGTGGGAAAAGTAGCTACTCGGCAGTGTGGCAGTTTTTCTTGAAGCATCCGTAGGAGGGTAACATGGCCACATGCAAGATATGTAGGCAGAAGGTGAAGCATGGCCAGGGTCCAAATGTTGGCACCACGGCCCTGCGTCAACATATGATGCGTCACCATAAAGCGACCTGGGAGAACCGAGGCTCACAAGGGGTGGTCCAGCCTGCTTTCTCACCAAGTGGCACGCCACTCCCAATTTCTGCCAGCCAAGGCTCCAGCACCTCAGCCGAAGGCAGCTGTGCATCATACCCATCCTCTGTCGCTCCTGCTCCTCCTCCTCCTCCAAGTCATGCATCCCGCCAGCAATCCATCAGCGAAGCCATGTCCAAGAGACAGCAGTATGCGCCCACTCATCCTACGGCGCAGAAGCTGAATGTGCTCCTGTCCAAGTTGCTGGTGCTGCAGTCGCTCCCTTTTCAGGTGGTGGACTCTGCACCTTTCAGAGAACTGATGGCTTGTGCCGAGTCCCAAGCCGTTATTTCTTTGCCAAGAAGGCAGTACCAGCGCTGCACACTTTTGTTGAACAGAAGGTGGGCCAGTCCTTGAGCCTGTCGGTGTGTAGCAAAGTGCATGGCAGCGCCGACGTCTGGAGCTGTAACTACGGTCAGGGACAGTACATGTCGTTTACGGCCCACTGGGTGAATGTGGTCCCTTTGCAGCAGCAGCAACTTGGACAGGTCACGCCGCTTCGGCCTCCGCGCTCCCTGCCCGTTGGGCCTGTGACACCGTGCGACTTGGCCTCCTCATCCTCCGCCATCTCCTCACCCTCCACTGTAGGCTCTAGTCTCAGTGCCCCTCCAGTCTACCATGTGTGCAGGGCACGGAGGTGTCACGCAGTGCTTCACATGGCTTGTCTTGGCGAATGGAGTCACACAGGGGAGGAACTGCTTAAATTTATTCATCAGGAAATCCAAACATGGCTTACTCCAAGAAAACTTAAAATGGGAACCATGGTTACCGACAATGGGAAGAACATTTTGTCTGCGCTGCGCCAAGGAAGGCTGACCCATGCCCCCTGCATGGCTCACGTCTTCAATCTGGTTGTCAAGCGGTTTCTGAAGTGTTCCCCCCATATGCAAGACATCCTAACAACTTCAAGGAAACTTTGAATGCACTTCAGCCACTCATACACAGCCAAACACACCCTTCTTGAGCTACAGCGTCAGAACGGTATCCCCCAACATAGTCTGATTTGCGGTGTTTCCACCCGTTGGAATTCCACCCTTCACATGTTGGACCGATTATATGAACAGAGAAAAGCCATCCCGGATTTCCTGATGATCCAAGCGGATAGGGGGACTCCCCTGTGTAACTTCAATGTCAACCAGTGGCAGCTCATACGTGACACCTGCCGTTTGCTCAGGCCCTTTGAGGAAGCCACTTTATTTGTCAGTCGGCAGGATTACGGGATGAACGACATGATTCCACTGCTTCATGTACTACAGCACATGTTGGAAACCATGGCTGGTCAGGGCACTGGAGACATGGCGTCTACATCTTACAGCCACATGAACCCCGTTGGAGCTGAACTGGAGGAGGAGGAAGAGGAGGAGGAGTGGCCCAGTGAAGCACAGTTTAGGCTTGGCGAAATGGCTGGTTTATCTAGTCAACGGACAGGAGAGGAGGAGCAGGAGCAGCCAGAGGAGCTAGAGGGTTTTGAGGAAGGCGAGAGAGAGAAGATGGAGACAGGTAGTCCCTCCGAGTCACTTGAGCAAACGGCAGGAAGCATGCTCACGTGCTTGCGTAGTGACCCCAGAATTGTTTCCATTTGTCGCCGGGATGACTTCTGGCTGTCCACCTTATTCGACCCTCACTTCCGGCACAAAATGGGGGCATTTTTTAAACCCGCCGAGAGGGAGGACAAACTGAACTACTACAAAGACATTCTACGTAGTCAGTTGGCCGATGCCTGTGTGCACCATGGTCCATACTCTCGCAGGTCTGACTCGGGGGGACCTCTGCACTCACCTTCCACTGTCATGGCTGCTGGGGGGGTGGGCAGCCAAACTTGGCTTGTGGCCGCAACTAGCAGAGTTTGCCCTGGAAAAGCTGTCCTGCCCGGCAAGTAGCGTGAGCGGGTGTTTAGTGCGGTGGGGGCCATATTTACGGCGAGGAGAACCCGTCTGTCAACTAAAAATGTGGAGAGACTCACCTTTGTCAAAATGAATCAGGAATGGATCAGCCAGGATTTCCACCCACCAATGGCTGATGCATGCGACTAGATTCAGCATGGTGCCACGTTTTACACTTTCCAAATGGTGCAAAACATATTTATGTCTTTAGGCCAATTTTTGTGCTCCTGCTGATGCCAACTTCAGGGTGTGCCTTCCAACCAATTTTTGGCCTCCTGCTGATGCCAACTTCAGGGTGTGCCTTTCAGCCAATTTTTGGCCTCCTGCTGCTGCTGCTGCCGCCAACTCCAGGGTGTCTTTCAAGCAATGTTTGGGCTCCTGCTTATGCTGCTGCCAACTCCAGTGTGTGCCTTCCAGCTAATGTATGTGCTCCTGCTGCTGCCAACTTCAGGGTGCCTTCCAGCCAATTTCTATGATCCTGCTGCTGCTGCTGCCAACTCCAGGGTGTGTCAGTAAATTTTTGGGCTCCTGCTGCTGCCAACTCCAGTGTCTCTTTAAAGCAATGTTTGGGCTCCTGCTGGTGATGCTTGCAACTCCAGGGTGTGATTCATCCACTTTTTGGGCTCCTGCTGCCAACTCCAGTGTCTCTTTCAAGCTATGTTTGGGCTGCTGCTTGCAGCTCTAGGGTGTGATTCATCCAATTTTTGGGCTCCTGCTGCCAACCCCAGTGTCTCTTTCAAGCCATGTTTGGGCTCCTGCTGCTGCTTGCAACTCCAGGGTGTGATTCATCCAATTTTTGGGCTCCTGCTGCCAAGTCCAGTGTCTCTTTCAGCCAATGTTTGGGCGGATCCTGCTGCTGCTTGCAACTCCGGGGTGTGATTCATCCAATTTTTGGGCTCCTGCTGCCAACTCCAGTGTCTCTTTAAAGTAATGTTTGGGCTCCTGCTGCTGCTTGCAACTCCAGGGTGTGATTCATCCAATTTTTGGGCTCCTGAAGCCAACCCCAGTGTCTCTTTAAAGTAATGTTTGGGCTCCTGCTGCTGCTGCTGCCAACTTCTGCTAACTCCAGGGTGTGATTCATCCAATATTTGGGCTCCTGCTGCCAGCTCTAGTGTCTCTTTCAAGCTATGTTTGGGCTCCTGCTGCTGCTTGCAACTCCAGGGTGTGATTCATCCAATTTTTGGGGTCCTGCTGCCAAGTCCAGTGTCTCTTTCAGCCAATGTTTGGGCAGCTCCTGCTGCTGCTTGCAACTCCAGGGTGTGATTCATCCAATTTTTGAGCTCCTGCTGCCAACTCCAGTGTCTGTTTCAGCCAATGTTTGGGCGGCTCCTGCTGCTGCTTACAACTCCATGGTGTGATTCATCCAATTTTTGGGCTCCTGCTGCCAACTCCAGTGTCTCTTTCAAGCTATGTTTGGGCTCCTGCTGCTGCTTGCAACTCCAGGGTGTGATTCATCCAATTTTTGGGCTCCTGCTGCCAAGTCCAGTGTCTCTTTCAGCCAATGTTTGGGCTGCTGCTGCTTGCAACTCCAGGGTGTCATTTATCCAATTCTTGGGCTCCTGCTGCCAACTCCAGTGTTTCTTTCAAGCTATGTTTGGGCTCCTGCTGCTGCTTGCAACTCCAGGGTGTGATTCATCCAATCTTTGGGCTCCCGCAGCCAACTCCAGTGTCTCTTTCAAGCTATGTTTGGGCTCCTGCTGCTGCTGCTGCTTTCTACTCCAGGGTGTGATTCATCCAATTTTTGGCCTCCTGCAGCCAACTCCAGTGTCTCTTTAAAGCAATGTTTGTGCTCCTGCCGCTGCTTGCAACTCCAGGGTGTGATTCATCCAATTTTTGGCCTCCTGCAGCCAACTCCAGTGTCTCTTTAAAGCAATGTTTGGGCTCCTGCAGCTGCTGCTGCTGCTGCTTGCAACTCCAGGGTGTGATTCAGCTAATTTTTGGGCTCCTGCTGCTGCCAGCTCCAGGGTGTGTTTTTCAGGCACTATAGGGGCCCCTCATAGTGATGCCACTTCAACTCTCTGCAATTGTGCCGCTCTGCGATTCTATTAGCGATGCCTCTGATCTGCATGTGATATTTATTTACAGTATTATTTCACTAACCCAGCACGCATCCTATGCGTGTTACAGCAAGGCAGAATGGTTTACAACCCTACTGAGGCTCTAGGAGGCTCAGAAATAGCCGTTTTTAATAGCGTTTCATCGCGAATAAATTCGGGCCGAAACTAATTTTGCCGAAAAATTCGGCGAATCAGCCGAATCGAATTTTTCAAAAGTTCGCTCATCTCTAGTTATAAAGAACATATGATGCAAAAACATGAAACTGCTCTTGATCTTAATGCATTTTGAGAAATTGGAAATTTGGAGTCTAAGCCTGCCTGGCTGCCTGCCCCGCCATTTGATGGGGTCTTAACCCACCAAAACCCCAATGCTGTGAGGGTGCAGGCAGCTCCGTGTCCACCCCCAAGGCTCCAGTTACGCCACATTTGCCCAAGCGTCCAATGGCTCAGGGTCTCCCATCTTCCCACCCTGTCCTAGATGGGCTGACTTCTCTCTGGGGCCCAGACATGAGTCATTCCCAGGAGCCAAGGCATATTGGAGGTCAAGAGACATGTGGAGTTACAAGTTGTAAGAACAAAGTAAGATAAAGGAAAAAAGAAATTGAAGAAGAAGGAAGGGGAGAGGGACACAGGGTGTCCAAGTCACATCATCCCCCTCAAGGGCACCACTAGATAGCATTTTTATTCTAGTGCCCAAGAATCCAGATGGGGATTAAAGTATCCCATACAGGGCTCCCAGATAGAAGGAAATCTGATGGTAGAAGAACTTTTCTTTACAAAAAAGGCACCGTGTTAAAGGGTCTGTTCACTGATTCCTGAGATTGAGTCTTGCGCCCTGCAGGTGACTGCAGCAACCCTACACTTCTGTCTTGGGATTGTTCTAACCCCCCAAAATTTGGCTTACCTTTGAGTAATTGCATGGGGGGGGGGCAATTTACTCCAAAGGTGTGCTTTAATTCTTCGATTGTGGTTAGCGTAGGTTGCTAAGGAAATAAACATGGCTAAATGAAAACTGGCATAAACAAATGGGGAAAAGTGCTGTATCGAAAACAGGACATTTATGTAACCTTATTAAGATAGACATTGGCGTTTTTGTAACGAGAAAACTGCTTTAGCATGAAGGTGCACTTTAATCAGATAGATTAAATAACTTCCCCATATACAAAAAAGGACCACTCACAACATAACTGCTTTGCGTCTGAATATTGATATTTGTGCTCCAAACTGAACCAAAAGATTTTAGCTTGTTACATGTTGTATTTTTAAGTAGTACTCAATATAGATAACAGAAAAAATCAGCCGCATCAATGCCACATAATTGTTTTGTTTACCAAAGTTCAGCAAATGTTGGTTTAAAGAGAAAACAGCACCCTTTTTGTAGTAAGGATGGCATCTTTTTTATTTTTTAACAAAATACCAAGGGTCTTAAAAGGCATTTTGCAACACATGGATATTCAAAAAAGAAGGACCAAAACACTCTCAGGCTGGCTGATTGCTAGTCTCCGGGGCATCCCGTTTAAATCAAATGTCATATTGATTATGTGAAATGCATAATGTGTGACACCTACCGGAGATTATTTACATATGCTGCTGGTCTGTTACTACTGCAAAAACACAGGGGTTATAAAAATGTGCCACCTAGGAAAGATTTTGTGGCCAGACTGATTAAGATATATCTTTGTATTTACAGTTTATATTTCAGTTTTGCATGAAATGCACAATCAGTACTGCAGTAGATAAAACATACTAATGACCCAAAGGCTCTAGGACAGTGGTGCACAACCTGTGGCCTGAGGACTGCAATCGACCTACACTGCACTTAATTGTGGCCACTGGAACTTAATTTCCTGCAGTGCACATGGCTGGCCACTAAAGCCAGTGCAGCCTTAATTCCTGAAGCAGGAAGTGGGACACTGATGAATTCCTTTATAGGTGGGTGACACGTGTTACTATTTGGTTGCAGGGGATTTTTTTCGTAGAGAGTACAAAAACAACATGTAATCAATTAGCAGAATGCAAAAAAAAGACTGCCAGAACAAGTTATAGTCTAAATACAGGCAACATTTTAGTGGGAAAAGGGTTGAAATCAGTTTTGTAGTCTGCGGTCTAATGAGATCTTACCTAACTTTTGGTTTGGGCACTTTACCTCACCCACCCCACCTTTGTCCATCACACCACTGCCCTCTTCACCTTTGTCTATCACACCTCTGCCCTCCTCATCTTTGCCTGTCATACCTCTGCCCTCCTCACATTTGTACTTCACACCTCTGCTCTCCTCACCTTTGTCCAACACACCTCTGCACACACCCACTGTCCGTCACATCACTGCCGTCCTCATCTCTATCCATCACACCTCTGTCATGATCAACTTTGTCCTTAACAACTCTACCCTCCTCACCTTTGTCCTTCACACCTCTGTCCACCTCACCTTTGTCCATCACACCTCTGCTGACTGGTACCATATGCCACAAATAAAATGCCAATCCTCGAGAACTGGTAGAAAAAAATGCCATTCACTTTCATTGTCTACCTTGGGGCTGATTCAAACCCAGGTGTAAATTTACATCCCGTAGACAATGAAAGTCAGTGGCAGTTTTCTCTCATAAAAAGGAGTGAGGATTCTCACCTGGCTCTGAATTGTCCCCTCTACCTGTTAAGCATTCTCTCACCAAATGTACAGTGGATTATAGTATAGTTTATTGCCTACAGTACATGACAGAACCCTGCATGTTTAAGCTTTTTAGCAAGTTTTAGAGGGATGGATAAATTAAGGGGTAGTGTGGTGGTGGACCACAACCTGAAGTAGATGTAGGATCTCTGCAGGAACACCCATCCATTTTCCAATTATAGATTGTTGAGAGAGATTAGACTAAATGACAGATAGGAAACGCTATGCATTCATTCTGTGATGAAATTTCATGTAGATACTAGGGCAGTTTCTACATTAAAACACTCAGGACATTTTATACCTGACTGGTGCAGTATGGCATTCGTCAGGTATGCCACTAAATCCCCTGATACACAGCTACCAGTGCTGCCAGGTGTGCCATGTTTTTGCTGATAAATCCCTTCCTGCTACCCCCCCATTTCCTCAGTCCCTTCTATCCCTCCTGTGTCCAATTCATACCCCCCAATTTGCCAAGTTCCTGCAATCCCTCCCATGTGCCCAGTTTCTGCTATTTCCCCATGTACCCAGTCCCTGATATTCTCCCAGTCCCACCCCCCCCACTTGCCAACCCTCTATTACGTGTCCAGTACACCATATGGAGAAGAATGACAGTACCATTTAGTTATAGACTCCCCAGCCATTAAGGTTTTAAGAGCAGTCTCTCTTGACCCCCCCTCTCAGTGCTGAGGAAGGACAAGGGGTTAAAAATAAAAAAATTAAAGCTCACCTGGTTCCGGTCCAGCCCAATTCTTGGGGTGCTCGCACTGGCAGCTCTATAGAATGGCCCAAGTTGGTCCAATAACTTGAATGGGTGCCAGTCAGTGCACCCTCTGCAACAAACGGCCTTGGTAGATACTTCAAAGTGACAATCACATCATTTAAATTTCATTCCCCAGCCTTGTATAGACATATCTGCTATAGAGCACATCTAAACTTGTACAGAGGGGAAAAGGATGTGAGCTTACAGGAAGGATGTTACATATTGAGAAAATAAACATCAGATCTTACAGTCTTTCAAGATGAGCAAGAGAATCAACTATAAACTTGCTGCATAACACAACAGAATCTTAAGTCAATACAAAGCTCAATAGGCTCGAGGCACATTCGTCTTGACCGTAGCTGTCTGAAAGTTTTTGTGTGTGTTTGTAATTTTTTTGCTTTTTTTCGTTCATTTTTCATTCGAACGAACGTTCAGGCAAATGCATATATGTGCTTTCGCTGAACGAGAGCAAATCGGATCATTTGCGTTAGTTCGGATCATTTTCCTCACAAAATCTGATATTTTTTGTTCGTTCAGCATGCATGACGTTGAGCTGTTTGAGCTCACCAGACTTAACCGCGCTTCCCTCCATAAGTTGTATAGTGAGCTGCAGCCATGGTTAGCCCGCACCACAAGGAAGGGGCAAGCAATTTCAGGTATGACCAAGATGCTTGGCTGCCTGCAATTTTTGGCGAACGGCTCGTTCCAGAGGCTGGGTGCCCTCTCCGTGGGGATCTCCCAGCCTACGCTGAGCCGCGTGCTATCCAAGTTTTTGGAAGGCATGGCTACCATTACTCGGAAATATATTTGTTTTCCTGAGGACATGGTAGCCAGGAACGTGATTAAGCTGGCATTTTTTTAACATCGCCGACATGCCCAACGTCATGGGTGCCATTGACTTCACCCACGTTGCCCTGGTGCCTCCGGCAGCCGGCGAGTATATCTACAGTATATCTACAGGCAAGTACAATCTGACATTTTTTAATATAGTTTCCCAAAATTTTTTATTTCATTTTTCACAATCCCTCCTTGTAAAATCCCTCCTTGTAAATAGTCCCAGTGAAATAGTTCACATGGTATATCTGTTAATCCTTCCTTGTAAATAGTCCCTTTGAAACAATAGGCCGCATTTAGCCTCTCACTTTTTTATCATGTGGCCCAAAGGGAAACATTTTAATGTGGACCTTAAAGAGCCAATTACAATTTAAGCTTTACCTGATCCAAGCATATCCTTTTTTTGTTTACAAAATACTTATGCACTTGGTTAGTGTTATTTGTATTGTGCCACAGGTTTTGATTAGGGTGTTATTAGTTAGTGTTTCACTAGTTTTCCTTGCCTTGCTGATATTTTGATTTTCTTTTATCCCAGGAACCGCAAAATGGGCCACTCCCTGAATGTCCAAGCAGTGGTGGCCCCGGACATGCGGTTCCTAAGTGTCCTCGTCGGGTTCCCAGGCTCATCCCATGATGCCTACATTCTTAGAAGATCTGGATTGTACGGTCGGTTTGAGTCTGGAGAATTCTCCAGGGGATGGCTCCTTGGTAAGTTGACACCAAGAACGTCATTTACTTTTCAATGTATGCCTATGAATTAAATTTTTGACCCATGTATGAAACTATGCCTATTTGTACCCCTTGTTTACATGTGAAACACGACCTTAACCATTACATTTATCAAACAACAAAGCCTTGACAAATGTTTGTCCGGCATTTCCAAATTGACAAATTCTACTTTATAGTAAATTAATTATTAGGCTTCCCCACACTCGGCTGTAATTATGTTCTTGACTTTATGATCGGGTCTGCACCATCTTTGCTTAGATGCATTACACTTACTGAGTAGAGGAGAGTGGGATAAAGTGCAGGGGCCTTGTTAGAGCTGTTTTTGCCTCACACAAAGCAGATACGGGGTCCTGAAAATTTAAGACATCCAAGAATGCTGAGCAGCACAGTCCCAAACCAATACCTGTTAGCAGTCTGCCTGATTGGCCATCATCCGCCATCTTTGATGTTTAAATTGTCCCAACATCCCTTAGATGTGGTTAGGGTTTATTTTGGGCTGCGCAATCTGTATGCTCAGGGTGTTGCTCAAATGTAACATAGGCTCTTAGTCATGGGGAAGGACCGTTTTTTGGATTCAATTTAGGGAGTAATGTGTAATTGATGCTATTCTTTTTTAATTTTTTCAGGTGATTCAGGCTATCCACTGCTTCTCTGGCTGCTGACAACCGTCCTTCGGCCCTAGAATGCCGCCCAGGATGCATACAATCGGGCACACAGGAAGACCAGGGTCGTGGTGGAGAGGGCGTTTGGCCTATTTAAAACCCGTTTTCGATGCTTGGACCATACCGGGGGGGGGGGGGCACTACAGTTTGACCCCCAGAAGGTCATTGATATAATTATGGCGTGTGCTGTGTTGCATAATTATGCCATCATGCAGCGTGTCCCCCGGTATATGGATTTGCCCCCCTCTCCACCCAGCGATGACCCAGAGGACCACTACCGTGGCACAGTTAGTGCGTCTGGGCAATTCAAAATTGATTTGCACACATTTTTCTTAATTTGTTGTGCCTGTTTTTGTTTTGTCCCTTTATTGATTGTTATTCAATTTATTTTGGCTTTGTATTTGTATTTTTGTTTGTTACTGTCCAAAATAGTAATGAAGTAATTACTAAAATTCTCACACCTGATTTTAGACTCATGGGTTTTTTTGGGCACAATTTGTGCAAACTTAATCTTTATATTAAAAATAAATTAAGGCATCAACTTAGTCAACAACAGGTCAAGTCAAAATTATTTTGGTTTATTTTCAAAGCAAACATTGGAGTTGATGGTCACTCCCATAGTTCATGTAAATACATGGTAAAACAACAAATGCCATTTTTGACAAATCATGTCACATAGCAATTGGCCACAGGCAGGAGTTTAAAAGTAATGCCCTCCAGGCCAAAGTTAACATAAAAAAAAAATACATACACATATGTGACAAGCATTGGCATGTCCAGAGTTTTTAGCCAACAAATACGGCCACAGACACACCCTCTCCTGCTTGGCCACATTTGCCACAGGCACAGGTGTAAAGCAGCCATACCTATGCCACATCTACACCTGTTACTCAGTGGCCCACCCAAACAAGAACCCCCAGTCCCAATCCAAGTCCAGTTCAATCTCAGCCAGGGGTCAAGGTAGTAGTTTGCCAGGCCAGAATGTCCCCCAACCATGCCTACAAACAGGAGGAGCCAGAACCAATGTAATTTGACACAAGCCTGCAGCGCAACAGCTTGAGTGGCAGGTTCAGTGAGGCTTGAGCTCCAGCATTGGCTAGTGGGCTACCTCAGCACTCTAATGAGCTATATGGGCGCAAATCCAAAGCATACAAGCAAAGCCATACTAAAAGGGTATATTGGTAGGGCTCACCAGACAGGTCAATACAGTGGGGATGGCGAGCAAAGATGTGGAGCAGATACAGGCCAAATAGGCCTTAAAATGGTGGATGCCCATAAAACCTAGGTTGGGGGCCTTAGAGGTGGGCCCTCACCTGGGCCTGTGTGGCATTCAGAATCTGCAACTGTCCCAACATGTTTCTATTGGTAGTTAGAAATTCAGCCAGCATGGCACTGAAATTGGTAGTTAAGGTGGCCATGTGGCTGTTGCCATTTCGAACTTCCTCAAGCATGGCTGTGAAATTTGTGGATAAGGTGTGGCTGTTGTTGGACCTAAATTCAGTCAGCATGGAGTTTAACGTATTATTTAATGTCTCTAATTGGCCATGAAGATGTTCGTGGTTTCTTTGATTTTGTAGGCGAAATAAATGCCTCTCATGGTGCCATGCTGACTCCATCCTCGGCGCGCCCCTCCCCTGGGAAACTGGGCGACGTAGCTGACTACGCCTCACAATTCCCCGGGTTGTAGGGCGTGCAGATGATGGGCCTCTAGGTCCACCAACAGCCACAGGTCTGCTTGGCAAATCCTCAGCAGCAGAACTAACACTGGGGACTGTAGGCTCAGTCTCTGCATGCTGCCCATGATGGGCTGGCAGCATACAGCCAGCTTCACTCTGCTGCAGAAGATTTGTTGGAGAAACATGTTGGGACAGTTGCAGATTCTGTCCCGGGGGGGGGCTGTACAAAAGGTCCCATGAAGTTTCCATCCTCCTCCAGCTCCTGGATTTCCTCCATCAGTGTGTGGGTCTGTTGGGACATGTAAAAAAAAAGGTTCAGTTTGGGCACTACATATGTAATTCCACAAAAAGAAACATGGCAAGTCACATGCATAAGCAAAATCTGAAAAATACACTTACCGTATATATTGGATCCTGGGTCCGAGGCAGCACGGAAGTTGACGGCATGGACAAACTGGCTGAGGCTTCCCCACTAGCTGAGGGATGATGCTGGGCTGCAAAAAAAGGCATGTAAACAAACAACTATGCATTGCTCATGTGTAAAAATACATATGCTTCACTTAAACACGTGGGCAAGCATGAATGGCAACTCCCCCAACGGGCCAAGTTGACCTTCACTATGAATGCCATTATCTGTTAGATGTATTAGTCAACAAGTACATACACATTGGTCACCTTAACCCAAGAAAAAATGCATGTACTGGCTGTTGTAAGGCTTCACACATGCCTAAAAGCCCATTAGGGGACCACACTCAGCTTGCAAATAGCATTTGCCCCTAAGATTATGCTGGTTGCCATGCTTTCTAGGTAAACCTTTCAATCACACCAAATCAAGTCTTTCAGACCAAAGCACAGCTCAAACCCAAGTGGGCTACAGATAAAGATGTAAGTGTTGCCTGTGATTAACTAGAAACACATAACAGGCAGTCCTTTGCTAATCTCAATACTTTAGTACTGTTCCGAAAGACTCTCAAAGGTCATGTATGGGCCAGCAAATTAGCAAATGATCAGGCCACACACATGACACACCCTGTTCAAATTGTTACCTCCACTGCAAGGCACAACCTAGGGGCATGTGTTAATATATGCCTTTGAGCCTAATTTTACACGTAGCTCACATTTCACATACTAACATTACTAACCTGCAGGAATAGTCGGGATGTCTGTGGCCTGTCAGCCTGAGTGTCCCTCTAAGACCACGGGATGTAGCAGGCCCAGCACCATCTCCTCAGTCTGGGTAAATTGCAGTTTAGTAGGGAAGCCTCCGTCAGTTTGTAAGCTGAAAAAGATAGTTGGACACATTTAGCAAAATGGTGACAATACAAGAAGAAGACATATCCACAAAGTATATATGTACCTGTAATGGCGCCGTTTATTTTCTTTCTTCCGTGCTGCATACTAGAGGTCCGATATTTTCCTTTGAATCTGCTCCACATCTTTTAGCTCTTCCCCCACTGCATTGACCTGTCTGGTGAGCTCCTCCAAAATTTCTGCTTTGCGCTTTTTGCTGGTAGCTTTTGATCTGTGCCTATATAGCTCATCATAATGCAAGGTGAGCCCACTAGCCAATGCCAGAGTTTGGGCCTCCCCAAACCTGCCACTCAAGTGGCCTCTGCGCAATGTGCGCCCTGTTGCTTGCGGTTGTGGCTACTCATTGTTTGCAGGCAAATCGGGGGACATTCTGGCCTAGCTGTGTTGGGGTGAAATTAATGACTGCTGGCTGGAGATAGAACAGGACTAGGAAAGGGACTGGGTGTTCGTGGCTGGGTGGCGAGGATGTGGTTGAAGAAGTTGGGCTTGGGGCCCTGTGCCTCTGTGGGCCCTTAGAAGAAGCATGCCCCTTGGAGGTAGTAGGCCGGTCCAGGGGTGAGCCAGAGCTTTGGCTTTTTGACCGGTGCCTTGCCCTCTTGGCCGAGGATTTGGAGACCCGTGCGGGTGGGGATGGCGACCTTGGGCTTCTGTGGCCACGTGCGGGTGGTGGTGATGCCAAGCTCAGGCTGCTGGGGGTTCTTGGCCTTTTTTGTCGGTGCCTTTGGCTCTTGCAATATTTTTCAACACGTGCGGGTGGTGGTGATGGCGAGCTAGAGCTGCTGTGGCTTCTTTCCCGGTGTGTTCTTTTTTTAGCCTTGGCTTGGGAGACACGTGGGTGGGGTGATGGGGACCTGGGGGGGCTGGGGCTTTGCACCCTCTTGGTACCTTTCTTGGCGCCTGTTGTTGTTGCCTTGCTGGCCTGGGGCTTCTTCTTGGCAGATGGCTCCTTTTTTTGCATGTTTTTTTTAGTAGGCTTCGGCTGAGCACTGCGGGTTGCCGGCAGCTTACTTTTTGGCATCTGGGAGCGAGTTGTTGGCCCTGCAGAAGGCTCCTGCCGCTTTGATGACTGTTTGCTACTGCTGCTCCTGGCATCCTTTGCTGCTTTTGGCATATTCTTTTTAGGTGCCATAATGTTGAGACTCTCAAAGAGAATGAGATGTGTGTCCAGGACCCTTTAAATAAGATTGGCAGGGTCTGACTCTTACGAGCTCACGTACGCGTGCGTACTGACGTTCGTCCAGCCGTGCGGAACCCGGAAACCGCAGGGGCATTACTTATCTGCTGCAGACAAGAGGCAAGATGGCGCCCACAATCTTCACCTGCCAACAACAAGAAATAATCATGCTTGTAAGTGTGTTTTAATGCCTTTGATTTGCCAGCTAAATGCATGCCTAGCCCTTAAGGAAGCGCAGGAAGAAATGTGGTTTGTTTAAAAAGTGTCTAAAACTCTGTGCAAAACCGAAGTGAGGGCCCACACGTGCGAACCAACACTGAGGCCAGCTTCAAGGATTGGATTAGGCTACAGATGTGTCTGTTAATGTAATTTAGTCAAATGATCGATTGTTGACAGATATTTGTATGCAGTTTGAACTAAATCCAGTTTTTTTCCATTCTGGAGCGCAGGTACGACTACCTGCCCAACTTTTTTGAGAAGCGCACCGTCGCCCTGGAGATCATTGGGAAAACGGACACCACCTTCACCCACTCTCAGATCATGCATCATTGGTCGGACCTGAAATGGCTGCACATGCCCCGGGTGCGGCGGTTTTTCGGACTCCATTTCTCTAATAAGTACATAGCGATTGCATGCCAGATGTAACTAATCCAGAAGGTAGGCATTTATTTATAATTGCTTTTCTTTTCTAGTGTTGGAAATGGATTACCGAATCCGCCGCACCCGGAGGCACACAGGCCGACCAGTGCTGCATGAATCTGCAGCTGGGAGTGAAGGTGGTGGATCTCCAGTGCGACGGTCCTACCGACCAGCCCCTGGACCTTTCCACAGAGGAGGGGCGGCACGGCGTGTGCAGGCAGTCGTACTCAGCGACGCAGGCGGGAGCCTCTGGTATGTGACTCTTCATGTAACCGCACACACATATACATGCTATTTCCACCAAAGCTGAATCCCTTCATCTGTTTTTCTAGATGCTTCTGGAGTGGGTGAAGATGTGGAGGATGCAGCAGATCTCGCCCAGGAGGCACAGGGAGAAGGTGAGTGATGTGACACACACATTGAAATAGATATTTGATTACTGTTGACTAAGACTTTATAAGTGACCCTATTTGCCATGTCTCAACAGCCTCTACTTCACAGCAGTGGCAAGGCCCAGGACGTAGGGTTGTCTCCAACAAGGCATCCGTTGGCCACCAACCAAGTAAGTTGTAATGTTATTCTTTGCAGTATGTGGTAATTGACATGATCACCCAGATACATCAAGCCATAGTCAATAGCATTAGCAGAATGACCTCTGCCCACTTCCTTAGATTAATGACTTAGCAGAATGACCTCTGCCCACTTCCTTAGATCACTGACTTAGCAGAATGATCTCTGCCCACTTCCTTAGATTAATGACTTAGCAGAATGACATATGTCATCATGATTTAAGTTGCCAACTAACAAACATTCCATCCACAGGTGAGAAACATGTATTTGTCTCAAACTAATTCTTTATCAAAAATTTGATACAGGGACCACACGGGCAAGAGTGGAAGAAATGAATCGAAGGGTCCTTGAGTTGGTGGCCGATATGCAGCTGCTGCGTGACTCGTTGGGGACAACAGAAGAAGAGTAGTGTCCTGGGTCCTGTCACGGTTTTTTTGCTTTGTAAATATTTTTTACCTTTTAAGGTTTTAACATTTTTTAATGTTTTAAAAAAAAAAAAAAAAAATTTGTTATATTTATATTAAAAAAAAAATTAAAAAAATGCCACCAAAAATGGCCTTCGAATATAAAAAAACAAAAAAACAAAAAAGTTTCAGTGTCATTTTTTTGCACAAATACATCAACAAACGAAGGGTGAAATAAATATTTAGAGATGAAGATTCAGATGACCGGGAAGTGGTTTGGGTAAGTTTTAGGGGCCTAAAATGGAAGAAGAACCTAACCGGGAAGTGGTTTGGGAAAGTTTTAGGGGCCTAAAATGGAAGAACCTAACCGAGAAGTGGTTTGGGGCCTAAAATGGAAGAAGAACCTAACTGCGAAGTGGTTTGGGTAAGTTTTAGGGGCCTAAAATGGAAAAAGAACTTAACCGGGAAGTGATTTGGGTAAGTTTTAGGGGCCTAAAATGGAAGAAGAACCTAACCGTGAAGTGGTTTGGGTAAGTTTTAGGGGTGTAACATGGAAGATGTAGAAAAGCACAAAGTGGCTTAGCTAAGCATCGTATTAGAAGTGTGTGAGCCAAATATGTAGGCGCGCACTTTAATGAGTTAAGTTTGTAGTGCGCAGGCGCAAGATCGTAAGGATTTACATCTGGACGATTATTTAGTGAAAAAGGGAAACCGAATCAAACGGGAAACGTAAAGGATTCGTGGAAGGAGACAATGGGAAAAGGACAAAAACGAAAGCCTACGTTGTAACATGAGAAAGTGAAACGGAAAAGTCACGCTGGAAAATGACATCCTCGTACTTGTACTCTGGCATACGAATGGACAAAGACTTTACAGAAGGTTAGCAATACATGCATAGAATCGCTCGCACATACGAGAGCAGGAAATTAAAAAAAAAATAAAAACAGATCGGCACTAAAACTTTTTGTCTCTCTGAATCAACCCTAATATTTGAACCCTGTGAAACCTCAGCATGAGGCATGAGTGCATATAACAATAAGTAGGACCTAATTAAATCAATACATTTTCAAAAAAATAAAAAATATTCAGATTTATTGGGGTGAAACCTCATTTGAAAAAAAAAAATAAACAGCACAGGGACTTTATAAAACTTTAAAAATCGTTATGAAAACTTTATAAAATCTGAACTTTAAAAAATCTTAAAGATTTAGACATAATAATAAAATTAATCCATATATACAGTAATAGAACAAGTGTCCAGTTTTCTCTTGTTATTCACTTTCATGCTACAGTGCATATTTTCGATCTTCAAATAAAGATTTAAAAGATAGCAGTATGCCCTGAAAGTCTATTTTTGAAATGGCAGGGACACATTATTTATTTGTTTTGTGCCTATAGGCAGAGCCTGATGTTCTCTTTTAAAATCAGAGCCTGCAATGTCTTTGCTTCACTTACCCCGCTTTGTTTCTGAACTGCATTGCCTTGATTTATTAGAATTCTTTTAAAACTGTCAGACTAATATACAGGTGATGAGAGTTAGCAAAGATCATGAGTGTGACAATACCAATGCTGAGCCAGGAAATATACTCTGTGAGTTAGCAAATATGTCAGAGCTTATTAGGGAAAGTTAATTAATTAAGCCCTACATGTTCTATTTAGGTGTTGACTCACCCTCCCCATCTCTCTATGTATTTTCTTCTTCATTTTTATGCTGCCAATTTGCTACCTTGCTAATTGAGCTTCCTTTGTCCTTGTCTGGAGGTCATTTTAAAGAGAAATACTTCTTTTACATCTTCATATTTGGTTTTTTACATTTTAGCTGCTTTCTCTTGTCTCTTTGATTCTTCCTGCTCAATTATAGGAAAGTCATAATAAGGTTTCACAACAATCAAATTAATTCTCTTAGCAGCAGATGCAGATTGTTTCCCTGAATATTCGAAAAATTACAAAATACATATAATTATTTGACTCCCAGGTCTCTCTAGGCTGGCCATAATCACACACTTTGTAATGAGTGAATGAAAAAGATGAAAGGCCGAGGGCCCTTTTACATCTTCTCGTTTGGGTGGTGTTGGAGTAGGAGTACTCCAACACAACAAAATGGAGAATGGTGCCTATTCAAATTATTGGGCCCGCCCACATTTATGGCATATGTTATACTGCATTTTGGAAAATGCCCAATGCATTGTTTTACTCACAGAATGAAAGCAGCCCATAGAAGTATATGGACACAGCAGGTAAGGCTCAGGCATTGCACTTTACATGTATTCCTTTATGGTGCAGTTAAAGTGGCAAGATACTCACCACCACCTCCTGGTCTATCACTGTAGGTCTTTGCCGACATTACCTCTGTCCTGCAGACATGTCTTTTGCTGCTGGGTGTCAAGCCTCCTGGCTACAACCATGGGGAGAGCTGAGCTCCAGGTATGGGGCGAAGTGAAGCAAAATAATCCCAAAGAGCAAAATAAAAAGTCTGGGCAAAGTCCAAGGGTGAATCCGGGGTCAGAGGCAGGCAGAAAACAAGCAAAGTCCACTGAGCAATCCGCGTCAAAATCAAGTTATCCATCTGTGTATAAATCCAGGTATTCAGATCAGATATTCAGGAGTCAGGGAAACAGAGTCCAGGAAGTAAGCTGATAACACAACATTGGCTATAGGCCAGCTGTCCTCTTAAATATGGCTATCAATCAGCACAGGGAGGGATGTGTCAAAGTCTGGTGAAGTCACTTCCTGTCCATTCAGACTCGGAAGTGAAATCAAGTCCAAGAGCTTACACTCTAGGCTTTGTGCCACAATGCTTTAAAGGGCAGGAAAGGTGAGGAGACTGACATTGCCCCCCTCCCTTAAAGGACGCCTCCGGGCGTCCGACCTAGAGAGTCTTCGCTGAAAAGCTCTGATTAAATGTGGAGCATTGAGATTACTAGATGGCTCCCAGGAATCTTCCTCTGGGCCGTAACCTTTCCAACGAACAAGATACTGAATGGAGGCACCTCTCTTCCGTGAATCTAGGATCTGTTCGACCTCATATTCTTCTTCACTATCCACAATAATTGGATCAGGAGGTTTATCTTGAGAATCTCTAAAAGTTCCTTTCTTTAAAAGGGACACATGAAAAACTGGATGTATCTTCAGGTGATTAGGTAATTCCAATTCAAAGACAACTTCGTTAATAGCTCTCTTAATTTTAAAAGGCCCGATAAACTTAGGACCCAACTTCCTTGAGGGAAGATGAAGCCTTAGATTAGTGGTAGAGAGCAGGACTTGATCTCCTACCGCAAAATTGGAAGCTGAATTCCAATGGGTATCTGCTGTCCGTTTGTAACGTTCTTGGGCAGCTCGAAGGGTTGCTCGGAGCATCTGATGAGTGGAAGTTAGATGAGCTCCCTAATCTGCAGCTGCCAGTACATTCACTGGGATGCAGGTATCAGGCAAGGTCTTGGCATCAAATCCATAATTTGCAGCAAACGGAGTGAGGCAGGTCGAAGAATGGACAGAGCTATTATAAGCCAGTTCAGCTAATGGAAGTAACTGGGTCTAATTGTCCTGCAGGGCCGAGGAGTAGCATCGTATGTACTGCTCCAGTGATTGATTCACCCGTTCAGTTTGTCCGTTGGTCTGAGGATGATAGGCTGATGAGTGGGCCAAAGTGATCCGTAAACTCCTGCAGAGCGCTGTCCAGAACCGGGCAGTAAATTGGGAATCACAGTCAGACACAATCTTAGACAGCAGGCCATGGGGAGAGCTATAAAATGAGCATACTTGGTTAAATGGTCCACAACCACCAAGATAGTGTTGTTGTTGTCCAAAGGTGGAAGTTCTACAATAAAGTCCATAGAAATCTGTTCCCAGGGACGTTCTGGCACTGGGAGAGGCATGAGAAGACCTGCAGGTTTAGTGGTTATGTGTTTATTCCGGGCACACGAAGAAACGTGATATACAGTCTGCTCTTAAGGTCGGCCACCAGAAATTACGTTGGATCAGATGTAGCGTCTTCTTGAGCCCGAAATGGCCTGCCAAGGGGTGATCATGGAATTCGTCCAGAACCCTGGAACGTAAAGATTCAGGAACAAAAATCTTTTCTTGATGGACAAGAATTCCATATACTCGTGATAGTTCAGATTGTAGGTTCTCTGGGATAGAATCGGATGCTCGTCGAATCTCAGCAATGAGTTTGGATTCAAGTAACAAGAAATGGTTCCGTTGCAAAATTGTGGGTTCAGCAGGTTCAGGACCTTGGTCAGAAGGATGAAGACGGGAGAGTGCATCAGGCTTGGTATTTTTGTTTCCTGGACGGTAAGAAATATGAAAGGAGAATCTGGAAAAGAAAAGAATAGTGACCACCTTGCCTGATGTGGCCGGAGTCTTTTTGCAGACTGAAGGTACTCCAGGTTCTTGTGGTCCATGAGGATCAAAATTGGATGTCTGGCAGCTTCCAATAGATAATGCCATTCCTCCAGGGCAAGTTTGATAGCAAGAAGTTCTCGGTCACAAACATCGTAGTTTTGTTCTGCTGGAACAGTTTTCTGGAAAAGAAGGCTACGGGATGGAGTTCTCCTTGATCAGATTCTCGTTAAGAGAGTACTGCTCCTACAGCATTGACGGAGGCATCTACTTCAAGTACAAAAGGGAGCTCGGGGTTGGCATGTCTCAAGATAGGGACAGAAGTGAAAGCTCCTTGAGATGAGAGAAGGCCTCTTTAGCAGCTTTAGACCAGACAAATGGAGTATTCTTACAGGTGAGATCCGTGATAGGGTGAACTATCCGTGAGAAATCTTTAATAAAACATCTGTAAAAGTTGGCGGAGCCAATAAAACGCTGTACTTCCTTGCGATTCATAGGTTGTGGCCAGTCCAAGACGGCAGCCACCTTCTCAGGATCCATCACAATGTCGGTACTTGTGATAAGTAACCCCAACAACTGAATAGAAGGTTGTTCAAACTGACATTTTTCCAGTTTTGCGTATAATTGATGCTCTCGAAGACGCAGAAGGACATGACGGACGTGTTCCCGATGTTCCGAGAGGGAGGAAGAGAAGATTTATATATCGTCCAGGTAGATGACAACGAAAATATCAAGATAATCCCGTAACACGTCATTTACAAAGTGCTGGAATGTTGCAGGGGCATTACAGAGTCCGAACGGCATGACCAAGTATTCAAAGTGACCATAACGTGTGCGGAAGGCCGTCTTCCATTCGTCACCCTGACAGATCCGAATTAAGTTGTAGGCTCCCCTCAAGTCCAACTTGGTAAAGAACCGTGTGGACCCCAAATGCTGGAAGAGTTCAGAAATCAAGGGCAAAGGGTATCGGTTCTTGACTGTAATTTGATTGAGGGCTTGGTAATCTATACAGGGTCTCAGAGTCCCATCCTTTTTCTCCACGAAGAATATCCCTGCTCCTGCAGGTGAAGTGGAATGTCTAATAAAACCCTTAGCCAGGTTTTCATCAATATATTCACGGAGAATCTGTAACTCGGCTTCAGACAATGGATAAATACGTTCAAAAGGGATGGCCAACCCAGGTAGAAGGTCTATTGGACAGTCATAAGAGCGGTGAGGAGGTAGCTGGTCTGCACCTTTTTTGTCAAACACATCCTGGAACTCTGGATACACTGGCGGAAGAGAATCCGGTGGATTAAGGGTTACTACAGAGAGGTTACTCTCCTTCTGTCTGCAAAATTGGTTGCAATAGGGAGAGAACAAAGAAACTGAACCGGAAGACCAGTCGATGACCGGGTTATGTATTGAGAGCCACGGGAAACCCAAAATGATAGGGTACAAAGGAGAGTGCATTAAATCAAAGTGTATTAATTCTGAGTGTCCATCAGGAGTAGAGCAGCCAAGCAATTTAGTTCTATGGGACACCGGTCCGGACTTGATGGTGGTTCCGTCGGCCAAAGTGAGAAGCAGAGGGGTAGGCCGAACTTCACATAGAAAATATTGAGTCTGTGCGAATTCTAAGTCCATGAAACAGCTGCAGGCCCCGGAGTCAATCATGGCCCTGGTCTCAACCCTTACTCCGGGAAGTTGTAAACTAAGAAGCACAGAGACGTGAGAACCAGGCACAGGAAGTGGTGTGCTCTTAACTAGAGGTGTTGATCTCTTCATAGCTGCGGGTCTGGTGGGACAATTAATCCGAAGTGTCCGGGGTTCCCGCAGTACATGCAAGGTCTTTCCTCTTGGGACAAAGCAGCCCGAATGGTTCCCAGTTGCATGGGCTTGATAACCCCCAAATCATTCTGCGGAGAGTCAGGTGATGCAGGCGAGGACCGTGGAGAAAACCATTGGGCAGAGGCTGAACGCTCTTCACGGCGTTCCCGCAGCCGGCGATCCACCTGAATGGCTGCAAGAATAAGTTCATTCAAAGTTTCAGGAGTGTCGAAGTGGGCCAGTTCATCCTTAATCAGTTCAGAAAGACCTAAACGAAACTCATGTTTTAAAGCTGGCTCATTCCACTGGGTGTCAAAACTCCAGCAATGAAAATCGGCAACATACTCCTCAACTGGGCGGCTACCCTGTCGCAAATTACGGAGAGCTGCCTCTGCAGATGCAACATGTCCCGGATCATCATAGATGGCTGCCATAGCAGAAAAGAAAAGATCAACAGAGGCCAGACAAGGATGATTTTGCTCCAGAAGATGATGGGCCCATGTTTGGGGAGGCCCTTGCAGAAGGGAAATAACAATTCTGACCTGGACTTCCTCAGCAGCATAGGTTCGTGGTTGCAGAGAAAATAATAACTGACAACTGTTTCTAAAAGCACAAAACTTCTGGCGATTTCCTGAGAAAAATTCCGGGAAAGGAACTTGGGGTTCAGGGGTGACCCCAGAATCTGCCCCCTGTGTGGTAGGAACAGCTGTAGCAGAAGATACTGTCGGGGGCGTGAGTTGATTTAGCCGATCCACAAGCTGAGTAAAGCCTCCCTGTAAGCCCTGGACGGGAGGGAGGGAGAGGGAAAAGACTCGCTGCATCAAATTATCAAATGGACAGGGTTCCCCCCCGAAGCTCATGTTAAGGCTGTGTTATACTGTCAAGCCTCCTGGCTACAACCATAGGGAGAGCTGAGCTGAGCTCCAGGTATGGGGCGAAGTGAAGCAAAATAATCCCAAAGAGCAAAATAAAATTCTGGGCAGAGTCCAAGTGTCACAATACTGGTGAATACTGATTGAGTCCAATGGCAGGGACTAGGCCAGAACACTGGAAGTCAACACCGGAGTAGCAGGAAGATATGCCGAGATCCAGGCGAGGTATCAGAAAGAGACTTGATAAGTAGTCAGCAGGTAGCAAGGATTTGCAGGGTAAACCGCAAAAGGAGGAACAAACCGGAGAGCAAGTTCCAGGCTGGAGAACTGCACAAGCAGGAAGTCAAACACAATACTCAAGCACTGAGCAACAGGCCTGAGAGGTTTATATATATGACAGGAAGTAAGATGGCACCCAGCTGAGACACAATCCGCCATCTTAACTAAGGGAAAACTTAAGGGCAACACACCAACTAAACGTAACAAGGCTATTCCTGACACCAAGGGTGAATCCGGGGTCAGAGGCAGGCAGAAAACAAGCAAAGTCCACTGAGCAATCCAAATCAAAATCGAGTTACCCATCTGTGTATAAATCCAGGTATTCAGATCAGATATTCAGGAGTCAGGGAAACAGAGTCCAGGAAGTAAGCTGATAACACAACATTGGCTGTAGGCCAGCTGTCCTCTTAAATTGGGCTATTAATCAGCACAGGGAGGAATGTGTCAGAGTCTGGTGAAGTCACTTCCTGTCCATTCAGACTCAGGAAACCGGAGGTGAAATCAAGTCCAAGAGCTTACACTCTAGGCTTTGTGCACTTGCAGTGGGCTGAACAGCAGGTGTCACTGTGGAGCATGCGACAGATGAACAGCCTACTCTGTTACAAACATCCAGCCGAGCATGTCTGCTGCTGCATGCAGTCCGTGGCATAGCGCGCTCACGATGCTTTAAAGGGCAGGAAAGGCGAGGAGACTGACACTGGGTCCTATTGCAGGGCCCTTCCACTCCAGATCATTCAAGTTGGGTCAAGTTGTAGTATTAATTACTTTGCTTTTAGTTAGGTTTAAGGCGTTTGACAAATGTTTTTAATATACTGTATATCTGATAGCTGAATGTATGTATGCATGTATGCATCCACTGGGTATTCATTTCTTGATGTGGTTACTTATTACAGTGACCCAGTGTATGACCAAATATTAAAATGTTTCAGGCAATACATTTTGGATTAATATCTAAGAAAAGAGTATTTGCAAGTAAATTTGTTTATGCAAAACAGTAACATATTGCTTGTCTTGATATGGGAGCGGTTCAGGAAAACGTTTAAAAAAGTCTTTTTAGAAATCCCGGAGGCAATTGGTAATATGTTTTTACAAAATGTATTGGGAATGACTTAATATGCACAAGCGCCGCAGTCTAAAGTCTTAAACAGTAGTTAGAGGGAAAACATTTAATTGGGCTGTTAATAGGTATCCATAGTTGAAAAGGACTTCAATACATTTCTAATAGTTTGTATTACATCTATGGAATATACAATCTATTTGTGAGGAAATAGTCATATCATTTCAGAGAAATGCACTTTGATTCCATGGGTGTAAGGAAATAAGTTCACATGGGGCCTGCTCATAGCAGGTAAGTACATACAGGCCTGAGAGTGCCCCCACAGGGGCCTAAGCCTCAAAAGATATTGCTGGTAATGTTCACCCCTCCAAAAGCCTGGCCGGGGGTGGAGCCTGACCAGCAGGAAACCCCCTTCCAGGAAGCTGCTCTGACTGGGTAATTTCAAAGAAATCCAGCAGACATTCAGGCTCCAGAACTGTACATATAATTATGAAAATCTCTGCATATTACACATAAACTGACCCATTTAGATTGGTGTCCCTTAGTTAAAGTCCTCAGCAGTCAATCAATATTGATGCAATATTTTTGAAGAGACAACCACCTGAAAGCTGATGTGTCAGGAATAGTTTAAGTGCACTTGTTTTAAATGACGCTGGGCTTGCCATGGTACTGTGGTTTTTTGATGAACCACAGTGAAAAACACCTAGCATTGAGCAGCTAACTAGCAGCAAGCTGGCATTTCATACATCTTCTACGTAGGCTATGCATTGGTGTGCCAATTTTTCTAACCAATATTTATCATAATATCAGCCGGTGGCATAGCTCACAGAACACGTTCACTTATAGTGAAAATATGTACTTATTGGTTGAAAACGAACAATTTAAGGAATTAAAATGAGAAAAATAATGTTTTTTTTAATAATTCAGTTGGCACGAATCACAAGAAGTTATGATGCATGTCAAATCTATTTTCCCTAAAATTTTGGGCTCACTCATCTCCAATTTATATATATATATATATATATATATATATATATATATATATATACAAACGTTGGAAATACGTGGTAAATAAAAAACAAAGTACTAGACTATTTGTATATTTTTGATCCCAAAAGCTACTTGATCCATACAGTTGATTTGGCTATTAAATCAGTCCTCTATCCATATGTTAACCACTTATTCATGTATGGCTGGCAAACATGTGGCTGTCAGTGACAAATCTGGATTACCCAGTTGGCTTTCATTGTTTTGCCTTAATGGTTTCTATTGGTCACCTGATTAACGGCCATTTGGTTCTATACATCATAAATGAGGAAGTGGTGATTCAGGATTTAGTAAATACAATCGGATTTATAATTCCCAGATTGTGGACATCAACAGCACGCCAGCAATTATGTTGGATAAAACAAGTGGATTTTGTGCCAGAAATGATAGAGATTGCATTAGTACATTGAGGTTTGATATTTATGTTTTGTCCTGGGAAATCAAGTTGCTCCAGAGAACCTCTGAATATCATAAGTGCATAACTGAATAGATGCAACTATTTTATATCATATATTTTATACCACCAGTTCTGGTCTTAGGGATGGCTTAACTGAATCCCCTTTCCTCCATCTCTTCCCCCACTTTTTTCTCTTTATTTCTGTCTCCTTCCTTCCCTATTTTCTCTTTTATTTATTTCTGGTTTCAAAGTTTAATATTTGTTAAAACAAGCTTTGGATAGATTTCACTCACAAATATGTACCAGCAACAAAATATGCTGTAAGATTTTGTAAACTTTGAGCTTGATAAACAACTGTTTATTTTTTTTTGGAATTTTGGATATTAAAATTTTGGATTTTTTAGAATGTACCATTGTATCAGTGTACCAGTGTGCTCTACCAGAGGTCTAGGAGCCCCCATTATCAGGGGAATGCAGAAGTTGCGACCTCCTCAGGGCCCATGAGGTCATAAGGACTCAATGTAGTTGCCCCTCCACCTTATGTATTATTATTGTTTATTTATAAAAAGCCATAATCTTCCATGGCGATGTACAATGTATCAGGTTTGAGTTCCGATGGTATCATGTACAGAAAGGAAGCACAGTTTCTACTGTTTCAGTTTTAAACTGGACCTTCACCCTGAATTAGAGTCTCCCCCACCCTGTACATACAGATTGCCCACATCAAAAATCATCCTACCTGCATCTATAGCATTTTTCTTAGCCTTGTAATATCCATGATGGCGGCCCATGGAGTCTCAGGCTGCCTTTTGACTATGCCGCTCTGCAATCTAGGATTGCTTTCCCTCTCCTGACCGCATCTCTTCTCTTTCTGTGCAAAACACAGCTATAACCCCACCCCCTGTACTTTTCAACCCTCTCCTCTCCTTAATATGCGATGCTTCTGAGGCAAGATGGCGGTGCCCGAATCCTAAAGTCCTGAACAGAGTTGAAGCCCAGTGGGGGAAAGAATAGTAAGTAAAAAACTACAAACTTAAAATATATGGATTTTAGATGCTGAGGAATAGTTTTTTTAAGGGTTTGGGCTTATGACTTAATTATTATGAATGTCCAGTTTAATTAGTTCAGTTGCATTTAATTCAGTTAAAATGACTGTAAAATGTTACTTTGTGATTCATGACAGGTCCCCATTTAATGTCTGTACCCGGGCTGGTCACATTTAGTTACACCACTGTCCATATATACCAATATATATATATATATATATATATTGTACAAAACCAAAACATTGACTAATTGTCACTACTAATGGGGTATTATATGCACAGTTGTTAGCCAGCTCAAAAAACATATGACTGTAAAGTTATTTAGTAGTGCAGGCTAATTAAAAAAGCTGTAATCTCCTGGGCAGGGATGGTAATCGTATAATTAGTGCTTAACCAGAATCAATGCACTGGCACTTAACAAGCATGATAACCCAGGGAATTCTAATAAGAGTTGAGAATATTCTGAAGGGATGATCTCTGCAAATGAGGAAGGCATCAATGGTATTTACCTATTTTACTCATTCCAGTTACTTGTATTGCTTTGACTGTTGGTACTATAGGCTCGATTCAGAGAGACACCCAAAAACTTTCGGTTTGGTGCCGACGTCGTAACATTTTCAAAATTTCCCGCTCTCGCATGAGCGTTCGAGCGATTCTATGCATGCTTCGTAAACCTTCCGTAGCGCGTCCGTGCGCTCGTATGCCAGAGTACGCAGACGAGGATGTCATTTTCCATCGAAAATGTTCAGATTCATTTTTCACAACTACCAACGTAGCTTTTCGTTTTTGCCCTTTTCCCATCGTATCCTCACACGAATCCTATCATTTTCCCGCTACATCCTGCTTCATTTTTTCCTAAAGTATCTGTCCAGACGAAATTCTTACGATATTGCGCCTGCGCACTACAAACTTCTCTCATTAAAGTGCTCGCCTACATAATTTCACTTCCATCACTAAACTCACCCTAACCACTTAGCGCTATCCTGCCTTTTCCCTTGAGGTCCCTTAAAGCTCACCCTAACCACATAGCGCTATCCTGCCTTTTCCCTTGAGGTCCCTTAGAGCTCACCCTAACCACTTAGCGCTATCCTGCCTTTTCCCTTGAGGTCCCTTAAAGCTCACCCTAACCACTTAGCGCTATCCTGCCTTTTCCCTTGAGGTCCCTTAAAGCTCACCCTAACCACTTAGCGCTATCCTGCCTTTTCCCTTGAGGTCCCTTAAAGCTCACCCTAACCACTTAGCGCTATCCTGCCTTTTCCCTTGAGGTCCCTTAAAGCTCACCCTAACCACTTAGCGCTATCCTGCCTTTTCCCTTGAGGTCCCTTAAAGCTCACCCTAACCACTTAGCGCTATCCTGCCTTTTCCCTTGAGGTCCCTTAAAGCTCACCCTAACCACTTAGCGCTATCCTGCCTTTTCCCTTGAGGTCCCTTAAAGCTCACCCTAACCACTTCGCGCTTTGTTTCTTCTTCCATTTTCACACCCTAAAACTTACCCAAATCACTTAGCGCTTTGTTTCTTCTTCCATTTTAGGTCCCTAAAACTTACCCAAATCACTTAGCGCCTTGTTTCTTCTTCCATTTTCACACCCTAAAACTTACCCAAATCACTTAGCGCTTTGTTTCTTCTTCCATTTTAGGTCCCTAAAACTTACCCAAATCACTTAGCGCCTTGTTTCTTCTTCCATTTTCACACCCTAAAACTTACCCAAATCACTTAGCGCTTTGTTTCTTCTTCCATTTTAGGTCCCTAAAACTTACCCAAATCACTTAGTGCTTTGTTTCTTCTTCCATTTTAGGTCCCTAAAACTTACCCAAATCACTTAGCGCTTTGTTTCTTCTTCCATTTTAGGTCCCTAAAACTTACCCAAATCACTTAGCGCCTTGTTTCTTCTTCCATTTTCACACCCTAAAACTTACCCAAATCACTTAGCGCTTTGTTTCTTCTTCCATTTTAGGTCCCTAAAACTTACCCAAATCACTTAGCGCTTTGTTTCTTCTTCCATTTTAGGTCCCTAAAACTTACCCAAATCACTTAGCGCCTTGTTTCTTCTTCCATTTTCACACCCTAAAACTTACCCAAATCACTTAGCGCCTTGTTTCTTCTTCCATTTTCACACCCTAAAACTTACCCAAATCACTTAGCGCTTTGTTTCTTCTTCCATTTTAGGTCCCTAAAACTTACCCAAATCACTTAGCGCTTTGTTTCTTCTTCCATTTTAGGTCCCTAAAACTTACCCAAATCACTTAGCGCCTTGTTTCTTCTTCCATTTTAGGTCCCTAAAACTTACCCAAATCACTTAGCGCCTTGTTTCTTCTTCCATTTTAGGTCCCTAAAACTTACCCAAATCACTTAGCGCCTTGTTTCTTCTTCCATTTTCACACCCTAAAACTTACCCAAATCACTTAGCGCCTTGTTTCTTCTTCCATTTTCACACCCTAAAACTTACCCAAATCACTTAGCGCCTTGTTTCTTCTTCCATTTTAGGTCCCTAAAACTTACCCAAATCACTTCACGGACATCACAATCTTGATTTTCAAATATGTCATTGTCCCCTTGTTTTTGTTAAATGTATGTGTGCAAATAAATGGGACAACATGTTTTTTTTGTTTTTTTGTATTTATTGGTCAATTGCCATTTGTTCTAAAAATTTTTTGGGCAACTTTGGCCCTAAAAAATTAAAAACTATATACAAATTGTTTGGTGGTTATTAAAAATATATACACTAAGTTTTTTTTAAAAACTTTAAAAACTATATACAATAAAAACTTTTTTTAAAACAATAAAACTATATACAAAAAACTTTGGTGTTTAACCAATAAAACTATGTACAAATCAAACTATTTACAAATCTACAGGGCCAGGAACCAGGACACTAGTCTTCCTCTTCTGTTGTCCCCAACGTGTCCCGCATCGCCTGCAGATCGGCCACCAACTCAAGGACCCTCCGATTCATATCAGCAAGTCGCTGTCTTGTGGTCCCTGCCAAAAAATCAGAAAAACAAATTATTCGGAGAACAATACATGTTTCTCACCTGTGGATTTAATGTATTTTAATAAACAAATTAACTATAATGCACAGATGTCATTAATGACAGGAATTAAGGTTAGGAAGTGGCCACAGGTCATTAAGCTAATTAAGTGGCCACAGGACAGTTGGGCAACTAATTAAGCTAATTCAGTGGCCACAGGACAGTTGGGCAACTAATTAAGCTAATTAAGTGGCCACAGGACAGTTGGGCAACTAATTAAGCTAATTAAGTGGCCACAGGACAGTTGGGCAACTAATTAAGCTAATTCAGTGGCCACAGGACAGTTGGGCAACTAATTAAGCTAATTAAGTGGCCACAGGACAGTTGGGCAACTAATTAAGCTAATTCAGTGGCCACAGGACAGTTGGGCAACTAATTAAGCTAATTCAGTGGACACAGGACAGTTGGGCAACTAATTAAGCTAATTCAGTGGACACAGGACAGTTGGGCAACTAATTAAGCTAATTCAGTGGACACAGGTCCCTCTTATATTGGCATTGACTAGGGCATTATGTGTTTTGGTGTTCATGGGAATTTAGACAGAAATCTCTATAATGCCATGACTACTTACTTGGTTGGTGGCCGAGAGATGGCTCGTTGGGGACAACACCCTGAGGTCCTGGTTCCTGGCTCTGCTGTGAAGAAGTGCCTGTAGAAACATGGCCCAAATGGTTAGTTTGGATGTCTGATTCCGCAGTCCTCAAATGTTTTTAGCTAAGTCTGGGTCACATCACTCACCTTCTCCAGGGTCTTGTGGGCTCCTATCTGCTGCCTCCTCACCCACTACTTCACCCGCAACCGAAACATCTACAAATACAGAATAAAGGATTCAGTTTGGTGATATCAGGAGCTAGCAATTATATGTTTGGGTGTAGACATGAAGAGTGACATACCAGAGGATCCCGCATGCGTGGCAGGGTACGACTGCCTGCCCACGCTGTGCCGCCCCTCCTCTGTGGTAAGGTCCAGGGGCTGCTCTGAGGAGGCCACAGAGGAGGGGTCGGCCCGTCGCCCTGGAGATCCACCACCTTCACTCCCAGCTGCAGAATCATGCAGCACTGGTCGGCCTGTGCGCCTCCGGGTGCGGCGAATTCTGTAATCCATTTCCAACACTACAAAAGAGAAGGCATTATAAATAAAAGGCCTAAATTCTGTACTAGTTACATCTTGCATGCAAGCGCTATGTACTTACTTGGGAAATGGATTCCAAAAAACCTCCGCACCCGGGGCATGTGCAGTCGCTTCAGGTCCGACCAATGCTGCATGATCTGTGTGTGGGTGAAGGTGGTGTCGGTCCGGTGTTGGATCTCCGAGATGATCTCCAGGGCGACGTTTCGTTTGGCAAACGAGTTGGGCAGGTAGTCGTACCTGCGCTCCAGCATGGTCTGCAAAACAAAAACAAACATAGCAAGAACTCAGAAATGCATATCTAGAAGTGGCAACAATACATTATTTGTTTCAATCACATGAACACATACACACACACACTTTTAGGCTAAGTTAACTTTCAAATATGGCAGCACTGTCGTTTGGCACGTGTGTGGCGTGCGCTTGGTTGTGCATGTAGTCGAACCAAAGCTTTAACAAAAATATTACTTTTTGCGCATCCTTAACATGTAGAGCAACAATTAACAATCCAAGCAAAGTCGTTAAAAGACACTTACAAGCATGATTATCTCTTCTTGTTGGCGGGTGAAGATAGTGGGCGCCATCTTTCTTCTTCTTCTAGGCAGCAGATAAGCACGGCCCCAGCGGTTTTCCAAGGCGCCGCAGGGGCCAAACCAGAACACGCTCCAGAAGCCAGAAAAGCCGCCAAAGGCCAACGGCCCCCTCCCCCCCCGCACGTGGCTCAAAAACTAAGGCCAAGCAAACCACCTCCAAGGCCCCACAGACCCAGCCAACCACCTCCAAGGGCCCACAGACCCAGCCAACCACCTCCAAGGCCCCACAGACCCACAGCAGCAGCTCAAGCTCGCCAACACCCTCTCTTGCTCGCCCACATTATCCTCCGGCACAGGTTGGCATGCATTCACCCTATGCCACATCTACACCTGCAACTTCAGGGTCCACCCAGCCAAGAACACCCAGTCCCTTCCCAAGTCCAGTAAGATCAACAGCCAGCCTCCAGTCCTTGAGGTCTCCTCCATCCCCCCAGGCCAGAATGTCACCCCATTTGCAACCAAGCAGTGAGGAGCCACAACCACCCCGAAGAGGGCGCAACTTGCACAGAGGACACTTGGGTGGCCGTTTTGCTGAGTCCCAAACTCTGGCATTGGCTACTGGGCTCACCTTACATTTTGATGAGCTATATGGTAGAAGATCAAAACACACCAGTAAACAGCGCAAAACAGAGATTTTTGAAGAACTCACCAGGCAAGTCAATGCAGCGGGTGAGGAACGTAAAGATATGGACCAGATTCAACGGAAGATTTCGGACCTGAAATATGCAGTGCGGAAGAAAGAGAATCTAAGGCGGATGCACAGGTACATAGCTAATGTTTGGGTTTTTATTATTCTTGTCTGTCCATCAGTGCGCTTAATTATGCTTACTATGTTTTTCAGCGAAACAACTGGCGGAGGTTTCCCAACCAAAATGCGATTTACACCGGCTGAGGAGATGGTGCTGTCCTTATTACATCCCGTGGCCTTAGAGGGACACTCGGGCCAGCAGGACACCGACAACCCACCAATTACTGCAGGTTAGTAATGTCTGAATGACCACACAAATGTATTGAAACATACACATACGCAGCACGGGCTAGCTAAGCACATGGCTGTAGGGGGTGGGAGCAAGGGCTAGCTAAGCACATGGCTCTAGGGGGTGGGAGCAAGGGCTAGCTAAGCACATGGCTGTAGGGGGTGGGAGCAAGGGCTAGCTAAGCACATGGCTGTAGGGGGTGGGAGCAAGGGCTAGCTAAGCACATGGCTGTAGGGGGTGGGAGCAAGGGCTAGCTAAGCACATGGCTCTAGGGGGTGGGAGCAAGGGCTAGCTAAGCACATGGCTCTAGGGGGTGGGAGCAAGGGCTAGCTAAGCACATGGCTCTAGGGGGTGGGAGAAAGGGCTAGCTAAGCACATGGCTGTAGGGGGTGGGAGCAAGGGCTAGCTAAGCACATGGCTCTAGGGGGTGGGAGCAAGGGCTAGCTAAGCACATGGCTCTAGGGGGTGGGAGCAAGGGCTAGCTAAGCACATGGCTCTAGGGGGTGGGTTTGTTAGGAGTGCTCACTTTGACTAGGGAGTGTCATGGGTGTGGCCTGGTAATGTGCAAATTGACATCCACATACATGATGTTTAATGAAATTTGTGAAAAATATGTCACTTCGAAGTGTAGAAAAGGAATGGGTGCTATGTATTAATTGACAAGCACACGCCACAATAACATCTTTGCCTGTTGGTCAATTTGGTTGGAGCTGGTTTAGTTGCACAACTGATTAAGATGGTTTTCTAGGAAGGTTTTATGCCATACAAATGTTCCCCACCAGAATCATATTGTAAGTGTTTTTTCCCACCTTAGTGTGTTAACTTCCTCCCCTTAAAGGGATGTTGCAACTCACACATCAGCCATTCTTTGCATGTTTGGTTTTAGACACGTGACCAATGTGTCTAGTCTGGTTTAACAATCCATGCACTAATGTAATGGGATTCCTAGGGAATGCCAAGTGGCCACGTTGTGGGAGGGGCCCTTACTGCTTTGCCACGTTTCTTGGATTACCATATGTGTTCTTAAACATAAACTATGCATAGTTGTGTGTATTAATCGCTCTTTTTCTTCTAAAGCAGGCCAGCATCATCCCTCAGCTAGTGGGGACTCCTCTGCCATGTTACCGCGTCCGTCTTCTTCCACGCTGCATAGGACCCAGGATCCGATGTCTACGGTAAGTGTATTTTGATGCTGTTGTGTATGCATGTAGCTTGCCATGTTTTGCTTGTGTGGTTTTTATAGGTATTCCACACACTGAACCTGTTTTTTTTTACATGTCCCCAACAGAGCCACACACTGATGGAGCAAATCCAGGAGCAGGAGGAAGATGGAAGCTTCATAGGAGATTCTGAAGATCTTCCCCTGGGACAGAATCTGCAACTGTCCCAAAATGTGTCTCCGCCAAATCCACAGCAGCAGAGTGAAGCTGGCTGCATGCTGCCTGCACATCGTGGGCAGCATGCAGAGACTGACCCTCCAGTCCCCAGTTTCAGATCTGCTGCTGAGGATTTGGCGAGCAGACCTTTGGCTGTTGGGGGTCCTCGAGCAACATCATCTGCACGCCCCACAACCCGGGGAATTGGGTGGCGTACTCAGCAACGTCGCCCAGTTTCCCAGGGGAGGGGCGTGCAGATGATGGAGTCAGCATGGCACCATGAGAGGCGCCTTTTTCGCCGCCAAAACCAACAAAATCAGGAGCATATTAGGGGCCAATTAGAGTCCCTAAATACTACCTTCAGTGCCGTGCTGACTGAATTGAGGACCCATAACAGCCACATGGCCAACTTGACTTCTGAAATAAGGTCAGGCATGGCCGAAATGCACAATAACCAAAGACACATTTTGGAACAGTTGCAGATTCTGAATGCCACACAGGCCCATGTTATGGCCCCCCCCCCCCACCAAGGGCCCCAACCTGGGTTCTATGGGCATCACACATATTAAGGTGTGTTAGGCATGAATCTGGTCCATATCTTTGCGATACCTACCCACTGGATTGACTTGTCTGGTGAGGCCTAAAAATCTCATATTTTGCGCTGTTTTTGCTCGGTTGTTTTTGATTATCCACCATATAGCTCATTCAAGGCCTGAGGTAGCCCAGTAGCCAATGCCAGAGTCCAAGACTCACTGAATCGGCCACTTAAGGTGTTGCGCGGCTGCCATGGCCACAATAACATTTGTGGTGGCTCCTCATGTTTGGCGGCATGATTGGGTGACATTCTGGCCTTAACATCTAAGACCTTGGACCCTGGCTGTGATTGTACTGGATTTGGATTGGGACTGGGTGTTCTTGTTTGGGTGGCCCACTGACTTACAGGTGTAGATGTGGCATAGCTAGGTTTGCTTTCAACCTGTGTCGGTGGAAAATGTGGGCAAGCAGGAGAGGGATTAATTTTGTGCTACTTACTTTGTGTACAAATGTATGGAACATAATTGCATGTACAGGTGTGGTCCCAAAGTATGTGAGGGGCACTCACCTCCGATTCTGTTTGTCTCACATATACCTTTTACTAAGTAGTAAACATTTTGGTTTGAACAAGCTCATGTGTGTGGTGTTTTGATACAGAAATATGAGTTCAAGTTGGCACCAAAACAAACAATAACCAAGGTCTACAAATAAATACTCAAACATAGATTTTTTTTTGGGTTGCACAAATTCATTATTGTTTACTTCATAATGAAATTAAACATAGCCAAACAAACCAAAAAAAAATTACACAAATTAAACTAAAAACTAAATTAGGAAAAATGTGTGGCTATTAAATTTGCCCGCACGGCTTGCCCAGACGCACTTGGCTGGCCCACATAGGCGTCGTCTGCCTCATCGGAGGGTGGAGAGGGTGGGCAATCCAGATATCGGGGGACCCTTTGCATAATGGCTAAATTATGGAGCGCGGCACATGCCATTATAATGTCAATGACCTTTTTCGGGTCATACTGCAGGGAGCCCCCAGTGTGGTCCAAGCACCGAAACCGGGTCTTGAGGAGTCCAAAGGCCCTCTCCACCACTGCCCTGGTCTTTCTATGTGCACGGTTATAGGCCTCTTGTGCTGGAGTTTGTGGCCGGAGGACCGGAGTCATGAGCCACGGCAGTAGTGGATACCCCAAATCTCCTAAATAAGCCCAAAAAAAAAAAAAAATTAATAACAGGAAATCATACATTGCCACGCAACATTCCTACTGCAATAAAAATTAAAGAGGTATGTGACATTGTCACACAAACATGAGCATACAGATTGCAGATGCTAAACCAAGAATTAAACATATGTGATAGATGTGGGTCAAAAGTAGTCAAATAATACTGGGGATGGTGGGCAATCAGGCAGACTGTTAGCAGCTATTGTTTCCTGCCTGTGCTGTAGAACAATGTAATATGGTCTAACTTGACCTGCCCCTTTATAATTCTTGGCTTACTCAAAAACCGGTGTAAGCCGGCCCCTGCACTTTATCCCGCTCACCTCTACTCAGTAACTTAAATGCATGTAAGCAAAGATGGCGCTGACTCTCTGGTAAAGTCAATAACAGATTTGGAAAGAAAATGGTTTAGAAGGCTGTTTCAGACTTGGCCTCACATTACACTTATTAATTAAAACAATGCAGGCAAAACAATTTTGCAGCCAATGGAGTTTGTCTAATCTAATGGTTCCAGTGTGCTTACACATGTTCACAAGGTGAGGGGCAAGGCAGCGTTTATGAAAGGTAAAGCCAACCTAAAACTTTGCCATACATATACAATCCAAATCGATAATTTGAGCCAACTTACCAAGGAGCCATGCACCCGCAAATTCCCCTGACTCAAACCGGCGGAATAATCCAGATCTGCGCAGGATATACGCATCATGGGCTGAGCCAGGGTAGCCTGCCAGGACGCTCAGAAAGCGCAGGTCCTGGGCCACCACCGCTTGCACATTCAGCGAATGGCCCATTTTGCGATTTCTGGGTAAAAAGGAAACAGAAACAACAAAAAAATAACGTTTAGTAAACAAAACCAACGCACACTTCAAACAGCCTATGTCAAAATGTAACATCCAGACAAATAACACTAAACAACTACGTTCCATTTAAGTGGTCAACAAAAGAATATCAATGTTTGAGCCTTGACAGTCTTACTTGTTCTATTAAAAGGACACTTACAAATGTTTTACTTTGAAATAACTAACTTTGGAACTAATTTATAAATAAGGGCCGTTGTTGCACATACACTCTTGGCAAGGAGGGAGCATTAGCAAGGAGGGAGTGATTGCAATGAGGGAAGATGTAAAATCAGAGAGTATATTAACCTAGAGGGACTAAACAAAAGGACTATTGGCAATGAAAGTTACTACAAATGGCGAGATTAGTCACAAGGAAGCTTTTCATTAAAGGAGGGACTATTGGCAATGAAAGTTACTACAAATGGCGAGATTAGTCACAAGGAAGCTTTTCATTAAAGGAGGGACTATTGGCAATGAAAGTTACTACAAATGGCGAGATTAGTCACAAGGAAGCTTTTCATTAAAGGAGGGACTATTGGCAATGAAGCAAACGAATAATGTGATTGAGCAAAGGAGGGACACACAAATATTTAGAGACAATGGAAGCCAAAACTTGCCTGTATATATACTCGTCGCTTGACGGAGGGACGAGGGCAACGTGGGTGCAGTCAATAGCACCCATGACATTGGGCATGTCGGCGATATTAAAAAATGCCAGCTTAATGGCGTTTCTGGCTACCATATCCTCAGGGAAACAAATATATTTCCGAGTTATGGTAGCCATGCCTTCCAAAAAGTTGGATAGCGCGCGGCTCAGCGTAGGCTGTGAAATCCCCACGGAGAGGGCACCCAGCCTCTGGAACGAGCCGTTCGCCAAAAATTGCAGGCAGCCAAGCATCTTGGTCATACCTGAAATTGCTTGCCCCTTCCTTGAGGTGCGGGTTAACCATGGCCGCAGCTCACTATATAATTTATGGAGGGAAGCGCGATTAAGCCTGGTCAGCTCAAACAGCTCAGTGTCATGCATGCTATTGATGTCCATGCGTCGCCGCCGGTGCAATCTGGTCTCTGCCCTCCGGACGATCTCAATGCCCATGAGTTGCAGATCCTCATGCTCCTCAAAGGCAGTAGCCTCGTCCATGGCTGGCTCGCGCTCCCGTAGTCAAAAAGGTGCCGGGAATGTTTTTGCCCTGAAACGAATTTATGAGGTGTGGGACCATCGGCAATCAGCTCTCTGAATTAATCGCAAGCCCATTGCAATAACGAAAAAATTCTGAACGGACAAAACATTTCCGATTTGGTGGGAAAAAGCTCCCGAAGTAACGAAAATCTTCCGATTTTGTCACCATTATCGAAAGAGCATATACGCATGTTCTCGAACGTTCGTGCGAGTGAAAAATGTACGAAAAAAAGCCAAAAAATGACAAACACCCACCAAAACTTTCACAGACAGCTACGGAAGTCAGGACGAATGTGTCTCTGAATCGAGCCTTATATGAATCGCAAACAGCAAAAGACCACTCATGGTTGACTTTCTCACTATTTGACATACAAATATCACCACTACACCAACTCATCATTTTATTATAGAAACCGGAGCTCTGCCTAGCATCTTGTGGAATTTCAGAAATATCTATCAAAACTAAAATCCCACTTAGTAAGGTTATTTTGTAATGCTTTATAAAATATAATGAGGGGTTTATTCATCAAGCCATAGCGCCAGGTAACGACTGGCAGAGACAGGTAACGACAGGTACCAAACGGTGATTGCCGGGCGCTGTATGCAATACCACATTTATCAAAGCAAATCTGGTGAGTGACTCTAACAGCAACACGTAGCGACCAATTCATCATCACAGACGGCTCACTGTATACCGCCGGCGCTTTGGCTTCCAGAGCGCCTGGTATTACCTGTTGCTCTCCCATATATTTCAATGGACGATCCTTTTCTTCTCTTTAGACTGGGTTTTATTTTTTATCAAATAATTGTGTCACCTCTCCTGGCCTAGAAAAAGTCATTTTTGAAAACTTTTTTGATTTATAATACTTTTATGCAGAATTGTCCTTACATGTCTGGTATGAAAGTGTTCATGTTACAATGTAATAACAATGTAATTCCATATGTTTTTGCTTTGTTACTAGTGGATACATGTTCAAAAACAGACTTTAATCACACAGGCTCTGGCGCTCTGAGCTACAATGACCCGATTTTGAGTGCCGGCATTGTGTGAGGCTGTTTTTTTGATGAATATGGTATGAGTTGGTCGCACTAAGCAGTCGCTACCGTTCGCTCCCATACAGTGCTGTACTGGTGTTAGAGTGACTCACACAACATATTCATCAATTCTGGCCAGCAACTGAGACACTAGCGGTCACTCTCAATGCCTCGCTACAGACTCTCATCTGCCGGTACCTGGAGCTAGTAATGAATCAGCCTCCCCCGTAGACCACCCACTTTGATTAATGTACTATTGCCTGCCTCTCTCACTCCTTTGGATTGGTTTTTGTTTCTTCTAAAAGCTTTTGTGTGTTCCAGAGAAGTGGAGAGGCATTGGAGAAGTTTTGAAGGTGGGAGTGAGAAGAGATGACCAAGAAGCAGAATGGACAGGAGAACGTCTGAGGCAGAGTGGATGTTGCGTCTGGGTTGGTATCATTAGACTAGAGATGAAACGTAGGGAGGGGCCTGGTTGGAGAGAGCTTTGTAGGTTAATTTTAGAAGTTTAAACTGAACTCTGTGAGAGACAGGTAACCAATGGAGGGACGGGGCAGCACTGGAGACACATAAGGAGAGGTAGATGAGGTGAGCAGCAGAGTTTAGAATAGATTGAAGCGGTACCTGTCTGATTGCTGGTAAATTACCTTGAATTTACCCCACCACCCAGCACATATTTCCCCAGTGGGATATGTCTGCCTTAAACCAGACCAACAGCCTGACACAGTTGGAAAAGTAAGGTAGATTGCCCTGGGATGCATATGAGCACTGTTTGTTGTGTTGGTCTGTTTTTTTCAAGACTTTCTCAATATTCTTGGGTGAAATATGTGGAAAAAATGCCGTACCACACCGTCCAATCTAAGCCGGAAGTGAGTGGCAGAAACCGGGAGTGTGGAGGATCTGTTTTCTTTGCCCCACTTCTAACTTCCATCGCTAGCTCTCAACTTCTGCCACTCTCACTGCAGGGAGAGGCTTTTTATACCAGCAGTTCACTCCACCAATATAAAAGTCCCTCTCTGCAGTGGGTAGAGAGCTGCCAGGAGCCCCAGGGTGGGACAGAGAATCTGTCTGCTCTGTCCAGCTGAAGACATCGAGGATCAGCGGTCCACCAGGGGATAAGGACACCCCAGATGCTGAAACCTAGATGAAATTTACGTGGCTGGTGCTTACAGGGTTAAAGTGGCCAAATGCTGTAGTATTCTGTACTGTACTAACCTTGAGCCCAGCAGAAGTTCCCCATCTGCAAATTTGGCTTCAATGTGGACCTTTACCCTTCCTTGGACATATTTGTTCACAAGTGGTCCTACACCTTCCCTGGGATAAATGGGCAATATGCCATCTTGTCCCATCTGGTTCTTTATCTGAAAAACACACTACAGCAGCCAGCATCTTCCTAAATAAGAGGTGCTGGATGTTGTAGTTTGTGTTTCTGCTCCTGGTCCTCTTTCTTAAAGTGATCCCAGTGCGGGCCAAGTGAATAATGCCCACATTCCCTATCATCATGAATTAACAATTCTGGTGAGCGCCTCTTACAGCAACACGTAGCGACCGATTCATCATCACAGGTGCCCAGCGGATTTCAGAGCTCTTGGTATTACCTGACACTACCTATCGCTCTCCCATACGTTTCAATGGACGTTACTTTTCTTCTCTTTAAACAGGGTATTTTTTTTAATAATTTTTTTTTTGTTTTGTATCAAATCATTGTGTGACCTCTCATGCTCTGTTTAAATACATTATTGAATTTTTTTTTACATTTTTCTATGCAGAATTGTCATTACAGGTCTGGTATTAAAGTGTTAATGTCACAATGTTATAACAAAGTAATTCCATGTGTTTTTGCTTTGTTACTAGTGGATATGTGTTCAAAAACAGACTTTAATCACACAGCTTCTGCCGCTCTGGGCTACAGCTACACAATTTTGAGCGCCAGCGCTGTTTGAGGCTGTTTTTTTGATGAATATGATTTGAGTCGCTCAAACTGACCAGTCGCTACTGTTTGCTCCCATATAGCTCTGTACTGGTGTTATAGCGACTCACACATCCAATTCATCAACGCCGGCAATGTTACTACAGTGACTGAGGCGCTCTGTAATATCGACTCACGGCCGATCAAAGCGACCACTGGCGGTCACTCTTAGCGCCGCTGTACAGACGCTTATCTGCTGTTAACTGGCGACAGTAATGAATCAGCCTGCCCGTCAGTAATAAGCATGCAGCGGTCTGCATACTTATCAATTACCTTTTTGATTTTCCATTTTAAAAATATAAAGAAGAAAAACTGACTTTTAGTCTCTATAATGACCTATACACCAAATATCTAATAATATTTATTTTACAGAAGTCATTGATAAAGCCAAATTCAACACCAGGTTGATTCAACACCAGGAGCAAAAGGTGCACCTTGAGTAAAAAGTGCATTGGTGCTGAATGACCCCCTAGGTTGGGAATAAAATGTGAATGGCACCTTTCACACATAACGGTTGATTCAGAGAGACAAAAAAAAAGACTTTCGCTTTAGTGCCGTTCTGTTCTTTTTTTTTTAAATGTTCCCGCTCTCGTATGAGTGTACGAGTGATTCTAAGCATGCATTGCAAGCCTTCAGTAAAGTCTTCGTCCGTTCATATGCCAACGAGAAGTCATTTTCCAGCTTTCGTTTTCCGTTTATGTTACTCATGTTACAACGTAGGCTTTTGTTTTTGCCCTTTTTCCACCGTCTCCTCCCGCGAATCATTCACGTTTCCCATTAGATTCTGATTTCCTTTTACAATAAATAATCGTCCAGACAAAAATCCTTACGACCTTACGCCTGCGCACTACAAACGTAACTCATTAATGTGTTCGCCTACATATTTGGTTCACAAAATTCTGCTACAATGCTTAGCTAAATCACTTCGCGGTCAGTATATTCTTGCATTTCCCACCCCTAAAACTTACCTAAATCACGCGGTCAGGCGAATCTTCATATATAAATTTACATTTTTTTAAATATACATTTTTTGGGCATTTGTTTTGTGGTAACCAACCTTTCATGAATGTATTTAGAAAAGGAAATGACACCGAAACAAGTTTTTGGTTTTGTTTTTTTTTAATATAAAATGGCACTTTTCGTTTGCCTTATTTTTTAAAATTTGTTTTTTCTAAAAATGCAACAACTTTTTATTTAATTTTTTTTTTAAATGTCCATATTAAAATTTAAAATAAATAAATAAATAAGTTAACAATTTTAAAATATATACACAGCAATGGCAGGCCCCAGAAGATTATTCTTCATCTGTGGTCCCCAACGAGTTGCACAGCTCCTGCATCTCGACCACCAACTGAAGGACCCTGGAACTCAGTTGTGCCACTCTGGCACATGTGGTCCCTGTATCAAAAATTTAAAAAAATTATTTGTCGGCAAATACATGTTTAACAGCTGTGTTGGAATTGTTTATTAGGTTGCAAGCTAACTCATGAGGCCATATATGTCATTATGCTAAGGAATTAATTAAAGGAAGAGGCACTCATATTCCTCCACAAAGCCGCAAAACATGGTCAAAAGCAAGCAAGCCGAGTGCAAAATGGTCCCGTAAGTGTATCGCAACTGAAATGGTTTTATAGGCCCCTCGGCAATCAGCTCTCTGAATCAGATGCAAGCCCATCCCAATAACGTAAGTTATCTGAACGAGCGCAAAATATCAGATTTTGATGGGAAAATGATCCGATCTAATGCAAATGATCCGATTTAGTTCCGTCCATCAGAAGCGCATATTCGCATTAGCGGGAACGAACATACGAATGGAAAAACGAACGCAAAAACAGACAGCTACGAAAGTCCAGACGAATGTGTCTCTGAATCGAGGCTATAGTGCTAGATCTAATGAGTGAGTCATTTTTCTTTGGAGTAACAAGTGCTATTCACTTTCCTTGTCTACCTAGGGGCCAATTTAGCCCCAATGTACTTCTATATTATTTTTCACCCAAAGTGCATGCTTTGCTTTTACTCGAAAATGATTTTTTGGCACCTGGTGCTGAATCAATCACAAAGCCTAAATAAGAAAAAGCCTTTTGGCTTTTCCAGATTTGTTGGGGAGTGAGTTTAGATTTGTCATTGATGTATTAACTGCTGTATTTTATTGTTATTGTCTTAACATGCAAATTAAAATGAGCCATGACATTTGCTATAGCTTGCTTTAAAAACTATGATCTTGTTTAAAGATTAAAAACCCCTTAGCTAATGGTTTACTGCCTTATCCTAATTAGTTCCTATGGGCCATTTAGAATGTCTTCATTCATCATGGATAGTGCTTTAGTTACAGTTTTGCTGACTATTTTCTATAGACAAATGCAGCTAACATTTTCACCCTAAACACTAAAATTTCCTTGTGTTCATGTTCGTATTTCCCTGAAATGATTTAGCTTTACTTTCAGAGTAAAACACAAGGTGTCAATTTGATAAGATCTATGTAATGAAAATAGTTCACAACTCTGTAGAGCTTCTTGAAAAGATGAAGAGTTCACTTCTCACAGGTCATCCGCCAGAAATCTTTCTGTTACATCAGGGACATAACTTCTTTTATTAGCTGTGCTGGTTTTTGCATATTCTTATTTTTACAGCGGCACTTTAGAACTAGTCATAGAAAAGGGATGTCATTGCTATCATATTTATTATATTCTCTTGTGTAAACAGTGCCACTGCAAGAACTTTCTAAAGTTATGGCAATATTGGTGGAGGCCCTGCCTATAATCTGGCCCTGGGCGGTGGGGAATATCAGAAGCAGAAAATATTATTAAAGAGTACTACTGTAGATACTCGGACGAAACTTTCCAAAAAGTTATTAGAAAAATTAACAGTAACTAAGTTTACATGTTTGGGAAAGCGTACATCTATCCAAAAATTATGAGATCATACAGACAGATCATATAGATCATCAGACTTGATGGACTATATGTCAACCTTCTATCAGGCTGATTCATTACTAGCGCTAGCTATCGGCAGAGGCGCTAAGAGCAACCGCTAGTAGACTCTGTGATTGGCTATCAGGTGCTGTAACAGAGCACCTGAGTCGCTGTAGTAACCTGGCCAGCATTGATGAATGAGATGTATGTTGGGCGTTCTAACACCAGTACAGCATTGCAGGCAGCGAAAGGTAGCGCCAGCTCATTGCGACCGACTCTGAGCGACTCACAGCATATTCAACAAAGCACGGTGGCGCTCTAGATCTGGTCGCTATAGCATAGAGCGGCAGACGCTGTGTGATTAAAATCTGTTTTTGAACATATATCCACCAGTAACAAAGCGAAAACACATGGAATTACATTGTTGTAACATTGCAACATTAATACTTTAATGCCAGACCTGTAATGATAATTCTGCTTATAAATATAAAAAATGTTTTCAAAAAAGATTTTTTTCTAGGCCAAGAGATGTCACACAATTATTTGAGAGAAAAAAAAAATTAAAACAAAAAACCCTGATCTCAAACAGCAGGGCATTCAAAATAAGGATGCCCTACTTGAGGGGAACAGAACTTGGTAATGTGAAAATCCAGGTGGTTTTCCTCTTTTTCACACATACACACAATTCTCACTACACACACAGACATGATAAAACACAAACAAACAGGCTGGGCCTGAGCTTCCATTTCTTGTGCTGTACTTGGGGGGATTCAGGAGGAGAAGCTCTGCCTTGGTAATTTTTCTCACAAAACCAGAGATGCTGATAATGCAAGCTGGGAGGGGGGAGCTATGGGGAAATCATACACAGCATAGCCATCATGGAGCTCTCCTGCCACCCAGCCCTGCCTCCCACCCCTCACCAAACACCATGTGAGTAGACTGGTTGCTTCCACAAAGGTGGCTTAGCAGACCCCTTTAATTGCAACACCAAAAATCTCAACCCCTGAGCTACCAATAACCTAAAGTCCAGCAATGAGTGGGAACTTAGCTCTGGGATCCCCAACCCCTCCCTTTTTTCCCCTTCCATCCCTATTGTCCCTCTGCTGTGTCCCTCCACTGACCCGTCCCTTGGATGCCACTCTTTTCTGCCCCTTGTCTATTGACCTAACCTCACCTATCTCACAACGAATGCTGTCCCTCCTCTGGAACCCTAACTTCTCCCTCTTTTCATGGTCTTATCTACCCCAACTTGTCCCCCTGATCAATGGTTTCTACCATCTCTTTTCTAATGTCTCCATCTCTCCCTTATCTTTTCTCCTCTTGCCCGTCCTTCCCCCTGGTTATCCCCGTTATTATTTGCAGTCCCCATGATTATGCACCTTTTACTTGTACATCTTTATTCTGATTATTGTTACTCATGCGACACCCTTGAGCCTTTGGCTCCCACCGCTCACAGGGAGCGATGACAAGTTCGTGGGGGGCTCCCCAGAGCGCCTCGGCTCCCCAGTTTGGGCCCATGGCATCTGAGTGTGCGCCGTCCCATGTACTAGACAGCAGTGGTGGCCGCAATCCAATTGGATAGCGGGCACTGCTGCGTCACCAGTTGCCGGCTGTCATCGCTTCCAGTCCCTCCGACAGACGGGGAAACTGCCGCTCGCTGACACTGTGAGCGGCGGCTGGCAGTGGCAGGGCTCTCCCATGTTTGGAGTCCCGATGGGTGTAGCTAAGTAGTCACTGCACTACTTATGTTATTTTAATTATGTGTGACATTTGTACATTATGTAGAATACCCGCTGACGTCACTATGGCATCAGGCGGGAATTTTTTAAACTCACTGCTATTTAGGTAGCAGTGACAAGCACAGCGTGTCAGTCTACCTTGAGAAAGGGGGCTTTCTTCCACCCGAAACGTTGGTACTTAAAGACTTTTGTTTGCCACTATACAAACTTTGGACTTTTTCACATAATGCAATGGAATACTGCTATGACTGAATACAGTATATTGCATCACTATTTGGAGTGGTGGTCCTCTTTATTGAATGCAACTCTCCCCCTCTATTCATTGACGGGGGGGGGAATAAGACTGCATCCCGCAATGTGTTTCACGCCAGCAGCCTCTGCTTAATCTCTGAGGGCTTGCCTTTTTGCTTCCCCCTGATCCACTCCCTGAGCTACACCCCTGCCTTTATATTTTTTCTTTATAAGTACTTTTAAAAAGATTTGTAAAATAATATATCCTAACTTAAATTTTGGAAAAATCCTGACAAACTGCAGACCTCGTAATGTGCTTCATTCCGTTCCCATTATGTTCTATGGGACTGAGCCAACTAAAAGGAGCCACTGGCCACTCAGAACATGCTGTTGTAGTAAGCCCTCCATTGTGTGACAACGTCTAGTGATATATAAGTTGTTTAGTGTATACAGGTTTATTTTTGTGATGTACATGTTATACTGTCAAGTGCATGGAAGGGAACTAAAGAGGATTTCAATTACATTTATAGACGTGCTTTATTCGGGAGCCAAGAGTCATTTCTAGTTTCTGGCACCCAACTGGACTTGTGAATGAGAAATATTTTTAGTGCAGGGATGCGGAGGTTTTGTAGTCATGCTGTATGCGTGCTCTATGAGAGAGAAGAGTCAGGTAAAATTCTGGAGATTTAGGTCAGGTATCTACCTTCACATCACTTCTCCACCTTCTGCTGCCCTAATCAAGACCAAATACAATGGACGTCCTAATTATATCCTGATAGAATCAGAATATTTGACATGAGGACACACAAGAACATTCGGGGATCAAAAATATTTTGAGATTTACACATTGGGCATTTTGTTACTACTAATTTGAATGCTCAAAGCTATTTAGGCTTTCAACATTTGCTAGGATTTTCATGTAAGTAAGCTCTTCCTTGTATTTTGGGATGCCCAGGGGGCAAGAGCTAAAAGGGAAACAAAGTTGTTTTTTACTTTTGGACTTCATTAATGTTGTAATGAGCAAAGTTTGTTGAGTTAGATGAGATGAGCAGACAGTGACCTTTAAGAAGAACAGGTCGTATCTAGTGAATTCCAGTAGATTGTAAGGGTTGGCCCTCTTAGAACATTCCCATAGGTTTCAATTTTGAAATGAAAGCACCCCTGTTGTTAGCCAAACTTTTTGCCAGGTTGGGGATGTTTGTTATACACCCACAAGGGTGGGTTTATTTTACTGCTGGGGAAAGCAGGGTGAGGGGAACAGAAGGTAAATTCCAGTGTTTATGATTTGTCCATCTTACTAGCCCATTTTATGTTGGGTTCACTGGTCCAAATTTGGATACAAAGTTAAATATCTCCTCCAGCACCTAACCCTAGCCCAAGATCTTTGGAAATGGTAATTTTGCGTGAGTTATGTTCATAGGCAAAATAAGAAGACAACATCAAAGATGTTTTTACTATCTAGCTACAAGGGGTGTCTGATAAATTAGCTATCCCAGTCTGTTATGCCAGTGTTAGAGAGTTAGGCTTGTAATTTCATTCATCCATTCATTCAATTCAATTTAAAGTGGACCAAAACCAGGTTTTGGCCTTTGCCCCCAGAGCATCCCAATTCAGGATGCCATGCTGTGTGAAACCCCCAGGTCACCAAGTAAAACTCACCTTTCCCTGGTCCTGTGGTGCATTGCCGGTGGGTACATCTCCTCTATAAGGGTCATTTTCAAATATCTGGCAATGGCATGTGCCCTGCTAGAGGTATAGCAGGTATAGCTGATGAAAACCAGATGCTCACACATATGCCGTTGGATCGGAGAGATACAAATGTCTGGCACTGGCACATGCCCTGCTAGAGGTATAGCTGCTGGAAGCCAGTGGTCTGTTTATGCGAAGGCTGTCTGATTCCTGGGGGAATCCCAAGTTGAGATCCACCACTGTGGGAATCTTATGGATTCCAGAAGTGGATTTTGGTCAATTTTAATGAAAGTCAGAGAATAATTTGCACCTAAAAAGTTCACTAAAGCGTTTTTGAGTAAATCCAATGTAAAACGTAACCCCTTAAGGGCCAGGCTCCCTAGAGATTTTGTTATCCTCTGTTGCCAGACCTTTTTCATTATATTGCACTATACATGTTCAACTGTGATTTTTGAAGGCATTTTCAGGGATTTTCCAGGAAAATTATATATATATTTTTTTTTCAGCTGAGCTTTACCATGAAATGCCTAGTTTGTAATACTATTAGTCAATCTATTAGTCTCTATAATTCTCAAAATTCTTTGGGTAAAATATTTTTCACTATTTATAGTGTTTCTGTAATAAAAAAATTTAACTTAAAAGGTTTTTCAATAAAATCATACTGCATGTAAAAGTCCCATTTCTCCTGGTTACAACAGTACTACATATGTATTGGTATACACCCTTTCCTGCCCTGGAGACTACCCAAAACGAAGCAGATTGGGGGGTAAATGTCTGCTCTCAGTTCTGTGCACACCATTTATAGATTTCTGCTGTCTCAGCAAGTTTCTTTTCAAGTGAAAAAAAGTACAGAAGGGAAGCTTTTTTAAAATAAAATTATATTGGTGAAATGTTTCCCTTTTTAATGTCTGTAATATAAGAACAGAAAATTTCGGTTTTCAAATGATAATTGTCCTTTAACTTTTCAGTCAACTGATCTGTTTTACTGCCATGGAGTGAAAGTCTTAGGCGTTAATAACAATAATATACGAGCACTTTTGGCTTTTAAAAACTTCTGTAATTCTCTCCTTTAGACATGTGCCTTAATTTTGAAATAAAGCATGAAATGCCTCTCATTTATTTTAAGGAACATTATCTAAATAAGGCAATGCATTTACCCACCATAAGAGGCATACATAAATTAGACAGCTAGTCTAGTCTACAGTTCCTTTTTGCTATAGCCTGCTAAGGCTTATGGGAAAACTATCTTTCATTTTTACATCATTGTTAGCTAGGAACTCCTCGAGCCAAGTTTTCATAGATACTGTACTTCATGATCTATATCTTAGTTTGCTTCTACATCACTATGAAAGACGTGTCAGCACATTTACAGGCATACTAGATTTATTCACTACAGTAGTCTGTACACATTTTTCCTTTATATGACACCCAAAGGACACATTTTATTTTCCAGGTTCAGGTGATATATAACCATAAGTAGAAAAGTTATGCACCACTTGGGCCCTCAGTAGTATAGGTTAAGCAAAAGTTCAAAATACTGGTTCATTCTCATTATAATGAATATTGATTAAAGTATGAATTTTAATTCAGTTGCTTGAAATTCAGGCAACACCAAAGGTACAAATGCTTGTTCTTATGCACTGTGAACTTTTGTGTCACTGATGTTTTCTGAGTTTTAAGCAATTGAGTTAAAAGTTTTATATATTATGATAAGTATGGGCCTTTTTGAACTTTTGTGCCTTGTGTATTTAGCGGGGAATCCATAATACATTGGACTGCAAGACATGGATTTTATAGTTGGTATGCTACCAAAGGCGGAGCCATGATTGCGAAGACAAACACACTGAAATCTAAGGACCCCCACAAGGGAGGATAGACTGGACTGCAGGATGGTCCCAGGTTAGGTGACCAAGCAGTTTCGCCAAATCTGTGGGCAAGCGATAGAGCTGAGCTGGAACATAAGGAAGTTTAGACCACATGCGATGGAGAGGCAGGCTGATCAGGATCAAATTCGAGAGGCAGGCCAAGGGTGTAAACAGGCAGATCAGGATCAAAAATGAGAAGCAGGCTGAGGTCATCACAGAGATCAGGATCACATCGAAGAACAAACCAGACAAAGAAAGGATCAACAGGAACTCAGGATGCACACTGAGCAAAACAGTGCAACTGGTACTGCACCCGAAAAGACATAATAGACCACCTTGGATGCGCGCGCATTCGAGCTTGCTTAAGCATATTGGTGCGCATAAGCAAATGCACAGGGAACTTGGGAGCCCTCTGCTGAGAAAAGGAAAAGTGCACCTGTATTTCTGACAACAGCACCACTAGCCACCAGGAGCATAGAATAAGTTGTGCAGATGAACTACCAGAGATCTAAATCCGATGCATCATTGCCGCATGCCGAAAGGTATTCAAGCAAGGGGGGGGGGGGTATACAAGGGGAAGCAGTGGTAAAAAAAGAGTGTTTTGTTCCATTTAAAAGATTTTAGGGCGTTTGCGATAGTTAGCACCAAACTATATGTCATACTCCAATGAATTTATGACTCTCAACCTATGCTAGTGCTAGTGAAGCTTAGTTTGTCACAGATACCAGTGGCAGGAAATGTTTGGAAGAGTTTTTAATGTAGAGGAGTATAAACAAATTGTAAAATCCTAAAAAGGTTTGTGCAACTTGTCAAGAACAGAAAAGCGTGACTTCAAACCAATGCATTCATCTAACCTTGATCACAACAGTGTTTTCAGATAACTTGCATATTACACCAACCATTCCTTTTAAGATCCAACTTCCGCCATGGGTTAAAAAGGAGCAAATATGGCATTCAGCAGAATAGAGTAGAGCACTGTTAAAATCAGGACCCACAGGTACACAAACAGGCACTGCAACAGGCTGGCCAAAAGGTATAAACCTAGTGTGGCAATTCAAGCTGATTATTCAACAACAAACATATGACTTGCTGTACCATTCAGGAAAAATAAAGCAGCAAAAGTGAAAAAGTAGTTGATGCTTAAAGGCAGGCATGATAGCCAACCAAATGATGCAAAATGGCACAGAAAGGCTCACTTTATAAATCAGGCTCTAAATGTTTCCGTGCACATTGAAGTGGTATCAATGGAGCACCTAGGAATTATATGGGGGTGGTAGGGGACGTGGCAGAGATTGGCATTGCTTCTGCATTTCAGCTGCTTATGTAGTGAACAAGCAGATGTGACAGCTGCAGGAACATCAAGGGTATTTTGCATGAATTTATGGGTGTCTGCAGTCTTAATGGCCCACTCCCTGCTTACACTGAACCATCACAGCTCGCTCCTCCTCATCCTGAGATGTATCCGGAGCTCAGTGAACTTGAGCCTCCTGTTCCCTGTCTCCCTGCCTCTTCTTGCCTATTGCCGAGTGCTGCTTAAACTTACATAGTCGCTACCTGCTTGCTTGTTAATAAGCAATGTAAGCAATGTATAACGTACTAACACTATGTCTTCACTGTAAGTACAATACTATGTGGTATATACTGCTATTAATGAATTTTGCAATATCCCTTAGTATTTTGGGATGTTAAAGCACTTGTCACTTTAAACAATGTCACTTTAATTGCACAGGTCACTTATCTTTTTAGATATACTGTTGTGTATTGCACTATATATACTTTATAGATTTTTATTATCCTATCTAACCTTGAATTTCTTAGATGTATATCTGTGAGGGAACTCAATGACAATACATTATACAGATTTAAATCACCTGATAGCCATCCCACCCCAAATACTTGGGGTCTTTTAATTGTGTTTTTAGATGTATGTAATTTTTGTATGTAGGACTTGACTAAATAAATTACCATAAGTTAACTCAAATCTTTATAGTGTGCGGCACATCTTACTCGGGCAGTGTTGTTGTTTGTGGTTATCTGGTAACCCACAAATATATTCCTCTGTAGTACACATAAACAGCCCAGCGCCAGCACCTATTTTGCTTATACATAGCGGTGCAGGTTCAGCTCTTCTTTTCTAAGCAGTGACCATACTGCACAAAAGAGCAACCCTTTGCTCCGCCAGGTCATGGGGGGATTCAGACGCCTGGACCACCCCGAATACTCCCCTCAGTGTTATCACTCCTTTTAGTTGCATTCCTCATAAAAAAAAACATTTAAAATAGCTATTATGGCACTCTTGTGTACTGTCTGCAAGCTCAAAGCTCTTATCACTCGGTGTCCAAGGAATATATTAAACTGTTAAGTAATTTTGTTTGCAAATAACTACCAAATCCAATGCAGCAGCTTTAGCTTGAGCGATGTTGAGATATTATTGATTCAAAAAAATAACCTATGCTGCCTCCGAGGTTTGTATTCTTCCAATGCCTAATTCAGAGAACAAACACAAATGTCTTGCTCAGCTGCCTGCTAGAATGTGAAATGTTCTATGGCAGCCAGGTTTGTGTAATTCTTTTCCAGTCATGCATCCCCTCACCGTATGGTTCAGGAGAGAACATTTTGTTAGGGTGAGTTACTTTATAATGCTATTTACTTCAGTGCTTTTATTCATTACTCTAAAAATTCTCATTGAATTTTGAAAAGATCAGCCAACATATTCCTTTTAAAGTGTATGATCTGGAAATAACAGTGTTAAATGGACTTGTTGGTATGAAAAGTGGATTAAGCAACCTGCAGAAAAGAGACAAGTTGCAGTCATTTTGGCAGGGAATATCTTACACAGGATTGGTGCTGGAGAAAAATGTGGCATCAGCATAGGCTAACAGAGAATCTGCACACGGGGAAAGGTCAAACTAAGTGATCTCCATAATAAATTATTGAAATGGGAGATAAGGGTGGATTTCTGATTTGGAAATGAGGATGCTTGGGGGATTCATTAATAGGTGGAATTTCTCCCTTTATGTAAATCAGGGCTGGCCTTTTTTTCAAGGCCCACTAACAGGTGATAGTTTCTGGATTTCCACATAGCTGGCTTTATGGATCTGTCTAAGCAATAATTATTCCACCTGTGCATCTTTGTGAAGATCTGCAAAACATGCAGACTGTGTATCTATGGATTAACCCTTTCGCTGCCAGCCTACCTGGAGTTTTTGTCACCCTTTGTTGCCAGACCATTTTGCACTATTTTGCGCTCCCCATGTTCAAACATGATTTTTGAAGGGATTTCCCAGGAAAATTATATATTGTTTTTTTCAGTATAGTCTGGGTTTTAACATGAAATGTCTTGTTTGTCATTTTTTAAGTGTATTCTCAATATTTTTGGGTGAAATACGTGAAAAAAATAAAAAAAAATCTATTTTTTACAATTTGTAGTGTTTTTTTGTAATAAAAAATGTAAGTTTGTCAAAAAATGTTTTTATTGCGTGTGAAATCCCAATTTCTCCTGATTACAGCGGTACCACATAAGTATTGGTAGACACCCTTTCCTGCCAAGGAGACTCCCCCAAACTGAAACAGCGCTTTAGGGGATTTTCAGATAAAATACAACTATGCTATGCGCTATGCGCACCTTGCAGTTCCCCCCCCCCAACAAACCATATATTCTCTGGAAGTACACACCTTAAGCTTTCTAGGTGTACCAGGCTTGTTGATGTGGCCACAGTTTTCTGGAAGTAATCCCTCAATGTAATATTTGGTTGCAAAGAGTTTCCCTTAAAAAAGGAAAAAAAACAGAATCAAAGCCACATTTTCCTAAAAAAACTATATACAAACAAGAAAAAACAAGTTTAATCTGAAAAAGCAACATCCCCCGAACAGAAAGATACCCAACATGCATAGCTAATGTGGGGGGAAGAGTTGCCAAACACCCCAAAGTAAAGCATGTGCGTAACGGTAATTCTACTTGAAAATTTCAGCTCTGCAGACAAAGTGCACACCTTGCGATTTTTCAACCAAAACAACCCTTTACATTTGGAATATCCCCCACAAACCATATATTCCTGAAAGTACACATGTTAAGCTTTTTAAGCGTACCCAGCTTGTTGTAGTGGGCTCATCTTTCTGGAATTAATCCCTCAAAAAATTCTTTGGTTGCGCAGGGTTTCCCTAAAAAATGTATAAAAAAGCTGAATAAAAAACACCTTTTCCTAAAATATAAATATGCAAACAAGAAAAAACAAGCTAAGTCTGAAAGCGCAAGGTCCCCCGAACAGAACAATACCCAACATGCATAGCTACTTTTAACCCTTTTAATTGCCAGCCTACTTGAGATTTTGTAACCCTCTGTTGACAGGTAATTTTTCCCCATTTTGCACAATTTTTGCGCCATTTTTGCTGGAATTTTCAGGAAAATTATATATTTTTTTGTTTTTTGTTTAGGCTTTAACATGAAATGTATTGTTTATAAATTTTATTCTGTTTTTTACAATATTATTATTAAGTAAAAAAAAAAATATATATATATAAAATGTATTTTATTAAAGAAAACCATATTGCATGTAAAAGCCCCATTTCTATCGATTAGAACGGTACCACATATTTATCGGTAGCCCCCCGTTCCTGCCCAGGAGAACCCCCAAACTGAAACAAGTACTTTATAACATTTACAAATAAAATACAACTACCATCCACACTACGAAGGGTTAAATCGAGAAAAAAAATGACATAGAGTCCCCCCTCCCAGGGGGGATCCCATTGTTTTGGGATCTTTAAGGGTTAAAAACCCTTAAAAATCCCGCCAAAAAATCACATGGGGTCCCCCTTACCCGAAGTAACCAGCCCGGGACCAGCTATGCAGGGCTTGCAGGAACAGGGCGCAGGGACCAGCTTTTGTGGCCCCTGGCCCTGCAGGCTACAAGCCCGCATAGCCTATGGCCACGGGCTCTTCTGCCCCCCCGGGCTTTGGGGAAGCAGGTAATGGGGGTGCCGGGGTTAATGGCAAGTCTCCCGCTAGCCACAGGTGACTTGCCAGCCCCCAGCCTTGTGAACTGGTATAGGGATCTCATGGATCCCTTACCAGTTCACAAGGGGTTAAATGTAAAAAAAAAAAAACACCACACACAGAGAAAAAAATATTTTATTTATTTTTTTTTAATACTTACCTCCCATCCATCTTGCACTGTGTCCCTTCCCAATCACTGGCTTCTTCTCACCTGCTGGAAGCCTTTTATAGCTTGGTGACAGGGGCATTTTTGGGGGGATTTTTAAGGGTTAAAAACCCTTAAAAATCCCCAAAAATGACATGGGGTCCTCCTTACCCAAAGTAACCAGCCTGGGACCAGCTATGCAGGGCTTGTAGGAACAGGGCGCAGGGGCCAGCTATTGTGGCCCCTGGCCCTGCAGGCTACAAGCCCACATAGCCTGTGGTCACGGGCTCTTCTGCCTCCCCCCCTGGGCTTTGGGGAGGCAGGTAATGGGGGTGCCGGGGGTTAATGGCAAGTCACCCGCTAGCCGCAGGTGACTTGCCATCCCCCAGCCTTGTGAACTGGTAAGGGGTCTCATGGACCCCTTACCAGTTCACAAGGGATTCAATGTAATAAAAGAGACACAGACACAAAGAGAAAAAAAATGACACTTTTTTTTTTTACTTTACTCACCCCCCCGGTGAAGAGAAGAGCCGGCCGGAGGGATCAGGCGAGGAGGTGAGTGCTGTCATTGTTTTTTTTTCTTTTTTTTTACAGATTGCTGTCAGCGGTGGAAACGGGGGGGGGGGGCGTGGCCGGTTTCGGGCCCCCTCCTGAAGACGGAGGACGACGGAGGAGGGATCGGATGCCCCCGGAGGAAGAGGGGACCCCCAGCTTCACATGGATACCAGAGGTAAGTGTTTTTTTTTTCTATTTTTTAACTATCAGGGGGAAATGCCAGGCACATAGTTTCTACGTGCTTGGCACATAATGGTAGGAGAAACAACCACATAGAAACTACGTGCCTGGCATTTAAAGGGTTAAATGCAAAGTCACTGGCAAGGATATACTTACCAGCTTTGCAACAGGAGCCACATGAAAACACCAGTGGAGGCAGTGAATTCTGGTCCTGTTGGCAGTGGTTGTGGACTAACTCCTTGCACCCTTGCCACCACACACACACACACACACACACACACACACACACACACACACTGTCTATGTCTTTTTTTTTTTCTCCTCTGAGTTTGACACCTCTCACAATTTTGATGTTTGAAAAATCAAATGTGTGTGTCATCATGGGTTTTTTTTTTTTGCTAGTGAGGAGGGCAATTGGAATTTTTTTCTATAGCAGTAACAGTGCACTCTGTATTAAATGTGTATGTATTAATATATATAATTTGCTATGGGTTTTTGTTTGAGTCTGAGTGCAATTGTGGTATTTTATATTTATTTCAACAGTGATAATATACATTTGTTTTATTTATTGTATCGCATTCTTCGATATAATTATTGACTGCATATATTCTAGGTGGGGTTTTTACATTTCTCTATTTTAAATCCAGTTACATCATTATTTTTGTGTAATCTGTGCCACTGTTGCCTTTGTTCCCCCATTTCTGGCTGGCATGCTTGCATTTGTTCTGCACCAGCTTGTCCCTGTGTCTCATAGGGTAATGTGGGGGGCGGGGTCCAAAGTTGGGGTGATGCTTCTGGAGAGGCTAGGGGGCAGTTGCAGATTTTATTGATTCTGACGTGTTTTGTTCCACCTGTTCCTGCTCCTCTGGTTTGGTGGGATTTTGCCAGATGGGGGCGTGGAAACAGGCTGGATGGCCAGCTGATCCGGACAGTTTAGCCTTAGACTGCGCCCACACCCGCATGCTCTGTCCAGAGAAGTTAAGCAGATGTGTCTTGATGGTATGGCGCCACCTGAGAACAGTAACATATATATATATATATATATATACACAGTGCCTTTCAAAAGTATTCAGCCTCTTGCTTGGCATTATTCGTGTTTTGTTTCCTCACAACCTATTTATTTAAGGCACATGCCTACAACTATAAACATTTTGTAGCAAATAACAAATAGGACAAAATGTCATAAGACTTTAGTGTGCATAGCTATACACCCTCCTCTAGTTTGTAGAGCCGACTTTTGCGGCAATTACAGCTGCAGTCCACTTTGGATACGTCTCAATGAGCTTGTCATATCTTGCCTCTGGAATTTTTGCTCATTCGTCATTCTTAAAGTCTGACCACAGATTGTTTTAGCCATATGCTTTGGGTTTATACCCTGTTGGAAGGTAAACCTCTGTCCCAGACTCAAATCCCTGACAGACCATTTCCTCAAGCAGGACCTATATTTAGCTCCATCCATTTTCCTGTTGACTTGGACCAGTTTCCCAGTCCCTGCTGCTGAAAAACATGCCCACATAGCTGCCACTGCTATGTTTCACTGTGGGTATGGTGTTCTTGGGGGTGATGAAATGTGTTGGTTTCATGCCAAACATAGTGTTTTACTTTGTGGCTGAGTAGTTCAGTTTTGTTCTCATCTGACCAGAGCACCTTCCTCCATAAATTTGCGAAGTCTCCCACATAACTTTTGACAAACTCAAAACAAGTTTTCCTATTTTTGCCACTTAAAGCTTATTTCCCTGCCCTGCTTTTATGCCAGCTTTATGCCATGTGCGGCTTTTTGTGGTCTTATGGACAGATACTCCAGTCGTTGCTTGGGAACTCTGCAGTCACTTCAGGGTTACCTTTGGCCCCTGTGCTGCCTCTCTGATTGATGCCCTTCTTGGCTGGTCTGAGAGTTTTGGCTTGGCAGGTTTATTGTGGCACCAAGTTCTTTCCATTTGATGATAATGGATTTGATTGTGCTAATTTACAGATTTTTTTTATATGAGCCAACCCTCTCAACAACTTTGACTTGCAGAGCTCATTGGTCTTCATTGTGTTGTTTGATTACAGGTATTCCTTGCTTTACACTGATCGTTCATTTGACATTTAGTTTTCACACAGGTGGACTTAATTTCTCTAAGCATGTGACTTCTGAAGGTACAGTAATTGGTTGCATCAAAACTTTTTAGGGGACTTATTACAGGGGGTGAATACATATCCACGTGCCAATTTTCAGTTTTTTATTGGCCAAAATGTTTTACTTATATATATTTTTCTAAAATCACTTCACCAAATTAGACTATTATATTCATATACACATAATTCAGATAAAATAAAAAACATTTAAATACAGGTTGTAAAGTAACAAAATAGGAGGAAAAATCCTAGAAGGGTGAATACTTCTGTAAGCCACTGTATATTCATTTGTTGTTCATCTCTGATTAAGGACTGTTTGTCAGAAACCCATTAGGGGAGACTTTATTCATGCTCATGACTTCTCTTTAAGCATTGTTCCATTGCATTTTTGAACATACTTTATAGCCTACAATACTTTTTGTTTTTATATTATGTTTAATAAAATGTGAAAAATGAATTTTAAATAGGAAGTGTGAGCAATATGACAAAAATATTATATCCCATCTCTGATATGCCCATGTTTTCTGACACGAAAAGGCCTTAGTTAAATGCACTCTGATTTCCTATATGGCCTCCCAGCTGTAAACAGCCTCAACTCAGGAAAGACCTTATTTGTAATGCATAGCATACCCACACCAGGAGGACTTGGCTTCAAAGACCCACCAGCTGATAAGGGTCTCAATTAAGTATGCAAGGAGAAAGCAGAGCCGTGTGCACCACCCCCCCGAGTCCAACGGAGCATGCACAGGGCCACAACGATACTACACTATACCTTCAACTGGACACGTGCCCGCGCCAGGCATTTGTGAATGGCCAGTACGGACACACACCCTGTTAGAGGCTAGCTGGGATGCGGCCACCAGTACGCTCGGTTGCTTTTGGGTAGACCCAGCTCTTAGCCTATTCTTAGTCTAAATGGCCGCGCTCAGGCGAGCATGCTGATTGGATGAGAGCCCATGCATGCACCATAGGACCAGAGAAAGGTGAGTTTTATTGGGCGACCTAGGGGGGTTTCACATAATGAGGCAGCTAGGAAAACCCCCGCTAAGCTTGTGGTTTATTCTCTCATGATAGCAATAAAATCCAAGTGTGACAGGTTTAGTGTATCAGGGGTGACAGAACCTGCCACCGCCGTTTTCCTCTTCCTTCCATTAAAATAAATAAAAACAAGCCTGGGAGGATATATCTTGATGCTGGTTGTATAAGGGACCTCTCCTTTCGCCATCCAGCATATTCATACGGGTTGTTTTTATAATTGGGCCTTTTTTCCCAATAGTGCTTCTTTTTAAAAATTTTGATAAAGCCTAAAGACAATTGAAAAAACAGTGTTTTTATCTGTAAAAAAACAGTTTAGACTATAAATACATTCATACAAACAAACTTTACAATGTTCCAGATCTGGTCTGTAGAGCTGTTGCCTTCAGCAGGGGAAACAAGCTGCACTGCTCCCAGACCTATAATTTAGACAGCCCCATGGGACAGGTTACTTCCTGAGAGGTGCCTGGTATGTTGAACACGGACAGGAGACAGTTCAGTACCAGGCAGCTGAGCCAGTAGTAAGCACACCTTTGTTATATGTGCGGGGGGGGGGGGGGGGCGCTTCTTGAACTCTGCTAATTTTGGGGGGCCTGGGGGGATAGGTTCTTTTACACTCTGCATACTCTAGTCTAGCATGAAGCTCTGTACCAAATGGCATTACTTACCAATTCTAAAGTTCCCTTGCTAACAGCCACAGATTTGGGATCCACTTACACTATGGATAGTCTGCAAGGATTAGCTCTATGCCTATTGAGTATTATGGCGGGTGGTGCTGGCTACTTTGGGGGGGGGGGTTTCATCTTAAGTGCTATTTTGCCTAGAAACTGCCCTGATGTGAATATACTGGGGGGCCTAATTTGCAAGTGAACATACATTTACAAGGGTCATATTCGGTGAGAGGGGCTTTAGGTTTTAGAAATGTCTGCTAAGTATTTGTTATTTAAAACTAAAATGCTTAATGAATAACAAAAACATGTTATTACAAAAATTCTTGCAAATAAACCGGCAAATAAGCCAAGGCAAAGCAATTATATGATTTTCCAGCAATATTGTTAGAGTAAACAAACTTATTAAACTAATTATTTTACTATTTAACCTTACTTAACTGTCTGCTCATATATTGTTCAAATGTCTAAACCTAATGAGGGGCATCATTTTAAGCATTAAAGCAAGTAAGCATTAAAGTAGAGCAGCACAATTTCCTTTTAATAAGCAACCAGGCTGCAATAAAACATAAATAGCTAAATATTTCATTATTTGAAAGTCCTGTCCAAAACCCCAAATAATTTTACCTAAATTACAGACTTGTTAAATACATACCAACAACAGCTTATTTTTCTATGTGTGTTTATATTGTACTCGTCATCATTTATGGGTAATCTTGAGCTGGTGATGCTGAGCGACATTTTTGAGGGTTTTTTTTTACATATATGACCATATATGCTTGTGCACACATGGGATTTGTTCCGGGAGGGCTTCTCTAACAATGGAGCAATTGGAAGGTTAGGTATCTTGCTCAAGAGCACTTCAGTCACGCCCCAGCCAGGAATCAAATCTGCCAACCTATGGTCACGAGGCTGCTTCCTTGACAACTAGGCCATGACTGCTCCTTAATATTTGTATTATACACAAATGTATGAATGTGAAAATATAAAGCTTTTGGCACCTTATAGTTATCAGCAATTAGGCTGACAAGAAAATATATTAAAGTGATTGGCAAGTCAAAAAATAAATCTAAGTAGCTTACCTTACATGGAATCAATCCAGCACTCTCCTTCTTGCTATGTTGGTCTACTTAGTGAGTAAATCACTTCTTTATTCAGCTTTAAGTCTCCACACCTCTCACCTGGTCCTTCAATCAACCTTCAGTGGAACGAGAATGGAAACACCCCCCATTCAATCTCCAGACATCCCTATTGGCTGCCTCTTTCTGCAGCTATGAAATCTCACCCTCCTCTCTGGTCACACTATGTGCTGACAGACTGGAAACACTCTTCTGCATCTGCAGCATCTCTCATCCCCTTTTTCTGATCACATTATGTGCTGGCAGTAATAACCTAGAGACAAAACAATGCACTTATTTATGTACTATGATATATGTTAAGCACACAGTGTGCTTACATCACGTCGCTGTTGCCACACCCACTTTCTATGATTGTTGTCCCATTGTCTCCACACCGCTTGCCTTTAGTATAGCTTTACTGAAGGACAGTGCAGACAATGAAGCAAAATATGCATATGCATTTTACACATATAATATGTAAAGTGCTTATATGACCGATGTATCTGTATGCATACAAAGGCATTTGTGTTCTGCTTTATACCCATCTGTGAAAATGGGAAATGCACATAGTAACCACACCAGTGAACACACAAGAGGCAAAACATGAGTGCACAAGTGCAAACATGTACCCATGGTGGGCTTGCCTAGCAATCCCAACCCGGGGCTTAGATGCATTGCTCAAGAGGCTTATTGAGATAATAGTTCTGGGGAAATCAATGCACAGACTAATTATTTATGTTTGGGGCTTGGAGATTAGGTAATGATTAGCGATGGAAATTCCCAAGCTATTGATTTCCTTAAAAGAGCACTATCACAAAGTTGTTTAATATTAAAAATCCATATAAAAGTCAGCTAATGAGAGGAGAGGTCATTTATGCACCTGAACTGAATAGAACTCCCAACAAGCTAATGGTTTTCTTTTTCTGGTAGGAATAAAATCCAGGGGTGGTAGGTTTAGTGTATCAGGGGTGACAGTACATGTCACCCCTGTTTTTCTCTTACTTACATTAAACTAAAAAAAACAAGCCTGGCTGGATATTTCTTGAGGCCAAGTGTATACGTGACCTCTCCACTCACTACCCAGCATATTTATATGGATTTATTCTTGGTGTGCCACACACCCCGCTTCACTTCTAAATATTCTTCACTTAATGGGTTAACTCGCCGCCAGGTGACGTAGTGCAGAGAGGAAGTCTTGTAACGAGCCCCCTTCCGGCCTATATATACCTGGTACCTCCCTTCAATCACCAGTATTTTTCTCTCTGCTTGACGACAAGTCAGAAGATGGAAGTCTCCTGCTTACAGGTAGGCCGGGGTTTTTACCCCGGCACCCCCCTTTTGGTCTATTTCTGCCCGGTTTGAGTGTTTATACCTTGATGGTGGAATGGAAGCCTCCCAGCCTAGGCTGCTCACTGGGCAAATGGTAGATGGCACTTTAAGTGCCTAGGAGCTTATCTCCTACCGCTCGACCTCATGCGTGGGGCAATGCGGCTATCCGGCATGGTGATCCAGAAATGGGATGCCCCTGTCCCGAGGGTCCCCGTAGCCCCTTTTTCTCTCCTGTTACGGTCCCTTCTCCCTTCACTATGGGGGGGGGGGGGGTTTGAGGGTGTGCTTTTAGTATGTGTGTTTTCACTAGTATAACTTTATTTCAACATGTGTGTTTTCATGTTATGCATTAAGTTTATTTCAGCATGTGTGCACTTTTTTGTTTCACTTGGTTTAGGTCTGCTTGAATGACAGACCGCGCTGGGAGGTGGCTGGCCGCTTTATTTAGGCAGACTGTTGCTTAAGCGGCCCCCTCCCGCCTCCCCCTTCCCCCCTTCCCCCGCTGGCACTGTGTGAAGTTTACTTTTTGCATAGGCTGCGCTATGCGGTCTTGTGTCCTTCCTCCCCCCTCCACTGCCTGGGCGCACGTGTAGTGGCCCATCTGGTGTAATCCCCAGCTGAACTGGCTGCACTGATCAGCGTAGGGGGCAGGTCCCGGTGACGCGGCAACGGGGGCGTGGCGCCGGCGGCGGCGTCATGCGGCGTCATGCGGCGGCCCCAGTTTTACTTTCCTTCAAAGGGGGAAGTCACGTGGGCGCGCGGCCGCACTTGGTCTCCGGTGCTGCGGCTGCTGGCTGCTGTTTCGCTCTCCGGCTGCTGCTCTCGCTTGGCCAGGTAAGCGCCCCCACTTGGTGGGGCCGTTAAGTGGGAATTTCATATCCTCTTGTATTGAATATGGGGGGAGTCATTTTTTATTAGGGGGCATGGTTTTGCTCATTTTTTAAAGGCACTTTGGTGCCATGTTTATATATTGTTGCACACATATGAGGATCTGATTGTGATTTCTCTTGCTTACAGATCCAGGGATCCCTGTTTATGGTGGCCCTCCGGCTCTATGTTGCCTGGCTATTAATTGGGATATATTATAAATGCTTGTATATATAATCTATATATATATATATATATATATATATGTAGTTTATTAAAGGGGACCTTAACTTAATTTAAAAAAAAAAAAAAAAAAAATCCTCCCTTCCGGGACATTTACAAATAAAGGGGCATCCCGGGTTGGCTTATGCCTTAAAAGACCCAAGTATTGCGAATATCATAAATCACCATATGGAGGCTTCCGTAATTGCCGGAAACGGTTCGTCTGAGCCATTCGGGGGGTGTGTAAGTTGTGGGGCTCTACTCCCAGCTGATGATGTCTTTATCTGCATCCCTTATGCAAAGCAGACTATTGCGCGCCAGTCCGTTGCTTCGGCTGCGGGCCCATCGCATCCTTTATCATCTCCTTCCTCTCCCTCCCTGTTCCGGACCCCGCATGGCACTGCCAAAAGTGGGGATTCGCATTCCAAGGTGGCGGCACAGCCCAGCCCCCGGAAAGTAGTGCCCGTTAAAGCAGCGTTAAAGGCCGCTGCAAAACGGAGGCACCTGACTCCGGTACCTTCGGCTCCACAGGACGAGTTATGTGAGCCTGTGGAATGGTCCGATGGGTCCTCGGACGAGGATGAGTTCCCGTTGGAGTCAGATGAGCCTACAGATCAGCTTGAGGCTGATGTGATTGGCGATTGGTCGGAGGGGGTTGTCTTTGACACCCCCTCCATTCTGGCTCAAATGTTTAAAATTTTGAATTTAGATCCACCTGAGGCGGCCACCCTGCCAAAGGGTCAGTTGTTTAAGGAGCCTCAGCCGCGTTGGGTTTTTCCCAGACAACACCACTTTGAGAGGATGGTTCTTAAGAAATGGGAACATCCCACGCAGTTATCTGGAATTCCTTCCAGTTGGGAAAAGCGTTATCCTTTTCCGCCAGAGTTGGTAAAGCTTTGGTCTGTCCCTCCTGACGTCGATACCCCTGTGCTAGGGCTCTCCAGCACGGCTATGGTACAGTCTGCTGAGACCACTGTCCCTAAAGATGGGGAAGATCGTCGGATTGACCAATACTCGCGACATGGCTTTATTTACTCCGGGTCAGCGTTGCGCCCGGTAGGTGCTTCAGCCCTTCTGCTATTGGCGATTAAGTCTTTAATTCAGGGGCTGTATGAGGATCTCAATCCCGCTTGTAAACAGTTTACTGCGCTTAAGCAGTGTGAATCTTTCGTGTCCTATGTCCTATCCGCTCAGGACGATGCACTGGCTATGAGTAGCAAGGCAGCGGCTATGCTGGTGGCTATTCACAGGTCAGTATGGCTGCGTCAGTGGTCAGCGGACGCGGCTTCTAAAAGGGTGCTCACAGCTCTCCCCTTTTTGGGGTTCCGTCTGTTTGGGGAGAAAATTGATTCAGTCGCAAAGGGTGGTAAGATGCCACAACGCAAGAGGCCTCGTGTCCCCTTTAGGGGGGCAGGTTCCGGTAGGCCTTCCTTTCGAGGATTCAGAGCGGGCAGGGGTGCTTCCTTTCCCGCTACCAGAGGTGCAGGTTGGACTCGGGGGAGGGGCCGTGGCCGGTCCGCTCAGTCCTGGGGCACCAAGCCCAAACCCGCTGATAAGCCCACTCAACAATGAGGGGCTGCCGTCACCCGTGCGGGTGGGGGGACTATTGCGACACTTCTCCCAGGTTTGGAACCAAGTGGTTCCAGGCAGATGGATCCAGGAGGTAGTGTCGGCCGGTTGCGACCCGGAATTCGGGTCTCACCCTCCTTCACGGTTCGTTCGGTCTCGGGTGCCCATCGATCCTTTGGCCACGCAGGGGCTCCTGCCGTCGGTAAGGAATCTGTTAGAGATGGCGGTCATCCGGCCGGTGCCGCGCTTAGAGATGGGCCTCGTTTTCTGCTCCAATCTTTTCGCAGTCCCCGAGAGAGATGGGTCGGTTCGTCCCGGCCTGGACTCTCATCAACACAGAGTGTTTCTTCCTTTTGCCCAAGTTCACACGAGAACGCTTCAGCTTTTTCTGTTAGCGTCTTGGGACCAGCAGCCTCGGTCGCTGGATCAGTCCTTCCAGTAGTCCTCCCGGGTTCGGCAGTCCCTCCTGTGGTGGTTGGTCTCGACCAATCTTGTGTAGGGCAGGTCCTTCCTGACCCTCCTTTGGGAAATTGTCACCACGGACGCCAGTCTGTCGGGATGGGGCGGATTCTGGAAGGAGCTGCAGTTTCAGGGGCAGTGGGGACCTCAAAGGCCCCACTTACCCATCAATATTCTGAAACTGAGAACCATCCGTCAGGTGCGTGCTCTACTGACACAGCTCGTTCTGGGCCTTCCGGTCCAGATACGTTCAGACAATCAAACAGCGGTTGCTTATATCGGTCTTCAGGGAAGGACTCGCAGTCTGAGTGCTCTCAGAGCAGTGTTCCTGATCCGAACCGGGGGGCGGTGTCCCATGTTCCTTGTCTCTCGGCGGTTTACATTCCAGAGGTGAAGAACCAGGTAGCGGACCGGTTGAGCAGGGGCTCTCCCCGTCTGGGGGAATAGGCTCTCCATCCTCAGGTGTTTCGCTCACTGTGTCTCAGGTGGGGGACCCCGGAGGTGGGCCTGTTTGCCTCTCGTCACAATCACAGGCTCCCGAACTTCGTGTCGCTCTCCCAGGTTCCTCTGGCTCTGACAGTGGACGCCATGTCCCTGAGCTGGGGAGTTCTGGGATTTCTATACCTGTTTCCTCCGATGCCCATGCTGGGCAGGGTGCTTCAGAAGTTGGCTTTGGAATAGGTGTCGTTCTCGTGGCCCCAAGGTGGCCAAGGCGAGTGAGGTTCGCAGACATCGTTCGGCTGGCAGTGGACCAGTTCGTTCTGCTTCTTCGGCCCGATCTGCTCACTCAGGGTCAATTGTGTTGCCCCAATTTACCAGCGCTGGGTTTGATGGCCTGGCTGCTGAAACCTCCATCCTGAAGGAGGAGGGTCTTTCTGATTCAGTCATTAAGACTCTGATCAGTGCCCGGAAGAGGTCTTCTTCCATCACCTACTATAGGACTTGGAAAGCCTATATCGCTTGGTGTGAGATAAGATCTTTTCCTTGTAGGGTCTTTTCGGTCTCCAGGATTCTGGAGTTTTTACAATCAGGGCTGGACTCTGGTCTCCAGCTAAGTACATTGAAAGGGCAGGTCTCTGCCTTATCTATCTTTTTTCAGAAGCGTGTTGCGCTTAAGTCTTTAGTTAAAACTTTTTTCCAGGGGGTTACGCATGTGCGGCCTCCCAGGAAACCATTACTCCCTGTTTGGGATTTGAATTTGGTTCTTTCTGCTCTTCAGGCTCCTCCTTTTGAGCCTTTGCAAGATATTGCTTTGTCTACCCTGACTCAGAAGATTGTCTTCTTGGTAGCGATCACTTCGGTCCGGCGTGTCTCGGAGTTGGCGGCCTTGTCTATCCAGGCGCCTTACTTTGAGAGGCATCAGGATAAAGTGGTCTTTCGGTTCAAGCCAGACTTTCTTCCTAAGGTTGTTTCTGCTTTTCATTTGAACCAAGATATTGTTCTCCCCTCCTTGTGTCCTAATCCTAAGAATGACAAAGAGAGGGTTTTGCATTGTTTGGATGTAGTACGCTGTGTTAAGTACTACTTGATTATCACGTCTCCTTTTCGTAGGACGGAATCCTTTTTTGTTGTGCCCCATGGGCCTGCCATTAGCAAGTGGATATGTCAGGCCGTTACTGCGGCCTATTCTGCTAAGGGAAGAGTTCCCCCTTTTCGTATTACTGCTCATTCCACTCGCGCCGTTGGGGCGTCTTGGGCTTTTCAGCACCAAGCTTCTGTTGAACAAGTTTGTAAGGCCGCCACTTGGTCTTCTGTTCACACTTTTTCTAAGTTTTACAAAGTTGATGTGCGAGCCTCAGCGGATGCTGTTTTTGGCAGACTGCAGTCATTTAAGTTATGCTTCACCTGGCCTTGAGATGCCCATCCCTTGTGGACACTGCTTTTGGATGTCCCATTAAGTGAAGAATATTTAGAAGTGAAGCGGGGTGTGTGGCACACCAAGAATAATACCATTTTGTGAGTACTCACCTGAAAAATGGATATTGTTGGTGTGCCACACACCCTGCTTCACTCCCACCCTTTTCGGTATTTCCGAAGCTTCTATATGGTGAAGCCCTTTTTTATTTATATCAAAATTGATTTTGAGGTTACCGGTGGAATACTGGTACCTTGTCTTTCTGCTTTTTTAATATACTGGTGATTGAAGGGAGGTACCAGGTATATATAGGCCGGAAGGGGGCTCGTTACAAGACTTCCTCTCTGCACTACGTCACCTGGCGGCGAGTTAACCCATTAAGTGAAGAATATTTAGAAGTGAAGCGGGGTGTGTGGCACACCAACAATATCCATTTTTCAGGTGAGTACTCACAAAATGGTATTTTATCTTCAGGCCTTTTTTTCGCGATAGTGCTCTTTTAAAAATCACAGCAGACAGCCTTTTTCAGGCCACTATAAAATCACAATTGACTATGTGAAAATGCCTATCGACAACTACATACTTGTGATTGTGATATGTGATCGACCTGCCAACAAAATGCAATGCTGCAGTTGGGTTTTGGGGGGGGGGGGGGGGGTCAGTGCACACTCTGCTTATTAAGGGGCAGTCAGGGGTGGTTCCCAGGTTTCCTGTCATGGCAGACCACAATGACTTGCTACTTTGTCTGATGAAAAAAGACATGATATGTAGAATAGAGCAGTGGGTAACTTTGTAAGACTTTGAAGACAGCAGACATGCTCTGTACTTCCTTTAATCCACCCACTGAATCTCTGCCCTAGAAGATGGATGAACTATTAATGCATTCTGAGCTGAACACTGAAGTAACCAACTTGGCTCCCAAAAAAGATGTGAAGAACCCCATTATAAACAGCGGTCTAAAACTACTGGTCTAATACATATGTGGGATTGTGCTCCTATTAAACCTAACCTTAAAAGAATGTGGTTTCATGTAACATTAATAAGGAAGTCCAGTCACTGGGTAACCACCACCCTGCCACCTCTCCTGGCGCTGATTCAGGGCAGTTGGGGATAAAATAAAAGAAACATTGAACGCCGGATCTTGGATTTGCAGCACAGAGTGTCCTCCCTCTGACCTATAGGTGGCCATGTCCACCCACTGACTTGTGTGGGCGAATGGGCATGCGCACAAAGCAGGGCAAGCAGCTCTGTGCATGACTTGTGTGGCAGCCACAGGATGGCCAGCAACTTTGCTGGATCCCGGGCAATGTAAGAAGTTTTTATTGTTGTAACCCCCTGCCCTCCCATGGTGCTCAGGGAAGGTGGTGAGAAGGGGTTACACGGTGACCGGACTTCCACTTTAAGGCTATGTTGACACCTGCTGGAATGGTTTTGCTTTATGTTAGAGGCTTGTGGTAGGATGAATACATTTGCCATTTTTTGCATTACTTTTTTTGTGTCTGCATTCTCGTTTGTTAAAAAAAACATAAGATTTCCCTCCTCTCCAAGGCTGCCAGTTGGGGCAGCAAGCATGGGGGCCAGTGTCTCTTTGGCTCAGAGGCCTCTGGCCATGACGGAACACCGTTCCCTTTCATTTTTAGCATTAGTGCTCCACCAGGGGTGAACAGCAGGTCCTTCTGTACCCATTGGGAATATGGTAATGGGACGGGGGTATTGCCAAGTTACCAGCCACCATGTCAACAGGTAACTTGCTGCTCCTGTCCAACCTTCCATTCCGAACCCAACGGCCCATGCTTTTTTGCTCATATTATAAGCTACTGTAGGCTGGCTTCTGACCAATGGACCGGGCCTATCTTAAACTAGAGCTGGTGGCAATTATTATAGCTGGCTGGACTCCGTTCATTTGTGGCAGTGAAGGGATGCCACAGTCAGTTAGGGTCATTACACCAGTATTAAGGAAAACGTATCGCATTCTCATGGGAACATTGAAATCAGTCAAGCTCCAGTGATACGGCTTTTCTCAAATGATTCAACCCTGCTTAGAAGAGTACTATAGCATCTGACACAAAAGGATTGGAACAGAAGCATAAGACTTATTTAGTGCCAGTCACCACCATGCTACAAGTGAATGGAGGAGTTGGAGGAAAATCTGATCAGCCCAAGCAGAGAATTAAAACTATCACCTGAGGACGCTTATGCATATTGAAAGCAGTAAGCTGGCAACCTAATAAGATGTTGCCTAAAAGTCTCAGCTATGCCAGGGATGGCAGCAGGATCCCCAGATAATACCAATTAGAGAGAGCTGATATGTCTAAGGAGAATTGTAGCCCTGTAATGGGGACTGAAGCTGTTTGAATGGCTGGCTGCCAAAACTATGAACATATGCAAAGTACACTAGATAATATCATCCTGTCTCAGCAAATTTAGCCATAAGCAAACAATTAAATTACACGCCAGCTACAGTTAGCTTCAGATGATTTCTCTTCCTCTGTAAGTCTATTATATCTCCGGATAACATGTCAGCCGTAATATAGGAAAAGCAAAACGATCTTGATATATTTTCAGTGTTATATGGATATAACACCCTGTGCACTTGATACACAATGGGGTTGATTCAAAGCCTGGTGAGAAAACTCACTTCTTTTCAATGAGAGAAAATTATCTTTCACTTTCATTGTGTAACATGGGGCTGATTCAGGTGAAAGGTGAAAATTTACACATGTAGACAAAGAAAATTTATGGCACTTTTCTCTCCTAAAAGAAGTTTCTCACCAGAGAAAAAAGTGTTCACAAGTGTGCTGGAGTTGTTGTCAAATATCTGCCTGATATCTGTTGGGAATTTCCAGGAACTTGTTTGTCTGCTAGAATGCAGTGACCATGGGGGCTGTTGTGAGCTTTACGTTTTAATACCCCCACATAAAGTTGCAACATCTGCCTGTACCCACTAGGACCTGCAACTGAATTATGAACTTTCTGGCAGGACACAAGATGTTAAACTTGTACCTTGTTCCTGTCCAGTAACCAAGAGACCAGACCAACAGGGCAAGGGTGTCCTGTCACATTTTCACTAAAAATGTTGAATCTGCTGATGACCCTACCATGACACAACTTATAAACAGGAACATCAGCAAACTAGGTCACTGTTGTTGCAACAACTGGTTCTAAATGGTAGGGATCCTAATGGATAGAAAAGGCCCACAGGGACACCTTGTATTACACATAGATAGTGTAGAGATTATGAGAGCCCAGAAGATGATATTTCCAGTGATTTCCACCATCAGGATCTTAAACTGGAACACCCAAAAAAAACCTAAGTGGCGACAGCCATGTGACCATGCCGGCCAATCGCTCTGAATTTCTGTCGGGGACTGAATAGAAATCTAAGGGACTTACCTGTTTCTTCTGCAGGGCACGCCCGGCGCTCCGATATGACGGGGAGCACAGGGCGCCGCTCCGGCCGCCTCCCTCGCTCCTCTGTAGCTGTGTGGGCACGTGCTCAGGCGAGCACCCCGCAGTCAAGCAGGTTTGCTGCCAGGAGGTGCTGCACTGAGCTGCTAGTGGCTGAAGGCGCAGCGTCCTCTTCACCTGTCTTGAATCAGGGGCTGGTCAGCCCTGCTGCCCGGACTGACCAGCCCCTGGAAGTTGGCACCAATCACCAATTACACTTTAGTATTTCACCAATCAGCACACACACATCCCCCCAGGGTGGCCATTGGTCAGTTCCCCAATAAATATGGAGTCAGCCAGGTACTCAGTGCCCATGATAGTCTCTTGTGATTAGGTTGTGATTTTACTAGTTATTATCTGTTTCCGACCCGGCTTGATCAACCATCCCCGTCCGCTGCCTGTACCGACCTTTGCTTTGTCTGACCTCGAACCTGCCTGCCCATTTGGATACCCCGCTATCTCTGACCTTCCGGCTTGACCCTTTGGCTACCCCTGACTATGCACCTGTTTCATCCCTGTACTTTGATGCACCATCCGGATTGTCTTCCCATGTATGACCTCAGCTTTGGGATACCCATGCATGAGGTTCATCGACCTTCACCGTAAGCAGACATCCTTTGTGCCTATTAAGACCTGGGGGCAGCTGTGTCCGGCGAGGCATTCCTAGCGTCCCGGCAAATTGGGCCTTGCCCAAAGGCAGAAGCGGCGGTGGAGATTGGGGTTGTCTGCTTACAGAAGGCTGGTGTCCCACTGGGAATCACAAGAAAACTAAGCTCTCTTCCATTCTGCGCCTTTAAACCGCTGATGTTGAAAATGACAGAATAGAATTTTCAGATGGGGAGTGTGTGGCCCAGATAAAAATATGTGTACATAGACCCCCACTAAACATCTCTGTCTAATAAGCAGCTAAATCGCATGTAATAAATGGGATCAGCTATGAAGTTAACAAGCAGAAGCTGCTGGAAATTACCTCACATAGAGAGACCCCAAAGAAGCCTGGAAAAAGATGTGATATAGATAACTGACACTGGTCACCTGGTTCGGTGATTAGGAATGAGAAGTCAGAAATGACAGGTGGAAAGAGGGCCAGGAGCACAAGTGGAGGTCAACACACAGCCAGTAATCAAGCCAGGACATCTCTGTAGGAGAATAACAGTTTAAACCTAGAAAGAATGGAACAGTGACACTGGAACAGTGACTCTGGAACCAAGGGTCTGTCAGCCTCAGCCCCTAGTGCAGTGCTTGTATGCAAGGACTGTCTTTAACTATGATGATATGCTTTTGATTGTTGTTGTTCTGTGAATGAAAAAGACTGCTGCTTAACAGTGTGGTTCCTCTCAGGAATAATACAAAGTGTACAAATACAGCTGATACCACACAGTTCCCTCAAAATCTCACAGAATCGGTGCCACCCCATGCTGCTCACTCTTGACAGTGGTGTGAGAGCAACATATTCTATGTATTTGATCAAAGAGAAACAAACACAATATACAAAATGTAAAATTACAAAAAAAAAAATCTAAACAGAGCACAATGCAAATAAGTAAAAAATAATAATAAAAAAGAAAAGTCAATATATGCAAAAAAGTGTACCTGAAGTGTAAAAATAAATATGTGTAATAATGCGGCTAAGTGTAATTAAAAAATCTGAAAACAGCAGATACATGGAAGTGTGGATGAAAGATTTTTGGTGTGTTGGAGGCCACTGGCCTTCCCCCTGGAGCATCCCAAATTGGGATGCCCTGCTGTGTGACCCCCCAACATCACAGTAAGATTCACCTCCTTCATGGCTCCTCTGCCAGTGTAAAAATTGGTGGCTGCAACCTCATCATTTTTGCTGCTTTGTGCATGCTCCCGATGCTTTTGCTCCCTATTAAATGTGCACAGAAAATGGCTCTGATTGGACCAGAGCCTTCACATGTGCCATAGGACATGGGCAAGGTAAGTTTGCATGGGCGATCTGAGGGGGTTCACACAGCAGGTCCTCCCTAATCGGCATACCCTGTGGGCAAGAGACAAACCCCAGGATAGTTAAAATTCTGAGTTTTGTTCCGCTTTAAGATGTCTAACATATTAACAACAAGGAAGCATCTGGTGTCAGCAGATAATTGGGTTGGATTTGGAAATTCCTTCTAGTCTGAAAGAAAAGGGAATTACAACATGTGGCCCCATCTGGATTAGGAGAACCCATTATCCTCTGGAAAGTTTAAAAAAAAGAAAGCAACCTGGGTTAAGACCTATATATGCCCAACATCCATCAGGCAACTAAGATCCTAACCCAAGTTGCTTATGACATTAGTCATCAAAACAGATGAACCTGGATTCAGTCACAAGCGGGTACATTGCTGTTTTCAAGAAAGAATCTAACTACAAAAATCTGACCTAAGCAGTTTTTTGTTTAAGATTTTCCCAAACAGCAGCATCCGGCCATTGGCCCACCTCAGATCAGGATGCATAAAGAGGCCACTCCTGCATCCACTGGCTCCTGTGACCTCCTCATCATCTAATGAGGTTCCAGAGACATGATCATGCTGGCAATGACCCACCACGGGCCCCCAAATAGCAGAAGATAAGTAAATGTATAGCCATGTGAAATTTATGTGGTTGGCATCTAATGGCTGCCGATGTGGCCTTGTAAATTCTCGTGGTTGGCAGTTAAAGAGGATGAGTTAGGGTCTGATCATAGGCATGAGTGAATAAAACCATTCACTTGAGGATGCTAATAGACATTAAAAACAGTAAGCGGTAACTTTATCAGATGTTTTTACTATATCAGGAGTGGCAGCAAAGTCCTAAAATAATACCAATTAGAGAGACCTTAGATGTCTAAAGAGCATTGTGGCCCTGGAATAGGAATCAAAGCTGTTTGGCTGGCTGCCAAAACAATAAATATATGCAAAGTATATTCAATACTGTTCTTCTGTCCCTAACTGAAGTTAACATGAGATAATTGATCATCCTCTGTAAATCTCTTAAAACTCTGGACAACCTGTCAAGTGTAATACATAAAAAGCAAAGTAATCTGGATAAATGATCATCTTTCGAATGTTTTTTGTATAATACTCTTCCATATACTGGATACGCAAATAATTCCCTAAGAGATAAGTGCTTAAAAGTGTGGTGGAATTATTGATGTCTATTCATTCATATAGTTACATAGTTAATACGAATGAAAAAAGACATAGGTCCATCAAGTACAACCAAGGGTGTTGGGGTAGGGGAAGTTATTTTTTATTGTATTTTTATTTAGTTTTACTGATACCAGCTAATAGTAACTGTTAATGTTATTTTCTTCTAAATAAACATTTAATCCTTTTTGGAAGCTGTCAGTGGTTAATGCTGTAGCAAGCTTCTGTGGGAGGCTATTCCACAGATGTATAGTTCTAATGGTAAAAAAAACATAGTTGCCTTTGGAGACTGAATTTATTTTTTCCAGACGAAGGCAGTGCCCCCTTGTCTTTAGAGAGGATTTACCTGAAATAGTGTCTCCCCATATTTTTTGTATTGGCCATTTATATATTTATATAAGTAAATCATGTCCACCATCAGTCGTCCCCTCTCAAGACTAAACAGATTTAATTCTCATAATCTTTCCTCATAAGTAAGATCCTTCATTCCTCTTATTAGTTTGGTGACTCTCCTCTGCACCCCTTCCATAATCGGAGCATCCTTTCTATGAATGGGAGACCAGAACTGGATGGTATATTCCAGGTGAGGGTGCACCAGTGCCTTGTAAAGCGGTAAAATTACATCCCTATCTGTGATTCCATGCCTCTTTTAATGCATGATAACATCTTGGTGGCATTGGAAGCAGCTGCTTGACATTACATGCTGTTATTTAGCCTATGATCTATCAGTACCCCCAGATCCTTCTCAACAGGTTTTTATCCCAGTTTTACTCCCCCAAGGACATATGTGGCCTTCAGGTTATTAGACCCCAAGTGCATGACACTCCCCAATGTTATGCTTGAAAAAAAAAGAATTCCATGCCTTCCATGTGGAATAAATTTGTTTCTAGGTCCCATCAACCTCGAAACAAGGATTATGCTGAAATTGTATAAAAATGTGTTGAAATATTTTCAAGATAAAGAACGCTCTTCTAGAACAGTAAGTATTTACGTGGCAGATACAGTCCAAGAACAACAAACTATACCTACAAAATTATCATTAATATTGGCAGTGAAAGATTTGCTTGCAGTGTTAGGGGCGTTTGGATTAAACCACATGGGTGAATCAGCATCTGACAAAGAATAAACTGTTACATCCTGCTCTGTGCTACATACAGTATGTTGACATGTTTGAACACCTGTAATTGTATTAAATTATACAGTATGCAGCGCTGATGAATTTTACAATTACTGTAATTTTAATGCAGAAATTATTTTGAATTCAAAGCAAATCAAAACCCCTATTTTGCCTCTTCGCTTACCGAGTGGCCCGAGTGGTGATGTGCCCGGCTCGGCGGTGGCCCAGTTTACATAGAAAAAAAAGGTTTTCCACCACCAAAGTCACATACACCAGCATTGGCCAGTGGCATGATGCCTGTATCCAGGACATGTTGGATCCGGACTAATTCAGCTTCAGCCTGAATCCAAAGCCCATCTGTAGTCAATATGCCTGTTTTTTGGGTGGTTCTACTCTAAACAATGAGAGCCCCACATTTCTAGGGCATACACATACTTGAAGCTGTGCAGGGACTACAGGAAATTTTACAGCATTTTACAGTCATGATATTAAAATAATTTACATTGTTTAAAAGCATGTTTTTATTGTTGTTTTCTTTATAAACCCTAATGAAAAAATGGTCTCACTGTAAAAGAATGTGTTGTGACTTAAACAAGAAATCTTAGATAAAAAATGATGGTTCTCAGATCTTAGTAGTACACTGCTACCTCAATATAATGCTGGGGTTTGCTACGAATAAAAGGGGACCGTGTTATAGCTGCATCATATTGCATCATAGAGAGATGATAAATTGATTGAATGTCTAAATGTTGGGGTCTGGGGCTGGACTGTGTTATTTCAGAATCCACCTTATATCGTACCACGCTATATTGGAGTAGCAGTGTAGTAGTAGTAAATGTGGGATTCCTTCACTGTGGGAGTGCACAGGGGAGGAAATAATTTCATGAATACAACATTGCACACAGGGGAGTAAATAATTTCATACAACATTGTCAGCTGTTATGCCAGCCGACCTCAATCAGGCCTTAGAGTCCAAAATACTTCCGATTCAAATTTTTCTTTTCCTTTCAATAAAATATGTTTGGGCGCTGTCCATTTATTCACTCGGGGTGTATAAGTTCACTCTTGTCATTTTTATGCACATTTAGATATTAGACATTTTTGTTGTAACAATAAAACTTTTTTAAGAAGCAAGCCCCAGGCATAGTGAACTGTTTGGGAGGAGGAGGCTTGGGACACACAGGTGCTGCTGACTGCACTTGTGAAGGAACCTGTGACTTTTCCATGGCATGTTTCTCTCTTCTTATTGGCATGGAGATGTGGGTAGAGACACATCACATGTTCCTGTGTCCATGAACATATGGCCAATAACATTTTAACCTTTTCAGATCTGTTTTTCAACAGACTACTAATAGCATCTGTCAGTCATCGAGTTTAATGTTTACATGTTTTCAAAGAATAAAGCTGGGAAATTGCAGCAATGTGTGATTAATTTGACGGCGGAGACTTGGCCAAGAACTCCCAGTGACTTGTGGCATTGAGCATGAGAGATGTGTGAAAAGCAAAGTTAACACACAGTGGAATAACTTTTATCTATATTTATTTAATTAAGATACAAAATATATTTATGAAAATCATGTATCAAATGAAAGCCCTGACCAGGAAACATGCCGCAAAAATGTACTTTTAACTTACAGAATTATTTAATTTAAAATGATTTATTCTTTGTGTGTCACATACACCCCGCTTCCTGTAGTACTAACGTTCGGGTAATCCATCGCCAGATGCCATTGCAGAGAGAGAGATCTTGAAAACTGGCCCCTCCCAGTCTATATATACACCCCGGCACCCCCCCTGGTCTATTTCTACCCAGTTCAATTTTTACTAGTATTATGTAATTATTGGAAGCCTCCCAGCTTCGGCTGCTGACTGGGTAATGGTAGCCGGCACCTGGTGGTGCCTAGGAGCTTATCTCCTCCACTAGTCCCCATTATTGGGGCAGAGTGGTTATCTGGTTGGTGACCCGGATTTGGGATGCCCCGTCCCGTTGTCCCCATATCTCTTCCCACTCCTTCTCATGGCCTCTCCCTTTATTGTGGGGAGGTGCGTTAGATGGGGGGGGGGAGGGGCTTTCTAGCAAATGCTGGCCATTTTTTATTCCTGAGGTAGTTTTCAGTACAGCTATGTGTGGGCACGTGTGCGCGTGTGTGTGTGTCTGTTTGCCTGCGTTTTTTATTCCTTGTGTGTGGGTGTGTGCAGCGCTTTTCTCTCAGACCGGGTCCTCGGTTTATTTTTTGTTAATGGCGCTGCCGCCATTGTGCCTCTCTGAGGTAATCCGTGCTGGGGGCGAGGCCGCGCTATGCGCGGCCCGCGCTGTGCGGTGATTGGCAGGCGGGGCGGGGTCAGAGCGCTTCGCGCGCGCTCTCTGGCCCGCCCGTCTTTTCTCAGCTGTCTGTGCTTCAACTGGTCTGTGAGGTAAAGTCTTTCCTCAGGTCCCGCTGTCTCGGTTCTCTTGCGAGCTGTTAAAGCGGTCTGTTAAATGATGTTTTCTTTTCTTTTCTATTGTATGATAGGAGTTCATATTCCCATTAGGGGAATTATGCTTAGGTCCATATGTGTATATAATGGAGGATTTTTTTGTGGGTTATATCCCTGCCCATAGTGATTCTTTCTTATGCATTGTGTGCATGTGCGGTTTATACCTCATGCTTTATCCTTAGTTAGACATCAGCATGCTTTAAGTGTATGTGCCTATATATATATAAATATATATATATATATATATATATATATATATATATATATATATATATATTGTTTTATTGGACCTCCTGTTTTTTGGCTAATATTGTGTGTTTTTTCTGTGTGCATGTGCGGTTTATTCATGAATTTTCACATTGCTTTTGTCTTTTTTAGATTTGGGATACCCCTGCTGCATGGGTCTCCCAGTCTGATATACCTGGCTAGTCTTATTTTGGGGTCCAAAGAATCCTCCCACTCCCGGGACTTTAATTAATTAATAAGGGGCATCCCGGTTAGCTTATAGCATAAATCCCTGGGTTCTGTGAATTCCAAAAAATTTTCACCGAATGGAGGCTTCCAATGATACCGGAAATGGCTCTTCGGGGCAATCTAGGCAGTGTGGGGGTTGTGGGGTTCCACTCCCAGGTGATGATGTCATATTGTGCGTTCCTTGCGCCCAGCAGAATATTGCGCCAGTCTGGTACTCCGGCTCCTGGCTCTTCGCAACCTGAGCCATCGCCTGCCCCTCCACTGCTATTCCGGACCCCGTGTGACGTCGTCACAGCTGGGGATTCGCAATCTGAGTTGTGTGCTCGAGTGGCCACTCTTGAGAAGTTGTTGTCTGCACAGGTAGCTCAAAAGGCTACGGCTAAAAGGAAACACATTGCTGCTTCTCCTCCTCTGACTCCTGCTGTGGAGGCAGCGGAAGTTTTGGACTGGTCAGATTGTCCTTTGCCTGAGGAAGGGGAAATCTTGGAAGATTTGGATGAGACTGATACTCCACTGTTGACTGTTACTTCGGCTGAAGTGTCTACCGGGGTGTCTTGTGATACTCCTTCTATCCTCTCCAAGGTTTTTGAAATTTTGTCTCTGGATCCACCTGCGGCGGCCCCTCCGCCTAAGGGTGAGCTTTCTGAGATGTCTAAGCAGCGTTCCCTGGTCAGCTAGATTTTGAAAGGGTTGTGCTTAAGGAATGGGAACAGCCGACCCGCCTGGTTGGTTCCCCGGCTAATTGGGACAGGCGGTATCCCTTTTCGGAGGAATTGGTCAAACTTTGGACGGTCCCCCCAGATGTGGATGCTCCGGTTTTGGGGCTCTCTAACACTTCGGTGCTGCATTCACCAGACACTACTACAATTAAGGATGTAGAGGATCGTAGAATCAATCAACTGGCTCGTCATGGTTTCATTAGCGCCGGTTCGACCTTGCGACCGGTATGCGCTTCGTCCATTATACTATTGGCTCTTAAAGCCATGATCAAAAATTTGTACGCGGATCTTGATCCAGAATGTGAGGAGTTTACCTCTCTTCAACTGTGTGAGTCTTTTGCTTCCTTTGTTCTGGCCGCCCAAGATGATGCTATGGCCATGTGTGGCAGGACATCAGCTCTTTTGGTTGCTATTCGGCGGTCAGCGTGGCTCCGTCAATGGACGGCGGATGTTGGTGCTAAAAGATCACTTACAGCCCTTCCTTTTCTGGCTTTACGCCTGTTTGGTGACAAGTTGGATTCAGTCACCAAGGGAGGCAAGTTGCCTCAGCGCAGGAAGCCGAGACGTCTTTTTCGAGGAACGTCTTCTTTCAATCCTTCCTTTCGGGGAGCCAGGGCAGGCAGAGGGGCCTCCCTTCCCGCTACTAGGGGCACGAGCTGGAACCGGGGGTGTGGTCGCGGCCGTTCCGGTCATTCGTGGGGCTCTAAACCTAAGTCCACGCCCAAGTCTGCTCAGCAATGAGGGGGCGCCCTCACCCTTGAGGGTGGGGGGACGGTTGCGACACTTCTCCCAGATTTGGGTCCGGGCGGTCCCGGACAGATGGATTCGGGAGGTGGTGTCGTCCGGTTACAAGCTGGAGTTCCAGTCCCATCCTCCCTCGAGGTTTTTCAGGTCCCGAATACCTACCGATCCTTTGGTCGCCCAAGAACTCCGAGTGTCGGTAAGGAATCTTCTAGAATTGGCGGTCATCCATCCGGTGCCAACTTTGGAATTGGGTCTCGGTTTCTATTCCAATCTCTTCACGGTACCCAAAAGGGACGGATCAGTGCGTCCTATCCTGGATCTGAAGTTCCTCAACAGGTTCATTCGTCCAATGAAGTTTCGCATGGAAACTCTGCGCTCGGCCATCACTTCTCTTCGGCAGGGGGACTTCATGACGTCCATAGACATAAAGGATGCTTATCTGCATGTTCCCATCTGCCCGGTCCATCAGCGTTTTCTGCGCTTCGTGGTGGAGGATCGGCATTTTCAGTTCGTGGCTCTTCCGTTTGGTCTTACCTCGGCGCCAAGGGTATTCACCAAGGTTCTAGCAGGGGTGATGGCCATTCTCAGAACTCAAGGCATTCGAATTTTGCCTTACCTGGACGACCTTCTCATCATGGCTCCTTCCTTCAATCAAGCGGAGAAGGACACCAGCACGGTGGTTTCTACGCTGGAAAGCTTCGCTTGGGTGATCAACTATCCCAAGTCCTCCCTGGCTCCGGCCAGGGTGGTGTCCTTCTTGGGGATGACAATAGACTCTTGTCAGCACAGTGTTTTTCTACCTCAGTCGAAGATACTTTTGATTCAGGATTTGGTTCGGCTTCTTCTCTCCAATCCTCAACCGTCCATCCGTCTGGGGATGAGGCTGGTGGGATTGATGGTAGCCTCCTTCGAGGCAGTTCCCTTTGCTCAGTTTCACACTCGGACGCTTCAGCTTCACCTGTTGGCATCTTGGGACCGTTGTACACGTTCATTGGACCGACCTTTCCAGTTGTCCTCCCGGGTCCAGCAGTCCCTTCAGTGGTGGCTGGTTTCGAACAATCTCCTGAAGGGCAGGTCCTTTCTGACTCCTCTCTGGGAGACTGTCACCACGGACGCCAGCCTTTCGGGCTGGGGGGGTTTCTGGAAGGATCTTCAGTTCCAGGGGCAGTGGGGTCCTCGAGAGGCTCACTTGCCAATCAATGTTCTGGAGCTGAGAGGTATCCGTCTGGTTCTTTCTCTTCTGAATCACCATGTCCGAGGCCTTACGGTTCAGGTTCGTTCGGACAACCGGACGGCGGTTGCCTACATCAATCATCAGGGAGGGACTCGCAGTCTGGGAGCTCTCAGAGAGGTTTCCCTGATTCTGACCTGGGCGGAGACCCATGTTCCTTGCCTGTCGGCAGTTTACATTCCGGGGGTGGAAAACACGGAAGCGGACCTTCTAAGCAGATGCTCCTCCCGTCTGGGGGAATGGTCTCTCCTTCCTCAGGTTTTTCAGGCTCTGTGTCTTCGGCGGGGAACACTGGAGGTGGACCTGTTTGCTTCTCGTCACAACTACAAACTTCCGACCTTTGTGTCAATGTCTCAGGACCGTCTGGCTCTGGCGGTGGACGCCATGTCTCTGAGCTGGGGGGAACTGGGGTTCCTGTATCTGTTCCCTCCGATTCCCTTGCTAGGAAGAGTGTTAAGAAAGTTGATTCTGGAAGAGGTCTCCGCTATTCTCGTGGCTCCAAGGTGGCCAAGAAGGATGTGGTTCGCGGACGTCGTTCGGATGGCAGTGGATCAGTTCGAACTTCCTCTGCGGCCGGATCTTCTCACTCAGGGTCGGCTGCGTTACCCCAATTTACCAACGCTGGCTTTGACGGCTTGGCTGCTGAAACCTCCATCTTGAAGGAGGAAGGTCTTTCGGATTCGGTTATTAAGACTCTTATTTGTGCTCGAAAGAGGTCTTCTTCTGCTATTTATTATAGAACCTGGCGTTCTTACATCGATTGGTGCGAGGCTAGGTCTTTGCCCTGCAGAGTCTTTTCGGTTTCCAGAGTTTTGGATTTTCTTCAGTCTGGACTGGATGCTGGTCTGCAGCTTAGTACCTTGAAGGGGCAGGTTTCTGCCTTGTCTATTTTCTTTCAGAAGGCTTTGCGCTTCATCCGTTGGTCAAGACTTTTTTCCAGGCGGTTACGCATCTGCGGCCTCCCAGGAAGGCTTTGCTACCTGTTTGGGATCTGAATTTGGTGTTGTCTGCTCTTCAGGCTCCTCCTTTTGAGCCTTTGTCGGATATTGCTCTTTCCACTTTGACTCAGAAGGTAGTCTTTCTAGTGGCTATCACTTCTGTTCGGCGTGTCTCTGAGTTGGCGGCCTTGTCTATTCAGGCGCCCTACCTTGAGAGACATCAAGATAAGGTGGTATTTCGGTTCAAATCGGATTTTCTTCCTAAGGTTGTTTCTGCATTTCATCTGAATCAGGACATTGTTCTTCCCTCCTTGTGTCCTAACCCCAAGAATGACAAGGAGAGGGTTTTGCACTGTTTGGATGTTGTTCGCTGTGTTGAATTTTATTTGCGTGCTACGTCTTCTTTCCGTAAGACTGATGCCTTTTTCGTTGTGCCTTGTGGGCCTAGGAAGGGTTTGGCCCCGGCTAAATCTTCCATTAGTAAATGGATTCGTGAAGCCATTATAGGCGCCTATACGGCTAAGGGAAAAGTTCCTCCTTTCCATATCACTGCTCATTCTACTCGTGCTATTGGTGCGTCCTGGGCTTTCCAGCACCAGGCTTCTGTGGAACAAGTTTGTAAGGCGGCTACTTGGTCTTCGGTTCATACCTTTTCAAAGTTTTATAAGGTTGATGTGCGAGCCTCAGCGGATGCTGTGTTTGGCCGCAAAGTTCTGCAAACTGCAGTGGTTTGAGTTATGCTTCATTTTCCTGCTGGATACCCACCCTTTAGGGACACTGCTTTTGGATGTCCCGAAAGTTAGTACTACAGGAAGCGGGGTGTGTGTGACACACAAAGAATAATACCATTTTGTGAATACTCACCAGTAAAATGGATATTATTGGTGTGTCACACACACCCCGCTTCACCCGCCCTTTTTGGTATCCTGGTTTTCTCTATTTGGTGAAGCTATATTTTGTTGAGGGTTAATTTCCTGGTACCTTGTCTTACTGCTTTTCAATTACACTGGGGATTAGGTGGGAGGTCCCAGGTATATATAGACTGGGAGGGGCCAGTTTTCAAGATCTCTCTCTCTGCAATGGCATCTGGCGATGGATTACCCGAACGTTAGTACTACAGGAAGCGGGGTGTGTGTGACACACCAATAATATCCATTTTACTGGTGAGTATTCACAAAATGGTATTATTTCATGTCTAAAATGAAATATATGTCCTGAATCTTTAAATAGTTTAACAGTGGTTGCTCTTTAATGCTTCAGGTACACAAAATTATCCAATATATAGTTCTTATTTTCTCTTTCTTTCTTTCTTCCTTCCTTCCCTGCCTTTATTTTTCTGTTTCCTTCCTCCCTCCCTTTTTACTCCTTCCTTATTTTCACCACTTAGTCTTCTTTTCCTCCGATTTCTCCCTCCACCCTTTTATTCCACCCCTTTTCTTCATTTTTCTTTCCCTCTTTCTTATTACTTTCATCCCTTCCTCCTTTACCTTCCTTTCTTTGTTTCTTACCTTCCTTCCTTTGTTTCATTGTTCCTTTCATATATACCTTCCTTCCTCTCCTTCACTCCTTTTTTTCTTTTATTCATCCACCTCACCTATTTGAATCCCTGCCCATCTCTGCTCACCTCTTGCACAGTGTTGGGTCTCTCTTCAGTGTGGATGTGGGGAGAAAGGAGTGTTTTTTTTTTAGAGATTTTAGTGTGTCTTTAAATCGGATCTACAACTTTCCTAGTTCACCACCTCCTTTGCCAGCCCCAGGGAGCTCATACCATCCTGTTTCCCACAGATTTTGTTCTGTAAGAGATTGGGTTGGACTAAATAACAGGTGTCAGCTGATTCAGTGTATACTGCAATTTCTGGTGTCCAGTTGCAACAAGGCCAGTAGAAAAATAGGGTGACTAACTTCTTAACACAGTGAAGGATGTAGGTCTGCTTTAATGCAGGATTCTTATGCTTTGGCTTCCTTTGACATTGAGGAAGTCATTTCATGTGAAGTATCCATGGCCAGCCTTTGAGGTGTGCAAGCTGTGCCATCGCACTGGGCCAAATCCCAGAATCTTTGTAAGGGGACACTTATAGACACACCCTTACAGTCATCTCTCATCTGTCTCAGCTTGCCCATAATCTCTTTTTCTCTTTTGTCAACTCCAGTTTGTGACTGCAGAACACACGTTTCCATTTCTTCTGTTTTCCTTCATTCCACTTTGTCATGGCCTCTCTTTCTTTTGCTCTTAATTTCCTTTCCACAATTTTCAATCTTTCTTGCTTTCACACATTCACTTCTTGTTTTTCCTATCTCATATTTTATCTCACAATGAACACATCAATATTTTTCCCCTTATTCTCTCCTTCTTTCTTCTCTTCTCCACTTTTCCTCCACTGTTCTCCCCTTCTTTTTCCCCTCTTCCATGTTCCCTCCATAGTCTCCTATTTTCTATGTTATCCCTCTTTTTCATTATTACCCCCGGGCCCTTGGCTTAACCCGTTTAGTGCTAAGCACGTAACACCTATGTGCCGTCTAGGCGATAAGTGTCAAGCACGTAGGTCTTTCCTCCCTCCTAGTTTAAAAAAATGACCCCTTGTCCAATCCGCCCAGGTCTCCTCTTCACCCGGGGGGCATCCGATCCCCCCGGGACTCTTCTGACTTCTTGTGGCTCACCTTTGGCTGAGATCCCTCCCGCTGGGTCTCCTCTTTACCGGGCGGGCCTCCAATCTCCCTCTTGCTCACTTCCAGGTGTTGCATTTCTCTTCTGCCTCGAGAAGCTCAGTTACTCCAGGTGATCGGAGGGGGAAGGTTGGAAGGGCGAGAGGGCTGTGATCTCCCCTTCCAGCCCTCCTCCACCATTTACCCAGCAGCTATCATGGGAGAAGATCACCGGGGGATAGTGGAGGAAAGGAGGTAAGTAAAGAAAAAAAAAATGTATTGTGTGTGTGTGTTTATTTACACTTAACCCTTTCTGAACTGGTAAGGGATCCATGACACCCCTATGTCAGTTCACAAGGCTGGGGGCTGGCAAGTCAACTGCGGATAGGGGGTGACTTGCCATTAAACCCTGACACCCCAATTGCCTGCCTTCCCAAAGGCAGGGGGTGGCAGAAGGGCCCAGGCCCACGGGAGCTATGTGGGCTTGTAGCCGGCACCAAAGCTGGCCCCTGCGTCTCTGCATAGCTGGTCCCGGGCTGGTTATGCTGGGTAGGGGGGACCCCTTGTCATTTTTTGGGGGGACTTTTAAGGGTTTTTAACCATTACATTCCAAAAAGGGGGGCCCTATGTAATTTTTTTTCATTAACCCTTTATGTTCTGTCACCCAGCAGCTATAAAAGGCTCCCAGAAGCAACAGGAGAGCAGAAGCCAGAGTGATTGGTGAGGGAAGGAGAGGAATGGGAGGTAAGTGTAAAAAAAAAAAAAAAAAAAAAAAAAAAGAATAAAGTTTTTCTCATTGTGTGTGAGTTTTTTATATTTAACCTGTTGTAAACTGGTAAGGGGCCCATGAGACCCCTATACCCGGCTAGCAGGTGACTTGCTATTAACCCCCAACCTCCTATTACCTGCCTCCCCAAATGAAGGGGCAGAATGGCCTGGGGCCAATTTAGGTGGTGCGGGCTTGTGGCTTGTAGCTTGTGTCCCGTGAAAGGGACTGTCATTTTTTTAACACTTTATAGTGTGGATAGTAGTTATATTTGTAAATGTTATAAAAGGCTCTTTTGGGGGGGGGGGAATCTCCTGGGCCAGAATACGGGGCTACCGATACATATGTGGTACCATTGTAATTGGGAGAAATGGGGCTATCACATGCAATATGGTTTTCTTTTATAAAACAAATGTTTTATTTATAATACAATTTACTAAAAAATATTTTTGTATTTATTTTTTTGTAATTTTTACACAAGAAGAACGTAGAAAAATTACAAACAAGACATTTCATGTTAAAGCCTAAACTCTGCTGGAAAATATATATATATATATATATATATATATATATATATATATATATATATATAATTATATATAATTTACCTGTCAACAGAGGCTGACAAAACACCAAGTAGGCGGGCGATTAAAAGGGTTAAAAGTAGCTATGCATGTTGAATATTGTTCTGTTCGGAGGACTATGCGCTTTCAGATTTAGCTTCTTTTTCTTTTTTGCATATTGATATTTTAGGAAAACATGTTTTTATTCTGCTTTTTTATACATTTTTTTTTAGGGAAACCCTGTGCAACCTAAAAACTCTTCGAGGGATTACTTCCAGAAAGATGAGCACTACAACAAGCTGGGTACATTTAAAAAGTTTAACATGTGTACTTTCAGGGAATATATGGTTTATGGGGGGTATTTCAAACGTAAAGGGTTGTTTTAGTTGAAAAAGCTCAAGGTGTGCACTGTGTCTGCAGAGCTGAAATTTTCAAGTAAAATAAAAGTTACGCGCATGTTTTACTTTGGGGTGTTTGGCAACTCTTCCCTTGACAGGACCAGGGCATGTTGAGTATTGTTCTGTTTGGAGGACCCTGCTTTTTCAGATTTAACTTGTTTTTTCTTGTTTGCATATAGTTTTTTTTTAGGAAAATTTGGCTTTGATTATTTTTTTTTATCCTTTTTTAGGGAAACTCTGTGCAACTAAAGAATTCATTGAGGGATTTCTTCCAGAAAACTAAGCCCACATCAACTAAGCCTGGTACATCTAGCTTGAGGTGTGTACTTCCAGAGAATATATAGTTTGTGGGGGTGTTTTAGATGTAAAGGGTTGTTTCTTGAAAACTGATGTAAGGGTTGTTTCTTGAAAAAGCTCAAGGTGTGCACTGCGTCTGCAGAGCTGAAATTTTCAAGTAAAATAAAAGTTACGTGCATGTTTTACTTTGGGGTGTTTGGCAACTCTTCCCTTGACAGGACCAGGGCATGTTGAGTATTGTTCTGTTTGGAGGACCCTGCTTTTTCAGATTTAACTTGTTTTTTCTTGTTTGCATATAGTTTTTTTTTAGGAAAATTTGGCTTTGATTATTTTTTTTCATTCTTTTTTAGGGAAACTCTGTGCAACTAAAGAATTCATTGAGGGATTTCTTCCAGAAAACTAAGCCCACATCAACTAAGCCTGGTACGTCTAGCTTGAGGTGTGTACTTCCAGAGAATATATAGTTTGTGGGGGTGTTTTAGATGTAAAGGGTTGTTTCTTGAAAACTGATGTAAGGGTTGTTTCTTGAAAAACTGCAAGATAGCATAGTTGTATTTTATCTGAAAATCTCCTAAAGCACTATTTCAGTTTGAAGGAGTCTCCTGGGCAGGAAAGGCTGTCTACCAAGACATATGTGGTACCGCTGTAACTGGGAGAAATTGGGATTTTACAAGCAATAAGATTTTATTGAAAAACTTACATTTTTTATTACAAAAAACACTACAAATTGTAAAAAAATGTAAAATAGTTTTTTTTCAACTTTTTTGCACATATTTCACCCAAAAGTATTGAGAAGTATTGAGAATGTTGAAGCCCAGACTGCTGAAAAAACAATATATAATTTTCATAAGAAGTATCTGGAAATCCCTTCAAAAATCACAGTTGAACATGTGTAGCGCAAAATAGTGAAACGTGGTCTGGCAACAGAGGGCGACAAAAACTCTAGGTAGGCTGGCACTTAAAGGGTTAAGAAAAGATTTTATCACCTTGCACAGATTTGTCAATGCTGGGAATTCCACAGCTCTACCAATTCCAGTCCCTGAAAACATCCCCTGGATCAGATCTTTGTTTTCTTTTTGACTGGTTATACCGTACAGCAGATGTAATGGAAAAGAACAACCATCTTGACAAAAAGAGAGCTCATCCCTCGTTGACTGACTGTTGCTAGCAGCTGGAAGAAACATAAAGCTGACCATTAACAATGAAATGTAGTAAAGCTCTATTTATCCTAGCGGCCCAGGTTTGTTCCATCACATGTATATTCAGGTAAAATGTTCTGCTGCCACAAGTTCTCTTCTGCATTCATGGAATGTGGAAAAATCCCTGTTCTGCTCCTGTCAGATGCTGCAGACATTTTCTTGGTGACTAATGTCACCTTTCCCTGTCGGCAGCATCTCTAACCTTCTGCTGCATCCAGCCTTGGCCCTGCTCCAAAGGAGAGATATTTTTTTGAGTGACACATTTACTAACAGCTCACAAAAGTTTGCTTAGCACCTCCCATAACCAAATTCAATGTTAATGGACCTAGGACTTGTCTAGATCATCAGCTGTATAGAAGAAAAAATATTGTCCATTTATTATGCTTATAATGCCCATCATTTAATTAAATGAATTAAAAATGGAACTTGACAAAAACATAACTTGCCCCTGCAATATAGGCCTAGGAACTATCGGCACACATTATTGCAGCTGGGTCAAGGAGTATGCACTCATCCCACTCTGTTTGACAGTAGAGATGAGCGAACTTTTGAAAAATTCGATTCGACTGATTCGCCGAATTTTCCGACAAAAATCGTTTCGACTCGAATTTATTCGCGACAAATTTCTGAGCTTCCTAGAGCCTCAATAGGGTTGTAAACCATTCTGCCTTGCTATAACACACACAGGAAGTGTGTTGGTTTAGTGAAATAGTACTGTAAATAATTATGACATGCAGATCAGAGTCATCGCTATTAGCATCGCAGAGCGGCACAATTGCAGAGAGTTGAGGTGGCATCACTATGAGGGGCCCCTATATTGCCTGAAAAACACACCCTAGAGCTGGCAGCAGCAGGAGCCCAAATATTGGCTGAAAAACATCCTGAAGTTGGCAGCAAGAATTGGCCTGAAGACACACACTGGAGTTGGCAGCAGGAGCCCAAACATTGGCTGAAAGAGACACTGGAGTTGGCAGCAGCAGCAGCAGGAGCCCAAAAAATGACTGAGAGACACACCCTGGAGTGGCAAGCAGCAGCAGCGGCAGGAGTCCAAACATTGCTTGAAAGACACACTGGAGTTGGCAGCAGGAGCAGCAGGAGCCCAAACATTGCTTGAAAGACACACTGGAGTTGGCAGCAGGAGCCCAAACATTGCTTGAAAGACACACTGGAGTTGTAAGCAGGAGCAGCAGGAGCCCAAACATTGCTTGAAAGACACACTGGAGTTGGCAGCAGGAGCAGCAGGAGCCCAAATATTGCTTGAAAGACACACTGGAGTTGGCAGCAGGAGCCCAAACATTGCTTGAAAGACACACTGGAGTTGGCAGCAGGAGCAGCAGGAGCCCAAACATTGCTTGAAGAACACACTGGAGTTGGCAGCAGGAGCAGCAGGAGCCGAAACATTGCTTGAAAGACACACTGGAGTTGGCAGCAGGAGCCCAAACATTGCTTGAAAGACACACTGGAGTTGGCAGCAGGAGCCCAAACATTGCTTGAAAGACACACTGGAGTTGGAAGCAGGAGCAGCAGGAGCCCAAACATTGCTTGAAAGACACACTGGAGTTGGCAGCAGGAGCAGCAGGAGCCCAAATATTGCTTGAAAGACACACTGGAGTTGGCAGCAGGAGCCCAAACATTGCTTGAAAGACACACTGGAGTTGGCAGCAGGAGCAGCAGGAGCCCAAACATTGCTTGAAGAACACACTGGAGTTGGCAGCAGGAGCAGCAGGAGCCCAAACATTGCTTGAAAGACACACTGGAGTTGGCAGCAGGAGCAGCAGGAGCCCAAACATTGCTTGAAAGACACACTGGAGTTGGCAGCACGAGCAGCAGGAGCCCAAACATTGGCTCAAAGAGACACTGGAGTTAGCAGCAGGAGCAGTAGGAGCCCAAACATTGCTTGAAAGAGACACTGGAGTTGGCAGCAGGAGCAGCAGGAGCCCAAACATTGCTTGAAAGACACACTGGAGTTGGCAGAAGGAGCAGCAGGAGCCCAAACATTGCTTGAAAGAGACACTGGCATTAGCAGCAGGAGCCCAAACATTGCTTGAAAGACACACTGGTGTTGACAGCAGGAGCAGGAGGAGCCCAAACATTGCTTGAAAGAGACACTGGAGTTGGCAGCAGCAGCAGGAGGCCAAAAATTGGCTGAATGACACCCTGAGGTTGCAAGCAGCAGCAGCAGGAGCCCAAACATTGCTTGAAAGAGACACTGGAGTTGGCAGCAGGAGCCCAAACATTGCTTGAAAGACACATTGGAGTTGGCAGCATCAGCCCAAACATTGCTTGAAAGAGACACTGGAGTTGGCAGCAGGAGCAGCAGGAGACCAAACATTGCTTGAAAGAGACACTGGAGTTGGCAGCAGGAGCAGCAGGAGCCCAAACATTGCTTGAAAGACACACTGGAGTTGGCAGCAGCAGGAGCCCAAACATTGCTTGAAAGAGACACTGGAGTTGGCAGCAGCAGCAGCAGCAGGAGGCCAAAAATTGGCTGAATGACACCCTGGAGATGCAAGCAGCAGCAGCAGGAGCCCAAAATTGCTTGAAAGACACACTGGAGTTGGCAACAGGAGCCCACAAATCGGCCTAAAGACACACTGGAGTTGCAAGCAGCAGCAGCAGCAGGAGCCCAAGATTGCCAGAAAGACACACCCTGGAGTTGGCAGCAGCATTAAGAAAAAAACATATACAGATTTTCGGCACAGATATCTTATCCGAAGAATATTAATAAAAAGTAAGAGTAACGTAAAGCATTTTCTCAATAATTACTTGTGGTCTGATGCGGAGGAATGTCTGTAACTGGAGAGCAGCGCCTTAAATCTGTTTTGCACGATCCATATTTCTTTAGTGTTGGTCTGGCCCCATGATCAATCTACTCTAATGCATCAGGCATTGGTGGGTGGAAATCTTGGCTGATCCATGCCCGATTCATTTCCACGCAGGCCAGTCTCTGAAAAAAAACATTTTTGAAGCATACTGGAGCACATTGAATTGATCTCATCAGAGCATCACTTACGCACATCTAAGAGTTTCATCACTTTGTTCGTGTTAAAGTCTTCAGGGCCTAGTTACTACTTAGTGAAAGACCATAGATAGTTACACACCTGCTGCGCTTATCGACAAATCCTGTTTTAAGTGTAGTGTAGTGTTTTGTCCTCCCCTCATATACGCACTAAGTATGTCAGGCAGAGAAGTGGCAGGATGGGCACAGAGAAGTTGCAAAGGCCTAAATTCATCAAGCAGAGGTTGCAGCAGACTAGGGGTGAGTGGCAGCAGGAGTCTCAGTGAGAGGACTGATCTACCGGGATCAGCTAGCGGTCGTGTCTTGACCAGCAACCCATCTGCCATCATCCATTGGTTAACACGATCATCCACTGTATCACAAGTGACATCTGACACCCCCAGTCAACTGTCGGTTATGTCTTATGCTTAGGGTTCAGCTTCACTATTCAGTGAGGACGATCTGATAATCAGAAAAATCAGCAGCTACTGCCCAGCCAAGAAGTGGAGGAGACACTCGCCGCTTCTTTCACTAGGCGGGCAAGTAGTGATGAGGAGAGTGGCGTGGGAGGTGGTGTTGCAAGCGTTTTGGCTTCTTAAGCAGACACTGTTGAGGAACCTGAGGAGGACATCAGTGAGTTTTGAGGGCACTTTTAAAGGCTTGGAGTGATGGAGAGTGACAGATTTTGCGGCCAGCATGGTGGCAGAAGGGGAAAGTATGGCGGCAAATGTGCTTGGGGTAGACCACTTGCACGGCAGGCTATCTTCCCAGGAGGTAGTGGAAGAGGGTCCCTGGTGTTGGCGGCGGCGGGGGCAGCAGCAGTGAATTAGTGCAGACTGTTGGTAGGAAAAATCAGCTACAAGGCCATGTGCCAGTTTTTCATCAAGCATCCGCAGGAGGTTAACATGGCTATATGAAAGATGTGTAGGCAGAAGGTGAAGTGTGGCCAGGGTCCCAATGTTGGATCCACAGCCCTGCGTCAACATTTGCAGCGTCACCATCAAGCGGCCTGGGAGAGTTGGCTCCAAAGTGGTGGTCCAGCCTGCTGCATTGCCCAGTTGCACGCCACTCTCTGTTCCAGCCAGCCAAGGCTCCACCACCTACTGTGTGTCATACCCATCCTCTGACGCTCCAGATGCTCCTCCTCCTCTTAATCCGAGTCAGTCATTCCGCCAGCAATCCATTGGCCAAGCCATGTCCAAGAGACAACAGTATGTGCCCACTCATCCAACGCGTGTCGGAACTGAACCGGCACAAAATGGGGGCATTTTTTAAACCAGCCGAGAGGGAGGACAAACTGACCTACTACAAAGACATTCTACGTAGTCAGTTGGCCGATGCCTATCTGCGCCATGGTCCATACTCTTGCAGGTCTGACTCGGGGGGACCTCTGCGATCACCTTCCACTGCCATGGCTGCTGGGGGGGTGGAAGGAGAATCAGCAGCAGCTCCATCAGCAGCAGCTTCAGTCTCTAATGAGTAGCTTTTTACACCCACATAGTGAGTCTACTCATGAGCAGCATGAAGACCTGGAGCAGGACCTGAACCAGCAGGTCGTGTCATACCTTGACATGACCATGCCAACACACCTTGAGGATCCGCTGGACTTCTGGGCAGCCAAACTTGACTTGTGGCCACAACTAGCAGAGTTTGCCCTGGAAAAGCTGTCCTGCCCGGCCAGTAGCGTGCCATCTGAGCGGGTGTTTAGTGCTGCGGGGGCCATAGTCATGCCAAGGAGAACTTCGTGAAGATGAATCAGGCATGGTTCAACCAGGATTTCCAGCCAACAATGGCTGATCCATAGTAGTAGCTGATGCATGGTAGCTCCTTATGCTGCTGGCAACTCCAGGGTGTGTCTTTCAGGCAATATATGGGCTCCCTATGCTGCTGCCAACTCCTGGGTGTGTCTTTCAGACAATATATGGGCTCCCTATGCTGCTGCTGCCAGCTCATATGTGTGTCTTTCAGGCAATATATGGGCTCCTAATGCTGCTGCTGCCAACTCCAATGTGAGCACTCTTAAAAGACGCATGCTAGCATATTTGGGATGCCCCCCGGTTAAAGGCAATGGCTGCTGGCAATTTGACAAAATGCAGCCAGTTAATGACAGGTACTCTTGAAATATTACTGCTAGTGTTTGGGACGCCCCCTCCTCACATACAAAAGAGGCCTCCCTTGATTGTGGAAAAGTGATGTTAATTATAAAATGCAAGCAGTTATTAGACAGGTAGTCTTGAGATATTTATGCTAGTGTTTGGGATGCCCATATGGGCTGGGGTTTTTACAGCAGACACAGAAACAATTCAAACTGTGATATATTTATGAGAAATAGCCTTTAAAAGCTGCTTTAGTGTAACAGATAGGGCCAAATGTGCAGGTTTGGGATACCCTGTGGCCTGGTGTTTTTACAGCACACACAAAAACAATTCAAACTGCAATATATTTATGAGAAATAGCCTTTAAAAGCTGCTTTAGTGTAACAGATAGGGTCAAATGTGCTGGTTTGGGATACCCTGAGGCCTGGTGTTTTTACAGCCCACACAAAAACCATTCAAACTGCAATATATTTATGAGAAATAGCCTTTAAAAGCTGCTTTAGTGTAACAGATAGGGTCAAATGTGCAGGTTTGGGATACCCTGTGGCCTGGTGTTTTTACAGCACACACAAAAACAATTCAAACTGCAATTTGCTGCTTAATTAAAATGAGGCTGAACAACGCTTATTTAGTATAACAGATAGGGTGACATGTGCTGGTTTGGGATGCCCATGTGGGCTGGTGTTTTTTAACCTGACAAAAAACAATTCAAAATGCAATAGTTTGATTAAGCTGCGGAAGGATCAACAAGCGTATTTAGTATAACAGATAGGCTTCTAAGTGCAGGTTTGGGATGCCCTGTGGCCTAATGTTTTGGCAGCAGACCAAAAACCAATTCAAAATGCAATAGTTTGATTCAGCTGAAGAAGGATCAACAAGCGTATTTAGCATAACAGATAGGCTGCTAAGTGCAGGTTTGGGATGCCCTGCAGCCTAGTGTTTTGGCAGCAGGACAAAAACCAATTCAAAATGCAATAGTTTGAATAAGCTGAAGAAGGATGAACAAGCGTATTTAGTATAACAGATAGGCTGCTAAGTGCAGGTTTGGGATGCCCTGCGGCCAAGTGTTTTGGCAGCAGACCAAAAACCAATTCAAAATGCAATAGTTTGATTCAGCTGAAAAAGGATCAACAAGCGTATTTAGTATAACAGATAGGCTGCTAAGTGCAGGTTTGGGATGCCCTGCGGCCTAGTGTTTTGGCAGCAGACCAAAAACCAATTCAAAATGCAATAGTTTGATTCAGCTGAAAAAGGATCAACAAGCGTATTTAGTATAACTGATAGGCTGCTAAGTACAGGTTTGGGATAACCTGCGGCCTAGTGTTTTGGCAGCAGGACAAAAAACAATTCAAAATGCAATAGTTTGATTAAGCTGAAGAAGGATGAACAAGCGTATTTAGTATAACAGATAGGCTGCTAAGTGCAGGTTTGGGATGCCCTGTGGCCTAGTCTTTTGGCAGCAGACCAAAAACCAATTCAAAATGCAATAGTTTGATTCAGCTGATGAAGGACGAACAAGCGTATTTAGTATATCAGATAGGCTGCTAAGTGCAGGTTTGGGGTACCCTGCGGCCTAGTGTTGGCAGCAGGACAAAAAACAATTCAAAATGCAATAGCTTGATTAAGCTGAGGAAGGATGAACAAGCGTATTTAGTTAGGCTGCTAAGTGCAGGTTTGGGATGCCCATGTGGGCTGCTGTATTTAAAGCAGACCAAAAAATATTAAAACTATATTCAAACTAATCCAGTTATGTTAAATGATTGTGTGTAACAGATAGGGTTAAATAAGCCACTGCATAGATGGCATGCACAGTGGAATGGCAGATTAAAATTTACAGCACAAAGAACTGAAATTGAATTGAAAACTGATCAGGCTAATGAAAAAAAATAAATGTGACTGTCACTTCTATGCTGTCCCTGGATGCTGTCCCTGGATCATTCCGGTTTTTCCCTATCTTTCCCTGGCTTTGTCTACCTCTCTGTCTGCCTCTCTGTCTGCCTCTCTGACTCTCCCTACCTATCTCTAACTCTCTCTCCCTATCTGCAGCAACCACCGCTGTCTCTGGAATGCAAGGCTGAAATGCGCAAAAGAAAAATGGCCGCCGGTTTATATAGCACAGTGATGTCACCGGGCTTCCTGGCTGCTGATAGGCTGCATGTGACTTACCCATGATACCTTGCCCCAGGGGACATGTCCGGACATGTGCTTCCACCATCTTAGAATGCCTGTAGTTGAAATAAATGGCGTTTAAAGGAAAACTTCGATCGATCGAATCGCGGGGAAATTAGGATTCGTTCAGAATCGAATTTTTCATGAAATTCAGAACGAATCCGGGTTCATCCGGATCGATTCGCTCATCCCTATTTGACAGCTTTATTCTACAGAGCATTTGCAAGGTTTCCAGAGCAACCAAAGAACTGGTAAATACCTATAAAGAAGAAACTGGTAAATGCATGGTTAAATTTAAGGAGCAGAGTTTGGGATTTCCGCCGGAGGGCATCCTAGTAAGGAAAAAGTTCTGGTAGGTCTGTAAGAATCTTACCTGGTCTGTACGGCCCACGTCGAGCATCCTCGGGTCCCTTTAGCCACAGCGGCACTCCCTGGTGGGCTGATTCAGGGCGCTCAGTTACACCCCGCTCCTCTTTGGCTGTACGGACATTTTCTCTGAGGAGATGCCGCGCTCTCAGTGGCATGCAGCACAGCCTCTGGGGCAGCTGAGAGCAATCAGGGTTAGGTCAGCCTTACTGGCCAGAGCTGACCATCCCCTGGGAATAGTATGGCCAGGGATCCTAGGCCAGCCAATCACTCCCCACTGGCAGTCTGACCACTTACATCTCCCTATTGGCCAGTTTCCCCTTAAACAGGAATCAGGCCTGAGCCACAATGATAGCTTCTGTGCTAAGGGCGTGCTGTGTCTTTTGTGAATTACTACCTGTTGCTGACTCTGTTCCATCTGACTACGATTCTGCTTAACCCCTTGGATACCTTGTGATCTCTGACTCCCCGGTTTGACCTATGGCTATCCCTGACCATCCATCCGCTCCATCCCTGTGCTTTGACGTTGATCGGACTGATATCACGTGTACGACCCCAGCTTACTGACCATCCTCCTGTGTGCCCTAGGTTCCCCTGCCTTCACCCATAAGCTGTGCACTACTATGCCTGGGGGAAACCATGCTGGTCTAAAGGCAGAAGGGTTGCCAGCTCACCTGAAGGCGGGTGTTACAAGGGGCATTCAAAGGTCAGAAGGAGATTACAGGAAAAACACGTCAGATCTCTAAAGAAATAAAAGATAAAATGGGCGCCTCCATTTGTATTTAGTTCCTGCTTCTTGTATCTTGGTAAGTATTAGTAGAAGTAGGCGTCTCATGTTTAATGTTTTTTTAGAGACATTGGGAAAAATTTGTATGGTGGTGCCATCAAAAGTGACGTGCCTTTCTGAGGATTCCTTCCTTTAGGTTATAATAGTAAATTCAGCAGTTGACATATTGCAGTCTGCTGATCTAGGACCGAGAGCTCTGTGTATGTGATCTATCATTATTTCTGAAAATCCCTGTCACTGTCTGGAGTAGCTGACCTTGACTCATGATTATGGAAGGATCCTTCAAGCATATAGTGTTTTTTCATTCCAGTTTTCCACTTTAAAAAAGGCATGTTAAATTAGAGATTGCTGTGAATCCAATTGTCGCTGCATATCCTATATTTTCTGTGTGGATGTCTATTGTTATTGCCCAATATTTGACACGTGGAGGCTGATACATTACTAAAGCCAGGTAGTGCCAGATGAGTGTCTGTATAGCGGCACTTAGAGCGACCACTAGCAGTAAGTGGGTATCGGGCGCTGTAACAGAGCGTCTTGACACTGTAGTAACCTGGCCGGCATTGATGAATGTGATCAGAGCTGTAGCTAGCTTCTTTTGCGCCCAAGGCAAGCCCAGAAAATCGTGCCCCCCCGCAAAAAAAAAGAAAATGTTATATATATATATATATAATATATACGGTTTTGTTCCGTGCAAGAATCGGGATGCCCCGCAGCATGACACCCCCCAGTTTGCCCACTACAACTCACCTTTCCACATTTCAACGGCACATGTGTGAGGGCCATTTGCTGTGACTATGTAATTCGGCTGCCGGCTCTCATAGACTTCGATAGATCTGAATGACTGGGATGGGAGTGGCATTCCCCACTGTGTAATACCCCCCCAGAAGCCCAGTTTCACTCACCTTGTCCCGGAACCTCGCTGCGTCTCTGCGCCGTGGACACATCCTGGCTCGCCTCTAGCTTGTGCGCGCACCTGCATCTGGCCTTTCTGAATGGGCAGTATGGGCATGCGACAGCTAGGACGTGAGCGGGGAATGCATACAGCGGCGCACTTAGCCGCCAGCGAAGCCGAGTGAAAGTGAGCACGCTCAGCCAATCAGCGCGCTTGTTCTGTTCTGTTCTGCTGTTGGAGCATGGAAAGGTGAGTTGTAGTGGAAGAACTGAGGGGTTTCACACTCGGGATGCCCCAGCTAAAAAGCTAACAGCTGACCCTGGAATCTTTAAGATTCCAGACTGACCACTTGTGGGTTTTGTTACACTTTAAAGTGGACAAAAACCCAGGATTTTCACTATCTTGGATTTTGGTCCCCCCCAGGGCATCCCAATTCTGTGTACTATGTGAAACCTCCCCCAGGTTCCCCGATCCTACGGCGCATGCACAGCCCCCCGCCAATCAGCAGACGCATCCCAGCTAACCTCTGACACGGTGCATGCCTGCACCGGCCATTCACTATTGCCTGGCTCGGATACATGCCCTGCTAAAGGGATAGGAGGGAGAAGGTGAGTATACTGGGTGACCTGGGGGGGGTTCACACAGTGGGGCATCCTGATTCCGGATGCCCTGGGGGGAGGGAACCGATCGATTAGGGTTAGGGTTACCCCCTAACCCTAGGCCAGAAAGTACACCTAAACACCTTTAAAAACACACATACAATACACATCAATATAAAAGAAAATACTTTTATCTGTACACAGAACTACCAGCACCATGCTAGAGGGATAGCGGGGATGAGGCTGCGGCCTGCACATGCGCCGTTGGACTGGGATGTAAGGTAAGTGTAGAGGGCTACCTGGGGGTTTCACACAGTGGGGCATCCCGAACACCCTTAAAAACACACAATACACAATATAAAAGAAAATACTTTTATTTTTGCACAGAACTACCAGCACCAGCCAGGTATCCCATTTGCGACATTGGTGAGGGCAGTGTAAGGGGATGTGGGTGAGGAAATGGCCTCCGCTCCACTACTAAATACCATACCTACCAACTTTTCAGGGTGGGAAAGAGGGACATTTGTTAAATTAGGCCACACCCCCTCATTGAGGGATAGATAGGTGATGGGTTATAACAGTTAAAGTGGACCAACACCCAGCCGGCGATTCTAAGGCCAATCCTTAAGGCCCCGCTGTGTGACACCCCCAGGAACGCCCCATTCACCTTACCTTACTCCCAGTCCAATGGTGCATGCATCTCACGCTTCTGTCTAGCAGGGCGCGTGCCCGCATTAGGCATTTGTGAATGGCCGGCACGGGCGCGCTCCCTGTTAGAGGCAAGCGTGAGATGCGGCCGCCAGTGTGGCATCCCCCCTCCCATTCCCCATATAGGTAGTGTGGCATCCCCCCCTCCCATTCCCCATATAGGCAGTGTGGCATTACCTTTCCCATTCCGGCGTGCTCGCCTGCACTTGATGGATCTCGGCTAGACTTGGCCCCTCAGTCAAGCGCAGCACAGTCGAGCATGCTGATTTGACAGGTGCATGTGCCATAGGACCATGGAAGGGAGAGCCAGATCGGGCAACACAGCGGGGCATCCTGATAGTCAAAATCCTAGGTTATGGTTCACTTTAAAATGGAACAAAATCAAGGGTGGCATTTTAGATTCCAAGGCCGGCTGCTGGCCTTCTCCAGGGGCATCCCAGTTCAGTGTTTGGCGGCTCATTTGGTGATGTAAATATCTGGCAGCCGCATCCCTGCATCTTTGGGATGTGTGCACTCTCCTGCAACCAAAAATAGAGATAGGCTGGAGGTGAGAGTGCGCTGCTGGGGGTGTACAGAGCACGCACATGCAGCATAGGACCAGGAAAGGCAAGTTCGTATGGGCGTATTCGGGAAGGTTTTGTTCTACTTTAATGTGCCATTTGCTCCTCCCTCTTGGTGCTCCATTTTTTAAAGTGGATCAAAACCCAGGATTTTGACTATCCTGGGTTTTGGTTCTTTCCCCCGGGGCACCCTGTTTGGGGGCACCCCGCTGTGTGAAACCCCCCAGGAGACCGAGACCAACTCGCCTCTTCCTGGTCCTACAGCACGTGTGGGCGCTCATCCAATTAGTGCGCCTTCATCTAAGGCCAGCGCTCCGAGCATGCTGGTGGCTGCATCCCCCGCTTCCCTCTAAGTGTGCCTGTGCCGGCCATTCACAAATGCCTAGTGCGGGCACACGCCCTACTAGAGGGATAGTGGGGATGTGGCTCGCACATGTGCCATTGGGCCAGGAACAAAGGAAAGTGTATGGGGCAACCTGGGGGGTTTCACACAGTGGGGCATCCCAATTTTGCATGCCCGGGGGGAGGTAATTGATCGGCCCGGGAATCTATAAGATTCCCAATTGGCGTGGGTTTTGGCCAATTGATTTCGGGATGCCCCGCTGAGTGAAACCTCCCAGGTCACCCCGTTCACTTACCTTACTTCCCGGTCCAACGGCGCATGCGCATGCCGCATCCCCACTATCCCTCTAGCAGGGCACGTGTCCACACCAGTCATTTGTGAATGGGCGTTGGCACACTCCGTTAGACGTAAGTGGTCGCCACCACCCTCGTAGCCGCTCTGCTTAGATGCTGGCTTAGATGCGAGTGCGCTGATTGGACGAGCGGATGCGCATATACCGTAGGACTGGGAAGAGGTGAGGTTCCTTGGGGCAATTTGAGGAGTTTCATGTAGCGGGGCATCCCTGATCGGGGTGCCCTGGGGGAAAGGACCAAGACCCAGGATCGAAAGGTCAAAATCCTGGGTTTCTGGTCCACTTTAAGTGGGAGTGTAGGTCAGCAGTTAGAGAGGGGGGCAAAGGGGTGCGGATTGTAGGCTTAGGAAGGGGTTTAGGTGGGGGTGCAGACTGGAAGCAGGGAGGGGGTATTTAGGTGAGGGTTGACAGCTGGGGAGGGGAGTGTAGATTGGAAATATAACATAACAGACAGAACAAGGAATTACTTACCTGTTGTCCAGAAGCAGGAAGGAGGATCTGGGCTTAGTGCCAGGCTGCAGCCTCACTATGACGCCCAGCCCCGCCCCATCCTATGCAATCCCTCCCAGCACTTCCCTCTTAGAAATCTCAGCCTATCTGAGAGCAGGGGGCGGGGCAGACGTCTTTCTGGGCGGGGCCTAAGCTTGCTGGGTCTGCTGCCAACACAAATCAGCACATAAGAACGTCTGCCCCACTCCGCTGCTCGAAGATTGACAGCAGCTCCTTCAGCTCGCCTGCAAGGATCTTCTGACATGTGGTCGCTGTATAGCGGCGCTTAGAGCGACCGCTAGTAGACGCTGTAAGCGAGTATCGGGCGTTGTAACAGAGCGTCTCGGTCGCTGTCCTAACCTGGCCGATGAATGTGATGTGTGTTGGGCACTGTAACAACAGTATAGCACTGCAACGAGTGAGCGGTAGCACCAGCTCAGTGCGTCCGGCACTCGGTGCTCCACACCATATTTAAAAAAACACTAGACACACAGCGTCGGCGCTCTAAGGCTGGGCGCTGTGAAATCAAAGTCTGTTTTTGAACACATATACACCACTAACAAAGCAAAAACACATGGAATGACATTGTTTTAACACTGGGACAATAACACTTTAGTTCCAGACCTGTAAATACAATTCTGCATAAAAATATAAAAAGTCCCAAAAATTTAAAAAAGGTGTTTGTTTGCAGGCCAGAAGAAATCACACAATGATTTTAGCAAAAAAAAAAAAAAAATGTAACTTGCCAAACACTCTATTTATACACAACTAATGAAGCCCTATTGAAATGTATGGGAGTGGGAGAGCGCTACAGAGTGACATGTACTACATGGCGCTTCTGAGCCTAGAGCGCCGGTGCTATAAGCTGAGCTGCCTGGATTAATACATGTGACGCTACATGGCGCTGTTAGAGGCGCCAGATTTGCTTTCTTAAAGTAGACCAACACCCAGGATTTTCACTATCCTGGGTGTTGGTCCACTTCTGCGGGGCACCCCGATCGGGGGCCCCGCTGTGTGAAACCCCCCAGAAAGCCCCAAAAACTCACCTGACCCCGCTCCCACGTGACTCGCTCCACCAATCACAGACAAGCGAGGTCCGTCGACGGACAAGGTGAGAGCGCCCGCCGCCGCCTCTCGTGCGTCCCTCTTACAGGGAGCGCATCTTATAGATTCCCGGGCCGATCAGCGGTGGGTGTTGGTCCATTTTAAATGTGGTTTTGCGTACAGAGCCCGACCAGATGCTGCCTGCCGCTACAAGGCACTACCTGTCGCTATCCATTCTTAAATAACCCCCATAGTTATCTAAGGTTTCTACTGACTCACAGGGCAAAAAAACTATTTTCTAATGGTACAGTATTCTCTATTCTCTGGAAAAGCTTCTTCAGGTCAAGTTTAGATAGTAGAATTCTGATTTCCTCTCTAATAGTGTTCAGTTCAGTAGCTAGAATACTTGATCTATTCACTAAATGTACTGTACACCCAATGGTAATATTAAACCGGACCAACACCTGTTATTACATTAACGGGTGCTGGTCCGGCTCTTTGCCGCTAGAAAGAAGCTTGAGGCGGCATTCAGAACGCTGGAGCCCCTCGCACCTAAATGCACAGGACATGTAAAATACTCACCTTTTTAATGAGCCAGCACCAGGAAAGGAGTCCCGCGATTGGCTGCTGGCCGGTCACGTGGGCTGTAGTCGAGTTTTCTGTGCCGGCCGCCGGCAGGACTCGCCCACGTGACCGGCCGGCAGCTAATCGCCAGACTCCTTTCCTGGCGCCGGCTCGTTAAAAAGGTGAGTATCTTACGTGTCCTGTGCATTTAGGTGCCAGGGGCTCCAGTCTTCTGGATGCCCCCCCGAGCTTCTTTCTAGCGGCAAAGAGCCGGACAAACACCCGTTAATGTAATAACGGGTGTTGGTCCGGTTTAAGTCAGGAAGCATATCACCTGATGTCTGTTCCATGTGCCTCTCCTTGATTTCCTATAGCCCAGGGTTTAGCTGTAGCAGGACTCCAAAGTTTGCCCTCCTTTCAATTTTACAGCGTACAGACTTTGTCTACCCTACTAGTGTCCTCTTATAGACCCACACCAGCAGATGCACATGCTTGCTACAGCTGCAGCCACCTTCACCAGCCCACACGCAGTCACATGTCCCCTTACAGTTGCAACCTTTCCTCACACCTGCACATGCCCCCAACAGACCTGCAAACGTACACCTGCCCTACAGTGGCACATGTATGTGCACAGCCATGCAGGTGCAAAGGCACAGACACCAAGCTATGCAAGGAAACCCACCCAATGTGCATGTATACTTCCGACTAGATGGGCATGTGTACACCACCAGGTGCTTAGGCACACATACATTGATGTGCATATATACAGCCACATAGGTGCACATACACACACCTGCAGATGCACATGGGCATGGAGTATGTGCAGACCCACAGACGTGCATGCACATACATATTCAGATGCACACGCACACGCAAACTGATAGATACAGTACCCTACAGGTTAAGGCCCTTATTTAACAAGGGATAGCGCCAGGTAGCGAATGGTGAGCGAACGGTAATGACGGTCACCGCCACGAGAACGCCGGCTCCCCTCCGCAATCACACATTTATCAAGCCGATCCTGCTTAGCGACTGACAGAGCGCCAGATAGCGAATCATTCATCATTATTCCAGCCTCACCCCACAGCGCCAGCGAGCGACCTTGAACAGCGACAGGTATGACCTCTCGCTACCTGGCGTTCTCCAATGAATTTCAATGGAGCAATCTTTAAATATTCATAATTAATTGCTATTAATGGTTTTTTTTTTTTAAATGGCAAAAATTCTGTGACCACTTCTGCAATGTTAGATATTTTTTTTAAGGTAAAAAAAAAAAAAATTTGTGCAGAATTGATATTACAGATCTGATATTAATGTATTCATATTACAAAATGTTTGTAAAAACATGTTTGTTTTTTTTTTTTCCAAAAATATGGTTGTTTGGGGGTTAAAAAGTTACTTTTAACCCATCGCCGCCAGCGCTCTGGGGTTTAAACAAGCATTTCACAGCGCGAGAATTTTTTGAGCGTGATTTGTTAATGAATATGCTGGGAGCCGTTCGCTAGGGCCATTCGCTGTCATGCGCTCCCATACAGCGCGGAACCTGTCAAACAGCGACTCCTAACCCTGTATTCAACATTACCGCACACCGACTGAGTCGCTGTCAACAGCCGAACAACGGCCAAGCACAGCGAATACTAGCGTGCGCTGTGAAAATAACGCTACTGGCGCTCATCTGTCGCTACCTGGCGCTATTAATGAATCGGCCTCTAAATCTCAGGTCATTCATAGCTGTCTAGTGTTAATCTAAATTTTAACAAAATGGGAAATGGCAAGAAAGCTAAACAAATTACAGACGGTTATTAAAATGCAAGTAAGTTGTTCTCTCAGTGGATCTGTGTGTAATTGCTTGATATCCAAAAAGTGTGCTATATACTCAATTTACTCGAGTGCAACCAGTTAATTTTCAGTTTGTGTTTGCCTATATTAGCTTGGTAATTGTTTAATATGGATTGTGAACTTCTTGATAAGAATTTGTAATTATTTCAGAAGCTATATTTTTGTTGTCAAGTTCTTAAAAGTTTGTGGCATACTAATCATTCTTTACTGTTGCTGCTGCTTGCTTGCAGCTGATCCGCATAACAATTACTAGTGTGTAAAGCTATCAAAGAACATACCCATTGCGATAGTGTCCTTTTTGTCATACTGGCATACTTAACAAATCCTAAAAAAGCTGTAGAACACAGTGACATGAAGTGTGACAGTGTACCCTAGACACAAAAAAGGAGGATTAATGTTTTGATCCTTTAAAGTGGACCAACACCCAGGATTTTGACTATCCTGGGTGTTGGTCCACTTAGGTGGGGCACCCCGATCGGGGGTGCCCCGCTGTGTGAAACCCCCCCGATCGCCGCAAAAACTCACCTCTCCCCGCTCCCACGTGACCTTGTCCGGCCAATGACAGGGCTCAGAGCCGCTCTGGTATGCGCGTCCAAAGCCGCTTGGACGCGCATACCAGAGCGCTGTCATTGGCTGCGTCTCTCGCTTCCCTCTAACAGGGAGCGCGCCTGCGCCGGCCATTCACAAAACGGCCGGCGCGGGAGCGCGCCCTGCTAGAGGGAAGCGAGAGACGCGGCCGCGTCTCGCGCATGCGCCGTTGGATCGCCGGTAAGGTAAGGATTGTGGGCCTCCTGGGGGGTTCCTCCCCGCGGGACATCCCGATTTCGGATGCCCCGCGGGGAGGGATCTGATCGGCCCGGGAATCTTATAGATTCCCGGGCCGATCCCCCCTGGGTGTTGGTCCACTTTAAGATATTAGCGCAGAAGGTCTACAACACATTTAAGGCATATTTGGTTACTTCTTTTGTAAATTAAAAAAGTGTCAGGCCTGTCATATTTGACATGGGACAGTGTTTGCTCACAAGGATTTCGAGCACAGTGCCTTATCTTCAGAGACACACAACACAATCCCTCACCTGTCATAAGTGCCAGTGTTGTGCATTCTATTTATAGTGATTTTGTGACAAAAAAAGTACAGATGGAAAGATTTATTTTAAAATATACTAAAAGCATATAATATAAGACTATCACATTTTACACCAAGCACAAAGTTTGCTTCTCCTACCATTAAATGCCCCCCCAGGGTCTCCCAGCTTCAGGAGGGGCCCCGAAAAGGCCCCCCCACTCCTGCCGCCACTGACACTTGTGTCTGTAACAAACAGGAAAAAATGACATCTACTCACCGCCTCGCCCAACCCCTCCGGCCGGGTCTTCTTTTCACCAGGGGGCCACCGATCCCCCTAGGCTTCGCAGGCTACAGGTGAGGGCCCGGAACAGGGGCCCCCACAGCTTCTGATGGCACTGGCCACTGCCTCTAGCCACGTCTTTTTGTGGAAGGAGCGGGATGACACCATCCTGTTCCTCGTTGTTTCCGGCCCTGACTCTGAGGGGGGACCCTATGTTATTTTTTTTATTAACCCTTTATGTCCCATCACTCAGCAGGTATAAAAGGCTTTCAGCATCAGCAAGAGAGCTAGAAGCCAGAGTGTTCGGCATAGGACACAGTGCTTGGGATGGATGGGAGGTAAGTGTTAAAAAAAAACAATTTTATATAAAGTATTTTTTCCACCGGTGTATCGTTTTTTTACAGTTAACCCTTTGTGAACTAGAAAGGGATCCATAAGACCCCATACCAATTCACAAGGCTCAGGGTTTGGCAAGTCACCTGCAGCTAGCGGGTGGCTTGCCATTAACCCTCAGCTCCACATTACCTGCCTCGCCAAAGCCCAGAGGGGACAAAAGAGCCCAGGTACGTGACGCCTACATGGGCTTGTAGCGTTCATAGCCGGGGGCCACAGAAACTGGCCTCTGCACCCTGGTCTGCAAGCCCAGCATAGCTGGTTCCCAGTCTGTTTATGCTGGGTGTGAGGGGGGGCGTGCTATTTTTTTGTATTTTTAGGATTTTTTTAGCCCTTAAAAATGAAAAATAACGTTTGGGGTTCTTTGGGGGGCTTTTCTTTTTTTTTAATTTAAACCTGTATAGGGGTCGATTCACAGCCTCTTTTACCTGAACTTTCACATGAAAAAGCATGTGTATGTGTATTTTTTTCATTGGGTTTGGGCCATTTGTGAGTTTCTCGCAAGCATTTTCCATCGTATTAGCATTTTCGCTGTGTGTGAAAGCCTTTGAATTTTTTTCACATTCATGTGTAAAAGTCGGGATGAGTGAGGGCTTCCACATGATTCTGAACCCAGATTTAGCAGAGAGAAGGATTTACAACGGGAAATTTCCGACGACACTTTCGGGCACTATTTGCTGGTGAGATTGTGTTTTTGTGGTGTGTAAGAAAACAGAATGGAGTTCTTAAGGCACTGGGAAGCTGTCACCTTCTTTTAAACACCCCCCAAAATGAAGGGATAGCATCAGGTAGTGCCTTGTAAGCGACAGATGGCGCCAGCTAGCGGCAGGTGTACACCGGCCACGGCACGCATTTTCACATTCATGAAGCCGATTATGGTGAGCGACTGGAACAACTCCATGTAGCGTAATATTCATCATTACCCAAGCGCCGGCGTTCAGGCTTGCAGAGTGGCACGTCTTACCTGTCGCTACCTGCCGCTCTCCCATACATTTCAATGGACGTTCCTTATAAACTAAACGATAAAAACTCAAATGTTTCTGACATTTATCCTGGCCCAGAAAATGACATTTTTGAATTTTTTTTTTTATTTTTTACATTTATGCATAAATGTTTTTACATGTCTGCCACTAAAGTGTTAATGTCACACTACTCCAACAATGTAATTCCATGTTTTTTCGCTTGCTTACTGCTGTTAATGTGTTTAAAAAATCACTTTAATCACACAGCGCCTGACGCTATGGCCTCCAGTCACACAATCTAGAACGCCGGCATTCTGTCAGTGTAAAATTTTAATGAACATGGTGTGAGTCACTCAGATTCTTTCGCACTGAGCAGTTGCTGTCATTCGCATCTGTTATGCAACAGAATTTTTAGATGTAATGTATATATTTTATTGAAAACATGACATGGTATAAGGTTTTAAGTTGCTGACTTGGTTTTACTGGGTTGACCCAAAAACATTGAGAGATACAGCTCTGTCCTTGTCATAAAAACTGCCATTGTCTATGTGTGAGAATGTGTCTATTTACATCTGCTTGCTAAATTTACATCTCCGGTCTTTTGCTATATGTTTACTACTGTTTACCTCAGCTGTCTAAATACGAAACTGAGAGGGTATTTGATCCTCAAAAGTCTAGTCAGCAAATAACAGCTGGCTTTGCCTCCTTAAAAAGGGGGCCAGAGTGCTGCGAAAAGGGGGAATTAACCTGTGTTTTGAGACGTCTTAACACAGTGTGGTCTCTCTGCTTTTCGCCGTACTTCTCTGGCTGATGCTGAGGCAGATGATGATAGAAGCCCGCTCTGTTTCGTGGTGCCGATTTCCCATTCAAGTTCCCATTGGAAAGGTGATGTTACTGAATGGTGATGCTGTATTAGTGTGTGGATATTAGTGTGCGCTACCTGTGTCAGGGACAGAGTGTTTTTTCCCACAAACTCCTTGTCTGTCGCCTCCCCTGCTCCTGGCTGATGAATCTCAGACAATGGTTATTTCTGTGGTGATGTCATATGTATCCCACGAAGTTTTAAGCTATTTATGACAGTTTTCCTGTATTTATATATATTTTTACCTTTGTTAAGCTTTCTTTCTGTACATAAGTATATTGTATATATATTCTTTTTATATCTTATTTAGAATAAAATAATATTCTTTATTGGTTATGCTCTGATCTCTTTAAAACAATATAAAGAACCTACATTTATATTAGTAGCCCTGCCCTGGGCATTAATTAGTAAAATATCTGGTATTTGGGTGTGTGTTTGGCCACCAGCAAAACAGCATCATGCAGTTTTTATGATTGTTCCTGTTCTGTTTTTGCTCCTAACAGATGTTTCCACACAGACAAACCCGGTTCTAATTCTCCCCACCCCAGCTCGGGGAACCTCCAGCAGCATGGGCCCAAGCCACAGCTACTATCGTGAGTACCCTAAATTCGAATTCATACATTGATTACACGCATATGTCTGTGTCCATGACCATGTACACATGTTAGTGACAGTCTACTGTTTACTATCAGACATGGAGATGCTTCATTTGCAATCACTATTCATAATTGCATGTAAGCTTGACAATACATGATAAAGGCAGCCGGTGATTATGTGGTGGGTTTCTAATCCTGCTACTATTGTAACTCCTCATTCAATAAATTTGATAGGTGAAGGATTTTAGATCATAAAGGCACAGGAGTAAATGACCAAGACATGAAGTACAGTCTTCCGTTGGTCAATTAGGCCTTATTTGGTTAGTTAAGGTAGTTTCTGATGTGAGTCTAGGGTGGATAATATAGAATGGTGGGCCAGGTTTGATTATTTTGGCATCTATTATTTAGCCAAACTTGCCTGTTGTTTAAGGGTTACATTAGTGTGCATTCATATTATTTACAATAACTAATGTTTCCCTTTCATAGGTATATACTGTATATTTTGAACTGCGTAACTCAATTTTGTATTTTCTTCCCTACAGCTTGCACACACGAGCATCGCAGACTGTGGCAGTATGTCCAAAGAACAAGACAAATGCTGCTAGGGAAGAAGAAAAAGCGGCCTAGTCAATTTTTACCCATGTTGGGCCTTTTTAAAAAAAATAAAACAATATTTGTAGTTTTGAATATACATTTGTGTCTGGTTATTATTTAACTAAATTAGGAATCACTCAGCACAACACACCCCAAAAAAAAAAAAAAAAAATGTAATTATATTGCCAATGTGATCATTGACAATATAACATTAAATAAAATTTTAGCGTTAGAGCAGCATAATAACGCCCAGACACCATTAGATTTGGGTGAGCCACTGTACAGTGGCTTTTTAGTGACTGACAACTATCACATTCATCAATGGCGGCCATGTTACTATAGCGACTGAGGCGCTCTGTAATAGCGTCTGACGGCCGATCAGAGCGACCACTAGCGGTCGCTCTTAGTGCCGCAGTACAGACGCTCATATGCTGTTACCTGGCGCTAGTAATGAATCAGCCTGCCCAATGACACCTGAGTTATCATTTATGTTACTGTTTTTAATGGGTTTTTTTTTTTGTTTGTTTTTTACACCTCAACAAATCCAGATCACGTTTATTTTGCCTGTAAGGGAGAAAAAAGTGTTCTATGTTCATTTTTAAACTTGTATCTATTTTCCCCATATGTCCCTGTGTCTGGTCTAATTGTTTAACCTTTAAGTTAGCTAAAACTAGTTCTGACCTTAATTTTTTTTTATCTAATGTTATTGTCATGTTTTTATACAGCTCTTAAGGTCTGCTTGAATGTTATCAAATTGTCCCCATTTGTTTATTTAAATTTTTGGTCGTGCTGCTTAGATGACTTACCTGTTTTATTGTTTATTATTTATTTTTGATTTTGTTAATAACTTTTTTTTTTTTTTTTTAGATTATTTATTCATTTATTTTTTGTTTAACCCAGGTGCAAGAAAAAATACATAATCCTCTTATAAAAGTGTTTGTTTTCAGGCCAGGAGAGGTCACACAATGATAAAAAAAAAATCATTTTAATTGCCCAACACGCTATTTAAGCACCAACAAATGAAACCCCATTGAAATGTATGTCAGAGCGACACTGAGCAAAAGGTAATCCCAAACCTAAAGCGCCGACGCTATACGCTGAGCCGCCTCTAGTAATACATGTGACGCTACATGGCGCTGTTAGAGGCGCTCACCAGATTCGCTTTCTTAAATGTGGTTTCCCGTACAGCACCCAGCGTTCTCCAGATGCTATGTGCCGCTAGGTAGCATTACCTGGCGCTAGCCATTCTTAAATAACCCCCATAATAAACAATCAGAGTAATTTTTACATTATATCCATGTGGGCATCCCAAGTATTCAATTCGGAATAAGTAGAGAAGAATGCATGGCAAGCATTAAAGTGGTTAAGGTATTCTTTAGGAATAATAAAAAAGAATGCATTAAAGTGATTAAGCCATGCTTTAGGAATAATAAAAAAATGCATTAAAGTGGTTAAGGTATGTTTTAGGAAGAAGAAGAATGCATGGTATGCATGGCATGCTAAGTAGTTTGAAACAGAAGAGACTTGGCAGCAATAAGTAAGTAATGGGCTAGCAGGGTCAGGGTATGTGAAACAGAGGTTTGCATATGCGTAGAAGCCAGCAAAAAAAGCCAGTGTAGGTGTATACATTTCACAAAAACGAAAAGATTACGGAATTTAGGGGCTAAATGAAGGTGAAAACTGGATTTTTCCTATGGGAACTTGATAGATCTCACCTGACATTCACACATTTCATGGCAAAATATGTTCCCAAACGTTCTAAAAATGCAACGAGTGAGAATCACATTCACATCAACGTATATGCAGTTCCAAAGAGGGATAGTGCTTCTAAATTAGGTGTAGACAAGCTCTCTAGACCATTGTCTCTTGAATGGGTCATTGTAGATAAAAGATATTATACATAAATGAAATAAATAACATCAGGAGCGCAAAAAAAATTAAGATTTTTGTAGCAAGGGCGGAATCCTAGGAGGTGTGAGGTGAAAATAGCCATGTAATTTTCATAGGGCTGGCACTTAAAGGGCTAAAGGGACAGTAAACCCAGTGGCCATAATAAGGCAGGATGCAACTCACCTGATGTCTGTCACTCTCCTCCATGTCCTGCAGTACCAGGTAAGCCATAACAAGTCAAAATTTGCCCTACTCTTACCTATGGTGTTCTCAGAGTTAGTGAGCTTGGCAAGCACCATTGGTCTCACAGCTTTGTGATAGCAGAGCATGCTCAAGACTCAAAAAGCTGTGCCATGGCATGGCCTTCCCGGCTCAGCCACAAATTAGAAACTGAAGGGAAGAAAATGGCTTTGACCAGAATACAAAATGTATTTACAAACAATCTTGGTTTTGGAATGCTTTGAAATGGCTCACTTTACAAAGTTCCTACAGGGGATAAGGTTGGAGGAAGTTAGTGTGTGTCTGGAAAGGGGCTTTAAACTATCATACATACCCAATGTTGCAGTCATCTTCTTGTGAAGAAGTAAATGCTCATTGTTATACCGTATTTTTCGCCATATAAGACGCACCTGCCCATAAGACGCACCTAGGATTTGGAGGAGGAAAATTATCATTATAATTATTAGTATTATTACCAAATGTGCTAAAACACCCATTACAGACAGTGTGACATTCCCCCCTCCCATTCCCACAGGCAGTGTGACATCCCCCCTCCCATTCCCCATATAGGCAGTGTGACATTCCCCCTCCCATTCCCATATAGGCAGTGTGACATTCCCCCTCCCATTCCCCATATAGGCAGTGTGGCATTCCCCCCTCCCATTCCCCATATAGGCAGTGTGGCATTCCCCCTCCCATTCCCCATATAGGCAGTGTGGCATTCCCCCCTCCCATTCCCCATATAGGCAGTGTGACATGCCCCCTCCCATTCCCCATATAGACAGCGTGACATCCCCCCCTCCCATTCCCATATAGGCAGTGTGACATTCCCCCCTCCCATTCCCCATATAGGCAGTGTGACATGCCCCTATCCTATTCCCCATATAGGCAGTGTGACATCCCCCATTCCCATATAGACAGTGTGACATCCCCCCTCCCATTCCCATATAGGCAGTGTGACATTCCCCCCTCCCATTCCCATATAGGCAGTGTGACATTCCCCCCTCCCATTCCCCATATAGGCAGTGTGACATGCCCCTATCCTATTCCCCATATAGACAGTGTGACATCCCCCCCTCCCATTCCCATATAGGCAGTGTGACATTCCCCCCTCCCATTCCCCATATAGGCAGTGTGACATGCCCCTATCCTATTCCCCATATAGGCAGTGTGACATCCCCCATTCCCCATATAGACAGTGTGACATCCCCCCCTCCCATTCCCATATAGGCAGTGTGACATTCCCCCCTCCCATTCCCCATATAGGCAGTGTGACATGCCCCTATCCTATTCCCCATATAGGCAGTGTGACATCCCCCATTCCCATATAGGCAGTGTGATATCCCCCCCTCCCATTCCCCATATAGGCAGTGTGACATCCCCCCTCCCATTCCCCATATCGGCAGTGTGACATTCCCCCCTCCCATTCCCATATAGGCAGTGTGACATTCCCCCCTCCCATTCCCCATATAGGCAGTGTGACATGCCCCTATCCTATTCCCCATATAGGCAGTGTGACATCCCCCCCCCATTCCCCATATAGGCAGTGTGACATCCCCCCTCCCATTCCCCATATCGGCAGTGTGACATTCCCCCCTCCCATTCCCCATATAGGCAGTGTGACATTCCCCCCTCCCATTCCCCATATAGGCAGTGTGACATTCCACCTCACATTCCCCATATAGGCAGTGTGGCATCCCCCCTCCCATTCGCCATATAGGCAGTGTGACATGCCCCCATCCCATTCTCCATATAGGCAGTGTGGCATTGCCCTTCCCATTCCCCATAAAGGCAGTGTGGCACCCCCCTCCCATTCCCCATATAGGTAGTGTGGCATCCCCCCTCCCATTCTCCATATAGGCAGTGTGGCATTCCCCTTCCCATTCCCCATATAGGCAGTGTGGCATTCCCCCTCCCATTCCCCATATAGGCAGTGTGGCATTCCCCTTCCCATTCCCCATATAGGCAGTGTGGCATTCCCCCTCCCATTCTCCATATAGGCAGTGTGGCATTCCCCTTCCCATTCCCCATAAAGGCAGTGTGGCACCCCCCTCCCATTCCCCATATAGGTAGTGTGGCATTCCCCCTCCCATTCCCCATATGGGCAGTGTGGCATTCCCCTTCCCATTCCCCATATAGGCAGTGTGGCATTCCCCCTCCCATTCCCCATATAGGCAGTGTGACATTCCCCCTCCCTTTCCCCATATAGGCAGTGTGGCATTCCCCCTCCCATTCCCCATATAGGCAGTGTGGCATTCCCCCTCCCATTCCCCATATAGGCAGTGTGGCATTCCCCCTCCCATTCCCCATATAGGCAGTGTGACATCCCCCCTCCCATTCCCATATAGGCAGTGTGACATTCCCCCTCCCTTTCCCCATATAGGCAGTGTGGCATTCCCCCTCCCATTCCCCATATAGGCAGTGTGACATTCCCCCTCCCTTTCCCCATATAGGCAGTGTGGCATTCCCCCTCCCATTCCCCATATAGGCAGTGTGGCATTCCCCCATCCCATTCCCCATAGGCAGTGTGACATCCCCCCTCCCATTCCCCACATAGGCAGTGTTGCTTTTCCCCCTCCCATTCCCCATATAGGCAGTGTGGCATTCCCCCTCCCATTCCCCATATAGGCAGTGTGACATCCCCCCTCCCATTCCCATATAGGCAGTGTGATATTCCCCCTCCCATTCCCCATATAGGCAGTGTGATATTCCCCCTCCCATTCCCCATATAGGCAGTGTGACATCCCCCCTCCCATTCCCATATAGGCAGTGTGACATGCCCCATCCCATTCTCCATATAGGCAGTGTGGCATTATATCTAATTGCCTGTTTCACTCACTCCTAAATAGGGATGTCCCATTAATTCAGACCAAAGCCCAGGTAATTGATATTCCTGGGTTTTGGTCTGCTTTACAAGGTTTTGGACAGAACTTGCATGGGACTGTGGAACAGATCATTCTGGCTGTAGCTTGAGGTGACTAAACAGAAACACTGACTTTCACAGCATCAAGATCGTCATCACAAGTAGCAGTCCCCATCCCCCATGTAAATAAACTTACTGTGCACACATCCATTCGTGTCCCAGTTCCATCCCCTGCGCTGCACACTGCTGATTCCTTTCACAGCCCGGAAGACACAGCAGAAGCAGCATGATGATGACGATGTGCAGAGAGGGGGGTTAAGGAGGGGGGCATTCAGAGTGCAGTGAATAAATTAAAAGTTAAAAAAGCTAGAGAGAGGGGGGAGTGCGGATTGCTTCATTCACTCTCCTCTCTGTGCTGAAAGGAGAACAGTGACCATCATAAGAGGGTAGAGGAAAAGTTAAAGAAGTTACATCCTGTGAGGATATAAGCTGGTGGTAAGCAGCATTGATTCAGTAATTCAGCTTAAAGAGAACACTGCTCTGTTCCCCTCCCCGCTGCTGCTATAGTTGTCTTTTCCCACAGTGACAGCAGTGGTAGAGACAGACAGTGCCCGCCGATCCTCCATCTTCTCCTGCCCTCCAGCAGACGGAGGATTGGCGGGCACTGTCTGTCTCTACCACTGCTGTCACTGTGGGAAAAGACAACTATAGCAGCAGCGGGGAGGGGAACATTCATTTTTTTTTTTTTTTACGTTCACCCAATAAGACGCATGGACATTTCTCCCCTACTTTTGGGGAAAAATAAGTGCGTCTTATAGAGCGAAAAATACAGTATGTACTTAAAGCGGACCAACAGTCAAAAATTACTTAAACCAGACCAGCACAACAAACAGTGCTCATACGCATCCCTCCCCAGGATAATTTAGTTTTCTGCACATAACAATTCATTTACCTTTTTGTAAATCTTGCTGTAGTAAATTTTAGAAACAAAATAGCGGCTCAAACATTTGCAGGCCACCTGCAAATAGGAAGTGCTGCTGGGTTTCCCGTTACTGTGCATTGTCAGTTATGTAAGTTGAATCCAGGCAGCAACATGTCTGAGATGTTGGGAGATGAAGCTCCAAAATGGCAGCTACCTTTCTTTTCTAACTGTGCCAGGCTTTAGGTCCAGTTTAAGTACTTTATATATTTGGATTGTGAAAAGGGCTCCAGATGAGGCAAGGCTGGACCAAAAATAAAGCTTTTATTACTGTATGTGCCAGGAATTTAGAACTAAGTGACGGTAGTTATATGAGTCAAAAAGAATATACAGTTACAATCTCTAGACTCCCATAGTGCAATGTAGAGATCCCAAGCACTTTTCAGACAAAGTCCAAGAATAAGAGTTAATTCTGGTACAGAATGTAGTATCACGTAGCTTCATGTGAATTCCGGGCACTGTATGTGAAAACCAGATATATGAAAGTCAAACTGTTGAGAGCCTCTAATAGCATCATGTAGTGTCACATGTATCACATGTCACATGTATCACTACACGGCTCAGTGCGCTGGCCCTGTATGTTCAGCAGCGCCACGTAGCACCTGTTGCTTAGTTACCGGACGCACTTACCTGGTGCTAGCAACTGTTCGACACAGTGTTTCCCTGTTGTTATATGTAGTGTCACCTTGGACGGCTTTCCCTCTGAGCGCTACATATGCATTGATTGAGGGAGAGTGCTTCTACAGTGCCCTCCAGACATTACATTTGTCAATGCTGGACAGGATATTACAGCATCACAGCGCCAAAGCTACCTTATAGTGCCAGACACTCATTTTCAGCGTACTATAGCGGATGCTCTAAGAGCCGCTACATAGACGCACAAATGGCAATACGTGGCGCTAGTCTAAAAACTCTAAATCTTCACCAGCAAACATCTATTAATATTTAAAACATCATTCTAAATTTCAAAAGTTTAAAGGTTATTTTCAGACAATTTACAAAATAAAAATATAATCGAGTACAGAATAATATGTTTAGTTATAGGAGCCCCCAAGGTTGGAAACAGGGCCAGCTCTAGGTTTGTGGGGGGCAAGAGAGTCCTAGTGGGCCCCAAATCAGTGAGTCACGTGATGTCATCTTCATTTCCGCTGACACAAATGGGTCGTCTTCTTCTGCTGATCACCCTCCTGTCCTTATTGTCTTCCCTATAGCCACCAGTCATCCTCTAGTCCTTGTTGCATTCTCTAGTGCCACCAAGCACCATTCAGCCCTTACTGCGTACTCCACTGCCACTAAAGATTTCATCATTGCAGTCAGTTGTCACCTGGTTTATGCCCCCTCCCTTCCATGCCACCTTCTCCATGTCTCCCTTCCCCTGTTGTGAGGCCAGCTATGAGCAGGTCTGCACACAACACCAGCCATTCAGTGGTTCGGACCAACTACAAAATAATACCATGAACAAGTGTGAACCTGAGTGGGCCCCTGAAGATGCCTGGGACCCTGGCAATTGCCCAGATTTGCCCTGGAAGAAGCCCAAGCAGCGTTGAGTTACCTTAAAGTGATTCTATACCCAGAAAGGAATTTTATGTTGTCACCTTCTATCACCAGCTCAGTTACCCCAAACAGCCTGTGTTCATATTTTCTAATAATGCCTATGCCCAATATTCATAACGACATGAACATGATCCAGTTGGCCATATTTCTCCCTGGCTGAGCAGCCCCACCCCTTGGTGCTTTCCAGTGATGATACATTCCGTTACAGTACACACAGGTCAGCGCTGGGGGTCAGACTTAGCAGTTATAATAAGTGGCATTATGGGACAGGTTAGCTTGTAAATGAATTCATTAGCATATAGCATGTTGTTTGATATAATACTGTTTTTTGTTTTTATAAATATTGGGCAAAGGCTTCAGTAAAAAAAGAAACACATGGTGTTATGGGGGACTGGGCTGGGGTTACAGGTGACCAGTTAAACTTCCTTTCTGGGTATAGGATCACTCAGCTCAACAGGCTAGGACCCAAATCTCATATAAAGAACTCATGCCTCCATAGGCAATTATTAATCATGACAGGAAAAAAATATCCGGCTCACAGGGATCCTGTAATAACTTGTAATAATCCTGTAATAATATTTTTATTCATTCAAAGCATCCAAGTCAGCAAAACAACGTACATCCAAACCGCAATAAGAGAAGCATGACGTGTTTCAAGGGCATAACCCCATTGATCATATTACATATGGGGCTTAGTCCTTGGAATGCGTCATGCTTGTCCAGTTGCTTTTTGGAATGTACCTTGTTTTGCTGACTGTGAATGCTTTTTAATTATATAAATAAAGCCAAGTTAACAGGATTCCTGAGAGATGGATATTTTTCTCTGTTCCTGCACTCAGCTCAGCCGGCTGCTCCAGGCTTGGGATCACATCCTATATAAAGAAACCTGTAAGTCACTGATTGAAGCTATCCAGGAACTGTTCATTTTGTTAATCATGACCCCCCTTTTGAGTCACGTTTTTAATGCCCATGTGAAGTATTTTAGGGTAATGATGATATAGGGACATTGGACATCAGAAAATTCCACTTTGCATACACTCTAGGTTTAGACAGACTGCTGTAGATGTCTAATAAGCATATATGAATGGCCAAAAAATGGATGGTAAATGGATGTCCATAATGCCTCTAGTCTAATGTCTCTAAAACTAGGGATTATTTTCAGGGTTGTTCTTATGTTCTTATTTTCAGGGAAACGGGGTATGTCTTGTACAACCTGAATTCTTGATGTTCACGATGGGTTAAAGCACTTTTATAGCACTTTAGAAGATATAAGTATTGCTCCATTTCTACTTGCATTTTTCTGTTGCTCCACTTCTACTTGTATTTTAGTGTTATTTTCAAGAAAAAAGGGTACATGGTTGTCTACTCAATTGGCATCATTTATATTGTTTGCGTGTATGGTAACTATATATATATATTTACAGAATAAATCAAGAACTGCTTATACTGTATTTTGATGAAAGCAATTTAGTGAAACATATAGTATCATGCCAGGAGTGTATGGTCCTTCTTGGTACAGGTAAAATGGCATCAGTTGAATCTGAACAAAGGACCAATCCAGGTATAGCACCTTTCCTTTAAATTTAGTGCAAACCAAGATCAGTGTATCCCAAATCTCCTGCCAATGGTGGAAACTGATGAAAAGCAAGACTCTGGAAGGAGTAGAAAACCACATTAGGTCAAGAACATTTTGTTGTTGACACAGGAGATTCCTGACTTTTGCATAATGTTTTTTTCACTGTAAAGCTGCAGTTTGTTTCAGAAAGATGGCAAAACCTCTCCTCCTGCTTAGGGTTAGAAGACGGAGGAAGTAAAACTGTAGGAAACTGAACAGGGCAATGGATGAAATCCTTAAATTGCTCTACACATTTTCTTGATTGGAAAGCTATATCAGCTTTTCCAGATTTCTATTATCAATCTTTCACTTAGCTAAAGATCAGCTACCTCTTTTTTTATTCATTCTAAGACCATTGCTAGAAGGTAGCAATCAAGACGTTATTGTTCAATGGCAGTTTAGTTAGAGCCTGCAACAAAACGGCATATTCCAACCTGGAAGAAGCGGAAGAAGAACAGGCAAAGAAAAAAAGAAAAAAAATCAAGGATTCCTCTCAAATGACTCAAAAGGAAGAAGATTCAACATGAGTTGTAGCCCTTTAACAAAAATATTTCCTTTCCATACACCTACCCCTGGGTCTGTCTCATTGGATGCTGGGGCATGATATAGAACGCAACCACCTGGGACAAGCCTGTTCCCTGACCTATTATAGACCTAATTTATTGACTACATTTCTTGTATTGACAAATGCTGTTTTACAGTTTAGTCCTGGGTTATAAAATTTAATAAGAAAGAACTGAAAATGACCAGAAAGTAAAAAAATGATCACTGTATAAAGATCAGATACTGTAAACTTTGGATGTAGCAATAGCTCATACAAAGACTCTGTGCTGAACAGTGCTAGAATCTCAGCCCCACACCAGATATAGACAGAGTTTAGACTGATCCAGTGATTTCAGGGCTATGTGAATATATTGGAAAAGGGGAGATATTCCTTACGGTAGTGTGTGGTAGTTGTCTTACAGACAGTAAATCTAATCTAATAAATTCGATCTATTGTGTAAAATGGGCTCATAATAAAAATCTGTATATATATGCTAGATGGATAAAAGAGGGGTTACTTATACCTGCACCCTGCATTCAAAAACGTCCAGCAAAGCGTGTTTTTTCTTTTACTGGAAGGTAGAAGAATAAGGGGGAGGGGTTTATGTATGTGCCATTCTGCTTTCACAGGGAGGGCTGCTCATCTGCCCGTCTCCTGAGCTACTGTAGCATGTGCTGGAATAACAACTAATTGCTATTGCAGTTCTTCTGAAATGTGCAGATGCTTTTACCTATTATGCAATGCTTTGGGCAGAGATTAGAGAGGTTTTTCTTGTTGATCCCCACAGTGAAGCATAGATAGATCTCCCCTGTAAAAGTCGAATGGTATGTTTTTTCTTTCTACCAATGAAATAAAACAATAGAGTCAGTACCCCACTTCTATCACTCTTCTAACTGTTTCAACTCATGGACCAGGCCAAGACCCAGTCAAGCTATATCATTTTTAAATACATGTGCGCACTCTAATACCACAAAATATACATAAACTAACAAACCCTACACCTATACCCAGTAATATATACAGCATGCCAGGATTACCATAGGATATATATAAAGAGATAGAGATATATACAAATATGCAGCAGCTCTATAGATTCAATATTGAGGAATACTTGATTAATATGAGGCAGACTGTATCAAGATGACAGGAAATTGATGGTGGTTAATAGGAACCAAGGTGGACAGGGAACCAAAGGACCAAGATGACAGCAGTGGACAGGACCAATACGTGAGCAGGGACTGGGTGACCAGATTACTGGCCTATTTCCTGACTGGGCCAAATACAGGAGTCCTATCTGTACTGCCCTGAGGGTGGCCCTAAGGTGAATTACTGGTTCCACAGTCATGGAACGGGCTTAATAGTGTGATAGCACTTTATTTAATGAAAAAAATTAGAGGCCGATTCATTAATAGCGGCAGGTAGCGACAGTTGAGCGACTGTAGCGGCATTTTCAGAGTGCCCGCTAGTAGTCGCTGTGCTTGGCCGTTGTTCTGTAGTTGATAGCGACTCAGTCGGTTCGCCGTAATGTTGAATATTGGGTGAGGAGTCGCTATTTGACAGGTTCCGCGCTGTATGGGAGCCCATGATAGCGACTGGCCCTAGCGACCGGCTTCCACCATATTCATTAAAAAATCACGCTCCAAAAATTCTCGCGCTGTAAAATGCATGTTTAAACCCCAGAGCGCTGGCGGCGATGGGTTAAAAGTAGTTTTTTAACCCCCAAACAACCATATTTTTGGAAACCAAAAAAAACAAGTTTTTAAAATAATTTTGTAATATGAATACATTAATATCAGACCTGTAATATCAATTCTGTACATTTTTTTTTTTTACCTTAAAAAAATTATCTAAAATGGCAGAAGTGGTCACAGAATTTTTCACATTTAAAAAAAAAAATTAATAATTAATTATGAATATTTAAAGATTGTTCCATTGAAATGCATTGGAGAGCACCAGGTAGCAAGAGGTCATACCTGTCGCTGTTCAAGGTCAGACGCTGGCGCTGTGGGCTGAGGCTGGAATAATGATGAATGAGTGGCTATATGGCGCTATCTCAGTCACTAAGCAGGATCGGCTTGATAAATGTGTGATTGTGGTGGGGAGCCGGCGCTCTCGTGGTGGGGCCCGTCATTGCCGGGCGCTCACCAGTCGCTACCTGTCGCTATTCCTTCATAAATTAGGGCCTTTGTATAATGTTAAGGGTTTGTTCTGACTGGCCTGACGATTACAGGAATAAGAATAATTATATGTGTCCCAGAAGCATTATAAAAATAAGAAGGAACACCATGCACAAAGATATACAATAAAGTGTCCCTGATTGTTCTACACAAGTACACATATTGTGGGCTCCTTCACTTTGCAAAGCTCTTAAGAAGTTTAATCTGTATAGCTGTTTTTAGATAGAAAAAGTCCATATTGACATGGATGTGTATATTATTGCAAGGCTCCAGTGTTCATATAGTATGAATCACTGTTTTTCACAGAAGGGCACTTTTAGTGAAACTCTACAGGTTGTCCTAGCTAAGTTGCGAATAGTCTTGTTTTGATTTAAGGTACTGTAGCATACAGCGCTGTACATTGTGTTGCTTTAGTAACACAGAGCAGTGTACTCCCACTTGACAGGTTGCTGTAGCAACTCAACCAATTTCATTCAATGTAGAGCAAGTTAGAGAAAATGAGCCGTGAAAGGGCTTTTAAAGAGTTTTAGGCCCTTATTTTAGAAGGGATAGCGTCAGGTAGTGGCTGGTTATTGAGAGGTAGCGACAGATAGCGACTGGTGAATGCCAGACACGGCACGCAATTACACATTTATCAAGCAGAATCTGTTTAGCGGCTGGGATAGCGCCATGTAGCGTCTGATTCATCTTTTTCACAGCCTCAGCATGAGAGGCTGTAAGATGGAGGAGCAGTAGGCTGATGGACCTGGCCGATCCCTGTCCACTACCTCTGCTGCCCCTGGTTTCCCTGCTATCCATGCTGTATCTGCCTCCGCCACTCCCTCTACTTGGTGCCTGCACACACAGAGCGAACACCCGGCTCCATACAGCATGTGAGCATGGTTGAAGCCAGCTCAGGAGGGGGTAAAGCCACACTGCCTAAGGTGAATGGGAGGGGGAAACTTTGCACTGCCTATGGGAATGGGAGGGGGGATTCCACACTCGCTATGGGAATGGGAAGGGGAAATGTCACACTGTCTATGGGAATGGGAGGGGGAAATACCAAACTGCCTATGGGAATGTTAGGGGGGATACCACACTGCCTATGGGAATGGGGGGAGAGAATGCCACTCTGCCTGCAATGGGGGGATTCTGCACCTTGTCTATTATTTGGTTCTTGGGTAGATGGGGTTTTAGCATAGCTTTTGGATCAGAATATTTATTTTCTCTTTTTCCTCCTTCAAATCCTAAGTGCGTCCTATGAGCGGGTGTGTCTTATAGGGTGAAAATATGGTATATATTTGTGCTATGGGAATGGGAGGGGGATATGCTACAATGCCTATGGGAATGGGAAGGGGACATGCCCCACTGTCCATGGGAATGGGAGGGGAAATGTCACACTGCCTATGGGAATGGGAAGGGGATATGCTACAATGCCTATGGGAATGTGAGGGGGGGAGAATGCCACTCTGCCTGCAATGGGGAGTTCTGCACCTTGCCTATTATTTGTTTCTTGGGGGATGGTGTTTTAGCACAGCATTTGGTTCAGAATATTTATTTTCTCATTCTCCTCCTGCATCATATGGGCAGGGGCATCTCATAGGGCAAAAAATATGGTATATATATTTGTGCTACCAGCTTTAAGATAGCAGCTTACAAAGAACAATTTTGAACAAAGACCAGGCCTGAACCCCATTATACAACTTGATGAATGCAAGGAGTCTACTGGCTCAATATTCATGTCTGACCTCACCGATGCTCTTGTGTCTACATAGAAGGCCTGTTTTAAAATTTAGTGGAAAAAGTTTTCCAGAAGAGGGACATTTTCAGCTACAAACTCTATATTAGTAATATGGTAACCACACAAGGAAGTGAAGTTATTAAGTAACTAGAGTATCCTTTAGCTGTCTTTCACGTCACAAATGGTGCCCATATCGAACATCTGTGAATGTCCGTAGAAACTTGAAGAGTTACCCTTTCATTTTATGTTGGTATTTATGATAGACATTCATTACAGCAGTATGCTTTTTTACCATTCGTTTGGAATTGTAAGGTGTGTTATTGAATGCAGGAAAATGATTAAAATAATACGGGCTTATCTTCCTTGCCTCCATGTCAGTGTATTTCTGCTGTATACTGTGTGTATTTTATTGTAGGTGGTCAGTGACAAGAACTCCCTCAAGGAGAAGATTAGTGGGCTGCCTGAATATTACCCTGATAACACTCTTGCTGCTGGAGCCTCAGTGAGGCAGACTGGATGGATTTCCTGCTGTTGTATAGCAATGAAGCCACTGCTAGTTACAAATATGTTTTAGTTAATCAGTAAGTTGCAGGTTGCCCCGCTGACAGAGCCGTATTTAAGGTTCTTGCTGCCCTAGGCACTATTGAAGTTAGCGCCCCCTATTGGTATTCTTAAAGCAGAACTTTGCCCCGCAGTGGACTATACTCAAATGATCGAGGATAGGTCTGCAGGATGCACAAACTGAGGCAGCCAGCGCCACTTCCAGTAAGAAGCCCTGGATGCTGTAGTAGTACCTGTGAGTCTGCTTTAAAGTGGAATAAAACCCTGCATGGCCGGCCCTGGAATTGAAAATATTCCAGGGCCGGCCACTGGCCTTCCCCCAGGGCGTCCCAAGTTGTGATGCCCACTGTGTAAAACTCATAAAGACCATATGTAATTCAGCAAACACCTCTGACTGTTAACAATCCCCGGCATCCTCGGGTTGTGCATGTGCCCCCCCCCCCCAGCCACTCACATAGGCCGGGACAGGAGCGTGCGTGCCTGGGGATGCAGCCACTTGCAGCCACTTGCACCCCCCCCCCATTGCAGTCTATCAGAGCTGTTTGCTGAATTGCATATGCACAGCAAATGTCTCTGATTGGCTGTGCACCCAGCATGTACCAGAGAGAAAACAGAGAGAGGAGGGGAGAATGAGTAATAGAGAAAGAATGGGGGAATATGGAAGGAAGGAATGTGAAAAAGAGAGAAAGGAGGGAATGTGGAAAAGAGAAAAAGGAGGGAATGTGAAAAAGAGAGAAAGGAGGGAATGTGGAAAAGAGAAAAAGAAGGGAATGGGGAAAGGAGAAAATGGAAGGAATGTGGAAAAGAGAGAAAGATGGAGGGAATGTGGGAAAGAGAGAAAGATGGAGGGAATGTGGAAAAGAGAGAAAGATGGAGGGAATGTGGGAAAGAGAGAAAGATGGAGGGAATGTGGAAAAGAGAGAAAGATGGAGGGAATGTGGGAAAGAGAGAAAGATGGAGGGAATGTGGAAAAGAGAGAAAGATGGAGGGAATGTGGAAAAGAGAGAAAGATGGAGGGAATGTGGGAAAGAGAGAAAGATGGAGGGAATGTGGGAAAGAGAGAAATATGGAGGGAATGTGGGAAAGAGAGAAAGATGGAGGGAATGTGGAAAAGAGAGAAAGATGGAGGGAATGTGGGAAAGAGAGAAAGATGGAGGGAATGTGGAAAAGAGAGAAAGATGGAGGGAATGTGGAAAAGAGAGAAAGATGGAGGGAATGTGGAAAAGAGAAAGATGGAGGGAATGTGAGAAAGAGAGAAACATGGAGGGAATGTGGAAAAGAGAGAAAGATGGAGGGAATGTGGAAAAGAAAGAAAGATGGAGGGAATGTGGGAAAGAGAGAAAGATGAAGGGAATGTGGAAAAGAGCGAAAGATTGAGGGAATGTGTGAAAAGAGAGAAAGGAGGGAATATAGAAAATAGAGAAAGGAGGGAATACAGAAAAGAGAGAAAGGAGGGAATGTGGAACAGAGAAAGGAGGGAATATGAAAAAGAGAGAAAGGAGGGATTGTGGAACAGAGAAAGGAGGGAATATGAAAAAGAGAGAAAGGAGGGAATGTGGAATAGAGAGAGAGGAGTGGATGTGAAAAAGAAAAAGGATAGAATGTGGAAAAGAGAGAAAAAATGGAATGCAGAAAAGAGACAAAGAATGGAATGTGGAAAACAGTGAAAGAAGGAGCAGACACAGAAAAGAGAAAACGAACATGGAAAGGGAAGACCGAATAAGGGAATATGGAAAAGTGTAGAGTAGAGTAGGAAATAAGGGAAAAATGTGATAAGTGGGGGCTGACAAGTAACAGAGATGGAAATGGCAGGAGCTTAGGACAGAGATGAGCTGTGGCCTCCAGCATTACATACACACTTTTATCTTAGGCAGGCTGCAACATGGCTGGACAGTTTCTGTACCTGCTGATGCTGGACTTGCTGGTGTTGGTTTGGAGCCAGGTTGTGGTGCCTGACACAGCAGACATGCTGCACGATGAGCTGGGCAGGGGGAGGGGGGTAAAAGGAAGCTGCCTTCCAATCAGACTCTGTGCACTGGCCACCACAAGGTCTCATGTGGGAGTGCTGCTGTGCCACTGCCAGTCTGAGGCTGTCCCCCGCCCCTCACTCTCGCCCCCGCCCTAGGCCTGTGCCTCACTGCGCCTAATGACAAATACGCCCCCCCCTTCAGATCTCACTTTTCTGCCAGCTCCTCAGTGATGTTTCCAATCTGGAGTAAGAGTGACTGCATCTCTGGTCTCAGCTGCACTCCTGCGTCCAGCTATAAAGTTAGACTGGGGGCGGCAGCACATCCAGGTCTGGGGAGCCCATGCATGCATCATAGAAAGAGGGAAAGGTGAATTTGTATTGGGTTATCTTGGGGGGTTCACACCTATTTAGGATGTCCTGGGGGCAAGAAACCAAACTAGGGATAATCAAAATCCCAGGTTTTGCTCTGCTTTAAGGGTAATATAGTTTGGGCTTTATTCATCAAGGGATAGCGCCAGGTAGTGCCTTGTAAGCAACAGGTAGCGTCAGTTAGCGTCAGGTGAACGCCGGCCGCGGTACGCAATACCACATTTATGAAAGCGAATCTGGTGAGCACCTCTTACAGTGACACATAGCGACCGATTCATCATCACAGACGGCTCTGGCTTCCAGAGCACCTAGTATTACCTGTCGCTACCTGTCGCTCTCCCATACATTTCAATGGACGTTACTTTTCTTCTGTTTAAACAGGGTTTTCTTTTAATATTTTTTTTGTTTTGTATCAAATCATTGTGTGACCTCTCCTGGCCTATTTTAATACATTTTTGAAAACTTTTTTGATTTTTGATTTTTTTTATGCAGAATTGTCATTACAGGTCTGGTATTAAAGTGTTAATGTCACAATGTACTAACAATATCATTCCATATGTTTTTGCTTTGTTACTAGTGGATATGTGTTCAAAAACAGACTTTAATTACACAGCTTCTGGCGCTCTGGGCTACAGCGACACAATTTTGAACGCCGGCGCTGTGTGAGGCTGTTTTTTTGATGAATATGGTTTGAGTCGCTCACACTGACCAGTCGCTACCATTCGCTCCCATATAGTGCTGTACTGGTGTTATAGCGACTCACAAATCAAATTCATCAATGCTGGCAATGTTACTACAGCAAGTAAGGCATTCTGTAATAGCGACTCAAGGCCGATCAGAGCGACCACTAGCGGTTGCTCCTAGCACCGCTGAATAGATGCTCTTCTGCTGTTACTTGGCGCTATTAATGAATCAGCCTGTCTGTGTGTTGTTGAGGAGGACATCAAAAAGACGGGGAGGCCAATTCATTAACAGCGGCAGGTAGCGACAGTTGAGCAACTGTAGCGGCATTTTCAGAGCGCCCGCTAGTAGTCGCTGTGCTTGGCCGTTGTTCGGTAGTTGATAGCGACTCAGTCGCTTTGCCGTAATGTTGAATATTGGGTGAGGAGTCGCTATTTGACAGGTTCCACGATGTATGGGAGCGCATGATAGGGACTGGCCCTAGCGACCGGCTCCCACCATATTCATTAAAAAATCACGCTCAAAAAATTCTCGCGCTGTAAAATGCATGTTTAAACCCCAGAGCGCTGGCGGCGATGGGTTAAAAGTAGTTTTTTAACCCCCAAACAACCATATTTTTGGAAACCAAAAAAAACAAGTTTTTTAAAATAATTTAGCAATATGAATACATTAATATCAGACCTGTAATATCAATTCTGTACAATTTTTATTTTTTTTTTTACCTTACAAAAATCTAAAATGGCAGAAGTGGTCACAGAATTTTTCACATTTAAAAAAAAAAAAAAAAAAACAATTAATAACAATTAATTATGAATATTTAAAGATTGTTCCATTGAAATGCATTGGAGAGCGCCAGGTAGCGAGAGGTCATACCTGTCGCTGTTCAAGGTCGGACGCTGGCGCTGTGGGCTGAGGCTGGAATAATGATGAATGAGTGGCTATATGGCGCTATCTCAGTCGCTAAGCAGGATCGGCTTGATAAATGTGTGATTGTGGTGGGGAGCCGGCGTTCTCGTGGCGGGGCCCGTCATTACCGGCCGCTCACCAGTCGCTACCTGTCGCTATTCCTTCATAAATAAGGGCCCAAGTAGACCGACATAGCAATCTGAATGCCCCCCAAGCCTGGCCCCACACCTGTTAGAAAATGGGCGTGGGGCCACTTTAAGGTTGAAGAATAGATATTGCACAAAGCAAAGTGTGATTACATCAGGCAATGTCCACTCAAAGCTGAAACATCAAGTCATGTTTTTTAATTTCATTTACAGGGTAAGTCTACTTCCGATTACATTTTTGAATGTGTATTTTTTGTGCCAAAAGGATGTGCTCAAGGTGCTGAGCTGAGCTAGAGGGAAAGCGGGGATGCGGCCGCTGCGTGCGCATGCGCTGTTGAACAGTGAAGGAAGGTGAGTTTATGGGCGACCTGGGGGTTTCCCACAGTGGGACATCCCAATTCTGGATGCCCGGGGGGAGGGAAGTTCCTGGGCTGATCTCTGTGGGTTTTGGTCTACTTTAAATGTATACTACTTAGTATTCCTGTTAGGGTTCCAAAATTTCAAAGCACAAAAGGTTTACTATTGCAGTGACTCATCCTTTATTGGTGATTTGCAGTGTCACACACTATAACATTTGAAGAGTGTGTTAGAAAGTTGTCACTGCAGGCTGATTGTTTTATGATTTTAGAGTAAAAATAAGTTGATTTCCAACTTGTTTTCAGTTTACATTTTGTGAAGCACAAGCTGAAAACTACCCACTTGTTACCTAATGATTTTCTGACACACGGAATAATGTCAAGGACAGAGATGGAGGAGTTTATTTCTTTAAATGTCAGTGTAATTTTGTACCTTTGTTGGCAGGGCAGTGATGGTAAGCAGAATCCTGAGTGTAACAATATAACCTTGTGTTGATAAATTGTAGGCACACAATGGGCTTCATTTATCAGCAACATTTTTTGCAAAATAACCAATACAATTATCCTGTTTAATTATGAGGAAAGCAAGAGAGAAAACAAGCTGAGGAACCTAGCTTGCACCTATACCATTCTTTATTAAACAGTAGAGATGAGCGAGTAGTATTCGACCGAGTCGGTATTCGATCGAATACTACGCTATTCGTCATACTCGATTTCGATCGAGTACAGCGGCGATGGCGCACTCACAATTCGTTTCCCCTCACACCTTCCCTGGCGCGTTTTTTACACCAATCACCATGCAGGGGGGGTGGGACAGGTCCTGGGAGGACGCTGGCATCGCGAGAACGGCGTCTAGACGCATTGGCTGGAAAAACCATGTGACCTCGAATCTACAAATCTCATCTCTTCCTCTTCGTCAGCATTAGCAGCTTGAACTTAGTGAGGGATAGACGCTCACAGCAGGGAAAGACAGGCTGTAGCTGGCAGGGCCCCAGAAGCTCGGAATATCGCATTTACCACCATATATACCAGCTACCAGAAGACAAGAGAGTCATTAAGAGCCCTTATTAGGGCTACTATGCTGAACGGTATATAGCTCATATGTAGGCAGGCAGGGCCCCAGAAGCTCAGAATATCGCTTTTACCACCATATATACCAGCTACCAGAAGACAAGAGAGTCATTAAGAGCCCTTATTAGGGCTACTATGCTGAACGGTATATAGCTCATATGTAGGCAGGCAGGGCCCCAGAAGCTCAGAATATCGCTTTCACCACCATATATACCAGCTACCAGAAGACAAGAGAGTCATTAAGAGCCCTTATTAGGGCTACTATGCTGAACGGTATATAGCTCATATGTAGGCAGGCAGGGCCCCAGAAGCTCAGAATATCGCATTTACCACCATATATACCAGCTACCAGAAGACAAGAGAGTCATTGAGAGCCCTTATTAGGGCTACTATGCTGAACAGTATATAGCTCATATGTAGGCAGGCAGGGCCCCAGAAGCTCAGAATATCGCATTTACCACCATATATACCAGCTACCAGAAGACAAGAGAGTCATTGAGAGTCCTTATTATTAGGGCTACTATGTTGAACAGTATATAGCTCATATGTAGGCAGGCAGAGCCCCAGAAGCTCAGAGTATCGCATTTACCACCATATATACCAGCTACCAGAAGACAAGAGAGTCATTGAGAGTCCTTATTATTAGGGCTACTATGTTGAACAGTATATAGCTCATATGTAGGCAGGCAGGGCCCCAGAAGCTCAGAATATCGCATTTACCACCATATATACCAACTACCAGAAGACAAGAGAGTCATTGAGAGTCCTTATTATTAGGGCTACTATGTTGAACAGTATATAGCTCATATGTAGGCAGGCAGGGGCCCCAGAAGCTCAGAATATCGCATTTACCACCATATATACCAGCTACCAGAAGACAAGAGAGTCATTGAGAGCCCTTATTAGGGCTACTATGCTGAACAGTATATAGCCCATATGTAGGCAGGCAGGGCCCCAGAAGCTCAGAATATCGCATTTACCACCATATATACCAGCTACCAGAAGACAAGAGAGTCATTGAGAGCCCTTATTAGGGCTACTATGTTGAACAGTATATAGCTCATATGTAGGCAGGCAGGGCCCCAGAAGCTCAGAATATCGCATTTACCACCATATATACCAGCTACCAGAAGACAAGAGAGTCATTGAGAGTCCTTATTATTAGGGCTACTATGTTGAACAGTATATAGCTCATATGTAGGCAGGCAGGGCCCCAGAAGCTCAGAATATCGCATTTACCACCATATATACCAGCTACCAGAAGACAAGAGAGTCATTGAGAGTCCTTATTAGGGCTACTATGCTGAACAGTATATAGCTCATATGTAGGCAGGCAGGGCCCCAGAAGCTCAGAATATCGCATTTACCACCATATATACCAGCTACCAGAAGACAAGAGAGTCATTGAGAGTCCGTATTATTAGGGCTACTATGCTGAACAGTATATAGCTCATATGTAGGCAGGCAGGGCCCCAGAAGCTCAGAATATCGCATTTACCACCATATATACCAGCTACCAGAAGACAAGAGAGTCATTGAGAGCCCTTATTAGGGCTACTATGCTGAACAGTATATAGCTCATATGTAGGCAGGCAGGGCCCCAGAAGCTCAGAATATCGCATTTACCACCATATATACCAGCTACCAGAAGACAAGAGAGTCATTGAGAGTCCTTATTATTAGGGCTACTATGCTGAACAGTATATAGCCCATATGTAGGCAGGCAGGGCCCCAGAAGCTCAGAATATCGCATTTACCACCATATATACCAGCTACCAGAAGACAAGAGAGTCATTGAGAGTCCTTATTATTAGGGCTACTATGTTGAACAGTATATAGCTCATATGTAGGCAGGCAGGGCCCCAGAAGCTCAGAATATCGCATTTACCACCATATATACCAGCTACCAGAAGACAAGAGAGTCATTGAGAGTCCTTATTAGGGCTACTATGCTGAACGGTATATAGCTCATTCTAGCTATATACACACTGCACACAACGGCTGCTTTAGTGAGGGGTAGCTGCTGCTGGAATAGGGACAGAAAGACTTCAGTGGTGTATTAGCACCTATATACAAAACTATATTTTGCACTACTGTTTTGTGTCCTCTGTGCCAACAAAACACTGTTTTATACCCGGTGTGTATAGGCACCATTTCACCTTCTGGCAGTATACGGTTGTATAGCCAGGTGTTCTCCTAAAAAATATATTTATATTTGGCACTACTGTTTTGTGTCCTCTTTACCAACAAAACCCTGTTATATACCCGGTGCGTATAGGCACCATTTCACCTTCTGGCAGTATACGGCTGTATAGCCAGGTGTTCTCCTTAAAAATATATTTATATTTGGCACTACTGTTTTGTGTCCTCTTTACCAACAAAACCCTGTTATATACCCCGTTGCGTATAGGCACCATTTCACCTTCTGGCAGTATACGGCTGTATAGCCAGGTGTTCTCCTAAAAAATATATTTATATTTGGCACTACTGTTTTGTGTCCTCTTTACCAACAAAAGACTGTTATATACCCGGTGCGTATAGGCACCATTTCACCTTCTGGCAGTATACGGCTGTATAGCCAGGTGTTCTCCTAAAAAATATATTTATATTTGGCATAACGCGTGGCCAAAAAAGTAAAACGTCTGAAATGCGGAGGGCTAGCGCAAAGGGACGTGGACGAGGACGGGGGCGCGGAAATGCTGGTGGGGGCACAATGTAACAAACCTCCTCCTGTAAGCTTCCCTGACTGCTGGGGTGACACACTGTAACAAACCTCCTCCTGTAAGCTTCCCTGACTGCTGGGGTGACACAATGTAACAAACCTCCTCCTGTAAGCTTCCCTGACTGCTGGGGTGACACACTGTAACAAACCTCCTCCTGTAAGCTTCCCTGACTGCTGGGGTGACACAATGTAACAAACCTCCTCCTGTAAGCTTCCCTGACTGCTGGGGTGACACACTGTAACAAACCTCCTCCTGTAAGCTTCCCTTACTGCTGGGGTGACACACTGTAACAAACCTCCTCCTGTAAGCTTCCCTGACTGCTGGGGTGACACACTGTAACAAACCTCCTCCTGTAAGCTTCCCTGACTGCTGGGGTGACACAATGTAACAAACCTCCTCCTGTAAGCTTCCCTGACTGCTGGGGTGACACACTGTAACAAACCTCCTCCTGTAAGCTTCCCTGACTGCTGGGGTGACACAATGTAACAAACCTCCTCCTGTAAGCTTCCCTGACTGCTGGGGTGACACACTGTAACAAACCTCCTCCTGTAAGCTTCCCTTACTGCTGGAGTGACACACTGTAACAAACCTCCTCCTGTAAGCTTCCCCGACTGCTGGGGTGACACACTGTAACAAACCTCCTCCTGTAAGCTTCCCTTACTGCTGGGGTGACACACTGTAACAAACCTCCTCCTGTAAGCTTCCCTTACTGCTGGGGTGACACACTGTAACAAACCTCCTCCTGTAAGCTTCCCTGACTGCTGGGGTGACACACTGTAACAAACCTCCTCCTGTAAGCTTCCCTTACTGCTGGGGTGACACAATGTAACAAACCTCCTCCTGTAAGCTTCCCTGACTGCTGGGGTGACACAATGTAACAAACCTCCTCCTGTAAGCTTCCCTTACTGCTGTGGTGACACACTGTAACAAACCTCCTCCTTTAAGCTTCCCTTACTGCTGGGGTAACACACTGTAACAAACCTCCTCCTGTAAGCTTCCCTTACTGCTGGGGTGACACACTGTAACAAACCTCCTCCTGTAAGCTTCCCTGACTGCTGGGGTGACACACTGTAACAAACCTCCTCCTGTAAGCTTCCCTGACTGCTGGGGTGACACACTGTAACAAACCTCCTCCTGTAAGCTTCCCTTACTGCTGGGGTAACACACTGTAACATACCTCCTCCTTTAAGCTTCCCTTACTGCTGGGGTGACACAATGACACAAGAGGACATGTCTGACCACATCTCACACACACACACACACACACACACACACACACAATGACAATTAGGGGTGGGGTCTATTTATTTTCCCCCTTGCCTATGCCATCTGTGGTTGTCATTAGGCAACGTGATTTTAAGGGGTGCAGAATTTTGTTCTTCTTTTTTGTACAGTTTGGCTTGGGGTCCATGGCAATGTAGAGGAAAGAAGGTTTCCTTGTCTTGTCTCACTTTACGTAGAAGTTATATTGTGTTTGGAGTGTATTGTTGAGTGGCTGTGATAGTGGCGTAATAGTGCGACTTGGGCGCGTTATATGCACCCAGACATGCTTCCCCTGCTGTCCCAGTTGCATTCCAGCAGTGTTGGCATCATTTTCTGATGTTTCAGGGTGGACTTGGTGACCTCCAAGTGGTCGAATTGAGATTTCCAAGTGGCGAGCATTTTTTTCACATAGACTATAATTAGTGATGAGCGAGTAGTATTCGACCGAGCCGGTATTCGATCGAATACTACGCTGTTCGTCATACTCGATTTCGATCGAGTACAGCGGGGATGGCGCACTCACAATTCGTTTCCCCTCCCACCTTCCCTGGCGCGTTTTTTACACCAATCACCATGCAGGGGGGGTGGGACAGGTCCTGGGAGGACGCTGGCATCGCGAAAACGGCGTCTACACGCATTGGCTGGAAAAACCATGTGACCTCGAATATACAAAACTCAGCACTTCCTCTTCGTCAGCATTAGCAGCTTGAACTTAGTGAGGGACAGACGCTCACAGCAGGGAAAGACAGGCTGTCGCTGGCAGGGCCCCAGAAGCTCGGAATATCGCTTTTACCACCATCTATACCAGCTACCAGAAGACAAGAGAGTCATTAAGAGCCCTTATTAGGGCTACTACGCTGAACGGTATATGGCTCATATGTAGGCAGGCAGGGCCCCAGAAGCTGAGAATATACCTTTTACCACCATATATACCAGCTACCAGAAGACAAGACAGTCCTTAAGAGCCCTTATTAGGGCTACTACGCTGAACAGTATATAGCTCATTTTCTATGTAGTCAGGCAGGGCCCCAGAAGCTCAGAATATACCTTTTACCACCATATATACCAGCTACCAGAAGACAAGACAGTCCTTAAGAGCCCTTATTAGGGCTACTACGCTGAACAGTATATAGCTCATTTTCTATGTAGTCAGGCAGGGCCCCAGAAGCTCAGAATATACCTTTTACCACCATATATACCAGCTACCAGAAGACAAGACAGTCCTTAAGAGCCCTTATTAGGGCTACTACGCTGAACAGTATATAGCTCATTTTCTATGTAGTCAGGCAGGGCCCCAGAAGCTCAGAATATAGCTTTTACCACCATATATACCAGCTACCAGAAGACAAGAGAGTCCTTAATCCCTTATTAGTGCTGCTATGTTGAACAGTATATAGCTCATATCCTATGTAGTCAGGCAGGGCCCCAGAAGCTCAGAATATACCTTTTACCACCATATATACCAGCTACCAGAAGACAAGAGAGTCCTTAAGAGCCCTTATTAGGGCTACTATGCTGAACAGTATATAGCTCATTTTCTATGTAGTCAGGCAGGGCCCCAGAAGCTCAGAATATACCTTTTACCACCATATATACCAGCTACCAGAAGACAAGAGAGTCCTTAAGAGCCCTTATTAGGGCTACTACGCTGAACAGTATATAGCTCATTTTCTATGTAGTCAGGCAGGGCCCCAGAAGCTCAGAATATAGCTTTTACCACCATATATACCAGCTACCAGAAGACAAGAGAGTCCTTAAGAGCCCTTATTAGGGCTGCTACGTTGAACAGTATATAGCTCATATTCTATGTAGTCAGGCAGGGCCCCAGAAGCTCAGAATATAGCTTTTACCACCATATATACCAGCTACCAGAAGACAAGAGAGTCCTTAAGAGCCCTTATTAGGGCTGCTACGTTGAACAGTATATAGCTCATATCCTATGTAGTCAGGCAGGGCCCCAGAAGCTCAGAATATAGCTTTTACCACCATATATACCAGCTACCAGAAGACAAGAGAGTCCTTAAGAGCCCTTATTAGGGCTGCTACGCTGAACAGTATATAGCTCATATCCTATGTAGTCAGGCAGGGCCCCAGAAGCTCAGAATATAGCTTTTACCACCATATATACCAGCTACCAGAAGACAAGAGAGTCCTTAAGAGCCCTTATTAGGGCTGCTACGTTGAACAGTATATAGCTCATATCCTATGTAGTCAGGCAGGGCCCCAGAAGCTCAGAATATAGCTTTTACCACCATATATACCAGCTAGCTACCAGAAGACAAGAGAGTCCTTAAGAGCCCTTATTAGGGCTGCTACGCTGAACAGTATATAGCTCATATTCTATGTAGTCAGGCAGGGCCCCAGAAGCTCAGAATATAGCTTTTACCACCATATATACCAGCTACCAGAAGACAAGAGAGTCCTTAAGAGCCCTTATTAGGGCTGCTACGTTGAACAGTATATAGCTCATATCCTATGTAGTCAGGCAGGGCCCCAGAAGCTCAGAATATAGCTTTTACCACCATATATACCAGCTACCAGAAGACAAGAGAGTCCTTAAGAGCCCTTATTAGGGCTGCTACGTTGAACAGTATATAGCTCATATCCTATGTAGTCAGGTAGGGCCCCAGAAGCTCAGAATATAGCTTTTACCACCATATATACCAGCTACCAGAAGACAAGAGAGTCCTTAAGAGCCCTTATTAGGGCTGCTACGTTGAACAGTATATAGCTCATATCCTATGTAGTCAGGCAGGGCCCCAGAAGCTCAGAATATAGCTTTTACCACCATATATACCAGCTACCAGAAGACAAGAGAGTCCTTAAGAGCCCTTATTAGGGCTGCTACGCTGAACAGTATATAGCTCATATTCTATGTAGTCAGGCAGGGCCCCAGAAGCTCAGAATATAGCTTTTACCACCATATATACCAGCTACCAGAAGACAAGAGAGTCCTTAAGAGCCCTTATTAGTGCTGCTACGTTGAACAGTATATAGCTCATATTCTATGTAGTCAGGCAGGGCCCCAGAAGCTCAGAATATAGCTTTTACCACCATATATACCAGCTACCAGAAGACAAGAGAGTCCTTAAGAGCCCTTATTAGTGCTGCTACGTTGAACAGTATATAGCTCATATCCTATGTAGTCAGGCAGGGCCCCAGAAGCTCAGAATATACCTTTTACCACCATATATACCAGCTACCAGAAGACAAGAGAGTCCTTAAGAGCCCTTATTAGGGCTACTATGCTGAACAGTATATAGCTCATTTTCTATGTAGTCAGGCAGGGCCCCAGAAGCTCAGAATATACCTTTTACCACCATATATACCAGCTACCAGAAGACAAGAGAGTCCTTAAGAGCCCTTATTAGGGCTACTACGCTGAACAGTATATAGCTCATTTTCTATGTAGTCAGGCAGGGCCCCAGAAGCTCAGAATATAGCTTTTACCACCATATATACCAGCTACCAGAAGACAAGAGAGTCCTTAAGAGCCCTTATTAGGGCTGCTACGTTGAACAGTATATAGCTCATATTCTATGTAGTCAGGCAGGGCCCCAGAAGCTCAGAATATAGCTTTTACCACCATATATACCAGCTACCAGAAGACAAGAGAGTCCTTAAGAGCCCTTATTAGGGCTGCTACGTTGAACAGTATATAGCTCATATCCTATGTAGTCAGGCAGGGCCCCAGAAGCTCAGAATATAGCTTTTACCACCATATATACCAGCTACCAGAAGACAAGAGAGTCCTTAAGAGCCCTTATTAGGGCTGCTACGCTGAACAGTATATAGCTCATATCCTATGTAGTCAGGCAGGGCCCCAGAAGCTCAGAATATAGCTTTTACCACCATATATACCAGCTACCAGAAGACAAGAGAGTCCTTAAGAGCCCTTATTAGGGCTGCTACGTTGAACAGTATATAGCTCATATCCTATGTAGTCAGGCAGGGCCCCAGAAGCTCAGAATATAGCTTTTACCACCATATATACCAGCTAGCTACCAGAAGACAAGAGAGTCATTAAGAGCCCTTATTAGGGCTGCTACGCTGAACAGTATATAGCTCATATTCTATGTAGTCAGGCAGGGCCCCAGAAGCTCAGAATATAGCTTTTACCACCATATATACCAGCTACCAGAAGACAAGAGAGTCCTTAAGAGCCCTTATTAGGGCTGCTACGTTGAACAGTATATAGCTCATATCCTATGTAGTCAGGCAGGGCCCCAGAAGCTCAGAATATAGCTTTTACCACCATATATACCAGCTACCAGAAGACAAGAAAGTCCTTAAGAGCCCTTATTAGGGCTGCTACGTTGAACAGTATATAGCTCATATCCTATGTAGTCAGGTAGGGCCCCAGAAGCTCAGAATATAGCTTTTACCACCATATATACCAGCTACCAGAAGACAAGAGAGTCCTTAAGAGCCCTTATTAGGGCTGCTACGTTGAACAGTATATAGCTCATATCCTATGTAGTCAGGCAGGGCCCCAGAAGCTCAGAATATAGCTTTTACCACCATATATACCAGCTACCAGAAGACAAGAGAGTCCTTAAGAGCCCTTATTAGGGCTGCTACGCTGAACAGTATATAGCTCATATCCTATGTAGTCAGACAGGGCCCCAGAAGCTCAGAATATAGCTTTTACCACCATATATACCAGCTACCAGAAGACAAGAGAGTCCTTAAGAGCCCTTATTAGGGCTGCTACGTTGAACAGTATATAGCTCATATCCTATGTAGTCAGGCAGGGCCCCAGAAGCTCAGAATATAGCTTTTACCACCATATATACCAGCTAGCTACCAGAAGACAAGAGAGTCCTTAAGAGCCCTTATTAGGGCTGCTACGCTGAACAGTATATAGCTCATATTCTATGTAGTCAGGCAGGGCCCCAGAAGCTCAGAATATAGCTTTTACCACCATATATACCAGCTACCAGAAGACAAGAGAGTCCTTATGAGCCCTTATTAGGGCTGCTACGTTGAACAGTATATAGCTCATATCCTATGTAGTCAGGCAGGGCCCCAGAAGCTCAGAATATAGCTTTAACCACCATATATACCAGCTACCAGAAGACAAGAGAGTCCTTAAGAGCCCTTATTAGTGCTGCTACGTTGAACAGTATATAGCTCATATTCTATGTAGTCAGGCAGGGCCCCAGAAGCTCAGAATATAGCTTTTACCACCATATATACCAGCTACCAGAAGACAAGAGAGTCCTTAAGAGCCCTTATTAGTGCTGCTACGCTGAACAGTATATAGCTCATATTCTATGTAGGCAGGCAGGGCCCCAGAAGCTCAGAATATAGCTTTTACCACCATATATACCAGCTACCAGAAGACAAGAGAGTCCTTAAGAGCCCTTATTAGTGCTGCTACGTTGAACAGTATATAGCTCATATTCTATGTAGTCAGGCAGGGCCCCAGAAGCTCAGAATATAGCTTTTACCACCATATATACCAGCTACCAGAAGACAAGAGAGTCCTTAAGAGCCCTTATTAGGGCTGCTACGCTGAACAGTATATAGCTCATATTCTATGTAGGCAGGCAGGGCCCCAGAAGCTCAGAATATAGCTTTTACCACCATATATACCAGCTACCAGAAGACAAGAGAGTCCTTAAGAGCCCTTATTAGGGCTGCTACGCTGAACAGTATATAGCTCATATTCTATGTAGTCAGGCAGGGCCCCAGAAGCTCAGAATATAGCTTTTACCACCATATATACCAGCTACCAGAAGACAAGAGAGTCCTTAAGAGCCCTTATTAGTGCTGCTACGTTGAACAGTATATAGCTCATATCCTATGCAGTCAGGCAGGGTCCCAGAAGCTCAGAATATAGCTTTTACCACCATATATACCAGCTACCAGAAGACAAGAGAGTCCTTAAGAGCCCTTATTAGGGCTGCTACGCTGAACAGTATATAGCTCATATTCTATGTAGTCAGGCAGGGCCCCAGAAGCTCAGAATATAGCTTTTACCACCATATATACCAGCTACCAGAAGACAAGAGAGTCCTTAAGAGCCCTTATTAGTGCTGCTACGTTGAACAGTATATAGCTCATATTCTATGTAGTCAGGCAGGGCCCCAGAAGCTCAGAATATAGCTTTTACCACCATATATACCAGCTACCAGAAGACAAGAGAGTCCTCAAGAGCCCTTATTAGGGCTGCTACGCTGAACAGTATATAGCTCATATTCTATGTAGGCAGGCAGGGCCCCAGAAGCTCAGAATATAGCTTTTACCACCATATATACCAGCTACCAGAAGACAAGAGAGTCCTTAAGAGCCCTTATTAGGGCTGCTACGCTGAACAGTATATAGCTCATATTCTATGTAGTCAGGCAGGGCCCCAGAAGCTCAGAATATAGCTTTTACCACCATATATACCAGCTACCAGAAGACAAGAGAGTCCTTAAGAGCCCTTATTAGGGCTGCTACGTTGAACAGTATATAGCTCATATCCTATGTAGTCAGGCAGGGCCCCAGAAGCTCAGAATATAGCTTTTACCACCATATATACCAGCTACCAGAAGACAAGAGAGTCCTTAAGAGCCCTTATTAGGGCTGCTACGCTGAACAGTATATAGCTCATATTCTATGTAGTCAGGCAGGGCCCCAGAAGCTCAGAATATAGCTTTTACCACCATATATACCAGCTACCAGAAGACAAGAGAGTCCTTAAGAGCCCTTATTAGGGCTGCTACGTTGAACAGTATATAGCTCATATCCTATGTAGTCAGGCAGGGCCCCAGAAGCTCAGAATATAGCTTTTACCACCATATATACCAGCTACCAGAAGACAAGAGAGTCCTTAAGAGCCCTTATTAGGGCTGCTACGCTGAACAGTATATAGCTCATATTCTATGTAGTCAGGCAGGGCCCCAGAAGCTCAGAATATAGCTTTTACCACCATATATACCAGCTACCAGAAGACAAGAGAGTCCTTAAGAGCCCTTATTAGGGCTGCTACGCTGAACAGTATATAGCTCATATTCTATGTAGTCAGGCAGGGCCCCAGAAGCTCAGAATATAGCTTTTACCACCATATATACCAGCTACCAGAAGACAAGAGAGTCCTTAAGAGCCCTTATTAGGGCTGCTACGTTGAACAGTATATAGCTCATATCCTATGTAGTCAGGCAGGGCCCCAGAAGCTCAGAATATAGCTTTTACCACCATATATACCAGCTACCAGAAGACAAGAGAGTCCTTAAGAGCCCTTATTTGGGCTGCTACGCTGAACAGTATATAGCTCATATTCTATGTAGTCAGGCAGGGCCCCAGAAGCTCAGAATATAGCTTTTACCACCATATATACCAGCTACCAGAAGACAAGAGAGTCCTTAATAGCCCTTATTGGGGCTGCTACGTTAAACAGTATATAGCTCATATCCTATGTAGTCAGGCAGGGCCCCAGAAGCTCAGAATATAGCTTTTACCACCATATATACCAGCTACCAGAAGACAAGAGAGTCCTTAAGAGCCCTTATTAGTGCTGCTACGTTGAACAGTATATAGCTCATATTCTATGTAGTCAGGCAGGGCCCCAGAAGCTCAGAATATAGCTTTTACCACCATATATACCAGCTACCAGAAGACAAGAGAGTCCTTAAGAGCCCTTATTAGGGCTGCTACGCTGAACAGTATATAGCTCATATTCTATGTAGGCAGGCAGGGCCCCAGAAGCTCAGAATATAGCTTTTACCACCATATATACCAGCTACCAGAAGACAAGAGAGTCCTTAAGAGCCCTTATTAGGGCTGCTACGCTGAACAGTATATAGCTCATATTCTATGTAGTCAGGCAGGGCCCCAGAAGCTCAGAATATAGCTTTTACCACCATATATACCAGCTACCAGAAGACAAGAGAGTCCTTAAGAGCCCTTATTAGTGCTGCTACGTTGAACAGTATATAGCTCATATTCTATGTAGTCAGGCAGGGCCCCAGAAGCTCAGAATATAGCTTTTACCACCATATATACCAGCTACCAGAAGACAAGAGAGTCCTTAAGAGCCCTTATTAGGGCTGCTACGCTGAACAGTATATAGCTCATATTCTATGTAGGCAGGCAGGGCCCCAGAAGCTCAGAATATAGCTTTTACCACCATATATACCAGCTACCAGAAGACAAGAGAGTCCTTAAGAGCCCTTATTAGGGCTGCTACGTTGAACAGTATATAGCTCATATCCTATGTAGTCAGGCAGGGCCCCAGAAGCTCAGAATATAGCTTTTACCACCATATATACCAGCTACCAGAAGACAAGAGAATCCTTAAGAGCCCTTATTAGGGCTGCTACGTTGAACAGTATATAGCTCATATTCTATGTAGTCAGGCAGGGCCCCAGAAGCTCAGAATATAGCTTTTACCACCATATATACCAGCTACCAGAAGACAAGAGAGTCCTTAAGAGCCCTCATTAGGGCTGCTACGTTGAACAGTATATAGCTCATATTCTATGTAGTCAGGCAGGGCCCCAGAAGCTCAGAATATAGCTTTTACCACCATATATACCAGCTACCAGAAGACAAGAGAGTCCTTAAGAGCCCTTATTAGGGCTGCTACGCTGAACAGTATATAGCTCATATCCTATGTAGTCAGGCAGGGCCCCAGAAGCTCAGAATATAGCTTTTACCACCATATATACCAGCTACCAGAAGACAAGAGAGTCCTTAAGAGCCCTTATTAGGGCTACTACGCTGAACAGTATATAGCTCATCATATCCTATGTAGTCAGGCAGGGCCCCAGAAGCTCAGAATATAGCTTTTACCACCATATATACCAGCTACCAGAAGACAAGAGAGTCATTAAGAGCCCTTATTAGGGCTACTATGCTGAACAGTATATAGCTCATTCTAGCTATATACACACTGCACACAACGGCTGCTTTAGTGAGGGGTAGCTGCTGCTGCTGGAATAGGGACAGAAAGACTTCAGTGGTGTATTAGCACCTATATACAAAACTATATACACTCTGCTCAAAACGGCTGCTTTAGTGAGGGGTAGCTGCTGATGCTGGAATAGGGACAGAAAGACTTCAGTGGTGTATTAGCACTTATATACAAAACTATATTTTGCACTACTGTTTTGTGTCCTCTGTGCCAACAAAACCTTGTTATATACCCGGTGCGTATAGGCACCATTTCACCTTCTGGCAGTATACGGCTGTATAGCCAGGTGTTTTTCTTAAAAATATATTTATATTTGGCACTACTGTTTTGTGTCCTCTTTACCAACAAAACCTTGTTATATACCCGGTGCGAATATAGGCACCATTTCACCTTCTGGCAGTATACGGCTGTATAGCCAGGTGTTTTTCTTAAAAATATTTTTATATTTGGCACTACTGTTTTGTGTCCTCTTTACCAACAAAACCTTGTTATATACCCGGTGCGTATATAGGCACCATTTCACCTTCTGGCAGTATACGGCTGTATAGCCAGGTGTTTTTCTTAAAAATATTTTTATATTTGGCACTACTGTTTTGTGTCCTCTTTACCAACAAAACCTTGTTATATACCCGGTGCGTATATAGGCACCATTTCACCTTCTGGCAGTATACGGCTGTATAGCCAGGTGTTTTTCTTAAAAATATTTTTATATTTGGCACTACTGTTTTGTGTCCTCTTTACCAACAAAACCTTGTTATATACCCGGTGCGTATATAGGCACCATTTCACCTTCTGGCAGTATACAGCTGTATAGTCAGGTGTTCTTAAAAATATATTTATATTTGGCACTACTGTTTTGTGTCCTCTGTGCCAACAAAACACTGTTTTATACACGGTGCGTATAGGCACCATTTCACCTTCTGGCAGTATACGGCTGTATAGCCAGGTGTTCTTCTTAAAAATATTTTTATATTTGGCATAACGCGTGGCCAAAAAAGTAAAACGTCTGAAATGCGGAGGGCTAGCGCAAAGGGACGTGGACGAGGACGGGGGCGCGGAAATGCTGGTGGGGGCACAAACCGCATTGAAGCCAGTGGGGATACAATGCGTGCTGGTGAGGGGCAGCCAGCATTACGCTCATCCAGCTTCCCTGCCTTTATGGGACAGTTATGCGGGGGGCTGGGTACACCTCTGTTAAGGCCTGAGCAGCGTGAACAGGTGGTGCAATGGATGGCCGATAACGCTTCCAGTCACTTGTCCACCACCCAGTCATCCACACAGTCTCACTCTGACCCTCCTTCCTCCCAACCTTGCCAACAGAGTCAGCCCAACCTTGACCCCTCCCAGGACCTCTTTTCGGGTCCTTTTCCAGATGTGCTGCAAGAATCCCAGGAGCTAGCAGAGGAATTTGTTTGTAGTGATGCCCAAACACTTGAGTATCCGCCATCTGCTAGTGATGTGGACCCGGAACCAGCATCTGCTATCATGAGCGATGATGATGAGACGCAGTTGCCATCAAGGGAGGCTGTTGGAATGTCCAGTGGGCAGGAGGAGGAGCAGAGAGAGGAAGTGGAAGAGGAGGTGGTGGACGACGAAATGACCGACCCCACTTGGACAGGGGTGATGTCCAGCGGGGAAAGCAGTGGAGATGCGGTCTGCGCATCACCGAATAAGGCAGCAAGAGGCAGAGGACAGTCCAGAGGCAGAGGACAGTCCAGACAGAGAAGGCAGGCCACAGCCAGCAGGGCCGAAGCTCTTCCCGGCAGCAGGCAGTCGCGCGAAGCTCCCCCATCGAGGCCTCGTACTTCTGTGGTGTGGAGATTTTTTTATCTGCCACTCAAAACTGAGTAGGGGCTCTGAGAAGAGCAATCTGACCACCTCAGGCATGCGCCGTCACTTGGAATTCAAGCACTGGGCTGAGTGGGAGAGAGCAAACGCAATACAACCTGCGCCCCGTCTTGCTGCCACTGCCTCTTCCCCTTTGTTGTGTGCTGCCACTGCGGTCCAGACCTCCAGCCAGGACACCTCCACATCTGCCTCGGCTACTTTGGGGCCTTCTCCTTCAGCCCCCCCTTCCCCCGCATCTTCGTCTGCACCTTCCATCTCTTCGTCCCATCAACTGTCCATCTCGCAGGCGTTCAACCGCAGGCGGAAGTACGCCTCCAGTCACCCCCAAGCCCAAGCCTTAACCTGCCTCATCTCCAAACTGCTGGCCCTGGAGATGTTGCCGTTTAGGCTTGTGGAGACGCAGGCCTTCCGCGACCTGATGGCGGCTGCCGCACCTCGCTATTCCGTCCCTAGCCGCCACTATTTTTCCCGGTGTGGCGTCCCCGCCCTGCACCAGCACGTGTCGCGTAACATCAGGCGGGCCCTGAGGTACGCAGTCAGCGCAAAGGTCCACTTGACCACCGACTCGTGGACAAGCGCTTGCGGCCAAGGACGCTACATCTCTTTGACGGCACACTGGGTGAATGTTGTGGAAGCAGGGACGGGGTCGCAAACAGGGACGGCCTACATACCACCCCCGCCCAAGATTGCCAGCACGGGTTCTGATAGACCCCCCTCCTCTTCCTCCTCCTCCTCCTCCTCCTCCTCTGCCTTAACATCGCCCTCAGCCCCTAGCTGGAAGCGTTGCAGCACTGGCGCGGGGAGACATCAGCAGGCGGTGCTTAAGCTCATCAGCTTGGGCGACAGGAAGCACAGCGCCGCAGAGGTGAGGCACGCCATATTGCAGCAGACAGAGATGTGGCTGTCGCCGCTGCAGCTAGGACCAGGCATGGTCGTGTGCGATAACGGCCGTAACCTGGTGGCGGCTCTGGAGCTTGCAGAACTCAATCACGTACCATGCCTGGCCCACGTTTTTAATTTGGTAGTACAAAAGTTTCTAAAGACTTACCCCAACCTGGCAGAGCTACTGGTCAAAGTGCGGCGCTTGTGCGCTCACTTTCGGAAGTCAACTGTAGCTGCTGCTAGCTTAAAAACAATCCAGCAACGCCTCCATTTGCCTCAACATCGGCTGTTGTGCGACCTGCCCACTCGCTGGAATTCCACCTATTGCATGTTGGCCAGGGTGTGTGAGCAGCAGAAAGCATTGATGGAGTACCAGATGATGCATCCACGCGTGCCTCCAACTCAGCTCCCTCAGTTTGCCAACCACGAGTGGCCATGGATGGCAGACATATGCGATGTATTGCGTATCTTTGAGGAGTCCACTAAGAAGGTCAGCAGCGAGGACGCTATAGTGAGCGTAACCATCCCGCTCCTATGCGTCCTTAAAGAATCGCTCATCGCAATAAGGGAGAACGCATTGCACACAGAGGAGACGGGGGTAGGAGGAGACGCAACGCAGGTAGACAGTCAGACCACACTTTTGTCTGCTGCTCGGTGGCAGTTGCAGGAGGAGGAGGATGAGGAGGAGGAGGACAACGTGGAGGTGGCTGTGGAAGAGGATGCTGGCGGCGAGGGTAGCAGTCAGGCTGTGTGCGTCCCATTGGTTCAGCGCGGATGGGGCGGAGAGGAGGAGGAAGAGGAGGAAATGGAAAATGATCCTTCTGGTGGGGGCAGTGACGTCATGCCTACTCAGAGTCTGGCACACATGGCTGACTTCATGCTGGGCTGCTTTTCCCGGGACATACGTGTTGTCCGGATATTGGAGAACAAACTATACTGGGTCTTCGCACTCCTGGACCCCCGGTATAAAGATAACTTCTCCTCTTTTATTCCGGTAGAGGAGAGGACGAATCGATTACTGGAATACCAGAGGGAACTCTTGCAGAACATGATGCAGATTTTCCCACCCAGCATCGCTGGCGGCAGAGAGGAGAGTGTCTCCCAGAGTCTGACAACATCGATCAGGCCCACAGCCACCAGGGGAACACTCTCCAAGGTGTGGGACACGTTCATGTCATCCCCTCGTGCAACTTCCATCACTGCGGGGCCCGCTATCAGCAGGAGGGACAAGTATCGGCGGATGTTGCGGGACTACCTGGCAGACCACACCCCTGTCCTCCCCGATCCCTCGGCGACCTACACTTACTGGGTCTCCAAGTTGGACACGTGGCTGGAACTGTCCCTGTACGCCTTGGAGGTGCTTGCCTGCCCTGCCGCCAGCGTGCTATCAGAAAGGGTGTTCAGCGCAGCCGGGGGCATTATAACCGATAAGCGCAGCCGCCTGTCAACCGACAGTGCCGACAGGCTGACGCTAATCAAAATGAACAGCAAGTGGATTGACCCGGACTTTGCTTGTACAACAGTGGAAAGCAGCCAAGAGTGAAGTGCCATCTGTATGAAGTGCCATTTCCTCCTCCTCCTCCTCCTCCTCCTCCTCCTTAACCGCCGTAGAATTGCTGTATTAATAAAAAAAAAAAATTATGGCTCACCTCTTGGGCTTAATACAATCAATTTTTAAGAGGTCTCAGCTCTTGGGCCTCCACACAATTTTTAAGAGGTCTCAGCTCGTGGGACTCCACACAATTTTTAAGATGTCTCAGCTCGCGGGACTCCACACAATGTTTGAGAGGTCTCAGCTCTTGGGCCTCCACACAATTTTTAAAAGGTCTCAGCTCTTGGGACTCCACACAATGTTTGAGAGGTCTCAGCTCTTGGGCCTCCACACAATTTTTAAAAGGTCTCAGCTCTTGGGACTCCACACAATGTTTGAGAGGTCTCAGCTCTTGGGCCTCCACACAATTTTTAAAAGGTCTCAGCTCTTGGGCCTCCACACAATTTTTAAAAGGTCTCAGCTCTTGGGCCTCCACACAGTTTTTAAAAGGTCTCAGCTCTTGGGCCTCCCCTACTGCTGGGGTGACACAATGTAACAAACCTCCTCCTGTAAGCTTCCCCTACTGCTGGGGTGACACACTGTAACAAACCTCCTCCTGTAAGCTTCCCTGACTGCAGGGGTGCCACACTGTAACAAACCTCCTCCTGTAAGCTTCCCTGACTGCTGGGGTGACACACTGTAACAAACCTCCTCCTGTAAGCTTCCCTGACTGCTGGGGTGACACACTGTAACAAACCTCCTCCTGTAAGCTTCCCTGACTGCAGGGGTGACACACTGTAACAAAACTCCTCCTGTAAGCTTCCCTTACTGCTGGGGTAACACACTGTAACAAACCTCCTCCTGTAAGCTTCCCTGACTGCTGGGGTGACACACTGTAACAAACCTCCTCCTGTAAGCTTCCCTTACTGCTGGGGTGACACACTGTAACAAACCTCCTCCTGTAAGCTTCCCTGACTGCAGGGGTGCCACACTGTAACAAACCTCCTCCTGTAAGCTTCCCTGACTGCTGGGGTGACACACTGTAACAAACCTCCTCCTGTAAGCTTCCCCTACTGCTGGGGTGACACACTGTAACAAACCTCCTCCTGTAAGCTTCCCTGACTGCAGGGGTGCCACACTGTAACAAACCTCCTCCTGTAAGCTTCCCTGACTGCTGGGGTGACACACTGTAACAAACCTCCTCCTGTAAGCTTCCCCTACTGCTGGGGTGACACACTGTAACAAACCTCCTCCTGTAAGCTTCCCTGACTGCAGGGGTGCCACACTGTAACAAACCTCCTCCTGTAAGCTTCCCTGACTGCTGGGGTGACACACTGTAACAAACCTCCTCCTGTAAGCTTCCCTGACTGCTGGGGTGACACACTGTAACAAACCTCCTCCTGTAAGCTTCCCTGACTGCAGGGGCGACACACTGTAACAAACCTCCTCCTGTAAGCTTCCCTTACTGCTGGGGTAACACACTGTAACAAACCTCCTCCTGTAAGCTTCCCTGACTGCTGGGGTGACACACTGTAACAAACCTCCTCCTGTAAGCTTCCCTTACTGCTGGGGTGACACACTGTAACAAACCTCCTCCTGTAAGCTTCCCTGACTGCAGGGGTGCCACACTGTAACAAACCTCCTCCTGTAAGCTTCCCTGACTGCTGGGGTGACACACTGTAACAAACCTCCTCCTGTAAGCTTCCCCTACTGCTGGGGTGACACACTGTAACAAACCTCCTCCTGTAAGCTTCCCTGACTGCAGGGGTGACACACTGTAACAAACCTCCTCCTGTAAGCTTCCCTTACTGCTGGGGTAACACACTGTAACAAACCTCCTCCTGTAAGCTTCCCTGACTGCTGGGGTGACACACTGTAACAAACCTCCTCCTGTAAGCTTCCCTTACTGCTGGGGTGCCACACTGTAACAAACCTCCTCCTGTAAGCTTCCCTGACTGCTGGGGTGACACACTGTAACAAACCTCCTCCTGTAAGCTTCCCCTACTGCTGGGGTAACACACTGTAACAAACCTCCTCCTGTAAGCTTTCCTGACTGCTGGGGTGACACACTGTAACAAACCTCCTCCTGTAAGCTTCCCCTACTGCTGGGGTAACACACTGTAACAAACCTCCTCCTTTAAGCTTCCCTTACTGCTGGGGTGACACAATGACACAAGAGGACATGTCTGACCACATCACACACACACACACACACACACACACACACACACACACACACACACACACACAATGACAATTAGGGGTGGGGTCTATTTATTTTCCCCCTTGCCTATGCCATCTGTGGTTGTCATTAGGCAACGTGATTTTAAGGGGTGCAGAATTTTGTTCTTCTTTTTTGTACAGTTTGGCTTGGGGTCCATGGCAATGTAGAGGAAAGAAGGTTTCCTTGTCTTGTCTCACTTTACGTAGAAGTAATATTGTGTTTGGAGTGTATTGTTGAGAGGCTGTGATAGTGGCGTAATAGTGCGACTTGGGCGCGTTATATGCACCCAGACATGCTTCCCCTGCTGTCCCAGTTGCATTCCAGCAGTGTTGGCATCATTTTCTGATGTTTCAGGGTGGACTTGGTGACCTCCAAGTGGTCGAATTGAGATTTCCAAGTGTCGAGCATTTTTTTCCCATAGACTATAATGGGATTCGATATTCGGTCGAGTAGTCGAGTAACGCGGTCTATTCGAATCGAAATTCGAAATTTCTAATATTTCACTACTCGCTCATCTCTAACTATAATGGGATTTGATAATCGGTCGAGTAGTCGAGTAACGCGGTCTATTCGAATCGAAATTCTAAATTTCGAATATTTCACTACTCGCTCATCTCTATTAAACAGCATACTTCCCATCACATTGGTTGCCGGCAGTAGTGCAGTTGCTTTCATTATTATATATGGACACCTTGGCTTGGTTTCATACTTCACTGTACATATCTGGTGAAACCAAAGCCAGAAGTGAGGAATGTAAAGATTGCCAAACTTAATTGAGAATTAGCAGGGGAGCTTGGTGCCCCAACACCACTCCTGGTCTGGGGTCTGCGGAGAAAGACTACCTAAGTAGACTTTTCCTTTTTTGGTATCCCTGTTTAGGAAGCCCTGCCGTGTGCATCTCTGGAGATTGCCAAGTACACTTGGCAGCATACCACTATACTTTTAGCCTAGGCACGTACCTGGGCCAGTCATATCTGGATGACTGGCACAGGTATGTCCCTTAACTAATGGTGAGCGGGGATGTAGATTGTGGTGTGTGCTCTATTCAGATTTTCAGAAACATCTGAATAATAGTGTTGATTCAGAGAGACATAAAAAGACTTTCGTTTTTGTGTCGATCTGTTTTTTTTTTTAATTTTCCCGCTCGCGTATGAGTGTACGCGTGATTCTAAGCATGCATCGCAAGCCTCCAGTAACGTCTTCGTCCGTTCGTACGCCAACGAGAATTTTCAGCTTTCGCTTTCCGTTTATGTTACTCATGTTACAACATAGGCTTTCGTTTTTGCCCTTTTTCCATCGTCTCCTCGAACGACTCATTTACGTTTCCCGTTAGATTCTGATTCCTTTTTCAAGAAATAATCGTCCAGACGAAAATCGTTACGACCTTACGCCTGCGCACTACAAAATGAACTCATTAATGTGCTCGTCTACATATTTGGGTCACTCACTTCTGCTACAATGCTTAGCTAAATCACTTCGCGGTCAGTATATTCTTCCATTTCCTGCACCTAAAGCTTACCTTAATCACTTCGCGGTCAGTATATTCTTTCATTTCCTGCACCTAAAGCTTACCTTAATCACTTCGCTGTTTCATTCTTCTTCCCTTTCTCACACCTAAAGCTTACCTTAATCACTTTGCGGTTTCATTCTTCTTCCATTTCTCACACCTAAAACTTACCTAAATCACTTTGCGGTTTCATTCTTCTTCCATTTCTCACACCTAAAACTTACCTAAATCACTTCGTGGTCTCATTCTTCTTCCATTGGCACACCTAATGCTTACCTTAATCACATCGCGGTCTAGCGATTCTTCATATCTAAATTTTATTTTTTTCCGTTGTTTTGTTTTTACCAACCCTTAATGGATGTATGTAGAAATGAAAATGACACAGAAACAAGTTTTTTTTTGTTTACTAATAAATGGCATTTTAGTGCCTTTTTTTCAAAAAATATTTGTAAACATTTTTGCATCTACAAACTGTTTTTTGTATAAAAATGTAACATTTATAAAATTTTACAAATTTAAATACAAAAATAAAATATTTAAAACTATATACAAAGCAATGGCAGGCCCCAGATAATTAATATTCATCTGTGGTCCCCAACGAATCGCGAAGCTCCTGCATCTCGCCCACCAACTGAAACACTGTGGCCGTGAGTTACATGTTTAACAGCTGTGGATGGAATGTTTATTAGGTTGCAAGCTAACTCATGAGGCCATATGTCATTATTATAAGGACTTACTAAAAGGAAGAGGCCATATGTCATTATTCTAAGGAATTAATAAAAGGAAGAGGCCATATGTCATTATGCTAAGGAATTAATAAAAGAAAGAGGCCACATACCATTATGCTAAGGAATTAATAAAAGGAAGAGGCCATATGTCATTATGCTAAGGACTTACTAAAATGAAGAGGCCATATGCCATTATGCTAAGGAATTAATAAAAGGAAGAGGCCATATGTCATTTAATTTCCCACATACTCCAAATATTTACATTACAACTTACTTCATTGGTGGGTGACCTCTGATTCGGGGACCACCCTCCGCCCATGGATCTGCCACTGCTGGGAAGTTGAGGCTGTAGAGACATGTAAAATAGGGTCACTTCTAATGTCTTAGTCAACAGTAAGCAAATGTCACTTAGAATGTGTATGTGACATCACCTACCTTCTCCATGTGCCTCCTGGGAATGATCTGCTGCAGTCTCTTCCACAGATCCTTCACCCGCTACATATTCATCTAGAAAAAGAGATTAAGGGAATCAGCTTTGCTTTTAATAGCATGTATGTGTGTTCGGTTACATTAAGAGTCACATACCAGAGGCTAATGGCTCCGTCGCTTGGGCTGACTCCCTGCCCACGTTGTGACGCCCCTCCTCTGTAGAAAGGTCCAGGTGCTGGTCTGAGGCTGCTACAGAGGAGGGGTAGGAAGGTGGCCCTGGAGATCCACCACCTTCACTTCCTGCTGCAGATTCATGCAGCACTGGCCGGCCTGTGCGCCTCCTGGTGCGTCTGATTCTGTACTCCATTTCCAACACTAGAAAAGAAAAGCATTTATAAATAAAGGCCTACCTTCTGTATTAGTTACATCTAGCATGCAATCACTATGTACTTACTTGGGAAATGGAGACCAAAAAATCGCCGCACCCGGGGCATGTGGAGTCGTTTCAGGTACGACCAATGCTGCATGATCTGCGTATGGGTGAAGGTGGTGTCAGTCTCCTGCTGGATCCTGGAAACGATCTCCAGGACGATGTTCCTCTTCTCGAATGCGTTGGGCAGGTAGTCGTACCTGCACTGAAGAATCGTCTAAAAAACACAAAATCAAAATAGTTGTTAGATCAAACTGCATAACAATATCTGTCACAATTAGATCAGTTGACTAAATGACATTCCCAGACACATTTCTAGCCTCAAACTATCCTTATAGATGCAAGTGACTTGGTTCACACATGTGCGCACTAACTTCTGTTTGGCACGGAGTTTAACTAAGTTTAGAAAACAACTGTTTCTTCCTGCGCTTCCTTAAGGTCTAGGCATGCATTTAGATGGCAAATCAACGTCCTCAACAAACAACAGAGCAGATTACTGCACAATTCGAGAATTTCAATAATACATTCACCAACATGCTGACTGAATTTAGGACGAGCAACAGCCAGATGTCTGAACAAATGGCCAACTTAACCACACAGATGGCAGGACAAATGGCCAACTGAACCACACAGATGGCAGAACAAACAGCCAACATAACCACACAGATGTCTGAACAAATGGCCATCTTAACCACACAGATGGCAGCACAAACAGCATACTTCACTGCCATGCTAGATGCATTTCGAACTAGCAACAGACAGATGCTTGAGGTGCTCTGAATGACACACATGCCCAGGTCTTGGCCCACCTCCAAGGGCCACCACAAGGTTTTTATGGGCAACATCCATAATAAGACCTATTTGACCTGTCTCTGCTCCACATCTTTCCTCTACATCCCCACTCTATTTACCTGTCTGGTGAGCGCTACCAAGATTGACTTTTTTATGCCTTTGCTGGTTTGATTTGGAATTCGCCCATATAGCTCATTAGAGTGCTGACATACCCCACTAGCCAATGCCTGAGCTAAAGCCTCACTGAAGCGGCCACTCAAGCTGCCACGCTGCAGGCTTGGACCTAATCAAATGGTGGCTGGCTCAATCTGTTTGTTGGCAATATTGGGGGACATTCTTGGCTGTGAAACATCTACATTTGTCCATGGCAAAGATTGGACTGGACTGGCATTAGGACTGGGGGTTATTGTCTGGGTGGCCCACGAACTTCCAGGCGTAAAAATAAACTGCATGAGGCTCAAATCAGGTGTCAATTTTTTAGTAATTAAGTCATTACTTTAAAAAAAAATAAAGACAAAGGCCTTCACAAAGGCAAATCATATTTAAATTAACAAAATAACATAAACAAACAAAAAAAACTAATTTTAGGCAAAATAGGTGGTAATTACATTGGCTCACACTGCTTGCCCAGAGCCACTAGTTGCCAGTGTACTGGTCATCTGCCTCCTGGCTGGGTGGAGAGGGGGCAGATCCACATACCGGGGGACACACTGCATGATCGCAAAGTTATGCAGAACACAACAGGCCAGGATTATGTCTATGACCTTGTTGGGGTCATATTGGAGTGCCCCCCGGTATGGTCCAAACACCGTAAGCGAGTTTTGAGCAGGCAAAATGCCCTCTCGACTACGGCCCGGGTCTTTCTGTGTGACCGATTGTAAGCCTCCTGTGCCTCATCTTATATGTTAGCCACATCCTGTACATACAGATTGCTCACATAAAAAATAATATTACCAGCATCTACTGCATGTCATGAGCCTTTAACCCTTTATGTGCCAGCCTACCTAGATTTTTTGTCACACTCTGTAGCCAGACTACTTTTCAAGTTTTTGCGCTACACATGTTCAACCTTGATTTTTGAAAGGATTTCCAGGGATTTTCCAGGAAAATTATATATTGTTTTTTTAGCAGAGTGTGGGCTTCAACATGAAATGTCTTGTTTGGCCTTTTTTTAGTGTATTCTCAATACTTTTTTTACAATTGTAGTGTTTTTTTGTGATAAAAAAATGTAAGTTTGTTAATAAAATATTATTGCATGTGAAAGCCCTATTTCTCCCGGTTACAACGGTACCACATATGTATTGGTATACACCCTTTCCTGCCCAGGAAACTCCCCCAAGCTGAAACATCAGTTTAGGAGATTTCAGATAGGATACAACTATGCAATATGATTGCATAGTTGTAAGGGGTTAACTTAAAAAAAAAAATGACATAGGGTCCCCCTTACCCAGCATTACCGACCCGGACTAGCTATGGGGGCTTGTAGAACAGGACGCAGGGGCCAGCCTTGGTGGCCCCTGGCCCTGCAGGCTACTAGCCCACATAGCCACTAAGTGGCCCGGGCCCTTCTTCCCCCCCTGGACGTTGGGGAGGCAGGTAATGGGGGGTCTGGGGGTTATGGCAAGTCACCCGCTAGCCGAAGGTGATTGCCAGCCCCAGAGCCTTGTGAACTGGTATAAGGGGCCTCATGGACCCCTTACCCGTTCACAAATAGATAAAAGAAAAAAAGACACAGACACAAAATATTTTATTATTCTTTTTTTTACTTATACTTACCTCTGATCCCGTGTCCCGCGCCGCTGCAGATGACACTTGTCGGTAGTGATCGGAGCAGGGAGGGTGGGAGGCAGGGAGATCAGAGTCTCCCTGCCTCCCACTCTCCCTGCTCCGATCGCTGCCGACAAGGGACACTCAGAGCCCGGGTGCCGGTATACGAGGAGCCTATTCCAGGCCCCCTCCCGAAGATCAGGGGGTGAAAATCAAGTAGCTGCTTATTGTAAGGAATCGCTGGCACTTTCAAACGAGGGGTCAGGTAAGTCTGTATCTTTTTTACTTTTTTTTTATGGGGCTCTAAATTCAACTATGTGAGTCTCACGTAGCTGGCACTTAACGGTTGGAGAGGCAGCTACGTGAGACTCACGTAGCTGGCACTAGAAGGGTTAATCATCCAAGATGGCGGCTCAGGGAATATCAGGCAGCCTGCAAACAGGATGTGCCTTCTGACTGTGCTGCTATGCATTCTGGAATTTCTGACTTTTCCCGGACCCCAGCTCTGCTCTGTCTGAGCAAAGCACAGCTATAACCCGCCACCTGCACTTTATCCCGCTCTCCTCTCCTCAGTAAGTGTGATGCATCTGAGCAAAGATGATGGCGCCCCTATCCTAAAGTCATGAACAGAGTTGCAGAATAATAAGTAAGTTACTAAAAACGAATAATATATTAGGTGGAAATGCTGGGAATCAGTTTTTAACCCTTTAAATGCCAAGCACGTAGTTTCTACGTGGTTGCTTCTCCTACCGTTAAGTGCCAAGCACGTAGAAACTACGTGCCTGGCATTTCCCCCAAACAGTTAAAAAATAGAAAAAAAAAATCACTTACCTCCGGTATCCCTGTGAAGCCTGGGGTCCCCTCTTCCTTGGGGGGGCATCCGATCGCCCCCCCGTCGTCCTCCGTCTTCAGGGGGGGGCCCGAAACCAGCCGCCCCCCCCCCCCCCGTTTCCAGCGCTGACATCGCCGCTGTAAAAAAAAAAATAAATAAAAGTGTCATTTACTCACCTCCGCGCCCGAGCCTTCTGTCCGGGTCTCCTCTTCACCAGGGGGGGGTCCGATCCCCCCCTGGGCTGCGCAGTCTTCAGGTGAGGACCCTCTTCCGGGTCCTCACCTCTTGTAATGGCGGCGATGGCCGCCGCCGCTTAGCCCCGCCCATTGTGGGAGGAGCGGGATGACGTCATCCCGCTCCTCCTATACCCCCTCCGAGCTCCGGCATCTGTCAGATGCCGGTGGTGATCGGAGCAGAGCGGGTGTCAGGTGAGGAGGCTCCGATCGGAGCCCCCTCGCCTGTCACCCGCCCTGCGCCGATCACCACCGGCATCTGTCAGTGAGGTGATCGGCGCGGGACAGCGGCGAGGGACGTCGGATCGGAGGTGAGTATGGTGTAAAAAAGAAAAATAAAGATTTTTTTTTCTGTGTGTGTGTGTCATTTTTTTTACTATTAACCCCTTGTGAACTGGTAAGGGGTCCATGACCCCTATACCAGTTCACAAGGCTGGGGAGATGGCAAGCCACCTGCGCTAGCGGGTGGCTTGCCATTAACCCCTGGCACCCCCATTACCTGCCTCCCCAAAGGCCAGGGGGGGGCAGAAGAGCCCGGGCCCACATGGGCTATGTGGGCTCGTAGGCTGCAGGGTGGGGGGGCCACATAAGCTGGCCCCCCCACTCTGTGCCTACAAGCCCCCATAGCTGGTCCCGGGCTGGTTACTGTGGGTAAGGGGGACCCCACGTCAATTTTTTTTTTGATTTTTAAGGGTTTTTAACCCTTAAAAATCAAAAAAAAATGGGGTCCACCCCCCCTGGGAGGGGGGACCCTATGTCATTTTTTTTTTTGATTAACCCTTTGTAATCTGTCATCCAGCAGCTATAAAAGGCTTCTAGCAAGTGAGCAGAAGCCAGTGATCGCCGAGGGACAGAGTGCTCCAGGATGGATGGGAGGTGAGTACAGTGTAAAAAAAAAAAAAAAATTAATAAAATATTTTTTTCTTTATGTGTGTCTGTGTCATTGTTCACATATGAAAAGATATAAAATATTTTCATCAACACCGCGCTGTATTTAAACAAGTTAATCCACTTCTGTTAAAATATATCTGCTATAATGGATATGATAAAAAATTCACGCTGGAGTGGTTAAGACTTTGTTGGATCAGTCTATCTTTGTATCAAATGTTATTCTCTATAAGTGAATCACCACATAACTCCGCGGAAGATAATTAAAAGTTCCTTTTGCCAAAGCGTGTCCACCTCAGATGTGACTTAAAATCAGACTTTTGTGCACACTTCCATCACCATATCTTAAATACACGTACCAGATTGCCAATCAATCGCTTGCAATATGATTAGGGTCCTCTTTAAGATGTTACAACTTGTTTGTGTTATTCCAGACCAATTGTAAAGTATACTGGGAATGTGTTGTAATAATTGTATCCTCCTTATTTATCCAAAGTTGTTTAAGAATCCGCCTTTCCAAACATATAATCTCAGGGATAAAGATAAAAGCACATAGCATAATACCCTTTTAAAATTTCAAAGCACCTGCTAGTTTTTATTAGGCTTACCAGCATTCACAGAATAAAACGCATTCAAAAACTCAGGATTCAAATAGTGATACAGAGCGCTTGTGAAGACCTCTTATGCTTTCACCCACGTTACTCCTCTGTGTGATTTGAATCAAGCATGCAGCTGCGTGTCTCCTCACCGCCTCCTCGGCCGCCGGACAGCGGGAGCGCTCGCTGCCTTCTCTCCTCAGTAGCTACGTTGTATCTCTTCACAGTACAAGCCCCGCCCAACGCGTTTCGTCGTCGCTGGACAACTTAATCATGAGCTGACAGGCACTGTGAAGCATTTGGATTTAAAGGAAGTAGCGGTCATGTGGTTTGGGGAATTAACCCTTTCAATAACCTTATCTTACTCATTTCTTTTCTTTAACAGGGCTACAATTTTTACCCTAAGATGAAAATACTTACGCTTAAACATAAGTTTTAGCTTAATATATGGGCAAAACAATTACCTAAAAAATATTTATAATATTTTATGTATAACTAATTCTCATTTGTATATTTAGAAAACACAGGGGGTCTTCACACGCTAAAACACCCTCATTACATCTCAAAAATGACCAATCCAAATTAAACAATGAAACTTAGCGCATACCTGTATATACATTACTGCTTATCATGATTTATGCATATAAAAAACTTGTTCACTTTTGCTTTATGCACATAAAAAACTTCATTTTTTTACATTAATGCATACCTAAAATGTACCCTCAATCATAAACTAATAACCATAATTATATTTATATTTATAGCAAACCTACCTAAAAGACAATTATTTATACATTAATTAGTACTATATATCTAAAAAATTATATTAAAAATCAGGATAATAAGTAACATGACAGAGAAACATCTGCTGGACCACAACACTATCCTTTTAAAGCTTCTCTCCATAATTTTGTTTATCATTGGATTTTTTAAAAATATATATCCTCGAAAAATACTAATAAATTGCATCACCAAAATCTAATCTTAATTTAATGCAAATTCAGTGCAACTAAAATACATAAAAGGGGGTTCACCTCTTTAAAAATTTCTCATTCAATTTTTTTAGTGTTCTCCTATAAAGCAATTCAAATCGAATTCTATATTTAAGCCTCTTGGGGCCATAGACTTCAACTTGAAAATCCATTTGGATTCTAAACGGGACAATTTTCTAATAATATTTCCCCCTTTTAGTGTTTTTGAGGGACTATCTATAATGCAAAATTTCAGGTCAGTTGGATCACTATTATGAAATTCTTTAAAATGAGCTGACACATTATGTGCAATGTAACCTCTTTTGATGTTATATATGTGTTCCCTCAAGCGGACCTTAAAGGCTCTGGTAGTTCTCCCTATATACTGTTTACCACATCCACATTCAAGGAGGTACACCACATTTACACTATTACAATTGTAAAAGTTTTTAATATTAAAAACTTCTCCTGTTATATTTGATTTAAACCTCTTATTACTCTTTGATGTTGAAACTGTTTTCATTTTACATCCCATACATTTTCCACAGTTAAAAAATCCCTTAAGTTTATTTAAAAAATTACCAGTTTCTTTAATCGGTTCCAAATAACTTGTGACCAACTTTGTAGTTATGGTTGGCGGCTTCCGGAAGATAACCTTTGGTTTATTGGGCAGAAGATGTCCTATCAACTCATCCCCTTTTAACAAGTGCCAATGTTTGCCTAAGACTTTTTCGACACATTTATAATTGTATCCATATTGAGTAACAAGTGCATATTCACTCGGGTTATTCTCTATAGTTTTAGTTTTTCTATGGGATGCCCCCAAAACTTTCTTCCTTTCCATTCTTCCAACTAATTCAATATCATTCTGTATTGCTGCTGGACTATATCCCTTACAAATAAATCTATCACCAAGTATTTTGGCCTGTTTATAATAGTCCTCCTCATGGCTACAATTTCTCCTAATACGGTGGAATTGGCCTTTTGGGATATTCTCCAGCCAATCTCGATGGTGGCAGCTAGAACGTGGAACGTAGGAATTTCTATCCGTTTCCTTAAAGAAGGACTTTGTGTTTAAACTAGGTCCCTCTTTTTCTATTTGAAGGTCAAGGAAATGAATACTTTCTCTGCTCACCTCCCTAGTAAACGCGAGTCCCCAATCATTTGAATTAATCGCATTAAAAAATTCCTCAAAAGACTGTTCGTCCCCTTCCCATAGGACTAAACAGTCATCGATATACCTTTTCCACAAAATTAACTCCTTCCTTACTGTACCTTGTATGAAAACAGTTTCCCATAACCCCATAAAAATATTAGCCAAACTTGGGGCAAATTTTGCCCCCATTGCCACGCCCCTAATTTGCAAAAAATATTGATTATTAAACCAAAAATAATTATGTGAAAGTGCAAATTGAAAACAATCCATAAGAAAATCAATTTGAAAAAGTAACAATTCTGTGTCATGCATCAAATAATATCTTATTGCCTCCAGCCCTTTTTCGTGAGGAATATTTGTATATAGTGATACAACATCTATAGTTATTAAAAGAGTATTTTCACTCACTTTTATATTTTCCAACATCCCTAAAACTTGTTGGCTGTCCTTTAAATACGATGGGAGTTTACATACAATTGGCTGGAGGAACCAGTCCAGGTACTTTCCCAAGTTACTGGTAATAGAACCTATACCGCTAATTATAGGACGGTAGGGAGGGTTCTTTTGGTCTTTATGCACTTTAGGCAAACCGTATATCGTCGGGATGCGTGGACATCTGATATTACAAAAATCCATTTCCTTCTTATTGAGTATATTTAACTGTTGTCCTACTTCCATCAATTCATTAAGTTCTTGTTGATAATCCTTTGTTGGATCTCCTCCCAATTTTTTATAGGTAGTGTGATCATTTAATAAAAGATTCATTTGAACAGTGTACATCTCTACATCTTGAACAACTATCCCCCCACCCTTGTCTGCTTGCTTTACCAATCTTGTACTATCTTTTTTTAGGGATTCTATCCCTCTTTTTATCCTTTTATTGCTAAAAAACCTCGCCTTGTGATTTTTTTTCTCCTTTTTTCCCATTTCTAATTCTAAATCTTGAGTAACTAATTTTTTAAAAACTTCAAAATTGTGTCCCCCGGACTGGGGGGGATTGAAAGTGGAAGGATTCTTTACATTGGTATGCAAAACTAAAGAATTTTCGGTTTTTTCAACATTTTCTGGGAATTTATTAGCTTGAAAAAAACGTTTCAGGTTCAATTTCCTAAAGAATAGCTGGCAATCAATATGTAAATTAAAAGGGTCAATATTAACATCCGGGGCAAATTTTAAGCCCTTTTCTAATGCATACAGTTCATCTCCATTTAAATCTTTTTTACTTAAGTTATAAATGCCTGCTCCCTCTCCACCTTTTTGTGTCTTTTTATGTTTCCTTCCACCTCTTCCTCCTCTAATTCTTTTCTTTTTCTGTAACTGAGCTTGTTGACTGGTGTTTCTACATATCTCCTCTGTCCCATCTCTCTCTGGGTATGCATCACTTCCCTTTTCCTCTGCATTCCTTCCCGTTGAGTAAAAGGGGAATACAAATCTCTATTACCCTCTTTCTGTTTAAATTTTCTATCCTCCTCCAAATTCCTCAATGGGTAGTACCTATTAAACCTTAAATCACCTCTTTCACTCATACCATTCCTTGAATCCCTACTCAAAAAGGACTGCCTTCCTTCCCATTGTTTCCTTCTCACCACAGATTCACTCTTTTCTAAATGTTGGGGGGATGGGATAGAGGAATTTCTTCCTTCATTAAGTCTATGGGGTTGGAATTCCCTTTCTTCATTCCTATAAACACCCCTATTTTCAATTTTCTCAATGTTTGGATTTCTTGGCTGTTTATTTTCTTTATTAGTTTGTTCCTGCCATTTAAACACTTTGCTGTTATTATAGTCCCAATGGTCTCTTCTTAATTTTCTCCTCTTTCTGTCCTTAATTTCATCATCCTCTTTTATTAATTTTTTTCTTAATGTTTCAGAGAGTTTTGCATATTCCTCTAATTCCTTATAAGGTTTTAGGTCCTCTTTAAATTTCTCTATTTCTTTCCCAATCTGTTGAAGTTTTTGCCTTTTTTTGCATACTAATTTTTCAATTAATTGTAATCCACATGAATTAAAAAATTGTCTGTGTCATTATTTACTTTTAACCCCTTGTGAACTGGTAAGGGGTCCATGACCCCTATACCAGTTCACAAGGCTGGGGGGATGGCAAGCCACCTGCGCTTGCCATTAACCCCCGGCACCCCCATTACCTGCCTCCCCAAAGGCCAGGGGGGGGCAGAAGAGCCCGGGCCCACATGGGCTATGTGGGCTCGTAGGCTGCAGGGTGGGGGGGCCACAAAAGCTGGCCCCCCCACTCTGTGCCTACAAGCCCCCATAGCTGGTCCCGGGCTGGTTACTTTGGGTAAGGGGGACCCCACGTCAATTTTTTTTTTGATTTTTAAGGGTTTTTAACCCTTAAAAATCAAAAAAAAAATGGGGTCTCCCTCCCCTGGGAGGGGGGACCCTATGTCATTTTTTTTCTCGATTTAACCGTTTGTAGTGTGGATGGTAGTTGTATTTTTTTTGTGAATGTTATAAAATACTTGTTTCAGTTAGGGGGGTCTCCTGGGCAGGAACGGGGGGCTACCGATAAATATGTGGTACCGTTCTAATCGGTAGAAATGGGGCTTTCACATGCAATATGATTTTCCTTAATAAAATACATTTTTTATTTAAAATAAAGGAGTCAATTTTCTAAAAAAATTTATTTATTTATTTTTTTTTTTTTTTCACTTAATAATATTGTAAAAAAAAAAAAAAAAAATTACAAACAAGACATTTCATGTTACAGTCTAAACTCTGCTGCAAAAAATATATATATAATTTTTCTGAAAGTTACAGCAAAAATGGCGCAAAACATGTCGCAAAACATGACGCAAAATGGGGAAAATGGCCTGTCAACAGAGGGTGACAAAATCTCAAGTAGGCTGGCAATTAAAAGGGTTAATAGTACCTATGCATGTTGGGTATTGTTCTGTTCGGGGGACCTTGCGCTTTCAGACTTAGCTTGTTTTTTCTGGTTTGCATATTTATATTTTAGGAAAAGGTGTTTTTTATTCAGCTTTTTTATAAATCTTTTAGGGAAACCCTGCGCAACCAAAGAATTCTTTGAGGAATTAATTCCAGAAAGATGAGCCCACTACAACAAGCTGGGTACCCTTAAAAAGCTTAACGTGTGTACTTTCAGGGAATATATGGTTTATGGGGGATATTCCAAATGTAAAGGGTTGTTTTGGTTGAAAAATCGCAAGGTGTGCACTTTGTCTGCAGAGCTGAAATTTTCAAGTAAAATTACCGTTATGCGCATGCTTTACTTTGGGGTGTTTGGCAACTCTTCCCTTGACAGAACCTATGCATGTTGGGTGTTGTTCTGTTCGGGGGATGTTGCGTTTTCAGATTAAACTTGTTTTTTCTTGTTTGTATATAGTTTTTTTAGGAAAATGTAGCTTTGATTCTGCTTTTTTATCCTTTTTTTAGGGAAACTCTTTGCAACCAAAGATTACGTTGAGGGATTACTTCCAGAAAACTATGGCCACATCCACAAGCTTGGTACGCCTAGAAAGCCTGAGGTGTGTACTTCCAGAGAATATATAGTTTGTTGGGGGTATTTCAAATGTAAAGGGTTGTTTTTCTGGAAAAACCGCAAGGTGCGCATATTGCATAGCATAGTTGTATTTTATCTGAAAATCTCCTAAAGCGCTGTTTCAGTTTGGGGGAGTCTCCTGGGCAGGGAAGGGTGTCTACCAATACATATGTGGTACCGCTGTAACCGGGAGAAATTGGGATTTCATACGCAATAAGATTTTATTGACAAACTTACATTTTTTATTCCAAAAAAAACTACAATATGTAAAAATTTTTTTTTTTTTTTTTTTTTTGCACATATTTCACCCAAAAATATTAAGAATACACCTAACAAATGACAAACAAGACATTTCATGTTAAAGCCCAGACTCTGCTGAAAAAAACAATATATCATTTTCCTGGGAAATCCCTGGAAATCCCTTCAAAAATCACATTTGAACATGGGGAGCGCAAAATAGTGCAAAATGGTCTGGCAACAGAGTGTGACAAAAACTCCAGGTAGGCTGGCACTTAAAGGGTTAAGGGTTAGTGCTTTTCTAAAAATCATGGTGATGGTCCGGTTTAACATGTCATCAAGGGGTAAAAACAGCCATAGGTTAAGACATGGCTCATCAACTATATTCATAGGCATACAGTGAAAGGGAAATTACATAATTTGAGGAAAATTTACCAAGGAGCCATCCACCTGATAATTCAAACCGACGGAATAATCCTGAGCTCCACAAGATGTACGCATCATGGGATGAGCCTGGATACCAGGCAAGGACACTAAGGACCCGGATGTCCGGGGCCACCACTGCTTGGACATTCAGTGATTGACCTATTTTGCGGTTCCTGGAAGTAGAAAAATAAAAAAAAAATAGCAATCCAAGGTTAAACACTAACTCCTAATACCCTCCAAAAACATGTTGGACAATCCAAATAACACTCACTAAGTACATAAGTAGTTTTCAAACCAAGAATTAGAGATAGAAAATAAAGATTATCATTGTAATCACTAATTAAGGTCTGCATTAAAATATTTTGCTAAGGCCTACATTAAAAACATTTATGAAGGTATACACTGTAAAATGGGTCACAGGGACACTTGAGAAGGAGGGATTAAGGTATACACTGTAAAATGGGTCGCAGAGACACTTGAGAAGGAGGGATTAAGATATACACTGTAAAATGGGTCAAAGGGACACTTGAGAAGGAGGGATTAAGGTATGCACTGTAAAATGGGTCACAGGGACACCTGAGAAGGAGGGATTAAGGTATACACTGTTAAATGGGTCACAGGGACACTTGAGAAGGAGGAATTAAGGTATACACTGTAAAATGGGTCACAGGGACACTTGAGAAGGAGAGATTAAGGTATACACCGTAAAATGGGTCACAGGGACACTTGAGAAGGAGGGATTAGGGTATACACTGTAAAATGGGTCACAGGGATACTTTACAATGAGGGATTAATAGATATTTAGAATACAGTTTGCCTAAACTATATAACAAAATTACATAAATGAACTTACCTATAGATGTACTCATCGGCTGCGGGAGGGACCAATGCAACGTGGGTGCAATCGATTGCGGCGATATTAAAAAACCCAACTTAAGCGCGTACCAGGCTTCCAGGCTACCATGTCGTCCGGAAATGAAATATATTTTGGACTAATGGTAGCCATGCCATCCAAAAACTTGGATAGCACATGGCTCAGCATAGGCTGGGACATCCCCACGGAGAGGGCACCCAGCCTCTGGAACGAGCTGTTCGCCAAAAATTGCAGGCAGTCAAGCATCTTGGTCATACCTGAAATTGCTTGCCCCTTCCTTGTGGTGCGGGCTAACCATGGCCACAGCTCACTATACAACTTATGGAGAGAAGCGTGATTAAGTCGAGTTAGCTCGAACAACTCAACGTCATGCATGCGATCGATATGCATGCATCGCCGGTGCAATCTGGCCTCGGCCCTGCTGACACATGCAATGCCCTGGAGCTGAAGGCGCTCATATTCCTCCACAAAGCTGCAATACATGGTCAAGCAAGCAAGCCGAGTGCAAAATGGTCCGGTAAGTGGATCGCAAGTTTTATAGGGCGGTGGTCCCTCGGCAATCAGCTTTCTGAATAAGACGCAAGCCCATCCCAATAACGTAAGTTATCTGAACAAACGCAGAATATCAGATTTTGATTCGAAAATGATCAAAACTAACGCAAATGATCAGATTTCGAGCAGTCCATCGAAAGCGCATATACGCATTAGCGGGAACGAACATACGCATGGAAAAAGGAACGTAAAAACCAAAAAAAAGGCCAAACAGACACAAAAACATACACAGACACATGCAAAAGTTCAGACGTATCTGTCTCTGAATAAACCCTAATATGTGAGATGCTGATTGACTGAACAGCTTGCACATGTGTGCGGGAATGAAAGAAAGGGGAATTTTGGGCAATCTGTGGGGATACCCAAATTGGGATGCCCAAGCAGGATTAACAAAGCCTTATGTCTGATTCTACTTAAAGCTCAGGCTATAAAACATTGGAATGGCTTACAATGGACCATTAAATTGAATTTACTAAGCAGGTGGAACTTCCGTTTCACAAGTGGGTAGCCTGAAATAAATTAAGACCATATTTGTTTTGTTTGAACACTTTTGTTTGTTGTTATGACCACTCATATAATTAAGGATGGAATTCCATCACTAATTACTCCACTGTGGTCCCAGTGTAAACCATGGCTGAGCCACCCCAGAGACAAAATATGGGTTCTTTCCCCCACTTGGTTCTTTTAATTAGCAAGTGCCTGCTGTTATTATTTTTATTTTATGGAACATAATTATGGATTCTTAGGAATGCAGGAAAAGAAAGATAACTGCATGGTGTGTCTATGGTTTCTTTAACAAGTTGCTCAATGTGCACTCATTTTTCAGGTGATACTTTCAATAGGTTTGTGGTCATCCATACTCCACCTTTTGTTACAAATAGTGGGGGATACATGCTTGATTTTAGACAATGCACTGGCTGGCTGGTCTCATGCACCACACTCAGTTTTTAATCACACCAACTTGTGGAAAAGAAAAAAAAAGTCTTAATGTCTGATCAACATTAATTTCTCATATTAGAGGGAAGGGATTGGGTAGTTAGTTATTGGTAGGGATTGGTAGTTGGGTAGATAGTTGCCAGTCTCACGCAAAAAGTAAAACCTTTTACCCCATTGTAGTTTGTTAGATATTAAAAATAAAATAATTTATAGTATTACATATATCAGGGCCAATTTAAAATATAGTACAGTACACAAGTAAGTGTTTAGTTTAGTTTATGGACCAAAAACATCTCCCTAGGGCATGAAAAAGTCAGGGGATAGTAACTGCCATTCCATTTGTCATTGTACATACATAAAGATAAACTGTAAACAAAAGAACTTTTAACAATTTATCCTTGGGCACAAGCTGCATCAACTTGATACATCATGTCCAAACACAGTGTCACCTTCAGCAAGTAAACAGGTTGTTTTTGTTTATGAAAATATTACCCCATTTAGCATTCAAAGAGTATGTATACCAAAATCAATGTAGTTGACATCTCATTTTCATCAGTGGAGGATAAATGCAAATAGAATTCCTTGGCTCACTTTAATGCTAATGTGTTTGCCTGTAGTGTAGCAAATGCATAAACAACCTGCAGTTCATTATTTGGTGGTTGTGTTATGAGTTGTCAGATCTGACATTTTAGATTTATTTTCTTGATAATGACTCATTTGGGAGAGTAAACTGAGCTTGATATGCTTTGTGAGTATTGTACTATTAAAAACGTGTCAAAAATAATTTATTTGTCAGTCCTTATTAGCTGAAAAGAGTTTGCAAATTTATGACAACCTTCAAGAGTGTTATCGTACATGACACAAGGAAAATCTGGTAAATGGACCGCAAAAGTGGCTTGTGGATATATTGTCTAGCTGTCTGGAACACCAAGGGCCTTATTCATGAAGGGATAGCGACAGGTAGTGTGTGTTAAGCGACAGGTAGCATCAGGTAGCGTCAGGTGAATGACGGACACGGCATGCAATTACACATTTATCAAGCCGATTCTGTTGAGCAACTGGGAAAACGCCATGTAGCGTACGATTCATCATTATCCCAGCCTCAGCATACAGCGCCGGCGTTCAAACTTTTAGAGCGCCACGTATTACCTCTCCCTACCTGCCGCTCTCCCATACATTTCAATGGACAATCATTAAATCCCATTCCTCATCCCTTTTTATTGTTTTTTTTTTATAATACAAATGTTCAGACATGTATCCTGACCCGCATGTTGGTTTTTCAAAGTTTTTTATTTTTTGTGGAAAAATGTATTTACTTGTCTGGCAGTAATTAATGTCACACCCCTCCAGCAATGTCATTCCAGTGTTTTTCGCTTGCTTAATGTTGTTCATGTGTCTAAAAGCTCACTTTAATCTCGACACATCTGGCGCTATTGCCTCCAGCCACACAATCTACAATGCCTGCGTTCGCTCCCTGTCATTTTTTGAAGAATACGGTTGGATTTGCTGAGATTCAGTCGCACTGAGCAGTCGCTGTCGTTCGCACCATCCAGCGCTCTACATTTGTTAAATATGGTATTGGCATATGAGCTTATAGAAACTTGCTATGCGTACGCTGTTTGAATGTAGCATTTCATAGCGGGATGTTGGACGTTTCATAGCGTACTAACTTTGCGAGGAGGGTCAAAGGTTGTAGTTTTACTTTCACTTTGTGCACTTCCGGTTTGACTCCTCCGAGGATCCACCATGAGGCCCAGGCAACGCTATGGACGCTTGCCCAGCTCCTCCTCCTCCTCTGATACCCCCCACCCGCCCCCCCTGTACCTTCAGCCTCTCTTGCCCCCCTGCCCCCCAAAGAAGACCAAACCGAGGCCAAGTTGTCAAAGTTAGTGTACATGTGCATAGTGTATTCATGTATTTTGAATTGTGTTTTAGCGTTATTTATTTTTAAAATGTTATACAACTCAGTTGTTTATGTTAAAGCTTTATTTTATGTACAGAGCATTTTTTTGTGTAAATTATTTATATTTTTATTTTGTTTGGATGTTTTATAAATCCCATTTGTAACAAAGTTTTTTTTTTTTTTGTTAATGGCTTCTGCATAAGGGAATGCGACTATGCCCTTTGTGCCAAGCGCAGCATAGTGGCAGAGGTGCAAACCACGGTGTCCTGGCGCTTCAATACAAAACTCAGCAAACAAGCCATCATCCAGATAATGTTATGTTTGCACAGTCAGGTTTTGGAATGTAATGTTCCTTTTTTTTCTTTTGTTTTCCTCTCCACAAATAAGCGTCCTCCCCTGGGTAAACACGGGAAGGGGTTCCTCCCCCACAGATGTGTTGAGGGTTCGGGTAAGTCTGCAGGGGGGGGGACCCTCTCGTAGATCCCATATTGAGGACCCAGGGGAGGAAGGGGATCACGCCCCAGGGGAGAGTGCTGCTGGGGTGAGGGCAGTATGGAGCCTCAGCTCCTCACAATCAGACTCAGCTGAGTCCCAAACCCCTGTGGCCACTCTCAAGTGGGGAGTCCCAGTGGGGAGGAGTTGAGGGACTCCACCGCACTCCCTCGAGGATCAAGGAGTGATAGGGAGGAGGGTGGCCCATCGGGTTTGGTATCTGCTGGGCCCATTGTGAGGAGTGGAGGCTCCACGCCTCCACCTCATAGCCCTCCCTGGGATACCAGCATCTGTTCATCCCTTGGTGAGGGGATTTATTATTGTGGCTTATAATTTCCTTTTGTACCTTGTTGTTACTAATATATGCCTTTATTGCTATAACTGATTTACAGGGCATCATAGAGCCAGCACCTCCACCAGCTATGTTGCACATGAGGCACTGGGACATAGTCGTGGTAAGTTTGTCTTTTTTAATTGAAACCAATTACAATTTTTTTTAAAAATTATAAGGCCAAAATACCTTATATGGTTTTAAGGGATCATGTGGCCTTTTTCCCAGTAGCTGCACTACTGTTGTACCCCTAAATCCTATTCTAATGTGTGCAAAACATGTGTTAGACAATGTTTTTTGGTATAAACAACCCAAAGGACAAAAATAAAACCAACATGTTGTAGAGGTTATTTTTCACATTTAAACTTGTTGATGCCTATTAACTACATACAATACATAGATTTAAAGAATGTTTATGTTGCCTATTTTTTCCAAACAGATGTTTCCACATAGACGGATCCCGTTATTATTCTCCCCACCCCAGCTACGGAAACCCCCAGCAGCATGGTCCCAAGCCACAGCTGCGATGGTGAGTTTACTCAATTCACATTAAGAAAATTATAGCAAAAAAATGTCTGTCTCCAGGACCATGTATAAATGTTAGTGCCAGTCTGCTGATTAATATAAGACATGGAAATGCTAGATTTACAAGCCACATTCATAATTGCATGTAAGCATGCTAGTTTTGTGGGTATACTAATGTTAAATTAAAAAACATTATACAGGCGGCCGTGATTCTTTTTTTTTTTTTTTTTTTTTTTCTTATTTTACAAACGGTCAGCAGTTAAAGAAGGAAATACTCCATTTCGCCCAAGCGTTCCATCATGACAATGGTACCTTAGGGAGTATATGAGTATATTGCATCATTGTTTGTAAGATGTTAAAGATTATCTAAAGCAGATGCATCACAGAAATTCTAATTTCCTCCTTACCTCCTTCTATTACCTAACCCCCCTTAACCCTTTGCCCTTCTCCCCCCTTTACAGAAAGCCTTGTGCATTAATCTATATCTGACTTATCATCCCTATCTTTTAATTTTTTCTAGACCCTCTTTCAGGATCTGCCTATATCTCAGATCGGAGGCCAGACAGATTTCGTTTTCCAGCTGTATGATAAGATGATTTTTCCATTGCATTTGATCTAAGGGGTTTTCTTCGCCCCAGCGAATTACAACACTTTTCCTAGTTATCCATATTATTGTCGAGACTAGCTTATCTACCAATTTTACCTCATTGATTTCTTTATCTTGGGGCCTCTCGCTACGTATGGGAATAATTAGAGCCTCTTTAACTGTAAAGGCAGAAAGGCCTTCCTTTATCTGCCTAAGGACTTTTTCTGTAGATCTCCATATAGGTTTTATACTTTCGCAGGACCACCATAGATGGGTAACCGTGGCCGGATGCTTTTTGCACCACCAACACGTATATTCTTTAAAATTTCGATTATAATCAGAAGTGTAGTAGAATCTATTCCAATATTTCAGGCTGAAAATTTTCAAAGCTGGCGATTTTATCATGGTGATCGATCTTATTATAGACTCTTTCTGTTCTTGTGTTATCTCTGATCTTATATCTGTTTCCCACTTTTTTATACAACGGCGTTCTTTTAATGTACAAGGCATACTTAATATCGTATAGTAATGCGAGAGAGACTTAACAGGTTGTTCTTTTATAAAGAGCTGTTGAAGTTCTGTAAGATATATTTTATGTTTCGGAAGATCGAGATTTCTTAAGAAGGATTCTGTCTGGAGGGCTTTAAGATAAGTTTTATTTCCATTTTTCATCTTCTCTAATAGCGTGGGTCTCGCGTTCGTTTGTGTAGTCTGCCATATATGATAAACTCTAGGCTCAATATGCGATTCCAGGTCTAGTTCCTTCGTTTCCCATTTCCCAATATTTGCATTTCTTAAGGTTTTCATTAGATCCGGGTATGGAAATAAAACCTGATTCCGTGCAAGTATCTTCAGGGAGTTCAAAACGGACAGAACTATAGGATTTTTAAGGTCATGTTTGAGAAGATGCATTCTTTGTGGTTCTGAAACCCTAAGTTTGTCAGGGGTAAGCGGATGTAATTCGATTTCTACCCATATAGAGTCCTTATCAGAGGAGATCCATTTGGCTAAACGATGGATATGGGAAGCCGCAACATAACGAGCTAAGTCAGGCGCCCCCCACCCTCCATGAGATTTTGGTTTTATTAATGTATTGTAAGCTAGTCTATGACGACGGTGATTCCAGTAGAAGTTTCCCAATATTTTATCCAGATTATCCATATAGGATTTGGGTATATGAATCGGAATATTTATCATTTTAAAGAGTAGTTCAGGTAGAAAATACATTTTTACCGCCGCAATACGTGCTAGTATATTCAAAGGAGATTTTGACCATTTAGCTGTAAACTTTTTTAGAGTTTGAACACATTCAGAAAAGTTTGCAGGAAAAAGATTTTCTGGGTCAGAAGTTAAGTTTACTCCTAGATAGGTAATCTGGGCAAAATCTACCGGAAATCCACAGCCCTTATTTAATTCTTCTATTTCTTTTTCACTAAGTCGGAAAGGCATCAGAATTGATTTCTCTAAATTTAGAGAAAAGTTGGCATGAACTTTAAACTGGTCAAAAATTTCAATTAGTCTTGTAATCATGCCCGGGGTGGGATCTCTTAGGACGACTAGTATATCATCCGCATACGTCAGGTGTTTGATTTCTCTGGTTCCTATCTTTATACCTTTTATTTCCGGGTCCGATTCAATTCTTGATAGAAGTGGGTCCAGATGCAAGTTAAATAATAGTGGGGATAATGGGCAACCCTGACGAGTGCCGTTTGCTATTGAAAAGGGTTCGGATATAATCCCATTTACATCTAGTCTTGATTTTTGATTTGTATACAATGCCATGATCTTATTTATAAAGTTGGGTCCTAATCCAAGTTGATGGAGGGTGGCTTCCAGATAGGTCCAGGACACTCTATCAAAAGCTTTTTGGGCATCTAAAGCCAACATAAGAGCTTTGGTTTTTGTTTCTTTAATCTTGGTTATTAGAGATACTGCTAATGATATATTTTGATTTACTCCTCTTCTTGGTATAAAACCCGCCTGACACTGTGAGATTATACGTGGTATTTCCATAAGTAATCTGTTTGCAAGTAGCGTGGCATAGATCTTTAGGTCACAATTAATTAAAGAGATCGGCCGATAGTTTTTACATTGGGTTCCGTCTTTCCCTGGTTTTAAAATAAGTTTTATTATGGCGGTGTTCATTCTCGGGCTCGGCGGATGGAGGCGATTGATATTGTTTACCCATTGGAGCATATACGGTGCAATCTGATCCTCGAATACTTTATAGTACTCGGCTGGTAGACCATCTTCCCCGGGAGATTTATTCGGTTTCATTTTTGCGATAGCTTCACTAAGTTCCTTCCTAGAAAAAGGCTTCTCAAGTTCTCTTGTCGAGTCAGCATCTAATTTGGTATTAATTGTGCCTTGAAGATAGGATTGATGATCTAATTCAGTTTGATCTATATTATATATCTTTTTAAAAAAGGACACAAATTCTTCCGTAATGTCTTCGGTCTTATATTTCATTTTTCCTTCACTAGACTTTATTTCTTCTATAAAGTTTTTTGCTCTTTTATCATTTAATAATGCTGCGAGGTCCTGACCTCCTATACTTCGTCTTAATTTCATTTTGCGATGATTTTCTTTAGCTAGTCTGGTTTTATTGTCTATTAGTGTTTTTAATTTTCCCCTTAAGATTTTTAAATCTTGATAGATACTTTCTGAGTGTTTTTCCTTATGTATCAGCTCTAATTTGCTTATTTCTTCTGTAATCGTATTAATTTCTGTCGTTTTTGTTTTCCTATGAAATCTTTCTTCCGATTGGGCTATCCCTCTAAAGAAGCACTTATGACACTCCCAGATAACACTTAGACTAGTTTCTGGTACATCATTAAACATAAAATATTCCTGGAGGGAGGACTTGAGTTTATCTACTACCAATTTTTCTTGGAGTATCTTTTTATCTAGAGTCCAGTGAGGCTTTTTCACTTCATATTTTTGTCCCCATGCAACGGTTAGGATGACTGGGGCATGATCGCTTAAAGTAATGTTGCCAATCTCACATTTTTTTATTTTCGAGAGGGTAGGCTGCTGAACGAAAATATAATCTATTCTTGAATAAAGTTTATGGGCCATATTAAAGCAAGTAAAATTTATTTCTCCTGGATGCATGGTACGCCAGCTGTCAATTAAATGTAATTTCCTCAGTTCACCTTGTATAGCCGGATCCTTAAGTGTACTATGCCTACTTTCCGGTTTTCCTGTTGTATCGATAAGAGGGTCGGATACAAGATTTAAATCACCTCCCCAGATGATTATACCTTTTTTGGCCTCGTCCAGTCTCTTAATTATTTTCTTTATAAAGGATTTTTGGTTGGTGTTTGGGGCATAGGAATTTACTAGCGTACAGGGTTGACCGTTCAGACTTCCTACCCAGATTAATAGACGTGCATCTTTGTCCTTATAAACTGACCATGTCTTAATTTTTATCCTTTTATTTATTAAGATGGATACTCCTCTTGATTTTTTTGAAAATTCATTACTTACAACGGTCCCAAATTCGTGGAATAATCGTTGTGTGATTGTATTTCGCTTGAAATGTGTCTCCTGAAGGAGCGCTATATCGACTTTATAAGTATTTAGATCTGTCAATATCCTATTTCTTTTATATGCTGAATTTGCCCCTCGTATGTTGTATGTCGCGATAGTTAGTTCAGTTGCACCTCCGCATATTTTCTCCCCTGTAGACATTCCCTAAAGAGGTTGTTATTTGTCTCGGCAAGTAAAGGTCTCGATAAGATCAGATCATGCACAATTGCAATTTTACAAAGACTTCCATTTGCACCCCTCCCCTTCCCCCCCATCCACTCTAGTCTGGGTTTTTGAGGGTTTCCCAACCCTCTCCTTCCCAATATGACCATTTAATTTAGGTCAAACCCAGACTTCTACCTGCTGCCCAGATATCCAGGTAAAGATCAGTATAAACTGCATTAGTAGTTCCTAATCATCCTTGCCCCCTTTTTTTTTTTTTTTCTCCTTTTCTCTTCCCCTTCCTCCCCCTTTTCCCCCTCGATTCCTCTTTCCCCTTCCTTCACCCCTTTCCTTCAATATTTCATCTAGTTATATTCCCTATTTCTTTAACTTTCTACTCTACTTCCTATATCAGGTGTTTATTGTCCAGGATTCTATTAAGAGATTTCGCGGTGCCAAGGAAGTATCATTATCACTTAAAGTTTGCCATTCTATAATCGGTGGAATTTCGATTCCTAATTGCTCTGCAATATGTATTGGATTTTCCCCATCTTTTAGGATCAGTTGTCGTCCATCCTTTTGTATTTGCAGAGTTAAAGGCCCAATCCACCGAAATTTAAGGTTTCTTCTGTGTAGTGCCGCAAGGAGTGGTTTTAGATGATAACGTTTACTCAAAGTGCGTTGAGAGTAATCCTGAAAGATTTGGATAGTCATACCTAGCACATTATGCTCTCTTTCTTGCCTTGCTTTATAGAGTATTTCTTCTTTAATTGCATAGTCTGGGATACTACAAATAACATCCTGGATCTGTCCAGAGGGCGTTGTTTTAATTCTGCCCAAACGGTGTACCCTATCTATTTTAAATTTCTCTTCCGTCTGTAGGAGATGTTGGAAAATTTTTTCTACAGTAGTATTCAGATCTTTCCTTTGAACTGTCAAGTCTATTCCTTTAAGCTTTAGGTTATTTCTTCGTGTTCTATTTTCTATATCATCCATTTTAATATTTAAACCTTCTAGATTTTGGTCCTGGGAATGGAGTGTTGAATTTATCTGTTTCCGCTCTCTAGCGACTATAATCAAGTCCGCCTCTATATTCTCTAATCGTTGTGTAATGGAGTATATAGCTTCTTTAAGTTCTTGAAGTTCATTTTTAATTGTAGTCTTTACAGTCTCTTGTATTGTTTGTAATAGAGTAGTTTTAAAGTCGGATAGGTGATTATCTACTGTTTCTCTTAGCAAAGAAAAGTCTTTTTGTAGGTTTTTATATGATTTACCCAGCGATGCTATTGTATCATCTCTAAATTCTTTGATCGGCAAAGCGGAAATTGTTTTTGATGGGTCTATACCCTCCAGTATTTGGAATTCATGAGTGGCTTGCTTTTTTGATTTCCTTGCGGACACTTTATTTTGTCTTTCAAGAGCTCCAGTATCCAGAGAAAACTCTTTATCCGCCTGCATTAACAGCTCTTGAGCCTTATGAATAAGATCTCTATGTAGGCCTATTTCCCCGGGAGTGCGGATTTCACCGGACAGTGTGGCCATTTCTAAAGATGCGGATTTAGCAGATTGAGAAGGTGTTCCAAGTATATCTTTAGACAGTTCCATTGCTTTAGTTGACGGTGAGAGGCTATCACGTCTCGATCTAGTATTTAAACCATGTCCATAGGAAGCAATTGAGGTTTGCTTAAATAGATTCTTTTTAGTGTTCTGTGACATATTGAGGTATAGATTAAGACACCATGTACTGCAAGAGCCAACTAATTATATTCTATTCATAATTTGAGGTATTGAAGAAAAATATATTATTCCTGTAAAGGATCTATTTGCAGAGGCCCTTATTTTCTACCTCATCACCTTTTCCTTTTTTTTTCCTTCCTCCCCCCTTAATTTTTTTTTTTTTTTTTTTTTTTTTTTTAAATTATTTTTAATTATTTTTCATACGGTCTTCCCCTTTCCTTTTATAGTGCAGATATTCTTTAGGCTTTGCAGAGTAGAATAGATATTACAACTACTACTCTAATATAACCCGCTAATGCATAAAGCAGCAGAAAAGAATAGTAGTTGATTTATAGAAGGATTGGGTTGCCAGAAGAGTTTGAGTGCAAACAATGATTATGGGTATAGAGGAATTAGTCTAGGAATTTGTACAAGTAAAGCATTCAAGAGCGATTAATATTGCGTAGCTAAAGCCTAAATAGACAGAAGTAGGTTTCCTATTGTATCTTTACAGATATTGTTAGTAATTATGCGAGAGTAAATCTGGGGAATTACACAGGAATTCATCCAGGTTTGATTAGTTTGGCATATCTATACAATTTAAGGACCGAAATAGCTAATCTGTAGTATCTTTAAGAGAAGAGCAGAAAGGAGGAATAATTTTAGATGCATATACTAATGACTCGTATGCAGGGATACATCTAGGGATTTATACAGTAAGGCATCCACTTAAAATCTACACCACACACATCTTTTTGTTTGTGTTAATAGCATGTAGCAGTTTAGTTATTTAAGTACAAAATATTTGCTTACAGTATCCTAGCATGTAGTGCATCCAGCTCTATCTATAGTAATTGACAATATAGTTCAATTTATAGCTTCAAAAAGAGAGAAAGGATACTTATCACCAAAAGGATACATCCCGACCAGATCTTATTTTGCATGAAATTTGAGGCTCCACGGTGGGGGCCCGCCTGGCGGGTTCCTTGCTCTGGCCCCGATTCCTGTCTCTCAAATATTGTATTGCATTTGCGTTCCTGCGAAACCTTGGGTCCAGTGTTTACTCGTCCGCCTGTCCCCGCTTGCCTCAGATGTATACAGGGGAAACTCCGTAATAGCAGAAACCGGCCCAGACACCTCAGGCAGTCCCAGCCAGGCTTGCACAGTCGCGCCGCAAAATCAGCAACCGCAGCCTCAGATCAGCGCTAAACCATTCAGCCGCCCCATCGCCATCGAGATACCGGACTCCCGCACCACAGCACCGTCCAGCTCACCGCTCGGGCAGAGCAGTCTGGCACGGACCAAGCGAGGTCCCTTAAGACACGGCACCCGGCGGCACGTATAGAAAGCGGTAGCAGCGGCCGAGGGAAACAGCGGCGAGAGGGGGAAACAGCGGCGGGAGCGGAGGATGAGGCGAGAGCGGAAGCCTGCAGCGCGGCACCCGCACAGATGGAAACCCAAAGTTTCCAGAGAGGAATCTGCGGGGGATCAGCGGGAAAGCATCCAGGTGAGGCGATTAGTTGCTGCTAATTGCTAATTGCATTGTGTCCAGCGCAGCATGGATTCCAGGCAGCAGGAGCAGTGGTCTGCTCACTCACGCATCCTCACTCCTCACGCGCGGCCGTGATTCTGTTGTGGAATTATTATACTCCTACTATTGTAACTTAACTTTATGAAATAATGATAGGTAAAACTTTTTAATGTAAAAATGGAACAGGAGTAATTGAGAAATACAGGACGTACAGTATTGCACTGCTTAAGTAGGCCTTATTTGGTTGGTTAAGGTATTTGAAAAATATAGAATAGTGGGTAATATTTATAAAAAATCACCTATTTTAGTTAAAATAACTTGCCTCTTGTTTAGGGGTTAACATAGTTTAGATTCATATAAGTTAATCCTAATAATTATTTTCTTTTCATAGGAATATAATGATTTTTACAAAGTGCTAAAATTAATTTAATTTTTTCCTAATACAGCTTGCAATATGGAGCATCGCAGAATGTGGCAGTATGTCCGAAGGACCAGGATGATGCTGCTGGGGAAGAAGACAAAGCCTGAGGGTGGGGGGAAGTAGGGGGCCGCTGTGCAGCATTTTTTGCCCATGTTGGGCCCATTTTTAAAAATAATAACATTTTTTATATGTTTATCAGAATTTGGGAGTGATAGTTTGATTTTATAACATTGACATTATATATCAACTCACACACACAACAAAAAAAAAATCTTATATTGCCAATGTGAGCATTGACAATATAACATTATTGTACATTTCAGCGTAGGAACAACATAAAAACACCCAGATGCTATTGGATTTGGGTGAGCGAATGTACAGTGGCCTTATAGCGACTGACAAACATCATATTCAACATTGGTGGCCAGGTTCATATAGCGACTGAGGCGCTCTGTAATAGCTTTTGACGGCTGATCGGGGCGCCAACTAGCGGTTGCTCATAGCGCTGCTGTATAGACGCTCATCTGTCGCTACCTGCCACTAGTAATGAATCAGCCTGCCCGATGGCTTAGAAAAGTTTTGTTGCATCCGCAGTTGAAGCTCACTTCACAAGATCAGAAAGTGACAATGGTTTTGGTTGCAAGTAGTGTTGCACTTTGGATTTAGGTTGAGTTTCAATTTTGACTATTTGATCATCCAAAACCACATTTTGCAATTATTCAGTAGAAATTTCGCAGACTTTCCTATAATACTCTGAACAAATGGTCAGTGGTGAAGTTTGTCCTCCCTTTTGAATGTGGGCTGAAGGCTTGTTGGACAAAAAAAGCCCCTAAAGCCACCAGTTTAAAATACCTGTCTAGGCACAAACTAACTTTCCCCCACCTTATCCTTGGAAACAGTCTAAAATAAGCCATTCAAAGCACTTGAAAATCTCTGATTGTATTCCAGACAAAACTGATATTTTTATTTCAATATTTTCCTTAAAGCACCAAAGGTATTTCAGGCTATATGTAGACAGGGCAAGCTACATGTAAGCCACTGTCCTCATTTTTGTGGGCCAACAGCTGAAATGGTTAAGTTCCTGTTGTGTGTATTCTTCAAATGAATAAATAAATGGCTAAAGGATGAGAAATAGGCAGAGATAGTAAGTTTTATTCCCCAAAGAACATAGATGTAGATGGAACTCAAACCACTGATTTGTCTTCCGCTATTCATCTTTGCAATGAGCCAAAAGAATACCCTTTCCATTTGACCCTATCCCAAAACCTCTTGACATTCTGAAGCAGTCAACATAAATCCCCCTGACAAATGTATTTAGAGTTTCATATAATTGCTGTTGAGCAGGGACTAAAGACAATCTTGGGGAGAGTACCAAAAAACCCTCTATGGATTTCTTTTGGAAGGTGAGAAGCTGCAAAGGTGGGGAAGAGCAGGGTAAAAGTGTGTACAGTTATTCCTCCAAAAGCTATGTCTAAGTAGGAGCATGCAGAAAGATTAAGATTTAGAGATTAAGAGGAAGGAAGGGGTGGTAGGTGATGGGTTAATAGATACAAAATAGTGTGACGCCATGAAACTGCATAATAATGTACAGCACAGTACAGTATTAATGTACAGTACAATGAGAGGAGCAAGAAGCATTATCGTCATCGGGCATGGATTCAGGACCACAAGTGGCTCAATGCCATTGTCATCAGCTAGTAGCCTGTTCTAGTCTGCCAGTGGAGGTACTGTCACATGATGACAAAGCAGTGTCCATTTACACATCTGTGCTCACGTCTGTGCACCACGTGCATGAGCAACTGTATGAAAACCCGCTATCCCCTTCTTTGTAGACCAGCTGCCTCAGCATACACCATCTCCAGCTTTTGTGGCCGTGTCGTCCCCAATCTCCTTTCTTGTTTATGCAAAACAAGTAGCCTCTGATTTCTTAGCTCCGCCCAAAGCGTTTCGTCATCCAGGACTTGCTCATGGGCTCGCGCGGGGCTAAGGCTGTCACTAATTTATTCACTTCCTCATGTCACATCTTTTCCTAAATACAGCAACTGCGGCTTTTCTTTGAGCACTATGCCGATGCGCTCGTACTCTGGGGAATTAGATGCACGCTTTCCCCCTCAATTACCATTGTATTTAATTATTCTCCTTAATAAAACAGCTCAATATCAAACTATAAAAATACAATATAGACTCATTTTCTTTACACATTAATGAATTAATTCCTATATATACAACATATATATACAAGCTCTATCAACTATACATTTCTCATTCTCTCAGCCATTTATTTATATATAAAAAACATTTTATTCATCCCTAAAAACATATATATTTTATTCATCCATAAAAGCATTTGTAAGTGGTATTGAAGCTATTATCCTCTCCTTCAATTATCTCCTATGTAGCAGTTTAAATCATACTCTACATTTAAGCCCTTTGGTTGTAGAGATTGCAGTTTGTATATCCCCACAGTGGCTCAGCGCACTTTAAATGCGCCCACAGTCAAGTTTAAAATTTTGGGTAGTTGAACAATGGATAGGAGGACTTAAGGGAGGAAATAATATTAGAGAGATATCCAGATTGGAATCTAAATGGATATACAAACTGGAATCTCTACAACCAAAGGGCTTAAATGTAGAGCATGATTTAAACTGCTTCATAGGAGATAATTGAAGGAGAGGATAATAGCTTCAATACCACTTACAAATGCTTCTATGGATGAATAAAATATATATGTTTTTAGCAATGTATAAAATGTTTTTTATAGATAAATAAATGGCTGAGAGAATGAGAAATGTATAGTTGATAGAGCTTGTATTGTTGTATATATAGGAATTAATTCATTAATGTGTAAAGAAAATTAGTCTATATTGTATTTTTATAGTTTGATATTGAGCTGTTTTATTAAGGAGAATAATTAAATTCAATGGTAATTGAGGGGGAAGGCGTGCATCTAATTCCCCAGAGTACGAGCGCATCGGCGTAGTGCTCAAAGAAAAGCCGCAATTACTGTATTTAGGAAAAAATTCATAATAGCGGTGAAAGAGTTAAACCGCGGAATCACGTGACATGAGGAAGTGAATAAATTAGTGACAGCCTTAGCCCCGCGCAAGCCCATGAGTAAGTCCTGGAGGACAAAACGCGTTGGGCAGAGCTAAGGACGGTCACGTGATTTGCCTGACGAGCAGAGCCGCTGACTACGGCCGGAGGAGGCGGTGAGCTGGTACTCATTTGTTGTACGCTGGAGCGTGCGTATTGTGAGGGAAAATCCTAGATGACGTCTAACCTTTATAAGTTTATGCTTAATGCGTGTTTCTTTTGAACATCTGGTGAGCGGCTTTTTAAAGGGCCAGTGGCCATTCAGTTGAATCTACTTGTGTGAGACGTATTTACGCTATTGAAGCGCATTGTGCTTTTATCTTTTGCATGTGTTTTAATAAACCCGGAGAGAGTTTTTAAGTTTTTGTGTAAAGTGGCTTTCATTGCCTAATAAGAGCATATTTAAGGGGATGACTACCCGAGTGGCCGAGTACAACAAGCATTTAATATAGCTAATGGAGAAGGATTCAAAGTGGAGCCATTGAGTGGAATCAGATGTGCCTATAACCTGAGTAAATCTGGTACGTTATATATGAAAGGTGGTGGTGAAGTCACAATTTTGACACGAAGAGTACCTGTGGTGAAAAAGCTGCTTTTGTTTCGAATTTGTTTTGAATGTAACTTTGTGTCCTGCTAAGTAAAAATTCCTTACAGCCACTACTTTTCACAAAAAGTCAACGCTGCCCAGCAACACCAAGCTCCAATGATTGTACAATGCTGCACAACAGAAATTGTACTAGGCTGTACTTAAAGGGAAAGTCCCCTGAGGGGGGCATCCAGATTGCTGGAGCCCTCCTGACGAAATGAGCCATGCAATACCCTGAAATCCTTACCTTACCCCACCTTGATCCTCTGCCAAAATGCTGTCCTTTGATTGGCTACAGATGGTCACGTGGGCCCTTTTTCCCGGCCTCGGTCAAGACCGGCTCACATGTCCACTCAGAGGACAACATTTTGAGGATTGAAGTGAAGGTAAGAATTTCGGGGTGTTGCAGGGGTCATTGCACCAGGCCACATTAGCCAGGCAAGGTACAGATTTCAGGTTTCCTCCTTAAAAATGGTGCCAGCAGTTTGTGCCTGTGTTAATGTGCTGGCTTAGTCAGCCTCTTCAGCCCTCTCCCACAGTGCCAATTTCTGTCCTGCAACCCTTGTATGAAAAGCCAAAAGCTACAAGGCAATCTGCTTGCATTTGGGTCTGCAAGACAGACATCATCAATTGGAGCAGGTGGAAGTTTAGCAGGGGAGGTTTGTGCCTCTGGCCACACCTGATCTGTGCAAACATCCCCTAAAGTGGACTTACCTATTAAATCTGTCTGACTAACCCAGCAAAGTCACACAGGTCCAACCTATTGGCAACCGAGGCAACCTGAAGTGTGTACCTTGCCCGGCTCATAGAGTGAATCTGGTGATTCAAAGCCCAAAAGTTCCATGGTGAGATGCGACTGCCACAGAAAATTAGTGGAATTCCTGATTCTTTGAGGCAGTGGCATCTTGCCATGGAACGCATGGTCATTGTATTCTGGCAGACTCCACCCGACTTACTAAGTATCCCAATCTTTTTGTTTTTGCTTTTTGCACTCTGCACTTTATATGACACTGTATATGATCTTAATAATGCACTGTTTTTTTGTAAAACTTTGCTTTTCATCCATCTTAGGAACACTGGTTTGATTGTAATCTGATTCTTTGTTATTGGGTTTATTTATATATTGGCATTTTTGCAGCAAATGAAAGGTCAGCTCTACCTTAAATCCACAGTCATCCCAGATAAACTCATGGACCCTCGGCAACAGCTGAGAGAGCTCCACTCCAATGATCCTCCCGGTGAAAAGAAAAAGTCGCCAGCCAGGTAATCCAATGAAAAAATTCGTATCCAAACTTTATTGTATTAAAACAGCATAAAAAAGCCAAAAGGCCAGTATTCCAGAGAAGAAAAAACTTGAAAAGTGTCTACGCATTTCAGGCCGACACCCAGCCCTTTATCATGACATATGAATCACATAATGAAATGTCTTATATCTGTTGACTATCGGCACCACCCTGCTATGGGCGGTAACATTCGAATGCACACATAATAAATCAATTAAGCACAAATGGCAAACTGTTCACAAATGTCACAGGCATTGTATTCAATTTCAAAATATCCTTCAGGTTGTGGCGGCGCTTATTAACTGTTTCAGAATCCAAGGGCCCAAAAGTAAAAAATAACAATAAACCACCCACATAATCTAATTATAAAAGGGCTCAATCCATATATGAACAAATTATATCCCTACTTTTTTTGAAAACCAATGGAGCCTCATTTAGAATAGTGAAACATTGACATTTTTTCACTGCACGTGTTACTTAAGATTTAATTGATTGGGTTTTTTTCCTGATCTTGTAATAGCCGTAACCTGGCAATGTTTTGCCCCCCTGCTTTGTGTTTTTACTGTATCTTGTTTTATTGTCAATATGTTGAAAGATTAATAAAATGTGTATTTTGTCATCTTACTTATTCACTGGTGTGGCTATATTTGCTTTTCTGCTTTTCGGCTGTGGCTAGTTCTGATCAGAATCTTGTGTTTAATCAGTATTATTTACCAGAGCCGCCTTGCACATGTTTATTTAATGAGTAGTGCCCACCACTCTTTTCACTAAATAAAGAGACATTTGCTTTGTACTTGCGTGGTGCTTTGGAGTGTCTCTGTCGGTTCAACTTACCGTTGCCTTGACCTGCAGATATTGAATGAAGTGATCCTGGAGGAGCTTTGAGAGGAAGTCAGAACTGGAGGATAACCCCTATTGGAGGGTGTAATAAGCAAAATTGGATTTGGAGTGGGCTCAGGGCGTGGGTGAGTTATGCTTTTACCTTTCTATAAATGTTAAGGATATGAAGCAATACCTTAAGCACTGCTGAAAAGAGATGTGGTTATTATCAGTGCTGAAATTGAAGTGTCTCTCAAAGAACAAGGACACTTTGATGTGATTTGCTGTTTCAAGCCCATTGGAATATTTTAGTTTGTTCCTATCTCTACATATTACCAGTGTACAAATGTTTCCCTGTTTTTAGGGGGACATTCAAATCAGTTCAATTTATTGGATTTTATTGGTTTGCCAAGTACAACAGAATTCTTTTTGGCTTATACACAGTGCAGCAAATAATTACAAATGACTTATAAATTGAATACAAGAGATACAGACTACATTGAATACAGAGGTACATATCCTTATAAATAGTGCAAGTACAGGATAATACAAGCTCCTTTGTGCCTAGGTCTGTGACACCTGATTTTTCATTTAGGGTGTGGATAGCCAAAAGAAAGAATCCATTTCTAGATCTAGAAGTCTTGCAATTTAGTACTGCAAGATGTCAAATGATAGATACTGGAATAGGACGTGTCCTGAGTAGGAGTGGTCACAGAGAACCTTTTAAGCCTGTGACTTTGTTCTGAGCCTGTGCAGTTCCTTGAGGGATGATAAAGGTGCTCCAATTATTCTTTCTGCAGTGTTAATTATTTTTTGAAGTCTGCACTTGTCTCTGTTTGCTCCCTCAAACCAGCCAGAAACGGAAAAGCATAGTATGGAAACTATGACTGCATAAAAGAAGAGCACTAACATGATCCTCTCGAAAGACTTCATGACCACAGATGTAAGTTGTTCATGGCCTGAAGTCATTCATCTTACTAGCTAGTTTCTTCAGCACTGGAACAATGATTTACCTTTTAAGACAATGTGGAAATACGCTCATTTGCTGGGGGGCATTGAAGATTCTGGGTAAAACTGGAGATGGCTGATGGCACATGTCTTGAGGCAGATTGTGGCAACTTCATCTGTGGTTATGCAAATGATTGGAGTGCAAAACTGACATTTTGAAGAGGCTGAGTTTTAAGAGCGCTTCCAACTCAACACACATTACAGTGAAAAAATAATTATAATTCACAGCAGCCTATAGGAATTCAGACACATCCTGAGAAGCTCATTTTGAATATGCCTTAATTCCTATAGGCTGGTGTTCCTCACCTGTGGTACTGTCCCTGCTGTAGGTGCAGAGGATTTAAAAAAAAAAATTTCCCGTTTCATTGTGTGTTGAGCTGAATTGAATAACATCTATATAAGATAAATTTTAGATATTGTATAAATCTGCTGTATACTTTTATGTTTTATTTAATACCGTTTTTTTGGCCACTCTAGTTTTGAAGCATAATGTAAATGAATATGTTCAGTAAAATGCAAATATATAAATAATGTGAACAGAAATCTTTCCTTGACATTTGAAATCTAAATAAATAAGCTCTAGTTTCGAGTCTGTCTCTTGTGCATAAGCATTGTTTTCTCAGAATAATAATTGCATGTTTTTTGCAGCGCGTGATCTAATGTAATTATGATAGATTCACAAGTAATGACTGCCTCTCCATTGGAGATGGCTGATATCGTGACTAATAATGCATTAAGAAAAATGCAAATATAACCTGGAATTGAATGTCCCTTTTGAAAATAACTAGATACATAAATAAACTAAGATAGACTACAATATTTATTAAGGCAACCAACTGCTTGTTATCAAAGCCCATGGTCAGAGTATTATAGGAATAGTAATACTTCATTTTTGGTCACCAACCAGCACCTTCAGCCATTAGTTGGCATTCAAAAGCAAGGCAAATATTTGAACTAGGAGAACTAACAGCTCTTCCTTTAGAAGCAAGGTAACAACCTAGTTTTTCTGTAGACATGCTTCTGAACAAACTATTCATTACTAGGTTTCACATTTTGACTACCGTTCACTGTGGCAGCCATGGCCATGCTGCTTTAGAAATTGATTAGATGTTGAAAGTATCACTTTGCAGCACTGGGGCTGTGACATCCAAATCTACTGAACTCCTAGCATTAGCTAAGGTAGTGCTTGTATTTAAAAACACATAGGTCAATATTGTCTGAAATGCTACAGGCATTTTACACACCTTCTTGCGTATTACCATTTGGGAATTGACAGAAACCAGCACATCACAGCGGGAATTAGAACAGCCTTAACAGTAGTCATATCTAAACAACATTCTAAGCAACTCCTTCTTGATGATGAGAAGATTTGATAGAGTGGAATGGACGAGGCTGAAAGCAATAATGGCAGAAAGAGTTTTTGCTACCATTTTCTCATCATATATACCAATGTTTCCCAAACTTTTGTTTAATCAAGTACCATTTTTCAGTTATATTATTTACCACCTGGTTAAAACACAGACATTTAAATTGAATGTAACACACTAAAAATGCACACAAATAATTTCCATCAACATTTGGAGCAGTTTTGAACTTATGGAGCAATTCAGGCTTGGGTGAAGTAAAGATAGCAGCAGATCAGGTTAGGGCACAGGTCACTCTGCATCCGTATCATGTACCCCCTGATAGTATCTTGAGTTCCACCAGTGGTACTAGTACCAATAGATGGGAACTCCTGATATATATATATATATATATATATATATATATATATATATATATATAAAACCTCTGAGAAACTACACTTGCATTTGGTATCAGATAAAGATGCCTCTTTCCCCCACTGCTGCTTATTGTAGTAACTAAACTTTTTATGATATTGGAAACAGATAAAACCTCTTAGCACAACTATTAAAAATCGAACTTGATAGCCTATGCTGATAATGTGGTATTGCGCATGCCAAATCTCAAAAAGTAACTCAGTTCTGCATGGCACACTTTGCTAAAATTTTAGGCTAAAAAAACACAAATATAAATCATCAGTATTGTATCTCAATCCTAAAGCATGCCCAGCATGGGAATGCAATACCCCTTTATATGAATTAAGACCCATTTCAGGTACTGCTGCAGCTTTCTTTAACACTCAACATGATGTACCAGTGCATCTTGCCATTTGAAATCTTCAGTGTTTTTCAATGGCGTCTGTGCTGAGATAATGCAATTAGCTGAGCTGTGTAAAATAATTCCCCAAATCAATATAAACTTAATGACCTCAAGCAAATTTGGACAAGCAAAGCATTCGACAAAAATTTCTACAAAATTGGGCAAAATTACTATCCTTATACTAAGGAAAAATATATTTAATAAAATGATAGGGTTCCTAAAACTAAGCAAATAACTAATGAAACCAAGGACATAATCAACATAATTTTTGTATAATTTGTATATGGGTAGAAAAAGGATGACCAAACAAAACACAACGCGTTTCAAACAAGTAGCTTTACTACACAAAAATTAAAATACTGTAGATCAAGGGTCATCAGGACATATTTATACTACACCTCGACAGCAAACTATTACCAGACATAATCAATGACAACCTGTACTCCATATAGACCTTATGGCATTGGCTTCAAAAGGATGGGAATCAGAATGTGTGCACATTGCCATATTTTAGAAACATAGAATGTTGATGGCAGAAGGACACCATATGGTCCATCTAATTTTCTCTTATGTGTATATGTTCTCTTTATTTCAGGATGGATATATGCTTATCCCTGGCAAGTTTATTTCAACTACCTCTGCTGGAGGTTTGTTCCAAGCATCAACTACTCTTTCTGTAAAATAATATTCTTGAATGTTGCTCCTGATCTTCCCCCCAAATAGCTTTAGGTTGTGCCACCTTGTTCTATCATTAAGTTTCTTTAAAGTGGACCAACACCCAGGATTTTGACTATCCTGGGTTTTGGTCCACTTCGGCGGGGCACCCCGATCGGGGGTGCCCCGCTGTGTGAAACCCCCCAGAAACCCCAAAAAACTCACCTCTCCCCGCTCCCACGTGACCGCTGCAGCCAATCCCCGCCAACGTCCAGGCGGGGGACAGGAACGTCCAAGCCGCTTCCGCCGCCGCCGCCTCCCGCGCGTCACTCTCGGCGCGCGCACGCCCCCGCCGGCCATTCACAGAGGGCCGGCGCGGGCGCGCGCACGTCTGGAGGGGCGCACGGGAGGCGGCGGCGGCGGATCAGGTAAGATCTTTTTGGGGTTTCTGTGGGGTTTCACCCCGCGGGACATCCCGATCTCGGTTGCCATAGCAACACACCTGCAGCCTGGCTCGTTACATTCATTTTACAGCTGCTCCGCCCACACAGCCAGTCTCAGGAAAACTCCCCGTGAAAACATGTTATGGAAAACAAGGTTAGACAAATGACATAGCCAGTCATTTAGCAAGATATAAATAATTCATAATTTAATGCCTACTATCTTTACTCACTCCAAACAATCCATATAGTTACTCTGCCCAGTCAAACCTTTCCACAGTTACTCCAGCCCCTCCAACCACACAACAGTTACTCAAGTCACTACACCCAGTTACTGTTAATAGGTAGTACCGCCCCTGGCTGTTTTTTTGATTGGTTTTTAGAAATGTATGTTTTAATGTAACTGTTAAGCACTTTGAGCAACAACATTTCAAATAAATGTGCTATATAAATAAATAAAAGTTGAAATGCATGTCTCACTCTATGAGTTGCACAGCTTGCCATGTGCACTCTTTAAATTTGATCAATCAATTGGTTAATTTAGTGCTTACTATCTTTACTCACTCAAAACAATCCATAAAGTTACTCTGCCTACTCCATATAGTTACTCTGCTCAATCAAACCTTTCCACAGTTACTACAGCCCCTCCAACCACACAACAGTTACTCAAGTCAATCCACCCAGTTACTCTGCCCACTCCAGTTGTAGAGAACTGGTGGAGGCAAGAACACTTCACGCAATTTCCCCAGAAATTGCACTTTGTCTAGTTATTATTATTATTATTATTATTATTATTATTATTATTACTACTACTATTTTTCAGTTTTGTACACAATTTTAATTCTGGGTAAATTGATAATTAAAAAAAAAAAAAAACTAAACAATCTATTTAGAAAGAATAAAGAATAATTAGCCATGTACTGTATTCCAAGCTTAAAAAAATCGTTTTGGCAAATGAAGTGCCAGAGAAGAAGGATGATTAGGTAAAGTTATCTGTGATGATGAGGACAATAACACTGAATGATTTGCACTGTGACTTAAATAATTGAAAACTCCTTGACGGGATAACTGAATACAGTATAAAACTAGGTTTTGCAAGGGCCATATCAGAGAACTTTATCAGAGAGCCTAATTCTTCACTGTCTCCTAAATGTATAATTTTATTGTCCTGTAGCCTTGATCATATTGTAGGGCTTTGGAATGTTAATTAAATAGGATTCATGCTCTGTACTTCAGTTTTTACCTTGCAACATTACTCAAAATTGGCTGGGTGAATTTAGGACCCTCTATTCTTCTTTATACATATTCATTTAGTTTTTAACAGAACACACTATTAGGGCATTTGAGACCAAAGCTTTTAAAATATATGACCATGGCTAGTTGTAGTTTTTACATATATATATGTAAATATATTACAGTGGCCTGATGCAGAGCCTCCCTCAATCTGACGATATTTTGTTCCGTTTTTATGAAGTCCCGTTTTCATTCCGTTTGTCTCGGGGTTCAAATGTGATTCAGAGCCGCCGTCGGGAGAGCTCCTTTACTGATCCGTTTATGTGTCTTCATTCGGGAAGTGTTTTTTCCCCTCTCGGGTGCTTTCCCCCAGCCATTATCACCTAGCACCCCCTACACTCCATCACAGTCACCCATCAGCCCAAGAAACCTAAACTACTCTCCAGACAGCCAGCCATCAATGCCGTCTGTTGCTGTGGACACCACACACCCATGTGGACGCCAGCTGCGCCGTGGATCACTTACAGCCCGTTTCTGTGATGTCCAAAGCATGGCTGTAGCCACTGGTGTTTGTGAGCACTATGATGCCCTGTTTGGGCGTTATTCCAAATCCACAACCAAGCAGGCCAAGCAGGAGCTTTGGGATAAGATTTGCCAGCAAGTGAATAGTGTTGGTTCTGTGAGGAGGGATGTTGAGCAAATTAAGCGAAAATTTGGGGACCTAAAATATTATTGGAAAAAAAAATGGACATGCACCGCCATCAGAGGTAAATGACATTTAGAGTGGAAATGCATGTATAGGCTGCTTTCTAACTAGATGTAACACTTATTAGGTGTGCTTTACTCTTCCCCAGCCTGCAGACAGGGGGTGGTATCCCTACTAAAATCCTCCTAACACCAGCGGAAGAGCATGTGTTGACCTATATTCACCCGCCCAAATGAAATAGCACTTGCCTACATTTAAGTTAAAATAGTGGCCTCACTACCTGCTACCTTTCTTGGCAGACCCTACCCAGCCCACGCATTTTTGAAGTAATTTGGGATTTGGAGGAGGAGGACACAAGTCTGCTGTAGCCAAGGCCACCAGACCCAGTGGGACAACATCCAACACACCAGCCCCAGCAAGTGCAGCCCCTGATGTCCACTACCCATACCCCAGGGGCACAAACCTCTGCTGCCATGGACATTGGCCGCACAACAGACTCTGCGCCCAGCCAGCCACCTGCAGCCACTCAATCAGTACCAGACGCACCCACCCATGCCAGTGGCGGAACCCAGCAAAGTCGCCATATCAGCCAGAGGAGACATCTGCAGATAATGGAGGAAGCATGGCACCATGAAAACGTGGAGTTTGCAGCTAACACACAGAGGTTTAATGAGACAGTGTGTTCACAAATCACCTCTATGTCACAACAACTAGAGGTTTGGAATCTAAATGTGTCCGGCCTGCTTGCAGAAACAAGACAACAAAGCAGGCATATGGCGGAAATGGTACAGCAATGGCAGTTAATGAATCAGAGCCTTGCTCATATTGCCGCTAACATGCAGCAACCCCATCCATCAACTTCAACCTCCTACTCTACCTACCACTGAAGGCATGTGTTTATGTATTGATTCTGGGGAGCAGGACACAAGACTACCGTAACGTCAAACACATGCTCTTCCACAACCCCACATTAACAGCCTAAACATTTTTCCACAATTTTGTCCCTTTTTTTGTGGGGATCACACAAAATAAAAAAGGCACACATTGCCTAAAATGCATGAAAAAAAAGCAAAAACATTTTCCACAAGCTGGGAACGGATCGTCTGTGGCGAACCACTTTGTGTTCCAGAGTAAGGAGGTGTTACATCTTCTGAAATGACTAAAGCATCCTCAGCCAGGTCACTGTATCTGGGAACCCGGCTACGGATGGCGAGGTTGTGCAGGACCCCACACGCAACAATTATTTGGAGGACCTTGGCGGGCTCATACTGCCAGGCACCCCCAGTCTGGTCCAGACAACGGAAGCGCATCTTCAACAAGCCAAAGGCACGTTCCACCACTGAGTGGGTCCTCCTATGTGCAGTGTTATACCGCTCCTGGGCCTGCGAGGATGGGTGGAGGATGGGGGTGAGTAACCAGGGGAGCAATGGATAGCCAGAATGACCTGCCAAAATAGATACAAAAAATAAGCACACACCATAACACAAAAAACACATGACAAATGGGCCCCTTTGCCACATATGTAGTGGCAGGCCCCATAACTAGCAGAGACAGAGAAACCTAAACAACAAACATCTAAAGTGTATCTAAACAAGTACCATCATGCTACTAAGGAAGAGCCACAAGTACCTTACATGCTACTTACAAATACGGCATGTTAGGTTACTTTAAACTGCTAAGAACAGACAGAGGCCTAAGGGGAAGAGGCTCAATAATGTGCTGTTTAGCATTCCAGCATTAGTGAACAGGGACAATAGGTCAGCTGGGCAGTGTCAGTGCAAAGCACAGTTCTGATGAGGCAACATGCACATCCACCCAGCACACTCCTGTACAATGACTCTGGGATGAAACATAGCTAAGAGGGCCAGGACAGAAAGGTATAGTGGCGAATCACAAACAAAGCCATAGGAGGAAATACTGGTAAGTAAGTGAGGGTTATCTTCTACTGTTTCATTGGAGTCTATAACAGATTAGTGGGGTACAGGCACAGACCAATCAGAAAAATCATGCTGGACGGCAACAACTATTTTTAAACACATACGTTGGCATGTCGGCTATATTATAAAAGCACAACTTAACCGCATTCCAGGCTTCCGCTCTGTCAGGGAAAAATATATTTGGGTGCCAGGGTAGCCATGCCATCCAAAAACTTGGTAAGGCTGCAGCTCAGTGTAGACTGGGATATCCCCACGGAGAAGGCACCCAGTCTCTGGAACGATCCGTTTGCCAAAAACTGCAGGCAGCCAACCAATTTGGTCATACCTGCAATTGCATGCCCCTTCCTTGTGGTGCGGGCTAACCATGGCCGCAGCTGCCTATACAAGTCCTGGAGAGAAACACGGTTAAGGCGGGTGAGCTCGAATAGCTCAAGGTCATGCATGCCATCGATGTCCAGACGTGTGCGGTGCAGCCTGGTTTCTGCCATGCTCAAAACAACCAGGCCACGTAGCTGACGCCTTTGATGCTCACGCACAGCAGAATGCATTTCCAAGTCACAAAGATCAAATACGGCTGCTAAGACTGCCCATAAGTGAAGCGTCGACACCCTTGTTAAATTGGGCTTGTTTCAATCGGAAATCAAGGCTCTGAGTCAATTAAAAAAACTGACCAATTAACCAATCTTGCGAGCCGACAATCGGAAAGGCGCCTGCAGAAACACCTGAGCGCATACACGCACACAAAAAGCAACGTAGCACCCTTTCCGGACCCGATCACAGCCCAAAACCAACGGGAAAACGTACAGGATAGCTGAATGAGGAGGCTCTGCATCAGGCCAATAGTTTGTATTTATGTCTGGAATTGCGATTGGTTTGAAATGTTTATAATGTTCTTCCTGTATGCTTTTAAATGACAACCACTTAAAGGAGCAGTATCGCAAATTTTTCTTGGTGACTTATATTTAAATGGTACTTTGAATGTAGGTTAGTGTTGGAGTAAGAATTAGAAATGTAGAAAAAAATGATGTCTGTGTTGTGCAGCTGGAGACTAATAGCTCATGTTTATGTCTGCTGAGTGTCGGGCCGACACTCTGGCCTGTTCCACGCTGAGGAGAGGGGGAAACAATGTAACAAAGTAATCAGCTGTTCAGTGCTGGCAGCCATCCAGCATAATATTGCAACATTGCCTGACCAGAACTTGTATATCTAAAACAGAGAGAAAAGCTCTAGAAGTCATTTAGCTCATTGGAAAATTCAATGTCTTTGAATCAGAGAGTCATTGGTTCAAATCTCAGACACACCAGTTTTTTTTTTGGGGGGGGGGGGTTATTTTATTTCAGAATTGGATTTTTGGGTTTACATCCTGTTTTTTTGCTCTAAACATTTTTAATTTTGACAGTTTTCCCTTCATGTTGGCTCTGCTGCAGAATCTTTCAGTTTACCATTTTCTCTCTCTTTTCTCAACACATTTTCCATATGATCTTTCTTTCAGCTTTGTGTGTTTTGAGCAAAGCATGGGCTCTCATCCAATCAGCGCTGTTTGCTTGGCTGGCTCTGTTTGCACGCAGATGGGGAGCCTGAGCAGTAACTTTCCTGGCCTCCCGGCCTGTCTAAATGACTATCTGCGTGAGCGTGCCAGAAAAATGGGGGGATCTGTGGTTATCCAGGGGTCGTTTCACACAGTGGGGCATCCCGATTTAGAATGCCCAAGGGGAAGGTCAATGGCCGGGTCTTATAGACTTCAGGGTCGGCCACTCAGGGTTTTGTTCCACTTGAATACCTAGTTTTACTAACTAGTTTTACTTTTTTCTAAGTTACCTTAGATTTTCATGCACAGTTATTCAAAGAAGAATTTCAGTCATTTTCAGTCAGTTTAGTTTATTTTGTATAGATTTTACACATTTGAGTCACCTGGTCTCATAACAAAAGCAACACCTCACACACACACAGCCGTTACCACTGATTACAGTGTCAGCCTCTGAGGTAAAGTGTTGCTAGGAGACCAGTGGGCTAAATGAAGCAGCTCACTAAATACAACCCAGCAGATCCCCCTATTCAGCAAATGGACTGAGCCATTGTCATTATACAATTTAAAAGAAAGGCAGATTTTTTTTCTTTTTCTATCGCCACATTATTTATACACATGTTAGAAGCTATTGTGTGGCTATTTAATGATTTACCTTTTTTAATGCAAATTTCGCGATACTGCTCCTTTAACTAACAAACCAACCACTAACATATTGTCTCTTGTCTCTTGCTTAGGAATACAGCACTTTTTATAGGAGGTGAGTTTTTTTTTAATTAAATTGGACAATTTGCATATTTAAGACCGAATTTCTAAAACCAGACCAAAACTCTTAAAAGAAACTGTGATCATATGCATCACTCCCCAGGACATTTCAGATTGCTGCCCATAAAAATGCTGGGGCTGATTGCCCCTTGGCTTCCTATGGATCTTCCCATGGCCTGCAAAGAGGAAGACTAGTATGAGCTAGTGCTCCTTATGACAGGACTTCTTTATCTCAAGAGATGGGCGGCGGTGGATGAAGCCGCAATGATCGGAGGCTTGAGCCGAGGATAATGTCACCTGGACCGGAGCCTTCCGATCTGCAAAGGAAACTACCGAGCTCAGCCTGTATAGATCACTTGAGCCGGAGTCATGGACCGGATTCCCGTCGGAGTTAACTCCGAAGTTTGCCGATGGGGCACGAAGATAGTGAAGTCAGGGTCATGTGACGATCGCATCATGACCTGGAAGTTTGGCTGCGGTTTGTAAGTACACGATTTAGCACTAGCATACCCTTAGTGAATGATTGGAGTTAAACAATGGGAGGGAGGAATTATACAACAGTATAAGTGTTAGCTGCCATGCCCGGCCATCTCCCTTTGACAAATCTGTGATAGCAGTGAAAGGCGGGGCAGAGGCTAGGGATTCAAGCTCTTTACTGGATTTGGACTGGACGGTAGCCCCAGAGTGCCATCACCCCCACGAGTGGCCGTAGTGGAAGAGGTGAAGGTGGAGTGCTCATCCTGTCATATACTCAGTTTTTTTCTACTTGGAATTTGTGATTTTGCATTTTGTATTAAAAATTGGTTTTAGATTAATATACAGAGTTGCACTAGATTCTGTTTGCGCTCTCTTGCATGGTGTTTTTTAATGTATATCACTAAGCACTATTGGCGACTGAATTTGGAACACTATTTGGTTTCCGAAGAATTGATTATACGCTGTGTATAAATTTGTTGAATGGGATCTTATGACAAGCGCATTTATTATATGATCTGGTAAGCTGACATCCAGAAGTGGTGGGCACCCGTGATTTTACAGAGTGGTGCATACACACCGGGATATCGCCTTTCATGGCAGTTGTAATAAGCTGACCTCTCGCTCCGTGCTTATATCCATTTTATTTGTTTGGACTTACCTGGGATAAGAAGTTCAGCACGTGGTAGCAAATGAAAAGACTTTTAATTGGACATTTTAACGTATAAGTTTAATTGTGCGTGGTGTTTCTATCTGTATTTTATAGTATGAGCTAGTGGTTTCCAGGTGTTCGGACACACTGATAGCTGTTATACATCCTAAGAGCGGGAGGACACTTGATGCTGACCACAAATCACCTGTGATGGCATGGTTTTAAGAGTGTCTTTGTCTGGTGAGTTTTCAATAAAGCGAGGGAACAGCTAAACTCCGCGAGGTTTAAACATATTACACAAGGTGTTTTCTCTCCTCTCCTCATCTCCCTGTCCTGCATAATATTCATCTGAGATATGATTCCATAAGATAGTGTGGATTTCATTGGATTGGAAGACATGTGGTGCAATAATTATTGATCGGATTGTGATTTGTTTGAAGCAATGAGTAGCCAGCCACAACTGTAGTGCACTAAGCTTGCATTAGTGAATTGAAACATGAAAAACACAACTGCACCTGCTGCACATGAATGTTTTAATCTAATAAACTAATGAGTGTGAACGAAGGCTACTCGTAGTCCTGAAAATACCTTATTACCCATTTTACAACAGAAAATTGATATGTAACACATGGTTTGAAACAGAAACCTTAAAAGGAGGCTTAATGTGTGGAAAAATAAATGGAAACTGTTCATTTTGTTGCTTGCTTTGTTAATTTTATTATCAGGTCCTTGGATGATTTTATCTCATTCAGTGCCCTCAGCTTCTGTTGCAGGAGTCATATTTAACCGAGCGAGCTGTTCTTTTATTGATGCTATGTGAATAACGTGCTGACCAAATAATTACATAGAGTAAACTTGTTTATCACCATTAGTCTCCTTGGTGGTGATATCACTCATTTCTAAATGACTGTAAAGGCCAAGGAAACCTAACTCTTGTTACCAAAATAGCGAAAATAGCCCAGCATTTTTTTTTTCATATAACTAAAGATTACATGAATGTAATGTAATAAAATTGCCCTTGTTTATAATGTCAAGCAGGAAAAGTACACCTTAGCTCAGAAATCATGTTACTGGATTTGCTTATCCTTTTGATTTTTATAGAATCTGTTCTGAGAAATAATAATAGATGTAGAGGTGTTCTGGGTCAAATTGTGCGGCCCTTTGTGACACATTTTGACTTGCTTCAAAAAAAATGGATGAGAACTAAAAAGTCTTAAAATAAGAAATATAATTTTGGTATTGGCCCTAAGCATGGTGAAACTGCTTGCTATTATATAGTTAGTTTATTAGATGTGGAAAGCTCTTTGCTTCAGCTGGCAATTTTATCAGTTTAGAATGCTCTCTAATGCTAGTTTAATATTAAAAATCAATATGAACATCTTAGATAAAACGAGTGGGGTGAACACTCCCTTGTGGATCCTCCCAAGTGAATTATTTTCCTTTATTGTAATATTGAACAACCAAGGGTGACAGATTTTCCAACAGAACATTTTAATTGTACAGAGGGGAGGGGACTGGTAATATGGTGTGTGATGTTATAGGTGTAGCCCATAGCAGTTAGTAAAATTTCATTATCTGATAAAAGAATACTGGCTGATCCTTGGAGCAACTCCCACCCCTTTCTCATCTACTCAATTTCTCTGTTTTATAAATGGGCCTTGAAAAAATTGACCCTAGAAATTAATATATGCACAAAATACTGTTACAATAAACTGGCAAAGAGCTGACATCAGGTGTTGATTGTTGACCTGTGCAGCGAGGAGTCCTGTTTTCTCTTACCTGATCCTAACATGATGATGGAATAGCCATTGCACCATTAGAGTACATTTTTTATTTTGGGATAACATTTAGTGTCCCACAGGTTTTAACATAGGCAGGTGGTGAGGGAAATGTGCTGCAGTAAGCTGGTTTGGACACTTAGCGGGTTATTGCTCAAGGGATAGCGCAAGGTAGTGTCTCGTAGTGTCAGGAAGCGTCTGGTGAACTGTACGCAAAACCATATTTATGAAAGTGAATCTGATGAGCGACTCTAACAGCGCCATGTAGCATCTGATTTATCATTAAAGGTGGCTCAGCTCGCCGGAGCTCTAGCTTCCAGAGCGCCAGGTATTACCTGTCGCTACCTGTTGCTCTCCCATACATTTCAATGGGCGTTGCTTTTCTTCTGTTTAAACAGGGTTTTTTTTTTTTTTTTTATTATTTTCTCACAAATAACTGTGTCACCTCTCCTGGCCTAGAAAAAGTCATTTTTTAAAACTTTTTTGTTTTTTATGCGGAATTGTATTTACAGGTCTGGCACTAAAGTGTTAATGCCACAATGTTTCAACAATGTAATTCCATGTGTTTTCACTTTGTTACTGGTGGATATGTGTTCAAAAATAGACAGGCGCTACCTTTCGCTCCCTGCAGCGCTGTACTGGTGTTACAGCGCCCAACATACATCACATTCATCAATGCGGGCCAGGTTACTAGAGCGAGACACTCTGTTACAGCGCCCGTTACCTGCACATGAGCGTCTACTAGTGGTCGTTCTAAGCGCCACTATACAGACGCTCATCTGCAGATACCTGGCGTTAGTAATGAATCAGCCTCCACATGTCACCCTTATTACACAGAGTATGGGAACCAGATGACTCAGAGCTGTTTTGCCAGCAGCAGAAATTATACTACCCAGCCGTGCTCTAGTATGTTGCTATAATACCAGAAAAAGTGTCATAGACCACATAGATAAGTGTCCTCTCATCTGCTGCAATTTAGTAATTGTCAGGTACACTGATAACACCCATGGAACAGAGCTGACTATGCTGCCTGGACCTGTCTGTTATACACCTGTGTCTTGATATGTTGGGAAGACTATGCCATTTGCCAAAACAAGGGCATACTGCAAACACGATCGTTTGCCTGTGGTATAATGCTGTTTTATGGCCAAAACACAAATATGAGGGAAATAGGCCCTAAATCTGTCATATTTGAAATAGTCATTCTTGCCTCTCTTTAGCAAGCAAGCTTTATGCTACCATGCCTCAATAAGCCATGCTCCTAAGCCGTGGAACTGCAACACCCCGTCCCTTGGTTGAACATGGTGGACATGTATCTTTTTTCAACTGTATTAACTAGATAACTATGTAACACCCAGCATCAGCTGCTGTTGTCATCACTAGAAACTAACACTGAAATCAATATACGGACCAACAAATCTCTGAGCTGTAAGTAACTTCCCCCAACTACCTCCATTATCCTGAGCACAAACCTTTTGATCTATGTCACCCAGGCCCAAAAATTATTAAACAAAGTGTAGGCAGATTCTTTTAGACTGTTAAAATAAAAGGGAGGAACCCCGAAATCGCAAACTAGAGAGTAAGAAAATTCACCAGGAAAACAAATTAATAAATAAACTACCAAGTGTGAGCACACGTTTTCTTAGACCCCACAGTTATTAGGGAGAGTGCAAGGGGAGGTCATAACCAATTGTGTGCAAATGAGGTTTCTGCTTTTACTGCAAAATTAGACATCACTGTTTGTGTATTATTTGCATAGGGTTATTGGGTTGTTCATTAGGCTCGATTCAGAGGCACATTCGTCTGCACTTCCGTAGCTGTCTGTGAAAGTTTTTGTGGGTGTTTGTCATTTTTTTGCTTTTTTTCATTCATTTTTCATTAGTACGAGCGTTCAGGCAAATGCGTATATGTGCTTTCGATGAACGAAAGCAAATCGGAACATTTGCGTTAGTTCGGGTCATTTTCCAAACCAAATCTGAAATGTTTCGTTCGTTCAGATAACTTACGTTATTGCTATGGGCTTGCGTCTCATTCAGAGAGCTGATTGCCGACGGACCACCACCCTATAAATCCGTTTCGTTTGCGATCCCCTTACGGGACCATTTTAACCTCGAGACTAGCAGCTATGGATGACTCTAGTGTATTTGAGGAGCATGAGGATCTGCAGCTCATGGGCATTGAAATTGTCTGGAGGGCTGAGACCAGATTGCACCGGTGGCGACGCATGCACATCGATGGCATGCATGCCGTTGAGCTGTTCGAGCTCACCAGACTTAATCGCGCTTCTCTCCATAAATTGTATAGTGAGCTGCGGCCATGGTTAGCCCGCACCACAAGGAAGGGGCAAGCAATTTCAGGTATGACCAAGATGCTTGGCGAACGGCTCGTTCCAAAGGCTGGGTGCCCTATCTGTGGGGTATCCAAATTTTTGGAAGGCATGGCTACCATTACTCGGAAATGTATTTGTTTTCCTGACGACATGGTAGCCAGGAACGCGATTAAGCTGGCATTTTATAACATCGCCAACATGCCCAACCTCATGGGTGCAATTGACTGCACCCACGTTGCCCTGGTCCCTCCGGCAGTCGACGAGTATATCTACAGGCAAGTACAATCAGTCATATGTTTTACCTTTTTTTTAAAGTTTTTGCCCCAAAAAATTCAAAAAGTCCCTCCTTGTAAAATGTCCCTTCTTATAATTATTCCCTCCTTGTAATTAATCCATCCTTTAAAGTACTTGACTTATTTTAATTAATCCCTCTGTGTAATTTTTAACTCCCTTTAATTTAACCCTCCTTTTACATAATCCCTCCTTGCAATTAATCCCTCCTTGTAATTATTTCCTACTTGTAAATATTGCCTCCTTGCAAGTAATTCCTCCTTGTAATTTATCCCTCCTTGTAATTTTTCCCTCCTTGCAATTTATCCCTCCTTGACCCTGGAAAGTTAGTATTTCATTTTTCCAACAGACATATTCTTATTTGGCAAGACAAAATACTTATGTACTTGTTTCTTGCTATCTTAATTGGGCCACTGGTGTTGCTTAGGGTGTGATTAGTTAGTGTTTCCCTAGTTTTCCTTGCCCTGCTAATGGTTTTTTTTGTTTTTTTATCCCAGGAACCGCAAAATGGGCCACTCAATGAATGTCCAAACAGTGGTGGCCCCGGACATGCGGTTCCTTAGTCTGCTCGCCAGGTTCCCAGGCTCATCCCATGATGCCTACATTCTTCAAAGATATGGATTGTACGGTCGGTTTGAGTCTGGGGAATTTTCCGGTGGATGGCTCCTTGGTAAGTTGCCGCCAATATCGTCCTTTTTTTGGATATGTATGGCTATGAATTGAAGTTGTGTCCCATGTATGAAACTATGTCTATTTGAACACCTTGTTTACCTGTGCAACACGACCTTAACCATTAGATTTTTAAAGCAACAAAGCCTTGCCAAATGTTAGTCCTGCATTAGCAAAATGTTGATTTAGAATTTAGAGTAAAGTAAGAATTAGTCTTCCCCACACTCTGCTTAAATTATGTCCTTGAATTTTTAATAGGGTCTGCGCCATCTTTGATTAGATGCATTACACTTACTGAGTAGAGGAGAGCGGGATAAAGTGCAGGGGGTGGGTTAGAGCTGTTTTGGACTCATACCAAGCAGATACAGGGTCCTGAGAATTTAAGACATCCAAGAATTCTGAGCAGCACAGTCCGAAACCAATACCTGTTAGCAGTCTGCCTGAATGGCCCTCATCCGCCATCTTTGATGTTTAATTTGATGCCACATCTACTTTTTTCCCCCGTTTTTTTATTTTTCCCTGTGCACTATGTATGCTCATGCTGTGTAGCAAATGTGACTTAGGCTCTTAGTCATGTTGATGGGCCGTTTAGGGGATTCCATTTATTGAGTAATGTGTAATTTATGTTTTTTCTAATACATTTTGGCAGGTGATTCCGGCTATCCACTCCTTCCGTGGCTGTTGACGCCCGTCCTCCGGCCCCATAATGCAGCCGAGGAGGCATATAATAGGGCGCAGAGGAAGACCAGGGCTGTGGTGGAGAGGGCATTTGGCCTATTGAAGACCCGCTTCCGATGCTTGGACCATACCGGGGGAGCACTTCAGTATGACCCCAAAAAGGTCATAGATATTATAATGGCCTGTGCAGTGTTGCATAATTTTGCTATTTTGCAGCGTGTCCCCCGGTATGTGGATTTGCCCCCCTCTCCACCCACTGATGACCCAGACGAGGACTATCGTGGGCCACCGAGTGCGTCTGCCCAAGCCGTGCGGTCTAATTTAATTGAGACACATTTTGCTTAATGTTGTGTTCCTTTGTTTGTACTTTTATTTTTTGTTATTTGTGTTTTTGGACCTTGGTGTTTTTATGTGTGTTTATTACTTTTACAAACACTAAATAAATAATTACAAAGAACCTCACACATGATGTTATTTTTTTGTTTTGCTGACGAAAGGCATAAACTTAGTCCACCACAGGTTAATTACAATTTTAGGTAGTTTATTTACAAAGCAAACATTGGAGTTGATGGTCACTCCCATAGTAGCATAAAATACATGGGCAAAACACAAATGAAAGATTAGGCAAATCAGCCCACATAGCAATTGGCCAGAGTCAGGAGTTGTAAAGTAAGGCACTCCTGTGCAAAGTTTCTTACAAATGCAAAGTAAAGCAAAATAGGTGCCAAGCATTGCCATGTCCACATTGCCCGGCAAACGAATAGGCCCACAGACACACCCTCTCCTGCTTGGCCACATTTGCCACAGGCAAAGGTGTAAAGCAGCCAAACCTATGCCACATCTACACCTGTTAGTCAGTGTGACACCCAAACAAGAACCCCCAGTCCCAATCCAAGTCCAGTTCAATCTTACCCAGGGGTCAAGGTAGTAGTTTGCCAGCCCAGAATGTCCCCCAATCATGCCTACAAACAGGAGGAGCCAGAACAAATGTAATTCGCCACAAGCATGCAGCGCAACAGCTTGAGTGGCAGGTTCATTGAGGCTTCACCTCCGACATTGGCTAGTGGTCTACCTCAGCACTCTAATGAGCTATATGGGCGCAAATCCAAAGCAAACAAGCAAAGCCATCCCAAATGGGTATATTGGTAGGCCTCACCAGACAGGTCAATACAGTGGGGATGTGGAGCAGATACAAGCCAAATAGGCCTTGGAGGTGGGCCCTCACCTGGGCCTGTGTGGCATTCAGAATCTGCAACTGTTCCAACATGTTTTTATTAGAAGTTCGAAATTCAGCCATCATGGCACTGAGATTGTTAGTTAAGGTGGCCATGTGGCTGTTGCTATTTCGAACTTCCTCAAGCATGGCACTGTAATAATTGGATAAGGTGGCCATGTGGCTGTTGTTGGACCTAAATTCAGTCAGCATGGAGTTTAAGGTGTTGTTTAATGTTTCTAATTGCCCATGAAGATGTTCGTAGTTTCGTTGATTTTGGAGGTGAAATAGCCGCCTCTCATGGTGCCATGCTGACTCCATCATCGACGTGCCCCTTCCCCTGGGCAACTGGGCGACGTAGTCGACTACGCCTCCCTATTCCCCGGGTTGAGGGCCGTGCAAATTATGTGGCTCTAGGTCCACCAACAGCCACAGGTCTGCTTGGCAAATCCTCAGCAGCAGCGCTAACACTGGGGACTGTCGGCTCAGTCTCTGCATGCTGCCCACGATGGGCTGGCAGCATGCAGCCAGCTTCACTCTGCTGCTGAGCATTTGGTGTAGAAACATGTTGGGACAGTTGCAGATTCTGTCCCAGGGGGAGCTGTTCTGAAGGTTCAATGAAGGCTCCATCTTCCTCCAGCTCCTGGATTTCCTCCATCAGTGTGTGGGTCTGTTGGGACATGTAAATAAAAAAGGTTCAGTTTGGGGAATACATATGTAATTCAGCAAAAAACATGCCAAGGCACATGCATAGGCCAAATCATAAAAAGACACTTACCGTATATATAGGATCCTGGGTCCGAGGCAGCACGGAAGTAGACAGCATGGTAAAACTGGCAGAGGATTTCCCACTAGCTGAGGGATGATGCTGGGCTGCATTGTGAAAAAGAAGGCATGTTAACACACAACTAGGCATTGCTGATGTGTATGAACACATATGGTTCACTAAAACACGCATGCCATGCATGAATGGCAACTCCCACAACGGACCAAGTTTAACTTGACTATGAATGCCATTATCTGGCAGATGTATTAGTCAACAAGTACATACACATTGGCCTCCTTAACCAAAATAAACATGCATGTACTGGCTGTTCTGAGGCTTCACCCATCCCTAAAAGCCCATTATGGGACCTCACTCATTTCTGAGCAAAGCACAGCTCAAAACCAAATTGCCTACAGATAAAGCTTGAAGTGTTGTATGTAATTGACTCAAAATACATAACAGGCAGTCCTTTGCTAATCTCAATAGTGTTCCTCGAGACTCTCCCAAATAATGTATGAGCAAGGAAAAAAGCAAATGATGAATCGTCACACATAACACACCCTGTTTAAATGGTTTCCTCCACTACAAGGCACACCCTAGGGGCATGTGTTAATCTATGGCTTTGTGCCTCATTTTACACGTAGCTCACATTTCACATACACACTAACATTACTAACCGGCAGGAATAGTAGGAATGTCTGTGTCATGTCGGGCCGAGTGTCCCTCTAAGGCCACAGGATGTAGCAGGCCCAGCACCATCTCCTCAGCTCGGGTAAATTGCAGTTTGGTGGGGAATCCGCCACCAGTTTGTAAGCTGAAAAAGAGAGTTGCACACATTTAGCTAAATGCTTGCAATACAAGCTGAAGCCAAATCCACAAAGTATATCTGTACCTGTAATTACGCCGTTTATTTTCTTTCTTCCGTGCTGCATACTTTAGGTCCGATATTTTCCTTTGTATCTGCTCCACATCTTTGAGCTCTTCCCCCGCTGCATTGACCTGTCTGGTGAGCTCCTCCAAAATCTCGGCTTTGCGCTGCTTGCTTGTACCTTTGGATCTGCGCCCATATAGCTCATCATAATACAAGGTGAGGCCACTAGCCAATGCCAGAGTTTGGGCCTCACCAAACCTACCACTCAAGTGGCCTTGCCACAATGTGCGCCCTGTTGCTAGACGTTCTAGCTCATCTGTGGTTGGAGGCAAATCGAGGGACATTCTGGGCTGGCTGTGTTGGGGAGAAATGTAGGACAGGTGGCTGGCTTCTGATTGGACTGGACTTGGATATGGACTTGGGGTTTTTGGCTGGGTGGCCACTGAACTAGCAGGCGTAGCTGTGGCAGCTTCAGCCTGCCTTTCCACCTGTGCCGGTGCCAAATGTGGCTGAGGAAGAGAGGGTGTTGTGGTTGAAGTCGAGCTTGGGGCCCGGTGCCTCTTAGGGCTCTGAGAATACCCATGGCCCTTGGAGGTAGACGGCCGGTCCAGGGGTGACCCAGAGCTTGAGCTTCGGGGCCTGTGCCTTGCCCTCTTTTCCGCTGATTTGGCCACCCGTGCGGGTGGGGAGGGCGACCTCGGACTTCGGGCTCTGTGCCTTGGCCTCTTGTCTGCTGATTTTGACACCCGTGCGGGTGGAGAGGGCGAACAACTTCGGGCCCTGTGCCTTGCCCTCTTGGCATGAGCCTTGTGGCCTCGTGCTGGTGGTGTTGATGGGGAGGTAGAACTGGTGGGGTTTCTTTCCCGTTGTCTCTTTTGGGTTTTCTTGGCATGGTAGCTATGTGGGTGGGGTGATGGTGACCTTGGTGGGCTGGGGCTTGGCACCCTCTTGGTCCCTTTTTTCCCCTCCGTTGTGGTTGGCTTTCTACCGTGTGGCTTGGGTTTTCCAGCGGCCTCCTTTTTTTGCCTAGTTGGGCTGGGTGCCTTTGCCTGTCCACTGCGGGTTGGCCGCAAAATCTTTATGGTCATCTGGGACCGAGTCTTGGGCTCCTCAGCAGGCTCCTGCCGTTTGGCTGCATGTTTGGTGGTGGGGTCCTTAGCAGCTTTTTGAGCAGGTTTTTCGGTGCCATTGCACATGGACTCCGAAAGAGTTGTGTGTCCAGGACCCGTTAAATAAGATTGCCGGGGTGTCACGCTACGCGTACGCGCACGTACGGCCGTGCGTACGGCCGTGCGGAACCTAGAAGCCGCAGGGGCATTACTTATCTGCTGCAGACAAGAGGCAAGATGGCGCCCACAATCTTCACCCGCCAACAAGAAGAGATCATCATGCTTGTAAGTGTCTTTTACTGCCTTTGCTTTGCCATCTAAATGCATGCCTAGCCCTTAAGGAAGCGCATGACGAAACGGTTGGTTTAAAAAGTGTCTCAAACTCCGTGCCAAACCGAAGTGAGGGCCCACACGTGCACACTAACACTGAGGCCAGCTTCAAGGATTGTATTAGGCTACAAATGTGTCAAATGATCGATTGTTGACAGATATTTGTATGCAGTTTTAACTAAAACCTAGCTTTATTTTGTGTGTTGTAGACCATGCTGGAGCGCAGGTACGACTACCTGCCCAACTCTTTTGAGAAGCGCACCGTCGCCCTGGAGATCATTGCCAAAATACAACATGAGACGGACACCTGAAACGGCTGCACATGCCCCGGGTGCGGCGGTTTTTCGGAATCCATTTCCCTAGTAAGTACATAGCGATTGCATGCCAGATGTAACTGATGCAGAAGGTAGGCATTGATTTTTAATTGTCTTTCTTTTCTAGTGTTGGAAATGGATTACCTAATCCGCCGCACCCGGAGGCGCACAGGCCGACCAGTGCTGCATGAATCGGCAGCTGGAAGTGAAGGTGGTGGATCTCCAGTGCGACGGTCCTACCCCTCCTCTGTTGGGTCCTCCGACCAGCCCCTGGACCTTTCCACAGAGGAGGGGCGGCACGGCGTGGGCAGGGAGTCGTACCCAGCGATGCATGCGGGAGCCTCTGGTATGTGACTCTTCATGTAACCGCACACACATATACATGCTATTTCCACCCAAGCTGATTCCCTTAATCTGTTTTTGCAGATGCTTCTGGAGCGGGTGAAGATGCACAGGCTGCAGCAGATCTCGCACAGGAGGCACAGGGAGAAGGTGAGTGATGTGACACACACATTGAAAATGACATTTGATTACTGTTGACTAAGACATTATAAGTGACCCAATTTGCCATGTCTCAACAGGCTCTACTTCACAACAGTGGCAGGGCCCAGGACGTAGGGTTGTCCCCAACGAGGCATCCGTCGGCCACCAACTAAGTAAGTTGTAATGTCATTCTTTGCAGTATGTGTTAAGTGACATGATCACCCAGATACATCAAGCCATAGTCAATGGCATTAGCAGAGTGACCTGTGCCCACTTGCTTTGAGTAATTACCAGACTGACCTGTGCCCACTTGCTTAGAGTAATTACTTAGCAGACTGACCAGTGCCCACTTGCTTAGAGTAATTACTTAGCAGAATGACCTGTGGCCACTTGCTTAGAGTAATAACTTAGCAGAATGACCTCTGCCCACTTCCTTATTTTAATGACTTAGCAGACTGACATATGTCGTCATTATTTAGGTTGGCAAATAACAAACATTCCATCCACAGGTGAGAAACATGTATTTGTCGCCAAATAATGTTTTTTTTTTACATTTTATACAGGGACCACACGGGCAAGAGTTGAAGAAATGAATAGAAGGGTCCTTGAGTTGGTGGCCGATATGCAGCTGCTGCGTGACTCGTTGGGGACAACAGAAGAAGAGTAGTGTCCTGGGTCCTGTCACTGTTATTTTTGTGTAAATAGTTTTTACATTTTAAAGTTTTTAAAAATGTTAATGTTTTTTTTTAAAAGAAAAAAATTGTAAAATATTTTTACACAAACAAAAATTGTAAAAAAGCCAAATAAAATGGCCTTCCAATACAAAAAAAACAAAGTTTCAATACAACAAATCAAAGTTTCAGTGTCATTTTATTGCACAAATACATTAACACCAAACGAAGGGTCAAATAAATATTTAGAGATGAAGATTCAGATGACCGGGAAGTGGTTTGGGTAAGTTTTAGGGGCCTAAAATGGAAGGTTAACCTAACCGTGAAGTGGTTTGGGTAAGTTTTAGGGGCCTAAAATGGAAGATTAAACTAACCGGGAAGTGGTTTGGGTACGTTTTAGGGGCCTAAAATGGAAGATTAACCTAACCGGGAAGTGGTTTGGGTCAGTTTTAGGGGCCTAAAATGGAAGATTAACCTAACCGGGAAGTGGTTTGGGTAAGTTTTAGGGGCCTAAAATAGAAGATTAACCTAACCGGGAAGTGGTTTGGGTAAGTTTTAGGGGCCTAAAATGGAAGATTAACCTAACCGGGAAGTGGTTTGGGTCAGTTTTAAGGGCCTAAAATAGAAGAAGAACCTAACCGGGAAGTGGTTTGGGTGAGCTTTAAGGGTGCAAAAGGGAAGATGGAGGATAGCGCTAAGTGGTTGGGGTGAGCTTTAAGGGTCCAAAAGGGAAGATGTAGGAAAGCGCTAAGTGGTTGGGGTGAGCTTTAAGGGTCCAAAAGGGAAGATGGAGGATAGTGCTAAGTGGTTGGGGTGAGCTTTAAGGGTCCAAAAGGGAAGATGGATGATAGCGCTAAGTGGTTGGGGTGAGTTTTAAGGGTCCAAAAGGGAAGATGGAGGATAGTGCTAAGTGGTTGGGGTGAGCTTTAAGGGTCCAAAAGGGAAGATGGAGGATAGTGCTAAGTGGTTTAGCTAAACATTGTAGTAGAAGTGAGGGTGGGAAATATGTAGGCGAGCACTTTAATGAGTTAAGTTTGTAGTGCGCAGGCACAAGATCGTAAGGATTTCCGTCTGGGCGATTATTTTTGGAAAAAGGGAAACAGAATCTATCGGGAAACGTAAAGGATTTGTGGGAGGAGACGATGGGAAAAGGGCAAAATCGAAAGCCTATGTTGTAACATGAGAAAATGAAACAGAAAAGTCACGATGGAAAATGACATCCTCGTACTCGTACTCTGGCATATGAACGGATGGAAACTTCACAGAAGGTTTGCAATGCATGTACAGAATCGCTCGCACACTCATACGAGAGCGGGAAAATTTGAAAATAATACGAAATCGGCACAAAAACGAAAGTCTTTTTTTGTCTCTCTGAATCGAGCCGATTGTGCTCAACCCAAACCAGTTACAAACTTCTAGCTGGTTAGGCAGTTGAGGGAAATAGTGGCAAATGAAAAAATGGGTGCATGTTGTCTTAAAAACTCATACTTTGAAATCAGATCTTCTAAAAAAAAAAGAACAAAATAAGTAACTTGCATGTCACAAATAAACGTTGATCAAAGGTTGTGAGCCTTCAGATAGTTTCCCTTAAGTGAAAATACTTTTTCTAGAATTGACCATATTTTCAAAAGACCTAAATTAACTTCCAATTTATTGTCTTGTTCTAAAAAGGAAGTCTATTGAGCTGAACATTTCCCACTGGTTGTGGACCTTACTGATATTATGGACTTAAGCGACTTAATCCGTGCTCTTCGAGAGTCTGGCAATGAATCCTTATTAAGTGATCCTGAAATGGTTACTGAGCTGGAACAAGAATTAGCTATTTTCTTATACCTCTCCTTCATTAAACTGGGCAGCCCATAAGGCAAGCAGAATGAAAAGGAAAACATCTGAACTTAAACATAAGGAAGCATCAATAAATAAACTATGTATTACCAATAAGATAAAATTGGCAAGGAGATTAACCCCCAGAATGCAAATTACATACTTAAATGTCTCGTCTAAAAACCTTCCTTCCACTTATCAGTTTGATTTCTCACCCCTGTGCTCTTTTCAAAATCATGGCATTCTTTCTATGAACTGGTGCCCCGAACTGGACCACTTCCAGATGAGGGCATGCAAGCGCCTTTTAAAGTGGACCAAAACCCAGGATAATAAAATTTTTTGACTATCCTGAGTTTTGTTCTTTTCCCCTGGGACACCCCGATCGGGGGTGCCCCACTGTGTCGAACCCCCCCAGATTGCTGCAGAAACTTGCCTTTTCCCGGTCCCACAGCGTGTCTAAGAGCAGCGACTCTGGCGCCCGCATTCTCTGCCACCCCCTCTAACAAGGAGCGTGCCCGCATCGGTCATTCACAAAAGTCTGGTGCAGGCACGCGCACTGCCACAGGGAAGCGGAGGATGCGGCAGTCAGAGAGGACCAAAACCCAGGATAGTAAAAATCCTGGGTTTTAGTCCACTTTAAAGAGGAAATACTACATCCCTATACTGTGATTCCATTCCTTTTTAAATTGTGATAACATCTTTGTAGTCTAACAGTACCCCTAGTCCCTCCTCCTCAACAAATGACTCTCCCAGCTTTACTCCCCCAAGGACATATGTGACATACATATTTTTAGACTCCAAACACATGCGCAAACACTCAAGTGTTCAAGTCAGCCTGACACTTGTGAGCATCAGTGGACTACACTGTGCCAAATATCTTGGTGTCATTTTCAAAAATAGAGACAGTACCAATCATTCAATCATCTATATGATTTATATGTTGAATAATAGTGGTCTCTGGAGAAGTGGTAGAAGACCACACAACGTGTCGGTGCAGCTTTGGCACCCTCTTGGCTCTCTTTTACCGGTGGATAGAGGTAGACTTGGATATAACTTTGTACTTACCTTTCCCCCAATAAAGTTGTGCACTATATTGGCTTATACTTACCTTGATAAGTACTGTATTTACTACACTATATTGAAATGTTCCTGATACTTTTCATACAATTTTGATACATATATTTGTCTTTTTGTACATGTTTGATATATGAATTTATTTATAATAGCACTTGCACTGGCACTTGTACTTTATTTATTTGCTGTAAAAATAGATAATTTGCACATATTTAGCACTTTATTCGTGCACCATGTTTTGAGGGGGGTGTACTTTACCTAACTTGGGAACCTATATTTTTAAGTATCCCATTGCTCCACAAAGATTTGTGAACTTAATTAAAGCCAGTGTGCTGCCACCATTGCTTTTGTCCTATGCGTTTTTCATCTGTGGTGTTAGTATATATTTGTTAGTAGTTTTTAAGTTTGTAAAATAAATATGAAATATTTTATTTATTACATACAGTGTGTGCAGCATAGTGCTATTCTTGGGGGGGGGGGTATTTTGGGCCAACCTGAGGGCCCTATTGTCTGTTTTTGTTCTATAATTATTTAGCCTATTATTTGGTACGTTTAGCCAGTTAAGAATTTTGCTTGGCGCATTGCCAGCAGTGGCATTGCCCATGTTAACTCCATGCTTCTCATACACAGAGCTAAAGAGCTTATTTAGCAACTCCACCTTCTCTTTAACCCTTGTCACTTTTACCATTAATTAGGGCATCTAACTGTTCTGATCTAGATTTCTTTGAATACATTAATTTTGTGTTTTTGTCAGCTTAAATTCCTTTTTACAGGCTTTATTAGCTGCTTTATAATTTTCTAAGGTTACTGGGAGAGAGGGGACATGAAGAAGACATTTAAATGTATGAAAGAATTGAATAACGCCCAGGAGGGAGTTTTTGTAAGAAGAAACCTAATGATAGAACAAGGGGGGCACGACCTGAAAATAGTCAGTGAGAAGATCAGGAGCAACTTTAGAAAATATAATCTTACAGAAAGAGTAGTAGATACTTGAAACAAACTTCCAACAGAGGTTATCAGTAATCAACAGTAAGTGACTTTAAACATGCCTGGCATACATGTATACTAATATAAAGAGAATATACAGTACACACATAAGGGCAGACTAGATGGACCGTATGGTCTTCTTCTGCCGGGAGTGGCTGCTCTTGCTCCCCATTGTAACAAATCAGAGCTGTTACCAAATTACATAGTCAAGGCAAATGGCTCTAATTGGACGAGAGCCTGTGCATGCGCCGTTGGAGCAGGGAGAGGTGAGTGTTTATGAGCACCCTGGGGGGGGTCTCACACAGTGAGACATCCCAATTCGGCCACACATTTGTCCGGCTTTAATACAGCAAAGGAGCACAATGTGACTGGATTCTTCTGATAGGGCTCTTGTTGTACCAAGCCAGGAGAACTTTAAAACTCATAGGAGCTGCTCTTCTTGAAAGAGGCCTCTTCATTCATATTATTTCGAATAGATTTTCTTATAGGGTTAGTATTCTGCTCCTGCTGGATAGTAGTACAACCTCTGGTGCAAACATGTAAAGGCAAAAAAAGGTATAAAAGCTGCACAAGACCAACCTGCCTTGCGGTGGGCTCTGGTGAATACCGGTGGCCTCTTAGACTCCGCTCCCCTGACACGGCACTCGCCATCTGTTCCACAGTTAAAGCGGATCCACACCCGAGTCCGCTCCACCCGGTCCGTGACACTAATCTCCTTTGTCCTTTTTTATATTAATTACTTTACATAGCTTAGTATCATTTGCAAAGATTGAGATTTCACTGTTTAACCCATTACCTTTATCATTAATATATATATGAAAAAAATTGGGTCCATCACTGATCCTTGTGGTACTCTGCTAGTAACAATGAACCAATCAGAGTAAGTACCATTTATAACCACCCTTTGTTTCCAATCATTAACGCTTGATGGCAAGTAAGTCCCGATCTCCAATGGAGTAATTCCTTTCAGCCAGAGAAAAGGTCTTCGAAAAGAATCCGCAGGTGAGAATTCTGCCAGTAGAAGATTTTTGAGTGAGCACAGCTCCGGCTCCAATGGAGGAGGCATCTACTTCAAGGGAAAAAGGCCTAGATGGATCTGACCTGGACAGCACCGGAGCAGAGGAGAAGGCTTTTTTTAAGGCAATGAAGGCCTCTTCCGCCTGAGGAGGCCAAGACTTAGAATTGACGTTCTTCTTCGTGAGAGCCAAAATGGGCGCCACTACAGTAGAAAAGTGGGGAATAAACTGTCGATAGTAATTGGCGAAGCCCAGGAAGCGTTGAATAGCCCATAGGCCAATAGGATGTGGCCAGTCCAAAACTGCTTTCAATTTGCTGAGGTCCATCTGGAGACCACGAGCAGAGACAATATATCCAAGAAAGGGTAAGGTGGTTTGATCAAAAAGACACTTATCCAACTTGGCATAAAGGTGGTGTTGACGAGGCAAGACAGAACTTGCCGGACATGACGGTGATGTTCTTCCAGATTAGATGAAAAGATGAGTATATCATCCAAATATACAACTACACAGGAGTAAAGCAAGTCCCAAAAAATGTTGTTTACGCATTCCTGGAATACAGTGGGTGCATTGCAAAGACCAAAGGGCATCACTAAATATTCGAAGTGGCCATCGCGGGTATTGAAGGCTGTCTTCCATTCATCGCCCTCGCATATTCGTATCAAATTATAGGCCCCTCGCAGATCAATTTTGGTGAAAACCTTGGCCCCACGCAGACAGTCAAACAATTCAGCAATCAAAGGCAAAGGGTAACGATTTTTGACGGTAATCTTATTGAGGCCACGGTAATCAATACAGGGGCGTAGAGAGCCATCTTTTTTTGACACAAAGAAGAAACCCGTGCCTGACTTCCGTATAAACCCTCTTTGCAGATTTTCTTGAATATACTCCGACATAGCTTGTGTCTCCGGAGCCGAGAGGGGGTAAATACGACCACCAGGTGGAGTGGTACCCGGCAAGAGGTCTATAGGGCAATCGTAATGGCGATGAGGCGGAAGTACCTCCGCTTGTTTTTTGCAGAATACATCGGAAAAGGACCGGTAGACCTCAGGCAGGCCAAGAAATGGAGCTGAAGCAGGAATAGGTCGAACATAAATGGACCTCAAACACCTCTTAAAGCAAGCCGCACCCCAAGTCTTGATGTCGCCGGTGTTCCAATCAAGCGTGGGATCATGACGTCAAAGCGAAGGTAAGCCGAGAAGAATCTGAGATGTACAATTAGGGAGGACGTAGAACTCAATACTCTCTTGATGGAAAAGTCCAACCTTTAGAAGAAGGGGAACGGTGCAATAACGCACGGTACAGTCCAGCCTGTCACCATTGACTGAGGCGATAAATAATGGCTTTGCGAGGCGGTTCACAGAGATATTATATTTATTAATCAAGGAGGCCTCTATAAAGTTTCCTGCAGAGCCCAAATCCAAAAAGGCGGACAAATTCAAAGAGGTGGTAGGTCCACTAGGTGCGCCCGTTTCCCTGACGAGGAGGGCGAATAGGACAGTCTTTCAAAAAATGCTCAGAGCCAGCACAGTACAAACAAAGATTCTAGTTCCTTGTACGAGTTCTCTCCAACTGGGTCATGCGGGATCGGCGACCTGCATGGCCTCGTCACTGGTAGGTACATGCGCGGACAAAGGGTGTTGAAACACAGGGGCCAGACGGGATGACCTCCTAGGGCGCTAAGTATCTCTTTCTTGGTGGAATTCCTCACGCCTTTCAATAAAACGCACATCAATGCGTGTGGCCAGATGGATGAGATCAGTGAGAGACGAAGGCAAGTCACGTGCAGCTTTAATTTTACTAGAAAGTCCTTTCTTGAAGCAGGCACACAAGGCCTCATTATTCCAAGACAGTTCGGATGCTAAGGTACGGAACCGGATGGCCTATTCACCAACGGACAATTCTCCCTGGACCAAGTTCAATAGGGCCGAATCAGCAGATGAAGCCCGGGTAGCCTCCTCAAAGACCTGGCGAAACTCTGAAACAAAGGTGTGAATACTAGAAGTGACAGGGTCGTTGCGATCCCACAAAGGAGTGGCCCAGGCCAAGGCCTTTCCAGAAAGCAAACTAATGACAAAGGCCACCTTAGCTCGTTCAGTGGGGAATTGATGCGCCAACAACTTCAAATGTAGAGAGCACTGGGCAAGGAAGCCTCGACATAACTTGGCATCCCCGTCATATTTAGCCGGCAAGGAGAGACAGATTCTAGCTGTAGATGCTACAGGTGGCTGTGGCGGCAAAGCTGGGGCCGGTGGTGGCACTTGCTGCTGCTGAATCGATAGTAACTGCTGCATCATAGCCGAGAGCTTATTAATTTGGCGGGACTGCATAGCCACAATAGCAGGCAATTCAGTGGCATCAGGCAGCAGCACCTCAGCGGGATCCATGGCCGGATCTTACTGTCACGGACCGGGTGGAGCGGACTTGGGTGTGGATCCGCTTTAACTGTGGAACAGATGGTGAGTGCCGTGTCAGGGGAGCGGAGTCTAAGAGACCACCGGTATTCACCAGAGCCCACCGCGAGGCAGGTTGGTCTTGTGCGGCGAGTGACCCCCAGGTCGCTACCCCCAAACAGTGGCCCAGTCCCACGGCTAGCTGAGGCTCAGTGGGGTACACAAAAGGCAGGCAAAAGGCGTAGTACACACAGGCAGAGGTCAGGGCAGGCAGCAGAGGTTCGTAGTAAAGGTGAGTAGCCAAGGTCGGGGCAGGCGGCAAAGGTTCAGCGTCGGGGACAGGCAGAGGTCGGTACACGGGTGAGCAATCCAAAAGCAACTGATTTACAACTGACATGGAAAGACCAAGATCCGGCACTGAAGGAAAGGAAGTGCCTCTTTAAATAGGGGAAGTGGATGCAGGATTGGATGACCAGGCACCAATCAGTGCTGTACAGGCCCTTTAAATCTCAGCAATCCAGTGCGCTCGCCCTCTAGTGGACGGGGACGTGCGCGCACCTGACCATGCGAGGAGGAAGCATGGGGGGAAGGGAGATGGCTGGGAGCAGCCATGGAGGTGAGGGAAGTGCTGTGAGAAGGATGACGGCGGGATGCAGCCATGGAGGTAAGTGAAGTGCTGCAAGATGGGCGTGCAGCGCTCGCCCTAAATATTAGTAGATGATTACACACTAAATATGGAAACACTGGGTAAAACAACAATGGAAAAATATGGAAGCACTGGGTAAAACAACAATGGAAAAAGACCTTTAGTAAATTAGAAACTTAACTGTATTGATCAATGTCAGGCAGCAGCTGCCAAGACAAACAAGACCATGGGGTGCATCAAAGGGGCATAGGTGCCCATGACCAAAACGTGATTTTACGCCTGTATAAGTCACTGGTCACACCCCATATGGAATATTGTGTACAGTTCTGGGCATCAGTTCATAAGAAAGACTTTTTAGAACTTGGGTGCATTGAAAGGTGAGCCACTAAATTAATAAATGAGGGAACTAGAGTACCCTGAAAGAAGTTAGGCTTATTTAGTTTGGAAAAGAGATGCCTGAGGAGGGGCAACCTAATACCTACCTATATATATATATATATATATATATATATATATATATATCCTGTGTCAATACAAATATCTGTTCCACAATCTTTTTAAAGCCAGGACTGTAAGTAAAACTCAGGGGCATCCACTAAGGTTGGAGGAGAGACGCTTCTTGCATCAGCATCAGCATAGAAGAGGATTTTTTACTTAAAAACAGTGAGACTATGGAACTCTCTGCCAGAGGAGGTATTCATGAAGAATACACTAAAAGAGTTCAAACATGACCTGGATTTCTTCCTTGCATGTAATAACATTACCAGCTATGGCTACTATACCACTAATAAACAGGAATGGGCTAAAGTCTTACAAACCATGTTACTATTGTGAGGATTATGCTTTATTTCTCTGGCAGATTTGTATCGGAAGACACCATGTTGCATGATAGGCAACCATTTTGTTTCTTTCCTTAGCTATATGCTTTCTGGATACAGAGGCACAATGGCTTTTGGTTAGTTAAACATTATTTGCATGAGAAACTTTGCTTTAAATGTCAACTTGACCCAATATTATCGCAGGGAATGTAGGGAATAGGGCTTTTCATTATCTATTAGGAGATGCTTCGCAGAGTCTCTGTGAGTAATGTAAACATTTCTTTTCTTTTTTTTTTAAGCTGATCAACTATTTACATATATACAAATTTCCCTAGGACTGGGCATCCAAAGGATAGATATAGTAGCCTAGCAGACAGGGAAGATTTGACGCCCTGGAGTAAAGAGAAAACAATTCTAAAGGTGAGAATCACAGAATTGTATTTTCTCTCCAATTTCACTCTAGCCCATCAGACAATCAGGCTTAGAACACAAGGCATGCAGAGCAAGGATTGCCGGTGGGGAACCCTCTGAGGGACCATTCCCCCTGATGCAAGACCGTTCTGCTTAGATGATTGGCCTGCAAATTGTCTATTCCTGGTATGTGTATTGCTGATATGCAAGATCTGGCTCACTTCTTTGGGAGTTTTCCTGCTTCTGGTGCTCCCCTGATGGTTGATATATGCCACCGCTGTCTGAGTGTCCATTTGATTTCTGACAGGATGACCCCTGAGATTGGGTGTTCAGTGTTTGAGAGATAATAAAATCGTTCTCAGTTCAAGGATATTTATGGGAAGACTGCTCTCCCCTGGGTTCCACTGTCCCTGGATTGTGTGTGACCCCATGAGATCCCCCCAACCTGTTAGACTGGCATCCGTGTTGATAATCTTCCATTGTACCAGAAGAGAGGATTTGCCCACCTGAAGAGACTGAGGATTCAGCCACCAGGTTAGGGACTGCCTTGTTGAAAGTGTCATGAAAATGGGCTGATCCAAAGTTTGTGGGTCTGATCCCAGATTGAGAGCGATTCCATCTTCTGTGAAACTGTGCAAAGGGCACTGCCTCAAAGCAAGACACCATCGTGCCCAACAGACACATTCCTTAATGAATAGTCGGCTGAGGGCAGGACAAGATATCCTGTACCCTGAAGTCAAAGTCTCTTCCGTTCTGGAAGAAATACCTTGGCCTCAGTTGTGTCTAATGACATACCCAGAAAAAATACAACTCTTGAAGGTATGATATGTAACTTTGAATAGCTGGCTATCCAGCCAAATATTTCTAATGTCAATAAGATAGTAAGTGTATCCTTCTGGGCCCCTTACCAAGATTTAAAAGATGCATTTGGGTATGTCCCCTGGGAAAAAGGACTCATCACCTCCTGCCTATTAACCCCTTCACTGCCAGCCAGTCTGGGTCTGCATTTGGGTATGTCCCCTGGGAAAAATGACTCATCACCTCCTGCCTATTAACCCCTTCACTGTCAGCCTGTTTGGGTCTGCATTTGGGTATGTCCCCTGAGAACAAGGACTTATTTGCTGCTAATGACTTGCTACTTCTCCCAGTGGTCATACACCTCATAGTCTGTGTTTTGGATCTTTTCATGTATTATGACACATCTCTGTATGCTCATGTATTGTCCCACATGTATTGCAATAAGGCTGTCACCCATCACTGCTTTTTGTCTATGCAATGACCCTGTTCACATAAATACTGTTTGTTTTGCGACCCCCTAGCTTCCCCTCCTGATAACCCCAGCTAAGCAACTTTATTGCCCTAGTACCACCCACCCCCCAGCTGTTTGACTGAGCTAATTATGGCCTCTCACAAGTGGTAATATATCTGAGGAGAATGGCTGCACTCACCCTGGGCTGCAGTCCTAGATTTCTGAAGTCTGGGATTTTGTAATTCCATCGAAGAATTAGGCCCAAATTGAGCCCGAAGTGACCGGAAGGGAACAGGCACCAGACTCTGCTTGTCTGAAGAACTCATTCTCCAACAATGCTCCTCTGGTATTTCACTGCCCTACTTCCTCTCACTCTAATTCAGATTCAGAGACACATTCGTCCGGACTTCCGTAGCTGTCTGTGAATGTTTTGGTGGGTATTTGTCATTTTTTTGCTTTTTTTTGTTCATTTTTCATTTGTACGAACGCTCGGGAATGCGCTTTCGATGAACGGAAGCAAATCTGAACATTTCCGTTAGTTCGGATAATTTTCCAAACAAAATCGCAAATTTTCCGTTCGTTCAGATAACTTCCGTTGTTGGGATGGGTTTCTGTCTGATTCAGAGAGCTGATTTCCGATGGATCACCACCCTATAAAGGGGGCTCGGATTGCTATTGTTGAACATGTTTTGAGGCTATGTGGAGGAGTCTGCGTGCCTTTAGCACCAAAGTATTGCATGTATCAGCATGACCAAGGCCATATATTGTATAGCAATGCATACCTGAATTAATACATTTCATGTATGCCTTATAGATGCATTTTAATGCTGACCTAAATTAGTCCTTAGCATGTAAACCTTTATTTTCCCACACATCCATATAATTGCTATATTTCTTTAGACTTATGTCCTTTGTGAATTATATTTGGATTGTTGAACTTGAATCTTAATTTGTTGTAGGAGTTATTGATTTAGTTGGTTACCTTTGCTTTGTGTAATTATTTTATATTTTGTTGCAGGAACTGCAAGATGTGCCACTCGCCCTTGCTCCTGATGCCCGTTCTTTGCGGGCCAGGGGATCTCTAATCGGGCACTATGCAAAACCCGGCCCGTGGCGAGGGCCCTCTGGCTTTTGAAGTCCAGATTTAGGTGTTTGGACCATACGGGGGGGGGGGGGGGGGCACTGCAGTATGACCCCAACAAGGTTATATTTTAAAAAATGTTATATTTTATGATGGAATAAAAAAAAATGTTACATTGTCATTTCATTTACAAAATACATTAACACAAAACTAATGGGCCCAGAAATATTTAAAGATGAATATTCACATGACCGAGAAGTGATTTGGGTGAGCTTTAAGGTTCCAAAAGGGAAGATGGAGGATAGTGCTAAGTGATTTAGCTAAACATTGTAGTAGAAGTGAGGGTGGCAAATATGTAGGCAAGCACTTTAATGAGTTAAGTTTGTAGTGCGCAGGCGCAAGATCGTAAGGATTTCCGTCTGGACGAATATTTATTGAAAAAGGGAAACAGAATCGAACGGGAAACGTAAAGGATTCGTTGGAGGATACGATGGGAAAAGGGAAAAACGAAAGCCTACGTTGTAACATGTGGAAATGAAACGGAAAAGTCTGGATGGAAAATGACATCCTCGTATTCGTAATCTGCCGTACGAACGGACGGAAACTTTACAGAAGGTTTTCAATGCATGCATAGAATCGCTCGTACGCTCATACGAGAACGGAAACATTTCACAAAAAAAACAGATCGGCACTAAAACGAAAGTTTTTTTTCGTCTCTCTGAATCGAGCCTTATATCTCTCCATCACTGTTCTCATCCCCCTACCTGTGCTCGCATGAATTTATCTCACTGGCTAAATCGCTCTCCCTTTCTCCGCGCACCCGCAAAACACGCTCTGCCACTTTCAAATCCCACAGTCACCTCCTCTCCCTTCCTCTGCTCCTACTTGCTGCTGGTGACATTGCTCAAAACCCAGGTCCATTTCCTTCACCACCTTGCTCCTCTACACTCCACAACTCATCACAGACTAACCTTCACCTTGATATCAAACCAGCACACACACGAAACCTAGCCAACCTCTTAACAATCATCCCCTCCCCATGCACCCCCCCATTGTCACCTGCGCACTGCGGAATGCATGTTCAAACTGCATAAATCCATGACCTCTTCCTTACCAACCTCTTCATTTTCATGGCCTTTACTGAAACCTGGCTCACTCCCTCTGATACAGCCTCACCCACTGCCCTCTCATATGGGGGCTTACAGTTCAGCCACACCCCAAGATCAAGCAACAAACAGGGTGGAGGTGTTGGCATCCTTCTGTCTGAATACTGCTCATTTATCCCAACCCCTTCTCTACCCTCCCTTTACTTCCCTTCTTTTGAAGTTCACTGTGTCCGTCTCTACTCTCCCTGTCACCTAAATATTGCCATTTTCTATCGCCCTCCTGGACCTGCCACTCTCTTTCTGGACCACTTCTCAACTTGGCTTCTCCACTTCCTGTCCTCTGACATCCTGGCTATAATCATGGGGAAAGTACAACATACCCATTGACACCAACAACCCTGCAACCACCTAACTACTATCCCTAACCACTTCCTTTGTCCTCAAACAATGGTCTACCAGCCCCACCCACAAAGATGGACATATGCTTGACCTACTCTTTACTCACTTCTGCCCAGTCTTTCCTCATCCCCACTTCCCCTCTCTGATCACAACCTACTAACACTAACACTCTCTTCCCTTACCACTACCCCCCCTGCATACAAACCTGCTATTCTTCGCAGGAACCTCAGAAACCTAGACCTTCAATCTCTCTCCAATGCTTTACATCCCCTTCACACCCTGCCCTCATTTACCAGTGTAGACACTGCCGCTTCATACCACCATAATACACTAACTGCTGCCCCTGACTCTGTCGCTCCCCTTAACTACAGCCGCCCTCAGGCCAAAGAAAGACAACTTTGGCTCAAAACTAACACCGCAACATTGAAACAGCATTCTCAAGTTGCTGAACGGCATTGGAGGAAATCCAAAACCAAGGAGGACTTCCTGTTTTACAAGAAAGCCATTCAGGAACTCAGGACTGCCCTTTCATCTGCTAAACAGGAATATTTCACATCACTCATATCAGCACAGGCCCGGAATCCAAAACAGCTATTTAACACTTCCTTCCTTCTCCGCCCACCACCACCTCCTCTATCCTCACAGCTAACAGCTGAGCAATTTGCCACATACTTGAAAGACAAAATTGAAATGATTCAATTTGGCTTCACCCCTCAGAATACCTCTCTCCTACCAACATCCCCCCTGTCCCACTCATTAACTCATTTCACACAGTTAACTGCTCAAGGTCTCTCCTCTCTGGTCTCAAAGGCTCACCTGACCACCTGCTCTCTTGATCCCATTCCATCCCACCTTATCCCTCAACTGTCTCCATCTCTCATTCCAGCCCTAATATCTTTATTCAACCTCTCCCTCTCCACTGGTACCTTTCCCTCCGCCTATATGCATGCTGTTAAAAAAACTCCTCTCTGGACCCCTCTGCCCTCCCCAGTTCCTATCTCTCTGCTCCCTTTCTCATCCAAGCTCCTTGAACAGCATGTCCATACAGAACTATCTGTATACAAACTCCCCCCTAGATCCCCTCCAATCTGGCTCATGTCACTCTACCGAAAACTGCCCTCACCAAAGTCACCAATGATCTACTGACAGCCAAATCCAAAGGCCACTACTCTGCTCTCATTCTTCTCGACTTATCATCTGCTTTTGACACTGTCGACCATGCTCTGCTTCTCAATATTCTTTCTTCTCTTGGAATCCAAGGTCTCGCACTCTCTTGGCTCTCCTCCTATCTCTCTCATCGCATATTTAGTGTATCTTAATCAAACACCATTTTCTCTCCCCGGCCTCCGTCTGTTGGGGTACCACAAGGCTCAGTCATAGGACCCCTACATTTTCAATATACACTTCTGGTCTCAGACAACTAATAACCTCGCTAGGCTTACAATATCACTTTTATGCAGACGACACTCAGATCTACCTCTCTGGCCCGAATCTCTCTTCTCTCCTCTCTCGCCTTCCTGACTGTCTAACAGCCATCTCTTCCTTCATGACATCTCGCTCCCTTAAACTAAACATGGACAAAACAGAACTAGTAATTTTCCCACCATCTCACTCCCCTCCCTTCTCTAACACCACAATTTCTGTGAATATTCTTACAATAACTGCAACTCATCAAGCTCGATGCCTGGGCATAATTCTGGACTCCTCTCTCTCGTTCACACCTCACACTCCCTCCATAGCCACCTCCTGTCATCTCCAACTCAAAAATATCTCCCGCATCCGTCTCTTCCCTTCACCTGTCACCACTAAAATTCTAGTGCACGCCCTGGTCATATCCCGACTGGACTACTGCAACACCCTGTGGTTTGCCAACAAACAGACTAGCTCGCCTCCAATCTATTCTAAACTCTGCTGCTCGCCTCTCTACCTCTTCTCTCACTTCTCCAGTGCTGTCCCCCTCTGTCAATCCCTTCACTGGTTACCTGTCTCCCATAGAGTTCAGTTCAAACTTCTGATGCTAACCTACAAAGCTCTCTCTAACCAGGCCCCTTCCTACATTTCATCTCTGATCCAGCGTTACCAACCCAAGCGCAACCTCTGCTCTGCCTCTTTAAAAGTGCCCTCAAAACTCACTTCTTCAGACAAGCATATGACCTGGCTTAAGCAACTACTATAACCTTTAAATGGCACATGCAGCCATACTCAAGCTCTACCACTTGTGACCCCGCCCCTTTGTCTCCACCCCCATTCTTTAGACTGTAAGCTTGCAAGGGCAGGGCACTCCTCCCTATTGTCTCCTGTGCTCACAACACTTGGTTTTAACCTGTGGCATCTAATTTAGTATTGTTCTCTGTAATATATGTTTTACCCTGTCTGTAATCATACCTTGTAAAGCACTACAGAAGTTGATGGTGCTATATAAATAAACAATAATAATAATAATAATAACAAATAATGAGGCCCTGATCAACAGATCGTTTAAGTAAGGGATTATGTGTATCCCCTGGTGTTTTAGGAAAGCCATAAAGCCTACCAACACCTTGGTAAACACCCTTGGTGCTGAGGACAACGAAGGGCAGAGCCACAAACTGAAGATGGACTTCAGTTGCAAAGCGCAGCTGCAAAGCGCAAATATTTTCGGGATATGTAGGTACGCATCCTTTATATCCACTGTCTCAATGCTTCTGTTTTTCGGGATACCCCTGACCAAAAGAAACTCTGAGGAGGTTTGGCTCCTAATTCGATCTTGTAACCCGAGGATACCACTTCCTGTACCCAAAGATCTGTTGCATGGAGCCTCCAAATGGGAGCAAAATGCAGAAGCCGTCCCCCCACCCGCAAGAGTCCCTTGATGTCTGAGGGGGCTTTGAAGGGGGTTTGACCTTTGGTCTATTTCAAAATTTCTTTCGGTATCCTAAGGAGGCAGAACCTCAATCCCCACGAAAGGGCCGATGATTGGAGGCCCTGTGAAAACAAGTGCTACACTTCCATTTCTGTGGCCAGTAGCTTCCTTTACCATCTCATCTAACTGCTCCCCAAACAGACATCCCTCCTGAAAAGGGAGTCCCATCAGATTTCTCTTAGAGGCAGTATCAGCAGACCATTGCTTTAGCCACAATGAGCACCTTAAAGCTAGTAACACAGCTAAACATCTAGCACTTAACCTAATTAAATCATCCATAGCAGAAATGACATACCTAATAATACCCATACTGGTGTTAATCAACTGGGAGCTTGCTTTCTGTGAACGACCTGAACGAGTCTTGGAATCCAATTAATTTAACAACTTTCTGCTCACCAAAGATGCTATAGATGTGGTGCAGGCTGACTATAAGGTTGACCCTACAATAGAGAAAGCATGACGTGCCACTTGATCTATGTGCTTATCTGCTGGATCCTTTGGGGAGGCACAATCAGAGGATGGCATAACAGAAGTCTTAGAAAGACCTGAAACTGGAGCGTCTACCAAAGGCGGGCGAGAACATAAATCAATCAGATCTGACGAAAAAGAATACTTAGTAATCTAAAGAGTCTGCTCAGGAAAAAACTGTCTCTGTTTTTTCGGCTTAAACTAATCTGCCTTTTTCCTCTTTGGGGGTTTCTGGAGCTGAGATATCCAAAATCCCTAAAATTGAACTAACCAGACCTTTCATTTGTTCTTTGAATCACAAAACCCCATTGTGTAGAGGATTCTGCATCCGAATAACTTTCTTCCCTATTGGAAGAACTCTCCCCCTTCTTCAGACTAAATGCTTCTCTTTCTTTAACAACTTCCATGGGACAGGTGGTTCCAAACGGCCTTCTATGCGGGCCTACCTATCTGCAATCTCTTGGTGGACACTATCTCCCTGGTTATCCTCACTAGGCTGGGCTCCCAAAAGAGCCCTAGGTTTTGAGGGTCCAACAACATGGGTCTCTTTAGGAGCCCTTTCTACAGGAGACATCTGTTTTCCATATTCAGCGACTACTACTGTGGTACAATCCCTACAGATAGTGCTGTCCTCGTCCAGTGGCCTTAGCATACATACTGGACATGGGGTAAACCTGCCTGATAAAGGACCAGATCTGATTACCCCAGATGCCTCCATCATGGTGAAAAATAATAATACAGTCTAAAAAATCCCTGAGGGCCTAAGACCAAAGTATATAACAGGCCTTGATAGTCACAAATGACTACTCCGAGATCTTAGTGGGGAACCACACCAAATATTGTTTTTCCTTTTCCCACAATCTACAACACAAAAAATAACATTAATAATAATACTACTAATAATAATAAAACAATACAAATAATAATATACACTTACTGTCAAGGATTTCTCAGCGGAGAAATCCCGATTGTAATAAGTGACCACAAATTGAGACTGAGAGACAGAGGTGAATATGTGGCAAACCGTGTTAAATAGTGATAAACGGTGACTTCAACCAGACTGTTGTACAGATTACAAGTGGAACAGATAACATATGTGTAAGGAAACTATACAAGTATACAGGTGACCACAGAGTGCTACAGCTGCTATGCAGAAATATAGGTAAATTGGAAAACATAAACATGCTCTGGCTGTACATACACAAGATAGAGTCCGGAAACATGCACGCATAAGGATCAAAAGAAAGTCCAAAATCCAAGGCGGAAACACGGCTGAGATAGGGGAAGCAAAACACAATAGCTGAGGCAGAAGTCCTGGGTTCAGGCTTCAGATTTCAGGGTTCCTGGGATCTGGGTACAGCGTTCTGGGTTCAAGGTGGCAATCCAATGCTGAACCACTGCCTGAATGAGTTGATCATCATATATAGGCTAAGAAGTCACAGGTGCTGGCTGATTACCAGCACCTCTGCAGGACAGAGCCATCTCCTGGTGCAGCAGCATATTGCAGGGGAAAGTTCCAGAGAAGGAACCAGCCAGAAGCAGTATTAAACAGAGGCACGCTCTGAAGCTGTGGAGGAACTCCACACCTGACACCAAGCCAGCAGTGTAGGTGCTCTTAAATGCAGCCACAGCAGCGCCTCGAAAGGCAGCCCTGCAACGACCCCTGGAGCAGCCCCCATGAAGAGGCAGCAAAATGTGGCCAGGGAACCTGGCCCGCTGTCGGAGGAAGGCGGCCGAAGCTGCCGCGGAATTAAGCGGCACATTATTATTAGCAAACTTAGCAGACCTTGCCTAGCTGACAGACAGCCTCTGAGGCAGCGGACCAACCTTTCTTTGCTGCAATGACGGAGAGAAGCGTCTGACCTTTCCTGACACCTAGTTCTGCCCCCTAGGTCACTTTATTGACATAATTTGTAAAATGTGTATTATCCTGTTTAGGTATGATTATTAGAGCTTAAATCATTTATTTTTTTGCAGCTAATTATTAATTTAATGTGAGAAGTCGATTGTTAGGCAAAGGGAAAATAATGTGCTAGAATCTTAAGGATTGGGACTGCACCCTGATTGGTCTCTTGCCCATTGAGGAACTAAACACTACCTACTGGGGAACCAAACACTTTTTTATTTTAAATGCCACTCAGCTGAAGTATATGGCCACATGAGGCCATGTGCACTCACCTTTAAAGCACCATGGGGTATTTCCTGAATTGTGCATTTTCTATACTCATCAATAATATTTGCATCAAATATTTAAGGTCACTAAAGTAATAACCATATGAGAGGCCAAGAAACCCCTTCCTAGACCCAGTGACATTTACTATACAAGTGAAATAATCACTAGAATGCCACATTGATCCTGCAAATTACCGGAATGTTATTCATCACATACAAAAAGACAAAAATATACATCACCGGCCCTGGACGCCGCCCACCCCCAGACTGCCCGGCTGCCCACGCAATGCAGCAATGCCGCAATGTCTCCCTTCCCACTGATGTTATTGTGGACAACTCTTCAGAACATGATGCTAATCCTACGGACTCTGGGTCCCGCTAATGTAAGGATGTTCTTCAGGAGTGGCTGACCATGTCCAGAAGGTCTAGGAAACCCTCGACATTCGCACCTCGCCTTGGCTTAGCACCAGCAATTTTGACCTTCTTTTGTGTGGTGAGTAAAGCTATAGAAAAGCTGCCTTGGTCCAAACTCAAAAGAAATTTGACTAGGAGGGCCAATTCCACCTTTGTCATATGTGAGGCCAATAAGGGTGGAATTGTGGTCCTATGGAATACTGAGAAATACACTAAGGAAGCTCTCAAGCAACTGAGCAATAGTAGTAACTATGAAAAATGACCATCTAATTGCCTGGTGAATTATAAAAGATATTTTGAGGCTATCCTCGACAGGGCAATCACTAATGGATTTATAGACTACTTTTGATTTTCCCAAAGTGGACTTTCTAGTCATTCCAACATTTTATCTGTTGCCAAAAGTTCATAAAAATATGATAGCGCCTCCTGGGCGTCCCATCATTTCAGGTATGGTCAGCCTCACATAGCAGGCAAGCCTGTTCATTGATGCACACCTACAGGGGTTTGTGCGATCTTTATCATCGTATATTCGAGACTCTCTGGACCTCATGAAGAGGTTGGAGGGCACTCACAGGCCTGAGGAGACCATTTTGATTACTGATGAGGTGGAATCATTATATACTAATATCTCCCATGAGTGGACTTTGAAGACTGTTGGTTATTTTTTGAACATGGAGGCGGGTACACAAAAAGAGCAACATGAGTTCATCTTGGAGTTGCTGAATTTTGTACTCACTCATAACCATTTTGTGTTTGACAACCGCCACTACCACCAGATGAGGGGTGTAGCTATGGGGACGCATCGTGTGTCCTCCATAGCGAACCTCTTCCTGGGGTGGTGGAAAAGGGAGGTGGTTTTTGGGGAGTCGATGAACGATATAACAACATATCAGTGGTTGGTTTTGTTTTATAGATGACATCCTGCTGGTATGGCAGGGCCCCCCAGATGTTTGTTGTGAATTTCTTGAAAGGCTGAATCAGAACGATTTGAACATTTTTTTGACTTATTCCATGTCTACCACACAGGTTCAGTTCTTGGATCTGAAATTATGCCTGGAATGTGACTAGACTGTTTAGAAAGGATACAGCGGTACAGAGGTAAACAGTCTCCTACATTTTCACCCGAAACATCAATAGATGGGGATCCCTAAGGGCCAGTTTGCCCAGATCTGGAGAAATTGCTCGAGTGAAAATTAGTTTCAAAACCAGGCATGCTGTCTCATGAAGAGATTTTGTGATCGAGGTTATCCGAAAAAGCTCTTAGCCAGATTTTACCATCAAGTGGCCGGTATGAATTGCAGAGATTCATTGAATCCCAAAACCCGAAGAAAGGAGGATGGAGTAAGATTTATTACGAGGTATATTAACAACTGGGGGCTGTAAGGTGTATCTTGGGTAAACACTGGGATATATTGTGTTCAGACCTGGTAATGAATGCATTTATTGGACAGAGGATATTGATGACGGCAAGGCGAGCTCCAAATTTGAAAGATATGCTGTGCCAGAGACATTTTTTCAGACCACTTGGCTTCGGGAGCGAACTCTGAGAAGCAGTCAGGCGTGTGTGAATTTTACCATTTGCCAGTTTATGGTAAGAACTGATTCAGTGGTCAATACTTACACCAAAGAGAGGTTTGGGATCCAACAATTCTTGAATTGCAAGGTAAGAAAGTGTAAAATGCTTTAAAACATACTCATACAAGCCCATCTCAAATATCAGACTAGCGGAAAGGGATAGGAAACTAAATAGGGTCATCTCCCCAATTGCAGATCATTTCCTGAGGGTTCATGGAGGGCAGGTTTCTGTTTACGGGTTACTCCATTAGAAAAGATACATTTGGAGATAAGGGGTGGCAACCTTAAGAGGAGGCTACTTCAGAAGGAATTAAAATAGATGCACAGATTGAATAGAATAACACCTTTGTTATTGTTATTGAATGAGGATGTTTCTTTTGAGCCTTTCCTAGGTAGATAAATCATTTTGGTACCTGTCTGGTTATGGCCTCATAAGGGGTGTTAATCCTGGTATCTCATATTATGTAGCAATAGGTTTTATAATATTTCTGCATGAAACTAGGGCTTTTTGAAGTGATATTATAGATGAAAAAAAACATTTTTTTCTCTCACATGTGTGGTTCTTGTTTATTAGGGGTAATTAGTCGTGTAGGACTTTGAAGGCGGATCACGTTTGATTTGTGATGAATCCCTATGGAGTGGTTGAAAGTCTGGAAATAAAGCTGGAACATCCCTAAGAGCACCTGGGCCCATCTACTCGATGGGACTCTCACAGTGTAGACACAAGGGGGTTTATAATTTGTGTGATATATTGAAGTAGGATCACGTTTATGAATTCCTACGAAGTGGCTGTGTGTCAGTGTATATAATTATGTATATGTGGCTCTTGATTCAATCAAAGTTTTTGTTTTTTGTTTTTTTTCTTATTATTATTCTTATTATTTTTGTTGTTCATGGTATACATGCAAACTTTGCAAACCTTTTTGCTATGTATTTGTGTATTCATCTATATCTGGGTGGACTTGTACATACTTTGTATATATCTGTGCGTTCTTATATTCTCTTCCATGTATATCTGTATTTTTACCATATTTTTTCTAACGTTACTCTTGATCTTGGTGCCTTGTTTTCCTCTTACGGGCATCTTTTGTATATGTTGATAATTTGATGTAGCCAATTTATGTTCTAATTTTATTGACTGTATATTACGCTGATATGGTTATACATTATTGTTCTATTAATTGATTGTATAAATTGCACTGGTATGGTGGCCACTGCATCCCCCCCGCCCCTGCTGTGCGGCTTTATGCTATTCGTTAGATCTAGCTGCTGCCCGTGGCCGCAGTCCGCCCCCCAAACTCGTCGTCCGTTGCCATTGCTGCATGGTGCGGGCGGGCGGTCTGAGGGGTGGGTGGCGGCCAGGGCCGGTGATGTCATCTGGGGGAAGGAACTATGTGCCTGTTAGGAGTTTCCTGCGTGTCAGGCGGTTGCCGGTCGGGGCCACCATGCGCATTGGAACACATGAGGGCCGCCGGATGCTCCTTTGTTCTCGCATATATATAAAGGCAGGTGTGGGGGGTTGCACAGGGCACTGGCACCTTAAAAAAGTGTTTTTTTTCCACGCATTGGTGAAGATACCAGTGGGACACAGCAGAGATACCAAATCTGACACTTAGGTGGACTCATTCCTTGAAGTTACTCTTTGTTCATTGTCATTTCTCTTTACTTGACAGTTTATATTTTGGCACTATTGTACTTTATTACAGCACTGTTAGCACTTTGTTAGAGCCAAGTTTTTTTAGATATTTCTTTGTTTACATTTCAAGATTGTCACAATAGATTTGCTGCTATCACATCTTTGGAAGGATTATGGGGGTCTGATGTACTATTATGATTGGGATGCCCCTGCTGTGGCCCTAATTGTCATTTTAATTGTATGTTGTTTGTGATGATTTTAACTCAATACAATTCTTGGAAATTATTTATGTGACCAATAGGTGATTGTGTGGGGTGATTGGTGCCGATCTTTGTTTATGTCTGCTTTGCAGTGGCTGGGACCGCAGTGCTTTTGTGTTGTGCTTTAGTTCTATGTAGAGACACCAGGTTGGCACATCACACCCAACTATTATTTTGGTGGTAGAGGGTCATCTCCCCCAGGCCTATGCAATTAATAAGCAGGCTCAATGAATTAGCATTGGGTAAGTGGATTTGCTATCCCACAGTCCAACAATATTAATATACAATGGGTAAGCAGATCCCCCTGACCCTGCCTTTATATTTGTACTGGGTTGGGAGATTTGCTTTCAGTTGCCATATTACTTTTTTGGGTCTGGAGAGGAAATTTTAATATGCATATGGTGAGTGGATCACCCACTTTCCTGAAGATGAACAACATTTATAAGCAGCACATATTTATACAAAATTTGCTCAGTAGTAGAGCGCTCCCCCCCTCCACCTCATGTTCACAAAATCCTTAGGCAGCCATATACAAACAGAAAAGGATTTTTACTGCAAGTACTAAAATCTTTATCCTTCACCTCATAAACTGATGCACATACTATTTAATATTTCATAAGATATTTTAAAGAAAAACATTTTGTCTTAAACTGGACCTTCAGCGTGATTTAATGAAAAGCCCAAACTCTTAAAAACGGTTCCCCAGCACCTAAAATTAATATATTTTACGTTTTTAGTCACTTACTTATTATTCTTTCCCCCACTGGGCTGCAACTCTGTTCAGGAATTTAGGATACGGGCGCCGCCATCTTGACTCAGAAGCATCACACTTACTGAGGAGAGGAGAGTGGGATAAGGTACAGGGGGGCGGGTTATAGCTGTGCTTTGCTCAGACAGAGCAGAGCTGGGGTCAGGTAAAGATCAGCAATCCCAGAATGCAGAGCAGCACAGTCAGGAGGCACTTCCTGTTTGCAGGCTGCCTGATAAGATGGCGGCTTCCATAAGCTGCCATCTTGGATGTTTAAAGGCTCATAACATGCAGTAGATGCAGGTAGGATGATTTTTAATGTGAGCAATCTGTATGTACAGGGTGTGGGAATCATATAAGATAGACTCTTATTCAGAGTGAAGGTCCGCTTTAAGGTCAAAAGGTCATCTGTTGGGTTCACTGAAAACTGTATTCAGCGCTATGTTAATTCAATCAAATTGCTTTGAGGGAAGAGTGGATAAGGATCATTGTATTTTTTATAAACCATAAGTTCCTTACTGAAAACCCTTATTGTTCTAAATAATTGTTATGAAGCTTGATACCAGATAAAGCAGCAACAAGCAGACTAATCTTTTGAGCCACAAAAACAATGAGAGTTAGTCAACTATGAAATGATTTTTCCAAATACAACAATATCATTGAAGATATTTTTTTAAATGCATTAGCATTCGTGTATTAATTTTCTATTGTATATCAATTAAATTGGCATCTTTTATGTACGCTCATAGATTCATATTTTGAGTTAATAATAGAAGGTTCATTCGAAGAAAGGATACCCACTGACCATACAAAATCTAATCTGCATAAGTGACAAGCCACTATAATTCAGTACGATCTCGCCAGTGAAGCATTCCTGTTACAATTTGGATCTTGAAATTTGACACAGATTGCTTTCGTGTTTTTTTAAACCTCAGAAGAGAGCCATAAAAATATTATTACAAATCTGGCTAATAATTTTACTAATAACTAGTTAGTCAATTCCCTGTTGTCTTGCCACCCACTCCTGGGTCAGAATAAGCAGGGGCAAAAAATCCCTACCTCTCCAGCCCTCTTACTGGCACACAAGGAGAGCCCGGTAAGAGAATGCACAGAGCCACATCCCCCACTTCTGCCTGTCCATTAACTTGAATGGGCAGACAGACACTCACAGAGCATGGGATACTGCTCTGTGCAGCCTTTCAAAGATGGCAGCACCCATCACTGGAATTGCCAGCTGAGCGGCGCTGGATAGGATTTTTTTTGTAATCCCCTCCCATCCTGCCTAAGCACTGGGGTAAGGGTTATAAACATTCTGGACTTCTCCTAAAAGGCTGTACCTGAAAGTTACATTGCAGTGGTAAGTAGGACTAGCTGGCCTACACCATTAGTTGCTTTCTGGTTATTTGTTAAAGTGGACCTAATGACAAAATGGTCCACAGGGTTGTTTTACCCCTCACACCTGGCTTCCTTATTTGGGATAAACATCTGCTGGAAGCTCTATAGGAGGTGGAGCATCAGCCATGCTAGTCACTCTTCTTCAGCAGCTGCACTGACGCATTCACATCACTGCTGCTGACCAGTAGGGCTTGCCAATTGGGTGTAGCTTGTGTGGCCTTGTACACACTCAGCTAACAAACCCCACTGACCATGGTCAAGACCGGGGTAATCATTTTACCTAATTGTGTGGACTTCCTCTGCAGATGCCTGAACCTTGCTTTTCTATCAAACAGATGCCTGAGGGGTGGGGGATGCAGTTGTACACTGTAACACCCTATTTGCTGAAAGGAAGAAAAAGTGCAGAATATCAGCAGCCATATCGAATTGTTCCCATCTGTCAGCAAAGTTATACAGGACTAGTTGAGCCTATGGGGGTCATGCTAATTATATGGTGAAGCTTGCAGTGTACATTGTGGTATAGATTACAACTAGCATCTCGGTGAGCTTTTAGCGTTTAGACACAAAAAAGTGCCCTACCTTATTACCCCAGAATGAGCTGTACCTGACCTGATGGGGCATATTTACAGGTGAGATACCGAATGTATTTCTATTAGGGGGTATAAAGAACAAAATTACAAATTCTTAAGCATAGCCAATAGTGTTCTGTAATTTCCAAACAAAAGAATATATATAGGAAAAATTATACATGTACAGGTCACTTTGGGGGGGGGGGGGGGGGGGTTAGTGTGGTATAACTACTATTTACAATTATAACTATTAAATAACAATTGTTCTACCATGCAAATATTGGAATAAGAGGCTCGGGGAAAAGAATATACACAGCTATTCGAAATAAACAAAACTGGCTCTTAATCCACCCCCAAATATTGGAGATGGTCTGGAATGCTCACATGCCATCCATGCCTTTGGGTTTATAGACTCTGATCTTTTCAGCAAACCAGTTTCAAAGAGGGGGTTCGGGTTGGTGGTTTGTAAGTCTGACTTAGTTTTCATTCTCTGCCTGTTAACTTACCTTAAATTTGGTAAACTTAGTCAAACCAATTGCTCATAGTGGGTCATGCTAATTGGTGAAGCAACTACTGTAACTACTGTACAAGATGAGATTCTGTTTTTGAGTCGGTGCAGCTGAGCTTTAAGTAACTATAGACCACACCATCACTTAGAAGGTGCCTTTCAGCTACACCGTGTCACGCTCGGGGTAACTCCAGCCCTCTTAATAAGCTCACAACCCCCAATCTCCACAGCCAGCTTCACCTGTAGGAGCCCCCGCTTGCCGGGACGCAAGATACGCCTACCCGGGATCGGTTGCCCCCAGGACTTAATGGCTCAAAGGATGTAAGCTTATATGTGGGAGGACTGGAGAACCAATAGCAAGAGCGTGAGTGACGGAAGTCCAGAGACAGGCAATAGGTCGATAACGGGAAGGCAGAGATCGTAGCGGCACCAGGGGTCAGGCAAGACGTAGTCGGGGTTCAGGCAGAGGTCAGCCACTGGGGATCAGGATCTAGAAGCGTCAGTTCAGGCAAAGGTCGGCAACAAGGATTCAGGATCGAGAGGCGTCAATTCAGGCAGAGGTTGGCAACAAGGATTCAGGATCGAGAATGGTCGTACAATCAAATCGGCAACAGGCTAGACTTCACAGGAGTAGGTAACACAGGGTTCTGAGCGCTATCACAGGCAATTCACAACTGAGAGGGAATTGCCTTTATAGGAACAGGTCTGAGGGAAGCAGTGTACTGATTGGAGCACATAGGATTCCAAGGGTAATTGGCTGCAGAGCAGAAGAGGGCGAAGCCCTCAATCCCCTAGGATTCATTAACCCTTTAATTGATCCTCCGGCGGGTGCTTGCCGCACAGCTCCGCCGGAGGGCATAACAGACACGTGCTCGCGGCCGCGCGCGAGCACGTCTCCTGGAGGAGGAAGCGGGGGGCGTGGCTGAGCTGGGCGCCGCTCGAGCCGACGCTGCTCGAGCCGACGCCGCTCGGCGCGGCCGCCGCACAGTGACAGCTGCAGCTGGCCGCCTGGAGACGACGCTGGAACGGGGATCAGGTAAGCGGTTCCTGACACTACCCCCCCCTTCACGAGGGGCCTCCGGACCCTCACCCGGTTTCCCTGGATTGTCACGATGGAACCTTCTTACAAGAGCCTTGGCATGAACATTCCTCGCTGCCACCCAGCATCTTTCCTCCGGACCATAGCCAACCCAATCCACCAAATACTGTAAAGAATTACGCACTTTACGTGAATCCAAGATCTTATTCACTTCATACTCGGGCTCATTATTAAGAAGAATTGGTGCAGGGCCAGCAAGAGGAGCATTCTTCGCTGGTTTTAACAGTGAAACGTGAAAGGAATTAGGTATTTTCATAGTTGGCGGGAGTTGAACTTTAAAAGACACATTATTCAACTTCTTGACGATTGGAAAAGGACCAATAAATTTTGGACCTAATTTGCTAGATGGCTGACGGAGCGCAATATTTTTAGTGGAGACCCAAACTAGATCGCCTACTCGAAGAGTAGGTTCCTGTGATCTGCGGCGGTCGGCAAATTTCTTATACCTCAAACCAGTGGTCTTAAGAATCTCCTGAACGTGTGTCCAGATATTCTTCCGTTCTTGAAGCCACTCCTCCAACGCCGGCAGATTGGAAGGTGACCCTGAAAGGGAAGAAGCTCTAGGATTTTTCCCTAAGTTACAATAAAAAGGAGATACCTTGGTACTCTCACTAGGCGCGTTATTGTAAGCAAACTCGGCGAAATCAATAAATTCCGCCCATTGTTCTTGGGCATCAGAAACATAACACCTTAAGTATTGTTCCAAAGTTTGATTAGTTCTTTCTGTCTGCCCATTAGTCTGGGGATGGTAGGCAGAAGAAAGAGAGATCTGTATTCCCAACCGCGAACAGAAGTGTTTCCAAAAACGGGAAGTAAATTGAACACCCCGATCAGAGACTATATTGGACGGAATACCATGAATACGAAAAATATGCGAAGTAAACAGCCGCGAAAGCTCAGGTGCAGAAGGAAGTTTGGCCAAAGGAACGAAATGTGCCATCTTACTGAAACGATCTACGACCACCCAAATGACAGTATTACCATGTGAGAGAGGCAAATCTACAATAAAATCCATAGAAATATGGGTCCATGGCTCAGCAGGAATTTCAAGAGGAACCAAACTGCCACTAGGAGCCTTGTGAACTCCTTTACTTCGAGCACAAATAGCACAAGCGTCGATAAAGGCAGTGATATCGCGTCTCATGGTAGGCCACCATACATGACGACGGGCAAGCATAAACGTCTTACGGTTACCCAAATGACCAGCAGTTTTGGCATCGTGAAATTCGCGAATTACATCCGAACGCAGGTGCGGCGGAACAAACTGGCACCCCAAGGGTACATCACTAGGAGATTCATCTTGAAACGGCGCCAAGGTATTGGAGAGATCAGGAAGTAACGCCCCCACCACACAACCTGTGGGTAAAATTGGTTCACCAGAATCACCCCGATCCTTACATTCACCGAACATGCGAGATAGAGCATCAGCTTTAGTATTTTTTACACCCGGCTTGAAAGTAATAATAAAATTGAAACGCGAGAAGAATAATGCCCAACGTGCCTGACGAGAGTTCAGCCTCTTGGCAGAACCTATGTATTCGAGATTTTTATGATCAGTATACACAGTTATAGGATGTAGTGAACCCTCCAACCAGTGTCGCCATTCATCAAATGCCAGTTTAATAGCTAATAGTTCCCTATTGCCAACATCATAATTTTGTTCCGCGGTACTGAATTTACGCGAAAAATAAGCGCATGGATGGAGACGCTCAGGGTTACCAGAATATTGTGACAAAACTGCACCCACTCCCAGCTCAGAAGCATCCACTTCAATAATAAAAGCTTTATGAATATCTGGATGCACTAAGACAGGTGCCGAAGTAAAGGCCCGTTTCAAGGTTAGAAAGGCCTCACAGGCAGAGGGGGACCAGTTAGCAGTAAAAGCCCCCTTGCGGGTAAGGTTGGTAAGGGGTGCAACAACATGGGAAAAGCCTTTTATGAAACGCCGATAAAAATTTGCAAAACCTAGAAAACGTTGCAATTCCTTTAAAGTTTTGGGTTGGACCCAATCCTGAACTGCTGAAACCTTCCCCGCGTCCATCTCCAAACCCTGGTTGGTAATAACATACCCTAGGAAGGGAACTGTAGTGACTTCAAACACACACTTAGACAGTTTAGCAAATAAGTTGTTCTCTCTTAATTTTTGTAGCACCAACTTAACATGGTGTCTGTGCTCCGGTAAAGAATTAGAAAAAATGAGAATATCATCCAAGTAGATGACTACAAATCTACCGAGATATTCCCTGAATATATCATTAACAAAATCTTGGAAAACGGCTGGCGCATTACAAAGACCGAAGGGCATGACCAGGTACTCATAGTGCCCATCCTTCACATTAAATGCAGTTTTCCACTCGTCCCCCTGTCGGATGCGAATCAGATTGTAAGCCCCTCTCAAATCCAATTTGGAGAAAATTCGAGCTCCTGTGACTTGATTGAACAGATCCCCAATCAAGGGTAAGGGGTATCGGTTTTTTACAGTGATCTTATTCAAGGCTCGATAATCTATGCACGGTCTCAAGCCACCATCTTTTTTCTCTACAAAAAAGAACCCGGCCCCAGCAGGCGAGGTAGAGGGACGGATAAATCCTTTCCTAAGATTTTCGGTAATATACTCCCTCATTGCTTGCTCCTCGGGCAGGGTAAGGTTATAAATCTTTCCCCTTGGGGGAATTGTGCCAGGCAGCAAGTCAATGGGGCAGTCATAGGACCGATGTGGAGGAAGAGTATCAGCAGAGCGTTCAGAGAATACATCGATCCAATCAGCGTATGGCTGAGGTAATTCCTGTGGTAAGACTTGAACGCTTCTGAGGCCTGTATTAAAACAGTGACCTTTACAGTGGTCACTCCACTTGAGCAACTCCCCAGCCCGCCAATCTAACACCGGGTTATGGAGTTGCAACCAGGGGTATCCCAAAACCACCGGAGTTTCCGGACAATCAAAAATAAAGAATTCTAAGAATTCAGAGTGAGAAGAGCCGACAATTAGTCTGAGAGGTGGGGTCTTGGTATTTATAGGACCTCCCTGGATTGCCTTTCCATTGATAGCTAAAACTTGTAGGGATCTTTCAAGAGGAACTACAGGGATCCCTAAGGTGGAGATCATGCTCCTGTCCAAAAAGTTTCCAGCCGCACCACTGTCTATGAAGGCGGAAACTGTCTGCTTAGAGGACCCCCAAAACAAATCAATAGGTACAAGCATCTTATTCTGGCGAGAGTTACAAACTGACTCACCCAGATCAGTACTCTCTACCTGGTCTGGGTGCGGAAGTTTTCCGCCGGTTTCCCCTTGTTGGGACAGGACCCTGCAAAATGACCAGAATTCCCGCAATACAGGCATAACCCCTCGGATCGCCTACGCTGTTTCTCCTCTTGGGATAAGCGGGTTCTCCCTAATTGCATAGGTTCTTCCTGGGAGGATGATGAGGTATTTTCTCCACGGGGAACCGGGGATCTATGACTCTGGACTGGTCTAAAGGACGTGGGAGCCCCGACTCTCTCCCTGGCCCTTTCTCTAAGACGTCGGTCTATTTTAATGGAGACCTGCATTAATTGATCTAGGTCCGCTGGCGGGGGAAAATTGACTAAGGCATCCTTGATGCTATCCGACAGTCCCACCCTGAACTGACTACACAAAGCTGGATCGTTCCACCTAGCTTCGATAGCCCAGCGGCGGAATTCAGCACAGTAGTCTTCAGCCGAATTCCGTCCTTGTTTTAAGGCCCGAAGCCTATTCTCTGCGGTAGACTGTATATCTGGATCGGCGTATAAAACGCCCATAGCATTGAAGAAGGCAGTCACTGATTGTAGAGCAATGTCATGGGACGGTAAACTAAAGGCCCAGGACTGTGGGTCTCCTTGAAGCAAGGAAATGACTAGGCCTACTCGTTGGACCTCTGTGCCAGAGGAGATAGGTCTTAACTTAAAATATAGTTCGCAGGCATTCTTGAAATTGGAAAATTTTGCTCGTTCTCCAAAAAATTTCTCAGGCAGTGGAATCTTAGGTTCGGAGAAATGAGGTGGTACAGCGGAAGTTGGCACTTGACGAGATTCCTGAGTGGCCACTCTTTGAGCGAGTTGGTTGATCGCTGTGGCCATAGCTTGCACCTGCTGTACCAGGTCATCCATTTTTGGGCCTGTGATAATGTCACGCTCGGGGTAACTCCAGCCCTCTTAATAAGCTCACAACCCCCAATCTCCACAGCCAGCTTCACCTGTAGGAGCCCCCGCTTGCCGGGACGCAAGATACGCCTACCCGGGATCGGTTGCCCCCAGGACTTAATGGCTCAAAGGATGTAAGCTTATATGTGGGAAGACTGGAGAACCAATAGCAAGAGCGTGAGTGACGGAAGTCCAGAGACAGGCAATAGGTCGATAACGGGAAGGCAGAGATCGTAGCGGCACCAGGGGTCAGGCAAGACGTAGTCGGGGTTCAGGCAGAGGTCAGCCACTGGGGATCAGGATCTAGAAGCGTCAGTTCAGGCAAAGGTCGGCAACAAGGATTCAGGATCGAGAGGCGTCAATTCAGGCAGAGGTTGGCAACAAGGATTCAGGATCGAGAATGGTCGTACAATCAAATCGGCAACAGGCTAGACTTCACAGGAGTAGGTAACACAGGGTTCTGAGCGCTATCACAGGCAATTCACAACTGAGAGGGAATTGCCTTTATAGGAACAGGTCTGATGGAAGCAGTGTACTGATTGGAGCACATAGGATTCCAAGGGTAATTGGCTGCAGAGCAGAAGAGGGCGAAGCCCTCAATCCCCTAGGATTCATTAACCCTTTAATTGATCCTCCGGCGGGTGCGTGCCGCACAGCGCCGCCGGAGGGCATAACAGACACGTGCTCGCGGCCGCGCGCGAGCACGTCTCCTGGAGGAGGAAGCGGGGGGCGTGGCTGAGCTGGGCGCCGCTCGAGCCGACGCTGCTCGAGCCGACGCCGCTCGGCGCGGCCGCCGCACAGTGACAGCTGCAGCTGGCCGCCTGGAGACGACGCTGGAACGGGGATCAGGTAAGCGGTTCCTGACACACCGGCTAAGGAAAGTATTGATGTTTCAACATACCAAGCTTTCTTTGCACATTTTATGAATTCAACTTTGTAGGAACAGCTTGGAGAAGGCACCTTGTTCTATTCCAGTATAACTATGTTCCAATATGCAAAGCCAGGTGCATTGCATGTTTGGGTGAATTTGGTGTGGAAGAACTTGACTGGCCCACACAGATATGTGGGATGAATTAGAAAAGGGATTGTGAGCCTTTTCATCCAAAAGCAGTTTCTGACCTCTACAAAATGCTCTAGGAGTAAGGGGGTTTCATAGTCTATACATTTGAAATAGGGTGTCAGGAAGTTCCTGTAGGTGTTCAGATACTTTTGCAAAGAGTACACCGTATGACCGACAACCTACAGGACCACTACTTACAATATGATGTTACTACATCTGTGTTTTCAACCAGCATATAGGATTTTTAAAAGCAGCTTTAAAGCAGTTTACTCATCTCAAATCATCGCTCTCTTTCATATATTTCCAATCAGCATATAAATAATTGTTTTCTTCATGAGTCATTGTGGAAACAAACCCCTTTGAATCCCCCAAAAATGTTACTCAACTTTTAAAACACTGTACTTGTACGCATAAAATGAGGACTGCATCCCCTTATTCTACCTGGCTCTATAGGTTAGGCCACGTTCCTCACTAGACAGTTTGTTCATAGCAGCACGCATTTGCTGATTGCATCGCTGGCCATTCCCACTTTTGAATTCACACTCTGTAGTTCCTACCTTTTTGATACACAAGTTGATATTTGATTAAATCAGCACAAATATAAGATGTTAACCTGGAAAATATAGCAATGCTATAACTTCACCTGGTGTTGAGTTACCCTCTAGTTAGATAATACACGCAAATTACACTTACTGAATAAAACTAAAGACTACATACTGAATAAAACTAAATCAAATAGTGGATATATTGGAGGAGCTCCTTTTATTTATCCACCAATGGTGTTTTTCTTATCAGCATTTCTGTTGAGCAGTATAAGACTCATTGTGCATTACAACCTTCAGAGTTACATTTTAATTGTAATATACTAGATACACTTACCATAATATGCACCCACTTAAATGTGCTTTGACCCTGTCTCTTTGCTAATAAAGCTGATCTACCTATAGGTTGTAAGTTAAATGTATTGGGAGTCTTATTTAAGAAGCATCAGCGCTACACAGTCACACCACTACTTTTTTGGCCTCAGCGACACCCATCGTATTTAACAACTAAATAAATGCTAACACCGATTCGTCCGCCACCATTGAAACCTGAAAGCTGGCGCTTAGTGCACAGTGTTTTATGCTTATAATTTATATTAAACACACTTAAACACACTCATTTGTAGATAACTTCCATTGCGACATGTCAGTGATGGGAACGCAGGACCTAGGTCGTCCAAGATTTTAATGGCTTCTTTTGCTTAACAATGTGTAATTAAAACACCAACAAATAAAATGCAGCTGAAACACAGTGTAAAGATTGTCCTCGGTAGTGAATTCTTTTAACTATAATAAAAAAATGATGACCAGCGTCGAAAAAAAAGGAATCCAAAGATTTCAAGGAGGAAAAAAATTCATAAATATATGGGGAACGCTGGAAAAATGACAAACGTACAAAGTGGCGTTCACATGCGCTGGGCTAATCGACTAGCGGGTCCAGCGGGCGCTGACATAGGCCGGCCAATACAAAGGTGCAACAGTCAAAGAAAATTAGTAAGGTTCTGCGCAACAACTGCTAGCTCCAGTGTAGTACACAGCATAGCGCCAGATGGTAAGACAGTAATGCCGGTGGGCCGGCATCTGGCGCTATATCTGCAAAAATTATGCTAAAAGGAGCACATAATAAATAAGGCCTTAAGATTTCTTTATACTTAATGAAGAAGAGATAGCATAAAATAACACCATAACACTTATCCGCAGCCATTAAACCTTTGTGAAAATATTTCTGACAATTTCATTATTTCTAAATACAGAAAAGACCCATCGCGCTAAGTGAAAGGTCATTTTCGAATTCAAACAGGCGGCAACATAATTGTTATTTTAAGCACAAAAAGTTTATTTCCTTAAAAAAAATCTTGGCAATAGATAAACAATTCCAGTAATTATTAATGGCAAGACATTCTGATATTCCACTTCATTTTAGTTTAGAAATGTTTATTCAATGTTTCCTTTTATATGTTTATTTATTTTTCTAATGTTGCATGTCCAAGAGAAAGATTTTTAGACAGGCTATCTTCATGGTTTCAAGGTTTCAAAGTGGACCTTAGGAGCCCTTAGGAATCTGGCTAAATCACTTGCCAAGAAAACATGGAATGGCATGCTTCATGTTAATTTTTAGGGCATTTTCAGGCGGGGGGTGGAGGGGGGGGCTTTGAAAGTAGCGTTCTGGTTGTGTGAAATGTTATTTAAGCAACACTTTCCTACAGAACAAAACCAGATCTTTAACCCTTTCAGTGCCAAGCCCGTAGTTTCTACGTGCTTGCTTCCACTCCACTTAAGTGCCAAGCACGTAGAAACTACGGGCTTGGCATTTACCCCAAACAGTTGAAAATAAATAAAAATTAAACACTTACCTCTGGTATCCCTGAGAAGCTGGGGGTCTCCTCTTCCTGGGGGGGGGCATCCGATCGCCCCCCCCGACGTCCTCCGTCTTCCCCCCCCCCGTTTTCCCCGCGCTCAGCTTCAGTATAAAAAAAAAAAAAAAAAAAAGCGCCACTGACTCACCTCCTCGCCCGATCCCCGGCCCGCCGTCTTCTCTTCACCAGGGGGGGGTCCGATCCCCCCCCGGGCTCCGCAGGCTTCGGTGAGGACCCTCTTCCGGGTCCTCACCGCTCGTAATGGCGGCGATGGCCGCCGCCCCTAATGGGAGGCGGCGGCCCCGCCTTTTGTGGGAGGAGCGGGATGACGTCATCCCGCTCCTCCTATACCCTCCCCAAGCACCGGCATCTGTCAGATGCCGGTGGTGATCGGTGCAGAGCGGGTGAGAGGAGAGGAGGCTACGATCGGAGCCTCCTCTCCTCTCATCCGCCCTGCGCCGATCACTATCGGCATCTGACAGATGCCAGCGCTGAGAGAGAGGCGCGGGACAGCGACGTGGGACCCAGGATTGGAGGTGAGTATAGTGTAAAAAAAAAATAATAAATGTCATTTTTTTAAATATGTGTCTGTGTTTTTATTTTTTACTTTTAACCCCTTGTGAACTGGTAAGGGGTCCATGACCCCTATACCAGTTCACAAGGCTGGGGGGATGGCAAGTCACCTGCGCTAGCGGGTGGCTTGCCATTAACCCCCGGCACCCCCATTACCTGCCTCCCCAAAGGCCAGGGGGGGGCAGAAGAGCCCGGGCCCACGGGCTATGCGGGCTTTGCAGCCTGCAGGGCCAGGGGCCACAAAAGCTGGCCCCTGCGCCCTGTTCCTACAAGCCCTGCATAGCTGGTCCCGGGCTGGTTACTTCGGGTAAGGGGGACCCCATGTCGGTTTTTTTTGGATTTTTAAGGGTTTTTAACCCTTAAAAATCCAAAAAAAATGGGGTCCCCCTCCCCTGGGAGGGGGGACCCTATGTCGTTTTTTTTTTTAATTAACCCTTTGTTTTCTGTCATCCAGCAGCTATAAAAGGCTTCTAGCAAGTGAGCAGAAGCCAGTGATTGTGAGGGACAGAGTGATCCAGTATGGATGGGAGGTAAGTAAGTAAAAAAAAAATAATAAAATATTTTTTCTCTTTGTGTGTCTGTGTTTTTTTTTACATTTAACCCCTTGTGAACTGGTAAGGGGTCCATGAGACCCCTATATCAGTTCACAAGGCTGGGGGGATGGCAAGTCACCTGCACTAGCTGGTGACTTGCCATTAACCCTTGGCACCCCCATTACCTGCCTCCCCAAAGGCCAGGGGGGGGCAGAAGAGCCTGGGACCACGGGACATGCGGGCTTTGTAGCCTGCAGGGCCAGGGGCCACAAAACCTGGCCCCTGCGCCCTGTTTCTACAAGCCCTGCATAGCTGGTCCCGGGCTGGTTACTTCGGGTAAGGGGGACCCCATGTCGTTTTTTTTTTGGATTTTTAAGGGTTTTTAACCCTTAAAAATCCCAAAAAAATGGGGTCCCCCTCCCCTGGGAGGGGGGACCCTATGTCATTTTTTTCCCCGATTTAACCCTTTGTAGTGTGGATGGTATTTGTATTTTATTTGTAAATGTTAAAAATTACTTGTTTCAGTTAGGGGGGTCTCCTGGGCAAGAATGGGGGGGCTACCGATAAATATGTGGTACCGTTCTAATTGGTAGAAATGGGGCTTTCACATGCAATATGGTTTTCTTTAATAAAATACATTTTTTTTATGTAAAATAAAGGAGGCAATTTATTTTTTTTTTTTTACTTAATAATATTGTAAAAAACAGAATAAAATTTACAAACAAGACATTTCATGTTAAAGCCTAAACTCTGCTCCAAAAAATATATTTATATAATTTTCCTGAAAATTCCAGCAAAAATGTCGCAAAACATGGCGGAAAATGGGAAAAAAATGACCTGTCAACAGAGGGTGACAAAATCTCAAGTAGGCTGGCAATTAAAATAATACCTATGCATGTTGGGTATTGTTCTGTTCGGGGGACTTTGCGCTTTCAGACTTAGCTTGTTTTTTCTGGTTTGCATATTTATATTTTAGGAAAAGGTGTTTTTAATTCAGCTTTTTTATAATTTTTTTAGGGAAACCCTGTGCAACCAAAGAATTCTTTGAGGGATTAATTCCAGAAAGATGAGCCCACTACAACAAGCTGGGTACGCTTAGAAAGCTTAACATGTGTACTTTTAGGGAATATATGGTTTATGGGGGATATTCCAAATGTAAAGGGTTGTTTTGGTTGAAAAATCGCAAGGTGCGCACTTTGTCTGCAGAGCTGAAATTTTCAAGAAAAATTACCGTTACGCACATGCTTTACTTTGGGGTGTTTGGCAACTCTTCCCTTGACAGTAGCTATGCATGTTGGATATTGTTCTGTTCGGGGGATGTTGTTTTTTCAGATTATACTTGTTTTTTCTTGTTTGTAAATAGTTTTTTTAGGAAAATGTGGCTTTGATTCTGCTTTTTTATCCTTTTTTAGGGAAACTCTTTGCAACCAAAGAATACATTGAGGGATTACTTCCAGAAAACTGTGGCCACATCAACAAGCCTGGTACACCTAGAAAGCTTGAGGTGTGTACTTCCAGAGAATATATAGTTTGTTGGGGGTATTTCAAATATAAAGGGTTGTTTTTCTGGAAAAACTGCAAGGTGCGCATAGCGCATATCACAGTTGTATTTTTTCTGAAAATCCCCTAAAGCGCTGTTTCAGTTTGGGGGAGTCTCCTGGGCAGGAAAGGGTGTCTACCTATATATATGTGGTATCGCTGTAACCGGGAGAAATTGGGGTTTCACACGCAATAAGATTTTATTGACAAACTTACATTTTTTATTACAAAAAAACACTACAAATTGTAAAAAATAGATTTTTTTTTATTTTTTTGCACATATTTCACCCAAGAATATTGAGAATACACCTAAAAAATGACAAACAAGACATTTCATGTTAAAGCCCAGACTCTGCTGAAAAAAACAATATATCATTTTCCTGGGAAATCCCTTCAAAAATCACATATGAACATGGGGAGCGCAAAATAGTGCAAAATGGTCTGGCACCAAGGGTGACGAAAACTTCAGGTAGGCTGGCAGCGAAAGGGTTAAATGAATTAAACTTGTCCATAGTTGGAGTGAATGATAGCCCCCTTTGTAACAGCAACGTTTCTACTGTGGTGAGTGTGTATTCAGAGAGGCTAATGATCTGTATACACTCACCTCCTGCTCTTGTTCCATTCTGATGCATTTCTGTTGTGGTGGGGTTAATCTCTGATATCCCTATTGGTCTGTTGACCCCTTTGGGCCCCCTTCCTTTGGATGGATCTTCTACATCAGTTAAATAAAGTTGACAAAGCAGATGGAAAACACATTGGCCTCGATTCAATAAAGGTAGAAAAAAATTCTCACAGTAGTAAAAAAATCAATTAATGAGAAATAAGCCAGAGAATGTCACTGATCACTAGATAAAAAGACAATGAAAGTCAATGGCAGCTTTTACTACAGTGTAGAAAGGAGTAAACAGTTCTCTACTTTTCTTAGGAGTAAAAAAGTGCCATTGACTTTCATTGTTTTCTTAGCTGGTGATTCAGCAACAGTGAAATTCTCAGTTTTTTTTTTTCTCATGAATTGAATCTTTTACTACCATGAGAATTTTTTTCTACCTTTTTTCTACAATGAATAAATGTTTCTTAATTGTCATAGAGCATTCTAATCACAGATATATTTAATATTAGGGTAATCTCTAGAAGTCCTCTAAATTTCAGTTATTGGCTGTATCGGCAGCCTTGATAGGGTCAGAAAGAATAAAGAGTATCCTTTTATATATATAATCAATATTGCATTCCTAGATCCTGCGTAAGTTGCCAAAGATTAAAAGGAATGGGGCACTTACCGTCTCGACCTGGGCCCTTGAGAGTTAAACACGTCTGAAAATGAACCTGAAACTTGAAATCGGGTGTGCATTTGGCTCGCCATGTATCCCAATGAAGGAGGTTATACTGTTTCAGTATATAAACTCTTTTAATATGATAACAAAATAAAATGAAACTAAATAAAAATAAACAAGATAAGATAAGGTAGTTAGTTGCCGTAGTTACTGCGGCTAAATGACCAAATTGTTTCTAGTCTCTGAGAGGAGGGAGAGAGCATCCAGCACAGCTGCGTCTCCTGCGGCTTCTGTAGAATAATGCGGGTTTCGTCCTTCGACGTCCATGGGTTCTGATTGGTGGAGCCTTAGGATAGTTTTCTATAAAGCTTGTTTGCTTCATCTGGGCAACTATGGGAGATGTAGTCTGTGAATATAGTCCGTTAAAGCGCATATGCGGCTTCCATGCAGCTCTAAAGCTTTTGAATCTGTTTGTCTGACTTTTTGTCGGACAACTGTTTAACTTCTTTCACTTATCCTTGGAATAAAACATTAAGATTCATTGGGAGTTGAATTAAATGGTTTGTTTATTTACTGAAAATGCTTTTTGGTTATATTTTCATAATGTACTAGAATATGCTAATATCAATAGCGATATACAAATTCTAATGTCAGTCGTTACTGAAGGCTTTAACTATTCATATTTTTTACTTTTTTACTTAGAATAAAAGGTTTTTATCATGTAAGTCATTATCACGTATATTGTGTGATTTATACAAAATGGGAATATCATGTAGAAAAATGTTTAAAAAGTGCTAAATGCGCAAAAGGAACGAGCGATTTCTGCATATGTAAATACATCCATAAGTAAAGAGATTGATAAATTACAGTCTTGCACTAATGTACTGTGTATAAAAAAATCAAGGATCAATAGATGTAATTAAAAAGGGTGAAATGATTGATTAATATAAAATAATAAAATTGTGGAAAGAATATTATAATATGAAATAATGCAAATCATATGTTAATAAGCCAAAGTTAATAAAAATAATTTGATGATATCAATTGAGATATTCTCATTTTGAAAGTCAAAAGTATGTAAAAGTCAAAAGAATGTAAAAAGCATTGAATGTGCAAAGGGATAAGCAGTTAATGTGAAAAACAAATACATATATAAATCAATAAATTAAAGTGCAATCATGCAATCATGTTCTGCGGATCAAACTCAATGGTCAATAAACGTAATTTAAATTATAAATAAAAATAAAATGTGATGCAGATTATAAAATTATAAGAAGATATTTTGAGATATAATGCAAATAAGCCAGAGCTTTATAAATTGATATATAAAAATATTAATTAAAATATTAATACATATTAATATATATTAATAATAATAATCAACATCGTTCCTGGTAGGAAGAAAACTGTCCAAGTGTCCTGGTGATCTTCTACATCGCTTCCGGATGATAAATAAAGAAGTGTCTGTTTGAGAGTCAGACATGGGATTTTGGGATCTCCGTCCACCAATACAATTATGGGTGTGTCTATTAGTGTTGGGTGGTCTGTAGGCATGTTCCCATCGAGAGTCACCTCCATTGGTGTTTCTCCTGGAATTATTTGGGTATCTATTGTTCTCCTGGTGCTTCCATCTATAGACACGTCCACATTGGACATCCAACCTGTCCCGTGCTAATTTTTTCTTTGTTTGTATCTTCATAAATTAGTAGATCTTTATTCGAGTTAGAGAAAAAGGGTGTAACATATTTATCATTATCAAAGATTTTCAATTATTCTTGTAGCACTCCAATGCGTGCCTTTACTACCCGTAGCAGTCTCTTATCATGATCGATTAGTGTATTGATGATCATTTTTGATCAATCCATAAGCATATTTTCCCAAATTTCCTTAAAATCTTCATGTGATCTGTCAGATCTGCACAGGCTTATTTTATATATTTTTTGCATGTTTTTGAGGCAAAAATGCCTCAAAAACATGCAAAAAATATATAAAATAAGCCTGCATGCAGTTACAATGTTTCATGGAATGCATTTAAAAGCCACCTTTGGTCAAACACCTAAAACTAAAAAAATACAATTAAAAAGTAAATTGGCAGTCTATTGTTCAGTAGATAAAATTGTATCTAACCAAAAATGTAACCAAAGAATATAAATGAATAACCCCCCAGGCAGTTTTCATGTTAAATGGGATGCCTTTAAAACCGCATTTAGTAAAACTGTTAAAATCTGAAAAAATGCAATTGAAAAATAAAAAGTCAGGCTATTGTTCATTATAAGAAAAAAAAATATCTAACAAAAAAAACACTGTGGCAGCATTCCCCACATCATCTTTATAGCAGACACTGTGGCAGCATTCCCCCCTCATTTTTATAGCAGACACTGTGGCAGCATTCCCCCCTCATCTTTATAGCAGACACTGTGGTAGAATTCCCCCCTCATCTTTATGGCAGACACTGTGGTAGAGTTCCCCCCTCAGCTTTATAGCAGACACTGTGGCAGCACCCCCCCCTCATCTTTATAGCAGACACTGTGGTAGAGTTCCCCCCTCATCTTTATAGCAGACACTGTATCAGCATTCCCCCCTCATCTTTATAGCAGACACTGTGGCAGCACCCCCCCCCCCTCATCTTTATAGCAGACACTGTGGTAGAGTTCCCCCCTCATCTTTATAGCAGACACTGTATCAGCATTCCCCCTCATCTTTATAGCAGACACTGTGGCAGCATTCCCCCCTCATCTTTATAGCAGACACTGTGGTAGAATTCCCCCTCATCTTTATAGCAGACACTGTGGTAGCATTCCCCCCTCATTTTTATAACGGACACTGTGGTAGAATTCCCCCCTCATCTTTATAGCAGACACTGTGTCAGCATTCCCCCCTCATCTTTATAGCAGACACTGTGTCAGCATCCCCCCCTCATCTTTATAGCAGACACTGTGGCAGCATTCCCCCCTCATCTTTATAGCAGACACTGTGGTAGAATTCCCCCCTCATTTTTATAACAGATACTGTGGTAGAATTCCCCCCTCATTTTTATAACAGACACTGTGGTAGAATTCCCCCCTCATCTTTATAGCAGACACTGTGTCAGCATTCCCCCCTCATCTTTATAGCAGACACTGTGTCAGCATTCCCCCCTCATCTTTATAGCAGACACTGTGGCAGCATTCCCCACATCATCTTTATAGCAGACACTGTGGCAGCATTCCCCCCCTCATCTTTATAACAGACACTGTGTCAGCATTCCCCCCTCATCTTTATAGCAGACACTGTGGCAGAATTCCCCCCTCATCTTTATAGCAGACACTGTGGTAGAATTCCTCCCTCATCTCTATAGCAGACACTGTGGCCGAATTCCCCCCTCATCTTTATAGCAGACACTGTGGCAGCATTCCCCCCCTCATCTCTATAGCAGACACTGTGTCAGAATTCCCCCCTCATCTTTATAGCAGACACTGTGGCAGCATTCCCCCCCTCATTTTTATAGCAGACACTGTGTCAGAATTCCCCACATCATCTTTATAGCAGACACTATGGTAGAATTCCCCCCTCATCTTTATAGCAGACACTGTGGCAGCATTCCCCCCTCATCTTTATAGCAGACACTGTGGTAGAATTCCCCCTCATCTTTATAGCAGACACTGTGGTAGTATTCCCCCCTCATTTTTATAACAGACACTGTGGTAGAATTCCCCCCTCATCTTTATAGCAGACACTGTGTCAGCATTCCCCCCTCATCTTTATAGCAGACACTGTGTCAGCATTCCCCCCTCATCTTTATAGCAGACACTGTGGCAGCATTCCCCCCTCATCTTTATAGCAGACACTGTGGTAGAATTCCCCCCTCATTTTTATAACAGACACTGTGGTAGAATTCCCCCCTCATTTTTATAACAGACACTGTGGTAGAATTCCCCCCTCATCTTTATAGCAGACACTGTGTCAGCATTCCCCCCTCATCTTTATAGCAGACACTGTGTCAGCATTCCCCCCTCATCTTTATAGCAGACACTGTGGCAGCATTCCCCACATCATCTTTATAGCAGACACTGTGGCAGCATTCCCCCCCTCATCTTTATAACAGACACTGTGTCAGCATTCCCCCCTCATCTTTATAGCAGACACTGTGGCAGAATTCCCCCCTCATCTTTATAGCAGACACTGTGGTAGAATTCCCCCCTCATCTCTATAGCAGACACTGTGGCCGAATTCCCCCCTCATCTTTATAGCAGACACTGTGGCAGCATTCCCCCCTCATCTTTATAGCAGACACTGTGTCAGAATTCCCCCCTCATCTTTATAGCAGACACTGTGGCAGCATTCCCCCCCTCATTTTTATAGCAGACACTGTGTCAGAATTCCCCACATCATCTTTATAGCAGACACTATGGTAGAATTCCCCCCTCATCTTTATAGCAGACACTGTGGCAGCATTCCCCCCTCATCTTTATAGCAGACACTGTGGCAGAATCCCCCCCTCATCTTTAAAGCAGACACTGTGGAAGAATTCCCCCCTCATCTTTATAGCAGACACTGTGGCAGCATTCCCCCATCATCTTTATAGCAGACACTGTGGTAGAATTCCCCCCTCATCTTTATAGCAGACACTGTGGAAGAATTCCCCCCTCATCTTTATAGTAGACACTGTGGCAGCATTCCCCCATCATCTTTATAGCAGACACTGTTGCAGAATTCCCCCCTCATCTTTATAGCAGACACTGTGGTAGAATTCCCCACATCATCTTTATAGCAGACACTGTTGCAGAATTCCCCCCTCATCTTTATAGCAGACACTGTGGCAGAATTCCCCACATCATCTTTATAGCAGACACTGTGGCAGCATTCCCCACATCATCTTTATAGCAGAAACTGTGGCAGCATCCCCCCCTCATCTTTATAGCAGACACTGTGACAGCACCACCCCCCCCTCATTTTTATAGCAGACACTGTGTCAGAATTCCCCACATCATCTTTATAGCAGACACTGTGGCAGCATCCCCCCCTCATCTTTATAGCAGACACTGTGGCAGCACCACCCCCCCCCCCCCCTCATTTTTATAGCAGACACTGTGTCAGAATTCCCCACATCATCTTTATAGCAGACACTGTGGTAGAATTCCCCCCTCATCTTTATAGCAGACACTATAGCAGCATTCCCCAAATCATCTTTATAGCAGACACTGTGGCAGCATTCCCCCCTCATCTTTATAGCAGACACTGTGTCAGCATCCCCCCCTCATCTTTATAGCAGACACTGTGGCAGCATTCCCCCCCTCATTTTTATAGCAGACACTGTGTCAGAATTCCCCACATCATCTTTATAGCAGACACTATGGTAGAATTCCCCCCTCATCTTTATAGCAGACACTGTGGCAGCATTCCCCCCTCATCTTTATAGCAGACACTGTGGCAGAATTCCCCCCTCATCTTTATAGCAGACACTGTGGAAGAATTCCCCCCTCATCTTTATAGCAGACACTGTGGCAGCATTCCCCCATCATCTTTATAGCAGACACTGTGGTAGAATTCCCCCCTCATCTTTATAGCAGACACTGTGGAAGAATTCCCCCCTCATCTTTATAGTAGACACTGTGGCAGCATTCCCCCATCATCTTTATAGCAGACACTGTTGCAGAATTCCCCCCTCATCTTTATAGCAGACACTGTGGTAGAATTCCCCACATCATCTTTATAGCAGACACTGTGGCAGAATTCCCCACATCATCTTTATAGCAGACACTGTGGCAGCATTCCCCACATCATCTTTATAGCAGAAACTGTGGCAGCATCCCCCCCCTCATCTTTATAGCAGACACTGTGACAGCACCACCCCCCCCCCCCCCATTTTTATAGCAGACACTGTGTCAGAATTCCCCACATCATCTTTATAGCAGACACTGTGGCAGCATCCCCCCCTCATCTTTATAGCAGACACTGTGGCAGCACCACCCCCCCCCTCATTTTTATAGCAGACACTGTGTCAGAATTCCCCACATCATCTTTATAGCAGACACTGTGGTAGAATTCCCCCCTCATCTTTATAGCAGACACTGTAGCAGCATTCCCCAAATCATCTTTATAGCAGACACTGTGGCAGCATTCCCCCCTCATCTTTATAGCAGACACTGTGTCAGCATTCCCCCCTCATCTTTATAGCAGACACTGTGGCAGCATTCCCCACATCATCTTTATAGCAGACACTGTGGCAGCATTCCCCCCCTCATTTTTATAGCAGACACTGTGTCAGCATCCCCCCCTCATCTTTATAGCAGACACTGTGGCAGAATTCCCCCTCATCTTTATAGCAGACACTGTGGTAGAATTCCCCCCTCATCTTTATAGCAGACACTGTGGCCGAATTCCCCCCTCATCTTTATAGCAGACACTGTGGCCGAATTCCCCCCTCATCTTTATAGCAGACACTGTGGCAGCATTCCCCCCCTCATCTTTATAGCAGACACTGTGGCAGCATTCCCCCCCCTCATTTTTATAGCAGACACTGTGTCAGAATTCCCCACATCATCTTTATAGCAGACACTGTGGCAGCATTCCCCCCCTCATCTTTATAGCAGACACTGTGGCAGCCTTCCCCCCTCATCTTTATAGCAGACACTGTGGCAGAATTCCCCCCTCATCTTTATAGCAGACATTGTGGAAGAATTCCCCCATCATCTTTATAGCAGACACTGTGGTTGAATTCCCCCCTCATCTTTATAGCAGACACTGTGGAAGAATTCCCCCCTCATCTTTATAGCAGACACTGTGGCAGCATTCCCCCATCATCTTTATAGCAGACACTGTGGTAGAATTCCCCACATCATCTTTATAGCAGACACTGTGGTAGAATTCCCCACATCATCTTTGTAGCATACACTGTGGTAGAATTTCCCACATCATCTTTATAGCAGACACTGTGTCAGGATTCCCCCCTCATCTTTATAGCACACTGTTGCAGCATTCCCCACATCATCTTTATAGCAGACACTGTGGCAGCATTCCCCCCTCATCTTTATAGCAGACACTGTGGCAGCCTTCCCCCCTCATCTTTATATCAGACACTGTGGTAGAATTCCCCCCTCATCTTTATAGCAGACACTGTGGCCGAATCCCCCCCTCATCTTTATAGCAGACACTGTGGCCGAATTCCCCCCTCATCTTTGTAGCAGACACTGTGGCAGCATTCCCCCCTCATCTTTATAGCAGACACTGTGGCAGTATTTCCCCTCTCATATTTATAGCAGACACTGTGGAAGATTTCTCCAAATAATCATCTTTGTAGCAGACACTGTGGTAGAATTCCCCCCTCAACTTTGTAGCAGACACTGTGGCAGAATTCCCCCCTCATATTTATAGCAGACACTGCGGACCAAATCCAAGTAGTGACAAGCCAATGGTATTAGTGCAGTAGCAGTGACTAGTGAGTCAACCCTACTCTAGCCTCCACTCCAGCCGCTATTCCTGATGATTTGCCCTGAAAAGGGCAGTTTTTTAACAACAGAGCCTATCTGTACCTAAACCACTGCAGCATGAACCTGTCCCTATCTAAACCAGAGCTGCAATGGTGCCGGGACATGTGACCCTGCCTTGCCATGTGACATGTCCCATCTTGCCAATGACAGCCATACCCAGCCAATCAGCTTTCTTCCTGGTCCGTCCGAACACCAAACCTGTGCATGGATTTCACTTTGAAATTCTTGTTCGGTTCCGGGGTCCATACTTGCAAAATTTGTCATGGATCCAGACTTTGCGGGTTTGCTCATCACTATTCACTATTCATAGTACTAATTTCTCCTGGCATGGTTTATAAAAGGAATAGTAAATAATACTACTCTAATATGATATGCACCTTTACACCATAGCAATGTGCCCACTTTATTAGGGCCTGTTTTCTTGACAAGTTACAGGGAGCCTAATTTATCAAGCATGAGCACCTATAGGTCACAGTGCCGGGCACTCTTGTTTAAGCTGCGCAAGTTTATAGTGGCGCTGAAGGCTAAGATCCCATAGAGCAATGGGCAGAACTGTATTAGTACTTGGATTGTGGCTTGTCAATGATGTAACCCAGGGACTAGATGTCAGCAAATGTTTTTTTTTTTTTTCTTGTTAAATCTTTTTTCATGCTATTTTGCATAATAATGTGTAATTTGGAGAACAACAACTAAAACCCACTATAAATGCACTGCAAAGTTTGTCCCCTTTGTCCCCAGTAGTCATAGCAGTCATAGCCTGTAAGTGTAATGCTGAAACACCGACCAGTGGCGGCAAAATATAGTGCCAATCTTTTCAGCATGCAAACAATTAATATATACAGTGTGCAATGCCTAAAAGATGGTGGTACAAAGTGACGCTCACTGGTGCTTTTATAATCGCCATTTGAGTCCAACAGGCGCTGACACAGGCCGACCAATACCTAAAGCAACAATCATAGCAAATTAGACAAGCAAACAATGAAAGAAAAAAGAAGAATCTGCACCACCAATCTCAAAAAGAGTTTATATATATGGGTGTGACGTGCTTAGAAAGGTGCCACCAAATCTACAAAAGCCAGATAATAAATACCAGATAATGTGGCCCCAGTAACCACAAATAAGTAGCAACCAAAAATAGCACTGTTCATCCAAATAAATGAATCACATAATAATTTGATCAAAACATTGCATCATATTTATTAGGTTAAGTTAAAAAGCATATAGTAATATAGCACAGAGCAGTTATAAGGATTATTCCAAACAAAAATATCCAAACAGTTAAAAAGTCCAGATATTTAGAAAGTTCCAACGTTGTCCCACAAGCGCATGCACAATTGCACAGTGACTAAGGCCCTTATTTATGAAGGAATAGCGACAGGTAGCGACTGGTGAGCGGCCGGCTCCCCACCACAATCACACATTTATCAAGCCAATCCTGCTTAGTGACTGAGATAGCGCCATATAGCCACTCATTCATCATTATTCCAGCCTCAGCCCACAGCGCCAGCGTCCGACCTTGAACAGCGACAGGTATGACCTCTCGCTACCTGGCGCTCTCCAATGCATTTCAATGGAACAATCTTTAAATATTCATAATTAATTGTTATGATTTTTTTATTAATGTGAAAAATTCTGTGACCACTTCTGCCATTTTAGATAGGTAAAAAAAAAAAAAAATTTACAGAATTGATATTACAGGTCTGATATTAATGTATTCATATTACAAAATTATTTAAAAAACTTGTTTTTTTTGGTTTCCAAAATATGGTTGTTGGGGGTTAAAAAACTACTTTTAACCCATCGCCGCCAGCGCTCTGGGGTTTAAGCATGCATTTTACAGCACGAGAATTTTTTGAGCGTGATTTTTTAATGAATATGGTGGGAGCCGGTCGCTAGGGCCAGTCGCTATCATGCGCTCCCATACAGCGTGGAACCTGTCAAATAGCGACTCCTCACCTAATATTCAACATTACGGCAAACCGACTGAGTCGACTGAATCAACTACCGAACAATGGCCAAGCACAGCGACTACTAGCGGGCGCTCTGAAAATGCCGCTACAGTCGCTCAACTGTTGCTACCTGCCGCTATTAATGAATCGGCCTCCCAGTTAAAAAGCATGACTTACATCTAAAACCAAATCCATGGCAGGGGCATCCCATCTGAGCTGGTACATAAAGCACAGCTAAAAAAGACAAAAAAAAACCCACACACAATATCTAACTGGAATACATATAAACTATCCCCAAAATTCATATACAATTATAATTCATATAAATAAAGTTCCATTCAGTATTTATCTAATAAAGAATGTGCTCTCATAAAGTGCTCTTTATAGTGCCAACAATAAATTGACGAAGAGGAAATAGGCAATGTGCAACAATGACAACATGAAACAATATCACCTAAGTGTAGCTCAGAAGGTGTCTCTGCTGCTCTCTCCTGGAGTATGTTTGCCCACACACTCTGTAGTTCAAACTGACCACTTTTTCAAGGTGCTGTTGATCCACAAACCACATCGCCTTATCCACAAACCACATTGCCTTATAAGCCCCTCTCAGCCTATCCACGCGCCAGAAAGCTCACTCATGCCACAATGTGTGCGATGTCCCCGGACAGATGCCACCCACACATGCAGGAATCACGTCAGTGGGCCCAAACCAATCAATGCGTTTCTCCAACTGCCACCCCCCCATGCCTGTTCCCTAGACACATCAATGCCGCATAGCGGCGTATGTCTATGGCAACAGACGCCAGGTAGGGAGGGCGGACATTAGCTGAGACCGGCAGCGGCATCGGGAGCGGTGTGAAATCACACCAAATCTTCAATACAAGGCGGCTTGTAGGTAATGGATCCTCCCAACCCCTCAGAGTATGAAATACAACATCCTAATTTAAAACTATCAAATAATTAGAATGTTTATATTACAAAAGGCTAATGCAATCTTTATTTAAAACTCATCCTAATTATTTAATACTATTATTTAATAGTAACCCTAATATGGCTAAAGGGAAAGGCAAAGCACTGTACATATGAGCATTAATTCCACTCAATCAATTGGCTAAGTCAGGCACATATTGTCAGATAGGCTAGAGAGTACAACAGCTGAATACAGAGCCTTATATAAAAGCAAGAAGTATACAATAGTAATAAAATAAATTAATTAATAATAAAAACTTTTTTTATAGTATTTATGATCTCAACGTCAAGTCCAAAGGTTAGGGAACCAAATGAAAGATGATGACACTGGTATTATAGAAGCATATTAGTTTTCTAGCATTCTGTCAAAAAAGTAACACCAAAAACGAAAGATGCCAGAACTCAAACACCAGCGCTTTGCCAGTAAAATTACGTTAAAGGGCATACTTCTTAAACATAGGCTACTACTAGCACCAGGTATTAGCATCTGTAAATCGGTGCTTAGAGAGGCTAGTAGACGCTGTAACCTAGCATTGCAGTCGCTGTAGTAATCTGGCTGACATTGATGAATATGATGCGTGTTGGGGGCTCTAACAACAGCACAACGCTGCAGTGAGCGAGAGGTAGCGCCAGCTCAGTGTTCCCTGCACTTGGCGCTCCACATCATATTTAACAAAAAAACTACACACACAGCATTGGCGCTCTAGCATATCTAGCTCTAGCAGATCAAAGTCTGTTTTTGAACACATATACACCAATAACAAAACGAAAACACATTGAATTATGTTGTTTTAACACTGGGAAGATAACACTTTAGTGCCAGACCTGTAAATACAATTCTGCATAAAAGTATAAAAAATGAGAGCCCTTTGAAATGTATGGGAGCGTGACACTGAGCGGAAGGTAATATGTGGTGCTCTTGAACCTAAAGCACCGGCGCTATACGCTGAGTTACCTGTAGTATCACATGTGACACTGCATGGTGCTGTTAGAGGCACCAGATTCGCTTTCTTAAATGTGGTTTTGCGTACAGAGCCCAGAATTCACCAGACGCTACCTGCCGTTATGAGGCACTACCTGGTTATTTTTTTTTTTTTTTTACATTTTTGTGCTATTTTGATATATATTTCAACTGGTAATAGCTATGTGAAGATAAATTGTAACCCTAATTAAAAACCCAATTTTCAATTCTTGAAAAATAATAATAATAAGAAAAAAAAAGGAAGTCTAGGTGCTCGGCAGTGGTAAAGTTATGTTTTCCTGATCATGGTCGCAATGTCCTCTTTCTTTGTTGCCCTTTGAGTCCCTATCTCTTCTTGGAGAGCTTTTTAGTTTTATATCTTTTTTTTTAAATTGTAATATTTTATTAGAGAGAAGCAAGTTACAGACCGTGTTCTGGATACAAGGACAAACACGCCAAATTTGAAGCAATAAAACACAACAAGCAGGTAGAATATCAATCAGCTTGAGACAAACCAGCATGGACATATTGAAGCAATAAAGAGAATTATACAATAGCCTGACCGTTCGGCGTTGCTCGAAACTAGCTACCTGATGAGCCACAAGAACTTTATATCCCCCTGCTGATCCAGATTTGCGTGCAGAGGGTTGAACAACTGAAATAAAGATAAGTCTGGGGCCTGCATACCCTGCCTCCTCTTTCTTATTTATATAAGACATGGCTATTTCTAGCCTAAGACAGACCGTACATAACGTTAACAAGAAAACGCTAAAGGGTAGACAAACATGACTCACACACACAACCTGGGGGCGGGGGGGGGGCTCACGACAGATGAGGGAGAAAGAAGGGATGGGAGCTGGGAGAGGGGAGGGAGGAGGGGGGGGAGACCCGGTGACTCCGGGGAGTTGGTAAACTCCTAACTGCCTATATCCTCGTTACATCTTCAGGTATTCCAGGTATTCTGCCGAGAAAGTAAAGCGGTCCCACTCAAGCCATGCCTCCCTATGTTTCTCCGAATTACCTTTTAGTGAGGCTGTGAGTTCCTCCATCCTGCCGATATCTCTGACTCTGGCAAGCCACAGCGCGGTGGTAGGAGGCTCCTGAGATTTCCAGCAAGCCGGGATGTAAGACCTTGCCTCGTTCAAGAGAGGGGCAAGCAGAGATTTGCCTCGTCTACGGATAGAGGTAGGGGCAAGATTAAGAAGGTAGCCCGCCGGGTCTTCGCCCAGGTCAATGTCCGTCAGGGCCTGGACAATTTTCCTCACATTACCCCAAAACCTGGAGAGGCCCTCGCACTCCCAAAAAACGTGTATGTAACATTGTACCCCTTGCACGCGAACATCTCCAACACAAGGATGAGGAGGAAGGGAATATTCTTGATAGTCTGGTCGGTACCAGATACCATCGAGCAAGAATCTTATAGGACGTTTCTTGATACCTGCAGGACATGGAAGACTTGTGGGCCAACTGCATCATCGCAAGCTTTTGCTCTTCAGTGAAACTCCCTCTGCCACCCCTCTATGAAAGAAGGTGAAAAGGATTCTGGGGGGCTGATCACCAGTGAGTAGGCAAGTGCCAGGGCCCCTCTGAAGTGGCCGCTCCCCACGCAGGGATCTGGAGGTCTCGGCGGGGGGGTTGAAGACGCCTCCTGCTCAATACTCGTCCACTGCTTTAGATGGGAATGTCTGCACCAGTCAATCACCCGGGTAAGGTGAGCCACGGCAAAGTAAGATTTCCAGTCCGGGAGGCCTAGCCCTCCCCGTCTCTTGGGGAGAACCAGGAGAGGAGCAGCTAACCGATGGGGTTTCCCCGCCCATACGAACCTCGTACATATCCCTATAAGAAGGTGTGGGGGAACTCAACAGGCAGGGCCTGAAAGAGGTAAAGCACCCGAGGCAGGATGTTCATTTTTATGATGCTCACCCGGCCGAACCAGGAGAATGCCCATTTATTCCATCTCTGAAGGTCCTCCTCCACCCTCCCCAGCAACGAGGGGAAGTTCAGGCTATATAACTTTTGGGGATAGGCTGATATTTGTGTTCCCAGATAAGTCACCGCCTCCCTCTTCCATTTAAACGGGAAATTCCCTGAGATCCGCTTCAATCTTCCGGGGGGGATATTAATATTCAGGGCCGAGGATTTTTGATAATTTATTTTGTAGTTGGACAGTAATTGAAAGGTTTTGAGTTCTGCCAGGAGATTCGGAAGAGTCGTTTCAGGTCTGATCGACCCAGTATTCACTCACCTCTGCTTGGTCCAACATTGCATATGCAGGCTCTCATCCAATCAGAGCCATTTGCCTTAACTATGTCATTCAGCAAACAGCTCTGATTGGGATTAATGGGAGCGCAAATAGCCGCATCCCCAGCAGCACCGTGCTCCTGCTCCAGTCTGTATGAATGGCTGGGATGGCTGGGATGGTATGCACAGGCCAAAGATGCAGCCATTTGCGCTTCCAATCAGAACTGTTTGCCGAATTACAGTCACGTCAAACCGATCTATTTGGATGAAAACCCATGCATGTGCCATTGGCCTGGGAAGAGTTAGTAAATACTGGCAATCTGGGGGTTTCAAACAGTGTGGGAGGATCAGTGGCCATCTCTGGAATCTTTTAGATCTTTAAAGCTTTTAGAATATTTTTCGATTTAGATGACCGCATAGGGTCTTTTTTTCATGTTAAAAGACTCTTGGGGGCCTTTGTGTTGGTCTACCTTCTTTATAGGGCATCCTAAGTTCAGTCCACATGTTCCCTTGGATTGGGGAACTAGTAGGTTTTACTGGGGATTTGCAGTGTTATACACAGTGAGGAAGCTCGAACCAGGAGATGGAATCAGGCGACCCTGGAGTCTTATAGATCCCAGGACATCCAGAGATGGGTTTTGGTCTAGTTTTAAGTATACTTATCACCAGGATTTTTACTATCCTGGTGATCCGATTTAGGATGCCCCACTGTCATAACCCCCTCCTTCGGATCACCCAGATTACCTCTTCACAGATCCCTTGCTGCATTTCAGTGGAATGGCTGGATCCCCAGCTCACCTCTAACTGAGATGCATACCTGCAAAAGGCACGCTGGAATGCCCACAGTTAGAGATGAGCAGGGATGTGTCTGGCAGTGTTTGCTTGATTCAGATATCCTTGTCGCTCCAAGCTCAGAACAACAAAGGACATTTGAAGTGAACAAGTGTTGCTGGTTGGCTGAGTGGCCCACGTGGGATCCGGGGCAGCTCCTCTTGGGCACCTCAGGTGACTTCAGGTTCCCCCTGACATAAAACTTCCTGTGAAATGACAGTGGGTATTAGCGGCAATTCAGGTGCTTCAGGCTCTTCTGCAGGGTTGCTGTGTTGCAGCCAGTTACCTGGAGGGCAGAAAAGAAGAAAGCCATACAAATGTGATTATATAACTGCTTCCTGCTGCTTTTCTCCAGGTAGGTCGTCTCAATTTCCCAGGCCCGCATGGATCTCAGGCCACCTTCCAGATAAGTGGAAAGATAAGACTCCACCTTCTCCTCTTAAGACTACTGCCCTATACCCAGGACTCTGCAAAGGGTATGATCCAGTTATAAATGCTCTTAACCCACACAGGACTGGCATCAAGGCCCAGACATCCAAAGTTGACCTTCAGGAAGATGGAGTCATAGATCACTTTAGAGTTCAGATAAGTGATGCCTGTCTTTATTTGCTTCATTCTGTTCCCCCAAATAATTCAGAAAAAAACAGACTTTCTGTAGTGAAACCCTATAGGAAGCTTTTGATTCTTCCAGTGCTGAACCTTTGTGTTGGCAGTCTGTAATCCCCCCCCCCCCCAGTTCAGCTTGACATCGCCTCTTACACCTAAGATCTTATTATTGGTCTCGACTAGGGCAAATCAAAAGTGGGATCATCTGGTACCATCCAGAAAGCCACACTTTTTCCACATTGACCAAGGATCCCAAGGCTTCTGAGTAATATGAAATTGATAAGGACAATCTGTGCACCTCACTAGTAGTGATGAGTGAATCGAATATGCCGATATCAAATTCATTACGAATTTCAGGAAAAATTGTGAGAATCACTTTCTTAAACTCCATTTAGTGTGGTCCAGGCCATCTAAAATGGTGGATCCACATGTCAGAACATGTCCCATGAGGCAAGGATACTCTCTCTTGTTCCTGATCCTATCGGGGCTGCTAAGACAGATTAATCTGCCGATACAGCCAATAATTGAAATTTAGAGGACTCCTAGAGATCACCCTAATATTATATATATTTGTGGTTAGAATCCTCTATGACAATCAAGAAACGTTTATCCATTGCAGCGCGACTGAAGTTTTTTCCATCTACTTTGTCAACTTTCTTTAACCTTTGTTTTTACTATTTGAGCTAGCCCTCTAATCCAGTTGCTGCTCTGTTGATGTACTCTAGCACTTCCCCACAACATAAAAAAAGCCCATTTCAAACCCTTCCTGCGGGAATTCTAATACCCTGGCTGTCCTTCTTCAACTTGTTTACTTCACAAAAAGAAGAAAATAATTTCCATAACTTTACGTATATCTTCCTAGTGGTTAAATTCGGGCCTCTTCAGGATCCATGCTGTCAGGCGTAGTCTTGACGGATTTGGATGTAGAATGACGCCCTGATAGATGATGTCTGGCACTTCTGGTAGCGTCCACAGACCCCTTTTTGTCATCTTCACTATTTCTGCAAGCCAGGCTCTCTTCGGCCAGAAAGGAGCAATAAGGATCAATGTCACATCTTCCCGCGCTATTTTCTGGACCACCTGAGGCAGGATTCTGAAAGGAGGGAAGGCATAAGCAAGATGAAACTTCCAAGGCTGAGCCAATGCATCTATTGGTAATGCACCCTTCTCCCTTGTTAGGGAAAAAATGTTTTGCATTTTGAATTCTTGTCATTGGCAAACAGGTCTATCTGTGGCTGACCCCAAACACTCGTGATCAGCTGATAGACTCCTTGGTTTAAACACCACTCAGTCTGCTGAATCTTTACCCGACTCAGGAAGTCTGAAAGAGTGTTTAATGTCCCCTTCAGATGAACTGCTGCCCGCGATGTGATCTGATACTGTAGGAGAACTAGTATTTCCCTTACTAAAGCCATTACACCTGGAGACAAGGTCCCGCCTTGACGGTTTATGCACGCTACTGTGGCTGCATTGTCCGATCTTATCTGAACTTCCTTTCCCAGAATTAACCCTTTCAGTGCCAAGAACGTAGATTCTACGTGCTTGCTTCCACTCCACTTAAGTGCCAAGCACGTAGAATTTACGTGCCTGAATTCCCCCCCTGCTAGTAAAAAAAATAAAAATCAAAAATACTCAACTGACCCCTCGTTGGATCCGGCCGGGTCTCCCCTTAAATTTGGTGCCATCCGATCCTCCGTGGGGGGTCGGATGGCTTCAGGAGAGCCCCCAGAATAGCCCTCCCCCGCTTCGGCAGCAGCAGCTGCTAACTGTAAAAGAAAAAATAAATAAAAATGACATTTACTTACCTGAGGCCGCGCTGTCTCCCGATGGAAGTCCTCTTCACTGGGGGGGCCTCCGATCGCCCCCCCCAGCCTCTTCCGTGGCGAGGAGAGGGCAGAAATTGCCCTCCCCCCCACTTCCTGGAACGGGTCTGCATCGTTGTGATGTCACCAGCAGCCCTCTTAATGCCGGCACCCAAGACAGAGAATCAGTCTGCTCGGGTGCCTGGAGGAGGGCAGATGGGGAAGAGGAGAGGGCTGAAATCGCCCCCCCCTCCCCAGGCTCTCTCCTTCAAACACACGAGCAGACTGACAGCTGTCATCGCAGATCACCGGGGGACACAGGATCGGAGGTGAGTAAAGTAAAAAAAAAAAAAAAATAAAGATCATTTTTTTTTCTTATGTGTCTGTGTCTTTTTATTTAACATTTAACCCCTTGTGAACTGGTAAGGGGTCCATGAGACCCCTTATACCAGTTCACAAGGCTGGGGGATGGCAAGTCACCCGCTTGCCGCAGCGGGTGACTTGCCATTAACTCCCGGCACCCCCATTACCTGCCTGCAGAAGAGCCCGGCCCCACACAGGCTATGTGGGCTCGTAGGCTGCAGGGTGGGGGGGCCACAAAAGCTGGCCCCCCCCACTCTGTTCCTACAAGCTCCCATAGCTGGTCCCGGGCTGGTAATGCTGGGTAAGGGGGACCCCATTTCATTTTTTGGGGGGATTTTTAAGGGTTTTTAACCCTTTAAATAAAAAAAAAAAATTAACCCCTTATGTTCTGTCGCCTAGCAGCTATAAAAGGCTTCCAGCTGCAGCAGGAGAGCAGGAAGCCAGATTGATCAGCGTGGGACACAGGGATGGATGGGAGGTAAGTATTAAAAAGTTTTAAAAAAATAATAATAAAATATTTTTTCTTATGTGTCAGTGTCTTTTTTTTACACTTAACCCCTTGTGAACTGGTAAGGGGTCCATGAGACCCTTACCAGTTCACAAGGCTGGGGTCTGGCAAGTCACCTGCCGCTAGCAAGTGACTTGCCGTTAACCCCCGCACCCCCAATTACTTGTCTCCCCAAAGCCCAGGGGGGGGGGGCAGAAGAGCCTGGGCCCACATAGGCTATGTGGGCTTGTAGGCTGCAGGGTGGGGGGCCACAAAAGCTGGCCCCTCCACTCTGTTCCTACAAGCCCCCATAGCTGGTCCCGGGCTGGTAATGCTGGGTAAGGGGGACCCCATTTCAATTTTTTGGGAATTTTTAAGGGTTTTTGACCCTTGAAATTCCCCAAAAAATGGGGTCCCCCCCCGGGAGGGGGGACCTTATGTCATTTTTTTTTAAATTAACCCCTTATGTTTATAGTGTGGATAGTAGTAATATTTTATTTGTAAATGTTATAAAGTGCTATTTTCAGTTTGGGGGGTCTCCTGGGCAAGAATGGGGGGGCTACCGATACATATGTGGTACCGTTGTAATCGGGAGAAATTGGTCTTTCACACACAATATGTTTTTCTCTAATAAAGTAAATGTTTTATTTAAAATAAAGGAGACAATTGTCTAAAAAATATTTATTTATTTATTTTTACACAAAAATATTAAAAAAAACTGTAGAAAAATTACAAACAAGACATTTCATGTTTAAGCCTAAACTCTGCTGCAAAATATATATCTATAATTTTCCGGAAAATTCAGGCTAAAATCACGGTTAAACATGGCACAGAATGGGGAAAAATGACCTGTCAACAGAGAAATTTCAAGTAGGTTGGCAATTAAAAGGGTTAATAGTACCTATGCATGTTGGGTATTGTTCTGCTCGGGGGACCTTGCTCTTTCAGATTTAGCTTGTTTTTTCTTGTTTGCATATTTATATTTTAGGAAAACATGTGATTTATTACGTTTTTTTATTAATTTTTTTAGGGAAACCCTGTGCAACCTAAGAATTCTTTGAGGGATTACTTCTAGAAAGGTGAGCCTACTACAACAAGCTGGATAATCTTAGAAAGCTTAACATGTGTACTTTCAGGGAATATATGGTTTATAGGGGATATTCCAAATGTAAAGGGTTGTTTTAGTTGAAAAATTGCAAGGTGCGCATTTTGTCTGCAGAGCTGAAATTTTCAAGTAAAATTACTGTTATGCGCATGCTTTACTTTGGGGTGTTTGCCAACTCTTCCCTTGACAGTACCTATGCATGTTGGGTATCGTTCTGTTCGGGGCATGTTGCTTTTTGAGATTTTACTTGTTTTTTCTTGTTTGCATATAGTTGTTTTTAGGAAAAATCGGCTTGATTCTTCCTTTTTATTATTTTTTAGGGAAACTTTGTGCAACCAAAGAATACATTGAGGGATTACTTCCAGGAAACTAAGCCCACATAAACAAGCTTGGTACGCCTAGAAAGCTTGAGGTGTGTACTTCCAGAGAATATATAGTTTGTGGGGGGTATTTTAAATGTAAATGGTTGCTTTTCTGGAAAAAACTGCAAGGTGCGCATAGCGCATAGCGCAGTTGTATTTTATCTGAAAATCTCCTAAAGCTCTGTTTCAGTTTGGGGGAGTCCCCTGGGCAGGAAAGGGTGTCTATCAATACATATGTGGTACTGCTGTGACTGGAAAAAATTAGGGTTTCGCACGCAATAAAATTTTATTGACAAACTTATATTTTTTATTACAAAAAAACACTACAAATTGCAAAAAATAGATTTTTTTTATTTTTTTTGCACATATTTCACCAAAAAGTATTGAGAATACACCAAAAAAATGATAAACAAGAGATTTCATGTTGAAGCCCAGACTCTCTTGAAAAAAACAATATATCATTTTCGTGGGAAATCCCTGGAAATCCTTTCAAAAATCACAGTTGAACATGTGTAGCGCAAAATAGTGAAACACGGTCTGGCAACAGAGGGTGACAAAAGCTGCAGGTAGGCTGGCAGCGAAAGGGTTAATGGCTGGAACTCTTCTAGGGTGAGCTTCACTGCCAGAATCTCCCTGAAATCTGATGACCTCTTCTTTATCTATTTTGGCCACTTTCCCTGTGCTTGATGGTTTCCCAGGTGGCCCCCCCACCCCCGGCTGCTTGCATCTGTCATGACTATAACTGGGTTGGTCTGCCTCCAGAACCTTCCTTTTCCCAAGTTGTTTGGGTCTACCCACCAAACCAGATCCTTTAAAAATTCCTGATTCAATGGAACCAGCTGATCCAGGGAGTTTTGTTTTTTGTCCCATTTTTCTAACAGAAAACTCTGTAGGATCCTTGTATGCAACTGCACCCATGGCACTGCAGGAATTGCCGACATCATGAGGCCTAATATCTTCATAATGACCCTTAGGGACATCCGGGGACTGTTTGCTTATCTTGTCTCTCTTTTCCTGAGGCAAAAACTTCTCTCTCTGTGCACTGTCTAAACTGAACCCCAGGAAGCTGCATTGTTAGACTGGATTTTTCCAGATTTATTAACCACCCCAGTTCCTTCAATATCTGCAGTATCAATATCTGAGTTCTTTGCAAATCTACTGAAAACCCTGTCTCCAACTTGTTTATCAGAAGACGGTCATCCAAGTAGGGAATCACAATGATTCCCTGCTGTCTGAGGTGAGCCATTGGTTCTGCCAGAATCTTGGTAAAGATCCTTGGTGATGACGCCAGACCGAAGGGTAGAACCCTATATTGATAGGAAACCACCAGTTGTTCCAACTGAACCTCAAATCTCAGAAACTTCCGGTGACCTGGAAGGATGGGGAAGGTGTAGGTAAGCATTCTGCAGGTCTTGATTCACTAACCAGGCATCTTCTATCAACACATTTCTTACTGAATAGATTGATTCCATTCTGAATCTCTTGTACCGAATGAATTTTTTTCAGTCTTTTCAGATTCAAAATCATTTGATACTTCCCTGACTGCTTCTAAACCAAAAATACATGAAAGCAGAATCCCTCTTTCACTGAAGCAGGGTGAACTGCTTCTATCACGTGTTTCTGTAGAAGTTCCCGCAGGACTAGTCGAAATGTTAGTTAGTTCAGATCCTTTGGTAAATTGGTTACCAGAAAAGATGACGGGGGAGGGAGATCAATTCTAACTGATACCCCTTTTCAAGAGTCTCTAACACAAACTGGTTTTGAGTGACCAGCTTCCAGGTTGGTAAAAAAGCGGAAAGCCTTCCCCCTACTGGAATCTCTTTGTCAGGACTGAGACTTAGGCCCTTTCGAAGATTTGTTAATCAACGAATACTTCCTCTGGGGCCTAGGCTGTGTCCAACGCCTCTTGGTATAAGACTGTCTTGTCTGGGTTAAACTTGGACCAGTTCTCCCTCTATTACTAGAGCACGGAATATAATTGCGCTTCCTAGTGGCAAACTTTTTACCAACATAGTTAGATCTGGCCAAAATTGTATCCAAGTATTCCCTAAACAAGAAGCCTCCATAAAAAGGGATACCACAAAGCTTTGCTTTAGATCCACTACCACCAGCCCAGGTCTTTAACCAGATGGCTCTACGAGCACAAGCAATGAAAGAGGAGGTCTTTGCTGAGGCCCTGATGTGTTCCTGTGAAGCATTACTTAAGAAAGTAACAGCTCTAATCAGGGTTGGCAAGGATGTCAACAAATTCTGAGAAGGCACTTTGTTAATCATGTGGGTCTTGAGAGTATCAAGCATTTAGACATGCTTCGCTGGACCACATCAGATGCCATAGTGGGCCTAAACATAAAAAGAGTTGCGTCCCAGGCCCTTCTCAGTATGTGATCCCCCTTCTATCCATAGGATAACGTAAAGCCCCCATATCCTCAAAACTTATATCAGATTATCTAGACATGTGTCCTAAGGGAGCATCCAACCTAGGGTTCTTAGTCCAGTGCTCCATCAAAAGGGTCATGAAAAGCATACTTCCTCTTTAAGGCCCTAGGAAGAAAAAATGTATTTTCCGGCATATCCCATTCATTCTTCACCATCTCCTTCAATACTGAATGGAGCGGAAAAGCCTTTCCGCCTTCTTCACCAAGATCTACTTGTACATTTCATCCTGCAAGGTTAGGGTCTTTTCCTCCTGCTGTTTAGTTCCTCAGACAACACCTGGGAACTATCCTGTTCCCTCTCTTCCTTTGCAATTTCCCCCAGCTCAGAAGCTATCTCAATTTGAATAGGGACTGAAGGTAAAGGACTAAGAAAAGCGCTAATCAGAGAAACATCCTGATTCAGGCTGAGTTTCCATAACCGGGGTGGTAATGGGTATGGAGGTAAGAGACCATTGAGAATGAATGACAAAATCTTTATGGGCATCCCGCATAGAAGACAATTCATGCTTAATATTCAGGATTTCCCTCAATAATGCCACTGAATTTGCCTCTCTCTTTGCTTTGTCACAACCCAAGCATGGATTCAACTGCCAGGAGTCGGGTAGCGCTGTGTTGCATGTCTCGCAATGCCTAGTCTCTTTGGTGGCTTTTGCATGTTTATCCTTGAATTTACTATCTGCTTCTGCTTAACCAAAGAAGGATAACCTGTCCTACTTGTTGCTGGGGGTCTCCTTCAGGCGCATCCAACATGGTGAGTGTTAGCCCCAAGCCTACTGTGTGCTGCTGTGTCAGAGTCGCTACTGCTGCTGAACCGTTCCTTGGCTCTGTTGTGTGATGTAAGGCTGTGGAGTCTCTGCTGCTGCTGCCCCATTGCGCTCTTACCCCCGGTATCTGGCACTGCTGCCCCCTGCAGTCACCGGAGAGGTTTCTTCCTTTCAGCTGCCTGCCGAGGAAGAACACGCTGAAGAGTCCTTCCGTTTTTCAGCTTCACTGCAGAAAACCGGATGTGATGTCAGGAACAGCATTGCTCCGACCAGAAATTCGAAGTTTCTGGTGGGGAATTAAAGTGACCCTACACAACATAAAACGCGAAATATAGGCAGGATTTCTTAAAGGCATAACACACAAGTGTGAATGTATTGACTACGAGGGAAATAGTCCTGGCTGCATTCAAACACCATTAGGGACTCCCTTGGCACTAGTTTGGTGCAGCGGGCTACTCCAGAACTCTGTAGGTAAGAAAAAAATAAACTAAAATAACAAACATGGCTGAAGTCTAACAGCACTCTCTGTCCAACAGTTTTCCAAGGAGGAAACACGAAGAACTGAGGAAGATAGGAAGGGGTGGGGCTTTTAAGCTCTGTTCAATCTTTGTGTTTCCTCCCAGGGGGTGGAGCCAAATCTGTCGGTCGGTCAAGCTGAAGGAGGATTTGGATAGATACCCCTGCATGGCCGGCCCACCTTTCCCCTTTGGCCATCCCGAATTGGTGCCCCAAACATAGTAAAATAGCCAACCCTGGAGTCTGTTGTTGATAGCTCTACTACATATTTTTCCCAGGGCTACACATTGTTTAAATTATAACAAAACCTGAACATGCGCAATCAGTGCTGTATATGTATAGCCCTGTACACACAGAACACAGCTGCTGGGCATGTGTAGATGTGTTACTACTTTGTACAGCGCTATGGAAAATGATGACGCTATATAAATAAACAATAATAACAATAATAATGTAAGCTTCCTCCCTCACTCAGCAGCGACCATAGCAGCAGTATTCTGTGTGTACAGCGCTCGCTTCTATCTTCTTGTGGACCTTGGTGTACAGACTTGACGTACAGTTGCTAATAGAAACAGATTTCATGTAGTAAATGTAGGAGAGGAGCGTGGGACAGTTATCAAGTGGGATTTTTCTGCCTTATTATTGCCATTGACCGGACTGTTCCTTTAAAGATCTGGGAAATATGACTTAAAGTGATCCTATACCCAGAAAGGAAGTTTATGTTGTCACCATCTGTCCCCATCGCAGCCTGTGTTTTTTTTTACTAAAGCCTTTGTCCAAAATTCATAAACATACTAACAGGATGCAGTATGATGTTGAATGGCAGCCATATGCTAATTCATTAAGTTACAACTAAACTGTCACATAATGGCAGTTAGGTCGTAGTGCTTTCAGATTTATTTCAGTTATAATAATTGATAAGGCTGAACCCCGATGCTTAGCTGTGTTTAACTGAATTTATCATCACTGGAAAGCACCAGGGAATGTAAATGCTTGGCCGAGGGGTCAATATGCCCATTTGTTGTTATGAATATTGGGCAAAGGCTTTAGTAAAAGGGAACACTTTTTGGGGCACTGGGCTGGGGATAGAAGGTGACAACATAAACTTCCTTGAATGCTGTGCTGGGAACAGTTATGCCACCATTGCAAGTGCAAGTAACTTAGAGGCCGATTCATTAATAGCGCCAGGTAGCGACAGATGAGCGCCAGTAGCGTGATTTTCACAGCGCCAGCTAGTATTCGCTGTGCTTGGCCGGGGTTTGCTTGTTGACAGCGACTCAGTCGGTGTGCGGTGATGTTGAATACGGGGTTAGGGGTCGCTGTTTCACAGGTTCCGCGTTGTATGGGTGCGCCTGACAGCGAATGGCCAGAGCGAACGGCTTGCTGCAGATTCATTAACAAATCCCGCTCAAAAATTTCTCGCGCTGTGAATTCCTTGTTTAAACCCCAGAGCGCTGGCGGCGATGTGTGTAAAGTAGTTTTTAACCCCCAAACTACCATTTTTTTTTAATGTAAAAATTATACAAGTTTTTCTAAACATTTTGTAATATGAATACATGAATATCAGACCTGTAATATCAATTCTGCACAATTTTTTTTTTTTTTACTTAAAAAAAAAAATCCTAACATTGCAGAAGTGGTCACAGAATTTTTGACATTAAAAAAAAAAAAAAAACATTAATAGCAATTAATTATGATTATTTAAAGATTACTCCATTGAAATGCATTGGACAACGCCAGGGAGCGCCAGGTCATACCTGTCGCTGTGATGGGATTAGCAGCGGCGCTGTTCGTTGCAGTCGGCTACATGATGAATCCCGCGCTAGCTGAAGCTCTCGCTGGCGCTAGCCTCATTTAGCGTGATAAATGCGTCATTGTGACCGCCGCCGGGCGTACTTGATTCGGTAGCCGCCGTTAGCTGGCGGTACCTGGCGCTCGTCAGACACTACCTGGCGCTAGCCCTTGATAAATAAGGCCGTTATTTTCAGTGCATTTCAAGAATATGGGCCAATACTTTATTCAAACTTTAATATACAGGAATGAAAGAATCTGTCACATGATTGTGGAATGCATTAGGTAAAATACATGCTTTAATTAGCTTGATATATTGATATATATATACACTAACAGCATCAAAATTACCATAAGCGAAGCTAATGATCCTGTTGATGCAGAATATATATAGAAACAGTCATCAATATGCTGGCGGACTGTTGCAATAGCCACTTGATTGCTATTGCCCGTATTTTATACTTCGATGATGCCAGTGACTTTGTATTTGTCGGCATTAGTGTCACTGCAGTCAGTAGTAATATCACATACCATAGTATGATTGAGTCCCTGGATCCTGAATAACTCAACTTGACCTAGTAATGACCTTGCATATTTTACTACTGGATGAAGATTTAGAATGCAAACTTGACATTCTGTGTATCCATGGAAGCAGGCAAATGTTTTGCCTTTATTTAACTTCACGTGTAAGGTATATTTGTTTTATAAATTTGAAGACCATGGTTGCAAATTGTTTGGGAGATAAAAAAACAGACCAAGGTCTAGACCGGCAAGAAAATAAACAGGTCTTTTAATGCTTAAAGAGAGAACAAAACCATGCTTGGAAGGCCATAGAGTCTAAAGGACTTCAGGGCCAAGTGATTCCCTGTCCCCGAGACCTCTATGTCATTGCCGCCAAACTAAACCCAATCTTTTATGTTGGCCAATGTCATTCTTTCCTTTGACATCCACTGATTAAACTGATTATTAGATTCTATTAAATACAATGAATGTACCTGGGTTCAGAAAGTTAGACTAGATCTACCAAATAGAGAAGGGATATGGCCCTCCCACTGCTTTCATTTGCGGCCCCTGGTACCTCTGTCTACCTCTACACACCTCACCTTTTCAACTTCCTGCTGCCTCACCTCCACTCATCTAACCTCTTTCCAGCTCACCTCGTTCCACTTTACCTTGGCTTACATTTTTCACCTCAAATCTGCTCATCTCTGCTTACCACAACCTAGCCCATTCAACCTTTTTCAGCCCCACTGCTGCTCACTACTTTCCACCTCACCACTTCCTGCCTTACTTCTATCAATCTCAGCTAATCTCACCTCTGCTCACCTTAGCTCTTCCCACCTCAAAACTGCCCACTATTTACAACCTGTCACTTCTACTCATCTCACCTTTGCCTACCACTGCTCACCTCTTCTTGTCACATCTCTGCTCACTTGGAGTCACAGAAAGTAGAAAGAAGATATATAATAAATGGTTCTATATCTACATTGTCCAAAGCTAAAATAAAATATCAACAGGAGTTGTGCTTAAAGCGGACCAACACCCAGGGGGGGATCGGCCTGGGAATCTATAAGATTCCCGGGCCGATCAGATCCCTCCCCGCGGGCATCCAAAATCGTGATGTCCCGCGGGGTGAAACCCCCCAGGAAGCCCACAATCCTACCTTTTCCACGTTCCAGCGGCGCATGTGCGTCTGCCGCCGCCTCCCGCACGTCCCTCTATCAGGGCGCGCTCCAGCGCCGGCCTTTTGTGAATGGCCGGCGCGGGTGCGCTCCCTGTAAGAGGGACGCGTGGGAGGCGGCGGTGGACGCGCTCTGCTTGTCCGGCGATGCCTCTCGCTTGTCCGTCGGCAGGATGGGCTGCAGTGGTCACGTGGGAGCGGGGTGAGGTGAGTTTTCGGGGCTTTCTGGGGGGTTTCACACAGCGGGGCACCCCCGATCGGGGTGCCCCACCGAAGTGGACCAAAACCCAGGATAGTCAAAATCCTGGGTGTTGGTCCACTTTAAATACTTCAAATGTGTATTGTTTATTTGACTCTGCTTCCATTTTAAGTTACAACAACCTCAAGGATCAGCACAGGGTTCAAAAATATACATACAGTAGGTATAGACAAATACTTAAACCGTTCTTGATGTCTATTGAGTCAGATAAAGAATTACATTAAATTGCCAAACTGGAAATGCACTTTCTTTTTTCTATAAATCATTTAATGTAAAATAAACATTTCATCCTTGAAGCACGTTGAATGATTCTCTATTGATTATTTGCATATGATAGAAAGGGCTTTACAATGACATAGTATTATATAAATAAATAGAAAGTGGATCCGTTGCTTAACATTTTGTTCTTTCAATTTTTCCATCTCTACTGACCCTGATCTCGCTGTCTGATTGCATATGACTTTTTTTTTTTGCTCTTAAACCTGCACAGCTTTATCTTATCAGCTGTATATTTCCTGTATATTGGCTAAATGTCAACAAACTTCCAGTAGCTGTTTTACCCAGCACTACTCCTGGGCTCCAGCATACCTGTGTTAATTCTACAATTCTATTTCTAAGCCCCTCATTCATGTAGACACAAAGATTGTCTACAAAAATTTAGCCAACCCATTAAAACATATTCTGTCAAAATAATTCTTTCCACCAGCTGGTACAAAGTGCAAAAAGTGAGTTGGTTCCTGTTCAGGAGATGCTTCTCCTCATGTTCTGTATATAGAGAATTGGAATCAGTTGTTCACCAAGTATATACATTACATCCTGTACATATGACGAATTTCTAGCGGCAAAAGAAAGAAGGGGTGTAGGGAAAGCTAGAGGAATACACAATACAAATTTAAGAGGAGCAACTTACAATAAGTGTTGTGCTTGTTATTTGGCATCCTGTTGCTTGGTGCCCCACTCCACATACTGCCTGGAGAACCGAGTCCCCTTGTTCAATGTTCACCTATTTTCCTTCAACCACCAGAGTCCTCACGTGACTTGTGACATTCTGTATAGTTATGTATGTGACAAATAAACCTTGATTTGACAACCAGTATCCAGTGTGGATTGCCATTTGGGCATGCACACAACACTGCGCAAGCCCGATGGTGAAATTCACTAGCTGCTGGCAGTCATTGGGTGCCAGGTTGCACTGTTGGATCATGGAAGTAAGTGAGAAAACAGTGCCAGGGGATTCGCTACGTGGTATGCGTGGCTGAGCATCACGGAATCAGATTTTTCAGTGTTTCTATTTAACTATGCTATACAGCATAGTTACTTTACAGGTTAATACAGGTTAATACAGTCTAATCCAACCGCCAAAATAAGCCAAAATAAGCCACTTAAAATGTGTTTGAATTCCCCAAAGCCTGCTGTCATTTTCAAATAAAATATCTACCTCCTAATAAATATGTGACTTGCCTTTAGAACTGCCCTATGGCAGGTCCTATCCTATGCCCTCCTCTTATTACCAGGACGCTTCCCAACATAGGCTGAGCACACGTCAGAATTCCTAAGAAGTCCCCCAGAGTCCAGGATTAAACACCTGGGTAAGAGAACAAAGAACAGTGAGGAATCGAATAAACCCCATGAGTAACTGTAAGATGTTTATGAACAAATACAAAAAAGCCTCCTTCTTTTTTATACCATTACCAGATATACACATTGAGGAAGCCGAAAGACGAAACGCATCTGTACACAAATTACAAAGACTTGCCACCAAACGGGGTAACCACTTGCTACAAATGTTGCTACCAATGGGGTACTTACTTGCTACAAACACATACTTGCTACAAACTGCATGACAGATAAGAGAATACTATCCAACATAATCATATATACTATACTATATATACTATACTCATTACTCTGTATGAACTCGTGTTGTAAATAAATGCATGATTATTTAAAGAGGTATAAGTGGAAAACAAATGCACTATTAAGTATCTGCCAGGAAGAATATGGTATGTTAGGCACCACCCCCCTGCCCATGGACTGCTTCACAATGCAACTGAGGCACGAAAGGAGATCCTTAGTCCCTCCCACCCTAGTATTGGAAAACCAATTTATAAAATGGTTTTCAAATTACTTTTTAATTTTTATACTATTTTCAAGGTTTCCCAAATACCCCAGACACTCCTAAAACACCACACAAACATTCTGAGACAAATTTCTTGCCGCATAGCTGTAAAGTGGGTTTTCAGTTTGTCTACTGTCAAGCAATCCCATTTCATCTGTAAATACCACACATTTGACTGACAAACTCCAGCAAAGTCACAATAAAATGCCAGCAGAGAGTCAATTGTTCCCCACGTATAGCTTAGATTGCTCCGGTATTCCACACTCATGGCACACATGGTGCAACCATCCAGCGCTTAACTGGTGAACAGCCCTTGTACTGTAATCACATATGAAGCACAAAGCATTTAACACAATATTGCTTTTTGTTTACTGATCAGCATATATATTTATTGATTGTAGAAAACTGTTTAACCCGTGTACTTAGGTTTGGAAATTCACTTGACTTAAATGCAGATTTGTGGCAATTCCATGTTAATGTAAGTTTTTTAAGTTAATTTTGCTGAATACAACCTCATGAACAGGCAGATTACAGTGTAACTTTTATAGATTTTGTTTATTGAGGATTCCCGAACATATTATAGGACATTTTGCAGATGATTGTGTTGCTTTTATCATACAACTTTCAATCCATTTAAAACCTGGATTTTGTCCCTCTTCTTTTATATCCCCACCCCTGCCCCAGTAATTAACTTAATCTTGATTAAATACTAATAGTATTGATCAGATTTATTGCATGTTATTCATATTATAATAGTATAGGAGTGAACACAGGAGCAAGGATAAGCCAATATCAATGAAATGCCCCTGGAGGTTAAATCAACCTTTAACCCTTTTGTTGCCAAGCCCGTAACACCTACGTGCTGGCTTGGCTGGGCCTTAAGTGCCAAGCCCGTAGGTGTTACGTGCTTGACTTTCCTCGCTTGTAGTTTAAAAAGTAAAAACAACAAATACTCACCTGACCCCTTGTTGGATCCGGCCGGGTCTCCTCTTTAATTTGGTGCCATCCGATCCCCCGTGGGGGGTCGGATGGCTCCAGGAGAGCCCCCGGAATAGGCCGCCCCCCCCCCCGCTTCTGCAGCAGCAGCTTCTAACTGTAAAAAAAATAAAAAATAAAAATGACATTCACTTACCTGTGTGTGCGCTGGCTCCCGCTGTCCCTCCTCTTCACCTGGGGGGCCTCCGATCCCCCCCCAGGACTTACCGATCTTCAGGAGAGAGCCTGAACCTGAGCCTGCTTTTGAAGTCATCCCGGCCCCGAACGGGCTTCAGCTTTCTCAGCTTCTCAGATGCCGGTGATCGGCGCTGGGGAAGGAGGTGACAGGAGATCCTCTGATCTCCTGCCTTCTCCTTCTCTGGATGCCGATCACCGGCATCTGTCAGCTGAGCGGCGAGGGACAAGAGCTTGCAATCGAAGGTAAGTACAGTAAAAAAAAAATTTTTTTTTTTCTAATAAAATACTTTTTATTATTGTGTGGTGTTTTTTTTTCACAGTTAACCCTTTGTGAGCTGGTAAGGGGTCCATGAGACCCCTTATACCAGTTCACAAGGCTGGGGGGGTGGCAAGTCACCTGCCCTAGCGGGTGGCTTGCCATTAACCCCCGCACCCCCATTACCTGCCTCCCCAAAGGCCAGGGGGGGGCAGAAGAGCCCGGGCCCACATAGGCTATGTGGGCTCGTAGGCTGCAGGGTGGGGGGGCCACCAAAGCTGGCCCCCCCACTCTGTGCCTACAAGCCCCCATAGCTGGTCCCGGGCTGGTTACTTTGGGTAAGGGGGACCCCACGTCATTTTTTGGGGGGGATTTTGAAGGGTTTTTAACCCTTCAAAATCCAAAAAAAAATGGGGTCCCCCTCCCCGGGAAGGGGGACCCTATGTAATTTTTTTTTTTAATTAACCATTTGTCATCCAGCAGCTATAAAAGGCTTCTGGGCAGGAAAGGGTGTCTACCTATACATATGTGGTATCGCTGTAACCGGGAGAAATTGGGGTTTCTCACGCAATAAGATTTTATTGACAAACTTACATTTTTTATTACAAAAAAACTCTACAAATTGTAAAAAAATGTTTTTTTTTATTTTTTTTCACACATTTCACCCAAAAAAATTGAGAATACACCTAAAAAATACAAACAAGACATTTCATGTTAAAGCCCAGACTCTGTTGAAAAAAACAATATATAATTTTCCTGGGAAATCCCTGGAAATCCCTTCAAAAATGACAGTTGAATATGTGTAGCGCAAAATAGTGAAACATCGTCTGGCAACAGGGAGTGGCAAATGCTGCAGGTAGGCTGGCAGCGAAAGGGTTAAATAATTTGGAGTCCAAATCAACATAACTAAAAAAGCACGGCAACAGTAATTCCACCTGAGATAGACAAGATACTTTAAAGGGTAAATACACTTTTGATGGCATTTTTAAAAATTTCTATTATCGTGTGGCAATATGATGTTTTCAAGGTGCTAAGCTTATCTGTTAATTGTTGCCAGTTTCTCTGGCAACAATGTGTTAACCTTAGGAATCAAATGGAGACAACACGTTTGACCCCATCTGCATTAATTCAACCTATTTAGCTAGGGTGGGATAACACTCTTGTGTTCCAGTAGCTAAAAGGTTACTGGCAGCATTTTCACCTGGTAAGTGACTTGTAGTCAAAAAGTACGCTAAGAGCTTTACTAAAGGGCAAGAAAGCCACTTTTACTTTACCAAGACAGACACACAAGAATATTCAAATTTAATATTCAGCATGCTGATAAGTAAATCACAGACACGGCTGCACAATTCTTACACCCATGTTGAGAAATGTCTGTACTGTGGAAACTATTATGACTATTACTATTCTGACAGGCTAAAAAATATCTTGGTTTGGTAATTGCTCCTAAAAAGACAGGTGCTGTGTAGGGTGAGGAGAACATGGACCTGGTAGAAAACTTAGGAACATTCAATCAGTTAACACAAAACGGTGTTGGAATAAGGCCAGAGGAATACTGGGGACCACAGCTGACCAACCATAGTACTTGCGGTTGGGGAGGTGCTAATGTTCTCTTAAAGCCAAAACTGAGTGAATGAGCAGGAATTTCTTCCAACAGTTGCAGACACAACTATTTCTCCCCCAGAATGTTGAAAAGGCACACAGAAGATTTTATGAGCACTGCATCTGGAGTCAGGATTAGAGGTGGTATTGTGCTTCACAGTGGAGCACAACACTTGGCTACACCACACACACACAGAAGCCTTGGAGTGATGGGGCTGGCTAGAAGGGGTGCCGACTGCTCTCTGGCACCTGTCAGTGCCACATTTGAGGGCCAAATCTGGCCCTAGGGCATTGAGTTAGACACGTGTGACCTAGAATATGGTAACAGTAATAAATAACCTTGATAGTAACTATAAAAAGTGTAGACTCCTGTAATGTCAATGTTAATATTTTTCTATATATTGTATAAAAATAATTAGCTATGGCTACACTATTAAAGCTCCAATAGGCATCCCAAAGGGCCATCACTCTCAGATCATTCCTTTCACATACCCTGCTACACCTCTCCTTACACCTCACCACTTGCTGGTCTCCTCTAGCCCCCACCACAGTCACCACAGCAGCAAACGTCTTTTCTGAGTCAGGTCATGGAGAAACTCCCAGGATGTTTCTCATTGCTAAAATAAAGTATGTAAAAATGCTGGGAATGTATGAATTGACCAGATGTGCAATCTAGCCTGATTTTAGGCTAGCAACTACTACTCTTTTTCTTACTCTCAACAGAGAGGCATCCCTGTGGGATGCGGGCTGAACATTTTTTTGCCATTTAGGTCTGCTTTAACCGCTTAACTGTCAGTCTAGATAGAGATTCGGTTACCCTATTCTGGTTTAAAAAGGCATGTCCAGGGATTTCCCAGGAAAAGTATGTAAAGTTTTTTCAGTAGAGTTTAGGATTTAACATGAAATGTCTTGTTTGTATTTTTGTCATTGCTCTCTCGATATTTTTGGGTGAAATATGTTGGGAAAAAAAAAACAAAAAAAGGTTATTTTTAACATGTTTTAGTTCTTTTTTTAAATAACAAATGTTAGTTTTTCTAGAAAATTATATTGCGTGTAAAAGTTCTCCGGGTTGCAATGGTACCACATATGCATTGGTATTTTCTTGCCCAGGAGACTCCCCCAAACAGCACTTTAGGAGATTGTCAAAGAAAATACAACTACTATGCGCAGTGCAGTTTTTCCAGAAAAACAATCTTTTACATTTTAAATTACCTCCCACAAGCTATATATTCTCTCAAAGTACACACCTGAAGCTTTCTAGGTGTACCCAGAAAGGCTAGGCGTTCTTGTTATGGGTGCAGTTTTCTGGATGCAAATCCTCAAGGAATTCACTGGTTGCACAGGGTTTCCCTGAAAAGTTAATTAAAATATCAATATGCAAACAAAAAAACAAAATCTGAAAGTCTGAAAGCACAAGGTCCCCTGAACAGCCATGTGCCATGCATAGGTATGTTTAACCCCTTTAACTGCCTGCCTACTTGAGATTCTGTCATCCTTTGTTCATGTTTAACTCTGAAGCGATTCTGCAGGAATTTCCAGGGATTACCCTGAAAAGTAATGAATTTTGGCATTGTTTGGGCTTGTTTGTAATTTTTTTAGTATTTTCTGGTGAAATATGTGAATATATATATATATATATATATATATATATATATATATATGGTGAATTTTGTCACTTTAAAAAAAAGTGAGCTTTTCAAAAACCTCATTGCATGTGAAAGCCCCCATTAGAACAGTACCACATATGTATCAGCAGACACCCTTTCTTGTCCAGTAGACACTGCAAACTTAAAAGAGTGATTTATGAGCTTTTCAAATAAACTACTAACTGCACTATCAAGGGTTAAACCCTCTCCGGGGTTGCTTCTTTAAAAAAGTGAGGGGTACAAAATGCTCCCTCCTGTGGCAGCTCGGTGATCTTACAGAACCACTGGGTGGACCAGGAAAAGGGGCGTTCTCTGTTCTCTCCGGGGGGGGGGGGGGGGGGGGGACCGGATGGCCACAGGGAGAAGAGAAGAACCCTGGTCCAAGATCCCAGGAGGAGTTGAGCGGCTTATTTTGGGGGGATGGGTTTGCACAAATGGGGGTAACATCAGGCATGTAAATTCTATGTGCTTAGTTAACAGTAGGAGAAGCTGACATGTGGAGTCTATGTGCTTGGCGTTATCTCTCATTAATGTATCTCTTGAATTTACAACTACTGTACAACTTTGTTGAATGGATGCCTAAGATTCCTTATTACATTTAAAGTGGATGCCCCTCCCTGGCAATGAGGCGGGACGAGGGGGTTACAAAAAAAAGCAGCTTACCTAGCCCTGGATCAAGTGCCACCACTGATGCTTGGATGGATGCCTTGCAGAACCTACACAGAGCTGCATCCCACACTCAATGTGCACTCCCGTCTACCCATTTAAGCGAAGCGAAGAGCATGCCTCACCTGTGCAGCCTCTCCAAGATTGCCACGGCTAACACCAAAATCGCCATGGGAACGGTAATGGATAGTAGGCAAGGTAAGCTCTTTTTTTTAAGTGAATTCGAGTGGGGTGGACACTGCTATTTTATGAACTTCATAAAGCTGACAATTTTTTAATGATTTATTGCTGTGGGAATATAGATTACTTAAGAGTGAAATATAGGAAGGACCTACTTGACTATTTTAGAATAACCCTACAGTACTTTTATAGTGATCAAGCCAGTATTATTAGCAAGTCCTTGCCATTTAGTACAATAGCACATTAAAATACGCTTTCCGGCCTCCCAACATATCACAAATTGACATAGATATAGCTTGAAAATGTTTTAGCAACTTTCTGAACTTTCAGCTAAGTTCTATAAAAACTTTATGAAGCCCAGTCCTATAAAATTCTGTTTTATGAATGTTCTAAGCAAGTCTTTAGATGTTGCTACCTTGACTATAGGGATTATCCAAATGGTTTTACATTATTCTGGAAAGACTGAATTTTAAAAGGCAGTAGAGTTTTTCTCACTCTCCGCAAAATAAACTAAAATAAAAAATAGATTTGTTCAAATCAAAAGCTACCTGCTTTTGTGAAGTGCACATTGATTAGAATGGGGTAGATATTTTAAGAGTTTGGAAATAACAGCCTATAGGGAATCCAAACACAACAAAATCTTGAAATATGTTTGGACTATTATTTTCGCAGTGGAGGTGTTACACAAATTTAACATGGGAGAATACTGAATTGTCAGCCACCAACAGCAGATACCACAGTAGCAGGGTTATCCAAATGATTTGGGATTTTTATGGAGACAGGCGGGCTGATTTATTACTAGCGCCAGTTATCGGCAGATGAGCCTCTGTACAGAGGCGCTAAGAGCGACCGCTAGTATACACTGTGATCGGCTATCGGGCGCTGTAACAGAGTGCCTCAATTGCTGTAGTAACCTGGCCGGCATTGATGAATGAGATGTATGTTGGGCGTTCTATCACCAGTACAGCGTTGCAGGGAGCGAAAGGTAGCACCAGCTCAGTGCGACCGACTCTCAGAGACTCACACCTTGTTCAACAAAAAACAGACTCACAGAGCGTAGGCGCTCTGGATCTGGTCGCTAAAGCATAGAGCGGCAGACGCTGTGTGATTAAAGTCTGTCTTTGAACACATATACACCAGTAACAAAGCGAAAACACATGGGATTACATTGTTGTAACACTGTGACATTAATACTTATTAATGCCAGATCTGTAAATACAATTCTGCATAAAAATATAAAAAATCAAAAAATTTAAACACAAAACCCTGTTTAAACAGAAAACAGGAACGTCCATAAAAAATGTATGGGAGAGCGACAGGTAGCGACAGGTAATACCTGGCGCTGTGGAAGCTAGAGCACCGGCGCTATACACTGAGTCACCTGTAATGATGAATTTTACGCTACATGGCACTGTTAGAGTCGCTCACCAGAATCGCCTTCATAAATGTGGCATTGCGTACAGCGCCCAGCGTTCACCAGAGACTGCCTGCCGCTATGAGGCACTACCTGCCGCTATCACTTGATGAATAAACCCCTTCGTTTTGAGAGAGTTAGAGCAAACAATATAGTGAAAAAAAAAATGTTTTCTTCTATTTCAGCATCCAAATCTCCTGTAAATGAAGTGTGTCAATGCAACAGGTTTTGGAGTTTGGAAAAGACAGCAGCCTATGGGAAATCTAAACACTTTGTGCATAATTTATAATGTGTGTCTATAGCCAGCTCCTGTATTCCCATCTATTCTGGCACTGTGCTGGGTACTACATTGATCGTAGCAGGCATTGCGTTGAAAGCTCATAATTAGCTTTGATTGTTGCACTGAGGTATTGGCCAGTTTAAGTGAGCGTCTGTTGGAACCGCCTGCTGTTTATTCCAGCGCCACTAAGCGCCATTTTGTACTGCCATTTTTTGGACACTCCCCAGCATATTTATGATTTTTTCCTCCTTGAAATCTTTGGTGCTGTATTCCTACAGTGCTAGTCAGCATTTCATAATTTCAGTACAAGAAACCAGTGCAGGGCACAAACTTTACAGTGCGTTTAGGCTGCGTTTTAGTTGTTGGTGTCCAAATCACACACTAAAAAACATTTTAGACCATCTAGGTCCTGAGTTTGAATTATTGACAAGTCAAAATACAAGTTTTGTACAAATAAATGTGTTTAATATAATTAAAAGTATTAAACACTTCAATCCAGTTCTGCCCCTTGTGCTCTATGGGATCTTGTGCTACAGTGCCAGGTTTCATGCTTCTACCAGAGTGCCTGGTACTATAGTCAAATAAGACGCTAGCTGGACGGCGTTTTTTCAGCTGTTAAATGTGATCCCCGAACTCCCCCCCCCCCCCCTCCAGTGATCGCATTTGGGCTGGTCGCATTTCACAGAAGCTGCTTACAGCCTTCAGATTCGTCTTATCACCACTAGGGGCAGGGATGCCCTATCTCCAGGCCTTTACATGGTGAGCAGCTGACCCAGGGTAGGGGAGGAGTAGCAGTTGGGTCTTTGGTACCCTGTGGGCAGCTGGACCTTGTAGTTCCTTCAGAGTCAGCTGGGGCTTGTAGTTCCCCAGGGCTGGGGGGGAAATAAATGGGCCTTGTAGTTCCTCCAGGGTCAGCTGGGCCTTGTAATTCCTTTAGGGTCAGCTGGACCTTGTAGTTCCTCCAAGGTCATATGGGCCTTGTAGTTCATCCAAAGGCAGCTGGGCCTTGTGATTCCCTCAAAGGCAGCTGGGGATTGTCATTCCTCCAGGGCCAGCTGGGCCTTGTAATTCCTCCAGGGTTAGCTGGGCTTTGTAGTTCCTCCAGGGTCAGCAGGGACTTGTATTTCTCCAGGGCACTGAAAGGGGAAGCACTTGGGCCTTGTTGTTTCCCTAAGGTAGCTGGCCCTTGTTGTCTTCCTGGGGCAGCAGCTGGACCTTGTTGTTCTCCAGGGCACTAGAGGGGAAGAAGCTCAGCCTTGTTCTTCCTCCTGGGGCAGCTGGGCCTTGTTTTTTCCAGGGCACTGAAGGGGAAGCAGCTGGACCTTGTTGTTTCCCTAGGGCAGCTGGGCCTTGTTGTTCCTCCTGGGGCAGCTGGGCCTTGTTTTTTTCCAGGGCACTGAAGGGGAAGCAGCTGGACCTTGTTGTTTCCCTAGGGCAGCTAGGCCTTGTTGCTCCTCCTGGGGCAGCTGGGCCTTGTTGTTCCCCTGGGGGCAGTTGGGGCTCCTGGTTAGCCAGACCTGCAGAGGGGAAGCAGGAGTTGGGTTTTGTTCTCTATGACCTGGGTAACTATAGGCCCCAGCTGGCCCATTGTGAACATCAAGTACTCAAAGGTGTCTAGTGTGGCCCTAATGGGCAGGCATACCAATGTGGGATCTCACGTACACCCCAGGTATAGCCAGGCCTCTTATTATTTCTGCATGCCCTAGCCCCACATGACTGTCAGAAGCCAATCAGGTTTGCTAGGTGAAAAGAGATGAGTAAGGAGGGTGCCAGGAGATAATTTTCACACACCCCTTCACAAACAAAACTCTTAGCTGGGTAAGCAGACATCTCTCACTCTGTCTTTTCTGCACATATTTCATTACGCACATACTCTATGCCTTTTTTTTACCTTACCTTTAGGGATAAGCGGATCGATCCAGACGAACCTGGATTCGTTCCGAATTTCATGAAAAATTTGATCAATCGAAGTTTTCCTTTAAACTCCATTTATTTCAATTACAGGCATTCTAAGATGGTGGAAGCACATGTCCGGACATGTCCCCTGGGGCAAGGTATCATGGGACAGTCACATGCAGCCTATCAGCAGCCAGGAAGCCCGGTGACGTCACCGTGCTATATAAACCGGCGGCCATTTTCCTTTTGCGCATTTCAGCCTTGCATTCCAGAGACAGTGGTGGTTGCTGCAGATAGGGAGAGAGAGTTAGAGATAGGTAGGGAGAGTCAGAGAGGCAGACAGAGAGGTAGACAGAGCCAGGGAAAGATAGTGAAAGATAGTGAAAAACCGGAACGATCCAGGCAGGGACAGCATTGAAGTGACAGTGAAATTGTTTTTTTTTTTTCATTAGCCTGATCAGTTTTCAATTCAATTTCAGTTCTTTTATCCTAACTGGATTAGTTTGAATTTAGTTTTAATATTTTTTGGTCTGCTTTAAATACACCAGCCCACATGGGCATCCCAAACCTGCACTTAGCAGCCTATCTGTTATACTAAATACGCTTGTTCATCCTTCTTCAGCTTAATCAAACTATTGCATTTTGAATTGTTTTTTGTCCTGCTGCCAAAACACTAGACCGCAGGGCATCCCAAACCTGCACTTAGCAGCCTATCTGTTATACTAAATACGCTTGTTGGTCCAATAAGGTGGAGAGCTCCTCCTTTCCTGTCAGATGACTAGATAAAATGGCCATTTTGTCAAACCTAAACTGTGCTTTGCTGTGCCCCACCCCCCCCTCCACTTCAGCCCCCTCAGGCTTCATGTGGCTGTGAAATGTATGCGCCATGTCTCCAGTGCCCTGACCAGCCATGGTTTCCAACATGTGTTGTAGTACATGAAGCAGTGGAATCACATCGTTCATCTCATAGTCCTGGTGACTGACTAATAAAGTAGCTTCCTCAAAGGGCCTGAGCAAACGGCAGGTGTCACGTATGAGCTGCCACTGGTTTACATTGAAGTTACACAGGGGAGTCCCCCTATCCGTTTGGATCATCAAGAAATCCGTGATGGCTTTTCTCTGTTCCTATAGTCGATCCTGCATATGGAAGGTGGAATTCCAACGGGTGGAAACATCGCAAATCAGACTATGTTTGGGGATACCGTTCTGACGCCGAAGCTCAAGAAGGGTGTGCTTGGCGGTGTAGGAGTGGCTGAAGTGCATGAAAAGTTTCCTTCCCGTTGTTAGGATGTCTTGCAGATGGGGGGAAGACTCTAGAAAACGCTTGACAACTAGATTGAACACGTGTGCCATGGCAGGACGCATGGCTCAGGCTTCCTTGTCGCACCACAGACAAGATGTTCTTCCCAGTGTCAGTGACCACGGGTCCCATTTGCAGTTTTCGTGGAGTAAGCCATGATTTAATTTATTGAGTTCTCATTTTTAGCAGTTCCTCCCATGTGTGGCCCTGTGGCTCAAGGCAAACCATGTGAAGAACAGCGTGAAGCTGCCGTGTCCTGCACACATGATAAGCTGGAAGGGCACTGGGAAAAAAATAAATTAAAAAAAATATTTAGAAAAAAAATACAAAAAAAAAAAATTGGTACAAAAATTCACAAAATATTTAAAAAAGACAATGGAAAAAAAAATATTAAACAAAATTCAAAAAAAATAATATATATATATATATATATATATGTTTTTAAAAAATACAAAATATGAAAAAAAAATTAAAAAAAATATCAAAAAAAAAAAATGTATATGTTACTGTTATTATGTTAGATGTTATTGTTGCTATGTTATTATATGTTATTATTATAAATATGTTCAAATAAGATAAATGTTAACTATTAATATGTAATTGACAATTAGCCACTTTTTTCTCTGACACCATTGCTAAGTGCAAGTGCACTGTCACAGGCACAAAGGCCTAGGAGCGTGGAGGCCACAGCAGAGGGACCTGTACAAGTTGCTGTTGTGGTTGTGCAGGAACCACAATCACCCAGTGGGCCTTAAAGGATATGTATTGTCCCTGACTGTAGTTACAGCTCCAGACGTAGGCACTGCTGTGCACTTCGGTACACACTGAAAGGCTCACCTTCTGTTCAACAAAATTGTACAGGGCTGGTACTGCCTTCTTCGCAAAGAAATGACAGCATGGGACTCTCCACCTCGGCTCGGCACAAGCAACTTAAAAAGGGAGGGACTGCAGCACCAGCAACTTATACAGGAGCACATTTAGCTTCTGCACGTTGGATGAGTGGGCACATACTGTTGTCTCTTGGACATGGCTTGGCCAATGGATTGCTGGCGTAATGACTGACTCGGATTAAGAGGACGAGGAGCATCTGAAGCGACAGAGGATGGGTATGACACACAGTAGGTGGTGGAGCCTTGGCTGGCTGGAACAGAGAGCGGCTTGCCACTGGGTAATGCAGCAGGCTGGACCACCACTTTGGAGCCAACTCTCCCAGGCCGCTTGATGGTGACACTGCAAATATTGACGCAGGGCTGTGGGTCCAACATTGGGACCCTGGCCACACTTCACCTTCTGCCTACACATCTTTCATATAGCCATGTTAACCTCCTGCGGATGCTTGATGAAAAACTGCCACATGGCCTTGTAGCTGATTTTTCCTACCAACAGTCCGCACTAATTCACTGCTGCTGCCGCCGCCAACTCCAGGGATCCCTCTTCCACTACCTCCTGGGAAGATAGCCTGCCGCGCAAGTGGTCTACCCCGAGCACATTTGCCTCCATACTTTCCCCTTCTGCCACCATGCTGGCCGCTAAATCTGTCACTCTCCATCACTCCAAGCCTTTTAAAGTGCCCTCAAAACTCACTGATGTCCTCCTCAGGTTCCTCAAGAAGCCAAAATGCTTGCAACACCACCTCCCACACCACTCTCCTCATCACTACTTACCCGCCTAGTGGAAGAAGCGGCGACTGTCTCCTCCACTTCTTGGCTGGGCAGTAGCTGCTGATTTTTCTGATTATCAGATCGTCCTCACTGAATAGTGAAGCTGAACCCTAAGCATAAGACATAACCGACAGTTGACTGGGGGTGTCAGATGTCACTTGTGATACAGTGGATGATCGTGTTAACCAATGGATGATGGCAGATGGGTTGCTGGTCAAGACACGACCGCTAGCTGATCCCGGTAGATCAGTCCTCTCACTGAGACACCTGCTGCCACTCACCCCTAGTCTGCTGCAACCTCTGCTTGATGAATTTAGGCCTCTGCAACTTCTCTGTGCCCATCCTGCCACTTTACAATGTGCTCCAGTATGCTTCAAAAATGTCTTTTTTTCAGAGACTAGCCTGCATGGAAATGAATCGGGCATGGATCAGCCAAGATTTCCACCCACCAATGCCTGATGCATTAGAGTAGATTGATCATAGGGGCCAGACCAACACTAAAGAAATATGGATCGTGCAAAACAGATTTAAGGCGCTGCTCTCCAGTTACAGACATTCCTCCGCATCAGACCACAAGTATTTATTGAGAAAATGCTTTACGTTACTCTTACTTTTTATTAATATTCTTCGGATAAGATATCTGTGCCAGAAATCTGTATATGTTCTCTTAATGCTGCTGCCAACTCCAGGGTGTGTCTTTCTGGCTTTTTTGGGCTCCTACTACTGCTGCTTGCAACTCCAGTGTGTCTTTAGGCCGATTTGTGGGCTCCTGCTGCCAACTCCAGTGTGTCTTTCAAGCAATGTTTGGGCTCCTGCTGCTGCTGCTGCCAACTCCAGTGTCTCTTTCAAGCAATGTTTGGGCTCCTGCTGCTGCCAACTCCAGTGTGTCTTTCAAGCAATGTTTGGGCTCCTGCTGCTCCTGCTGCCAACTCCAGTGTCTCTTTCAAGCAATGTTTGGGCTCCTGCTGCTGCTGCTTGCAACTCCAGGGTGTCATTCATCCAATTTTTGGCCTCCTGCAGCCAACTCCAGTGTCTCTTTCAAGCAATGTTTGGGCTCCTGCTGCTCCTACTGTCAACTCCAGGGTGTCATTCATCCAATTTTTGGCCTCCTGCAGCCAACTCCAGTGTCTCTTTCAAGCAATGTTTGGGCTCCTGCTGCTCCTACTCTCAACTCCAGTGTGTCTTTCAAACTATTTTGGGCTCCTGCTGCTCCTGCTGCCAACTCCAGTGTCTCTTTCAAGCAATGTTTGGGCTCCTGCTGCTGCTGCTTGCAACTCCAGGGTGTCATTCAGCCAATTTTTGGCCTCCTGCTGCTGCTGCTGCCAACTCCAGTGTCTCTTTCAAGCAATGTTTGGGCTCCTGCTGCTCCTGCTGCCAACACCAGTGTCTCTTTCAAGCAATGTTTGGGCTCCTGTTGCTCCTGCTGCCAACTCCAGTGTGTCTTTCAAGCAATGTTTGGGCTCCTGCTGCTGCCAACTCCAGTGTGTCTTTCAAGCAATGTTTGGGCTCCTGCTGCTCCTGCTGCTAACTCCAGTGTCTCTTTGAGCCAATGTTTGGGCTCCTGCTGCTCCTGCTGCCAACTCCAGTGTGTCTTTCAAGCAATGTTTGGGCTCCTGCTGCCAACTCCACTGTGTCTTTCAAGCAATGTTTGGGCTCCTGCTGCTCCTGCTGCCAACTCCAGTGTCTCTTTCAAGCAATGTTTGGGCTCCTGCTGCTCCTGCTTTAAACTCCAGTGTCTCTTTCAAGCAATGTTTGGACTCCTGCCACTGCTGCTGCTGCTTGCAACTCCAGGGTGTCATTCATCCAATTTTTGGCCTCCTGCAGCCAACTCCAGTGTCTCTTTCAAGCAATGTTTGGGCTCCTGCTGCTCCTACTGTCAACTCCAGTGTGTCTTTCAAATTATTTTGGGCTCCTGCTGCTCCTGCTGCCAACTCCAGTGTCTCTTTCAAGCAATGTTTGGGCTCCTGCTGCTGCTGCTTGCAACTCCAGGGTGTCATTCAGCCAATTTTTGGCCTCCTGCTGCTGCTGCTGCCAACTCCAGTGTCTCTTTCAAGCAATGTTTGGGCTCCTGCTGCTCCTGCTGCCAACACCAGTGTCTCTTTCAAGCAATGTTTGGGCTCCTGTTGCTCCTGCTGCCAACTCCAGTGTGTCTTTCAAGCAATGTTTGGGCTCCTGCTGCTGCCAACTCCAGTGTGTCTTTCAAGTAATGTTTGGGCTCCTGCTGCTCCTGCTGCTAACTCCAGTGTCTCTTTGAGCCAATGTTTGGGCTCCTGCTGCTCCTGCTGCCAACTCCAGTGTGTCTTTCAAGCAATGTTTGGGCTCCTGCTGCCAACTCCACTGTGTCTTTCAAGCAATGTTTGGGCTCCTGCTGCTCCTGCTGCCAACTCCAGTGTCTCTTTCAAGCAATGTTTGGGCTCCTGCTGCTCCTGCTTTAAACTCCAGTGTCTCTTTCAAGCAATGTTTGGACTCCTGCCACTGCTGCTGCTGCTTGCCACTCCAGGGTGTGTCTCTCAGTCATTTTTTGGGCTCCTGCTGCTGCTGCTGCTGCTTGCAACTCCAGGGTGTCATTCAGCCAATTTTTGGGCTCCTGCTGCCAACTCCAGGATGTCTTTCAGCCAATATTTGGGCTCCTGCTGCTGCCAGCTCCAGGGTGTGTTTTTCAGGCAATATAGGGGCCCCTCGTAGTGATGCCACCTCAACTCTCTGCAATTGTGCCGCTCTGCGATTCTAATAGCGATGCCTCTGATCTGCATGTCATAATTATTTACAGTATTATTTCACTAACCCAGCACGCTTCCTATGCGTGTTACAGAAAGACAGAATGGTTTACAACCCTATTGAGGCTCTAGGAAGCTCAGAAATAGCCGTTTTTAATAGCGATTCATCGCGAATAAATTCGGGTCGAAACGATTTTTGTCGAAAAATTCGGCGAATCGAATTTTTCAAAAGTTCGCTCATCTCTACTTACCTTCATCACCATCTCCATCTCATTTCACCTTTTCTACATATTGCTAATTTAAACTACCCCCGTCTTTCATTTTTCCACATTTTCTTTTTCCCTTTTTCCACCCTTCTTTAAGTATTTATTTTTCTACATTCAAACTTTTATCACAGCTTAATGAGTATCTTGCCAACCCCAACCAAGTTAAAGCAGTCCTGAAACCGATTAAAAAGAAAATGTGCATACTTATCTTTAAAATATACCACTGCCTGCTTCAATCCTGAATTTCTTTTCTCAGCAGAAGACTGGGCCTGTATCTTTCATTGCATTGGTGGGATCTTGAGTGACACTATTCTCCCTCAACAATTGCCTCAGCCAGGGGCGAACTGGGGATAAAAAATGGCCTGGGACTTTTTGAGATACACCGGCTGCTCTGCAGTGTGTCCAGCCCCATATAATCCCCCCCCCCCCCCCGATAATAGGCAATCACCCTGGTAACAAGCAGTGCAGCAGAGTATTCCCTCAAATCACTCCATAACAAGCAGTACAGCAGAGCATTACACCAAATCACCCCATAACAAGCAGTGCAGCAGAACACTCCCCCAAATCACCCCATCACAAGCAGTGCAGCAGAGCACTCCCCCAAATCACCCCATCACAAGCAGTGCAGCAGAGCATTCCCCCCAAATCACCTCATAACAAGCAGTGCAGCAGAGCACTCCCCCAAATTGCCCCATCACAAGCAGTGCAGCAGAGCATTCCCCCCAAATCACCCCATAACAAGCAGTGCAGCAGAGCACTCCCCCAAATCGCCCCAACACAAGCAGTGCAGCAGAGCACTCCCCCAAATCACCCCATCACAAGCAGTGCAGCAGGGTATCCCCTCAAATCACTCCATAACAAGCAGTACAGCAGAGCACTCCCCCAAATCACCCCATCACAGGCAGTGCAGCAGAGCACTCCCCCAAATCGCCCCATCACAAGCAGTGCAGCAGAGCATTCCCCCCAAATCACCCCATAACAAGCAGTGCAGCAGAGCATTCCCCCCAAATCACCCCATAACAAGCAGTGCAGCAGAGCACTCCCCCAAATCGCCCCATCACAAGCAGTGCAGCAGAGCATTCCCCCCAAATCACCCCATAACAAGCAGTACAGCCGAGCACTCCCCCAAAGCACCCCATCACAAGCAGTGCAGCAGAGCATCCATCCAAATCACCCCATCACAAGCAGTGCAGCAGAGCATTACACCAAATCACCCCATCAGAAGCAGTGCAGCAGAGCACTCCCCCAAATCACCCCATCACAAGCAGTGCAGCAGAGCATCCATCCAAATCACCCCATCACAAGCAGTGCAGCAGAGCATTACACCAAATCACCCCATCAGAAGCAGTGCAGCAGAGCATTCCCCCCAAATCACCCCATAACAAGCAGTGCAGCAGAGCATTCCCCCCAAATCACCCCATAACAAGCAGTGCAGCAGAGCATTCCCCCCAAATCACCCCATAACAAGCAGTGCAGCAGAGCACTCCCCCAAATCACCCCATAACAAGCAGTGCAGCAGAGCACTCCCCCAAATCACCCCATAACAAGCAGTGCAGCAGAGCATTCCCCCCAAATCACCCCATAACAAGCAGTGCAGCAGAGCACTCCCCCAAATCGCCCCATCACAAGCAGTGCAGCAGAGCATTCCTCCCAAATCACCCCATAACAAGCAGTGCAGCAGAGCACTCCCCCAAATCACCCCATCACAAGCAGTGCAGCAGAGCATCCATCCAAATCACCCCATCACAAGCAGTGCAGCAGAGCATTACACCAAATCACCCCATCAGAAGCAGTGCAGCAAAGCACTCCCCCAAATCACCCCATCACAAGCAGTGCAGCAGAGCATTTCCCCCAAATCACCCCATAACAAGCAGTACAGCAGAGCACTCCCCCAAAGCACCCCATCACAAGCAGTGCAGCAGAGCATTCCCCCCAAATCACCCCATAACAAGCAGTGCAGCAGAGCATTACACCAAATCACCCCATAACAAGCAGTGCAGCAGAGCATTACACCAAATCACCCCATAACAAGCAGTGCAGCAGAGCATTACACCAAATCACCCCATCACAAGCAGTGCCACAGACCATTACACCAAATCACCCCATAACAAGCAGTGCAGCAGAGTATCCCCTCAAATCACCCCATAAAAAGCAGTGCAGCAGAGAATCCCCCCAAATTACCCCATAACAAACAGTGCAGCAGAGAATTCCCCCAAATCACCCCATAACAAGCAGTGCAGCAGAGCATTACACCAAATCACCCCATCACAAGCAGTGCAGCAGAATATCCCTCCAAATCACCCCATAACAAGCAGTGCAGCAGAGAATCCCCCCAAATCACCCCATAACAAGCAGTGCAGCAGAGAATCACCCCATAACAGGCAGTGCAGCAGAGAATCCCCCCAAATCACCCCATAACAAGCAGTGCAGCAGAGAATCCCCCCAAATCACCCCATAACAAGCAGTGCAGCAGAGAATCACCCCATAACAGGCAGTGCAGCAGAGAATCCCCCAAAATCACCCCATAACAAGCAGTGCAGCAGAGAATCCCCCCAAACCACCCCATCACAAGCAGTGCAGCAGAATATCCCCCCAAATCACCCCATAACAAGCAGTGCAGCAGAGAATCTCCCCAAATCACCCCATAACAAGCAGTGCAGCAGAGAATCCCCCCAAATCACCCCATAACAAGCAGTGCAGCAGAGAATCACCCCATAACAGGCAGTGCAGCAGAGAATCCCCCAAAATCACCCCATAACAAGCAGTGCAGCAGAGAATCCCCCCAAATCACCCCATAACAAGCAGTGCAGCAGAAAATCACCCCATAACAGGCAGTGCAGCAGAGAAACACCCCAAATAACCCCATAACAAGCAGTGCAGCAGAGAATCCCCCAAAATCACCCCATAACAAGCAGTGCAGCAGAGAATCACCCCATAACAAGCAGTGCAGCAGAGAAACACCCCAAATAACCCCATAACAAGCAGTGCAGCAGAGAATCCCCCAAAATCACCCCATAACAAGCAGTGCAGCAGAGAATCACCCCATAACAGGTAGTGCAGCAGAGAATCACCCCATAACAGGCAGTGCAGCAGAGACTCACCCCATAACAGGCAGTGCAGCAGAGAATCCCCCCAAATAACCCCATAACAAGCAGTGCAGCAGAGAATCCCCCCAAATCACCCCATCACAAGCAGTGCAGCAGAATATTCCCCCAAATCACCCCATCACAAGCAGTGCAGCAGAATATTCCCCCAAATAACCCCATAACAAGCAGTGCAGCAGAGAATCCCCCAAAATCACCCCATAACAAGCAGTGCAGCAGAGAATCACCCCATAACAGGCAGTGCAGCAGAGAATCACCCCATAACAGGCAGTGCAGCAGAGACTCACCCCATAACAGGCAGTGCAGCAGAGAATCCCCCCAAATAACCCCATAACAAGCAGTGCAGCAGAGAATCCCCCCAAATCACCCCATCACAAGCAGTGCAGCAGAATATTCCCCCAAATCACCCCATAACAAGCAGTGCAGCAGAGAATCCCCCCAAATCACCCCATCACAAGCAGTGCAGCAGAGAATCCCCCCAAATAACCCCATAACATGCAGTGCAGCAGAGCATCCCTTCAAATCACCCCATCACAGGCAGTGCAGCAGAGCACTCCCCCACATCACCCTATAACAAGCAGTGCAGCAGAGCACTCCCCCAAATCACCTCATCCCAGCAGTGCAGCAGAGCACTCCCCCAAATCACCCCATAACAATGTGACAAATTCTGTGACCACTTCTGCCATTTTAGATAATTTTTTTAAGGTAAAAAAAAAAAAAAAGTACAGAATTGATATTACAGGTCTGATATTAATGTATTAATATTACAAAATTTTTGTAAAAACTTTTTTTTTTTTGGTTTCCAAAAATATGGTTGTTTGGGGGTTAAAAAAACTACTTTTAACCCATCACCGCCGGCGGTGTGGGGTTTAAACATGCATTTTACAGCGCGAGAATTTTTTTGAGCGCGATTTGTTAATGAATATGGTGGGAGCCGGTCGCTATGGCCAGTCGCTATCATGCGCTCCCATACAGCGCGGAACCTGTCAAATAGCGGCTCCTCACCCAATATTCAACATTACGGCAAACCGACTGAGTCGCTATCAACTACCGAACAACGGCCAAGCACAGCGACTACTAGCGGGCGCTCTGAAAATGCCGCTACAGTCGCTCAACTGTCGCTAACTGCCGCTATTAATGAATCGGCCTCTTTGTATAACATCTTGTCTAGTGACGAGCCAAATGTATATTTATTTAATTTTTTAAATATCTTGTAGTTTTAATAAGTCTGCCAATATTTTGTAGTTTTCCTTACAAGCACAGATCAGTAAAGGAAACGAACATTTAGGATATATATATATATATATATATATATATATATAAATATATATATATATAGAGAGAGAGAGAGAGAGAGAGAGAGAGAGAGAGAGAGAGAGATATATATATATATATATATATATATATATATATATACAGGTTCAAAACTCATTCAGGTGCAGATGAGGCAATGTGTGCTGAGCACATACCCGTCTACTGAGTTATGTGATGTCTGTATTGTGTTATAAGAAAATGTATAATTTATCATACAGTCGATGCTTTCAATTTCTGTTCTAAACGCTTCATATTTTAACTCAATACATAATTTTTTTTAGTCTCAGAAGAGTGTTGCATTTTATTTTAGTTATAAAACCACAATCACGTCTACATTGAATTTCTCATTACTCCTTTGAGACAACAAATGACTGGTTGCAAGTCATATACACATAAAACTTGTTGCCATAGAATTACAATGTAACATTTCTGCCAGACAAGGAGTGAAATGCCATTGTGCACATTAGAAAGGAAAACTGATGTATGATTTTTTATTTTCATTGTTCCTATTACTATGAAGTCATTATATATGAAATATAAAATGCCATATGTCTGTTGGCTTAGTTTTAATAAATAATTAATAACAAAGTTGCTGTAAATGACATATTGTGATATGCAGCTACCCAGAATCAAGACCCAAACGGTTATTCCCAGGTGAATCTTATACAATGAAGAAATGTATTGCAGTAAAATCGACTTTCTAATTAATGATAGCCTGGTTGTGACAAGTACATTACAAGGTAATTATGGTATATGCAAATTTCCATTACAGTGTTATATAAACATTAATTTAAGTCTGTTTTTGAATACTAGCAGCTTGAAAACTATTTAAATGTATCATAATATTTGTCTTATGAAGAATATAGTATTTATTGGCATAAAATTACTATACTCACTAAAACAAATATTTTCCACGCTTTCTAGCAACTGAGGATCCTGGCATTTGAGGTTATTGGCACAATGACTCAGCAAGGTTCCAGGTTAAAATTTTTAACATTTGTATTTTTTTCTGCTGTATTCATAATCATAATGTAAATTTGGAATAAGTAGAAAAACAGGAACACTTTAAGTTTTTTCCTAATCAGAGCCTTTTGAAATAAAAAATATAATTGTTTCCAGGTGGTAATCGTAGTCTAGCTAATAGTCCTGACTTATGATTTAATGAGTAAAATCTTGTACAGCCCCAGCCATCTCATACATATACTAATGTGATATGTCTAATGTGCCAATCTGTTACACTACAGACATTTTATAACCTATAACCCTACTGGTGGAGGAGGGAAGCAGGAAGATACATTGACTATATATATATAATAGATGAGCTAACATTAAAATGTAAGGGTATCATTTTAAACCAAACCTACAGCCTTGCAGTTAAAAAAAAAAACTTCCCAAAACTTACCAATCTGCATGCATGGTACAGAATCATTGCCAGCACTTATATTTGCATCTGCATCCATTTAAAGCTTAACTGCCGCTTCACCACCTGGGATGTTACTTCCTTTCCCGTCATCCCATCCATATGTTTTTTGGACTTAACCAACCAACTGCTGAATCTAGCGTGTCGGTGCTATACACTGAGCCAACGCTAGTGATACATGTGATGCTACATGACGCTGTTAGATGCGCTGACCAGACTGGCTTTCTTAAATGTGGTTTTCACATACAGCGCCCAGAGTTCACCCGACGCTAAGAGGCCGATTCATTAATAGCGCCAGGTAGCGACAGATGAGCGACAGTAGCGGTATTTTCACAGCGCACGCTAGTATTCACTGTGCTTGACCGTTGTTCGGCTGTTGACAGCGACTCAGTCGGTGTGCGGTAATGTTGAATACGGGGTTAGGAGTCGCTGTTTGACAGGTTCCGTGCTGTATGGGAGCGCATGACAGCGAATGGCCATAGCGAACGGCTCCCAGCATATTCATTAACAAATAACGCTCCAAAAAATCTCGCGCAGTGAAATGCTTGTTTAAACCCCAGAGCGCTGGCGGCGATGGGTTAAAAGTAGTTTTTTAATCCCCAAACAACCATATTTAAAAAAAAAAAAAACATGTTTTTCAAAACATTTTGTAATATGAATACATTAATATCAGACCTGTAATATCAATTCTGCACAATTTTTTTTTTTTTTTACCTTAAAAAAAATATCTAACATTGCAGAAGTGGTCACAGAATTTTTGACATTTAAAAAAAAAAAACATTAATAGCAATTAATTAAGAATATTTAAAGATTGCTCCATTGAAATGCATTGGAGAGCGCCAGGTAGCGAGAGGTCATACCTGTCGCTGTTCAAGGTCGCTCGCTGGCGCTGTGGGGTGAGGCTGGAATAATGATGAATGATTCGCTATCTGGCGCTCTGTCAGTCGCTAAGCAGGATCGGCTTGATAAATGTGTGATTGCGGGGGGGAGCCGGCGTACTCGTGGCGGTGACCGTCATTACCGTTTGCTCACCATTCGCTACCTGACGCTATCCCTTGTTAAATAAGGGCCTAAGTGCCACTACGTGGCTCTACCTGGCATTATCGTTTCTTAAATAACCCCCATAATGCAAAGCATCAGGGAAAAAATGCCCCAATGCCGTTGTTGTTCTTATTTATGTGATTTTATCATTATTTTTGTAGTCTAATTCTATCCAATGTAGTTAACTATTCATACTAGGGGCTGAATGTAACAGGGAAATGATTGCTGTTTCCTTCAGTCCCTGGCTGGCTTTGTCTCCTTGGGCTCCTAGTGCTACTTTGCAGACTACCAGCAGGTGTCTCTTTGCTGTATGGGGGCCTGGGCTTGTTAGTCAACACCTGGTCTACAGTAAATGAGGGTAAAGCCTATTACAGCTATGCTGTCCTTCAGCCCAGTGCTCATTTATTACTGTCATTCAAATGTTTTCCACCTAGCCTTTTCTAGCTTTTCACTGCTTTGTTTCGGACATTTGAAACCTCCTGGCTACCAGTCCCTATATTTCATGTTGGCACTCCTCACTCTGCACCCGTTTTGCTGAATTGGTTTATTAAACCTCTCTTTACACACCCGGGCTATTTTGAATTTCAATTTCAATTCTGGTCATCCTAGCAGATTCCTATTCTGGCAATCCATGACACAATGCTAAAGCCTTAGACCAGGAAATTGCTTCTGAAAGAGCATGTGTAGTTTTACTAGCTAAAAGTTTCTCTTCTGGTCAGTAGTGAGCTACTGGGTCCTACTGCTAGGCCTTCACATGACGGTGGTTGAAAAACAATCCCCACTCTCCTTGTTCTGCCGCCCAATGATGTGGATGCAGTCTTCGGATTGTTTTCCGATCAAACAAATAATAATAGAAATAATCCGCTCAGTGCACACTTACCGATAGTAGGGATTCTGATCTTAATTAAAATCTGGGTAGACATGGCCCTTCCTGAACATAGATCCACACCATCCAGGAACTCAAAGGGTGTATTTAAGCTAGGGTCCCCAGAGGGTGAAGTCAACCCAGGGTCCCTGGATGGTTCTGTCTAGTTGGCATCATCTCCAGTATCTATACCCACCTTGTCTTTTATATCAGCCCTAGCTCAGGCCCCAGTTTCTGCAAGAAAGTCATATAAGACAGGTGCTGCCAATTTCCAGACTACAGTCTATTGCTGCAAATTCTGGACCACAGTTTATGTATCCCAGCCTGCTGCCACAGTTTCCTGAGCCCAGCCTGCTACTGCAGTTTCCATATCCCAAACTGCTGCCGCAGTTTCTAGACCTTAGGCTTCTGCCACAGATTCTGGATCCCAGCCTGCTGCCACAGTTTCCTGTTCACAGCTTGCTGCCACAGTTTCCAGATCCCAGCCTGCTGCTGTAGTTACTAGACCCTAACCTGCTGCCACAGTTTCCGGACAAAAGCTTGCTGGCACTGTTTCCGGATACCATCCTGTAGAGGCCGTGCTGTAACCAAGCTTGTAGAGCTTCCAGCAGAGGAGTTGCCAACCTCCTTCTTCCAGCAGCCGAGTAACCAGCCTGCCTACTTCCAGTAAACCTTAAGCCTGTAAGTCCCCAGAGCCTTTTGTTTGCCACTTTCCATTTTCTGGATCTCCCTGCTGCCCAGTGTCTGCACCCCAGTCACCTGGCTACCTTGTACCTGTGCCCCATCCCCGTCTTTGGTGCCTGCACTCAAGTCGCTAGATCACCACAAGCATGAGCTCAAGTCTTTAAACATGAACCTGTATTCATCACCTGAGTCTGTCTTTGAGCCTGTACCTTCCTCGCCCGAGTGCCAAGTGTCTGAGCCTGCCAAACCTGAGTGCCAAGTTCCTAAGCCCCTTTGCTCTGTCTGGATCTCTGCCAGCTTTACCCTTGCCTTGATCTTGGCTGGCTTTGCCCCTGCCTGGATCTCTACCAGCATTACCCCTCTCTGAATATCAGCTGGTTCACATAGGCCACCTACAGAATACCCTCTGTCATTCCGCCACCCTGGCCACTGGTTCCTGTTTGACAATGGCCCAGAGGTCTAGTCCAGGAGCCTGGCTGTTATATCCATGTTACATCTGCTCCCACTGCTACTTCCCAGACTACCAGTAGACTGCTGTGGGAGCTCAGGTCTTGTTAGCCAGCATCTGGGCTTAATGTAAAGCATACATCAGCTGTACTTCCCTTTAGACCAGTGCTCAAACATTAATGTCATCCTGAGCTGCTGGTGGCTGGAAGTTAGCCGCTGTGTTCCCTGGTCTAAGTTTGAGATTCTTCGTACCTGGACCTATGTATCTATATCCTGCCTGTGGACTTTGTTTCAGACTCTGGACAAGGCTGATCATCTGCTTTCCAGGTAACCCATTTTTATTGTGATCCAATGCTTTCCTGGCTTCCAGTTCCTTTAGTCATTTTGCCACTCCCCACTTTGCACCTGTTTTTGCTAAATTCTCTTTAGACACTTCTGACTCTCTGTTTCAATTCTGGTCATTCATCCTAGGAGATTTCCATTCTGGGAACCCATAATATTGTATAGCTTAATTAGTTAAAATCACCCAGTCCCACATTAAAAATACAGGCTTAAGCCAAAACCATAGAGTCCACCATATAAGCGAGGGTGAAAGTCTGAGGGCATACAAAGCAGTAAACTGGGGCAGGATTTTAAACAAAGAAGCACTTCACACAGGAGTATATCAGAAGTCCTGGGTCTAAACACTTTACCAGACAGGCTGATTTAGTCCTACCTGGGCATATAGATATAAGTAGGTTTAGGCATGACAGTTAAGCTGAAATGACCATCCATAGGTCAAAAGTAAAAGATCAAAAAACACTCAAATGTTTAAAGAACTAACCAATTAATTTTTTGCAAAGTAATAGATGTATCATCTAACTACATTAACATTCAGCCTTATTTTCACCTAAATGTGAGAACTTAGCTTACATGAACTGCAAACATGAAACAAAAATAGTATGCATGATTATTTTTCCCAACCCATGAAAGGGGCCAGCTCTTTATAGTTTAGTAACGTTTTTTATGATCCATACATTTTGCCCAAAAATATAAGAATATTGCTATGAATCCCCTGAGAAGAAAAGCTATGTGTGAAAAGATAACTATGTGTTCCCCTGGCAAAGCTCGCAATAGTAAACAAAATGTATAATGAGTATGCAAGTACTCATTGATTATGTATGCAGTGCAAACTGGTTCATCAAGTTCTGATGAGGTTTATATAAGGCTAAAATTATGTTTTGTTGATTCGTCAAGCTCTGTTTCTATTTGGCTAAAATTCTATGTTGTTGGTATGTTATCATTAAGTTCCAAACATTACCATAATCTGGAGAATTTGCCTAATGTTCTAAAACGGAACCTGTGTAAAAGACAGGATTTTCTCTAAAGTTGGCCACTATACTGTAAGTATACTGTACTGGCCACTATACTGTAAGTTGATTAATGTACTAATACTGTAGCTATGATATCGATTGTTAACATGAATAATGTATCATTTTTATTCAAAATTCCTGTTTAAATTAACTGACTACTGGGTATGGATCTAAATTGAATTGAAAAAGTGTCATGTATCCAACCATGTGTAAAGCTACAATCTGGAAGACAACTGTTCTCTGGCCTGGTAGGCCAACTGACCTAATAGACACCCACAAGCATTCAATGCAAAAAGGGGTCTTTATTGGGGGTAACAAGGGGCTGAAGCAGGGGGTAGGTGAGGTGAGAGGTCAGAGTAGGGAGGATGTAAGTTCGGAGGGGTTCTCCTGAGGCTTCCTTCCTGGGAGGAGGCAATGGCTGGGGAAAGTTGTACCTGCAGGGAGAGAAAAGGGGAATTAATTCACTGGGAAATGGTGCCCATCTGGGGGTCCCATTCTGAATGTAGTCCCTTACCAGACCGGAGGTGGGATGGAAAAGTGGGTCCACACTGGACCCGCCTCTCATTGGTGGACCTCGTCCCAGGCGGTGTCCCCTACATCCCAAAGCTCCCCCAAGGGTGTCCTCATTGAGCCTGGGCTGGTGGTGGTCTGCATCTATAAATCAAGTGGGAGAAGGAAACGTTTGTAGAGGGAGAGGGTGGCACCCCCTTGGAAGGCAACAGGTTAGGGAGAGTAACTTATCCTGGTGGGGGATGTCCGGGCTCCATCTCCATGGCTGCTGGTCAGTTCTGGGTATTGGTTGGTTGGTGGGATCTCCATCTTCGTGCTTTGGGGAGCCCCCAGGGATTTCTGTCACCCGGAGCACCTCTCTGTTATGGACCTACTGCTGATTGTGAGAGTTTAAGATCTTTTATGTGACTGTGCCTATAAGCTGTATTATCAGAGCGGATGGACACCCAGGATAATAAAGAACAACTACCCCCGCTCTGGTTGATTGGGAGGCCGATTCATTAACAGCGGCAGGTAGCGACAGTTGAACGGCTGTAGCGGCATTTTCAGAGCGCCCGCTAGTAGTCGCTGTGCTTGGCCGTTGTTCGGTAGTTGATAGCGACTCAGTTGGTTTGCCGTAATGTTGAATATTGGGTGAGGAGTCGCTATTTGACAGGTTCCGCGCTGTATGGGAGCGCATGATAGCGACTGGCCCTAGCGACCGGCTCCCACCATATTCGTTAACAATTCACGCTCAAAAAATTATCGCGCTGTAAAATGCATGTTTAAACCCCAGAGCACTGGCGGCGATGGGTTAAAAGTAGTTTTTTAACCCCCAAACAACCATATTTTTGTAAACCAAAAAAAACAAGTTTTTTAAATAATTTAGTAATATGAATACATTAATATCAGACCTGTAATATCAATTCTGTACAATTTTCTTTTTTTTTTTTTACCTTAAAAAAATTATCTAAAATGGCAAAAGTGGTCACAGAATTTTTCACATTTAAAAAAAAAAAAAAAAAACATAACAATTATGAATATTTAAAGATTGTTCCATTGAAATGCATTGGAGAGCGCCAGGTAGCGAGAGGTCATACCTGTCGCTGTTCAAGGTCGGACGCTGGCGCTGTGGGCTGAGGCTGGAATAATGATGAGTGAGTGGCTATCTGGTGCTATCTCAGTCGCTAAGCAGGATTGGCTTGATAAATGTGTGATTGTGGTGGGGAGCCGGCATTCTCGTGGTGGGGAGCCGGCATTACCGGCCGCTCACCAGTCGCTACCGGTCGCCAGGGGCGGGCTGGCCATAGGGCATACCGGGCAAAATCCCGGTAGGCCGGTGCCAGGGAGGGCCACAAGTCGCAGTGTTCCCTGTAAGATGCACGGGAGCGCGGCCGCGCACGTTGTGCAGCTGTCATTTCTTTTTTTACATTGGTGGCTCAGTGGAACCAAAAACTCCTCTCTTGTTTCCCCCCACTGTGGAGGACAGCCCAGAGCACAGCACATCAGAGGCCAGCACTTCCGTTTCCTGTCATGCTGGCCGGCCAGCGCGGGGAGAGGATGACGTGAGTGATCAAATAGAGAAACTGTGATTGATGGCTGGAGCAGAGGTCGGTGAGGGGGAAGAGTGGGGAGGGGGAAGAGAGAGAGAGTGTGAGTGTGTGTGTTGCAGCCATAGCCCGAGGAGAGGAAGGGGGGAGGGACCGAGAGAGATGTGTGTGTGTCTCACCCACGAGGACAGGTTAGCAGCCTGCAGACACCATGAAGGAGAGAAGACGTCAACAACAGAAAGGATTCTCCAACTTGGCAGTGAAGTGACTCCAGGTGAGTCCATGCTGTTGCTGTACTGTGTTCCAAACTAAATGCTAATACTAATTAATGGTGCAATGTGTTTCTCTTAACCCCCCCTGCCCTGCCCATCTACCCACCTGCTCACTCACCCACCTACTAATCCAACTGCCTAATCCACCCACCTATCTATATACCTGCCACTCACCTACCTACCTGCCTGACCACTTGCCCACTCGCACATCTAAATACCCACCAACCAACCCTCCTGTCAACCCGCCCCCTTATACCCTAATAGAGTGTAAGCTCTTCTCCTCCTGTATCCTCCCTTATACCCTAATAGTGTGTAAGCTTTTCTCCCTCTGTATCCTCCCTTATACCCTAATAGATTGTAAGCTCATCTCCTCCTGTATCCTCCCTTATACCCTAATAGTGTGTAAGCTCTTCTCCTCCTGTATCCTCCCTTATACCCTAATAGAGTGTAAGCTCTTCTCCTCCTGTATCCTCCCTTATACCCTAATAGATCGTAAGCTCTTCTCCTTCTGTATCCTCCCTTATACCCTAATAGATTGTAAGCTTTTCTCCCTCTGTATCCTCCCTTATACCCTAATAGATTGTAAGCTCTTCTCCTTCTGTATCCTCCCTTATACCCTAATAGAGTGTAAGATCTTCTCCCTCTGTATCCTCCCTTATACCCTAATAGATTGTAAACTCGTCTCCTCCTGTATCCTCCCTTATACCCTAATAGATTGTAAGCTCTTCTCCTCCTGTATCCTCCCTTATACCCTAATAGATTGTAAGCTCTTCTCCTTCTGTATCCTCCCTTATACCCTAATAGATTGTAAACTTTTCTCCCTCTGTATCCTCCCTTATACCCTAATAGAGTGTAAGATCTTCTCCCTCTGTATCCTCCCTTATACCCTAATAGATTGTAAGCTCGTCTCCTCCTGTATCCTCCCTTATACCCTAATAGTGTGTAAGCTCTTCTCCTCCTGTATCCTCCCTTATACCCTAATAGAGTGTAAGCTCTTCTCCTCCTGTATCCTCCCTTATACCCTAATAGTGTGTAAGCTCTTCTCCTCCTGTATCCTCCCTTATACCCTAATAGTGTGTAAGCTCTTCTCCTCCTGTATCCTCCCTTATACCCTAATAGATTGTAAGCTCTTCTCCTTCTGTATCCTCCCTTATACCCTAATAGATTGTAAGCTTTTCTCCCTCTGTATCCTCCCTTATACCCTAATAGATTGTAAGCTCTTCTCCTTCTGTATCCTCCCTTATACCCTAATAGATTGTAAGCTCTTCTCCTTCTGTATCCTCCCTTATACCCTAATAGATTGTAAGCTCTTCCCCCTCCTGTATCCTCCGTTATACCCTAATAGAGTGTAAGCTCTTCTCCTTCTGTATCCTCCCTTATACCCTAATAGAGTGTAAGCTCTTCTCCTTCTGTATCCTCCCTTATACCCTAATAGATTGTAAGCTCCTCTCCTTCTGTATCCTCCCTTATACCCTAATAGATTGTAAGCTCTTCTCCTTCTGTATCCTCCCTTACACCCTAATAGATTGTAAGCTCTTCCCCCTCCTGTATCCTCCGTTATACCCTAATAGAGTGTAAGCTCTTCTCCTTCTGTATCCTCCCTTATACCCTAATAGAGTGTAAGCTCTTCTCCTTCTGTATCCTTCCTTATACCCTAATAGATTGTAAGCTCTTCTCCTTCTGTATCCTCCCTTATACCCTAATAGAGTGTAAGCTCTTCTCCTTCTGTATCCTCCCTTATACCCTAATAGAGTGTAAGATTTTCTCCTTCTTTATCCTCCCTTATACCCTAATAGATTGTAAGCTCTTTTCCTCCTGTATCCTCCCTTATACCCTAATAGAGTGTAAGCTCTTCTCCTCCTGTATCCGTCCTTATACCCTAATAGAGTGTAATAGAATAGGGCGGCAGCAGGGGCATTAGAAAAGTTTGCTTTCAGCATTTGCATTGCACCAGTATTGTTATGGGGCCCCAGCAGCATGGACACTGCTCTTTTGGGGGGGGGGGGGGTTTGTACAATTTTTACAGTTTGTGGTTGTTGATTTTCTTTTCCTTGAGTACCCCCTCGCCCGCACATGGTATGACCCAGTATCTATTGAGGACGCACAGCACCAGGGGAGCTGGACTGTGGTGTAGCAATGTATTGTATAGACAGATGGAAGCTTCTTTACATGGCCCCTCCCTGACATCCTGATTTGGGATGCCCCATTGTGTCAAATTCCCAGTAAAAATACCTGGGCGCTAATCAAACAACACATGCGTGGTTCAAACATGTGTCTGCACCAGCTAGAGGCTGGTGGGATGTGGCTGGCAGCCAGCTCAGCTCCACCCAGCCCTTAGCGAGGAGAACCCATGCATGAGCCAGTGGATCGCTGGTCAGGTAAGTCTTACTGGTGATCTGAGGGGGTTGCACAAAATGGGGCATCCCAAATCAGGGCGCCCCACAGAAAAGGACCAAAACTCTTTGAAGTGGACCAAAACCTAGGATTTTGACTATCCTAAGCCAGCGTCCTAAGTGCAGTGGCGCATGCGTGAGCCGCAGCCGCATCCCCAGCTACCCTCAAACGGGGAACGTGCCCGCACCGGCCATTCACAAATTCCTGGCGCGGGCATGCGCCCTGCTAGAGGGATAGCCGGGATGCGGCCGTGGCCCGCGCATGTGTTGTTGGACCGGGAAGTAAGGTAAGTGTAGCAGGTAACCTGGGGAGTTTCACACAGTGGGGCATCCCGATTTTGGATGCCCTGGTGGAGGTCCCGGGCCGATCCCGCTCAGATATATATATATATATATATATATATATATATATATATATATATTAATGTGGCGTTGACTCACTTTACCGGGCCGAGCACAGTACAGAAGGGCCAGTCTGACCAAAAAGTCCAGGGCCGTTTTTTGGTCCCAGTCCGCCCCTGCCGGTCGCTATCCCTTGTTAAATAAGGGCCTCTGTCTGTGTGTGGATTATTGATTAACACTACGCAGGTAAAGTTAGATTACAATACTCTTTGTATAAGAAGTATAATTGTTCTAGGTTAAACAGCATTTGGTCCTCGAGAGGAAATCAAGCGGCCCCTGATAATTTCCAGGGCCACCTAAAATTGGTTTTGGTGCACTTGAAAAGAGTTGCACATGACCAAAATAAAACACCCCCCACAGTGTCCTGAGGCTGAGGCATGCCATCGTGCACAGCTGATCAAACAGGCTGGAGGCTGCATAGGCACAACAGTAAAAAGGCAAACAGTAGATGTGCCCACTATTGGTCCCTATTGGCATCGCTCATACATAAACAGGTCTATACTGTGGACATTCCTACGCACAGCATACAGTAATGATTGCACAACAGGCAGTGTTCAGATGTGGAAAGGTAAGTCTACACAAAACTACAAAATATGTGGATGCCCCCGGACAAAACCACATAACTATGCTCACTGTAAATCACGCTCTGGGAGCACCTCACATTCCCCATAAATGTACATACAGAGCTAAATAAGGGCAAAGAGAAATAACTGAAAGTGAAAATCCAGCTGCCTTGATCTATTACTAACAGATATAAGTAAATGTATGCATTAACGCTTCCATGAAGCAAAATTTATGTGCTGTAAACCAAAATGCAAGGATGATTTTACACTCTCTCTCAATCTAAACTAAGCCTCAATTGTAACTCTTCACATGAACCTGCGCTGTTTCATACATGTGCAAATGCAAGTGTTACAAAGTATCAACACAGGGACCAGTTCCGCTGCCCAAATGTGAAGCAGCATAAACTCGCAGACACATGAATGTTTAATGGAAAATTATCCACTTGTAAAGTTTCCACTTTTATAGTCATTTTCGCTTGCACTTAAAGTGGACCTCCAGTCTAAAAAAAGCAAAGCATAGTAAATTGCTCCCTTAAAGCCCCTGGCAATCAGTGACATAAGCTTATTGAGAGGTAATAACACCATGCTGATGTTTGGAATAGCATATAGATTCTGCACTCTTAAACATGCATGGCAGCGGCCATCTTGCCGCACACATGAAAAACCTGATTCTAAAAAAACAAGTCTTTTAGTCAATATTGCCTCATAGCTATTTGCAATCATCATTATTCCTTGCCAAAAGTAGTAAACCTTCAGCTATAATGACTCTCTTCGAGTCAATGAAATACATTGTATACATTGTATCCCCTGACTTTTTTGTGGCAGCTGTCGTCATAGAGATACATTGTAATGGCTTCCCTCACACAGATCTCTCTTGCTGCTTTAGCTGTTTATTCAGTGTTTGCTTGTGTACAAAATGACAGGCAAGCTTTTTGTTTCTGAGGAAAATATCTCTCTTAATTAGGCGTGAATTGCTGCTGGCACAGCACTCCCCAAATTCTCATGTGTAAGCAGGACTATCAGGTGTGTGGCAAGATGGCCGCCCCATGTAATTCAAGAGGGATTAATAGTTATGCTATTCCACAACATCTGTCCTCTCAAACTGCTTATGCCACTGATTAGAGATGAGCGAACCGGTTCGGATGAACCGGAATTCGCTCCGAATTTCAGGAAATATTCGATTCGGCACGAACCCGAATATTTTGTGGTTCGTGCCGGTCGAATTTTTCCTGAAATTAAAAAAAACAAAAAAGCCTGCATGGTGGGAGCGGGCCGGCAAAGCCGGCCGGCCCGCTCCCAACATGCCGGCATTTAAAAAACAAAACAAAAAAAAAAAGCATTTTTGCCGGCATGGTGGGAGCGGGCCGTCCGGCTCCGCTGTCAGCGGAACCGGCCGGCCCGCTCCCACCATGCCGGCATTTAAAAAAAAAGCAAACACTTACCTGCAGGTCCGGAGCGTGGAGGCCGGCGCCGCTCTCAGCTGTCATCTGAGGGCGCGTCATCATGATTCTGCCACCATGCCGGCAAAAATCGCGGAACCGGCCGGCCCGCTCCCACCATGCCGGCAAAAATGCTTTTTTTTGTTTTTTAAATGCCGGCATGGTGGGAGCGGGCCGGCCGGCTTTACCGGCCCGCCGGCCGGCTCCGCTGACAGCGGAACCGGCAGGCCCGCTCCCACCCATTTTTGATGGGGAACTTCGTAAAAGTTTGATTCGGCCGAACCCGAATTTCTTTGTGAAATTCGGCGAATCGGCCGAATCGAACTTTTCAAAAGTTCGCTCATCTCTACCACTGATCGTAAGCGAGAAGCAATTTACTGAACTTTCTTTTTTTTGACTGGAGGTCTGCTTTAAATATTTCTCCAACACATTTTCAAGTATTATTATTATTATTATTAATAATAAACATAAACACTTTAAATACCGTGCTCTAAAAACAATCTTATCTTAATACAACTTTATAAAATGGGTGCTCAACGTATACAAACTCCTTTGTCCATAGAGTCCAGCAAATTAATAAAAACAAGACACAGAGCTCCCCTGTTTCAGTACAGTTTTGTCCCAAATGAGAAGCCTTCAAAATCTTGCCGTGCAAAAAAGACACCCTTAGTGCATGTACTTCTAGGGTACGGTGCAGGTTTCACTCATCCACCACCACATAGATCTTCTTACCGAATTATCTCAAAAAATGGGCTTATGAGAGGTTAATTCCTCATCAATCCAATGCTTGAAAACGGCCAAGCCGAAAGAGAACTTCTCCTCCTCAGTAATGCATAAATTCAAATGGAAGTGCTGGGACCGCGTCTCTCCAGATACTATATAGATTCCAACCCGTGTTCTCAATACACAGCATAAAAAGAAAAAAGCAAATCTTGCATAATACCTTCAAAACACGTTATTTTAATACTTAAAAATTCGCTCACATGTTGTAATGCAAAACACGCATGTAGAAAAAACAGGGATAGTTCTTTTCCAACTCCCCTCACGTTACAATCTGGCCAGATATACAGTAAATGAAGGTTTGCCGCCCGCGGCCACCGACGCGTTTTGTTGCCTAGGCAACTTTTACGAGGCTGGTGGCGTGACGGCAGACAAAGGTTTAAATACCTTAGGCGAAAGGGGAAATCCTCACTGGGTTCAGAACGCCGCCCCTCTTCCTCACCAGTCCCCTGCTTCCGGGCATATCGTCATGAGACTTCCTGTCCCTAGCTAATAATACTATGCTTGGCTTCTATAAATGTGGAAATTGCGCAGGATGTAAGGTTTGCGTGCCATTGGTCAAACCTCAAAAAAAATTTAAGGATACAAAAACGGACAGGAGCATAAAATCACCAAATTTATTACGCGCCACACTAAAAATGTTGTTTACTTGATTTGGTGCCCATGCGGAATGTTTTATGTAGGGAGGACCACACGTGAATTACCTGTACGGATACGTGAGCATATTTATAATATTAAACGGGGATATGATCAACATAGCCTCTCGGCGCACTTTAAGTTAAAACATGCGTGTGACCCCTCTAAAATGTCCTATGTAGGGATAGATCATGCTGAAACTCATTGGAGAGGGTCGAATTTAAAACGGGACATTTCAAGAAAAGAGGGGAAATGGATTTATATTCTTAAAGTGGACCAACACCCAGGATTTTGACTATCCTGGGTCTTGGTCCACTTCGGTGGGGCACCCCCGATCGGGGTGCCCCGCTGTGTGAAACCCCCCGAACTCACCTCTGTCCGCGGCGACGGACAAGCCGCGGACAAGTGGCTCCTCCGCCGCCGCCTCCCGCGCGTCCCTGTTGACGCGCACGTGCCCGCGCCGGCCATTCACAGACGGCCGGCGCGGGCGCGCGCACGACTAGAGAGGCACGAGGGAGGCGGCCCCTCTAAGGTAAGGAGTTTGGGGGGTTTGGGGGGGTTCCCCCCCGCGGGACATCCCAATCTCGGATGTCCCGCGGGGAGGGAGGTGATCGGCCCGGGAATCTTATAGATTCTTATAGATTCCCGGGCCGATCACCCGTGGGTGTTGGTCCACTTTAATTCTATGGCGCCCCATGAGTTAAACATTGAATTTGATTTAAATTATTTTATAGACAATTCTTAAACTGTACTGATCATTTCACATTTTTTATTTGTTCTATTTTTTTTTCCCTTTAATATGTCCTGTTTGGGCATGCTTGTAGTGTTTGCTATATGCAACGCTGACAAGGCCTCTTTAGATGGAAGGGATTTTAGGCTGGAGGTTTTTAAATTGGATTCCCCAGCGGCATTAAGCATCTGTGTTGTTGTTTTCAGATTAAGACACTAGAGGGTGTTGTTGTATAGTCTTCCTCTTTTTTATATTATAATTTGTTGAATGCTATTCCATTATCTAGCTCTGGATTATATGGGATTAGAGCTTTACAGTGTACTGAGTTTAATTGGAGGGACAATGTCTCGCCTTTGGCATTATAAATGGCTCTTTTTACTTACATGTTTGCGCAACCAATGTAGGGAGGATGACGTAGGTTATGCTGCGGGGGTTTGGCTTACAGGGGCGGGTTCAGCCACACTGGGATTGTGTTGATAGGCTGCCCTCCACACAGGAAGTCTCATGACGATATGCCCAGAAGCGGGGGACTGGTGAGGAAGAGGGGCAGCATTCTGAACCCAGTGAGGATTTCCCCTTTCGCCTAAGGTATTTAAACCTTTGTCTGGCGTCATGCCACCAGCCTCGTAAAAGTTGGCAACGAAACGCGTCGGTGGCGGCGGCCAGCAGACCTTCATTTACTGTATATCTGGCCAGATTGTAACGTGAGGGGAGTTGGAAAGGAACTATCCCTGTTTTTTCTACATGCGTGTTTTGCATTACAACATGTGAGTGAATTTTTAGTGAATTAAAATAACGTGTTTTGAAGGTATTATGCAAGATTTGCTTTTTTCTTTTTATGCTGTGTATTGAGAACACGGGTTGGAATCTATATAGTATCTGGAGAGACGCAGTCCCAGAACTTCCATTTGAATTTATGCATTGCTGAGGTGGAGAAGCTCTCTTTCGGCTTGGCCGTTTCCAAGCATTGGATTGATGAGGAATTAACCTCTCATAAGCCCATTTTTTGAGATAATTCGGTAAGAAGATCTATGTGGTGGTGGATGAGTGAAACCGGCACCGTACCCTAGAAGTACATGCACTAAGGGTGTCTTTTTTGCACGGCAAGATCTTGAAGGCTTCTCATTTGGGACAAAACTGTACTGAAACAGGGGAGCTCTGTGTCTTGTTTTTATTATTTTATTTATTATTATTATTCAAGTATATGTGTTTTTCCGACCTTCAGTGAATCAAGGCATATATCTTCAATATAAAAAAAATGGTGCATATCCCTTCTCTTCCTTTCTAGTTCACTCACCAGATGTATTAGGGAATAGCCACACCAGCATTTTTTTTTTTTTTAGAAATAAATCCCTTTTTTCCCTTCTTCTTTTCAGTATTTTCCTTTCCTCACCTATCCAAGTTTCTTATTGTGAGCTACGTCCTTAATTTAAGGAGAAATGGTAGAATATATTAGAGACACGCAGCATAATTAAGACTAAAATGAATTTCTTTTTTGTATTCTAATGGTGTATACAGCTGGCAAACATGTATTTGTTGAAGCTATTTTTTTTGTTATAAAGCAGTATTACACAATTGCTAGTTCCTTTTTTTATGTCTATGAAGAGGCCGTCAGAGCAGCACACAATAAAGTAAAATAAATAATAGTTTATATTTTTATTTTAGCTGCCTATGGTAAATCCATTTAATAGAACCCTTTCTAGATGTCTTTGGATTACCCATGTTTTTTGTTATTTTGTTACCTTTAAAAAAAAAATATCTAACCCATTAAACATAATTAAGATCTTACCAAAATAGCTGCCGTATCTAATGTGCAAATCATTTTATTTTCAAATAGACTTAAACAATTTCTTATTCCACATTCAGAAAAAAATATTTGGATAACCCCCATGGACTTGAGATCTTGTCTTCTGCTGTCTTGACATTTTTGGACATTAAATCACAGCTTTATACTTTTTTGTCAATTTTACTAGTTTGCTCTTTTGTTTTGTTGTCCAATTTCAGGACACAATACATAAAACTAATAACTAAATGAGAAAAATGTATAGATATTTGGTTAGGAATAAAACATACATTTTTACAGCATGCACACTTGTTAAATGTTAATAAAACAGATATCTATTTCGCAGGGTACTATTTGTACATGTACATTATTTATGTGTAAGTTTATAAACATATAAATCTGCTGTGCTCCTTTGGAATGAAGCATAACTTTCTGCCATTTTGCTGAAAATGAAACAGTGGGTATCTGTTTAATAATTGGCTAATCTATTACAGTCGCCAGTTTCACAGACACCATATAGTAAAAGACATAGTGCCACCCAAAAAGAATAAGTAAATATGAGTAGCTCTCAAATATTTGTCTGCATTGCATGCCCCAATGTTGGAGACTCAAAATTAAGAGTAGGGACCACACTAAACACAGAGTGCCTTGCCGGGGCAGTGTGGCTTCCACATGTATCTGCAGATATATGCAACCAAATCTCTGTCTTTCCACATAGCTAGACATGTTTGTTGCTTGATATTTAGATGATGAGAGGGTTAAACTGGGCGGTAAATTAGTTCCCAGGCCCTGAATAATAATAATAATAATTGTGTATAAATAATAGTGATTGAGCTGCTCCCACCCCCCTTTATTCAAGTAATTATATTTGCTGATACTACAGACTGCTTGGTCAGTAGCAATGGGGCCCTATGTGGTCCATTTCTTGTCCTGGGCGCTGACCCAGTATGCAGTGTTGGAGCACTGTCTTTAGGAAAGACCAAGGGTAAGGACTGAAGATTGCACAGGACTGATATAAGATGCCAGCACCTTCTTGAAAATAATGTGCTGGTATCTTACTTCTATCTGTGCAACCTTTGGCCCTCTACCCCAGCACTCCAGGAAAAGAGTGTACTAACACTGCATACTGCAGCAGAGCACCCCGGATAGGAAATGGCCCATACTGAACGCCCAACAAGTGCTGCATGACATTAGCCTGCAGCAAACACCTTTCTGCTGGGATCCCAGTGGCAGCTGGCACTAATTGTATGTACGTTCCTGAATTACACTGCTTTTCAACCAGCATGGTCTTTTTAGTTGTGCAAACAATGCAACCAACAATTTAGGTAACACTATCGTATTACCAGTCTGATGCTGTAGTGTCCTGGGGTCAGTCACAAAACCTTAATTGATCAGTCAATATGTGTAAAGAATTTCTGGAACCTGGGAATTTTCCCTTGTGACATCTGAGGTCACTTGTCACTCCCAAGTGACAGTGTATGGGGGATTCTCAGTGAGGCCTCTTATGAGCTTTGCACACTCCCTTTTTTAATATACACCATAAATATAGAAAAAGGTTGTGAAAATGACTCCCTGCCGCAGCTCAGTTACTCCCCCACCGGGCTACTGGTAACCAAGGGTGCCCTGAAACTTGCCAGTTTCAGGTGTTATAGCTTTTTTATCTACTCTGTCTCCCTGCACCAGTGTTCACCAATCATCCAGTTACTGCTCTAAACTGATACTTCCCCTCCTTTAAAGACACTGCCTTCAATTGGGGTAGTTATGTAGTAAGATCCAAAGTTACTTCCGGGATTTAAATGTGAATACACGTTTCCCAAGCTATTAGTTACCCGTCCATGGCTTGCAGCTGCCCTACCTTGTGAACAAGTATAGGGATCCATTGGACCACTTATTAGTTCACAAATAGTTAAAGTAATAAATAAGAGGCCACATATCTTTATAATTCCTTATGTAACCTATACTTGCACATATCTCCAACGGCAAGGGTCCCTCGCACCTTCTCCACCAGCAGGAGCACTCATTCTGATGGCTTATGCCCATATCCAAGACAATAGTGAATAATAGCCCCCCATCTGCAGCTGCCCCACCGGTGCTGGGGTATCCTCTCAATGACGGCTCTTATATGGTCATAGCTGGAGCCTCCGAGTATGTGCATCACTGGGGTGCAGGACATAGAGGGGGTTCAGTAGGAAACCTTCAGTGATGCACATACTCCGAGGCCCTTTCTCTAAGAACTGTCATTGGATGAAACTCTAGTCACAGCGAAGCAGCTGACAGCGTGGCTGACTTCCCCCACTAGCTGGCAGTGCTGTTCACTATCTGAACTCAGAATATGAACTTGAACTTCCAAGAAATGTCTGTGATTATTTTTGGGAACCCAGGCACTTTTGGTACGAACTCTGAACTTTACAGTTTGGGTTCGGTCATCTCTGGTCCTGGCCCACCATATTAATTCTATTATACAACATAAATTCCCAAGTCAAACTGTATCGATCCTAGAGGGCACAATGACTCAAAATGAAATGTTGCAATGTGACTGAAAAAAGTGTACTATGTGGATTGTTTACCCGCTTAGGTACATTTTTTCCAAGCCTGTGCTGAATAGGCCCCCAACAATTTAAAATGCATAAATGTCAATGAACACAAGTATATAATGGATATTTAATGACTGCATGACAAGGAAAACAGTCTAACTTAGAATGACAACTTTCATCTAAGTGTATCACACAAATCTATGTATTGGGGCAAAGCTTGATGGAATGTCCATGGCAATGAGGCAAAAAGTAAAGGCTTTTGTCCAAGGGGGTAACAAATACCCCTACAAACATTCCAGAATGAACCACACAGCCATTACCTGACTCAAGGATATGATTACTATAATGCAGTACTGTTAATGACTGCTGCTGGTATATTTAACTGTTCTAAATAGTATAAATTACCCTGGCTCTTTTAGTGCCATAAACAAATACATTCACTAACATTTATTTTCTCTTCATTCATGAGAGATTTTGTGATTCTTTTTAGCTGGTCAGTCATGGAATGCTGGAACATCAAAACTGTGCAGCAACTTGTGCTAATGTATGCTATATTTTACTCCAAAACTGCAAACAAAACTGGAAAACATTTTTGCTGATAAATAAACAGTGAGGATAAATATTTACCTATGCATGATTTTTAAGTACCTACTGGAAATGAAATACAATGATTCATAGCTGCTGAATAAGGGGCTTTCTTCATAGGCATTATTGCATGCAGTTTGGATGATTCCACAGCCCCATATTCTGGGTTGACATTGGGGGCGGGGGGCAGTAATTTGCTCCGGGATCTTTGGCTTTAAAGGGTGGGTCTGATAGCTGTACAGCCATTGTGCAGGGTCATCCACTGGTTTCAATTAAAAAGTTGACATTTACGCACCTGCGGCCATAATCCCTCCCTCCGTGGGGGCCCAAAAAAGGCCCTCTCCCCACTTCGGCTGTCATTAAAGCTAGCCCTGCCCTTCGTGTCATCCCACATCAACCTGCTCCTGGCGCTGAGCTGTATGATGCCGGGGGTGGTTGCTGGAGGGAAGTTGGAGGGGCAGGGGCTGTGTTCCCCTGCCTCTCCAGTCCCCCTCCAGCAATCACCCCCGGCAGCTGTCATTGGATCACCGTGGAACAGGATCACTGTGGCAAACAGGACCGGAGATGACTAAAAGTCATTTTTTTCGGTGTCAGTGTCTTTATTTTACAGTTAACCCTTTGTGAACTTTTAATGGATCCATGAGACCCCTATACTAGTTCACAAGGCTTGGGGGCTGGCAAGTCACCTGCGGCTAGCAGGTTGTTTTGGTTGAAAAAGGTGTGCACTTTGACTGCAGAGCTAAAATTTTCAAGTAAAATTACCCTTACGCGCGTGTTTTACTTTGGAGTGTTTGGCAACTATTCCTTTGACAGTACCTATGCATGTTGGGTATTGTCTGTTCAGGGGACCTTTTTTAAGAAAATGTGGCATTGATTCAGCTTTTTTATTCTTTTTATAGGGAAACCCAGTGCAACCAATGAATTCATTGAGCATTACTTCCAGAAAACTGTGCCCACATGAACAAGCCTGGTACGCCTAGAAAGCTTGAGGTGTATACTTTCAGAATATATAGTTTGTGGGGGTATTTCAAATGTAAAGTGTTGTTTTTCTTGAAAAACTGCAAGGTGAGCTTAGTAGTTGTATTTTATCTAAAAATCTCCCAAAAGTGCTGTTTTAGTTTTAGTCTCCTGGGCAGGAAGGGGTGTCTACCAATACATATGTGGTACCACTGTAACCGGGAGAAATGCGGCTTTTACACACAATATGATTTTTTATTATTTTACAAATAATAAAAATAACAAATGAGACATTTTAAGCCCAGACTCTGCTGAAAAAAAAAAAAAAAACAATAAATAATGTAAAAGGAATTTTAGTGAAAATAGTGAAAAATGGTATGACAACAGAGGGTGACAAAATCTCTAGGTAGGCTAGCAGGGACAAATATAATTTGAAACCTCTGAAAATATTATGATCTTTTATTAAAGACCTTGTAAATAGAAACATTTTTCCAATTTACTTTACATTAAAAAATTATTCCTTCTGTACTTTTGTCCCACTTGAAAGTCAGGAAAATGATTATTTAGCAGAAATCCCTATACATGGTATGCACAGAACTGGCACTTATGATGTACAGATCATTTATAGTGAAAAAGTACAGAAGGAGATTACACTACACTACTTTTTTTAAATAAAGTATATTGGTGAAATGTTTATTTTTCCATGATCTATTATAGAAGAACATAAACGTTTCAGAGGTTTCAAATGAGGTCCTTTAAACAATTTAAATACATAACAGGGAATTCATACATCACCAAGCATTTACAATTGGATTTTGGGATTAGAACAAAGCCCCTGTGAAGAAAAAGTGATGTTGCAAGCGTCTGGTTGAAAATATTTAGCGTGAATGTAAAGTCATGCACTTGGGTGAAATGATCTGCAGGCCAAATGTGTCCTTGCGTAAGTAAAGCTGGAAGGGTCACTTATTGAGAAGGATCTGGGGGTACTGGTAGATGACAGGCTAAATAACAATATGCAATGCCCAGCAGCTGCATCCAAGGCCAGCAAGTTATTGTCATGCATTAGAATTGTGATATTACCTCTTTATTTACAAGGAAAATATGTACATCTTCAATATCTAGTTCATACCGTGTTTCCCCAAAAATTAGAGCTACCGCGGAATTAAGCCCTAGTAAGATTTTTCGGCCTGTAAAAGAGGGTGAGGACTCATTACGGCTGTAAAGGAGGGTGAGGACTCATTACAGCTGTAAAGGAGGGTGAGGACACATCAAGTCACACAAGTAAGTTTGTCTTTTGGGGGTGAAATGTCTGCTCTTGCTGGCTCTACCCCAGCCTGCTACCATGCCAGACACATGCTGTGTGCATGTACTGTACTGGGACACCACCATCTTGCAAGCTGCCAGCCAGCTATAAGACATCCCCTAAGAATAAGCCCTAGTACCTATTTTTAATATAATATTAATAAATTAAAATAAGACCTGTCTTATTTTTGGTGAAACACAGTAGTTTGGATGCTCTGATTTTAGAAAGGGTGCAGAGGAGAGCCACGAGATTGATAAGGGGGGAGACATCTGGGGGGCATGATTCTCTTTTTCTTTATAAACAAAAAAGTGGGAAAAAGACAAATCAACTTAACACCAAGAAAGAGAGAGAGAGAGAGAGATCCTTTAAAACTATCAACTTAACAGATAATACGCATTTATTTATTCAATTATAAATGTGCAAACCGGTTAGACTTCACTTCTGACCACAATAAAAATGCTTTACCACTAGATGGCTGGTGGTGCAAGAGGAAACAGGCCTTGTGCTACCATTTATGGTGGTCCTGCAAGGAAATGAATGGGTCCTGGAGAGACAAGATAATTTTTCTACCTCAGATCACTGCAGCTTCATATGAGGTAAAGATTTCACTAATTCAAGATGTTATCCCCAAAATATACACGCATGGTAATAGAAATGGAGGAAAAGAAAGATGGTGAGAAAAGGGAAATAATTGGTAACATAGGTTATAAATAATATATAACTTTCCTCAACCCTGTACTTTGGCTAAACTTAAATCGGAGCAAGGCCCTTATTTTAGAAGGGATAGCGTGAGGTAGTGGCTGGTTAATGAGAGGAAGCGACAGGTAGCGACTGGTGAACGCAGGACACGGCACGCAATTACACATTTATCATGCAGAATTTGTTTAGCAACTGGGATAACGCCATGTAGCGCCCGATTCATCATTTTCAGAGCCTCAACGAACAGCGCCGGCGTCCAGCCTTGCACAGCACCAGGTATGACCTCTCGCTACCTGTCATTCTCCCATACATTTCAATGGACGATCCTTTTCTTCTCTTTAAACAGGGTTTTTGCTTTTTATTTTTTTTCATAAAATCTCAAATAATGCTGTGACCTCTTCTGTCATTGAAAAAGCTGTTTTTAGATTAATTTTTAATTTTTCTGATATTTCTGCAGAAATGACATTACAGGTCTGGCAATAAAGTGTTCATGTTACAATGTTGTTACAATGTAATTCCATATGTTTTCGCTTTGTTACTAGTGGATAGATGCTGAAAAACACACTTTAAACACACAGCCTCCTGCGCTCTGGGCTTCAAACAAGCATTTTTCAGCGCCAGAGATTTGTGAGGCTGTTTTTTTGCTGAATATGTTGTGAGACGGTCGCTATGACCAGTCGCTAACATGCGCTCCCATACATCGCTGTACTGGTCAAATAGCGACTCCTCACAATGTATTCAACATTACTGCACAGCGACCGAGTTGCTATAAACTAGCGACTACTAGCGGACACTCTGAAAATGCCTGCTACAGACGCTCATCTGTCGCTACCTGCCACTAATCAGCCTGCAACAGTCAAAACTGACATAAACCAGACGAACACAACAAACAGTGGACATATGCATCCCTCCCCAGGGCAATTTAGATTGTTGCACGTAAAAATAATTTTTGTAACTCCTGCTGTAGTAAATTTTAGAAATAAAATTTTGGCTCATGCATTTGAAGACACCTGCAAATAGGAAGTGCTGCTGGGTTTCCTGTTACTGTGCATTGTCAGCTGAATCCAGGCAGCAGCATGGCTGAGATGCTGGGAGAGGAAGCTCCAAAATGGCCACTACCTTTCTTTTCCAACCAGGCTGTTGGTCTGGATGTCTAATTTTTTAACCATATTGACAATGAACAGATCTGTTTATACTTTGACACTGCTCAATTAGACAGTATGTCTCAATTTTCAAATATGAAGAATTAAAAAACTGCCATGTGGAGGGGGGTGAATCATTTTATAGTAGGCTCTGTTTGCTTGTGTAATTGACTCTCCAAACAATCTATTTAGATGCTTAGCCAAACTAATACACAGAAGAAATAGGCACCCATTATTCCCAGAATGTAAGTGCTATTGTAGCATTGTTTGGGTCATTTTCAGCTTCTTTTCCACACAGATGGTTTGTGAAGCAAATTTTGACTTAAACAGTATAATGGAGTGATATGAAAACTACAGTTATTTTTAGAACAATAAAATTATTAATAAAATGATATCATTTTCAAGCTGTTAGAGACTCATTTCCAGCAGTTCTAAGAAAATGAATTGGTAATATAGTTCGTGCCGCATGGAACAAAAGCCAGATTAGCGGAGAGCTAGAGAAACGTCAAGGCAATGACTTTTTAACTCTGTCCTTCTCTCCCGCCAGTAACTGAGCATTTTACCAATCCTGCCCTTTCTCTGCTTTTTACTTTCACCTGATCTCTTGCAATTTATTCTACATGTGTATGCCATCACTCTAATTACCTTTAATCTAAATTAAATGTATCTTCGTCACCAGAGTAACTGCCACAAAGTGCTGAGAATTATATACGGTTACAAAAGAAAGATGCATTATCTCTCAGCCCCTTGACTGTGACAAAGCTATAATTAAGATAGCCATTATTATTAGTCATTATAAGTATTTCCATAGCAACCACAGTAGGAAAATCCTAGCTCTGTCTAGTGATTCTAACATGATACATGTTACCTAAACGAAGTGATTGAAAGAAGTATGATGATTTTCCGGCTTGCACCTAGGTTGTCAGTAATGGCTGGAAGTCTTCGAAGATTTGTTTTGGATCTGATTTGTTAGAATCTGTTGCAGGATTTGTTTCAGTAAGGATAAATTAAAGGGCTCTTCCAAAAATGCTATACTCACCTTATATCACCTACAGCTGATCACTCCTGGTGCTTGCAAAATCAAGCCCTCCCCCTTGTTGGACACACCCCTCTTGGCCTCAGCAATGTAGGAGCCATGCCCAATCCTGACCTAGCGGGCCTGATGCCAAACATGCCTCCTTCATTGCTGAGAGCAGGTGTGGCTGTATCATTGTGACAATTAGCTGCTAGGGTCAAAAGGTGAGTATAGCTTTTTTGTTTCTTTACCTGAACAATACTTTTAATCATTATTAAATAGGTGTTTCTATTGCCCTGAAAATGTCAAAATTGCACCTGGGGTCTCCTAGAACTGTATCTATCCCCTTTCAAGCTCTTTAAAGTCTCTGTACTTGCACACACTAACTTCTTCATCCCTGGCTTCCCTGTAGCTGTGGTGTGCTCCAGCACCCAGCCATTAATTTAGGCTGGAAGCGGGAGTGCGCCCAGTTCACAAAAAAACTGGCAATGTGGCTAACTGGTGGGTCAGAAACATGTGGAAAAACATAGATTATTTGAAAAATGGACCACCGCTGAGCCAGCAGCATCACCAGAGGTAATCGGGCGGGTGGGGGTCAAAGGGGGAGGAAATTGGGTTTGTGCCCCTTTAAGAAGGTAGTTCTTCAACCTTTTCCACTTCCTCCGTGTCTTCAACAACCCCAGGATGCCAAACAAGATGTGGAAGTTGCCCATTTTACTTATGTCTTGATGCATTTGTGTGAGAGGGTTTGGTGCAAAATACATTTCAGGGGGTATAACATATTTAATGCCACAGTTGTCCCTTCTCACAAATCTGGTGGCCTCTGTGAAGGTTCAGAGTAAGCAATATGCATCCCTGGTGAGCTGCCAATGCTGGATCTCAAATTGTCAAACACTCCCTGTGGTCCGGTGCATGATGCAATCATTCAGGGTTTCAGTTAATTGTACAAATTACACAGAAAGTCTAGGGCCTTCTTAGCCGGGGGTGAGCTTATTGTTTCTTGGGTCCCATACAAAGTTGTGTCTTGGGACCCTATTCAAATTTTGCATAGTGAAATACAATGTTAATTCACCTTGTTGGGCATATAGCTGAAGGCCTGCGCATGTGCTGTGGGAGCATAGGGAATTGTTCAGGAATTGTCCATATGGCGATGCAATTTCTGCTCTCTGTGGCATCCCAAACTAGAATGCCCCACTGTGTTAAACCCCATTAAATTGCCGCACCCACTCACCTAACCTCGTTCCAGTGGTGTATGCACAGGTCACGGCCTCGGCAATACCTGGGGAATCACTTCTTCATTCAGCTTTCAATCCCCACCCAACTGACCTGATCCTTCAATCAACCTTCAGTGGGCCCCCAGTTAATGGTGAGCGGGGATGCAACCAGTGTACCATGCAGCTTGCTAGCTGCTGTGATGTCTCAGCATCTTGCATAACTAAAAGAAGCTGAGGACACAGATTCTGCAGCAGCTGGCTCACGTAAGTATACAATGGCTTCCTATTTGCTGCACATGCTGCATTGTGCTAAACGGCACCCCTCACTCACCGTAACCCACCTGTCCTACTAGTGCCGTTATGTAAATAAGTTGCCACTGATCTGACTTTGAATCTGGGGGGCAGGTGGTTGGTGGTTAAGCATGCCACTGTTCTTAACCACATAATAATACCTAAAATGCACAGTCAGCCACACTCCAGGCCCTGGACATCACCAGAGTCAAACTGGAGCACCAGCAGAGAGGCTAATCCTTCAGCTTAAACACACTTATATTGTATTAATAAACACTCTAATGTATATTGACCAAATAACATATGTATCTTAAAGAAATAACAAGCTTAAAGCGGACCTTCGCAGTGAATAAGAGCATATCTTATATGTTTCCCACACCCTGTACATACAGATTGGTCACATTAAAAATCATCCTACCTGCATCTACTGCATGTTATGAGCCATTAAACATCCTCTGTCTGTGCAAAGCACAGCGATAACCCACCCCCTGTACTTAATTCTGCTTTCCTCTCCTCAGTATGTGATGCTTCAATTCAAGATGGCGGCGTCCATATCCTAGAGTCCTAAACAGAGTTGCAGCCCGGTGGGGGAAAGAATAATAAGTAAGCGGCTAAAACCTTAAAATATATTAATTTTAGATGCTGGGGAATAGCTTTTTAAGGGTTTGGGCTTTTTATTAAATCATGCTGAAGTTCCAGTTTAAAGTTATAATGGAGACAAGCCCAATTGTTGTCCCATTGTCTCAAGCTACATGTTGAACTGTCCCAAACTTAAATCCATTGAAGTTGCAGAGAAAAAGGAAAAGAAAAACAGAAGGTGTGTCAACAGGGATGTGATGTAAGCACACTGTGGGCAGCCTAAAAGTGTCTCCAGCCTGCCAGTACATAATGTAATGAGAGAGGAGGGTGGGGTTTCATAGCTGCAGAGAGAGGCAAGCAATCAGGACGTCTGAGGAGGGAGTGGGGGTTGTTTCTGTTCTTGGCCCACTGAAGGTTGACTGAAGGATCAGGTCAGTTGGGTGGGGATTGAAAGCTGAATGAAGAAGTGATTCCCCACTAAGAACAGCCGACATAGAAGGGGAGCACTGGAAGGACTTAGTAATGGAAGCTACTGATATATATTTTTTATCTTTTGGCTTGCCAATCACTTTAAAGGAATAACAAAAACACCGGAGGTCAGCCTCCCATTCCCTCCAGAAGGTTGGTGGTGTCATCTGTTCCCTAGAGAGCAGGGAGTAGATCCTAGAGATCATATGAGTGTGTTGTTGCCCTTCCACACAGAGTCTCTTGAACTCCATATGGCTCCTGCATCTCTCTCTCCTGAATCCTTCGCCTGCCTTGTTATCGAGCCACCTGGTTCTCAGCTCCCCAAAAGTCGTCCACCCGTTCCTTGTTATCAGGTCTCCACTTCTCAGGGCAGGGATACCTCCCCATTCCCTAAGGTCCCTCCTAGAACAGCTTATGGGCTGCCTGGGGTTATCCAGTGTAGCGATAACCCTTATCGCCGGAGGGCTTCACCGCCCGAGACATCCTTTTCCCAATCGTAAGAGGTGCTGCCGGAATTCCAGAGTCGTCCGTGAGGAAACAGGAACAGCCCTTACAAGGGCTAGTGAATTGTAATATAGCGTTTCCCCCAATAAGAGACAGAACTCAGTATTGAGGGTGAAGGTGAAGTGTACTTTATTAGTGCCACACTGGGCCTTATATGCAATGCTCCATGCAATGACAACCACACTGACCAATAGCAGCAGGGCACACAATCCCTCAACTCTGCCGGTGACGCAATCAGTAGAACAATAGCAGGCCGTAATACAATCAATCAGGACAATGCCATTGACTGTGACGTAATCAACAATACACAATGGCAGTCAAAATACAATGACATTGCCTGTAACAGTATCAAAATACAATTACATTGTCTGGAACCTAATTAAGAAAAGGCCAGTGAATGACCCGGTGGGCAACTGAATAGTGATGACATCCAAAAGACAGAGCCTCTGTCACATCCAGTAATGACATCATGGGGGTGGGCCAGGGTGCAACATCTTCCTGTTCCCTCTATCTATGAAAGACTCCCAAAGTGGCAGATATTGTAGGATGCATCCTATCCTCCCTCAGGGGCACCTCCTTGTTCCACGGGGCCACGGTCAGGGGTACCAGCGCCAATGCTCTCTCCAGCTGGACCCATCTCTTCAAGCTCTGGCACAATTGCCACTCACATACCCTTTGTAGATGGGATGCAACCCAGTACAATTTAACATCTGGCATCGCCATTGCCCCCTGATGTTTGGGCCTACATAGTACTTGCTGTTTCAGTCTAACTGCTCTTTTCTGCCACACAAATCTCGTGACAGTTTTATTAAGGTCCCTGAAAAAATGCATCAGGAGTGTGATTGGGAGGGATTGCAAAAGATACAGCGGCCTAGGTAACACCAACATCTTGATAATGTTGACTCTGCCCATCCAGGAAAAGGTAGGTAGGTCCCATTTCTTCAAGTCAGCTTTGATCCTTTGGTCTAAGGGTGCGAAGTTTCCTGCTCATATCTACTGGGAGCGTCTCATTCAGGGCTTCCGACTTTCCGAAATTAATCTTAAAGAATGAGAGTCTCCCATAGATTTCATAAGCATTGGAAGGGATATAGAGGGGTTCCTGATGAAGAAAAGGAGATCATCTGCGTATGCAGCTACTTTGTGTGAACCTTCAGGGGTCTCCATTCCCTGAATATCCATGTTCTCCCTTACCTTACATAGAAATGGCTCTATAGAGAGGGCAAAGAGGAGGGGTGACAGCGGACAGCCCTGACGGGTCCTGTTGCGGGTTGGCACCGGGTCTGACAGAAGACCGTTCCCTCTAATCCTGGCTGAGGGGGAGGTGTACAATGGTCCAACAAACCTTGTCATCATATCCCCTAATCCCACATATCGGAGTGTCTCCCCCATGAATGACCAATTAACCCTATCAAAAGCTTTCTCCGCGTCAGTGGAGAGGAGCATTACCTGGGTTCCTGATGACTTTGCCTTAAGGATCACATTATTTCCCTCACAATGTTATCTCTAGCATCCCATCCCAGTACAAATCCTATCTGATCCAGGTGTACCACCTGTGCCTCCACCGGGGCCAGCCTATTGGCCAAGCTTTTTGCATATAGCTTCAGATCTGTATTGAGGAGGGAGATAGGTCTATAGCTCTGACAGACTAGAGGATCTTTGCCTGATTTATGCAGGACTGTAATGTGGGCCTCGAGGTCCCCCAAAGAAAAGGCCCCCCGGGTGTCTGGGTCCACAATGGTATTCCAGGCCTTCACCACATGTGGGCCCAGTATTGACAGGAAGGTCTTGTAATATTTTGTTGTATAACCATCCGGCCCTGGGGACTTTCCTGCCGGGGATTGTTTCACCGCCAATGCCAGTTCCTCTATGCTAATAGGGGCCTCTAATGATGTTGCTACTTCCTGAGGGATCACTGGCATTCCCGAGTTGCTTATGTATTCTCTTTGCTTGTTTTGTTGCCTGTGGGTCTGTGAGCTCGGGGACAGGTTATATAGGGAGCAATATGCCTTTAAAGGTGTCCGCTATCTTTTCTGGGGCATGCTGTTTCTGTTGTAGCCTGTCCAGGATTTCGGGTATAACGTTTTGGGAACGTTGTTGTCGCAGAGCCCAGGCAAGCAGCGAGCCACTCTTATTCCTATGCTCATAGTATGTGCGTCATATTATGTACTTTATCATATACTTTGCCTTGTGTAGGAGTAGAGCATTAAGGGCTTCCCTTGCCTGCGTCAGCTCACCAAGCACTCGCACAGCCTCTGACTGTTTGTGGAACAACTCCTGGCATTTGACCTTATCCATGAGCTTGGCAACCTGGGCCTGCCTTCCCTTCGTTATTCTGGTGGCAAGGTTGATCAGGATACCCCTTATCACGCTTTTATGTGCTTCCCAGAGCGTTAGTGAGGACACCTCCCCATTATCGTTTTCCCTGAAATATGCCTTAATACCCTCACTGACCTCCTTGATCACTAGTTCATCTTGTAGGAGGAACTCGTTAAGTCTCCATGTCAGCGGGAGATGAGGCCTATCTACTATAAATATGTCTAGATATATTGGGGCGTGATCCAAAAAAGTGATCGGGTGTATCCTCCCTCTACTCTTCCCAACATGCTGTGCGAAACCCATAAGTAATCTATCCTGGAGTATGTCCCATGCACCTTTGAAAAAAAGGAGTAGTCCTTAACTGTGGGATTAGCAATCCGCCACGCGTCCACCAGCTGCATACTATGTAGTTTTTTCCTGAGTGCCCGAAGAGCGGCCTGGGACTGCGGACTTGCCTGTCGATGAGACCAGTATGGGCTCAATGGCTAAATTAATGTCTCTGCCCAATATCACCTCTCCCTCTGCGAACCTCTCCAATTTGTCCAGAGCCAGGTTAAGGACATACGTGGAAAATCTCTATTACATAACCGTAGGGCAGTGTTCTTTTTGAAGTGGGTTTCCAACACAAATGCAATTATTGCACTTGCCTCCTCAGTAGAGCTCTTTTCTCTGGGGAGTTGAGGCCCTTGACATTCAGTGAAACAACTTTCACAGTACTCATCTCTAGTTGGTGAGGGAGGGGAACCCTCAGAGCATCACAGGCCGACCTGGCGATTCAATTTAGAAACCAGTTTCGATAGTCAATCAGCAGGCTGGGGCGGAGGTGACCAAGACAGCCGGAAGTAAGGGATTTACAGATAGGGGGGATTGGGAGGGAGTGCGTGGGGATTGGGAAGCAGGGGGTAGTGGGTCAGAGAAAAGGTAACAGGGAACTAAAATGTGACTAGCAAGTAGTCAATTGGTGCCTCGCCCGTCGCGAGCACCGCAAATAGTGCCTATTATCACAGAAGGGTGGGTATATTACCCTACACCCTCAGGCTAAATAGCCTTGTTCTCCCATCTGGAGAAGCCCGAAAATCTCTCCAGAGGGGAGCACCAGAAAAAACTTGGTGGGTTTGGAGGATTAGGTTCACGTTCTGTGTACGGGATATGCACACCAATTGCTCTCGTCTGATGGGCTCCAAGACGATCCGGTCATCCAAAACAGGTTCTAATCTGGCGGTCCCCATTTGTGGGGCATCACCTTCACCTTATTAATCATATTTGTGCTCACTTGGCATCATTTAGAGAAAGGAAGCACCATTTGTCTCAGCTGCTTCAGACAGAAAAAAAGTTTACTGTATGACAGACAGAAAAAAAGTTTACTGTATGACAGACAGAAAAAAAGTTTACTGTATGAGCCTTGAAAGCACCCCTTTTATTGTTTACTCCAGGGCCCCATCATATTTAGTTACACCACTGTTGACAAGTCTGATATAAAAACTGTTCATGCTGACATTTATTTTCTAATCACCCATATATCAAATAACTTTTACCTTCTATTTTATTCTTCTTAATGTACACCACAGGGACATACCACATTTATTTCTCAGTTATGCCATAAATGTATGTTATTTGTTTTTATTTTTGTTGGACCTTTATGCCCTTTTCATTTGTAGATAAAGACTGCCATTCACATTGCAAAGTTCATGTTATATTAGTGGAGTATTTATTATAGTTGATGCCATAAAAGTGGCATAAAGTCTGCTTGAATTACCCTATGGAAATGTAATAGCTGTACAGATGGAGCAGTAAAATCTACATGAAAAACGATAATGGGATCAAACCACTCCGCTATCGATTTAATGTTTTGTTTTTGCTTGTAAAATTATTCCTAGATAAAAAGTGTTGCTCACGGGCTGCCTAAGGCAACAAATGCACATGTTGGGTCTAAAGATTCCACAGGTGTTAAAAATACCCAACGGCAGCTAAAATGTCCTGTATTATATCTTTTACTAAGACCAATAAGTATGAAACCGAAACTGTGCTTTTTCAGACAGTGATTGTGGTTTATATTGTTACTATGGTATTGTCATGTATGTAACCGTGTCATATACGCTATGGCTTACAAATCACAGGTTGTAAATACTTTGCACAGGAAGTATACAAAGGAATAAATCCAGGCAATTGGACTTGCTGCTTCATTTTGTTGACAACGTTTCACTAGGCATTCGAATGGCTTTCTCAATTCAGTTCTCGCATGGGTGCTTATGTGGGGACAAGAACATGCAAAATGTGTCAGGAAATGCCCTAAAGTGTATGTGCAAATTAATACATGATTTCCCCCCTAAACAGGTATCAAAAGGTATTGATGTAAAAAGCAAAGATATTTACTTTTTTTATGTATTGTTCTGTTTTTATACTTGTGTTTCTTTTTCATTATTTTTGACCTGTTTATGTGTAATATGTATTCCTCTTTGTTTCATAACGTAAATTGATTTTTAGATATGTTTATTTATCTATAATATATCCAGCTTTATATTTAATTTTGTGTTTTTGCTTTCTGTTGGACTTTTTAAATGCAATTGTATGTTACATTTAGCAGTACTCAACCTCTGTGTTCCTCCTGTAGTCAACCATTGGTCACACTCTTTTATGCATGTTATCCATGTGTAAGCATCAGGAGGGTGAAAACAATAAACATATAGTACTTGATTGGATACTGTAAGAGGAATACTATAATTCATTAACATTTGCTGATGATTAATCTCTAAGATTTCCATCAGAAATTAATATTATTAATATCAACAATCAACCAACGGTCACTGAGGCTCTCCTCACACATCCAGTAAAGTGTCCTAAGAAGAAATATTCCCTCAAATGCTTTGCACATATTGGGGTTGATTCAGAGCCAGGTGAAAATTTTCATTCCTTTATTAGTAGAGAAAGAAAGCCTCCATTGACTTTCATAGGCTCATTCAGAACCAGGTAAAAATTTACACCCAGTAGACAATGAAAGCCAATCGCAGTTTTCTTTATTATGTGTGACAATTATTGGCCTTGATTTAGCAAGAGTTGAAAAAAAATTCTCATGGTGGTAAAAAATTCATTTCATGAAAAAAACATGAATTTCATGAATCAGCATATAGGAAGACAATGAAAGTCAAGGGCACCTTTTACTACAGTGTAAAAAGGAGTAAAATGTTCACTACTTTTCTCAGGAGTAGAAAAGAGCCACTGGCTTTCATTGTCTCCCTAACTAGTGATTCATCAACAGTGACATTCTCAGGCTTTTTTTTCATGAAATGAATTTTTTACTACCATGAGCATTCTTTCAACTCTTTATGAATCAAGGCCATTGTGTGGGAAAATAGCCAACACACGTGGAGGCTGATTCATTACTAACGGCAGGTATCGGCAGGTGAGCGTCTGTATAGCAGCGCTTAGAGTGACTGCTAGTAGATGCTGTAAGTGGGTATCAGGTGCTGTAACAGAGCGTCTCAGTCACTGTAGTAACCTGGCTGGCATTGATAAATGTGATGTATGATGGGCGCTCTAACACCAGTAAAGTGCTGCAACGAGTGATAGGTAGCACCAGCTCAGTGCGACCGGCACTAGGTGCTCCCCACCATACTTAAATTAAAAAAGGACACATACACAACATCGGGGCTCTAAATCTGATCGCTATAGCATAGAGCGCCTGTGTGATTAAAGTCTGTTTTAGAATACATATACACCTGTAACAAAGCGAAATCACATGGAATGACATTGTTCTAACACTGTGACATTAACACTTTAGTGCCAGACCTGTAATGACAATTCTGCATAAAAATGTAAAAAGTCAAACATTTTTCTAAAAGTGTTTGTTTGCAGCCAGGAGAGGTCACACAATGATTTGAGCAACAAAAAACAAAAAAAAGATGGTCAAACACGCTGTTTAAACACAAGCAAATAGACAATTGGAATGTACGGGAGAGCGACAGTGAGGGAAAGGTAATACCTGACGCTCTGGAAGCTAGAGCGCCGGCGCTATACACTTAGCCACCTGTAATAATACATCGGGCACTACATGGCGCTGTTTGGGCGCTCACCAGATTCGCTTTCATAAATGTGATTTTGCGTACAGCGCCCAGCGTTCACCAGACACTGCCTGCCGCTACGAGGCACTACCTGGCGCTATCCCTTCTTAAATATCCCCCATAATAAGATGTAAAAATGGCTTTAATTACTAGCACCGTGATTATCCTTAAACTAATCTAATAAGTTCCTAAAGTTTCCCCATGAAACCTTAACTGTTACAGGCAGTTATTACATGTGCCATGTATTAGAAATAAATTACAACACAATACATGTTATCATGGATAGAGAGAGATCACAGATAGAGATACTTAGTCATTTGATGGTTTCATGGTCACCCCAGGTAAAGCAGTCCTCCCACTGAGAGGCAGAAGCCCCCAAATGCCCAGTGACCCTGTCAAACTACCAAATCACCCTGCAAAACATGAATTTACTTCCTGCTGACTTAAGTCTCCAGCCCATTCACTTTTGGCTAGCAGATGCCACTAAATGATTGGCTGGCCATCCAACTCCTCTTTATTGGCTGCCTCTGACTCCTAAGTGTCTTATTTTACCTTAGGTTTGGCAAGGATATCCTGTCAACCTCGGAATTGGAGGAACAGTGCAGTGACTGCTGCAGTAAATAGTGTAGTCTCTATTGCTTATCTGGTGACCCTGTGTCAGCTGTAAATAGAGGCAGAGGTAAGTGCCCCTGCCTAGCTAATCGGCCCTCCAGTCATTTTTGACTAAAGGGTCCATTTAATGTGGCCCTCCACTTAGAAATGACTGGAGGTCCACTCACTGCCCCACTGGTTATAACAAGGAAAATAAAATCCCAAAAACAGGATCTTAAGTGATCATTCCCTCTTGCTTTTTCTTTTTAGTGTCAATTTCTGAAATAGTGAAGAATAAGGCCAGCATTATTATGTATCCATTATGTATTTTAAACCCTTACATACCTGCAAATTGCCATTTGTTCCTCCAAAAGCCCTAGAATAAGCCACGCCCCTAAACCACACTCTCACCACACCCATCACCCTTTAACCCTTTAAGTGCCAGCCTACCTGGAGTTTTTGTCACCCTTTGTTGCCAGACCATTTTGCACTATTTTGCGCTCCCCATGTTCAAATGTGATTTTTCAAGGGATTTCCAGGAATTTCCCCTGGAAAATGATATATTGTTTTTTTTCAGCATAGTCTGGGCTTTAACATGAAATGTCTTGTTTGTCATTTTTCAGGTGTATTCTCAATATTTTTTACAATTTGTAGTGTTTTTTTGTACTGGAAAATGTAAGTTTGTAAAAAAAATCTTATTGTGTGTGAAATCCCAATTTTTCCCGGTTACAGCGGTACCACATATGTATAGGTAGACACACTTTCCTGCCCAGGAGACACCCCAAAATGAAACAGCGCTTTAGGGGATTTTCAGATAAAATACAACTATGCTATGCGCTATGCGCACCTTGCAGCTTTTCCATGAAAACAACCCTTTACATTTGAAATACCCCCAACAAACTATATATTTTCTGGAAGTACACACCTCAAGCTTTCTAGGTGTACCAGGCTTGTTGATGTGGCCACAGTCACAGATCCGACCCCCCCCCCCCCCCCCGGTGAACAGAAGAGCCAGATGGAGGGATCGGACGAGGAGGCGAGTGACTGTCATTTTTTTTTTTCTTTTACAGGCACAGTGTCAGCGGCAAAAACGGTGGGGCAGCCGGTTTCGGGCCCCCTCCTGAAGACGGAGGTCGATGGGGGAGGGATCGGATGCCCCCCCCGGAGGAGGAGACCCCCAGCTTTTCAACAATATCAGAGGTAAGTTTTTTTTATTTCTATTTTTACACTAGCAGGGGGAAATGCCAGGCACGTAGTTTAGAAGCGACCACGTAAAAACGACGTGCTTGGCATTTAAAGGGTTAAATGGGTCTCCAAGGTTGGCATTTTTGCACAAATGATGCAGTACTTCACAGCCAGCAGGGTGAACACAGAAAGCAGGCTAAGGTTTTTAGCCTTGGGAGGCTGCATTTTGACCTCATCTGAGAATCATTACAACTTAATTCAGACCAAAGTAAGGAATTGAAAGAGTGGGGTTGATTCAGTGCCTGGTTTAAAAACTCACTCCATTTTAGGAGAGAAAATTGTCATTCGGGTTCATTATCTACCTTGGGGCTAATTCAGAGACAGGTGAAAATGTACACCCAGTACACAATGAAAGTGAATGGCAGTTTTCTCACCAATAAAAGTGAGTTTTCTCACTAGGCTCTGAAGCAACCCCAATATTGCTGATATTGCATAGAATAAAGTATAGCAATCTAGCAATCCACATAACCAGCCATTGAAATAGGTTATGTAATTACATGTTATCATATACAAAGGGCTAGACTGGGATGGAAAATATGGAGTAAGTGATACATTTGCTCTAGTATGTTGACATTTCCATTTAAGCAGTTTTGTAAGAGCTTTAATAAAAAAAAGTTAATACAAAGTTACAGTAATGCACAATTTAACTGGATTCAATATTTTCTTATTATACCGTCTCACCATCAATGTCTAATGTTGTTCAATTTGTCTATTAAAGCCCGCATTAACACTCGCTCTTTGAAATGAAGGCTTTGAACATTAGCTGTAAGCTGCTAAGAAAAATATCACTGGGGCACAGCCTTTGATGGTGACTACTATATCAAACTAGCCTGTGAACATTTCTTCCCACATCGTCCTGGATCTTTGTGACATATCCATTAAATCCATTTTAAACCATGGAAAAAGAAAGGTTGCTGGCTCAGTGGTTAGCAATTAGAAATGAAGAAATAAACAGATTAAGAGGTTTTAATACCACTGCTCAGATTTCAATTAACTAAAAAGGCAACATAATCTACTAATAGGAACGGCAAGAGTCACAATGCCGCAACGATACAAATGCTGAAATCTGTAGAATGCAATTGAAGATTGATGCGTGTACTTATTTTTTTTTTTATTACATATGAAAAAAACGAAATATTTAGTTTAGCCAGCTTTGTTCCATATCTTTCATTTTCACCCATCCCACCCCAAATAATATAGAAAAGCCATATAATATATATAAGCTATATAATAAAGAAAATAGTTGCTAGCAAAGGCAGGTCAGATTCTTGGGGATGGTAGGATTAAACGCTAGAAGGCGCACCTGAATATTTGGATACACAATCTTTTTTTTATTTTCTCAAAATCTTTATCTTTTGGTATACCAGTGGCCATAGTCCAGAAACTGAAAAGATTATCACCCTTTTATCACCCAATCGTAGCAGAACTGTCAGCAGTAGAAACAGGGTAGACCGGGTAAGCATCATTTTTACTGATTGTCGGCTGTAAATTGCATAGAGGGAGGCTGCAATCCCCATAGTTGAAGTTCCATCAAAACAAAGATCCAGCACTACTTCTGACAGTGTAAGAGCTAAGGCTAGAATGTAACCTTTGCAATGAAAATTAAAATCAAGAACCCCTTAGTCAGGCCATAGAGTTTATGTTGTTTAGTTTATATTGCCAAGATCCCCGGGAGACATAAGAAGAAAGGGTGGGGTGTGCTTGACTACCACATAAATCAAGCAAATGCATGGGGCCTTGACCTGCCAGGGGGCCTTCAGAGGCAAAGTCAGATCAGTGGTAACTTTTTGTTTGAAAAAATAAATAAATAATAGCACTTAGCGGGCGGAAGGCCTGACTGGTGAGTGAGGGATCAGTTTAACACAATGCAGCAAATGCAGCAGATAGGAAACCACTGTGCACTTCTGTGAGTCAGCTGCTGCAGAATCAGTTTGCTCAGCTCCATTCAGTTATACAAGATGCTGTGACATGCTGTGTAGAGGTGGCCACTGTTTACATCCCCACTTACATGCCCAGGTCAGCCAGTCACAAATAGCTGCGCCGGCTATGCGTCTAGCTAAAGGTATAGTGAGGCCGTGACTTACTCATGCGTCACTGGAATGAGGTTAGGTGAGTGGGAGTGCGAGTCAATTGGGTTTCACACAGTGGGGCATTCTAGTTTGGGATGCCACAGGGAGTAGAAATTGGATGGCCATATGGGCAAATCCTGGACATTTCCCTATTGCCTGTGCTCCCACAGCACATGACCAGGCTGCAGCTACATCCCTGACAAGGTGCCTTAATATTGTATTTCACTATACTACATTTGTATATGATTTGGGGCTACAGACATATTTTTGCATGGAGCCCAGAAATGATAAGCCTGCCCTGATATTACACTATATAAACCTCATCCACAGATAAACAGTTCATTGCATAACTAAGGGGCCTGTTTAGCTACAACGTTTCAGGGAGCACATTGTTGCCTTTCCAAAGTGGTTCTTGATTTTTCTAAGAAAGGTTATGTTTTAGCTTTAAATCTTATGCGGTCAGAAGCAGGTTTGTTTTGTTTCCTTTAGACACAATGGTAGGTTGAAAGAGTTGCAGCAGTAGCCAAGGCACTGAGCTAGTAGCCCAGTGAGAGAGAGGAGACATATGTTTTGTAACATAAAATAAAGGTAACGTAAAATAAAGGGGCCAACCAATTTGCCTGAATATTTCTGCTATTCAGTTCTGGCTGGACTAAACCAAAGAGCAATAGCAATCCAAATAGCAATAGTAATATTCTGGTTGAAATTAACTCACTTTAACTGACCCAAATCAGAAGCACATTATGCACCGCATGGGGTATAAGGTTGGATCTGATGGTAGAGCAGGCAAACGAAGCGGACAGACATTAGGACAGTGCCTGACGAGAAATGATTGAGTTCACTAAAGCTAATCAAGTAATGTAAAGCACCGCTGAAGCAAAAACACAGCCCCTGATAACTAGCAGGAGGTGAGCAGAAAGCAGGCTAATTTAACTCCTTGTGCTTGCACAGAATCAAAAGATACAAAGGAAGGGTGGCAGTCGTTCAGACCAATTTGTAACTAATCTGAGAGGTGCATGTGAGCAGGACAATTCCATAGCCACAGCACTCAACCAGTCCTTTAATTTGTCTCTAAATCTGTTTAGAAACAGAGGTCTTGTCACATATCCAACCATAGACTCCTTGGCGTTTGGAGATGCAGCTTTAGCATACCTTTGCAGATGTGTGCCAACTAAGACCTGTTTTTAACCCAATTTAGAGACAGATTATACAATTGGTTGCGATTTAACAAGCTCTCTGGGCCTCTCCATCCTAGGGGCTTATTTTCTGCCCTCACATGCCTACTCCATTAATTGCAATTGGGGGGGCATGGTAAGGTAGACCCTAACAATTCCTACTCTATTAATTGTATTGGGGGGGCATGTTGAGACAGGGCACACCAAACATGCCTTGCAACTCCTCTCCAATGCAATTATGGGGGCATTGGCGGGCATGCCGAGACAGGGTGCACCAAACATGCCTTGCAATTCCCCTCCAATGCAATTATGGGGGAATTGGGGGGGCATGCCGAGACAGGGTGCACCAAACATGCCTTGCTATTCCCCTCCAATGCAATTATGGGGGCATTTGGGGGCATGTCGAGACAGGGTGCACCAAACATGCCTTGCAATTCCCCTCCAATGCAATTAATGGAGTAGAAGCCTGTAAGAGGACATGAGCAGAACTGCAGAATTGCTAAGCAATGCCCAACTCTGTCTTCTTCATAAATGACCAAAAACTAGTATTTAATTACTGTAGTTAAATACATCAGTCTAAATACATCCTTATGAAAGGAACCAGGCTAACTACAGTAGATAGCAAGTATATTTATAAGAATACAATTTCTGAACAAATAAATTAAAGTTCCTGTCAAGACAAAAACACAACTCCTCCATCACAGCTCCTCCATGCAGCTCTGATACCTTCATATTTACTGTTGAGCTTGAATGAGCAATTTCATTATGTATCAATAGGCAGACATAGCATGTACTCCAATTTATACGTTGAATTAGTGGGGGTGTGCCGAGGCAAGGAGTGCTGAACCTACCTTGCCACTTCTTCATTGCATTGAATAGAGTAGGTATGTTGGGGCATGCCACCATCAGAGGCTGCCAGTACTGGAAGACAGAATTTCTAGCTCTGTGCCATTGAAGATGCCGGCACTACACTGAGGAGCTAAGGGGGACAAAAGCTAAGTATAGACGTTTTTTGTTTCTGGCTCAACAAACTCTTTAATTCTCGTAAGCTTCAAGCATTGCAACTAAAGGCCCTGGGGCAACATACGGAACACACGCGGATAACACATTATCTATCACCACTAGAACACCCTGCTGCTGCTTATCACTGATTCTTATTAAAATAAGGCCTTTGATTGAACATAAAATATATTTTATATTTATACATTTATATATATTTATATTTAACATTTCTAAATAAATTATATAATTTCATTAATTATACAATACTAGTGAGATATTTTCTTTTGTATACTTGAATCCGAGTCAGTACATGCCTACCAGTTCTGACTCTGACTTAAGCCAAAACTAGCTCTGACTCCAACTCCATAGCTCTGGGCGTGAGGCCAGCCTGATGGATGCCGCTTGCGCTGGATTGACGTTGCTTTTCCATATCGGTAACTAAGAAGCTAGCGGTGCGGCATGGCGGCACTGCGGGAGACAAAACTATGTATGGACATTTTTTGACAGGGACTGCAAAACCAATACTAGTTCTATTTTTTGTACTTGTTACTTTTGAATCCCTGACAGTTTAACTGCTTACTTTTAAGCCATTTCAGGGTATTTACTGAATTTGAACGTTTTAAAGTGCATCTGTAGCCTGAAGCCTATGCTCATCCAATCCCATGGGCCAGCAGCTTCTGCGATAACATTTTAATTATGTAATCCATAAAAATGAACATGTTTTGTCTTGTTTAATAAACAAAATAAACCTAAGAACAAATTTATTTCCTAAACAGTGGGTGTTGGGTTGAGTTCAACTAATTAATTGGTGTCCTGAAAGGCAGATACATGAATGAGGGCTGACATGAAGGGAAATTTTAAAGTTGCTAAGCTAAGACATTTAAGTAGTAAAGCATTTTATGTTGCAGCTAGGAAGCTAGTCTTGTTGAAAGGCAGCAAGCAGAAGGAATAATAAAATAAAAAAAACAGAAATGAAAGAGGCTCTAGATGAAACACTTATAATTGTTGCAAGAAATATTGATGTCTATTATGCTTTGTATCAAATTTCATTACAGCCTATATAAAAAATGTTTTATTGAGCAATTAACATGGTCTGTAATATCTTAAGCACAATGTTGTTTACTATTCATAATATAAACAGCTATAATGTAAAAGCTATTGAATCACCATACTGTGTTCACATTTTAAAGCCAAAAAATGCTGAAACCATTCATTGATTGGTTAGTCAGAATTTTTTTAAAGTCTCTGAAATTTTTGAGCTGGAATATAACCTAACTGTTTCTGTCATTAACCTTCTATGTTTCTATGTTTAGGTGGGACATCCCACTGTAAATAAATACTAAATTGTGTAACATTGTAAGAGCTAGGCTGCAGCTGATGTATCATAACTGTTTCAGTTGTATTCAGCTGTGATACATAGTAAATAAGTTGTAAGCCTGCTATTGAAATGTATATAGATCAGAGCTGGCTTACAGCATTTTGTGATGTATGCATTGAACTGTTGTGATGGAGAGATAAGAAGATCGTGTGAAGCGTTTCCTCTATAAGTTCTCCATCACAGCTCTGTGATAGAGAAATCACTCACACATCACTGAAATCTGTGAGGCAGCTGTGATTTGTTTTACATTTGAATGAATGATTGTATCACAATGGGGTGGCTATTTTATCATTGTAACCTCAACTACTGCCTGGCCTTTACAATGTATTACACAGGACGGAGCTGGCTGGCTTTAACAATACCAGATTATGACTCATCCCGCGCATTTCATAGCAGAAGAGAGAAAGGCAGCAGCACAAGTTAAAAACCTCCCAGCCCGGGATTCAGTTCAATTAGTGTTGCTGTCTGTTGCTTTCATACATACATGAAAGGGAATGCACATGCTAATATACTCAGATGGAGATAGAACACTGGTCTGTATCCCCCCAACCTCGGTATCTCACCTTCCTATCAGTGTAGCACAAATACATAACTTACCCCAGGGATGGCTACTCTGACTTTATTTAGGCATATCAAGTGTTGGAGATACTGTGCAACAATTTACAGCTTTCCTTCAACTTTGCTTCCGTTACACCACACATTTCTATCTAAATTTGACTCACACTCTGCAACAGGTTATGGGCCAGTGACCAGACTGGATAAAGCCCAGTGACCAGATGTGGCCCAGACAGAGCGGAGATCAACATAAATAAGCTTCCACAGAGACATCTCCTGTATACAAGTAAGACTGTTTTTATATAGGGAAGGAGAATGACCAGCAACTCAGGTTACACAGGAAGGAAACCAGGGTGTGCTTTAGATGTCACTACCAGGGACACATAAAGAGAGTACTATATGAAAAGCAGAGCAAATGAGACAGTGTCCCCCTTATATGAAACAGAAGGTCAAAACCACCATTTCTGAACCATGTGAAGGGAACTGGAATGTCACATTTAAAGTGACAGGCAACCATATATTTCAAGGCTGGTACATTGACTCGGGAGCAACCAGTCACATGACAAGAGATAGAATCTTTTTCACAGAACTTGATCTGAGTAACAAAAAGACTATTTACCTTGCAGATGGAAGTAAAATAGATGCAGTGGGATATGGGCATTCCTTGTTTGCCCCAATGATGTGGAACACAATATAGCCATACCAGTAAACCACATTGCTGCCTTACATATCGCATCCAAAGATGCCCAGTTCTTTCTCCCCAGGATGTTGAAATCGCTCTTGTAGAATGGGCAGACACTGGGGGAGATGCCGCCTTAGTCACATAAGTCTGTACAATAGTCTGTTTAATCCACCTAGCTCTAGTGGATTTGGAGGCTGCTAAACCCTTCTTTTTCTCACTGAAAGTTAATAAGAGTTGTTCCACCTTCCTCCAATCTGGATCTCTCCAAATAAATAATTAAAGCTCTTCTAACATCTAATAGTGAGAGATTTTCTTCCTTGCCAGCTCCTACTGGTAGTGTTGGTAGAAGTATCTCCTGCATTCTATTAGTTGTAGACACAATCTTTGCGTATCCCGAAGTATCGAAGTATCGAGTCTTTAGTGTACTGCTAGCCCTTTCTCGAATCCTTCCTGCAGGAACTCGAGAACTGTTGCTATCTTTCTTTTCTTCAACTTGTTAACATCACAATACGAAGAAAAATGTTTCCATACCTTTCCTTAGATCTTTCTTGTGGTTAACTTTCTGTTGTCTAGTAGAGTTTCAATCACTCTGGCCGAACAGCCATTACTGTTTAAGATACACCTTTCAAATTCCGCGCCGCCAGCTGAAGTCTTGATGGATTCGGATGTAGAATGTCACCCTGATAAATAATGTTTGGAAGATCTGAAAGCCGCCAAGGACCTTTCTTCACCATTCTTCTTAACCCCACGAACCATACTCTCTTGGGCCAGAACAAAGCTATCTGAGCCTCTTCCTGGCAAAATTCTGAAGGGAGGAAAAGCATAAGGAAGGTGAAACCTCCACGGCTGAGCTAGAGCATCCACTGCTTGCGCACCCTCTCCCCTTGCCAGCCAGAAAAGCTTTGCCTTTTAAATTGTTGGCCCTGGCAACCAGATCCAGCTGCGGAAGCCCCCTAACACTTACATTCTAATGAAACATTTCCTGGTTCAGACACCACTCTGTTTGCTGAACCTTTACTCTGCTTAGACAATCCACTAAAGTGTTGAGGGCTCCCTTCAGATGGCTTGCCACCAGAGTCCGAATCTTACTAGTACCTCTCTGTCTACTATGACCTGCTGAAAATAAATCAATGCCAGTTTGACCGCCAGGAGCTCTCTGTAGTTTGAGGACCTGGCCGCCAAGGACTTTGTCCATTTTCCCCGTACCTGTAGATTGTTTAAATGGGCTCCCCAACCCTAACTGCTTGCATCTGTTGTGATCACCAACAGGTTGGTCTGTCTCCACTTCTTTCCCTTTTTAGTACTAGTGGGTTTGTTCACCATCTTAGATCCTCTAGGACAAGGGGACTTAATTTGACCAGTCGATCTAGTGACCCCTGATGTCTGTCCCATAGGTCTAGAAGAATCCTTTGCAAGTTATGAAGTTGAGCCCATGGTACTGCCGAAATTGATGATGTCATTAGACCTAGCACCTGCATGATCTGTCTTATGGACACCTGGGGCACTACCATTAACTTTTAAACTTCCGCTCTGCTCTTTTTTTCCTTTTCCTGCGGGAGAAAATGTTTTTGCTGTGTGCTGTCTATCAAGAATCCAAGAAACTTGCATTGCTGACTGGGTGTTAGGGTGGATTTATGTAGATTTATTACCCACCCCAGGTTCTTCAGTAGGACCAGGGTCTTTCTGAGATCTACCAGGAGCAACAGTTCTGACTTGTTTAGCAGAAGAAGATCATCAAGATAAGGGATCACTGTGATTCCCTGTTGTCTGAGATGAACCATCAGCTCTGCCAGGATCTTTGTATCGATTGTCTACAGGGTGTACATTTTTACCTGGCTCTGAATCGACTCCAGTGACGTTATACATATGTGGCAGGGGTATTTAGATCACATAAATGTCCACAATGATGAAGTGCCAGCCACGCAGCTCGAACAATAAAATCATCCATCCTTTATTGCAAAACGTATTAAAAAGCCATCACAGCATGTAAAGCATAAAAGCGCATAGTGAGAGCAGACCCCGCATCAACGCGTTTCGAGCCAAGGCTCTAAATCATGTATTTAGATCACAGACACTCTACAAAAGAGGAATCTGACAAAGGATATAACAATATTCTCTTGTCCAGTTACTGTTAAAGTGATTCAGCAGGGAAGTGAAACAACAAAAGGGTAATCACTTTTTGTCCTGTGCCACTGGTCACTGCAGGTCCAGAACTCCACGACTCACCCGATTGCTCTATCGCAGACAGTCTGAATAGAGCTTCAAGACCACTTGACCTCATTCACAGTGATATATGTGGTTCCCTAAAACCCACTACACCTGGAGTCAACAGGTACATAGTGACTTTCATAGATGACTATTCAAGATACACATTTACTTACCTAACGCAACACGAGAGTGAAGTACTATGTAGTAAAGACAAGTAACAAGTTTAAGAGGAAACCTCTCATACTTTTACATACCGTGAATTAATTCATACTGTAAATTCACAGGATACAAAGTAAAAATGTACTTAAAGTGGACCAACCCCCAGGGGGGATCGGCCCGGAAATCTATAAGATTCCCGGACCGATCAGATCCCTCCCCGCGGGGCATCCGAAATCGGGATGTCCCGCGGGGAGGAACCCCCCAGGAGGCCCACAAACCTTACCTCAGCCCCGTTCCATCGGCGCATGCGCGAGCCGCGGCTGCGACTCGCGCTTCCCTCTAGCAGGGCGCGCACCCGCGCCGGCCGTTTGTGAATGGCCTGTGCAGGCGCGTTCCCTGTTAGAGGGAAGCGCAAGACACGGCCTCCAGCTCTCAGAGCCAGCTGAGCTGGTATGCGCGTCCAGGCGGCCTTGGACGCGCATACCACAGCGGCTCTGAGCGCTGTGATTGGCTGGCGCGGTCACGTGGGAGTGGGGAGAGGTGAGTTTTTTGGGGCTTTCTGGGGGGTTTCAGACAGCGGGGCACCCCCGATCGGGGTGCCCCACCGAAGTGGACCAAAACCCAGGATAGTCAAAATCCTGGGTGTTGGTCCACTTTAAGGCAGAATTGAATAAAGCTTCAAAAGACAGTGCCATACACACCAGTCAAAAAGAATTAACAGAAATAAAGAACTGAACTCTGACTGAAACAATCAGATTTATGCTGACTCTGGAATTCCACAAAAATACTGGGGGGAGCTTGCAATAGCACTTAGTCACTTATTTGCTGAACAGGCTCAATTCTAGAAAAGTGGAGAAAACTGCATATGAACCATGGCACAATGAGAAGCATAAAACCTAAACAGTTTTTGTATGCAAAACATTCATGTACATTCCAGAGGAAAATACACCAAACTCCAAAACAAAGCGTTTGATGGAATCTTTGTTGGCTACAGTTACAATGTTAAGGGTCGCAGAAAGCTAAATCCCAAAACAGACAAGATTACTATTAGGAAAAGCATAACTTTTGTTGAAGATCTGAGAGACAATGTAATGACAACAAAGGAAGTAAGAACAGAAGAGAAAAGTGACACTGATCAGCCATCATCTGTAACTTCTGAAAAACAGTTGAAGTAAGTGCAAAACCTACTAGTACGGAAGAACAAACACAAGCAAGCTCAGACACAGAACTAGTACACTCAAAAAGAGAAATCAAAGGTAAACCACCTGTGCGTCTCGAGACATATTTCAGTTTTCAGAAGGGTAAGTCAGTAAATGGATAAAGGCTGTAAAGAAAGAGATAAAATCCATGCATGACACCAACACATGGACTCTTACAGAACTACCAACTGGAAGGAAAGCCATAGGCTGTAAATGGACTTTTAAAGTGAAACACAATGCAGATGGCACAGTGAAGCAAAACTTGTATCCAATAATTATTCTCAAAAATATGGAGAGGACTATGATGTGAGTTTTGCTCCAGTAGACAAACATGCTACAATAAGGACTTTACTGACAGTAGTCGCCACGAGGAAAATGCAAGTGAAAGACTTTAATGTGAAAACAGCATTTCTACATGGTGAAGACAGCTACATGGAAGAGCCACCAGGATTCAAAGAAGAACAAAGGCCAGATCTAGAATGCAAACTTCAATACATGGTCTAAAGCAAGGCACCAGAGCATGGAATATGAAAATAAATGAAGTGCAGACACTTGAGGACTTTCAGAGGAGCAAAACAGGCCCCTACTTATACACAAAAAATGTCCAACAGATGGATCTATGTGCTTGTTTATAGGGATGAGACAGAAATACTACAAACCAATATTACAGCACTTTTCTTCAAGAGCAGGGACTTCTTGAGTTTGTTTATTGCCCTACTGAGTATATGACAGTAGTGATCCTTACCAAGACCCTGACCACTGAAAGACACTCAAGGCCTATAAAGAAGAAAGTTTAACAGACTAAGTCTCAGCTGTTGAGGAGGGGTGTTGGAGATACTGTGCGAAAGCTCACAGCTTAGCTTAGGCCCTTATTCATCAAGCGATAGCGTCAGGTAGTGTCTGACGAGCGCCATGTCCCGCCAGCTAACGTCTGCTACCGACTGAAGTACGCCCGGCGTCGGCCACAATGACGCATTTATCAAGCTAAATGAGGCTAGCGCCGGCGAGAGCGACGGCAAGCGCGGCATTCATCATGAAGCCGACTGCAACGAACAGCGCCGCTGCTAATCCCATCACAGCGACAGGTATGACCTGGCGCTACCTGCCGCTCTCCCATACATTTCAATGGCAGACGCTGCAATGATTGTTTTAAGTGGTTTTTGTGTTCTTTTCTTTGGCACAAAATTCAACACATGTTTATAGTGATATGTTTTATTAATCTGGCTGGTTATTTTTATGTTTTTGAAGTGTTTATTAATTTTTACAATGTAATGTTGTGAGTGACATCTAAATTGCATCTCCTCCAACCAAACTCATTGGCATCAAAATCGCTTGTTTTCACCACACACGGGGCTTGTAAAGCTATTTTTTAGCCTGTCATGTTGGGCGGTCACGTTCGCTCTTCGAAATTGTCAGCGCCCAAGCTATTCGGCAGCCCTGTCCTTGATGAATCTGTGGTGGTCAGAGTTTGTGCAGTCGCTGTTTTAATTCGCTATGTGGCGTCGCGAGCGTCGCTGTGCTTCGCTGCGCTGCGTTGTGCGGCGCTGTGCTGTTCATACATGTGCCCTTCTGCCATTTGCAAGGAATTCACTTCCCGCGACCCCAGTCGTTCTTAATGAATACACTGTAGCTGTGAGCGTGCATGGCCACATATTGCAGGATTAACATTCAGTCGTACCAGCTCATAACAACCCGTTATGCATTCTCATGTGTGCCACATTATCATGTAGTTGTATAGTTTGATTTTGTGATGATTTTAGGAAGGAATAAGATTTGTATATTTAAGCACAACTTGGTTTGCTTTTCAAGGACCTATGCATTACAGTATGTAGAACCCCCTGCTAAATCAAGCTAATAATTCGTGGCGCCTTGGGCCCTAGCTTGTTTTAAAGCGTCATTTTATTTTTTCCGCCACTTAGCTTGCACATAGCTGATATTAGCTTGTCCCTGGTGCGCGCATCTTTTTTTTTTGAATTTTTAATCACAGTTGCTTTCGTCATATCCGGTTCCGGTATCCTCCTTTGCGTTTCAAAGCCACCTAAAGCTAAAAATGTCTAGCGCTTATGCCAATAGCTTGTTTTCAAGCGTCATTTTATTTTTTCCGCCACTTAGCTTGCACATAGCTGATATTAGCTTGTCCCTGTTGCGCGCATCTTTGTTTTTGAATTTTTAATCACAGTTGCTTTCGTCATATCCGGTTCCGGTATCCTCCTTTGCGTTTCAAAGCCACCTAAAGCTAAAAATGTCTAGCGCTTATGCCAATAGCTTGTTTTCAAGCGTCATTTTACTTTTTCCGCCACTTAGCTTGCACATAGCTGATAATAGCTTGTTCCTGGTGCGCGGAGCGGTTTTTTTTTTTTTTTTTTTTCCCATGTCACTTTGGTCATTTCCGGTTCCTGTTTCCTCCTTAGCGTTTCCACAATGCTTCCAAGACGCCGAGCCATGCACCTCCCCAGCTCCTCCTCCGACTCCGACCCCACCACCCCTCCCCCACCTCCCCCACCTACCTCACCTCCCCCACCTAGCACCCCTCCCACCCCTTCCCCTCCTGGGCAGGCCAAGAAAAGGCGCTTACGAGTGGATAGCCGCGTTAATGGCCAGGTGGTCAAAGTGAGTATTTGGTTTTGGTATTTTAGGTTTAAAGTTGAACAACACACAGGGGAACAACACACAGGGGGGATTGGCCCTGAAATATCTAATTTTTCTGGGCCAATTGGATCACTCCCCGTGGGGCATCCCCATTCTGGATGTCCTGCGGGGATGCCCCCCCCTGGAGGGCCATAAAAATTACCTCAGCCCCGTCCCATCTGTGCATGCGTGAGCTGCGGATGCCTCTTGCGCTTACCTCTAGCAGGGTGTACCCCTGCGCAAGACATTTGTTAATGTTGTGTGCAGGCGCACTCCCTGTTAGAGTCAAACGCCACATGCGTACTTTGCCGCGCAGACCCAGCTGAGCTGGTATGCACGTCCAAACGGCCTTGTATGCGCATACCACAGTGGCGCAGAGCGCTGTGCTCGGCTGGCGCAGTCACGTGGGAGCGTCGTCAGTGGTGTATTTGTGGCCTTCCAAGGGGGTTTCAGACAGCGGACCACCCACAATTTTTGTGGCCCACCAAAGTGCACACAAACCCAGAATAGTGATAATCCTGGGTGTGGGTCCACTTTGATCTGGTCTCTGTATAACTGTTTATGCCATTGTTCTGATGTCATGTATTGATTTGTGTTTGTTTTTCATTTCTCATAGGATTTCTGCGTGAACCAGTACGACTATGCCCGTGGGGGCAAAAAAAGAATTGCCATGGAGGTGAAGGCCACAGTGTCCCGGCGCTTCCACACCGAGCTCTCCATCCGAGCAATACAACAAAAGTGGTCCGACTTTAAGCGCCGGGACCCTGAAGGCGTGTACCGCCTATATGATGCCGACGCATCAGGTAAGTTAAAGCTTATGCTATGTTTATACTTTTTGCCTAATCATCTGCTAAGCTGTGTCCATTTGTGCTCTTTATATTAATTATTTTCTTTCACCCCCTCAACACAGATAAGCGTCCTCCCCTGGGGAAACGTGGGAAGGGCGGACTCGGGGGAGTCATCGGGGGAGGGTCCCTCCCGCGGGTCCTATTTAGAGGACCCAGGGGAGGAAGGGGATGACACCACAGAGGAGTGTGCTGCTGGGGGGCTGGCAGGATCAAGCCTCAGCTCCTCACACTCTGAGTCTGAGGAGTCTCACCAGGCAAGGGGCCACTCTCAAGTTGGGAGTCCAAGTGGGGTGGTAGAAATGGACTCTCCCACACTCCCTGAAGGAGCAGGGAGTGAGAGGGAGGAGGGTGGCCCTTTGCCTGGTGGATCTTCCGACCAGAGTGTGAGGAGCCGAAGCTCCCCGCCTCCTCCTCAGAGCCCTCCCTGGGCTTTAAGTGGCGGATCATCCCCTGGTGAGTGTCCTTTTTTTCATTGTTAGTCTGTGACAGGTTTCATCTGGCCATTTGTACTTAGCCCTTGCCATTCCTCTCTAATTTGCAGGGCATCATATAGGCGGCACCTCCATGGCCTTTTGGAGAAGCATTCTCCACGGGCATAGTCGTGGTAAGTGTTTTTTGTTATCCATCACATTCCCTATGTTATGACATTCCTTAAACAAACATTGTTGATAGTGCTTTGATTCTCGAAGCTTCCCTGAAAAATCACATCCCTCACCCAGGGCACCCCCCCAAAATAAACCCCACAAACTCCTTACCGCTTTGGGGGTTGCAGAAGCCACCGTCCCAGCCTCCTGTGTGCCACTCTAGAGGTGTGTGCGCCTGCGCTCTGTTTCCTAATGGGCTGCGCGTGCGCACACACTGGAGGACTGATGTGCGGAAGGCAGCGGCGGCGGCGGACGTTGTCTCACTCAAATTGTGGTGCTCTGCCAAAGCGGACCAAAACACAGAATAGTTGCAATCCTGTGTCTTGGCCCACTTTTAACAGACACATGTTTCCTGGTCCATTGTCACAGCTGGTTTGATAATGTACCTTAACCTCACAAACCCCACTACAGTGCTAGCCAACTGGCAACCACCCCTATGTTTCTGCCCACACCATGATGGGTGTTATCATTTTTTTTCTTGGGTTAAGTTGTTCCCGCTAACACATGTTGCACACTAGTAACATTAGCCAATCAACTGCTAATGAGTCCTTTACATTGCACTGTCTATGTTATTTGCACATTATCTTTAGGGATACATGTTGCAACCATAACTAATGTACATTAACTCATGGACCAGGAAATATGCTAATTTTGGTCAACCTGTATGTAACCATGCAAGCCTTTGATTTTTCAGACTCCATAACCAGATGGATGTCAAATAGTCAGGTGTCATTGGCCCACTAATTGTTTTTTTGTCTTTTGCTTTCTGTTGACAGATGTTGCTACGCAGACGGAGCCAGAAAACCTCCTCCCCACCCCAGCTCCAGGGACGGCCAGCAGCATGGGCCCCCACCACAGCTGCGATGGTGAGTACATCCCACTTCATATGCCTAAAGACTTGTGAAACCTATGTCTTCTAGTCACATCTGCAGACATTTAAAATGTACCTATGTGTTAATTTCACACACATCTAGATTCCATGTGTTTGTACAATAATCCAACATGCCTGTCTGCATGCTTGATTGTTGCCTCACATTCTTCATTTGGCCACATAGAGACTATTTGTGCCTTAGACACAACCAAATGGGCCATATTAGGTCTTGACCTCTAACATTATAGGGCAAACTAGTTTACTCCTTAAGACTTAGGCCCTGATGTTTGGCTGTGACTAAACACATAAATGGACACACTGGGACTTATACCTTCTTTGCTTCCCAAGAGTTAAAGTGGAACAACAACCAGGATTTTGACTTTCCTGGGTCTTGGTCCACTACGGTGGGGCACCCCTGATCGTCACCGCTGTGTGACAACCCCCTGAACTCACTTTTCCTCCAGCCGACGTACAAGCCGTGGCAAAGCGGCTCCTCCTCCTCCACCTCCCGCGCGTCCCTTTTTACGCGCGCGTGCCCGCGCCGGCCATTCACAGACGGCCGGCGCAGGCACGCACACGTCTAGAGGGGCGCGAGGGAGGGGCCGGCGGCCGTGCCCCACCGAAACTGAGGTAGGGAGTTTGGGGTGTTGGGGGGGTTGGGGGGGAGGTGATTGGGCCGGGAATCTGATAGATTCCAGGGTCGATCACCGGTGGGTGTTGGTACACTTTAAGAGTAAATGTATGCTTGGGATGTGTTGTCCAAATTCCTGCCAGTCAATAGTACTCATATAATGTTAACAAATAAGCGCACAGTGGCCAACAATGTTAATGTGAGTGTCAGCTAATTGGACACACTGACATTACATTGCTACATCTGTGTCTGTTGAGGTCACATTCAATTTATTAATAAATTGTTGTTTATACATCTCTACAGCTTGTGAAAACCAGCATCGCAGACTGTGGCGGGAGATCAGGCTCCTGAAGCTGATGCTGCTGGCCAAGAAGAGGCGCCGGCGGCGTCGTTAGGGTGGGGGGGAAGGCTGGCCTGTTGACGCCCTTTGTTGGGCAATGTTGGCCCTGTGGGCCACCTTTGCCATATAAACTTTTGTATTTACATCATTACAGTGTGGTGCCTTGCAAAGCATAGTTTAACTGTCTCTAAAACCATTTGTGTGTAAATTTAGCCATACCTTTGGAGCCATTTCATGTGTTAACCATAGTAAGCTATGGTCTCAAATGTGTGGCCTAAATTTACAAATACATTGACATATCTAGATCAAGATACTCATCCCTGACTGTGTTATTAGCTATGTCTTAGGAAAAACACAATTTAGAGGTGGGTTAAGCAAATATATTTACAGAAACAAAAACAAACAAAATTAATATTCTTGGCTGGGTGGCCGGGGAGGTTGGGAGTCATTGCTAGGGGCGGTGTTGGGGGACAACAGTGCAGTAAAAAATATAGACTGCTGTTGTATGAGCTGTTGTATCAACAACAAAGTTTGGTCCTGCCGCTGTATCGCTTCTTGCTGCTGCTGGATCGATTGTTCCATTGCATTGGCCAGCCGACCAAGTTCCTGGTTTTGTTGAAGGTTATGCATCAACAGGTCGATCTGGCGCTGCTGGGCCTCATGTTGTTGCTGACACATCAGCACCTGCTGTTCCAACGCCGCAATGCGCTCATTAGTTCCATCACGCGGCTGTTGGCGACTGTAGTCCTCCAGCATCCGGACCCCTAGCTGGTAAAAATCGGCACTGGTTGGTGCAACACCTCCTCTTGCTGGGGTTTGAGGCTAACAAAATAGAAAACAACATTTTAGACCAACAGAAACAATGCATGTATGCCCCTCAAAATCATTTGCCAAAACAGTCACTATACACTACCCACAAACATGGCAATGTGGTTATAGGTCCTCTAAATCAGCCATGTTACCTCCGTGTCGTCCGCCACAGGTAGGAGCGAGGTATCGCTGCCAGAGAGGGGCAATTCAACATCAGAGATGTCCGGCAAGTTGGCATATGCTAAACAGGAAAGTCAGGTTAGTAGGTCAGTGGACCAAACTCAAATGTAACATGGCTAGGCTATCGAGGCCATACCTCCACAAAGTGCAAAATTACACACTAGACCAAAGGTATCTGTTAAACTCAGATTGTTAACATGTATGTTTGAGGACTAAGAGGCAATAATTTTGGCAAATAAGATAAGACACATTGCTTAAATTACACATACCCGCAATCTCCCAGATGTCTGGAGTGGGGCCCTCACTCGAGCTTGGACCTTTAAAATACATGTGGACACACAAGTTGCCAGAAGCAAGTGCCACAAAAGTAGAGCCAAAACACAGACTAGAGCAAGGCAAAACAACTTACCCTCATCTCTGGCAGCCTGAACTTGAGGGGCCCTTTCTGGACAGCCACTTCCGATATTCTGGTCAACTAAAAAACACAAGTAATGGCTCTAAATATTCATCAAACTACTACGGTGAATGTTTGTCCAAAAATATGTCCTCCAAAATACATTTCTATCACTCCAAGAACTATTAGACTGACCCTGGGGAGGGAATAAGCACTCCCAAGAGGCATCTTCAAGTTGACAGAGCAAACATGTAGATTATAAGTCTAACCAAATCGAACCAGTGTAACAGAAACAGCATAAAGGATACATTATGTATTGCTATACACACCAACAGGGTCCTGTTGACCTGCAACATCGGAAGTGGGGTCCAAAGATGAACCAGTCACTTGGCCTACCAATAAAAAAGAGGAATGAGACACATGCACTTGGGTTAAAGTGGATAAAGCAAGGTTGACACATGCACTTACCGACATCCAAAGAGTAGCTTGGCTCCTGAGGAGATGCTGGGGCCAATGGCGGGGGAGCTAGGCAAAAATCAAGCAAACATTGAGCCATTGTTAATGTGCGTGCAAAAATACAACATGCATTAAGGTGTGTGTGAGCAGCTCATTCACTAATATTCACTAATCAAGGCCAGTGTGGCTTCCACATTTATATGCAGATATATGGCCACACATCTCTGCCTTCCAACATAGCTACACATGTTAGGGCCTTGTTAGTTAGTTGCTGTGAGGGTTAAAGTGGGCGTGAAATTAGGCCGCAGGTCCATATTATTAATACTCCACAGTGCCCCACTCGATTGTTGGAGCTGCTCCCACACCCATTTGTTCCCCAAACAACCAGCACCGAAATTAGGTAAATACCTTCAATGGCAGACTTGGTTAGGCTTGAGGTTGGTTGAAGGGCAGGAGTTTGTGTGTCCTGAGGCACATCCTGGACAGCAGCATGTGCACCTATGCAGAAAGCAACAGACAGGAAAGTAAAAAATGTATGAGGTCTAATGTACTACTTCACAGGTCCTACTGTTAGTTGGTCAGAAAGAGAAAATGCTAATCACATACATTAACAGTAGCTTTTATAAAAAGGCAGAAAATATGTACCTTCAGTCCAACCTGTGGTTTCATCCCCAGGATCCACACCCTGCAGCCGAGCCAGTGGAATTTTGGCCTTCAGCATCTCCTCATACAGCCTGTAGGTACTCTTTGGAGCCTGGATGGTCCCACTGTCCACATCAAGATCGTGATTCATCTTTTTGATAAGGGCCCCTCTCAAAGTGTAGAAGCGTTTCCTGCAGGATGGGCCACTACGTGGGTGTTGAGCAGTGCTACTAAGCTCCACACCAATGGCATCCCACAGTTTGCTTCTTTCTTGTTTGCCTATGGACTTGCTTTGGGAGCCAAAGAGTAGCTCCCATTTAGCAAGTGTAAGGCGCACAAGATGATTATTCTCCGCCAAATTAAATTCAGGCTCCCTCTTGGCACCTGGGCGCTTAGCCTGGGGTGCTGCCCCACCTTCAGGCTGGGCCCTTTTCCGTAAGGGAGGTCTGCGCACACCACCCACCAAACTCCTACTTGGGCCTGCTGTGGCCGGCAGATGTCCTGAATTTGGCTCCATCCTGTAGCTGCACACACACACAAATACACACCCAACAAGCACGCATGCAGACTACAGAATGGCATCGCACTCTCTTTGGGTTGGGCAGGTTTTATGTGCTCTAACAGCCAATCACAAACCAGCCCACTTAATTGATTCACACATACAGCCCAGTTCCTTCTAGCCACACCTCCACTGCACTGACTGAAGCATGTGTGTTAGCCAATTAACTAATTACAGACCTCATTAACCAAACAACACACACCCAAATACAACAATGGACTGATGTATCTGAAACCTTTGTGACATGTGGCTAGCCTAACGGCTATTTAAATAAACAGCAGCTTACCTTTCTATTTCAATAATTTTTATTGAATCCAGCATAATTGGTACGCAAAAGTTTTACATCAGATATAATATTATAAAGTCATATTACATCGCACAAGTATACTTAACAGATTGGCAATCCTATACAAATCGGATGTAATGCCGTCTAGAAGAAGAATAAACCTTCTCAAAACATAAAAATATTATCTTTGAAAATATCATAAATAGTTTTGCGTTGTTATTATACAATAACCGTCATTTTTCTATTTATATAGAGACAATATGAAATAAACCTTATAACGTCTAACTTAAGACTTTACAAAGTCTTTAAAGTTGTTTGCCAACTAAAGTATTATTAAACTGGTACTCTGTACGTACCCAACACCATTTATATTAAAAAATTCTTATATATGACCCTATTACTAGAATATATGTATTAACATGTATAAACTTCCCCGGGATCGTACCTGGATGGGAATAAAGGGGAGGGGAAAGAGAGAAAAAAAAAAAAAAAAAAAAAAAGGGGAGGGGGGGGGAGGAGAGGGGTAACCTAAGGGGTGGGAAAGAAAAGTGTGGAAGAAAAGAGCAAGAGTTTTTTGAAGAAAGCATTAGTTTAAAGCTGAAGCAGGTTCGCTAGTTACTTACACCTCCTCGCATTTAAATAGTAAATATATATCGATCGAACGAGTTAGGGAAGAAACTCGCCACCCAAGGTTCCCACGTTTCTCGAAACTCCTCCATCTTATTGTTATGAATAGCAGATATCTTATCCATAGCCATTATATTGTCCACTCTACATTTACATTCCTTAAAGCTTAACGTAGTAGTTTTCCATGCTCTAGCTATAGACAGTTTCGCAGATGAGCAAATATTATATATCAGCATTCTCTGTTTAGTGGTACTATTGATAAGAGGTTCATTTAGTAAGGCTATCCATGGGTCTAGGTCAACTACTCTTCCCATAATTTTGCTGATAATTCCAAACACCTCGATCCAGAAAGATCTCACAACCTTGTATTTCTACCAGGTATGACCATAGGTACCTAGCTCGTCGCAACCACGAAAGCACTTTCCCTGATCTGTGCCCCGCATATGTGACAATTGTTCCGGTACCAAGTACCATCGCATAATAACTTTCAAATTGACTTCTATTACTGAGGCCGATGCTCCTTTACCAAATGAGGCCAACCACATTTTTTGCCACTGATCCTGACTCCTTGTATCTCCTAAATCCATTTCCCACCTATTCCTATAAGGAAGAGCATCACAGCTGTTCCCTAAGATTAATGAATGATAAATGGCTGATATAGCTCCTTTACTGTTTGGATCTTTCCTACATCTAGTTTCAAAAAATGTCATGTTGTTTAACTCTGAGCAGTTCCTTGTCATTTGTTTCACAAAATGGGCGACTTGCAAATAGCTAAATAAGTCACGTGCCTGGAGACCAACTTGATCCCGGAATTGCTGGAAGGAAGCCACCCCCGAGCCCTGTAGACAGTCCACTATACGGTCGACCCCCCCCCTCTCTCCACCTACTGAATCTTAACGGGTCCATAACCCCCGGTGGAAACATAGGGTTACCCCATAAGGGCATCAGTGGTAAATACTGAGAGGCCAAACCCCCCGAATATTTAACCTCATCCCATAGTCTTAGAGAATGAGCTAGTATAGGATTATCGCCTGAATATCTGTTTTTAGGGACAAGCCATAATAAGTTTTCAATTGCTATTGGGTGAATTAATGAGCCTTCTATCTGGACCCAGCAGGGAATGTCTTCTGTCATATGATAGGACAATAACTGCGCTATCTGCGCTGCCTGAAAATATCTTCTAAAGCACGGAAAACCCATCCCCCCCAAACTTTTAGATTTGATCAAGACCTGGCTCGCTATTCTATGTTTCTTCCCGTTCCATAGGAAGACCCACACGCTTTTCTGAAGGTCTTTTAGAGTCTTAGACGGAACATGAACTGGTAAGGTTCTGGCCAGGTAGAGAAATTTAGGAAGTATATTCATCCTGATAGCAGCAATCTTACCCAACCAAGACAAGTTATATTCCTTCCATTTAGTCATGAATGCTTTAAGTTTGTTGCATAAAGGTATGTAATTTGCGGTAAACAATGCGTTATACTCATTAGTCAGGTTTATCCCCAAGTATTTAATCGCCCTGTTTTCCCAGCTAAAATCATAATTAGCTTGCAGCTGTTGCCAGATCGCCGAGGGAATATTGATGTTTAAAGCTTTCGACTTGGATGTATTAACCAATAGGCCAGACACCTCAGCAAATTGCTCTAATACTTGTAACAGGTTTGGCAGGGTAACACAAGGATTCGTAATAAACATTAACACATCGTCTGCAAAAAGACAGAGCTTGTGGTGAACACCGCCAATCTCAATCCCAGAAATGTCCAAGGATTCTCTAATCTTTTGAGCCAACGGCTCCATTGCCAAGGCAAATAATAATGGGGATAACGGGCATCCTTGTCTCGTCCCTCTCGCAAGATTAAAGCAATCTGATTTGTACCCTCCATATTTAACAAAAGCTGAGGAAGCAAAATATATCGTTCTTAGAATCCCTAAAAATTTAGGACCAAATCCCCATTTTCCCAATAATCCAAAGAGATACTCCCATGACACAGAGTCAAAGGCCTTCCTAATGTCCAGGGAGAGAAGCAGGAGAGGCACTTTTCTTTCTCTGGCAATATGGGAAATCTGTATTGCCCTCATAAGATTGTCTCCTGCTTGTCTCCCTGGAATAAAGCCTGTTTGATCGTTGTGCACCAATTGGGGCAGGTAAAGTGACAATCTATCCGCTAAAATTTTGATTTGAATTTTTATATCTAAATTCAATAACGAGATCGGCCTAAAATTAGACCACACGGTGGCATCAGCCTCAGGTTTCGGCAGCATACTAACGGACGCCATTAAAGATTCTCTAGAGAAAGCTCCGCCTTTCCGAATAGAGTTAAGAGCAGCTGTTAACTTAGGTGCAAGAATTGCACTAAACGTCCGGTAGTATGCTGCAGAGAAACCATCGGGTCCCGGGCGTTTATTGATCTTAAGGCCCCTTATCACCTTCAATACCTCATCCACATTAAAATCATTCTCCATAAGTTCCTGCAACTGATCAGGTATGATTGGAATTGTAACTCCTTCTAAGAATTTCGATATTTTATCCGAGTCTTGGGGGTGGGGGTTTGAATATAATTTAGATAGCTGAGAGCGAAAAAGCTCCACTATTTTAACAGGGTTGCTCGTTAAAGTGCCCCTGTCATTACGTAGCCTAATCGGGTGATACTGTTGGTCAGGGGTTTTCAGCCTTCTAGCCAATAGAGAGTCAGGCTTATTTGCCTTACAGAAGAATCTGTGTTTTAGCCATCTTAAGGCATTTTCGGCCTTGCCTGCTAATACTAGATTAAGTTCTCTAGTCACTTGGTTCAACTTATCTCGGATAGCCGGTGACAAAAAAACCTTGGCTTTCTCCCTTAGGTCCAGGTATTCCTTCTCCAATTTTACCATGTATGCTGCCCTTTCCCTTTTTCTTCTGGACGCTAATTGTATTATCTTCCCCCTAATTGTTGGTTTATGAGCTTCCCAACAAAGCACTGGTGATGTCTCGGGAGTTTCATTTAAATCAAAATATTCCTCTAATGCCTCGGCAATAGACTGTGTAACCCCCTGATCAGACAGTAGAGAAACATTTAAAGACCATAAAGATCCTATTGGCCTACTTAAAAGAGAATCAAGCCTAAGCATTATTCCCTCGTGATCTGACCAAGAGACCGGGATTATTTTTACACTTTGAACCTGTGCCAGAGTGTCTATTGGCAGGAAGATATGGTCTATCCTGGTATAGACTCCGCATGGATGTGAGTAGTGTGTGAAATCTTGGGTTCCCGGATGGGCCTCCCTCCAGCAATCCGCCAACGAGTGAACATCAAGCAAGCGTCTAAACTGCCTAGAATTCGCTATTGTCTTGGCACCTATCATAGTAGTTATTGTAGATAACCTATCTAGAAACGGGTTCAAAACCAAATTTGAGTCGCCACAGATAATCGTTTTACCCTTGGCTACAGTCATTACTTTTTAAAAAAATTTAGTCAAGAATGTGACCTGATTCACGTTCGGAGTGTAATATGTAGCCACTGTCACCTCCATGTCTTGTAACTCACCTATTAAAATTAAATACCTGCCCTCAGGGTCGCTCTCTTCATACTTACATTGAAACTGAGTCCCTCTCCTAAAAGCTATCATTACCCCCTTCTGTTTTGAATCCGCACACGCCAAATGGACCTGTGGATATTTAGAATCAAAATATTTTGGTTTGGAAGTGACCGAGAAATGTGTTTCCTGTAGGCATAAAACATCGGGATGGAGTGCATTAATCTTGCGAAAAGCCATGCTCCTCTTATTTGGGGAGTTAAATCCCTGAACGTTTAAGGAAAAAATTGTAGTCATGTTTAGATACTTAGAAGGCTATCAGTGTGTCAAAGAGAGAAAAAAGAAAGATAATGAAAAGGGAAGAGAAAGAAGAAAAAAAAAAAAAAAAAAAAGAAAAGGAGGGAGGGAAAAGAGCTGAAAGGCCCCGAGGGGAGTTCAAAAATACAAATGTCAATATAATTCAAGGGCAAAATTATATAATTACCACTACATAGAACCAGTAGCGTGATCCACAGATCTAGGAGGAACCAGCCCCCAGACTATCCCAGTATCTCTAAAATTCCAAAGTACTGCAGATCCAACTACTGTTCTCAAAGCTTTATCTACAGACTTGTTTCAACCCCCTTTAATTTAAGGGGGCAGAAACAAGTTATATAAATCCAACTTTCACTGATCCAGAGCACCTCAATCAATTTTGCACCAGAAAGGGTGAGAGAAGGAGACCCTAAACGGGAAACCCCATTTATATTTAATATTATGGTCCCGCAAGATGGCAAGCAATGGTTTCAGCTCCCTCCTCCTCATCATTGTGGCTCCAGAAAGATCTGAATAAACTTGATATTTTATGCCCTGAAATTCCAGGTTTACTGCATCCCTGGCCGCCTTTTGAATGCGCTCCTTGGTGGCATAATAGTGAAACTTCACTATAATGTCCCTGGGGGGGTCTTCGGGTGGTCTACGGGGGCCAAGAGCCCTGTGGGCCCTGTCCATTTCCAGCCTATCTGCTGGGAACCCTGGTAGCAAGTCCTGGCATAGGGCAGTAATGACAGCTTTAGTGTCTTCCAAGTGTTCCGGAAGCCCTCGGAACCTTAGATTTTGTCTGCGTTCCCGGTTTTCCATGTCTTCCAGCTTAACATTTAGGGCCACATTATCACGTTTTAACTGTAATAACTCAGACTCCAATATTTCCTGAGCTGAGGATACTTCTCCCAGCTTTTTGTCTAGGTTAATCAAACCACAGGAAACTTTCTCCACTTCAGCAGATAGATGTTGCATTAAAATCTTATTATTGGTAGCTAACGCAGTTTGCAGCATATGTATATCTGGGGTAGGAAATCACCTCTATTCCCTGGCTGTGTGGAGGGGCCAGCATGGACAAAATCCTCCTGTTTACTCACCAGGAATGACGCCTCACTCGATTCAACCTCATCCATCTCTGCGGCTGACAGAGCTGCCGCCATCTTGATCCCGGAGTTGCGACTTCCCCACAGCTCCAATGTCCGATATCCAGCTGGCTCACCCCTCTCCTTTGCTCTCGCCGCCGCCAAAGAAAGTCCAGCCACCTCAGCAATAATCTCCGACCAGCTAGCGGGTACAGCACACAATGCAGACGCCTCCTCAATAAAGCCGTTTACAAGGCCTCCGCCATCTTGTTTCCCGGGCCGCGTACTCCCGCCGTCTGTCACCGCTTCCCCGCTGCCCACTCCTCCTCACAGCCTCTGCCTCGCTCTCTCAGAGGGTTGCTCGCCCGGTCCACAAACTCGTCTCCACTGTTAGTGAGCCGCCAACCACAGCTACAGCCTCGGAATGTCCGGCGGGCACGGAGCGCTGTTAAAACACCGCCATCAGCACGCCGCGCGCATGCGCCTCCCAGCAGCTTACCTTTCATTGGCCCACCACTGAATTTTCGCCCATGTCCGTTAATGCACGCAAGTTTCGGCTCACGTACGCTAGTAGCGCTACTAGCGTGCGCGTGCGCACTCCGTTTTACGCACACCTGGGTCGGCTAATTGGCGCCCGGAAATAGCAGAGCAACGCAAAAGGCGGCAAAGCGGACCTGTCCTTTTTCAAAGTGAAGTATAAATGGAAGGAATTTGCAAGCTTCTGGTATTCTTACACTGTGGCAAAGGCTGTGGTGTGGTGCGGTGCTTGCTTGCCTTAGCTCATTTGAGTCTCTGTCTGGGTTCTGTCCTCACTCTCTGTGGCTTGTTGGGTGATTTCTGACATCAGTGCTGTTTCTTTAGGAGATTGTTTTTGGTGGCATATGCAAATATTGTAGAGCATACAGCAAGTGAGGCTTGATTTTGGGGCCTTTTGTGGGCTGTGCAGCAACTCCCCTCTTGGTTGTGCCTAACTTAGAAAGCTGTTTTTCAGCAGGCTGGTGGTTTGGACCACTATAGTTCTGGTTTTGTGGTGAGCTGCATTGTAGCGGGTGTGTGTGGAGTGTGATTGTTTGTGTGCGTGTGGTGTGTTTGTGGTTTTTGTTTTTGTTTTTTTGATTTTGTATATCTGTTGAGTGTGTGTGATGGATAAGAGGGTGATGTATGGTGTCTGGGTGGATGGATGTATGTGTATGCTGAAAGAGCAGGAGGAAAGGGAGCGGGGTGTTGTGAGGCTTAGGGCACCCCGCTCCTTTGCAATCCGCCTTTCAGTATGGGACTTAAGTGACGAGCAGATCAGGAGCCGCTTCCGTCTGAATCGTGCTGCACTACAGTCCCTATATGATCAGATTAAGCACAAAATCGAGCCATCCACCAAACGCACTCAATCCATTCCAGGCATAGTACGCCTGTGTGCCATGCTGAATATTTTGGCACGAGGGACCTTCCAGGCAACCTCCGCCCTCCTCAGCGGGATAAGCCAGGCTACTATGAGCCGCATACTAATCCAGGTAGTTCTGGCGATTTGTGATTTAATCCCAATTTACATCAAGTTTCCTGAGGATGAGGAAGAGGTTGCCAAAATAAAACATGCTTTCTATCTCATGGGAGGGATCCCGAATGTGCTAGGGTGCGTTGATGGTACACATATCCCTTTCCGCCCTCCCAGTGCACAGGAGCTGTATTACAGAAACAGAAAGCAATTCCATTCGCTAAACATCATGCTTGTCTGTGACCCAGACATGAGGCTGCGGGCGGTGAGATCGGGGTTCCCCGGCTCATGCCACGATTCTTACGTCTTGCAGCGGACAGTCCTGTGCCGGAAGTTTGAGAACAACGAAATGCCAGCTGGCTGGCTACTGGGTAAATAATTAACCATGTCAAAGTATTTTGACTCAAATATGTGGCCTAGTAAGCCAAATTAGAAAAAAAGATAAACAAAACATGTACTAGTACTAATTGCTGTCTCTCTCCTTGTGTTTTTTCTACAGCGGACAAGGGATATGGGCAGAGAACGTGGGTCATGACTCCGGTCAGGAACCCACGGACCTCTGCCCATGAACGCTACAATGCAGCACATCGCAAGACCAGAAGCATTGTGGAAAGAACCATTGGCCTGCTGAAAGCACGCTTTCTCTGTTTGGCACGGCCAGGAGGAGAGATGCTCTACAGCCCACAGAAGGTCTCCAAGATCATCCTCGCCTGCTGCGTGCTCCATAATATTTGTATATGCCACCGAATTCAATCCCCCGAGGAGACAGCACTGGTGCCAGAAATCCCCAACTTGCCCGCAGGAAGAAGTGAGGACACCCAGACTGGCGATGAGCTAAGGGAAAGGATGATCACTTCCTTTTTTGCAGTAAGCTAACTACCCTTGACTCTAATCCAAGTACTGCACTACTGGGTAAATGTATTTGACCTCCCATCAAAATTAGAAAAAAACCACTCTAAGGGGGGTGTAAGATGACCCAAACCACTCTAAGGGGGGTGTAAGATGACCCAAACCACTCTAAGGGGGGTGTAAGATGACCCAAACCACTCTAAGGGGGGTGTAAGATGACCCAAACCACTCTAAGGGGGGTGTAAGATGACCCAAACCACTCTAAGGGGGGGTGTAAGATGACCCAAACCACTCTAAGGGGGGGTGTAAGATGACCCAAACCACTCTAAGGGGGGTGTAAGATGACCCAAACCACTCTAAGGGGGGTGTAAGACGCAAATGTTGGTTAACAATGAATGCAATATTTTTTTACAGCGAAAACACAAATTTAAAGATATATACTAACTGCACTTTTTTTAATTTTTCAGGCACCCCGAGATGCACCGTGATCCCAATTTTCATTTTCTAGAACATTTCTGAACTTTCCTTTCAATTCTAATTTCTGTTTGATTTTTCATTTTCATTTTCATTTCTGTTTTAATTTAAGTTCATTTTTAGTCAAAAAATAAAATAAATAAATAAATATACATGTGGCTATGTGTTTAATTCTGTTGTAATTTTCCTTTTCATTCTAATTCCTGTTTTAATTTGCCTTTTCATTCTCATTTCTGGTTAAATTTTCCTTTTCATTCTCATTTCTGGTTTAATTTTCCTTTTCATTCTCATTTCTGGTTTAATTTTCCTTTTCTTTCTCATTTCTGGTTTAATTTTCCTTTTCATTCTAATTTCTGGTTTAATTTTCCTTTTCATTCTCATTTCTGGTTAAATTTTCCTTTTCATTCTCATTTCTGGTTTAATTTTCCTTTTCTTTCTCATTTCTGGTTTAATTTTCCTTTTCTTTCTCATTTCTGGTTTAATTTTCCTTTTCTTTCTCATTTCTGGTTTAATTTTCCTTTTCATTCTAATTTCTAGTTTAATTTTCCTTTTCATTCTCATTTCTGGTTTAATTTTCCTTTTCATTCTCATTTCTGGTTTAATTTTCCTTTTCTTTCTCATTTCTGGTTTAATTTTCCTTTTCTTTCTCATTTCTGGTTTAATTTTCCTTTTCTTTCTCATTTCTGGTTTAATTTTCCTTTTCATTCTAATTTCTGGTTTAATTTTCCTTTTCATTCTAATTTATGGTTTAATTTTCCTTTTCATTCTAATTTATGGTTTAATTTTCCTTTTCATTCTCATTGGTGGTTTAATTGTAGTTCCTTTTTCTTAAAAAAATAAAAAACAAATAAAAAACATGTGGCTATGTGTTTAATTCTGTTTTAATTTTATTTCCTTTTCAACACAAAATAAAAACAAAAAAAATTAAAGAAACATGTTGCAATGTGTTTTATTCTGAAGGTACTTGATTCCCAGCCCACAGCAAAGCAAAGCGCAGGCGCTGTGTTGAATAGCGTGGTCAAACTGACTGACAGCGCCTACAAAGCTGAGGTCCAACATCATATTCAGCAATGTAGGCGTTGTTCCCAACAATGCCAGGTAGCTACTGAGAAGGCCTGCTATAGCGAATCGCTACCGCCCGCGGCGTACGCTAGCGGCGCTCATGGCGCCATACTTCAGTCGCTCATCTGTCGCTACCTGGCGCTATTGATGAATCGGCCTCCCCGTATGTGAGCTGCATCTATTTTGCTTGGTTATTGCAGTTTACATTTATCACAGTAGATGGCGCTGTTACATATATCTGTGGGTAGTCTCTGTTGTAAATTATTTGCTGCATGTTGTGTTTCCTGTACATTGAGGTGATCTCTATGGCTTATTTTTCCTGTCTAGGTTATCCACCATGTAAGGTGACTTCTCTTACTGCACTCATGTTCCAGTAAAGCCAGTTCCTGTACACCAAAATTGTCTATCTGGATTTGACTCTGCTGCAGCCAGCACTCACACTCCACAGATCCTTCAGATGAATGCTTGTGAAATAGAGTATAATCTAATGGGACTGAAGTGGCTGAGTTGTCAGACATCTTGTAAATGCAATATGATAAATTGGAGAATAAATCTCTTGCATTTAATTGAGTTTTGGGATGGAGAAGCTCTACAAGTGAAGTACAGATTTTGTTCTAATGTGGGGGATATAACAAAACACAGTCAAATGAACCTCATTGTTGCCTGTTTTTCCATAATACTGTATCTAATGTTCCAGCTGCCCTAGATACTTTATTGATATTATTGTGTCATGCACACCCCTCAGTTCCTAACATAGAAATGCAGTGTATGTGCATGAACTCACCCCAACATTCAGAAATTAACTACCCCCTCAGTGTGCTCATATACCCCTTTAACATACCTTAAATTAAAGTGCAAAAAATAACTGCCCAATAAGCATTTTCTAACTATAGCAGTAACTCTCTGCAGCATCATTTACAGCTTGATGCCCTACGCACAAGCTGTTTGGTAGGAAATATGCTCCTGCCCATAGGTCAGCATATTTCCCAAACTTATTAGGCACAATCTGCCCATCACAAGTAAAACTACCCAGATGCAGGGTGAAAAAGTTAAGAACAAATATTTATTTTTACTCTCAGAAGTACTTGGATATTCCTTGCAGCCTTCAATCTGTATTGTGAAATTTTGCAAAATTATTCAGGCTCAGTCACTTTTGAATCTTGATTTTATGTTGGGTGAATTGTCATGTTGAAGTTTTTTCAGACATCGTCAATAGAGATGAGCGAACTGGAATTCGCTCCGAATTTCAGGAAATATTCGATTCGGCACGAGCCCGAATATTTTTTGGTTCGTGCCGATCGAATTTTTCCTGAAATTAAAAAAAAAAAAATGCCGGCATGGTGGGAGCGGGCCGGCCGGTTCCGCTGTCAGCGGAGCCGGCCGGCGGGCCGGTAAAGCCGGCCGGCCCGCTCCCACCATGCCGGCATTTAAAAAAAAAAAAAAAACAAAAAAAAAAGCATTTTTGCCGGCATGGTGGGAGCGGGCCGGCCGGCCCGCTCCCACCATGCCGGCATTTAAAAAAAAAGCAAACACTTACCTGCAGGTCCGGAGCGTGGAGGCCGGCGCCGCTCTCAGCTGTCATCTGAGGGCGCGTCATCAGAGGGCCGCTCCCACCATGCCGGCAAAAATGCTTTTTTTTTTTTTTTTTTTGTTTTTTAAATGCTGGCATGGTGGGAGCGGGCCGGCCGGCTTTACCGGCCCGCCGGCCGGCTCCCACCATGCCGGCATTTTTGATGGGGAACTTCGTAAAAGTTCGATTCGGCCGAACCCGAATTTCTTTGTGAAATTCGGCGAATCGGCCGAATCGAACTTTTCAAAAGTTTGCTCACCTCTAATCGTCAACACTCAACACTCAACACCTCAACACTTCACCTCAACAGCACTTCTGGTTTCTGCTGTAGAGAAGCAATATGTTGTCTAAGAGGAAGGAAGGAAGCCCTTATAATAATGTGCAGTGTTGGGCATATGCAGCTAGTGGGTTTGGATCCAGCTTGCCATATTTCTTGATGTACTTATAGCTAAGCTATATCTTGTTGAAAAATATCCACCATAACAGTTCCAGTCTCATCTATCTATCTATCTATCTATCTATCTATCTATCTATCTATCTCTGCTATAATATCTGACAATACATTTATAATTAAATATCTTGATACTAGGGGTACAGTATTTATTTGTTTTGTATACTTTTTCCCTGTCATTGGTACTAATAATCGTAGTATAGTATTTAGATGCTGTTTTGGGAAAAGATCCCCTGCCAGAAAAAGTTCCTGGGGTGATGTAGGGGGTACCACTGTCTTAGGTAGATTCAGGGTGGAGATAAAGCTTTTTATTTAGTGTAATTTAAATTGATAGTCAAAATCATTCTCCAATCTAGCCTGTATGTGTAGTACATTAGAATCCCTAGTGAATCCCTAATTTCATAAACTTTAAAATGCTTAATTTAGCTTTTTCTAAGGGCTCTTTAATGGAATGTAATTTTTTCCATTTCCTTTCCTCTTGCCACCATCCGGTCTAGATATGGCAACATCATTGGATGGCTCAGTATGAATTTAAGTGTGTTTTATATTGTCGCAGCAAAAGGGTGACCATTTTTTTTCCTTTGATATCCACTGGGCTTTCAAAATGAAGTGTCAGCATTTCAATTAGGGAGATTGCATCCAGCTCCATACCAGTCGAGTTATTGGATACAGTCGGCATTTACCCAATTACCCACTCTTTGTAGGTGTGCCGCCCAGTAGTAGATGTTATAATCAGGGGCACCTAGACTGCCTTTTTTTTGTTCAGCTTACTAAATAGTAACTGGTTCTCTATTTACTATTTCTCCATAAAACTGGATGTGGTTCATTGGATAACTGTAAAGAGCTCAGATGGTAGGGTAATTGGTATGCATTGCAATAAAAAATGAAATTTTGATAGGAAAAACTTTTTAAATAATGTGATCCTTCCAACATAGGTGTGTATTGGGAGTATGATTGATTTTTATAGTTGTAGTTTGAAATAGGAGTATTTTCCAAATTCATCAATAAGGTTGAGGGTCTGAGGCAGGGATTTTTTTTTTTTTTAAATTAGATCATCTTCGTAAGCTAAAAATGTAACTGCATTCCCTTTCTAGGGGCAGCCCCTGGACCTCTTGATGCATATTTAGTTTTCTGATAATGACCTCCAGATGTAAATGTAACAATATTGGTGACAGGGGACTTCTTTGCCGCCTTCCGATTTTAACAATATCCTATCTGTCAGAGAGCCATTGATGTTAATTTGGGCATATTGATTTTGGTATAAGAACAAGTACAAGATTTTGGTGGCAAAGCATTGCCCTATTCCAATTTCCGCTTCGTTAGCGATACAAGGTCTAATGCCTTTTCGGCATCAAGTGTCACTTAGAACGATTTAATTCCGATTACATTCAATTCGTTTAGAGCAGCTGTCACTACTGCAGTATTCTGCTGAACCCCTCTCCCTGACATGAAACTAGGAGAGATGATTTAAGATACAATCTTTTCTAAAGGGTGGCATTTTATAGCTGCATAGATGTTCATATCAATATTATTCAACAAAATTGGACTAAAATGTTCACATTTTGTTGTGTCTTTCTCTGGTTTGCGAATCAATCTTATTAGTGTGGTATTCATAGCAGGGCTAAAAGGGTTCATATATTAAGTAGCTTTACCATATTCAACTAAGGTGCATATAAAGTATTTGTAGTGTTATGCTGGGAATCAGTCTCCTCCGGCGGCTTTCCTATTTTTCAGTTGGTTGATAGCCAAAGAGACTTATTCCCTGGTAAAGAGGCACTCTAGTGACTTGGCTACTTCCGAGCCAATTTTAGGTAGGGTTATGGTCTTAAGATATCCCAGAAAGTCTTCCTGGTCTAGTTTAGTTGGACTTTTTTTGTTAAAAATCTTTGTATATCATATGCTTTGTAGATTCAGTTTTTATCTCTTCTTGTAAATATATGGTTCTTCCATCATCTTGTTTAATTTTTTAAATAAAATCTGCTCTTCTATCACATGCCAGGTCTGCCAAACCCATTAACAGACTTCATTTTTGCTTGCCAATTGCTTACTTCTGTGTGTTATCCTCAATTTCTCTTAGTAGCTTACTTAGGTACACTCTTGCAGTTTTCAGTGCACCATGTATAGTTTCCATCAGGCTTTGCTTATGTTTTTGTTCCAGTACTTTAATTTTATGTATTAGTCTTGTTATTTTATTTTGTTTTTTATATATATGCTTCAGCTGATAACGCTGTAGCTATTCCTCTGGAAAAGCACTTGTATGTCTCCCATAAGGTTAGTGTGGATACTTCCCCTGTCATTAAAGAATTCAATCAGACCTTTTCTTATGGTATTCATTTTGTTCAGTGTCCCAAATCCAGTGCCATAGAAATTATAATTGGAGCATGGTCAGAGATATTCCCTGGCCCCATCTCACATTGTTGCATTTCTAGGAGATTCTGCTGCTGTACAAAAAATGATGAGTATGTATTATTTGCTCTGTTATTACATGTAAAATCCTTTTCATTTCCATGCATGTTCTACACACGGCAACTAGATTAAAAGTATTCATTTTATCCTTAATTTGCTGATTTGGAATTGTATCTGCTTTTTTGCTGACTAGAATCTATTACTGGGTCAGAGATTAGATTAAAGTTGCCACCTCATATCAGTCTACCCTTCCTTTGTTGTTCTTTTTTGTAGGCTGCTTGGACTCTGTAGGCAGCTTGGCCCTGGTTTGGGACGTTGCTCTTAAAAGAGGATCATCAGAGGCCCTGGAGTCTAAAAAAAAAAGTCATTTCCTGAGTTCCAGTCCTTGGGGCATCCCAAATTTCACTGTGTGGAGTGGAAGGAAGGTGAGTGAAACGGAGCGGCCTCAGAGGTACACAGAGTGGGCATCCCAATTTGGGATGCGGCTGCAGAGCGGAACAACACACAGGAAAGTGAAATTCATGTATGTTGTTCCTCTTTAATTATAGTACACTCTTGGCAATACAGCTTTCCCATTAGCATAATAGTTTGGCTCCTTTAGCTAAGTATTGTTTATTTATTTTGAATTGACACTTACGGCTTACTATAATTGCTATTCCTCTTGTTTTCTTAACGCAGTAGTCATTCGAGATCATTGTACCAAATTCATCAAAAGCCTTGTATGGAACCTTTTCATTTTTGAAGTGTGTTTCCTGGAGCAGTGCAATATCTATTTTTAATCTTTTTCGTTTGTTACAAATCTGTCGCCTCTTATGTTATAGGAGTTTATCCCGATAATTTTGTCTTCCATACTTTTCTCTATTCATGAATGAGAGGTATATGGTCGTCACTGTGCCTAGTGTGTTTAGTTTCTTAGCACCCATAGTAGAGGCATTGTTATTCAAAATGCATAATTTAACGAGGAGACTGCAGTCGGGTCCAACCCCAGTTACCTCATCCCTCCCCACCAATCCCCGAATGCCAAGGATCAGGATATTCTGCAGGATGAACTTGCTAGGATTTATTTTTCTCACTTCCATTTTGGCGTGATCTTTAGTACCTGATGCTGTACTGCCATCCTAAGCCTCTGCTTCTTTAGAGTATCATTTCATGAAATAAAGGGAAAAAAAGGAACATTACTGCTCAGCTGACGGTAATAGCAGAACATAGTACCCTCCCACTGAGAGGCAGATCGGGCCATCACAGTAGTGCCACAATTTCAAACACAGGTTTACTGTGCAGCTTAGTGCAGAGTGACACACCTTCATATTTAATCACAACATGGTGTGTTAACTAAGGCAGAGCAGCATAAAGCTCTTGCTAACCCATAAACAACAAAAACCCTCCTAACAAAAGGAAAAATACTATTAAAAAAATCCCAGGATACCGGTATCGAACTAAACCCACAGTATCAAGAACAGTTTATACAAGATTAGTGTAGGGCATTCCAGAAACCAGATTGAGAGTAGAGTTCCTAATTACTTAGGTATTTTCCCTTGCCTCAATTTATAGTGGCACATTGCGTCTATTGCAATGATAGGATTGTATAACTGAAGACATACATAGGGTATTAGTTCATCCATCGTTACTATCTCTTATTTCCCCTTCTTTACTTTAGATATTGTTTCTTTGTGACCTGTTGTCTAGATCGTCATTTTTTTTCCATGTCACATGAAGGTCATCAAATGTTTTGAACTGCAGTCTCATTATGTTTGCGCTAGCATCATTAAATCGGATTCTAAAATATCTAATCAAACTGTAATGGTTTGTACTTCAATTGTGATTGATTCTTTAAATTCTCTATGCATTTTCTGCACTAATTTGTAATTGACTCTTTGAATTCTACATACATTTCTGAACATACCTTGAAACATTTGAGTTCCTCTTTAACCATCATTAGAGATGAGCGAATCGATCCGGACAAAACTGAATTCATTCCGAATTTCAGGAAATATTCGATTCTGAACTAATCCGAATTTCCTCGCGATTCGATCGATCGAAGTTTTCCTTTAAACTCCATTTACTTCAATTACAGGCATTGTAAAATGATGGATGCACATGTCTGGACATATCCCCTGGGACAAGGTATCATGGGAAGGTCACATGCAGCCTATCAGCAGCCAGGAACCCTGGTGACGTCACAGTGCTATATAAACGGCGGCCATCTTGCTTGTGCACATTTCAGTGTTGTATTGCGGCCAGAACGGAGCTGTTTAGAGCCAGGGAGAGACTAACAGAGAGCCAGGGAAAGCCAGGGAGACCCACAGAGTGCCAGACACAATCAGAGAAAGATAGGGAAAGATCGAGGCAGGGACAGCAGAGAAAGTAACAGGGAAAGCTTTTTTTTTTATTTTTATTTCATTTAATTGCCAGATCGCTTTTGTTTCTGCTGTAAAAACCCCTGGCAACTGTGCATCTCATGTTGGCAGTGGCACGTTTAACCCTATCTGTTACACACAAGCAGCTGTTAAAGGGGATTTCTTCTAACTAGATTACAGTTTGAATTGTTTTTGTGTCTGCTGTAAAAACCCGAGGCCAATGGGCATCCCATATTAGCACATTTGACCCTATCTGTTACACACAAACAGCTGTTAAAGGGGATTTCTTCTAACTAGAGTACAGTTTGAATTGTTTTTGTGTCTGCTGTAAAAACCCCAGGCCAATGGGCATCCCATATTAGCACATTTGACCCTATCTGTTACACACAAGCAGCTGTTAAAGGGGATTTCTTCTAACTAGATTACAGTTTGAATTGTTTTTGTGTCTGCTGTAAAAACCCCTGCCCACAGAGCATCCCATATTAGCACATTTGACCCTATCTGTTACACACAAGCAGGTGTTAAAGCGGATTTCTTCTAACTAGAGCACAGTTTGAATTGTTTTTGTGTCTGCTGTAAAAACCTCAGGCCACTGAGCATCCCATATCAGCACATTTGACCCTATCTGTTACACACAAGCAGCTCTGAAAGCGGATTTCATCTAACTAGAGCACAGTTTTAATTGTTTTTGTGTCTGCTGTAAAAAACCCTGCCCACTGGGCATGCCATGTTAGCACATTTAACCCTATCTGTTACACACAAGCAGCTCTTAAAGGGGATTTAATCTAACTAGAGCACAGTTTTAATTGTTTTTGTGTCTGCTGTAAAAACCCCTGGCCACTGGGCATGCCATGTTTGCACATTTAACCCTATCTGTTACACACAATCAGCTCTTAAAGGGGATTTCATCTAACTAGAGCACAGTTTTAATTGTTTTTGTGTCTGCTGTAAAAACCCCTGCCCACTGGGCATGCCATGTTTGCACATTTAACCCTATCTGTTACACACAAGCAGCTCTTAAAGGGGATTTCATCTAGCTAGAGCACAGTTTTAATTGTTTTTGTGTCTGCTGTAAAAATCCCTGGCCACTGGGCATCCCAAACACTAGCATAAATATTTCAAGACTACCTGTCTATTTGTTGGTTGGATTTTGTAATCAATGGCACGTTTCCACTATCAAAGGAGCCAACCTCTTTATGTGAGGAGGGGGCATCCCAAACACTAGCATTAATATTTCAAGAGTGCCTGTCTATTAACTGGTTGCATTTTGTAAAGAAAGTCACGTTGTCAAATTGCCAGCAGCCATTGCCTTTAACCGGGGGGCATCCCAAATATGCTAGCATGTGTCTTTTAAGATCGCTCACATTGGAGTTGGCAGCAGCAGCATTAGGAGCCCAGATATTGCCTGAAAGACACACATATGAGCTGGCAGCAGCAGCATAGGGAGCCCATATATTGCCTGAAAGACACACCCAGGAGTTGGCAGCAGCATAGGAAGCCCATATATTGCCTGAAAGACACACCCTGGAGTTGGCAGCAGCATAAGGAGCTACCATGCATCAGCTACTACCATGGATCAGCCATTGGTGGCTGGAAATACTGGCTGAACCATGCCTGATTCATCTTCACAAAGGTGAGCCTCTCCATATTTTTCGTGGACAGACGAGTTCTCCTTGGCATGACTATGGCCCCCGCCGCACTAAACACCCGCTCAGATGGCACAATACTCGCTGGGCAGGACAGCTTTCCCAGGGCAAACTCTGCCAGTTGTGGCCACAAGTCAAGTTTGGCTGCCCAGAAGTCCAGCGGGTCCTCAAGGTGCATTGGCATGTTTATGTCAAGGTATGACACCACCTGCTGGTTCAGGGCCTGCTCCAGGTCTTTCTGCTGCTCATGATTAGCCTCACTATGTGGGTCGCTTGTGATTAGGGTGTGATTCTGTTAGTTGTTATCTGATTCCGACCCGGCTTGATCGACCATTCCTGTCTGCTGCCTGTACCGACCTCTGCTTTGTCTGACCACGAACCTGTCTGCCCATTTGGATACCCCACGATCTCTGACCTCCCGGCTTGACCCCTTGGCTACTCCTGACTATGCACCTGTCTCATCCCTGTACTCTGACGCACCCTCCGGATTGACTGCCTGTGAATGACTTCGGGATACCGGGATACCCTCGTGGTTCATCGGCCTTCACCGTAAGCAGCCATCCTTTGCACCTATTAAGACCTGGGGGCAACCGTGTCCGGTGAGGCGTACCTAGCATCCTGGCAAACCGGGGCTTGACTATAGGCAGAAGTGGCGGTGGAGATTGGGGGTTGCCTGCTTACAGAAGGCTGGTGTCCCGCTGGGCATCACAGTATGGACCATGGCATCGGCCATGCAGATAGGCATCGGCCAACTGACTACGTAGAATGTCTCTGTAGTAGGTCAGTTTGTCCTCCCTCTCAGTGGGTGTAAAAAAATGCCCCCATTTTGTGCCGGTAGCGAGGGTCCAATAAGGTGGAGAGCCAGAAGTCATCCCGCTGACAAATGGAGACCATTCTGTGGTCACTACGCAAGCACGTGAGCATGCATCGTGCCATTTCTGCAAGTGACTCGGAGGGAGCATACTGCCACGGTGTGTCTGGGTGCTCTGTCTTGCCTTCCTCACAATCCTCTAGCTCCTCTGGCTGCTCCTGCTCCTCCTCTCCTGTCAGATGACTAGATAAAATGGCCATTTTGTCAAACCTAAACTGTGCTTTGCTGTGCCCCACCCCCTCCTACTCCTCCTCCACTTCAGCCCCCACAGGCTTCATGTGACCGTGAAATGTAGGCGCCATGTCTCCAGTGCCCTGACCAGCCATGGTTTTCAACATGTGTTGAAACATGAAGCAGTGGTACATGAAGCAGTGGAATCACATTGTTCATCCCATAGTCCTGGTGACTGACTAATAATTGGCTTCCTCAAAGTGCCTGAGCAAACGACAGGTGTCACATATGAGCTGCCACTGGTTAACATTGAAGTTACACAGGGGAGTCCCCCTATCCGCTTGGACCATCAAGAAAACAGTGATGGCTTTTCTCAGTTCGTATAGTCGATCCAACATATGAAGGGTGGACACATCGCAAATCAGACTATGTGGGGGATACTGTTCTGACGCTGTAGCTCAAGAAGGGTGTGCTTGGCGGTGTAGGAGTGGCTGAAGTGCATGCAAAGTTTCCTTCCAGTTGTTAGCATGTCTTGCAGCTGGGGGGGAAGACTTCAGAAAATGCTTGACAACTAGGATGAACACATGTGGCATACAGGGCACATGGCTCAGGCTTCCTTGTCGCAGCACAGGCAAGATGTTCTTCCCATTGTCAGTCACCATGGTTCCCATTTGCAGTTTGGGTGGAGATTTATGATTTTTAGTAGTTCCTCCCATGTGTGACTCCGTGGCTCAAGGCAAACCCTGTGAAGAACAGCGTGAAACAGCCGAGTCCTGCACACATGGTAGGCTGGAAGGGCACTGAAAAAAATACAAAAAAATGCAGAAAAAAAAATATTAAGAAAAAACAAAGTACAAAAAAAAAAAAAATTAACAAAATATTTGTAAAAAAATCTAAAAAAGACAATGGAAAAATATATATATTAAAAAATACAAAAAAATCAAAAAATATATATTTTTAAAAAAATACAAAATATTAAAAAAAACTGAAAATGAAAAAAAAAAAAATACAAAATTAACCTAAAAAAGTTGGATACATTTTATATGTTATTGTTATTATGTTATATGTTATTGTTATTATGTTATATGTTATTATATGTTATTATTATAAATGTGTTCAAATAAGATAAATGTTAACAATTAATGTGTAATTGTCAATTAGGCACTTTTTTCGGTGATACCATTGTTAAGTGCAAGTGCACTGTCACAGGCACAGTGGCCTAGGAGCGTGGAGGCCAAAGCGGAGGGACCTGTCCAAGTTGCTATTGTGGTTGTGCAGGAACCACAATCACCCAGTAGGGCTTAAAGGATATATATTGTCCCTGACCGTAGTTACAGCTCCAGACGTAGGCACTGCCGTGCACTTTGGTACACACTGACAGGTTAAAGGACTGGTCCACCTTCTGTTCAACAAAATTGTACAGGGCTGGTACTGCCTTCTTCGCAAAGAAATGACAGCATGGGACTCTCCAGCTCGGCTCGGCACAAGCCATCAGTTCTCTGAAAGGTCCACCACCTCAAAAGGGAGGGACTGCAGCACCAGCAACTTATACAGAAGCACATTTAGCTTCTGCACGTTGGATGAGTGGGCACATACTGTTGTCTCTTGGACATGGCTTGGCCAATGGATTGCTGGCTGAATGACTGACTCGGATTAAGAGGAGGAGGAGCATCTGGAGCGACAGAGGATGGGTATGACACACAGGAGGTGGTGGAACAGAGAGCGGCGTGCCACTGGGTAATGCAGTAGGCTGGACCACCACTTTGGAACCAACTCTCCCAGGCCGCTTTATGGTGATGCTGCAAATGTCGATGCAGGGCTGTGGGTCCAACATTGGGACCCTGGCCACACTTTGCCTTCTTTCATATAGCCATGTTAAGTGGATGATCGTGTTAACCAATGGATGACGGCAGCTACAAACAGATTTAGATAAATTGGAAGCATGGGCAGTTAAATGGCAAATGAAGTTTAACACAGATCTATGTAAGGTTATGCACATGGGAAGGAGAAATCTGTGTCATGATTACACACTAAATAAAGAAACACTTGGTAAAACAACAATGGAAACGGACCTAGGGGTTTTAGTTGACAATAAGCTCAACTGTAGTAATCAATGCCAGGCAGCTGCTGCCAAGGCAAATAGGATCATGGGGTGCATCAGGAGGGGCATAGGTGCTCATGACCAGAGCATAATTTTACCCCTGTACAAGTCACTAGTCAGACCCCATATGGAATACTGTGTACAGTTCTTGGCACCTGTGCCTAAGAAGGACATATCAGAACTGGAGCGCGTTCAAAGAAGGGCAACAAAGTTAATAAAAGGAGTGCGGGGGCTAGAGTACCAGGAAAGATTGTCCAAGTTAGGCTTATTTAGTCTAGAAAAAAGACGATTGAGGGGTAATCTAATAACTATGTATAAATATATTCGGGGTCAATACAAGGATCTGTCCCACAATCTATTTATACCCCGGAGTGTAACCATAACCCGGGGGCATCCACTAAGGTTAGAGGAAAGGTGCTTTCTCCACCGACATAGGAGGGGATTCTTCTCTGTAAGAGTAGTGAGACTATGGAACTCGCTGCCAGAGGAGGTAGTAATGATGGATACAGTAAAAACGTTCAAAAGTGGCCTTGATGCCTTCCTGGCATGTAATAACATTTCCAGCTATGGCTACTAGACCACTGGAAGGAGTTAAACAGGCTGAACTGGATGGACTAAAGTCTTTATTCAGCCTTACATACTATGTTACTATGTTACTATGGGTTGCTGGTCAAGACACGACCGCTAACTGATACCGGGAGATCAGGCCTCTCACTGACACTCCTGCTGCCACTCACCCCTAGTCTGCTGAGACCTCTGCTTGATGAATTGAGGCCTAATATGTTACTATGTTACTAATATGTTACTATGTTACTAATTACAAATATGTTAATAATATGTTACTATGTTACTAATGTGTTACTATGTTACTAATATGTTACTATGTTACTAATATGTTACTAATGTGTTACTAATCTGTCACTCTCCATCACTCCAATCCTTTAAAAGTGCCCTCAAAACTCACTGATGTCCTCCTCAGCTTCCTCAACAGTGTCTGCTTAAGAAGCCAAAACGCTTGCAACACGCCACTCTCCTCATCACTACTTTCCGCCTAGTGGAAGAAGCGGCAAGTGTCTCCTCCACTTCTTGGCTGGGCAGTAGCTGCTGATCATCAGATCATCCTCGCTGAATAGTGGAGCTGAACCCAAAGCATAAGATATAACCGACAGTTGACTGGGGGTGTCAGATGTCACTTGTGATGCAGTGGATGATCGTGTTAACCAATGGATGATGGCAGATGGGTTGCTGGTCAAGACATGACCGCTAGCTGATACCGGGAGATCAGGCCTCTCACTGAGACTCCTGCTGCCACTCACCCCTAGTCTGCTCCAACCTCTGCTTGATGAATTTAGGCCTCTGCAACTTCTCTGTGCCCATCCTGGCACTTCTCTGCCTGGCATACTTAGTGCGCATATGAGGGAAGGACAAAACGCTACACTACACTTAAAGCAGGATTTGTCGATAACAGCAGGAGGTGTGTAAATATCTATGGCCTTTCACTAAGTAGTAACTAGGCCCTGAAGACTTTAACAGGAACAAAGTGATGAAACTCTTAGATGTGCGTATGTGATGCTCTGATGAGAGCAATTCAATGTGCTCCAGCACGCTTGAAAAATGTTTTTTTGAGAGACTAGCCTGCGTGGAAATTAATCAGCCAAGATTTACACCCACCAATGACTAATGCATTAGAGTAAGTTGATCATGGGGCCAGACCAACACTAAAGAAATATGGATAGTGCAAAACAGATTTAAGGCGCTGCTCTCCAGTTACAGACATTCCTCCGCATCAGACCACAAGTAATTATTGAGAAAATGCTTTACGTTAGTCTTACTTTTTAATATTAATTAATATTCTTCGTATAAGAGATATGTGCCGAAAATCTGTATATGTTCTCTTCAATATATGAGCTCCCTATGCTGCTGCCAAGTCCAATGTGTTTTTCAGGCAATATATGGGCTCCCTAGGCTGCTGCCAAGTCCAGAGTGTGTCTTTCAGGCAATATTTGGGCTGCTGCTGCTGGTGCTGCCGACTCCAGTGTGTCTTTCAAGCAATGTCTGGGCTCCTGCTGCTGCTGCTGCCAACTCCAGTGTCTCTTTCAAGCAAAGTTTGGGCTCCTGCTGCTGCTGCTGCCAACTCTAGTGTCTCTTTCAGCCAATGTTTGGGCTCTTTTAATTAATTGTATGTTGAACACATCACCACTCCGCGGGACATTACTTTCTCCTTCAATACAAAAACACTTTTCCTCTTGATTATAACAAATCCACCTCTTGTGTGTATTTCCAACAAGGATGCTAATTGGTGACAACTCCCACCACCATCTATTAAATCACGTACCAGATGCAAATGAACAACTTGCAAGATAGTTTAGATCCTCTTTAGGGTGTCACAAAACTTCTGCGTGCCTTTCATCAATTAGGGTATATTTGAGCAATATTAGTAGCTTTTAAATACTCCTTATCTTTCAGAACTCCTTAAATCTCTTCCACTCCAAGGATTTATAACATGAAAGCAAGCAAATGAAAACACATGGCGTGATATCTTCATAAATTAAGAGCTCCTGCCCACATTTAATATGCTTACCAGCATTAAGATAAAAACACGTTTTTCAAAATCAAGTTTCAAACTTCAGACGCTATACTGGGAGGCGCGCTGTAAAGACCTTTTGTATCCCCATACACGCTACCTTCAGCTTAGTGTCAATCCGTGATGCAGCTGCGCGTTCCTCCCCATCTCCTCGGCCGCCAGACACGGCAGCGCTTGCTGTCTCTCCTCTGTGTAGCTACGTAGTGACGCCTCACAGTACTGGGCTCTTGCTGCTGCTGCTGCTGCCAACTCCAGTGTGTCTTTAGGCCAATTTTTGGGCTCCTGCTGCCAACTCCAGTGTCTCTTTCAAGCTAAGTTTGGGCTCCTGCTGCTGCTGCCAACTCCAGTGTCTCTTTTAGCCAATGTTTGGGCTCCTGCTGCTGCCAAGTCCAGTGTGTCTCTAGGCCAATTTTTGGGCTCCTGCTGCCAACTCCAGTGTCTCTTTCAGCCAATGATTGGGCTCCTGCTGCTGCCAATTCCAGTGTGTCTTTTGGCCAATTTTTGGGCTCCTGCTGCCAACTCCCGTGTCTCTTTCAGCCAATGTTTGGGCTCCTGCTGCTGCTACTGGCTACTCCAGTGTGTCTTTAGGCCAATTTTTGGGCTCCTGCTGCTGCTGCTGCCGACTCCAGTGTGACTTTAGGCCAATTTTTGGGCTCCTGCTGCTGCTAATGCCAACTCTAGGGTGTGTCTTTAGGCCAATTTTTGGGCTCCTGCTGCCAACTCCAGTGTCTCTTTCAAGCAATGTTTGGGCTCCTGCTGCTGCTGCTGCCAACTCCAGTGTGTCTTTAGGCCAATTTTTGGGCTCCTGCTGGCAACTCCAGTGTCTCTTTCAGCCAATGTTTGGGCTCCTGCTGCTGCCAACTCCAGTGTATCTTTCAAGCAATGTTTGGGCTCCTGCTGTTGCCAACTCCAGTGTGTCTTTCAAGCAATGTTTGGGCTCCTGCTGCTGCCAACTCCAGGGTGTCTTTAGGCCAATGTTTGGGCTCCTGCTGCCAAGTCCAGTGTCTTTTTCAAGCAATGTTTGGGCTCCTGCTGCTGCCAACTCCTGGGTGTGTCTTTCAGGCAATATATGGGCTCCTAATGCTGCTGCCAACTCCTGGGTGTGTTTTTCAGGCAATATATGTGCTCCCTATGCTGCCGCCAAGTCCAGAGTGTGTCTTTCAGGCAATATTTGGGCTCCCTATGCTGCTGCCAAATTCAGGGTGAGTTTTTTAGGCAATATATAGGCTCCCTATGCTGCTGCCAACTCCACCGTGTGTCTTTCAGGCAATATATGGGCTCATCATGCTGATGCCACCTCAAGGCTCTGTAATTGTGCCACTCTGCGTCAGTGAATCTAATAGCGACGCCTCTGATCTGCATGATCTTCTTTACAATAGTATTTCACTAACCCAGCATGCATCCTATGCATGTTACAGCCAAGCAAAACGTTCTGCAACCCTATGGAGGCTCTTTGACGCCCAGAAATAGCCGTTTTTAATAGTAATTTGTCGTGAATAAATTTGAACCGAAATGATTTTTCCCGGAAAATTCGGCGAATCAGCCGAATCGAATTTTTCAAAAGTTCACTCATCTCTAACCATCATCATTACTTCAGAACATACTGGGCCTATTGCTACTCCAGTTGTCGCTATTTTCTGTCATCTTCTGTCTGGACAGCACAGTGTTTATTATGCTGTCATCATTGACTGTCTCTCCTGAATCTTTTTTGGTAGGTAAACATTTTTAGTTCCTTTTATTTTATTTTTTCCTTCCCTTTTATTTCTTCAGCTCATCTGCTCCTGACATACCACCTTATTCTCTGTTCCTTACTTCCTTATTATGTTTTTCCCTTCATCAGGCTCCCACTACACGTCTTATGTAGTACATTCTTGCTGCTTCACCCCTTCAACTGGTCTCTTTTTTTTTTCTATTTTTTTCTACTTTCCCCCTTTTTTAGTGTCTCCACCCACTTTTGTTTTTAAGGCAAATACTAATATACATGCCATCATTGATTAATGCCTCTCAAGGACCTGATATTCAGCTATTTTTACAGTCACTTTAGGCATGTAACAAGACATTTAATATAGCTATTTTAGGCGCTATCATTTTTGGGCAGAGGAGGGAGCAGTGCACACATTGCTATCTGGTTCCCATTTCATCCTCCTACCATGATTCAGAAATTTTGCTTGTAGCTGTGTAGTCAGCATGTGCAGGCTGTAGCGCTCCTGTACCCCAACTAAGCTGTCTGCAAAGAGGTGACAGCAGTGAGTGGAACGGTGAGCGGTTTCAGGAGACTTGATCTGCTAGCACTAGGAACCAACATTGAGGTGTAATTTCAGCTGGTGGATGTTAATGCAGTTCATCCCTTGGTTGCTGTGGGAGCCTCAAAGTGGTCCATAGCTTAATCCTTGGCAAGTGATAACCAGAGGGGGTGATCGGCAAACAGTGGGCAAGCGTAAAGGCAGTGCTCCGGTGTGGACCTTACCACAGGAGCAATGGGGAGCACAGCAGGTTGCGCTGGCAATCTTGGGGTGGGTGATCAGCAGCCAGCGGGCTGGCGGACAGACAAGCCACCTTACATGCTACTAGTAGCTAGCCAGCAGGAAGCAGTGGGAGCAGCAGTGTGGTGTGGTGCAGACGGAGTGGTGCCGGATGTCTGAAGCGTGACCGCTCCCTCCTCACATCCTGCTGTGTTTAGGAAATAACAGGCACCAAATGCATATATATTTAGGTACAGGGCTTATGTTTTAAATACATTGCTCTTAATGACATCAATCACTTTCTACTTACTTAAACTTCAAATGAAAAAAGCACAGAGGGGAAGAGTTTATTTTAAATAACGTATATTGGTCAAATATTTTTTTCTATAGCTATCAAATATTAGTATTTCATTTTTTGCATTTTTTTGTTTAATGATAGTTGTCCTAAACAGTGAAAAATTAAACACCTATCTTGTAATTTTACCTGTCTATTCTATATTTCATGTAAACTGCAGTTATCTAATTTTTTTTTTAATTACTCCAAATGATTCCAAACCATTTGTTGTCCAGTATAGCCTCCAATCCCATACATCATGCTGGCATCATAACGTGGTTTGTTCTATTTTATATAATAAGTTCAGTCAGAACTAGAAAAGAAAATGGAAGCAACTGAAACATAGGGGAAAAGAAATTACAGGGAATGTAAAATATGAAGAATGATATAGAAGTTATTTGTGCTATTACAGCAGCGTAACACAACATGACATTGCACATTTTGTACTGAAATATACATCATTAGAATTTCAGTCATTCTGATTTGCAAGCACATGATACTCACTGTGTTTGCTTTTTAATCATATGCAACTCTATTAGCTACAAGGTCTGACATCCTATTCATTGTTGTTAATAGTAGGTTCAGGGGAAGTTTAACCATTTTAAATATTTGAGTTAACTCATGTAAATGTTTTATATATTTAAAGGAGCTCTATCGTAAAACTTAACCGCAATTTCAATTGCTGGTTTTATAGAGCAATGTTGCCAAATGTTGTACCAAATCAAATCATAAGAAGCACCCAGTCGGTCCCTAGGGTCTTGGAAAAATTGTGGGGAAAAGCATTTTGTGTGTGTGTGTGTGTGTGTGTGTGTGTGTCACACAGTCAGGGCTGAAAGGAGTTAAATTAATATTACAGAAAAAACTGTTTTTGCTGTGCCTTGTGGTATCCTTGTACATAGCAGTAACTTTTTCTCGAACATAACTGAAAGGATCCATGCAGAGAGAGAGGCTCATTTTATTGAATTTGTTCATTTACAGTTTTTAGCATTAAGCACTTGATCAAAAGTGATCAAAAGCCAGGAATCACTTTGGTGCCATGACTTTTCAATTACATCAGTATAGTACCAGTGTGGTCACAGCAATCTACAGCATTACTGTAGAAGTTTTAAATGTAACCTTATGCTTTTATATGTCAGGATATATTTACCAGCATACCAACACCACATATAAAGTCTGTGGGTGGAAGGCAAGTGGTCAAACTAGGATTAGGAAAAGAGTGGATAAACTGAGTTCCAGGGGCGGATTGGCCATAGAGACCTGGGAGAATCTTCAGTGGCCCGTAATACTTTTGGTCTGGGTGGGCTGCTGCTTCTAACGCCACTGTGCAATCTTCCTAGTCTTTCGCTAACCCCACTGAACCCTTCCAACCAAGAAACCCTAGCTGATGTTCTGTCTGCAGTACTATAGCCTGAGCATCAAGGCTGCGGACATACCCACCCCTGCCACATTATCCGTCTCTACAATACAAAAGCTTGATTGATGAGGAGTTGCTATATCTGAACCTGTCCATCATCCTTTTAGGAAATGCTATAGCCTTAACCATGAAGCACACTAGTTTACTGGACATAAAGCACAAAGGGAGTATCGCGGGTTGGTCTGGGGTTGCCAGATTCTTGACCCCAGTCTGCTACTCTCTACCTCATACATCCTATCATAACGAAAAATGGTTGATTCAGCACCATGAGTATTTTTTCGTTTGTTTGAGAGTAAACACTTTCTCATGATTTCTCATGATTACTCGCGTCCCCGAATCAGCCCTAAATAGTTCACAAATACAAAACATTTGTTCCAGCTGTAATAATTATAGGTTATATTAAAGGAATATTACATACCATAAGGACTGGTAAATAAATAAATACTCAATATAGAAATTTTATTCAAAGTATGTTTGCGAAGTTAATTATGCATAACAGCAGATATAACCATATAAAGTGCCTATATTATGTGCATATAAGAAAAAAATGGATTTACATAATAATATAATTACACATTTATTCTATATATATATATATATATATATATATATATATATATATATATGTGACCTCATTAATAGTGAGTAAGTAGAACAATATAATTCTCTTAATAAAAAAACACATCCTAAACGTAAAAAATTGAGCGACCTCGTCCCAATGTATGTTCCGCTCCATCGCTTTGTCAAAGGAAAGTGTCCTTCTCTCCTTCTTTTCTACAGGTACTGGGATCCCTGAGGTAGCGAAGACATTTACAGCAGGAATACACAACCTTGTTTGGTCTAAGTGCAAACTGCTTGCTACAGGAAGGTTGTAACTTTTAGGAATTGTATATGCTTTTTTGAATACTTGGAGGTGAGCAGATGTCAGCAGAGGTGAGGTGGGAAGAAGAAGTGGTCTGAGGTGTGCAAAGGTGAGTAGAAGTAGGCAGAGATGAGATGGGTAGAAGTGAAGTGAGCAGAGGTGGATTAGAAAGAAGTGGGCAAGAGATGAGGCAGGAGAAATCAAGAGGGCATAGATTGAATAGGAAGAAGTGAGCAGGTGTCAACAAGCATAAAAATGTTAGGTGAGCTGAGGTGAGGCAGAAAAAAGTGGGCAGAGATGAAGTATGCTAAGGTGAATCAGAAAGTAATGGCAATGCCTGCTACTATCTGAAAATACCGAACAAAAGTAGCTATTCAGATGGTCAGCCACAGCCTTATCTCCGTCAATATATTTATTTTCCCTATTTCTAATTTTTGAGACTGCATTGTTTTTCTTCTTTCTGTCACCAATATATCGAAAAAAGGTTTTATCTCCCCTCTTCATAGATTTGGCCATTTCTTCCTCCTTTTGCCCTTTAGCAGTCCTTATAATTAGTTTTGCTTCCCTCTGTTTAATTTTATATGCCTCTCTGTCAGCTACACTTCCACTTACTTTATACTTCTTATAGGCAGACTTCTTATCGTTTATGATAGTGCTGACTTCCCTAGTAAACCATAATGGTTTCTTCTTCCTTTTATTCTTGCTAGTTTGTTTCACATATTGCTTAGTTGCCTTTAAGATGGCCATTTTTAATAGTGACCACTGGGCACTCACTTCTGCTACTCTGTTCCACTCACCTAATTTTCTTTCTACATACTCCGCCATTTCCTTGAAGTTTGTCTTCCTAAAGTCTAGCCTTTGGTTCTGGTGTGTGATTGCACAATGTCTGTTTTTATTCTGAACCATAAGCATTGATGGTCACTGGAACCCAGATTTTCTTCAACCCTGACCTCGGACACCAGATCCCCATTGGTCAGAACTAAGTCCAGAATGTTATCTCCTCTAGTTGGCAATGTCACAAGTTGTTTTAGAGACACTCCATTAAGTGCCTCTAATATAGTCCTGCTCTTGCATGTCGATGCACTTGGGATATTCCAGTCCACATCAGGCATGTTGAAGTCACCTGTAATGACAATGTCCCCCTTCTCTGCCATTCCACTGATTTCATCTATTAACAGGTTATCTAGATCCTCAGATTGTCCAGGGGGCCTATATATCACACCAATTCTGACCACAGCCCCCTCCTTAGTCTGCATGGTAACCCAGAGAGTTTCTAGTTCATTATGTGTATGCTGAATTATTGTTGATTGAAGTGTAGTCTTGACATAAATGGCTACTCCACCGCCCTTTCTATCCAATCTGTCTTTTCTGTACAATGTGTAACCAGGTATGTCTATCTCCCAGTCATTGTGATCCTTGAAACAAGTCTCTGTTATTGCAACAAGATCCAATTCATCCCTGGATATGATAGCCATTAATTCACAGAGCTTGTTGCCCAAGCTGCGAGCATTGGTACACATCATGTGGATGTTGTTGGTATTGTATTTTAGTGTGTCCTTGATCTTTTCCACCTCTAGCCTACCACTGACCGGGCTTCCTGCTTCAATGTCCTGCTTCATCCTAAATGGTAGGGGACAGAAATCACCCTTACAAGTTACATCTCTGTCCCCTTCCTCTAGTTTAAATCAAAAAATGCTCTGAGTTCCACTCCAAGTTCTTCTGTGCCTTTCTGTGAAGGATGCAAGCCATCCCTCTTAAACAACTCACTGTTCGACCACCTTCTAACATCATGACTAATACATCCAAAGCCTTTGTCTTCACACCACTGACGTAACCACAAATTGAACTTGGCGATGTTGAGTGCCTTTTTTCCCTGATTACATACTGGCAAAACTTCAGAAAAGGTGATGGAACCTGTTATTTTGCTAAGTTCCTGACTAAAATTTTGGAAGTCCCTCTGTACAACAAACAAATCTTTTTGGGATAAGTCATTTGTGCCAAGATGTAGCACAATGTCCACTCGGTTATGTTTGCTTGCAGACTTCACAATATTTAGAATACGTTTCTTATCCCTATTAACCGTGGCACCTGGGAGACACCTCACTTCCTTTAGCTCATCTTTATCCTGTCCAAAGTCCACACCTCTAATTGTTGAGTCACCAACCAGAATATGCCTTTTCCTATTGGTTGGCTTGGTAACTGTTCCTTGCTGCCCTTTTGTACTCATTTTATATGGTCCCTTATTTAAGTCCACTTCCTTTGATCTTACCAAATCCTGCCCAGACTGAGCATTAGCAGATACATCCACATCAAGCTCAGAAAGTACAGCAAATGGGTTATATTGGCTTAGTCCAAAATGTTGATGTTTTTGTTCTACATTGCGCAATCTTCCTGAGCCAACAGTCTTCCACTCTGCCCCTCTCTTGTGAAGTCTTTGTGGGAGTGGTGGCTGTATACCAAGCTGCTTTACTGGCTGGGATAGCTTCATAACTTCAGACTGAAGAGTAGAAACTAAAGACTGTAATTTTGAAAGTAGTGTGCAAGGCGTAAGATGGGAAAAGGCGATGGAGATGAGGGTGTTGAGGCATGAAGTAATGAGCAAGTGGTCAGGTGGGTTGAGGTGAGGCAGGAAAAGTCAAGATGAGCAGAGAAGAGGTGGGAAGAAGTGAGAAGGTCAAGCAGAAAACGTTAGATAGGCTGAGGGGAGGTAGAAAGTAGTGGGCAAGAGGTGAGATTGGAAAAGGCAAGGTGGGCAAATTGAGCAGAGGTGAGGTGGGTTGAGGCGAGGCAAGAGATGGTGGGGGCTAAAGTTAGGCAGAAGGTGGTGGTCAAAAGGTGAGGATGAAAAAGGTGAGGTGGGCTGAGGTAAGGCGGAAAGAAGTGGGCAATGGTCGAACAACAGAAGGTGATTTTGGCTTGAGGTGAGATGAGTGTACGTAAGGCAGAGGTAATCAGCGGTGGGTAGAGGTAGGCAGAGGTACCAGGGGTATTAACAGAAGGCTGTGTGTGTTGCACAGGGCCACAGGCTGATTTAAAGTATATTTACAAGCTTGGGACACAATGAGCAATAAAAACACGATGAATGGCAGTAGTGATATTTAATTCAAATTAAAGTGGACCACAGTTGCTCTAATGGCCACTTAACCCCCACCTCCCAGGTATCCTGATTTGGGATGCTAAATAACTCCACTGTACAGAGACTTACCATTTCATGAAGGGGTTCCGTCCAGTTCTCGAGAGGACTGTACTTTGCATTGCTGAGAACCTTTGTTTGGGGGAAGCATGGCTCTATTGAAGGGCAGTCTGCAAGCAAAAGTATCTTTGTACTGCGGGAGTGTGCAGGGAAAATATAGGTATCCCTGTACTTCAGGAGTATTCATCAAATAAGGATACTTATAGTAAAAATAGACCTAAAGTCATTTTGGCTTCAGGACTGCTTTTCTTGTTACTACTGGGATTGAGCATTTATTAATCTCACTCTAGCCATTCTATGTAATCTAGGAGGATCAGAGAGTAAGGTTTCAATATCCTTTAGTGAAGCAATCTTAAATTCTTTCTTCCATCATTTTAGTGATCCTGTATTTTGCATGCTGCTCACCCTAGATAAAGTATTAGCTCTTTGAGTATAACTGTTTTAACTTTTATAGAAGATGTGATTAGAATTGTCAAGCAGTAATGTTGCTTTCTTGAATAATGTCTGTACTCTTCACAATTTCCATTTTTATTTTACCTTATTATCCTTTTTAATCTCCAGTTTGGAAAGCAAAGAGAGTAATGCCCTTATTCATCAAGCGATAGCGCCAGGTAGTGTCTGACGAGCGCCAGGTAGCGGCAGCTAACGGCGACTACCGACTCAAGTACGCCCGCGGCGGTCACAATGACGCATTTATCAAGCAAAATGAGGCTAGCGCCGGCGAGAGCGACGGCTAGCGTGGCATTCATCATGAAGCCGCCTGGACCGAACAGCGCCGCTGCAAATTCCCTCACAGCGCCAGGTATGAGCTGTCGCTCCCTGGCGATGTCCAATGCATTTCAATGGAGCAAGCTATAATTAATCATAATTAATTGGTATTATTTTTTTAAATTTTTTTTTTAATGTCAAAAAATCGGAGACCACTTCTGCAATGTTAGGATTTATTTTTAAGTCAAAAAAAAAAAAAAAAAAAATATGTGCAGAATTGATCTAACAGGTCTGAGATTAATGTATTCATATAACAAAATGATTCTAAAAACATGTATAATGTTACATTAAAAAAATATGGTTGTTTAGGGGTTAAAAACTAGTTAATACAGATCGCCGCCAGCGCTCTGGGGTTTAAACAAGGAATGGACAGCGACAGCACATTCGGAGCGTGATTTTTTGATGAATATGAAGCTAGCCGTTCGCTCTGGCCATTCGTTGTCAGGCGCTCACATACAACGCTGGACCTGTGAAACAGCGACCCCCCAGCCCGTATTCAACATTACCGCACACCGACTGAGTCGCTGTCATCAAGCTAACGCCGGCCAAGCACAGCGAATACTGGCTGGCGCTGAAAAAATCACGCTACAGTCGCTCATCTGTCGCTACCTGGCGCTATTGATGAATCGGCCTCTAAGTCTGTGAGTTTACTGTTTCCATAGATGAAGCTCTGAAAATACTAATCCCTTTCTGATTTTTAGAATACTAATTATGGTAGATAATGTAATGCCTGTTTTTCACATTGCATTATCTACATTAAAGAACATTTCCTGTAGCAGAATGTTCCTGTTCCGGTCATATGAAAATTAGTATGTTTACATCAATGCTGCAAGATGATAACCTTCAAGACAAATAATGAATAAAATAGTCAAAGTTTCAGATTAACCTTTAGTCCAGTACTGACCTCTAAAACATTTTAGGGTTGATTCAGCACCGTTTGGAAATATCTTCATGCAATGTGAATATATATTTGCATGCAGCTTAAAGTGGACCAAATCCCAGCAGGATCGCCCCGGGCCGATCCATTCCCTCTCCAAAATTGGGATGCCCCACTGTGTGAAACCCCCCAGGACACCCGCAAACCTTACCTGAATCCCGGGCCAACGACGTATGCGCGCGCTTCTCTCTAGCAGGGCTAATGCCCTCCCTGTTAGAGGGAAGAGCGAGATGCGGATGCCAGGGTGCTCGGAGCCGCTGAGCTAAGACGTCGCTTTGACGCGCATAGCTCATTTACTTTCAAGTGAATGGCAGTTTTCTCTCCTAAAATTAGCACACTTTTTTCTCTCCTAAAATTAGCACACTTTTTCTCCTGGCGCTCAATAAAGCCCCTTATGCACAAAATGTAAAATATATATCAATATATAGAACTATATATACACAAACCTGTGGAGTGGGATATTCATAGGGGATTGATAATCTTGGTCAAATTTCCTGGGTATAGGCAACCCCAGAACTCAGGGTGTGACCGCTCCATACAAAATTCAAATGATCATACCATGATAGAGAAAATTATTATCTACTTTATTTTGTCATACGTGGTAAAAATAAAGAGGCAGTACCCATTGGTTTCAATACCCTCTTACATATAAAGTTTAAAAACAATAGTTATACAAGATTTCATGAAACATAGACAGAAATCAACAATTGGTTAATCAATATTCTACAGCGTATATACAATGTAATTCAATGTTTCACATGATTAGTATTAACATTTGTTCACATGATTCATTATTCGCAGACATAAGGTGAAGGTGGACTAGTTTCGCCCCTCGGGGCTTCTTCCGCACACAAGGTCAATATGGTCATCCCCACCCTGTTTTCCATTTCTGTTCTGGAATTTCCCTGAATTAGAAGGTTGTCCAGATAAGGAGTTAACTCCTTTGCGCCTCAAAAATGCCATTATCATTGACAGAAATTTGGTAAACACTCTTGGAACAGTGGCTAGACTGAATGGTAGGGTGGCAAATTGGAAATGTGTTTCCTGAATAGCAAAATGAAGACATTTCTAATGAGCTGAACTGATGTGTGTAAATAAGCATCCTTGATGTCTAAAGTGGCTAGGAATTGTCCATGAGTTATAGATGAAAGAACCAATCTGAGTGATTCCATACAAAACGTTTGCAAACAACATATTTGTTTAATTGCTTGGGATCCAGTATCGGTCTGCATGAACCATTTTTTGGGGGGCGCTATGAAGAAGTTGGAGGAAAAGCTGATTCCGCTTTCTGAATGAGGAACTGGGAGCAGACAGTGAAGATGGAAGGGGTCTTGTTGTAGATTTGACACAAGAAACCTGACTGGAGGAAAAGCTAGAAACTAGAGGGTGAGGGTGTCCCTTCATGCTGAATTTGGTTTTTAGACAGTTCTTGAGTTCTAAATGAGGGGACTTGTCTCTGAAATCTCTTTTTACTTTTTCTAATGAAGGAATGATATGTTCTTACCAAAGGAAAGATATCATAATGCTTTAATTGTTGCCATCTATTTCCCTCCTTATTATTCAAGATATATATGTATATCCACTCTATGTTGTAACTCAGTTTAGATGGAGTGAAAGCGAAAAAGGAAAGTGCAATAGTGTAATATAGCTTAAACAAGTGCTCCCTTTTTTATTTAAAGACAGGTACTCAATTTTGTAAAACTTAGAAGGTTAGTGAGATCCTTCTCCAAGACTGCAACAATGACTGTGGCTCTGGCTTTCTCCTCCACAAGCAGGATTCGGGCTGCATCCTCTGGCTGGCAGCTCTATCAGCCTCCCCTACTTTGTAACACAAAACTCAAAGGCTCCTCTTTATCGGAGTGAAACCATAGTCTTTTTGGCACAGAGATCCCCTGACATCTTTAATTAACCCTTAGTGGATCTAAAGATAATGTTCATGGCTGATTTCAAATCTCGAATGTTAGAGTTAATAGAATCAATCCAAGCAACGCCTTGAATGTCATCCTCAAGATCTTTGAGATTTTCCTCAGCCACTCCAGCTATCAAAGATGACGCACAGCAGGGTTGAGCAGCTGCTCCAAGAACCAATTGTTAATGTCTTAAGAATGAATCAATTCAATCTGCTGAGTCCTTGAAAGACGCTGGTTTGCCCGAAGGCAAGGAAGAACCCTTAGAAAGAATTGCAACTTGATAATCCACTTTGGGGATCTCACACTCTTTCCAATTTAGACCATACATATTCATAAATGGCCTTAAACTCTGAATGATTAGGAAATGTCAAGTTCTGCCAAACCCTTCTGGATAATTCAGGCTTGTCTGAAGGAGTTTCTTCCTTACTTTTGGGCTCTGGGAATTTCAAGACATTCCCAACCCAGGAAATAGCATTCTTTATATCAGAGATAGAATTTTAAGAGGATTTCTGATCCGCTGAATCAGATAACAATTCAGTATCAGAATGATCTGTTAGAGAAGGAAGACTATGTTCTGTCTTTTAAACTGAACTTCCTCCTCATCTGAAACATCAGATGTAGAAGAACCTCTGTTGCGTTTTCTAGACAGGTTACCAGACAAGTTGGCCTGACCAGCACCACTCATAGGGGGAGCCGATAACTGTGATTGTATATTAAGGAAAGAATTAGTCGGTAAAGCCATTTGAGCCTGGGCTAGTACCATAATTGGCCAGAAGAATTGCTGCCAAGGCAAATCTGGCACACAATGCACAAAACGTCCCTTAAAGTGCTTGTAAATTACTGTATACAGTGTAAGCACGAAGGGTGAAAAGTACCAGTAGACTTTGAGGTATCGTTTTGTGACATTGTTATTCAGATCAGAATCCCACCATTTCCACAGTAAATAAAATTAATAATAGTGCTGGAGAATGATGAGAGAATGTCCAATCTTGAAAAACTGACCAGTAGTGCTGGGGGTTGATGGGGTATACTGGCCTTCAATTAACTTTATTGAGTGTCCATCTCCTACAGCCCAGAAGTCATGAACAATTTAAGGCTGTATATTCCACAGGTTCCAGAAAAAAAGGTATCTGCAGGTGTGCATTTGCATGTATGGCATGTATGTTTGTGTAAATAGCATCTTTGCTTGCAATGTGTGCCTAGCCTAAGTAAATTATAGTCATAGTAATTCTGAATGTTGTTTGCTCTATAGCCACCAACCAGTTAGTGCATTTGAGATTATTTGTAGAACATACATGAGGAAATGTTGAGTTTCGCATGAAAACTTTGAATTGGATCTGTATTAAATTGGCCCTATTATGTAAGTGCTTCTGTATAAAAATACAATTATAATGGGTGCATTTCTTTTTTGTTTAATTTATATCAAAACCCATTTCTTACCGCCTGCCCTCTTAGGCTTCTTTTTACTTGCATTTGTGGTAAACAGGATATTGTGTGTTGTGTTTGTGTAGCATTTTTTAAAATTTTCATAGCATTTTGTTCAATTTAGCTTTACTGACAAAAACATTCTCCTCTTCTCTCTTAACTGAAAACACAGCCAACCAAACATAGAGATTGATATCCCCAAGACTTCCAGCTGTACTAAGATACCAGCCCATATACTTTTCAACATCCATGCAATGCTCTCCCAGGGGGTCCTCACAAAATGGGCACCCTTGGAAAAGCATTGTGCTGATGCCAATGGCCAATGCAACTCCAGTTCCCAGGAAGGGGTGTGGGTAACTGCAATTGGGCACTTGCTTGCCACCCTCTACCTTCTGAAGTAGTAAATTGGGAACCCTTAGTAAAAACAACTCCCCTCCCCACCTTCTCCATCTTATTAAAAATAAATCCAGGCCCAGCAGCATTGCTTGATTCCAGCTTAGTCTTTGGCATGCTAGTATCTTTTAGGCCTGATTCCAGCATCTTCTGGGTGAATGTGACTTTACTACTGGTGTCTTCTTTCTGGATTCCAGCCTGGAAATACTCAAGGCCACTATGTAGAAATTATGAATGGGCCTATGGGGAACATAGACAGAATTTTTTCTTTCATTCACCATGAAAAGCTAAACAACTAGGTGGGAAAGCACCAAAAACTAACTTTGAATGCCTTCATCAACATCAAGATTGTGAGTAGCCAAATGTTAACTTCACAACCATCTCAGGATGTCAGGTAGGGTTTAGGATATCAAATAAAGATACAGGTTGTTAGGTTTATGTGACACTGTCCAGCCGTGCAAAACTTTTTAGAGTATGGCACCTCATACCAGATTCCAAAACTTGTTACCAAAGGCCCCAACAGGTCATGTTGGGCATAAGCAGATACATATGACTTCAAGTACCTCAACCGCGTATGAAAGGTTAGTTGCAAAATATTGCATTGGAGACAAAAACCTAGCACTATGTTTTTACAATACTAATGCTGCAATATTGTAGTCTTGTAGGCACCATTCTTAAACCACAAATGTCAAATGATAACTCATGCTGTGATATAGCAAAGATTACAAAAGTCAAATGTAATGAAAACATCTCCTAAAGGTTTGATCTGTACCTTTTTTAGAAATGATTTATAATCTTTTAAAATACAAGACTATGAAATAAAAAATATTGAAGTATATCTCCAAGATGAAATGTCAACTTAATCAGCAAAAGAAATGGCTGGCAACCTGAAGCAGGAACAAAGCCCCTTTATTGTGTAAAGGATCCCCTATTGCTTTATTTTGCTACCTGCTACTTCTGCAAAAACAAAGCCATGGGGCCACATAAAATCCTTGTATAAATCATACTAAATATTACACATCTCAGCAGATTTAGAAGCTCAGTACTGTTGCAGGGGCATCACGAACAAGTTTGCATGGCATAGGCCACAGAAATGAGTTTTAAATTGATGGGACCAATTCATTAAAATGGGGAGAGTCTATTCGTCTCAGTTGACTGTCTTTCACTAAAGATTTGAAAGGCTATAAACATCAATGCACAATATGGCTGCAAAAAAGAATAGTGATTTCTGAGGTGTACCTTGTTTTTCACAAATTCCTAAATAATAGCACCCCATATGGCAATGTTCCCTAACCCTCTCCTCATGAGCCACCGACAGGTCATATTTTGTGGATCTCCATACAGGTGGCTCTGAAACTCTTTCTGAGCACTAATTACTTTAACTGTGCATCTGTGTGGAGATCTGCCAAACCTGACCTATTGGTGGCTCCTGAATAGTGAGTTTGCCCTATGGTATGGAGTTGATGGGCTCAATTCAGTGCCATTTACCAAAAACTCGGCTTTGTGCAAGATGCAACTTGCAAGCAGGAATTCCCACTTCCTCAGATGATTCAGGGAGACATGCAAGATCATCCCGCACATGCAAGAATCATACACGAATGCTGGGTGAGAATTCTCACTTGAGAATAACAGTTAGCGAATCACCCCTGGATCCATTACCAGTTCATTTCAAGTGTGTAAAAAAAAACACAACACAAATAAACTTTAATACTCTGAATTTGACTAATTACTGGTTCCCTTTTTTCATTACCACGATGTGCACCAGCCTCGGGTCCCCCTCTCTCATCTCTGACAGATCTACTGGGCAATTTATTGTATGTGGGTAGAACATCTAGAGAATTAAAAACACGTATTAGAGAGCACATCTATAATATACAGCGGGGCTATGAGGCACACAGCCTGTCGGCTCACTTTAAGGCTGTGCATGCCTCTGACCCTGGCTGTTTATCATTCATTGGTTTGGAGCGGATTGAACGTCATTGGCGAGGCTCCCACTTAATTCGTGAATTAAGTCGGTGTGAGAGCCGCTGGATTTTTAATTTGAATTCCTTTTTTCCCACAGGTTTAAATGTGGAATTCGATTTAAATTGTTTTATTGACACTTCTTAACATTTTTATATTATATGTGTGAAACAGCGAATAACTTTTACCGTCCCCTTAAGCTAGCAGTTCCCAATAAATACATTTTACTTTTATTATAGTGATATCTAACTTTGAGCCAGTAGTTTCGGATAAACTAAGTCTTTATTCCTATCACAGGGGTATTTTATAGGGGTTAATTATAGTTTTCCATTTGAGATATATATATATTATATACTTTCTATATCTAATATATTAAATCCCTTTCACATCACGTTTTAATTGACCGCTCACTATAAGGAGTTTGAGTTTACGGTCCTAATATTTGCACTTATTCATTCACACTTGTCACTTTTATGGGTGGTTTCACTCTTTTTCACTATTATTACATTATTTTTGCCAATGCACAGAAATGTGGTGGCATTTAATTTACTTTTCATCGGTAATTTTCTATATATATAATAATTTCCTTTTATAATTTCTTTATTCTTAATTTTGATTAAAGTTTTTGTTTTAAGCAAGGGCTGAAGATGTTGTTTTTGAGGGCAAGATTTGAGCACAAGCCCGCTATTGGCAGAATTGGACTTTAGCCTCCCGCCTTATGTCTTATGAAAGAACACCTTCTCTATTTGTATTTTATAGTGGGGCCACGATCGTGTGCTTTCTAGAGCCCTGGTTATATTATGAAACTCCTTCCCCGCTTAGTTGTCCCGTCATACGGGCCCCCGCTGACAGGTGACACGTATAGCGTCATCAGAGGGGTGGTTCCATTGATTTGCATCCTGGCCAGCTTGACCGCTTGATAGCGGTGAGCAGGTGCGTCACCAGAGGGGCGGTGTATGTGACGCGTAATGCGTCAGATGGGGGCGGGGCTTACTAACCTCTGTTTCGCCACACGCCGGCTTAAATAGCGGCTTGCTGGCGGCGCCGTTTATCCTAGTCAAAGTCGCCGGAGAGCGACGAAACGCGTTGGATTTCTTCAACCTCTGTCCTAAAAACCTACTTTGAAATCCTGTGAGGTTTAGTGGGACGCCAGCGGGAGCGGTGAGAGCTGTTCGCTGTGATTTTACTTGCGCTTTTTTTAAAGTTTTATTGTGAGTTTTCTGGCATCTATTAAAACACTGTTTTATATGAACTAGCAGTGTTGCACTAGATTTCTTTTTCTTTCCTTATACATGCCCCTTCACAATCCCATTTGGAGTGGACCGTTTGGATAAAATTGGAAATCCACCTGGTTTGGAGGCAGTGTGGTTTTTACTACAGAAGTTTTATTATTGAAATCCAGGAGTGATCCCATGTAACTGAAGGCCCATACAATTCAGTGTTCTGGTAAGAGTTTGGTGACACTGGTGAAGGCTATTAGATGTGCACGAGTTTTTGATCACTGGATTCCAGTTTAAAAGGATTCAGCTCTGTGTCTTTTTAGTATTACTTATCTCTGGACTTTTTATTGGACTGAAGTCTGACACGTTGAGCATTTTGGACTTGTAATTAGCGCGGTATTGGTTATGAAACGTTGTTTCTCTCCCTGTAGATCTACTGGGCCCTTCTTTGCCCCTCCGCCATCTTCTGTGGGCATAAATGCTGAGGATGGAGATGGAGAACGCGGGGACAAGAGGCCCCCCTCTGTTCATCATTGCTCCCAGGGAGGGACTGCGTGGGATCTCCCCCATGTAACCCCATACATTGCAGGAAGGGATCTCCTCCATTTAACCCTATACATCTCATTGGTGGTGAGGGTAATGAGAAAAGAACTGGTATAGGGGTCCTTGGGACCCTTTACCAGTTCAAAGATAAATTGACGCTTCCCTGGCATTTAGAATTGAGAGGAACACAGGGAAAAGTTTACCAAGCCGCAGGCCTTTTATACTGACCTCTTAGGGATCTCCCCCATGTGACTTACACATCACAGGAAGAGGATGGAGGGGGGTATCTTGGGAAATCCCCTCCACCCCTCCCCTCCTGTGATGTATGTAGTCATATAGGGGAGATCCCAGAGAGGATCTCTGTATAAAAGGCAGTTTGCCCCCACCAATGCTGATGCCCGACATTAGGCAGTGTCAGACATCAGCATTGATGCCCACCACCACCCATAGAAGACAGCGGAGTGGCAAAGAAAAGCCCCAAAGATTCAGCAGAGACCAGTGCAGAACACCCAGTGGACAAGAGGTGAATGGCGTGTGGCTCGAGAAAGAAGAAAGGAGATGGGGACTGGTGATATGGCAAATTATCACAGTGAATTGAGACATTGCTGACAGGTGAGACATTAAAGCAACATTTCATTCTCGATGTATATCCCCTACAACCCCTCCCTGATTTTCACACCAGCGCCAAGAAGGTGGAACAGAATAGCACACATTCGAACTGTTAAATCCAGCATAGGGGCCAACAGGTACACAAACAGGCACTGGAACAGGCTGGTCAATGAGGAGGCACTAGTGCACCAATGCAAGCTAATCATTTAAGGACAGACTAGGAGTACAAACACATTTACTGCAGTAAATACTTACAATAACATGCAATTATATTGGTGTTTTGTGAAAATACAACAATATATATATACAAACAATCTAATCATTGCTGGCTTAATTTATAATCCGCTAATTAAAACTTATTTTGTTTCTAATATACAAAAGTTAAACTGCCTAGTTATACCTTAAGTGTAAAATCAAAAACAATTGTTATCATGATACAGTAGTTCTCATGAATTATACATGAGAGTTTTATATGGTCATGTAATATGCATTAGCTATCAGTATTCTCAGAATTCTGCAAAGCATGTAAAGTTGTTGTTTAAAAGACAGAGAATTATCATATAATACGTGTTACAACATCTCCAAAAGACTTTGGAATAGTTTAAAGTACACAGGATATTTTTTGCAGCCCTGTGGAATAGTTCTCCTTTTTTTAAATTACTGCTTTCAGATTTGAAAAAGTATTCAAGGAAAGATGAAAATGCCTCGCCTATATTTAGGTTGTGGCATCACCAGATTTCATTGTAACAGATTTTTAAGCTGATAAAAAATATGCTATGTAAGCTATATAGGTAAAGATGGATAAAAACCCTTTCTAATCAATGGTTTAAGTAATCAGCACACTGGTAACTGGTAACAGATTGACTGGATAGCCATACATATTACCTTCATATAAAGCACAGAGCCCTACTACCATCTTAAAAGCAACACTGACCTCCAAGAGCAGTATAGAGGGGGCAAGAAAGTAGAGATCCAGTAAAGGGGTAATTTTTTTTAAAAGGGGTCAAGTTATCACTAGATACAAAAAGCGCACTTAGGAAAAAAGGTGAACAATAAAAAAGAAGTGCAGTGGTGATGAATCGATCCATAAGCAGGCAATGGAAAGCAATGGAACATTTTACTTTGCTTGATTAGGTTTTTCAGAAATTAGGTAGAGGCAGAAACAATAATATTTTTAGATTACAATTACATTGTTGAGGACTTAAGATGAAAAGCCTATCCAAATGTTAATGAATATTATATACATACTATAAGCCCATCCAAAAGTTAATGAATACTATATACATACTATATAAATGCTAATATAAATACTATATAATATTATATAAAGTGTAGATATTTACAAACTTTAAAAAAATATGCAGAAGATTTGTTAAAGGTAATTTTAGGTAAATTAGGTTCTGGTTGTGCCCATGAATCATAGGCAGTAGCAGTACTATATTGTATCTTCCTTTTATATTGCATGGAAATGTCAAACTACTTGGCAGTTTAGAATTAAGGAGGACATTGTAGGGTCCTCACCACCTCTGCCTTCTTACCTAAACAAATTATTTTTTGGGGGGACTCAAAGTGGGACACTTAGTTAAACTGACCACTTTACTGAGAAATGGGTGTGGTAGGGGTGTGGCTTAATGTGTGGCTTATCCACAGGCAATAGAGACAGGAGAGAAAGTGGCAGCAGTACAATGATAGAAAATGTAATACAGACAGGAGAGAAAGTGGGAGACGTGTGTTGAAGGGAAATGCATTAGAGATATGGAGAGAAAATGGAAGATGTACAATAAAGGCAAATGTATTAGAGATATGGAGAGAAAATGAAGGAAATGCAATAAAGGGAAATGCAATCGAAATATGGGTCCAATTTAGCACTAGTTGAAAAAAGTGGGCTACTTCTTTAGGAGTGAAAACTTTACTTTTATGTCTACTTTAGGGGCAGCTTGAGCTCCAGATGTAATTTTTTTTTCTCCTGGTGCAAAATCACCCCCGAGGTATACAATTAAACTAACAGGCTGATTCATTAATAGCGCCAGGTAGCGACAGATGAGTGACAGTAGCGTTATTTTCACAGCGCCCGCTAGTATTCGCTGTGCTTGGCCGTTGTTCGGCTGTTGACAGCGACTCAGTCGGTGTGCGGTAATGTTGAATACGGGGTTAGGAGTCGCTGTTTGACAGGTTCCGCGCTGTATGGGAGCGCATGACAGCGAACGGCCATAGCGAACGGCTCCCAGCATATTCATTAACAAATCACGCTCCAAAAATTCTCGCGCTGTGAAATGCTTGTTTAAACACCAGAGCGCTGGCGGCGATGGGTTAAAAGTAGTTTTTTAATCCCCAAACAACCATATTTTTAGAAAAAAAAAAAAACATGTTTTTCAAAACATTTTGTAATATGAATACATTAATATCAGACCTGTAATATCAATTCTGCACATTTTATTATTTTTTTTTTTTTTGCTTAAAAAAAATATCTAACATTGCAGAAGTGGTCACAGAATTTTTGACATTAAAAAAAAAAAAAATTATAGCAATTAATTATGAATATTTAAAGATTGTTCCATTGAAATGCATTGGAGAGCGCCAGGTAGCGAGAGGTCATACCTGTCGCTGTTCAAGGTCGCTCGCTGGCGCTGTGGGGTGAGGCTGGAATAATGATGAATGATTCGCTATCTGGTGCTCTGTCAGTCGCTAAACAGGATCGGCTTCATAAATGTGTGATTGCGGAGGGGAGCCGGCGTTCTCGTGGCGGTGAGCGTCATTACGTCGCTCACCATTCGCTACCTGGCGCTATCCCTTGTTAAATAAGTTTTCTCTCCTAAAAAAGTACCACACTTTATTTCGCCTGGTGCTGAATCAGCCCTATGGAGAGAAAGTCATAGAACAGATTGAAGAAAACAGGAGGAGTAAACTGGATATGGATAACTTAGAAAAAGAATGAGAGAGATGAGTGAAACACAGGAAAAAGAAAAAAGAAAAAAATGGAGAAAAAGGAGGGACACAAAAAAGCAGGAAGGAAGTAAGAGGTAAAAAAGGAGAGCAGCAGATGGAGAAGGTGATGAGAGAGAAAATAAATGGGAGAGAATGAGGGATGCAGAGAATGTGACAAGAGAGGGAGATAGAGGAGAGATGCCGAAAAAGAGATAGGTGACAAACCAGAGAGATAGAGTGAGAGAGATGCAGGGAAGGTGATTAGAAGGATATGCAGGGAAGGTATCAGAGAAAGAGGAAGATGAAGGGAAGGTGATGACAGAGAGGGAAATGCAGGAAAGGTGATCAAGGACAGAGGGAGATGGGGGGATGATATCAGAGAGAGAGAGAGAGAGAGAGGGAGATGGAGGGGAGGTATGAGAGAGGGAGATGGAAGGGAGATTATCAGAGAGAAGGGTGATGGAGGAAAACTGATCAGAGCGAAAGAAAGATGGAGGGAGGATGATCAGAGAGATGCAGGTAACGTGATCAGAGAAGGTGAGGAGAGAGGGAGAATAAGAGACAGTGAGAGAAGGAGAAAAATTGGAAGATGATAAGTGACAGGAAGAAGGAGAGAGAAGAAAATGATGAGAAAGAAAGAGGGGGAGATACAGGGAAGGTGATTAGAGAGTTAAGGAAATAGAGGGAAGGTGACAAGAGAGAGATAGAGATGCGGGGAAGGTAATTATGGAGAGATGCAGGGAAAGTTTTAGAGAAAGAGGGAGATGAAGAGAAGGTCCTAACAGAGAGAGAGATGCAGGGAAGGTGATCAAGGACAGAGGGAGATGGAGGGATGATATCAGAGAGAGGGGGAGATGGAGAGAAGGTGATCGGAGAGAGAGGGAGATATATTAGCATGAGATAATGTGCTAAACAGCTATGTGCAGCAAAAAATACACTCTGACTAGTGAGGGATGAAATAAGGAAGGCATTGGGCTTACCTGCTGTACTGTGTAGAGAGATGTGTATGAGAATGACTGTAGATAGGTTCCAGCTGCAGCGTGGTCAGCTGCTGCAAAGATGGCCACTGTGAATGGAAAAGGGATTGACTACACACAAGGGACACTGGGTAATCAGGCCAGAGATATTGCTCTAGCTAGTGCCAATAAGACAGTAACAATCGGGGGGCGTGGCCTAGCGTGCGAATGGAGTAGACGTGGTGGCTGAAGCTCCTGAGCTCCTTTGGGCTTTCTGCAGCAAGAACAGAGATGCGCCCTCATCATCCCCCTCATCGGGGTCAGCATCGGGCGGAGAGGAGCACCTTTCAGAAGGTGAGCGGGGAAAGGACTGGCCAGCAGCCGCGCCGAGGAGGAGGAGGCGACGACGTCCGGCCGCGACCCGCAGGGAGCCGACAGCATACGCGGCTCCCCCAACTAAGGTGGCAGCTGTCACCAAGGGGAAGCAAATACCCCCCCTCGCAACATTCAGACTACGGTGATTTGCGATCCCTCCGGTGAGGTGAGAGGCCCCTCGGACGCCCAGCACAACATAGCAGGGGACGGCGGAGGTGAGGCCCCACTACGCACACACAGTACAGAAGCTGGGCTGCACAGGGCTGATGAGATGGCGGCCATGGAAAGGGAGTCACCCTGGAGGACTGTCCTTGAAAGCACGCTCGAGACACGAGACCCGAGGTACCAGGGGGGGCTTCTAAAGCCTGCATAGGGGAAAAGACATTCTATCCCCAAGATGGCAATAAGAAGGGGGGCTGCAGGGGGAGAAACCACACTCAGATACCCGTAGCACAAGCTGCCCAGGGATCAAGCTGGAGAGATGCAGCCTTAGGCAAGTTGGGGAAGTATGCATTAGTCCCTGGTGAGAGACCCCAGGGGTCTGAGGTCCCCAGACAAGACGCAGGGAACACCCCACACCAGCCACCCACTCCCAGAAGGTGCTCTCCCGCAAAGGCTCCCACAGGCGAGAAGCCATTCTAGGCCAGCGAAGGAGAGGGGGCAACGTGGTGACACAGCACCCTACACTCCTGCAGCACAAGCAAGCAACCTGATGCAGTCCCCCAGCGACCTTTCCATGTCCTGGTCCACCCTGGGAGATACAACCACCCTCAGTCCTTCAACCATCCTGTCCTTCACACAGGAGGAGCTCCCTCATCACGCCGAGACCCTCTCTCCCATAAGCGGGATTGCCCTTCCGTCCCCGGTCACCTCAAACGCACCGACTTCACCCCAGAATATCATGTAAGATCCGGGAAACGCGGCTCATGTTGGCAACATACACAGAGAAACCCTCTCCTTCTTAAGATCAATCCCCACCAGAGCGGATTTTGAGGCGCTTATAGCTAAGTATGAGGCGGCCTGCAAGAAAGACATTGCGGAAGTACAGGGCCAACTCCAGGCTCTAGATTCCAGAGTTTCATCCCACCAGTCAGCAAATGAGGCAGCTATCGCAGACCTGGCGGCACGCGTCGAAGAGCAGAATTCCTAGATCCTACAGCTCCAACTGCAACACGATGACTCAGGGGCTCAAGGGAATACCAGAGGCCTCAACAGAAGAAGACGTAAAGCAAATCATTACTGCCATTTTTAACACGCTTCTGGGGAGAAATATCGATACCCCGATCGAGATTGATAGGGCGCACAGGGCCCTGGGTCCGCACAATCCAGACCCGGCATGCCCCAGGGATGTGATCTGTAGAGTGCACTTCTACAAAGTCAAGGAGGAGATCTCTCGTAAGGATTGGAGACATGGCCCGGTGGACTTCGATGGAGCTAGAATACATCCAGTACTGGATGTTATCAGGAGCGCGGGTGACACTTACCGTTGGGGTTTCCCCTTCCACCTGATAGTCTCCAAAAATCGCGACACGTTCTTCCTCAGAACCTACCGGGACTTGGATGGTCTCTTCTCCTACCTGGGATGTGATCCAGTACCGGCTGCCAATTGCTTCTTCCATCAGCAGAACCCGTCCTGCGAGGGCCCCGTGGAGAGCTTCCCCATAGAGCCAGATCTGCCAGACCAAGGATGAGAAAGGAGAGACGCCCCAGACCAATGGACAGTGAGTCCAAGTTTCGCCTTCTCTCTTATGCTCTAGGTTTAAATGTTTTGCTTTTCACTGTTGTTTGCTGTTGGACGCGACCGGGCCGGTCCTGGCTGTGTGTCGGTGGGACAAGCTCTGAATTGGAACACTAGTGGCAGGTGAGGGTCGTGTGACCCACCCGGGGCCCGATGATTCCCCTTAGGGGCAGCTCTTCCTACAGTCAGTGCCCGGCGGGGGCTGGTGATTGGTCGTTGACCCTGGTCGCTGTAATAATTGTGTTTGCCTAGCATCTGTTATCTACACATGTCAGGTTGTGCTGTCTCTGTGAACCAGTAGCCCAGGAAATATACGTTGCCCGGGAAGCTCCCCCACTTAGGCCGGCTTCAGAACCCCCTCGTCTGGAGGAGATCTGAGCCTTAGAGCAGTTGCAAATTAGTTTGTTACCCCCTGATCCCAGGCTTGAACGCGAGAACTGGTTGAATTTTGTTACCTGTTCCTTTTTTCTCTCTCTTCTCCCTTCCCCTTCTCCCTGGGAGAAAACTCCAGCTGTCACTTTTTTCTTTCTGAGTCTCTGCCTCTCACCCCTTCTTATTCTTACCCCCTGGGTGGTGGGGGGGAGATACCCGAGTTGGTACTGAGCTCTCTTTTTACCATTCTTACTGCCACTACTCTGCCCTACTTGACACCCTGATCTCCCACCTATAGCTGGCCCGCTTCCGCAGTGATGTGTGAGATTAGTTTGGTCTCTTTCAACGTGAAGGGCTTAAATACCCCTGAAAACAGATCTCTGGTGGGAGGAGACTTCAACCTCACCTTGGAACCCAAAGGGCCACTCATATATTCCTACCCCAAGCTCAGGAGAATTAAGAAACTTCTCCACTCCCACCAACTGATTGATCCGTGGTGTGTTCTCAATCCTAATGCGAGGGACTACTCTTACTTCTCAGCCCCACACAACATGTATTCGAGATTAGACTTTTTTTAAGTCCAGCATTACCTTTTGCCACGGGTGGCAGCCGCTACAATAGGTAATATCACTATTTTGGAACACGCCCCGGTTTCACTCAGGTTAGCTGCACAAGACCAGGCACCATGGCCCTGGTCCTGGAAACTAAATAGTGCCCTTATACAGGACCCAATAATTAAAGAAGACTTGAAGAAAAATCTTTAGGAGTACTTTATGACTAACACCACCCCTGACACAAGCCTACCAGTGGTGTGGGAAGCCCACAAATGTGTAATTCGAGGGTTAATGATCCAACATGGGGCCAGGGCCATGACCTTATCTGAGAAATCCGGAGGTTAGAGTCCCTCCACAAGCAGTCTTTGGCAGCGACACACCGGGCCACCCTGACCTCCCTCAAAGAACGGCTGACGGGGATCTACAATGACAGAAGTAAGCTCCAGCTTATAAAAAGCAGGAAAGTCTTCTATGAATCAGGAGACAAATGTGGTCGCCTGCTGGCCTCGGCTCTGAGGGGGAAAGGGCCAAAACATATATTCCCAGAATCAGAAACCGGGAGGGAAACATGGTACATAAGGATAAATATATAGCAAGGGTCTTTAGGGAATATTACAAATCCCTGTATAATATCGCCCCTACCCACCCGGGACCCGGGCGGGTGGAGATCAGTGAGTATATTCAGCAATCGGGGATGCCCAAATTCCCTCAAGCACTGTTGGAGGAGTTAGAGGCCCCAATCACGCTGGAGGAATTAGCCCTGGCCATTTAGGGGTCAGCCAATGGGAAGACACCGGGTCCAGATGGGCTCCCCTTGCTTTATTATAAAACGTTCGCAGAGCTGCGGCATTTGCCGATGATTTACTCTTTTTTTATAACTGGCCCAGAGGTGACACTTCCAAACCTTATAAAAGAACTGGAGTTATATAGGAAGTTGTCCAACTATAAGGTAGACATGCAGAAATCTGAGGTACTAAATCTTAATATTGCGACAGAGAGGAAAGAGAACCTTCAAAAATCCTTCCCCTTTAAGTGGGCTAAAGACTACATCACATACCTCGGTACAAGACTGGGTAGGTCCTTGGATAAGATCTACACCTTAAACTTTCCCCCTCTGCTTCAGGCATTCTCGAAGGATCTAGACGCGTGGTCCCTTAAAAAACTGTCATGGTTTGGGCGATGCAACGTCCTCAAAATGAATATACTCCCCCGCCTTCTGTACGTAATGCAATAGCTACCAGTGGTTGTCCCTAACATGTTTCTGCAAAAAGTGGGTGCCCTCTTCTCTAAATTTATTTGGCAAGGGAAAACTCCAAGGATAAACAGGAAGATTTTAGCTAGATCAAGAGACAATGGCGGATTGACCTTCCTGATCCAAATTCTTTACTATGCAGCCACACACCTGACCAGGATAGTAGATTGGTGTACGCAGCATAAACAGTGGGTCCAGATTGAGCAGGGAAATTCATTGCTCCCCTGGTGTCTCTCCCCTGGCTCACAAAGCAGACATTAAATGTAGAATTGAAACACCTGACAATTGGGGCATCACTTAGAGTCTGCCACAAATACTTTCCATCGGGAGAGGTGTCGCCGGTCTTCTCCCCCTTGTTTCCGATCCTGGGAAATCCTGCATTTCCTCCTGGAACAAGGGGGGGAGACAGCGGAAAGATGGCTGGGGAAGGGGGTAAGAAGAATTAGACACTTCTGTAACCAGGATGACTGGGAGTCTCTACACGCAATTTCGGATTCAAGAGAGATACCAAGATGGGGCAACTGGCAGCAGCTGCAGTTAAACCACTTCCCATCGACCCTGAAACTGCAGACAAGACAGCTTAGGGAGCCCACGATATTTGAGAAGATTTGCGAGGAAAGGGGGCCTGTCCAACACGTGCTGTCACTTACCTATAAAATCCTAGCGAATCCCCAGGACCAGGACCCCTTGCCGTCCCTCACAAAGTGGAAGGGGGAATTGGGGGTCACTTTTTCGAATAAACACAGGAATCGAATCGTTCGCCTGGCGCACAAAACTGCTACCTGCACCAGGTACAAGGAATGCGACTAGTGGTGGGATTCCTGGCTGTGCTGGGGAGGGGGAGTCTGGCTGTATTGTAATCGATTTTACTGCATTGAAGTATTGATTTGTACAAGCTTGACAACGCTCTGCACTATCTGTATTTTGGAATGCCCTTTTCTTTATTCTTACCCTCTTTTTGACTGTTTGTAAAAAATTTTTGTCACTAGATGGCTCTACAGTGGAATTTCAGTGGATCAGATAGATCTACAGTGGAAATCTATGGAACTGATAAACTCATTGCAAGTCAATGAACATAAACATAGGGAATGAACAGCAGGTAGCTCACACAGATGAATGTGTACCATAACAGAGAAAGACAGAGGGATATGCAGGGAAGGAAATGAGAGAGAGACAGAGGGAAAGGAAGGGAGGGCAATGGAGGAAAGGTATCAGAGAAAGAGGGAGATGAGCGGAAAGAGATGAAAGAGAGAGAAAAATAAAGGGTGACAGAGATGCAGGAATAGTAGTCTGAGAGAGGAGGACATGGAGGGAAGATGATCTGATAAAGGAAGTGATAGTGAGTGAGAGAAAAGAAGAAAGAAAGAAAGAAAGAAAGAAAGGAGAATAGCAAAACGAGAGATGGAAAAGGGAATACAATTAAGATTATTTAATAAAAAAAAAGCTGAAAACAGATAGTGAATGGCAGAACCAAGAAAGTGTGAGATGGAGGATATGTGGAAAAGGGCCACCTGTTGAGCCAGGAGAAGGGGTATCTGGTTTTCCTGGCACATGTTGCCTTTACATTAGATAAACCAGGGAGAAGAGTCAAATGCCTCAATAGGGAGAGGGACAAAAAAAAAGAAAACTAAATTGATTCTAATCATTCCTTACTATGAAAAAAAACAATGGAATGACTGTAGTTGGTCCTAGAACAGAGTGAGCCAAGTGTTTCCAGTGTCATTTTTTAAGCTAGCTATCTTTAATTCTAAGCTAGCTATCTTTAATTAATATTGAATTATTGCATTAATATCTCACTGTGCCACATCAATTACATTATGCCGTTTTGTTTTGTTCACTATCCTTCTACCTTCTCCACTAAAATTTGAAGTCTGATGGCAATCTAGTGTAAAATACAAAAAACAATCCATTAGGAACCACAGTAAGTAGGAACATTCATCTGTCAGGTTGTTTAATTAAAGCAAGCTGATTTAACTCAATTCAAAATTGGATATGTTTGAGAAAAACGATTCAAAAGTCCAAAATGCAGATAGCATTTCTAGTCTTTGCATCTTTGTTAAATATAAAAATTTAGAATGAATAAGAACATGACTTAAGGGTCCGTCTGGTGATAAAACATTTATAATCTTTAATAAAATATTTAACAATTTAATTTTATGTTCCCAGGACTGATAAATGGAAAAAATTAATTGCTTTATGTGAAAGAGTAGGTAATAACTTTTATGAATATTTGTAAAAGTTCCTGTGACAATTAAATCCCAACTTAGCGAACATTTATTTAATGTTTGACAAATGGGACGTGGAGGCTGATTTAATACTAGCGCCACATATCACTATGTGAGCATGTGTATAGCGCTAGTAGACGCTGTAAGCGGATGTCGGGCGCTATAACCTAGCTTAGAGCACCAGACGCTGTGCGATCAAAGTCTATTTCTGAACACATATACACCAGTAACAAAGCAAAAACACACGGAATGACACTGTTTTAACACTGTGACAATGACACTTTAGTGCCAGACCTGCACATACAATTCTGCATAAAAATATAAAATAAATATATGAATATAAAAGTGTTTGCAGGCCAGGAGAGGTCACACAATGATTTGAGCCAAAAAAAAATTATTTGCCCAACACGTTATTTATACACAACCAAATGAAACCCCATTGGTGGCATGTATGGGAGAGTGCTACTGAGCGAAAGGTAATACATGGCACTGAACCTAGAGCACTGGTGCTATACACTGATCCGCCTCTATTAATACATGTGACTCTACATGATGCTGTTAGAGGTGCTCACCAGATTTGTTTTCTTAAATGCGGTTTTCACATACAACGCCCAGCGTTCACCCAACGCTACCTGATGCTACGTGGGCACTACCTGGTGCTAGCGTTTCAAAAATAAGTTAGTTATTTTTGTGTTCTCCTAGTGGATGCCATTGAGAGATCGAGTCCCACTTACTAAATTTAAAATGAAACTCAATAAAAGTATGATTCGTAAGGTTTGCCAAATTTCCCCAAGAAATTCAGGTTAGTCCGAATCCAATTTCTACAAGTTGCTCGCTTACCTGTCCTCAATCCCTCAGGTGTAATTGTGGGTCCATGTCTTCAGATGTCCTTGCTGGCCCTGCCCTGTCCATATAGTTCTAAGTGAGGTCCACTGTTGGTGGTGCTGTGGTGCTGTCTCCCTTCCCCGGTGATGTACAGTAATTGGGGGGCTGTGCAATTGGGCAAGCAAGATTACTTTTCTCACACCCCCTCATGGTTCTAGCAGCCATTTTCAATTGGGGCACTTGTCCTCGGGTGCTGCACTTTGCAGGTACCAGTCTGGCTTCTCATTGGGGATCTTCTACACCTCCCTATTGGATAGGGGGTATGTTTCTTTCTGTGGTTGGTAGGACAGCTATGTGCATTAACGTGGGGAATCAGTGGTGAGACAGCATGGGAAAGACTCAACCCTCTCATCCACCTAACACTACCGGAGGACCTCCCCTGGACACAGACGGTCTACCGGGGCCATCGTAGACATCTAAGCACATGGATCAGGATCTATCTTGTCGCTTCTCTCACCGTTAAGCACCAGGCCTGTAGTCTCTACATGTTTGGCACTGTCCCCCATTTGCAGACAGAAAAAAAATGTTAATCTCCATCCAGGATCCAGTGTCGGGGGTCTCCCCTTCTCCCATCGGATATCTGAACCCCCTATCTCTGCCCCACACAGCGGCTTCTGACATCTCGCTCACCACAACATGGAGGGTTGTTTTTTACCGCATCAGCTCACTTTGGCATAAAAGGCCCCCCTCCAGGGGGAGCCAGCCAAGAAGCCTGTCCCACCCCCCAACTTCCGCCGATCCCTACTGGCCAGCATGATGGAAGGAGGCAAGTAGAAAAAAAATAACTGTTCTCTATGTGTGCCATAACCCCCTGTCCCTTTTTCTGCATCCCCGAGGCACGGGGGGGGGGGGGGGTGCAGAAGAGCTTGTGGCGCATGTGGCTTTGTGGGCTGGTAGCCTTCAGGATAGGGGACCAACCGCTTGGCCTTTGCACCCTAGTCTACAAGCCCACATAAGTGGATCACAGGCTGGATTTGCTGGAGAGCGAGGACCATATACTGTTTTCTTTTACATAAGGCATAGCGCATATACAGTAGTTGTATTTTATTTGGAAATCTCATAAAACGCACAGTTTGGGGTATGTAACGACCTGGCCAGTAACGGGTGGAGGTACCGGTGTACCAGAGATACCCAGCTGTGTGAAACCCCCAGAATGCCCTCAATTCTCATCTTTCCCACCGAGCCCATAACGCATGCACATCCAGCACTGGCATCACTCACACCCTTCTCAACTGTGCGCGGCCATGCCCACTGCTTCTGAATAGCTGTGTGTGGCTCTGCACAGCCAAAGAGGTGCAAATAATGCAGTGGGCTGCCAATGTATTTGGCTGGGGATTTCATTCAGCTTCTCCAGCTGCATATTAATATGCACAGCTGATTGGATGAAAAGCCACGCCTGCGCCTTGGGCTCAGGGAGAGGTGAGTAGATTTGGTGCACAGCTGTGCACTATGGTGGTTATCCAAGTTACAAAAGAGCAGCCTATGGGAAATCAAAGCACTTTAAAATGAGCTCCTCCAAATGTATTTGTATTCCCCATAGACTGCTTTTATTTTGTAACAATTAAAATAAAATATCTACCCCCATCAAAAATAATTAGCATCTCTCTTGTAGAACTGCCCCATTGCATGAGTAGTGGATTAAAATCTCCAATAGAAGAAAATCTTTTTAGGGCTCTGCATAGCTCTGTAAAATAAATGTACTATTTACCTACTAAGGTAGTATATTGTTAAAACAACAAGATGCTTATGTCTTAGAATTTTACCACTCCTTTAAAAAAAATCTTTAGAACTTTGGAGAACAGTTTCTTGGTAATCAAAATCTTACAGTAATTGGATGGATGGATAAAGAGTTTAATGATTTTATGTCATTTTCTATATGATTATATTTAGACCTTTACAAACAGAACAGCTATGTTCTGTGACCTCTGTGTGAACTAGAGATGAATCATCTCCTTAATATAATTTTGCATCTATATCGGTTTATCCATTGCATGAAAGATCATTTCAGTTGGAATATATTTTTTACTTTTTCTATGGTTTTGAAAATGCTTTGTCGAGATAACGCCATGCAAATGTAAATCTTTAAAGGGAACGATCCAGGCAGGGACAGCAGAGAAAGTGACAGGGAAACTTTTTTTTTTTTTTCACTTCATTTGCCAGATCAGTTTTAAATTGCTTTTTTTTGTGCTGTAAATACTCCTGGCCACTGTGCATCCCATCTTGGCAGTGGCATATTTAACCCTATCTGTTACACACAAGCATTTCTTATAACTCGATTAGTTTTCATTTTTTTTTTGTATGCTGTAAAAACCCCAGCCCACATGGGCATACTATTTCAGCACATTTGACCCTATCTGTTATACTAAATCAGCTTCTAGAGGCTCTGTTTTATTAATATATTGCATTTTGAATTGGTTTTGTGCGTCCTGTAAAAACACCAGGCCACATGGGCATCCCAAACCAGCACATTTCACCCTATCTGTTATAATAAATCAGCTTCTAAAGGCTCGGTTTTATTAATATATTGCATTTTGAATTGGTTTTGTGTGTGCTGTAAAAACACCAGCCCGCAGGGTATCCCATACTGCCAATTTTCATAGTATCCGGTGCAGAGAAGCAGTATCTCACTTTATTTAGCTTCTGCTAAGTAAACACATTTTTTTAAGTGCCTATTGCGCATTTCAAATACATAAAAATGTCAGGCAGACAAGTGCCAGGATGTTCAAAGAGGAGTGGCAGAGGCCAACATTCAGCAGGCAGAGGTCGCAGCAGACTAGGGGCGAGTGGCAGCAGGAGTCGCGGTGAGAGACCTGATCTGCCAGTATCTGCTAGCGCTCGTGTCTTCACCAGTAACGCATCTGCCGTGGTAGATTGGTTAATACGGTCATCCACATCATCCCAAGTTACATCTGACATCCCCAGTCTAGGGTCGGTAGGTTCCTCTGACACAACCCTGAGTTGGCATGGCCCGAGAGCAGTCCCTGTCCTCCCATTGCCTCTGTCCTACGCAGTTCCCTCCCCAAGCGACGTATCCTATGCTTTGGGTTCAGCTCCACTCTTTAGTGAGGAGGACGATCAGATAGAGGACAGTCAGCAGCTACTGCCCGGTGGCTTCCTTCGCTAGGCAGACAAATAGTGATGTGGAGAGTGGCGTGGGTGTTGTTGGGAGCACTCCAGCTCCTGCGCCAGACACTGTTGAGGAAACCGAGAACATCAGTGACGTGCAGCCACAACTCGGTGATGATGATGAAGCCGATCACACTTGGGAGCCGGGTGCAGAAGGGGCTTCATCCTCATCATCAGGAGAAGAGGGGCGCAGGTTACCCCGGAGTAAGCAGCTGAGGCAGCAAGGTGTTAGCAGCATGGTTGGCAGTCAGCATGGTAAAGCCTGGAGCCAAATGGGGCCGGGGCCGGGGTAGGGCACCTGCTGCGCGGCAGGCTACCTTATCGGGAGGTAGTGAAGCAGGGGTTCCTGGAGTTGGCGACAGTAGCAGTGAATCAGTGCAGGCTGTTGGTGGGAAAAGTAGCTTCTCGGCAGTGTGGCAGTTTTTCCTGAAGCATCCGCAGGAGGGTAACATGACCACATGCAAGATATGTAGGCAGAAGGTGAAGCATGGCCAGGGCCCAAATGTTGGCACCACGGCCCTGCATCAACATATGATGCGTCACCATAAAGCGACCTGGGAGAACCGAGGCTCCGAAGAGGTGGTCCAGTCTGCTTCCTCACCAAGTGGCACGCCGCTCCCAATTTCTGCCAGCCAAGGCAGCTGTGCGTCATACCCATCCTCTGTCGCTCCAGATGCTCCTGCTCCTCCTCCTCCTCCAAGTATGCATTCCACCAGCAATCCATCAGCGAAGCCATGTCCAAGAGACAGCAGTATGCGCCCACTCATCCTATGGCGCAGAAGCTGAATGTGCTCCTGTCCAAGTTGCTGGTGCTGCAGTCGCTCCCTTTTCAGGTGGTGAACTCTGCACCTTTCAGAGAACTGATGGCTTGTGCCGAGCCGAGGTGGAGAGTCCCAAGCCGTCATTTCTTTGCCAAGAGGGCAGTACCAGCGCTGCACACTTTTGTTGCACAGAAGATGGGCCAGTCCTTGAGCCTGTCGGTGTGTAGCAAAGTGCATGGCAGCGCCGACGTCTGGAGCTGTAACTACGGTCAGGGACAGTACATGTCTTTTACGGCCCACTGGGTGAATGTGGTCCCTTTGCAGCAGCAGCAGCAACTTGGACAGTTCACGCCGCTTCAGCCTCCGTGCTCCCTGGCCGTTGTGCCTGTGACACCAAGCGACTTGGCCTCCTCATCCTCCGCCATCTCCTCACCCTCCACTGTAGGGTCAAGTCAAAGTGCCTCTCCACTTGCGCAAATGGCAGGAAGCATGCTCACGTGCTTGCGTAGTGACCCCAGAATTGTTTCCATTTGTCAGCGGGATGACTTCTGGCTGTCCACCTTATTGGACCCTCGCTTCTGGCACAAAATGGGGGCATTTTTTAAACCCACTTAAGAATTCTTAGGTTGCACAGGGTTTCCCTAAAAAAATGAATAAAAAAATGAATAAATAACATGTTTTCCTAAAATATAAATATGCAAACAAGAAAAAACAAGCTAAATCCGAAAGAGCAAGGTCCTCCAAGCAGAACAATACCCAACATGCATAGGTACTATTAACTCTTTTTATTGCCAGCCTATTTGAAGTTTTGTCACCCTCTGTTGACAGGTCATTTTTCCCCATTCTGCGCCATGTTTAACCGTGATTGTTGCCAGAATTTCCAGGAAAATTACAGATATAAATTTTGCAGCAGAGTTTAGTCTTTAACATGAAATGTCTTGGTTGTTATATTTCTACTGTTTTTTTGATATTTTTGTGTAACAAAACAAAAAAATAAATAAATAAATATTTTTAGACAATTGTCTCCTTTATTTTAAATAAAACATTTACTTTATTAGAGAAAACCATATTGCATGTGAAAGCCCAATTTCTCCCGATTACAACGGTACCACATATGTATTGGTACCCCCCAATACAAATAAAATACTACTACTATCCACACTATAAACATAAGAGGTTAATTTAAAAAAAAAATGACATAGGGTCCCCCCTCCTGGGGGTGGACCCATTTTTTGGGGAATTTTAAGGGTTAAAAGCCCTTAAAACTCCCCCAAAAAATTATATGGGATCCCCCTTACCCATCATAACCAGCCCTGGACCATCTATGGGGGCTTGTAGAACAGGGTGCAAGGGGGCCAGCTTTGGTGGCACCCCCACCCTGCAGGCTACAAGCCCACATAGCCATGGCCCGGGCTCTTCTGCCCCCCCCCCGGGCTTTGGGGAGGCAGGTAATTGGGGTGCCGTGGGTTAACGGCAAATCATCCGCTAGCCGCAGGTGACTTGCCAGCCCCCCAGCCGTGTGAACTGATATAGAGATTTCATGGATCCCTTACCCGTTCACAAGGGGTTAAGTGTAAAAAAAAACATAAAAACATAAAAATACTTTTTAATAATTACCTCCCATCCATCCCTGTGTCCGACGCTGATCAATCTGGCTTCTGTTCTCCTGCTGCAGCTGGAAGCCATTTTTAGCTGCTGGGCGACAGAACATAAGGGCTTAATTAAAAAAAAAAATTACATAGGGTTCCCCTACCTGACCCAGCCCGGGACCAGCTATAGGGGCTTGTAGGAACAGAGTGGGGGGGGCAGCTTTTGTGGCCCCCCCACCCTGCAGCCTACAAGCCCACATAGCCTATGTGGGCCAGGCTCTTCTGCCCCCCCCTGGGCTTTGGGGAGGCAGGTAATGGGGGTCCCAGGGGTTAATGGCAAGTCACCTGCGGTAGCCCCCAGCCTTGTGAACTGGTATAAGGGGTCTCATGGACCCCTTACCAGTTCACAAGGGGTTAAATGTAAAAATAAACACACTGACACATAAGAAAAAAAAATGACATTTCTTTTTTTTTTTTTTACTTTACTCACCTCCGATCCTCTGTCCCCCGGCGATCTGCGATGACAGATGACAGTCTGCTCGGGTGTTTGGAAGAGAGAGCCTGGGGAGGGTGGGGGCGATCTCAGCCCTCTCCTCCTCCCCAGCTCTCTCCTCCAAGCACCCGAGCAGACTGATTCTCTGTCTCGGGTGCCAGTCTTAAGAGGCCGGCTGCTGGTGACATCACAGTGATGTCACCGGCCCCGCCCCCAGGGCTAGCAGACCCGATGCAGGAAGTGGTGGGGGAGAGCGTTTTATGCCCTCCCCTCGCCATGGAAGAGGCTGGGGGGGCGATCGGAGCCCCCCCCCAGTGAAGAGGAGACTCGTCGGGAGGCAGCGCGGCCTCAGGTAAGTAAATGTCATTTTTTTTTTTACAGTTAGCAGCTGCTGCTGCCGAAGCGGGGGGCCCTATTCCGGGGGCTCTCCTGGAGCCATCCAACCCCCCACGGGGGATCGGATGGCACCAAATTAAAGAGGAGACCCGGACGAATCCAAAGATTCAGATGAGTGTTTTTTTTTTTTTTTTTTGCCCGCTAGCAGGGGTAAATGCCAGGCATGTGAATTTTACGTGGCTGGCACTTAAGTGATGGAGAGACAACCACGTAAAATTCACGTGCTTGGCACTTAAGCTGAGGATGAACAAGGGTAGTATAACAGATAAGGTGCTACGTGCAGGTTTGGGATACCCTGCGGCCTAGTGTTTTAGCAGCAGGACAAAAAACAATTCAAAATGCAATAGCTTGATTAAGCTGAGGATGAACAAGCGTATTAAGTAAAACAGATAGCGTGCTACGTGCAGGTTTGGGATACCCTGCGGCCTAGTGTTTTGGCAGCAGACCAAAAACCAATTCAAAATACAATATCTTGATTAAGCTGAGGATGAACAAGCGTATTTAGTATAACAGATAGGGTGCTACGTGCAGGTTTGGGATATCCTGCAATAGATTGATTAAGCGGAGGATGAACAACGCTTATTTAGTATAACAGATAGGGTGACATGTGCTGGTTTGGGATGCCCATGTGGGCTGGTGTATTTAAAGCAGACAAAAACTAATTCAAAATGCAATAGCTTAATTAAAATGAGGCTGAACAACGCTTATTTAGTATAACAGATAGGGTGACATGTGCTGGTTTGGGATGCCCATGTGGGCTGGTGTATTTAAACCAGACAAAAAAATATTAAAACTAATCCAGTTATGAGAAATGCTTGTGTGTAACAGATAGGGTTAAATATGCCACTGCATTGATTGGATGCACAGTGGCAAGGCAGGTTTACAGCACAAAGAACTTAAATTGAATTGGAAACTGATCTGGCTAAAAAAAAAAAAAAAAAAAATTCCCTGTCACTTCAATGCTGTCCCTGCCTGGATCATTCCGTTTTTTTCCCTATCTTTCACTATCTTTCCCTGGCTCTGTCTACCTCTCTTTCTGCCTCTCTGTCGGTCTCTCTGACTCTGCCTACCTATCTCTAACTCTGTCCCTGTCTGTAACCAGCTCTGCTCTGGCCGCAATACAATGCTGAACTGCGCACAAGGAAAATGGCTGCCAGTTTATATAGCACGGTGACGTCACCGGGCTTCCTGGCTGCTGATAGGCTGCATGTGACTTTCCCATGATACCTTGCCCCAGGGGATATGGCTGGACATGTTCATCCACCATTTTAGAATGCCTGTAATTGAAATAAATGGAGTTTATAGGAATACTTCGATCAATCGAATTCGTTCAGAATCGAATTTTTGCTGAAATTCGGAACGAATTCGGGTTCGTCCGGATCGATTCGCTCATCCCTAATCTTGAGGATCCGCTGGACTTCTGGGCAGCCAAACTTGACTTGTGGCCGTAGCTAGCTGAGTTTGCCCTGGAAAAGCTGTCCTGCCCGGCAAGTAGCGTGCCATCTGAGCGGGTGTTTAGTGCGGCTGGGGCCAAAGTTACGGCGAGGAGAACTCGTCTGTCAACTAAAAATGTGGAGAGACTCACCTTTGTGAAAATGAATCAGGGATGGATCAGACAGGATTTCCACCCACCAATGGCTGATGCATGCGACTAGATTCAGCATGGTGCCACGTTTTACACTTTCCAAATGGTGCAAAATATATTTATGTCTTTAGGCCAATTTTTGGGCTCCTGCTGATGCCAACTTCAGGGTGTGCCTTTCAGCCAAATTTTGGCATCCTGCTGCTGCCAACTGCAGTGTGTCTTTAGGCCAATTTTTGGGTTCCTGCTGCCAACTCCAGTGTCTCTTTCAAGCTATGTTTGGGCTCCTGCTGCTGCTTGCAACTCCAGGGTGTCATTCAGCTAATTTTTGGGCTCCTGCTGCTGCCAACTTCAGGGTGTGCCTTTCAGACAAATTTTGGTCTCCTGCTGCTGCTGCTGCCAACTGCAGTGTGTCTTTAGGCCAATTTTTGGGTTCCTGCTGCCAACTCCAGTGTCTCTTTCAAGCTATGTTTGGGCTCCTGCTGCTGCTGCTTGCAACTCCAGGGTGTCATTCAGCCAATTTTTGGGCTCCTGCTGCCAACTCCAGTGTCTCTTTCAAGCTATGTTTGGCCTCCTGCTGCTGCTGCTGCCAACTGCAGGGTGTCTTTAGGCCAATTTTTGGGTTCCTGCTGCCCACTCCAGTGTCTCTTTCAAGCTATGTTTTGGCTCCTGCTGCTGCTTGCAACTCCAGGATGTCATTCAGCCAATTTTTGGGCTCCTGCTGCCAACTCCAGTGTCTCTTTCAAGCTATGTTTTGGCTGCTGCTGCTGCTTGCAACTCCAGGGTGTCATTCAGCCAATTTTTGGGTTCCTGCTGCCAACTCCAGTGTCTCTTCCAAGCTATGTTTGGGCTCCTGCTGCTTGCAACTCCAGGGTGTCATTCAGCCAATTTTTGGGCTCCTGCTGCCAACTCCAGTGTCTCTTTCAAGCTATGTTTGGGCTCCTGCTGCTGCCAACTGCAGTGTGTCTTTAGGTTAATTTTTGGGTTCCTGCTGCCAACTCCAGTGTTTCTTTCAAGCTATGTTTTGGCTCCGGCTGTTGCTGCTTGCAACTCCAGGATGTCATTCAGCCAATTTTTGGGCTCCTGCTGCCAACTCCAGTGTCTCTTTCAAGCTATGTTTGGGCTGCTGCTGCTGCTTGCAACTCCAGGGTGTCATTCAGCCAATTTTTGGGCTCCTGCTGCCAACTCCAGTGTCTTTTTCAAGCTATGTTTGGGCTCCTGCTGCTGCTTGCAATTCCAGGGTGTCATTCAGCCAATTTTTGGGCTCCTGCTGCCAACTCCAGGATGTCTTTCAGCCAATATTTGGGCTCCTGCTGCTGCCAGCTCCAGGGTGTGTTTTTCAGGAAATATAGGGACCCCTCATAGCGATGCCACCTTAACTCTCTGCAATTGTGCCGTTCTGCGATTTTAAAAGTGATGCCCCTGATCTGCATGTCATAATTTTTTACAGTATTATTTCATTAACACAGCAAGCATGCTATGCATGTTACAGCAAGGCAGAATGGTTTACAACCCTATTGAGGCTCTAGGAAGCTCAGAAATAGCCGTTTTTAATAGCGATTTGTCGCGAATAAATTTGGACCGAAACTAATTTTGACGGAAAATTCGGCCAATCTGCTGCTGCTTGCAACTCCAGGGTGTCATTTAGCCAATTTTTGGGCTCCTGCTGCCAACTCCAGTGTGTCTTTCAAGCTATGTTTGGGCTGCTGCTGCTGCTGTTTGCAACTCCAGGGTGTCATTCAGCCAATTTTTGGGCTCCTGCTGCCAATTCCAGTGTCTCTTTCAAGCTATGTTTGGGCTCCTGCTGCTGCAGCATGCAACTCCAGGGTGTCATTCAGCCAATTTTTGGGCTCCTGCTGCCAACTCCAGTGTGTCTTTCAAGCTATGTTTGGGCTGCTGCTGCTTGCAACTCCAGGGTGTCATTCAGCCAATTTTTGGGCTCCTGCTGCCAACTCCAGTGTCTCTTTCAGGCTATGTTTGGGCTCCTGCTGCTGCTGCCAACTGCAGTGTGTCTTTGGGCCAATTTTTGGGTTCCTGCTGCCAACTCCAGTGTCTCTTTCAAGCTATGTTTGGGCTCCTGCTGCTGCTGCTTGCAACTCCAGGGTGTCATTCAGCCAATTTTTGGGCTCCTGCTGCCAACTCCAGTGTCTCTTTCAAGCTATGTTTGGGCTGCTGCTGCTTGCAACTCCAGGGTGTCATTCAACCAATTTTTGGGCTCCTGCCGCCAACTCCAGTGTCTCTTTCAAACTATGTTTGGGCTGCTGCTGCTGCTTGCAACTCCAGGGTGTCATTCAGACAATTTTTGGGCTCCTGCTGCCAACTCCAGTGTCTCTTTCAAGCTATGTTTGGGTTCCTGCTGCTGCTGTTGCTGCTTGCAATTCCAGGGTATCATTCAGCCAATTTTTGGGTTCCTTCTGCTCCTGCTGCCAACTTCAGTGTCTCTTTCAAGCTGCTGCTGCTTGCAACTCCAGGGTGTCATTCAGCCAATTTTTGGGCTCCTGCTGCCAACTCCAGTGTCTCTTTCAAGGTATGTTTTGGCTGCTGCTGCTGCTTGCAACTCCAGGGTGTCATTCAGCCAATTTTTGGGCTCCTGCCGCCAACTCCAGTCTCTCTTTCAAGCGATGTTTGGGCTGCTGCTTGCAACTCCAGGGTGTCATTCAGCCAATTTTTGGGCTCCTGCTGCCAACTCCAGTGTCTCTTTCAAGCTATGTTTGGGTTCCTGCTGCTGCTGTTGCTGCTTGCAATTCCAGGGTGTCATTCAGCCAATTTTTGGGCTCCTGCTGCTCCTGTTGCCAACTCCAGTGTCTCTTTCAAGCTATGTTTGGGCTCCTGCTGCTGCTGCTTGCAACTCCAGGGTGTCATTCAGCCAGTTTTTGGGCTCCTGCTGCCAACTCCAGTGTCTCTTTCAAGCTATGTTTGGGCTCCTGCTGCTGCTGCTGCCAATTGCAGTGTGTCTTTAAGCCAATTTTTGGGTTTCTGCTGCCAACTCCAGTGTCTCCTTCAAGCTATGTTTGGGCTCCTGCTGCTTGCAACTCCAAGATGTCATTCAGCCAATTTTTGGGCTCCTGCTGCCAACTCCAGTGTCTCTTCCAAGCTATGTTTGGGCTCCTGCTGCTGCTGCTTGCAATTCCAGTGTGTCATTCAGCCAATGTTTGGGCTCCTGCTGCTCCTGCTGCCAACTCCAGGATGTCTTTCAGCTAATTTTTGGGCTCCTGCTGCTGCCAGCTCCAGGGTGTGTTTTTCAGGCAATATAGGGACCCCTCATAGTGATGCCACCTTAACTCTCTGCAATTGTGCCGCTCTGCGATTCTAATAGCAATGTCTCTGATCTGCATGTCATAATTATTTACAGTATTATTTCATTAACCCAGCATGCATGCTATGCGTGTCACAGCAAGGCAGAATGGTTTACAACCCTATTGAGGCTCTAGGAAGCTCAGAAATAGCCGTTTTTAATAGCGATTTGTCGCGAATAAATTTGGACCGAAACAAATTTTGTCGGAAAATTCGGCCAATCTGCTGCTGCTTGCAACTCCAGGGTGTCATTCAGCCAATTTTTGGGCTCCTACTGCCAACTCTAGTGTGTCTTTCAAGCTATGCTTGGGCTGCTTCTGCTGCTGCTGCTTGCAACTCCGGGGTGTCATTTAGCCAATTTTTGGGCTCCTGCTGCCAACTCCAGTGTCTCTTTCAGGCTATGTTTGGGATCCTGCTGCTGCTGCCAACTGCAGTGTGTCTTTGGGCCAATGTTTGGGTTCCTGTCGCCAACTCCAGTGTCTTATTCAAGCTATGTTTGGGCTCCTGCTGCTGCTGCTTGCAACTCCAGGGTGTCATTCAGCCAATTTTTGGGCTCCTGCTGCCAACTCCAGTGTCTCTTGTAAGCTATGTCTGGGCTGCTGCTGCTGCTTGCAACTCCAGGGTGTTATGCAGTCAATCTTTGGGCTCCTGCTGCCAACTCCAGTGTCTCTTTCAAGCTATGTTTGGGCTCCTGCTGCTGCTGCTTGCAACTCCTGGGTGTCATTCAGCCAATTATTGGGCTCCTGCTGCCAACTCCAGTGTGTCTTTCTAGCTATGTTTGGGTTCCTGCTGCTGCTGTTGCTGCTTGCAATTCCAGAGTGTCATTCAGCCAATTTTTGGGTTCCTGCTGCTCCTGCTGCCAACTCCAGTGTCTCTTTCAAGCTATGTTTGGGCTCCTGCTGCTGCTGCTTGCAACTCCAGGGTGTCATTCAGCCAGTTTTTGGGCTCCTGCTGCCAACTCCAGTGTCTCTTTCAAGCTATGTTTGGGCTGCTGCTGCTTGCAACTCCAGGGTGTAATTCAGCCAATTTTTGGGCTCCTGCTGCCAACTCCACTGTCTCTTTCAAGCTATGTTTGGGCTCCTGCGGCTGCTGCTGCTGCTGCTTGCAATTCCAGGGTGTCATTCAGCCAATTTTTGGGCTCCTGCTGCTCCTGCTGCCAACTCCAGGATGTCTTTCAGCCAATATTTGGGCTTCTGCTGCTGCCAGCTCCAGGGTGTGTTTTTCTGGCAATATAGGGACCCCTCATAGTGATGCCACCTTAACTCTCTTTAATTGTGCCGCTCTGCGATTCTAATAGCAATGCCTCTGATCTGCATGTCATATTTATTTACAGTATTATCTCATTAACCCAGCACGTATGCTATGCGTGTTACAGAGAGGCAGAATGGTTTACAACCCTATTGAGGCTCTAAGAAGCTCAGAAATATCTGTTTTTAATAGCGATTTGTCGCGAATGAATTTGGACCGAAGCTAATTTTGTCGGAAAATTCGGCCAATCTGCTGCAGCTTGCAACTCCAGGGTGTCATTCAGCCAATTTTTGGGCTCCTGCTGCCAACTCCAGTGTGTCTTTCAAGCTATGTTTGGGCTGCTGCTGCTGATACTTGCAACTCCAGGGTGTCATTCAGCCAATTTTTGGGCTCCTGCTGCCAACTCCAGTGTCTCTTTCAAACTATGTTTGGGCTCCTGCTGCTGCAGCTTGCAACTCCAGGGTGTCATTCAGCCAGTTTTTGGGCTCCTGCTGCCAACTCCAGTGTGTCTTTCAAGCTATGTTTGGGCTACTGCTTGCAACTGCAGAGTGTCTTTAGGCCAATTTTTGGGTTCCTGCTGCCGACTCCAGTGTCTCTTTCAAGCTATGTTCGGGCTCCTGCTGCTTCTGCTGCTGCTTGCAACTCCAAGGTGTCATTCATCCAATTTTTGGGCTCCTGCTACCAACTCCAGTGTCTCTTTCAAGCTATGTTTTGGCTGCTGCTTGCAACTCCAGGGTGTCATTCAGACAATTTTTGGGCTCCTGCTGCCAACTCCAGTGTCTCTTTCAAGCTATGTTTGGGCTGCTTCTGCTGCTTTCAACTCCAGGGTGTCATTCTGCCAATTTTTGGGCTCCTGCTGCCAACTCCAGTGTGTCTTTCTAGCTATGTTTGGGCTGCTGCTGCTTGCAACTCCAGGGTGTCATTCAGCCAATTTTTGGGCTCCTGCTGCCAACTCCAGTGTCTCTTTCAAGCTATGTTTGGGCTGCTGCTGCTACTTGCAACTCCAGGGTGTCATTCAGCCAATTTTTGGGCTCCTGCTGCCAACTCCAGTGTCTCTTTCAAACTATGTTTGGGCTCCTGCTGCTGCAGCTTGCAACTCCAGGGTGTCATTCAGCCAATTGTTGGGCTCCTGCTGCCAACTCCAGTGTGTCTTTCAGCCAATATTTGGGCTCCTGCTGCTGCCAGCTCCAGGGTGTGTTTTTCAGGAAATATAGGGACCCCTCATAGTGATGCCACCTTAACTCTCTGCAATTGTGCCGCTCTGTGATTCTAATAGCGATGCCTCTGATCTGCATGTCATAATTTTTTACAGTATTATTTCATTAACCCAGTACGCATGCTATGCGTGTTACAGCAAGGCAGAATGGTTTACAACCCTATTGAGGCTCTAGGAAGCTCAGAAATAGCCGTTTTTAATAGCGATTTGTTGCGAATAAATTTGGACCGAAAATGTCGGAAAATTCGGCCAATCTGCTGCTGCTTGCAACTCCAGGGTGTCATTCAGCCAATTTTTGGGCTCCTGCTGCCAACTCCAGTGTGTCATTCAAGCTATGTTTGGGCTGCTGCTGCTTGCAACTCCAGGGTGTCATTCAGCCAATTTTTGGGCTCCTGCTGCCAACTTCAGTCTCTCTTTCAAGCTATGTTTGGGCTCCTGCTGCTGCAGCTTGCCACTCCAGGGTGTCATTCAGCCAATTTTTGGGCTCCTGCTGCCAACTCCAGTGTGTCTTTCAAGCTATGTTTGGGCTGCTGCTGCTTGCAACTCCAGGGTGTCATTCAGCCAATTTTTGGGCTCCTGCTGCCAACTTCAGTGTCTCTTTCAAGCTATGTTTGGGCTCCTGCTGCTGCAGCTTGCCACTCCAGGGTGTCATTCAGCCAATTTTTGGGCTCCTGCTGCCAACTCCAGTGTCTCTTTCAAGCTATGTTTGGCCTCCTGCTGCTGCTGCTTGCAACTCCAGGGTGTCAATTTTTGGGCTCCTGCTGCCAACTCCAGTGTCTCTTTCAAGCAATGTTTGGCCTCCTGCTGCTGCTGCCAACTGCAGTGTGTCTTTGGGCCAATTTTTGGGTTCCTGCTGCCAACTCCAGTGTCTCTTTCAAGCTATGTTTGGGCTCCTGCTGCTGCTGCTTGCAACTCCAGGGTGTCATTCAGCCAATTTTTAGGCTCCTGCTGCCAACTCCTGTGTGTCTTTCAAGCTATGCTTGGACTGCTGCTGCTTGCAACTCCAGGGTGTCATTCAGCCAATTTTGGGGCTCCTGCCGCCAACTCCAGTGTCCCTTTCAAGCCATGTTTGGGCTGCTGCTACTGCTTGCAACTCCAGGGTGTCATTCAGCCAATTTTTGGGCTCCTGCTGCCAACTCCAGTGTCTTTTTCAAGCTATGTTTGGGCTCCTGCTGCTGCTGCTTGCAACTCCAGGGTGTCATTCAGCCAGTTTTTGGGCTCCTGCTGCCAACTCCAGTGTCTCTTTCAAGCTATGTTTGGGCTCCTGCTGCTGCTGCTGCCAACTGCAGTGTGTCTTTAAGCCAATTTTTGGGTTTATGCTGCCAACTCCAGTGTCTCCTTCAAGCTATGTTTTGGCTCCTGCTGCTGCTGCTTGCCACTCCAGGGTGTCATTCAGCGAATATTTGGGGTCCTGCTGCCAACTCCAGTGTCTCTTTCAAGCTATGTTTGGGTTGCTGCTGCTGCTTGCAACTCCAGGGTGTCATTCATCCAATTTTTGGGCTCCTGCTGCCAACTCCAGGATGTCTTTCAGCCAATATTTGGGCTCCTGCTGCTGCCAGTTTCAGGGTGTGATTTTCAGGCAATATAAGGACCCCTCATTGTGATGCCACCTTAACTCTCTGCAATTGTGCTGCTCTGCGATTCTAATAGCAATGCCTCTGATCTGAATGTCAAAATTATTTACAGTATTATTTCATTAACCCAGCACGCATGCTATGCATGTTACAGCAAGGCAGAATGGTTTACAACCCTATTGAGGCTCTTGGAAGCTCAGAAATAGCCATTTTTAATAGCGATCCGTTGCAAATTAATTTGGACCGAAAAGAATTTTGTCGGAAAATTTGGCCAATCTGCTGCTGCTTGCAACTCCAGGGTGTGATTCATCCAATTTTTGGGCTCCTGCTGCCAATTTTAGTGTGTCTTTCAAGCAATGTTCGGGCTCCTGGCGCTTGCAACTCCAGGGTGTCATTCTGCCAATTTTTGGGCTCCTGCTGCCAACTCCAGTGTGTTTTTCAAGATATATTTGGGCTGCTGCTGCTGCTTGCAACTCCAGGGTGTCATTCAGCCATTTTTTGGGCTCCTGCTGCCAACTCCAGCACGCATGTTATGCGTGTTACAGCAAGGCACAATGGTTTACAACCCTATTGAGGCTCTAGGAAGCTCAGAAATAGCAGTTTTTAATAGCGATTTGTCGCGAATAGATTTGGACCGAAACAAATTTTGTCGGAAAATTTGTCCAATTAGCCGAATCGAATTTTTCAAAAGTTCGCTCATCCCTAGACAGGATTATCTATTTAACCCATTCTCCCTTTAAACGTTACACCCCCACATATATTTACAGCTCAATAAGGCTGATTTCTGCTGTGTATTTTAGCTGTGACTGGTTCTATGGCAAGCTTTGTACGTTAAATTTGTGTAGCTGTTAAGCGACTGGAAAATTATCTGATGATGCTTAGTAAAAAGCTTTAAAGATGCTTGACTTTTCTTTTCTTTGGAAATAGGTCATTACGTGCACTAAGGCTGACGCTTCCTCTTTGGAAAGAAATTAGCGACATGAGTCACTGACCAACTTCTCATGTCTCTCGCGTATTAAGAAGGCAACAACGTTGTTTTTATGCCTAGTCCCTCCAACCTGTTTTAAAACAACAGTGATAATTGAACGAAAAAAAAAATACTCAGGGCTGTTTCTAGGGGAGAGCAAGGCCCTGGTCACCAAGACCGATTGGGAGTGCCTGAATCCCAGCCATCCTTTTTCCTGCAAATAAGTTAGGGCCACTGTTAGGGGTGCAGGCCATAAATCAGACCCCTCAACCGCCAAAACTGGTCTAAGTCAAGAGGAGGGGGCACTGTCTGCTGATACCTGTATGGGGCAGAATTGTTTTGTTATGGGGCACTATTTTGCCTCAAAACAGCCCTGCCAACACACACAAATTGGAGATAATCAGCAGCCTAAACCTAATATTCTCTACTAAAGTCTTTAAGCATAGGTCCCAGAACATGGTTTAAAAATTCTAGTGCAGAAAGACCAGTGTGTAGTAGAGCTAAGGCAAAAAAAAAACAAGGTTCATTTAGTCTGCCATCTGCCATTTAGTCGGTCTTCTATCTATCCTAAGCAGCTCTGTATTTTAGGATAGGTAAAAATGTTTTTCCCAGATATGCTTAACATCCCAGTCCATAACCATGTTAACTTCCTTCAACTGTATCTCTATTTGGGAGCAAAGCATATCAAAATATTGATTAATCGCACTTCTAAGCTGTTGGCTTTGCATGTATTTCTGGGCATGGATGTACTGGGTGAGTCATAGGTGAGTCATGAGTGAAAAATGAGTGTGTCATAGGTCAGCTTTGCCAAGACAGCTGCATGACCACTGTGGCTTGCCATTCTTGCTCACGCTGTGAACTTAGAAAATAGAAAGTAGGGAACACTTTTGAGCCCTGCTCTGGCTTTTGTCCTGCATTGTAGTAAGAAGACGAAGCATGTGGGACAGTCAAAAGGGGAGCCTTATTATTGCTGTTGCCTGGACAGTCCCTTTAAAATTCACTTTTTTTCCAACCCTGTCTGCTGGAAGACTTCTCCAGCTAGATTCAGGTTGCATCCTATTGTTGTATCATTAAGTTTCTTCTTGAATACACTTCCCTCCTGAATAGAGATGAGCTCTGCAAATTTGTCGCTCATAAATGGTTGTAAAACAATCTTACCTCCATCCCCACTCTAGCGCAGGACGATGTCCTCATCCTCCGGGTTGTCCCACGCTGCTCTCCACAGAAATTCAATCCCCAGCATCTCGCTCCCTGCTGGGGGGAGGGACATTTATATTAAGCATCATCTGTGACGTCCAGTATAAGTAGCTCCTCCCTCCAGTAGGGAGCGAGTTGTCACAGAGAGCCAGAGAGACCGGCGACAGGTGAGTGCCCGGCGTCTGCTGATCGCACTAGGTGTCAGTGACAGCAAGCAGTGGATGGCGTGGGACCCATTGCTGAACTCTGAGTTTTTTTACATTTACCTCTTAACACATTTTAAAAAAGCATGGGGTTGCCCCCTCCTGGAGATACTATGCATTTTTTTTTTTTTGGTTTTTAAAGGTTAAGCATTACAAAAAAAAAAAAAATGACATAGGGTCCCCCTCTCTAGGATGGGGGAACCTCATGCTTTTAATTTCATTTTTAAGGGATAAACCTTTAAAAATAAAAGAAACTGTGCAGGTAATCCAGTAAAACCAGCCCAGGCACCAGCTATGCGGGTCTGGTAAACAAAAGCTACCAGCCTACCAAGCCCATGGACCCCAGGCTTTTCTGCCCCCCTCTGATTTGGGGGGGCAGGTAATGGGGTTGGGGGTTAATGGCAAGTTACCTGCTTGCTGCAGGTGACTTGCCCACCCCTCGAGCCTTGTGAACTGGCATTGGGGTCTTATGGAACCCCTACCAGTTCACAAACTGTTAAATGTAAAAATCAAAAGACACCCAAGAGAAAAATATTTTATTATTTTCATCTTGCCCCACCCCCCACCCCCTACCTTTAATCCATCACTGATCCTGCATTGTCTGCTTGCTGTCACTAACAGTCAGAGAGATTGGTGATGCCCTCGGTGACAGCTCGCTCATGGCTGCTGATAGGAACTACTTATACTGGGCATGATCTGTGAGAGCGGAGAGCGAGCCCATCCGGTCGACGTGGATGCTGCGGGGGTCAGCATGGGACACACTAGAGAGTGACTGTGGGACAGCAGATGGGGGCAGCAAGAGGTAAGATGAGTCAGGATTTCAGGGAAAGTTTATTCGGCACGAACCCAAAAAAACTTTGGTTCGTGACCAATCGAACTTTCCCTGAAATTTTGGTAGAATCCAGTTTGACCAGTTCTGTTGGCTCATATCAACCCCCGAACCTTATTCAGACTTCCCCCATATCCCTTTAAGTGCCAGCCTACCTAGATTTTTTGTCACACTCTGTTGCCAGACTACTTTTCACGTTTTTGCGCTACACATGTTCAACCTTGATTTTTGAAGGGATTTGCAGGGATTTTACAGGAACATTATATATTGTTTTCTTCAGCAGAGCCTGGGCTTCAACATGAAATGTCTTGTTTGGCCTTTTTTTAGTGTATTCTCAATACTTTGTGGTGAAATATGTGCAAAAAAATTAAGAAAATCTATTTTTTACAATTTGTAGTTTTTTTTAAAATAAAAATAAAAGTTTGTTAATAAAATATTATTGCGTGTGAAAACCCTATTTCTCCCGGTTACAACGGTACCACATATGTATTGGTATACACCCTTTCCTGCCCAGGAAACTCCCCCAAACTGAAACAGCAGTTTAGGAGATTTCAGATAGGATACAACTATGCAATATGATTGCATAGTTGTAAGGGGTTAATGTAAAAAAAAAATTACATAGGGTCCCCCTTACCCAGCATTACCGACCCGGACCAGCTATGGGGGCTTGTAGAACAGGGCGCAGGGGCCAGCGTTGGTGGCCCCTGGCCCTGCAGGCTACTAGCCCATATGGCCACTAAGTGGCCCGGGCTCTTCTGCCCCCCCCCCCTGGCCGTTGGGGAGGCAGTTAATGGGGGGTCTGGGGGTTTTGGCAAGTCACCCGCTAGCCGCAGGTGATTGCCAGCCCCAGAGCCTTGTGAACTGGTATAAGCCAGTTCACAAAGGGTTAAGTAAAAAAAGACACAGACACAAAATTCTTTATTTATTCTTTTTTCACTTATACTTACCTCTGATGCCGCTGCAGATGACAGTTGTCGGTAGTGATCGGAGCAGGAAGGTGGGAGGCAGAGCCTCCCTGCCTCCCACCCTCCCTGCTCCGATCGCTACCGACAAGTGACAGATCGGAGCCCGGTGCCGGTATACGAGGAGCGGGATGACGTCATCCTGCTCCTCCCACAAGTGTGTGGCTAGGGGCGGGGCCAGCGCCGGCCGAAGAGGATGGTGAGGGCCCGTTGCTGGTTCTTCACCCGTAGCGTGGTAAGTCCAGGGGGCCTCCCTGGTAAAGAGAAGACATTGGAGGAGCGAGTGAGTGAGCAGGTGAGTTTGTGTCATTATTTTTTTTTTTCTTTTAGATGTCGGCGCGGTGGGGTAGGGCTATTCCGGGCCCCCACCAGAAGATCAGAGGCCCGGAGGCGGAAATCAAACATGTGATAATTGAAGAGAATCGCTAGCACTTTCAAACGAGGGGTCAGGTAAGTCTGTATCTTTTTTACTTTTTTTTTTATGGGGCTCTAAATTCAGCTACATGAGTCTCACGTAGCTGGCACTTAACGGTTGGAGAGGCAGCTACGTAAGACTCACGTAGCTGGCACTAGAAGGGTTAAAGGCCATTCCCACTTTTTTCCCATTTTTTTCAGGCTGTATAAATTAAGTTCTGTAAGTCTTTCCTGATACATTTTACTTTCAAATTTTGACATCTCTGGGAATTCAAGATTATGCACTTTTATGGCTTTTTTCTCTTACCTTTCTGATCGCACATTTAGTGTGTCCCCACTCAAATTTGGTTTTTGATCCCTGCCCTCTGACTGTTGGTGTACCACCGGGCTCTGTTCTTTTCTCAGCCTACACCTATGGTCTTGGACAACTCATAAACTCATTTGGCTTTCAACAACCCTTCTATGCAGATGACACTCAAATGGCCCATCTCTATGGCCCAGAAATCTCTTCACTCCTATCCCGTGTTCCTCACTGACAGTTATCTCATCATTCATGTCATCTCGCTCCTTCAAACTAAACATAGACAGACAGATAGAGTTTGTTGTTGTTCCACAATCAAACTCTCCTACTGCCTCCACACCAACTATATATGTCAATAATCTCAAAATCCCAAAATTCCCCAAGCACAATGCCTTGGTGTTATACTGGGCTCCTATCTTTCATTGACACCTCACATTCAGTTACTAGCCACCTCCTGCCATCTCCAACTCAAAAATATATCTCGCATCTGCCTGTCCTCTCACCTGATACCACCAAAATTTTAGTGCATGCCCTGATCATCTCCCGACTAGATTGCTGCAACACTTGTGGTATCCCAACAAACAGACTGACACCACTCCAATTGATTTTAAACTCTGCTGCTCAACTCATTCATCTCTCTTCATGTTTCTTTAGGTCTGCTCCTCTATGTCAGTCCCTGGGGATGGGGATGCCACACTGCCTATGCTAATGGGCGGAGGGGGAGGCCACACTGCCTATGCTAATGGGGGGAGGGGGATGCCACACAGCCTATGCTAATGGGGGGAGGGGGATGCCACACAGCCTATGCTAATGGAGGGAGGGGGATGGCACACAGCCTATACTAATGGGGGAGGGGGATGCCACACAGCCTATACTAATGGGGGGAGTGGGGATGCCACACAGCCTAGACTAATGGGGGGAGGGGGGATGCCCCACAGCCTATACTAATGGGGGGAGGGGGGATGCCACACAGCCTATACTAATGGGGGGAGGGGGAATGCCACACAGCCTAGACTAATGGGGGGAGGGGAGAATGCCACACTGCCTATATGGGAATGGGATGCCACACTGGGTATATGGGGAATGGGAGGGGGGTGAATGCCACACTGCCTATATGGGGAATGGGAGGGGAAGAATGCCACACTGCCTATATGGGGAATGGGAGGGGGGAATGCCACACTGCCTATATGGGGAATGGAATGGGGGCATGCTACACTGTCTATGGAATGGGGGCATCCCACACGGCCTATGGGAATGGGATAGGGGGAATGCCACACTGTCTGCAATGGTGCGTTTTTGGTTTAAAATATTTTGGGCAGGTGAGTCTTATAGGGCAAAAAATACGGTATATTACTACTTGGGACCTACCTTTTGTCTCCACCCTTATCCTTTAGATTGTAAGCCCACAAGGGCAGGGCCATCTCTCCTAGTGTATTTCAGTATGACTATGTATTTGTGCTTTTCTGTCATTTATTGTAAGTTAGTTGTTTTACCCGGTTTGTAATTTCACCTTGTACAGTGACATGGAAGATGAAGGTGCTTTATAAATAAACATAATTATTATTATTATTATTATTATTATTATTATTATTATTAATAATAATAATAATAATAATAATTAAGTTCTTCCAACATTTGTGTAGCCTGTCATTGGACCTGTTCTATTTGAATAATATAGTTTTGTAGGTGAGGTCCCCACTCATGGAAAAGATCATGGACTGACAGCACTTAGACCTGATCCAGTTTATAGCAAATGTTGGCAATAAAGCAAAGGCAGACCTGTCAAGAACCATGGAAGATGGTTGCCGCATTCAAATGTAGCAGAAGTCAGTAAAAGTGGATCAGCAGGGATGAATAGGCCGTAGTCTGTTTGTGGCCTGCAACAGGAAATAGCAAAAAAAAACAGCACAGCAACAGTCATCATCATAATGTTTCTGGAGGCGGCTTCAAAATGAGTTTCATAAATGGACGCCATATCTGCTGGTGCCTCCTGTTGCTGTGCAACAGGCAAGGAAAGGCCACTGCAGTGGAAGAGGGGATGAGACTTCTGGTGGTGGAGGGCATTACAAATTTATGCTCCACATAGACTTGTACTGCAATACAGCTGTGCTGCATCATGAAGTCTACAGTATTCAACCTTTTCAGGCAACACTGCATTCTACAGACCACTGGCTTCCTGAAAAAAGCCTTAGTTCACTAGATGATTAACTTTTTTTTATCTGATTACTGAATTGTACAGTGGACTGAAATCTTATTAGAGAAGAGGTATTGATTTTTGTGTTACTTTATTGTGAGGGAACCTAGTGGAGAAATATAGGCGTCGTCCTTGTCAACCTCCTCAAAATTTTTATTCTTTTCATGCTAGCCATGCAGCTTCACACTAACATTTGTTGCAGCCCAGAAATCAACTTGGAAGAAAAAAAGGTAATATACTGTAGACTATGAAGGATATCTAAAGAAGAAAATTACCGTATATACTCGAGTATAAGCCGAGTTTTTCAGCCCACTTTTTGGGCTGAAAAAAGCCGCCTCGGCTTATACTCGAGTCAGTGAAAATGTTGGCCAAAATGGAGGAGAAAAAGGGGTAGGGCCATACCGCTGGGTGACGCTCGTGAATGGCCTCATGATGCTGATGTCCCGCCTCCTCTGGTACAGTGATCCGCCGTCCTCCCCTTCCTCTTCAGCGCGCCGGCTCCGGACTGCGCGTGCCGGCGCTTCCGGGTTTATAGGAGGGAGCCGGCGCTCTGAAGAGGAAGGCGGCAATCAACTACCGGTATAACGGCAGAACGGATTGGGCAATCAAACGGCAGGAGCCAGGTATTTACTCAGCATAAACCGCACTACCAGCCTGGGCCACTGGTTAGTGCGGTTATGCTTCCCGTATGTGACAGTTTTCCTTTAATGGACACAGACAGGCATTATATTTAATGGGCACAGGTAGGACACTGGTAGAATGTATATTATGAGCCCTAACACAGGCTGCTCTATGCAGTCATGTCATCACTTTCTGTAATATCAGCCTGCATTAGGCCTCAAAAGATACCGTACGGTACCCGTAAAAGTCTTTTCTTTGAAATAAATACGGTATTCAAAAACATTATTGGTATCTATTTTTACTTTTGAAATTTACCGGTAGCTGCTGCATTTCCCACCCTAGGCTTATACTCGAGTCAATAACTTTTCCAGTTTTTTGTGGTAAAATGAGGTGCCTCGGCTTATATTCGGGTCGACCTATACTCGAGTATATACGGTATGTTCTGGAATTGTTATTCACCTGCAAACCTTCAAAGGAAATCCAGGTTTAAAGTTGATGCAAACCAACAAAATCAAATAATAATCTAAGTGGAGGTACATCAGTCCCTCCATCTCTCTAGCAACAATATTGTATTACATTTTACTTAAATACAATACAAATATTTGGATCAGTGTGAACTAAGGGGGTGATTTAGGAACACTATGGTGGGATGCTCAAGCATGCCTCACATTGTTGCACTTCGGAGTTGTGCAGGAATTACCAACCAACCTGGAGTTTCACTATTCTGGATTTTGGGTCTGTACCCTTGGGGCATCCTGATTTAGTATACCCTGCTGCAGACGCATCTCTGCTGCAATCAGCTTCTTTGGCCATGCATATTAATGTGGGGCTAAAGTAGCTGAATGGGAGCTTAGCCACACTTGTAGATGCTAAGTCCAGTTTTGGTCCATTTAAAAATATTTGTCACTGTGTGTTGTGTGTGGAGAGCTGTGTCTGGCTGCATCACATGCAATATTTTAGTAAATATTGCTTAGCAATTCAGCAGTCAGACACAGGCTGGCCTAGGCCGGCAAAGGCTTAAACCGGACCTTCACCATGATTTAATGAAAAGCCCAAACTCTTAAAAAACAATTCCTCAGCATCTAAAATTAATATATTTTACATGTTTAGTCACTAATTTATTATACTTTCCCCCACTGGGCTGCAACTCTGTTCGGGAATTTAGGATACGGGCGCCGCCATCTTGACTCAGAAGCATCACACTTACTGAGGAGAGGAGAGTGGGATAAGGTACAGGGGGGCGGGTTATAGCTGTGCTTTGCTCAGACAGAGCAGAGCTGGGGTCAGGGAAAGGTCAGCAGTCCCAGAATGCAGAGCAGCAAAGTCACTTCCTGTCTGCAGGCACTTCCTGTTTGCAGGCTGCCTGCAAAAATGGCAGCTTCCATAAGCCGCCATCTTGGATGTTTAAAGGCTTATAAAATGCAGTAGATGCAGGTAGGATGATTTTTAATGTGAGCAATCTGTATGTACAGGGTGTGGGAAACATATAAGATAGACTCTTATTTAGAGTGAAGGTCCGCTTTAAATAAATATTAGTAGGCCCCAGTTTGGACATCAGGGCTCCAATGTAGCTTATAGTAAACTTAGCACAGAAACAGACAATCCTAATGGCTTTTTTTTCCACCTGTGAGCAGAAATAGGATAAATAAGACAACAATGGTGGGGTCACTCAGTGTGGTCACTATCTCTGTGTCCCCTGTATTTATTCTTCTACTTTCCAGTCATGCATTGTCACGAGGGTCACGACTTTCTCACCCAGCCTTCGGTCCCGCGTCGGCCGTGGTCGGTCAGCCGGAGCACTGGCGGGGCGGCGTCCTCGGCGGGCGGCTGTTCGGCGGTTTCCGTCCCTGAACGCCGCTCGGTTGTTTCCGCCACGACCGGCCGCTCGGCTGTTTCCGCCGCATGCGGCGGCTCGGGAAGTTCCGCGGCTCCCGACGCCTGGAGCGGCCGCCTCCCCGGCATCGAGGCGCGCTCCCGGCATCCTGCGTCGTGCTCGCGCGCGCGTGCGAGCACTCAGTGTTTATGCCCTCCGGCGGCGCTGTACACAGCGCGTCCGCCGGAGGTAATCAGTTCTGGGCTTATTGCCCTATGGGTGTGTGGGGAGGCTCCTGGTTGGGCCAATGAGCCCAGGGTGGTTCTGGGCGGAACGCCCTATATTAGCAAATCAATCCTTGTATCCTAAGTGCACCAATCATGTCCCTCTATCTGGTCTGCTACTTCCTATAAAGGTGTTTCCATCACATTTGATCCTTGCCCGTGATAGCGTGCTGCTGGGTGTGAATTGGTGTCTGTTCCGTCTTCGTTATCCTGCTGTGTATGACCATCCTTGATCGCTGCCTGGACCGACCTTAACCTGTTTTCCTGACTACGATTCTGCCTGCTCCTCTGTACTGCGTACCTGTGATTCCCCGGTTTGACCTTTGGCTTGACTTGACTATTCTTCTGTCTCATCCTCGTGTACTGCGCTTCATTGGACTGATCTTCCGTGTATGACCTCTGCTTGTTTGACCTTGCCCAGTCTTGTTCCTGGTTCATTTGCCTTCCCCTGCATAAGTCTGCATCCTTTGTGCTATAAAGTCCTGGGGGCAACTGTGCCCGGTGAGGCGTGTTAGCGTCCCGGCAGACGGGGACTTGTCTATAGGCGAAGCTAGCAGCGGAGATTGGGGGTTGCAGACTTATTGGAAGGTGGGCGTCCCACGGGACCTGACATGCATACAGCGATATCTCCCCAGCTATAATAAGTAGATTATTTGGCTAGTAGCTAGCTGTGCTAGTTCTTGTAGTTCTGTAAGAGCTGAGAAGGCACAAACATGGGAAGGCTACACTTCCTGTACTCTGATCAGTATTTTTCACAGCAGTGCAATATACCTGTACAGACAGGGGCACACTGACTATAGCGGGACCCATGAGAAATCCTTGTGGACTTCACTGCTTGGGGGTCTGTTGGGCTGCTGCTTCTTAGATCTCCATCCAATCAGTGGCTCCCTAGTCTCTCCCCAGACCTGTGTTCCTGGCCCAACTGTACCCCTCTTCCAGCAACATTAGCATCTAAGCGTTTTTGGAAGAGGGGATTCCTACCCCAGTCACATTATCTGCCCCAACAATACTAAAGTTTCAGTACCTTTGAACCAGTGCCATGTGCACCCCCGCTTATGACCTGCAATGCTATACCTTTACTTTTGGAGTGCATTCGTCGATTGGCCTGGGAGTGCTTTGGGAAGTGGTGGGGACTGTTCAAGGGTTGGCTTAACAAGTAATATCACAGGCGATCTTTAGCGCTAGTCTACCACAGTGTTCAGATAGCACTGCTTTAGGGTCACTTGTCTGGGTATAGCTTCTGGAATACAGCCCCTCCCTCCACTCAACCCTTCTCCTCATACTTGGTCTCATTGTCAAGACTACCCAGCCCATGATCTTCCCCTGCATTGCTATAGCCTCAGTGACATGACTGTGAGGGCCATACCTACATCTGGCACAGTATCTGCCCTTATAATTCTAAAGCTTGACTCATTTACTCCTACCTATTGACCTATTTGGGGCATCATCTGTCTGAATAATCTTTACATTTTTTATATTAAAATGGAAGTCTTGTCTCTACGTACTCCCCACCTCCTCCTCCTCTTGTACTCAGACAGGATGGGGGTACATAAAAAAACCCTTACCTTACCCCCTCGCCTGGTTAACTCTTTAAGTTACTTAATAGGTTTTTGTTACATGTACCATTCTGCGTGCTTGTATGGCTGGATTTCTTCTTTAACCCTCTGTTTTGCCCTTTTGATTAAAGGCCCTTCCAAGTTTGTTTGAGCAGCCGGCTGACCCTTACTGCTCCCTGACCCTATGTGCCCATCCCCACACTCTGCTCAGTTTGCCTGGAGATGCCCCTGCTAATAAACACACATCCCTTTGTGTTTTCACTAGGACAGCTAGGGGGTTAAGCAAAGATGATTTCTAATTATGTATTTCCTGTTATAGTAAAATGGTCCTACACTGACCTGTAAGATTGTTGTGTTTGATTCCCAGCATACATTTAGCCTGATATTATAGGTAACAGCTTTGTTCCTTTTGTATCAATTTTCATAAATGCATATCTCTCAGCACTTAGTGACAACATATGTTTTATTGATATGCTAATACAGTATTTATAGTTAATGTAGGGCATTTTGTAGTTATGTAGCTTAAAAATAAATTCTGAACCAAAATCCTTTCTAATTCGAGTTCATGTTTTAGTTCATGCCTCCTCTAGTGGTAGCAGCATAGAATACAGGAGATAAAAAAATCACAGTACACAGTGTACAGCCTACAGCCCTCCGTGCATTCAGTTGTTGCCCCTGTCACCCTAGAGCAGCGGTTCTCAACCTGTGGGTCGGGACCCCGGCGGGGGTCGAACGACCAAAACACAGGGGTCGCCTAAAGCCATTGGAAAATACATATTTCCGATGGCTTTAGCCGCTGAGAAGTCGCGCTACCACCTGCAGCAGCGCTATTCAGCTGGAACGCACGCCGTTATGGATGCGCGTTCAAAGCTGAATGCCTGCGCGCATGCCGTCCGGGCCTAAAGAGGGGAACGCTCCACAGTCCATAGCAGCGCATTACGTGTGTCCAGCACTTGCTGATATCATCAGTGGGTGGATGCAGCAAGCGCCGGAGGACAAAAGCCTTGGAGGCAGAGAGGCAAGAGAGCCTGCGAGACAGCCTGCTGGTGTAAAAAAAGGTTAATTAATTACTAATTAGTCAGTTTCCCTATTTAGAATGAAAAGGTGTCCTACAGGCTGCAGCCCTCCAGTTTCAGCCCCTGTGCCTTGCTGTACTCCCCTGCTGTCAGTCATGTGTCCACAATCATGAGCATCCCACACTGATGTGAATTCAGACTGTGATGCTTAGGGTTAGGAGAGGAGTGCACTGTCTGCACCTAAGCTGTCAGCACCTGGAATGTCCCTTTAATCTAGTTCCCAACTTCAGGTGCCTAATATAGAATCCATAAGGCTACCAGGACTCGCGATGAGCAGCCCTTAGGCTTACATTAAAAGGTGCCCTGTGCAAGGCTGCAGGATGCCACCCCCAAGACAAAACAGACTGTGTGTCCTCCAATAAACCCCCACTCCTGAAAAATAAATCTGGCAGACAACACACTGCCTACACTCCAACAAACCTGGCAGAGCCTGAGCTGAGCATGTGGCACCTGCTTCCATCTTGCCCCACCAAACACAGTCTTGTGTGCACAGTCTTGCACCTCATTGGTGCCCTGTGAGGCTGCTCCTTTTTAACATCTCAAAGGCAGCCATGTTGGACTAATGTAATAATGTTTTTGTTTAAAAAAATATGCAAGCTCTAGTAAAAAAAGTAAGCACAACTTACCCCCCTTTAATAAGACAAATAAGACCCCTAAGCTCCTTCACTATACCGGAACACCCAGGAAATGGTTAGATAAGATTAGGTTAGATTTTTTTTAATGTGATTGATTATGATCACTGAAAGTATGATTACTTTAAGGCAGGGGTGCACAACCTTTTGTAGTCTAGGGGCCACATTGTCTTACAGTTTCCCCTCAAGGGCCCACAATAAAATGGAAGAAGAAAAACAGTTTATGATTTGAGAGGCCTGGCTGTGTGGAACCCCGCAGGGCACCTGTACAACTCATCTTTCCTCGCTTCAACAGAGCATGCACGGGCTCTCACCCAATGAGAGTCACTTGCTGTGAGTACGTCACTCAGTGGGCAGCTCTCATTGTCTTGAAAAGGGAGCGTTGCCTCATTCCCCTAAATCCCCGTAGGCGTGCGTGCGCTCCCGTCCCAGCCATTCATATATGGGGCTGCGGTGGCACGTGCTCCCCATTAAAGCCGAGGTAAACACAGCAAATGGCTCTCATTGGCTGAACGTCTGTGCGTGCGCTATAGGAACAAGGAAGAGGCGAGTTGTACTGGGCATTCTGGGGGGGTGCAGATGCAGCCTACGTGAGGTAAAAAGAAGTGTGCAGAAGAGATAGATAGTGGTAGGCAAATGTGTGACGAGCTGAGATGAGGAAAGTAAAATTGAGGGGAGCAGAAATTAGAAGAGATGAGGTAGGCATAGGTGAGGAGGGGAAGAGGTAGATAATGGTAGGTAAAGGTGCAGCGAGCTGAGATTATGTGGGCAGATGTGTGACAGACAGAGGTGAGGTGAGATGGGAAGAGCTGAGGTGGGGAGGGCTCTGTTTTAGGAATTAGCACTGCCTCTAAGGCCCTTGTTTAAAAAGGGATAGCGTCAGGTAGTGGCTGGGTAATGAGAGGTAGCGATTGGTGAACGCCGGACACGGCACGCAATTACACATTTATCAAGCAGAATCTGTTTAGTGACTGGGATAACGCCATGTAGCATCTGATTCCTAATTTTCACAGCCTCAGCGGTCAGCGCCAACGTTCAGCCTTGCACAGTGCCAGGTATCACCTCTCGCTACCTGTCGCTCTCCCATACATTTCAATGGACGAATCTTTTCTTCTCTTTAAATGGGGTATTTGTTGTTTTTTTTTCTCCAAAAAATCACAATCAAAAATCAAAAAAAGTGCCCTCTTCTGGCATTGAAAAAGCAGTTTTTTTTCACAATTTTTTCATTTTTTATATATTTCTTCATAAATGACATTACAGGTCTGGCATTAAAGTGTTTATGTTACAATGTTGCTACAATGTAATTCCATATGTTTTCGCTTTATTACTAGTTGATAAATGCTGAAAAACAGACTTTAAACACACCGCCTCCTGCGCTTTGGGCTTCAGCTAAGCATTTTTCTGCGGCAGAGTTGTGTGAGGCTTTTTTTTTCTTGAATATGTTGTGAGTCGGTTGCTATGAGCAGTCGCTACCATGCGCTCCCATACAGCGCTGTACAGGTCAAATAGCAACTCGTCACAATGTATTCAACGTTACTGCACAGCGACTGAGTCGCTGTAAACTAGCGACTCACCGCCGAGCACTGCGACTACTGGCGGGCGCTCTGAAAATGCCTGCTACAGACGCTCATCTGTCGCTATCTGGCGTTAGTGATAAATCAGCCTGCCCGTTTAGTCTTAGAAGAAAAATAGAACAGAATTGGGTCTGGCACTAAAAACTACATCTAGAGACCAGATCAAGACAAATCAGCTGCATAGGAGGTAAAGTAAGTATAATTTGATTTTACATTTAGCCTACAGATATCCTTTAATATTAGGGCTAATATGAAGGGTGATCATATATCTAGACCCTAAGTAGTTTGTGGTGAGACTTGCAAAAGAGAGAAACTCCTCCTACTTTGTAAAGCGCTACGGAAGATGATGGCGCTATATAAATAAACAATAATAATAATAATTTAATAATTTAAAGAGACACCGTGTGAAAGATGCTGTGGCAGGTACATTACAGCAGGAAACTGTATGGGATTTCTTAAACTTGCAAAGGATAAAACCAGTATAAAGCTAAGATCTACAAAAATGTAAACAACAAAGGAAGAAGGATCTCCAAGTTTTATTACAGTGCAACTATGGTAGAAAAACATACCCTCAACACAAAGAGAACTGAAATGCTAATTACCTCAGAGCAGAAACATTGTGATATAAATAGATACTGAAGGAAAACATTAGCCATAACAAAGTGTAGTTAAGCATATTCAATGGTCTAGTTTAGAAAACAGTACAAGAAGGCAGATCTGCCAGGCACAACAGCATAATACATATAAAGTAACATTGTTATGTACATTTTCTGTTGTACTAAAATACAACTGAAATGTGACATTAAAATGAATTAGTTAAGAGAAGGATGCCTGTAGTTACTTAGAGGCCAATTCATTAATAGCGCTATCTGGCGCTAAGCAGGATCGGCTTGATAAATGTGTGATTGCGGAGGGGAGCCGGCGTTCTCGTGGCGGTGAGCGTCATTACCGTTCGCTCACCATTCGCTACCTGGCGCTATCCCTTGTTAATTAAGGGCCTTAGTAGTTACCATATTTTTTTCGCCCCATAAGACACACCTGCCTATAAGAAAAAAAAAATATTCTGAACTAAATGGTATGCTAAAATACCCCCTCCCAATCACCCTATTATAGACAGTATGCAGAATGCCCCCAATCACACCATTACAGATCCCACATTAAAGGGAATGAGGGGCATCCCAAATTACAGGCATTGAGCGATATCCCGCATTACAGGCACTGAGCAGTATCCCACAGTAAAGGCAGTAGCCGGTATCCAACATTACAGGCAGTGAGGGGCATCCCAATTACAGGCAATGTGAGGGCATCCCAATTATAGGCAGTGTGTGGACATCCCAAATGCAGACAGTGTGCTGGCATCCCAAATACAGGCAAAGTGTGGGCATCCCTATTGCAGGCAGTGTGCAGGCATCCCTATCGCAGGCAGTGTGTGGTCATCTCTATTGCAGGCAATGTGCGGGCATCCCTATTGCAGGCAGTGTGCAGGCATCCCTATCGCAGGCAGTGTGTGGTCATCTCTATTGCAGGCAATGTGCGGGCATCCCTATTGCAGGCAGTGTACAGGCATCCCAATTACAGGCAGTGCAAGAGCATCTCAAATAGAGACAGTGTGTGGGCATCCCAAATACAGACAGTGTGCAGCATGCCCCCCCTAATCCACAGTTTGCTTTACTCACCTTGTCCAGAGTCTCCATGCCTCGACAGGACAAAAAGCATACATAGGAACAGCTGAAACCCTTTTTCTAGCATGCACTGCAGAGTTGTATTTGCTTACTTCCTCACACACAAAAATATCATATACTTACCGCTCTGTGATGAACTTTGAGAGCAAATTGGCCAGCTAGTATTCTTTTTAGTTGGCACAGACAGGCTCATAGAACACAATTAGAATGCTATGAATGAATCTGCAGTTTGGTGAGATTTTCTTTACAGTAGAACAAAAAATTGCATTGATCCTAAAAGGCTTCAGGGCCGGCCACTGGCTTTTCCTGTGTGAACCTGCGTCACAGCCAAACTCACCTTTGCCTCTGGCTCCCATGATGATGTACACAACCCGGCCACATCCTCAGCATCTCTGGGCTGAGCCATTCAGATGGCTGGGACAGATGCGCACCCTCGTCTGAAGGAAATTGGGGATGTGGGCGCTCCAGATCCCTATTGCTAAGCATCTAAACAGAGCTGTATTGTCGGTCATTAATATACATGGCATACAGTGTCGATTGAATGAGAGCCCACGCATGTGCCGTGGGACAGGGAGGAGATTTTTATGTGTGATTTGGGGGTGTTTCAAATAGCAGGGCAAGGAACGAAACCTAGATTAGTGAAAATTGCAGGTATTGTTCTGCTTCAACCGAAATTGACTTTTTGCCGCTAAGGTTCAGTTGAAGTCAATGGGGACCCGCACTTGCAGGCCCAAAAATGGCTGTAAAATGGGGGTAGCAAGGGCTAGAGGGATGGGAACACCAGGGTAATTACCCTGCACAAAATGGGCTGCGGAAAGTACTCAAAACAATACCCAAGAACAAAAAATTTTATAAATACATAAATAAATTTTAAAAATCAGGGCAAATCATTGGGTAAACTAGGGAGATTGTTCTGCACAAAATGGGGTAGGGAAAGTACTTAAAATAATATCATACATGGAAAAAAAATAATAAATTAAAAATATACATAAAATATCATTTTTTTTACAATTGACGGATTCGGAGGCCAGTTCAGCGGTAGCACTGGGGCAATTGCCCTGCGCAAAATAGTCTATGGAAAAGTAAAATAATATGGAAAGCAACATAATAACAGAAAACTAAAAAAAATAAAGAATGGATATAGAAAAACATTTGCTAATTGTCATCTACAGGCCACTTCCAAGGACAGGTTACTCATATACTGAGGGGATAGAAAAACTTCTGCTAATTGTCCTTTACAGGCCACTTCCAGGGACAGGTGGCTCATATATTGGGGGGACACGCTACCGTAAGTAACTTCAAAACTGAAGAAATTAGTAAATAAGGACAAGGACATGGCCATGGTGCTGCTGCTAGTGGTGATGGAGCTGGTGCTGCAGGGTAATTAGGTGCTCACAGATGGTACTCAACAAAACTACAGGCTTGTCTTGCATCTGTACCCCAACCTGCCATCTGCAACTCGAGGAGGATTTGCACCATAAATAAAAATTACACATTTTTGTGTGATTCATGCACTTTAAAAAACTGTTTTGTATGTTTTGATTTAGGATTTAGGTAACTGACAACACACACCAAGTGGTACTTGATTTAATCAGAAAATGGAAAGCAGTACTTGATGAAAAAAATGTTTGAAACCCCTGGATTAGATGGCACACAGTGCTTTAAGTTGCCTTAGGGGACCTGCAAAGCAAACAAAACATTATAAGTATGGAGTATACTCCACTTCTACAGAGCCCTCCACCTCACCCCTCCTTCAAATCAGCAAGGCTTTCTCAGACACAAGTCATGGAGCAGTTACTAATGTTCTATGATGACAATCCTAGCTGGGATTTCATAGGCCATCCACTTGCCCCTGCCCCAGTTGCAGACATAGGGGTTCCCAGATGCCCAAAAGCTTGTGTTGGAGGATGAGGACCTGGACATCAGACCATTGCAGGACATCAACAATGGGGATGAAACCCAATGCTAGGTGTTGCAAGGTCAACATCACAACTGGCACATGGACAACTAAGCATGAGCAGGGATGTTACAGCTCTTTAACTTACCACTGGTTTAATGTAGTGGCACCCGAGCCTAGAAGTGCTTTGGTGCATATACTACCACCACCCAGGACTGCGGCACATCACTTGTTGCCTCTTACTCCGCTTACCCCTCTCCTGTCGCCTCATCCAGTCCGCACCTGCACCACCATTTTGGGTCCAGCCATGGGGGAAAAGAAGCAGGCGGTGCTGAAACTCATCTGTCCAGGCAAAAGACCACACGCTGCCCAGGAGCTGTGCACTGTCATCCAGGAGCAGACAGATGAGTGGTTGCTGCAGCCCAACCTAAAGCCCAGCAAGGTGACAATGGGTAGCCTTAGGCCAAGCTGGGTTGAGTCACATCTGTTGGCTGGCACATGTGCTCAACTTGGTGGAACAAAGCTTCTTGGCCCATTATTTAGACATGTCGGAGCTGCTGTATAACGTGTGTGCCATGTGCACTTTGGGCATTCACAACCTGCTGCTGCTCGCCTATCAGCAGAGGAACTTTGGCCTTCCTACCCACTGACTCATAGGTGATTTGCCAACCAGGTTGAATTTCACTTTATATACTGTATGTTAGAAAGGGTGTGTGAGCAGCAGCAGCAAGCAATAGTGGAGTAACCACTAACAATTGGTATAACAGAGCAGGTACCCCCAAGTGGCATGAACAATTTGTATTGTATTAAGTGACCCCCAAATGGTTTGAACAATTGATATTACAGAGCAGTGACCCCCCAAGTGGTTTAAACAATTGTTTTTAATGAGCAGTGGACCCAGGTAGTTTGAACAATTGAAAACCGCTGTCTTACCAAGTTTTGGATTAAAGAGTAACATACCAGTGGTTTGAACGAGTGCGCACTGCACAAAGTGCTATTACAGGGTATTGACACCCAAGTGCTATTTCAGAGTACTGACACCCAAGTGCTTGGAGCAAGTGCTATTACAGAGTACTAATACTGAGTGCTATTACAGCGTACTGACATCCAAGTGCTTAGAGCAAGTGCTGTTACAGAGTACTGACGCTCAACCTATCTAGCCCTCACTCCCGTCGCTTTCCCTATATAAATGCCCTTACAAGGACAGTTTTGTTAAAAAAAAGAAAGCCTGATCTGTCCCTTTAGCCACCCTTTGGTCTGTCCCTTTGGTCTATTTTAAAATAGACCAGTTGTCTATATTTAGTCTTTCTTTTAAGTCAAGGGCCATACTCCCATTTTCCATTATTTGCCCTAGATTTGCCAGCCCCAATCCACTCCATTCTTCCACTGAAGAGCTGAAGCTGTCTAAATTCAGTGGTGTCCCAGAGCGGTGTGCAGTGGGTTATTGCATCCCTTCCAATAATTTCACTATGGCACTCCATACACTCTGTGCCAGTTTGTGCAAACATGTGGATTGCCCTCGCAACTGGTGCTTCAGGCTTAGGAGTTATGCAGCAGGTCACCTTTAATGGATTGTGCCAACATGTTCTCTGAGTTGGACACTGCCGGTCCTCCTGGTTGCATCTATTCTCGCAGGTATATCAGCTGTCCTGCAGCATAATAGAAATAGAAATTTGGTAGTGACAAGCCTGCCTCTGTTCTTGGTCTTTGAAGCATTCGTAAATCCACTCTAGTTCTTCCTGTCCCCCACTAAAATGTAACCACCATGCTGTTCAGCTCAGCAAAAAATGATCTGGGAATGGGGCCATAGTGTGTCTCAGGGCATGTGTGAATTGCAGTAACCCTGCCCATCATTCCCAAAGGGAGTGCACTCCATGTCTTGAACTTATGCTTGCATAGGTCTATCAGGGGTATAAAATTAAGACTAAAGTAATGTTTAGGAGTGTGTGTTATGTACATCCTCAAATATTTGAAGATGGCCACACATTGCAGCTGTTCCCCCACCACTGCGCCTATCGTGTGTTTGTCATTGTACATGTTCAACTGTAATTTTTGAAGGGATTTACAGAAAGTTCCTAAAAAATATATATATTGTTTTTTTCAGCACAGTCGGAGCTTTGATATGACATGTCTTATTTTTAAGTTTCTTGAGAAAGTTGGTTACCAATGAAATGCGTTGACGGCGGTGGATGGATCTTATCAGTACGCGGGCAAGCTACACTCCAGGGATACTTCACTTCCCCTCCCTCCCTTTGAGACATCAATCGGCCTGGAAACATTGAGGGTTTGGTGAGAATCTTGCCTGGCGTCTCCTAAATACTTGATATACATTGTTTTTATGTGAGTGCATTTTTAACTTAACCAGTGCACATGATTAAAACGATATTACGCTAGATTTTTCTATTTGGTTTTTCCTTTCTATGTGGTTTGTCCAATCTGGGACAATTTTAAAAGCCAAAGTGGGATAAGAATACCAAATCGGCTCTGTTAATAACAAGAGAGGAATGGAATATTGAGGATCTAATAAGGCATTCAAGCACACCTGCACCTGTTAAAGCGGGGACCAGAATATTTAACCGGCTCTCCTATCCAATAAGAGAGGAATAAAACATGGAGGATTTTTAACAAGGCACTAAAGCTTATTATTATCTGGTAAGAGTATTTTGAAGGAGGTGGTGGGCACCAGATTCTCATCAGCAATTTGCTGTTATATACACGTGGTGGAATTTGCTACAGTGTTTTGAACATCCCTGTGATAGAAGGTCACTAAAATCCTTGGCCTTAGAGGATACTCTCAGATTGGGGAACCACCCCAGAAGCTTGGACTTTTTTATATAATGTTTTAAGAATTAAAGCTGACCTAAAGTGTGTTGTTTTATCATTGATTGCTCTGTGTTTTTGGAATAATATGTGCATTTAGGATCCATAGGGGTAAAGGATTAACACACGTTGAGGAATAATAATTTAATAATTTTAAGAAATATCAGCGCGGTTATATTTCATCTTTAAAACAGCTTTATTTTTAAGTTTGTTTGTGTTTTTTTTTTATTTTTGTGGAAAAGATGTTAAAAAAGAAATAAAATACAATTTTTAACATTTTGTAAAGTTTTACCAGAAAATCATACTGTGTGTAAAAGCCCTATTCCTCCCGATTACAACGGTACCACATATGTATTGGAAGACACTCTTTCCTGCCTAGGAGACCCCCCAAACTGAAAAGAGTGCTTAAGGAGATTTTCCAAGAAAACACAACTATTCCGCACTCCTTGCAGTTTTTCCACAAAAACACCCCTTTAAATCTAAATACTCCCCCAAAACCATATATATACTGAAAGTACACTACTCAAGCTTTCTAGGCGTACCAGGCTTGATGTTGTGGCCACAGATGTACAGGTGGAATCCATTGACAAAGGCAGGCTTTTGATAGGATTTCATGACGACAATAATAAAAAATAGAATTAAACCCACATTTTCCTAAAAAAAATATGCTAATCAACAGAAAAACACACCAAAGTGGAAACGGCAAGGTCCCCCGAACAGAACAATACCCAACATGCATAACTACCTGCAAGGGTAGGGTTACCCATCGCCTGAAAGATAAGCATACGCATAAAGGGCATATTACTTGAAAACTCCTACTCTGCAGACAAAGTGCACACCTTGCGCTTTTTTAACCAAAACAACACTTTGTATTTCAAATACCCCCCAAAAACCATATATTCTCTGAAAGTACACACCTTAGGAATTATAGGCGTACCAGGCTTGCTGCCATGGGTGCAGCTTTCTGGACGCAAACCTTCAAGGAACAACCTGGTTGCACCGGATTTTGCTAAAAAAAATTGTTAAAATGCTGAATCAAACCCACATTTTCCTAAAAAAATATGCTAATCATCAAAAAAACACACCAAAGTGGAAACGGCAAGGTCCCCCAAACAGAACAATACCCAACATGCATAGCTACCTGCAAGGGTAGGATTACCCATTGCCTGAAAGATAAGCATACGCATAAAGGGAATTTTACTTGAAAACTCCTACTCTGCAGACAAAGTGCACACCTTGCGCTTTTCTAACCAAAACAACAGTTTGCAATTCAAATACCCCCCACAAACCATATATTCTCTGAAAGTACACACCTTAGGGATTGTAGACGTACCAGGTTTGTTGCCGTGGGTGCAGCTTTCTGGATGCAAACCTTCAAGGAACAACCTGGTTGCACCAGATTTTGCTAAAAAAATTGTTGAAATGCTGAATAAAACCCACATTTTCCTAAAAAATATATGCTAAACATTAAAAAAAAAACACACCGAATTGGAAACTGCAAGGTCCCCCGAACAGAACAATACCCAACATGCATAGCTAGCTGCAAGGGTAGGATTACCCATTGCCTGAAAGATAAGCATACGCATAAAGGGAATTTTACTTGAAAACTCCTACTCTGCAGACAAAGTGCACACCTTGCGCTTTTTTAACCAAAACAACACTTTGCAATTCAAATACCCCCCACAAACCATATATTCTCTGAAAATACATACCTTAGTGATTCTAGGCATACCAGGCTTGTTGCTGTGGGTGCAGCTTTCTGGACACAAACCTTCAAGGAACAACCTGGTTGCACCGGATTTTGCTAAAAAAAATAGTTAAAATGCTTAATCAAACCCACATTTTCCTAAAAAAATATGCTAATCATCATAAAAGCACACCAAATTGGAAACTGCAAGGTTCCCTGAACAGATCAATACCCAACATGCATAGCTACCTGCAAGGGTAGGGTTACCCATCGCCTGAAAGATAAGCATACGCATAAAGGGCATTTTACTTGAAAACTCCTACTCTGCAGACAAAGTGCACACCTTGCGCTTTTTTAACCAAAACAACACTTTGCAATTCAAATACCCCCCACAAATCATATATTCTCTAAAAGTATACACCTTAGGGATTCTAGGCATACCAGGCTTGTTGCTGTGGGTGCAGCTTTCTGGACGCAAACCTTCATGGTTGCACCGGATTTTGCTAAAAAAATAGTTAAAATGCAGAATTAAACCCACATTTTCCTAAAAAAAATATGCTAATCATCAGAAAAACACACCAAATTGGAAACGGCAAGGCTCCTCGAACAGAACAATACCCAACATGCATAGCTACTTGCAAGGTTAGGGTTGCAAAACACCCCGGACTAAAGCATGTTCTATGGAAAAATAACAAAACAACCCGTTACATTCCTTACCTGCACTAAGAGGTGCAATTAGGGTTAAAATGGTGAGGTGCAACTAGGATACTGTAGCTGTGGCATCAGATTATAAGATCAGTGGTCAATATCAGGTATCAAGAACCTGAAAAGGGGCCCATGTTTTAATCATCACTTGCCACAAGTATCCAGCTGCTCCAGCACTTCCCATTGGATTAGAAACAAAGGGAAACTAAAGGAAAAGAAAATATAATGACCACAAAAAATACCAGTGCCAGCACACAGGAAACATAAATTAATTAAAAGGGGCCCACCTACCGTCTAAAACAAAAAACGCAGAACAAAACAATGCAAAGCTCAATAATCTAATTGAGTGTGATAGATCTCAAAGCAATCTTGTAAGCATAAACCGGGTTGGCTGGGACAGGTCGGGCAATAGTGCCGCACGTCCTTTCTGATACCACGCTTCCTGCATACTCTGCAAGCCCTCTGGGGATACATCTTACCACCTACACAGGGAAGCAACTTTATAAAGTGCTTCCTAATTAACCTGACCTGATTGTCGTTACTAGGCATATCTGGTTCCTCCTCAGTATCCCCAAACAACAAAACAGGGAGTAACTGCTGCTGGTAGTTAATGTAAGATAAATTGGAGCCTGGTACTGCTGCCTTGAAGACAACAAAGCTGTTGTAAGTTACCATTTGTACCAAATGGATAGCAACTTTTGTATACCAGGCTCTGGTTTTTCGGGTGGCGTTGTAATAAGTTAATATTTGGTCCGTTTTATCAACGCTACCCATGAATTTATTATAATCTTTTATGCAACATGGCTTTTGGGAAGGGGCTTGGGGACCATGTTGCCGTACATTCACAACTGACTCATCATGGATTGTTGTCAGCAGGAATAATTTTTTTTTGCCCATATATTTCACGGCCAGGATCTCATCGCTTCTTAGAGCATAAGACTCTCCACGTTTTATTTTTTTTTCAATATTGACCTGGGCAAGCCTTTTCTATTAGGGTTGATGGTGCCCTAGGCCGGGGTATCCAATAAATAAAGGGCTCTAAATAAGGGGATGGAGGTATAGAAATTGTCCCTAGTAGAGGAGTCATGAGATCCCAAACAATCTTTCCACTGACTGACAAATCAAGAGGACAACCAGGGGGGTCCAGATAGGTGTCCTTTCCTTCATAGATTCGAAAATATTTGGTATACCCGGTCACACTATCACATCATTTGTAAAATTTTATCCCATAGCGGGCACGCTTGCTAGGGATATATTGACAAAATATAATGCGCCCTTTAAACAGCAGAAGTGACTTGTCAATACTTAATTTTTGGGAGGGGGTGTACACTTCTGCAAGGCGCTCTGACAGGCTATTGAGCAGGGGCCATAATTTATGAAGCCTGTCGTAACCGGGCTCACCACGGGGAATAGCAGTGGAATTGTCGTTAAAATGCAGAAACTGCAGTAAAATAATGGGGTTGCCAATATGGAATGGGTATCCCAGTAGGAGGAAATACTATTTTTTTTAGAATACCCATTGCTAAAGTGAGCCCCCAAAATTTCTTTATCTCACTCAAATTTGTGGGTTGCCATGCTTGAGCTCGGGCGTGCCTCTGGTGGGGGTTTTGCTCTAAGACCTGCTCGGCATAGAGATTAGTATAGAAGACCATATCCAGTAGGATGGCTTCTGTGAGAAACAATTTGAAAAAGTCAATGAGACCAAAGTTTGTTCCCGAATCAAAAGAGGGAATTTCAGGGGAAATATTATTAGGAGGTCTCCACGCAGACTCTCCTTCACCAGCTGCAGCACTCAATGCCTCCTCCTGCACTACACTAGCCTGCAGCGTGGCCTCACTTTGTGCGGCACTATCCCTTCTCAGTAGAGGAGACACTGTCTGACTCGCTGTCTGAGGGGAAGTACTCAGACCCCGACTCCCTTAAATCTTCCGAGTCAGACAGCATCAGGTAAGCCAAAGCTTCATGTGCAGAGTACCGCTTACCAGCCATACGCAAATGTGAGAAAAAATCTAAAAAAAAAAATCAAAACTAAAAATATTAAACTAAAGGGTCTTCCCGAACTAAAGGTTAGAACTAAAGGCAAACTACAAAAAATAAAATTTCACAGTAAACAATAAAACAATGCAAATAAACAGTCAAACATAGAAACAAAAGTGTATAGCTACAACCCGATGGAAAGAGGTGGAGTCAGGAGCAGCAGGTCACGGGATCCCAGCAGACTTAGACCATCCCTGGAGCAGCAGATCCGGCAGATGAAGAAGGTCTTCCTGGAGCAGCAGGAATAGGGTTCTAAAAGCTAGGGGGGGGGTTGGTCCTAAAAGAGTAGGGGAGGCTAGGGTCCCAAAAGGAGGGGGAGGTTAGGGTCCCAAAAGGAGAGGGAGGCTAGGTTTCCAAAAGGAGGGGGAGGCTAGGTTCCCAAAGTGCGAGGGCTAAGGTTCCAAAAGGAGGGGAGCTAAGGTCCCAAAGCGCAAGGGCTAAGGTTCCAAAAGCAGGGGAGCTAAGGTCCAAAAGCGCAAGGGCTAAGGTTCCAAAAGGAGGGGAGCTAAGGTCCCAAAGCGCAAGGGCTAAGGTTCCAAAAGGAGGGGAGCTAAGGTCCCAAAGCGCAAGGGCTAAGGTTCCAAAAGGAGGGGAGCTAAGGTCCAAAAGCGCAAGGGCTAAGGTTCCAAAAGGAGGGGAGCTAAGGTCCAAAAGCGCAAGGGATAAGATTCCAAAAGGAGGGGAGCTAAGGTCCCAAAGCGCAAGGTCTAAGGTTCCAAAAGGAGGGGGGGCTAAGGTCCCAAAGCGCAAGGGCTAAGGTTCTAAAAGGAGGGGAGCTAAGGTCCCAAAGCACAAGGGCTAAGGTTCCAAAAGGAGGGGAGCTAAGGTCCCAAAGCGCAAGGGCTAAGGTTCCAAAAGGAGGGGAACTAAGGTCCCAAAGCACAAGGGCTAAGGTTCCTAAAGGAGGGGAGCTAAGGTCCCAAAGCACAAGGGCTAAGGTTCCTAAAGGAGGGGAGCTAAGGTCCCAAAGTGCAAGGGCTAAGGTCCCAAAAGAGCGAGTGATAAGGTCCAAGCTAAGGCAGTAGCGATCTTCAGGGAAAACCAAATCTCAGCGACACACCAAAAGCAAAAAGTTAAGATTAGGAAATGTGGGTGAACCCCCCCCCCCCCCCCCCCCGGAATGCATGATAATAACTACCTGATCCCCCAATCTAACGGCGCATGCACGGGCAACAGCCGCACTATGCTATACCTTTAGAGCGGTGGTGAGGTAAGTTTTACTGGCAATTTAGGGGATTCACTTGAGGGGTTCCACATTGGTGCATCAATAATCCCGGATTCATTCATAACAGCTTTAGGTCAAAAGCAGATAATCACTGTTTTTATGAATGAATCTGGTTACCAAAATTTGACCTAAACTGTTTTTTTGTGATGTTTCATTGGGGGTGTGGGATAGGTGGCTGGTGCGCACCAGGCCTGACTCACTCACACCTGAGTGCAGGCGGCGCTGGGAGGGGAGGCAGCAATGGAGGGGGGCCTGGAGGCAGCAGATGGGTTGTGATCTCCAATCACACTGCAACCATCAATCTGGTAACTGTGTACCACCCAGCATCTTCCGCCCCCCTATAGCTGCCTCCACCCCCACTGAGCCACTGGCTGTACCTGGGTATATACAGAATGGGCCAGGCCCGTTGTGCACCCACTGTCCCATCCCACATCACGATAACAAATACAATACCCAAAACCCGTGGCGATCGGCCTGGCAATCTATAAGATTCTCAGGCTGGTCGATCCCCCCCCCCCGGGGCATCCAAAATCGTGATGCCCCGCCATGTGAAACCCCTCAGGTTGCCCATACACTTACCTTCTTTCATGGGTCCAACAGCACATGGGCAAGCTGCAGCCACTATCCCTCTAGCAGGACACGTGCCTGTGCCAGGCATTTATGAATGGCCGACGTGGACACGCTCCCTGCTAGAGGGTAGCGGGGATGCGGCCATCAGCGCACTCGAAGCCGATCACCTTAGACAACGAGACGTCAGCGGATCCGAGCGCGCTGATTGGACGAGCGCCCGCGCATGTGCTTTAGGACCGGGAAGGGGTCCGTTGGTTTCGGTAACCTGGGGGGTTTCACACATCGATTGGGGGTGCCCCGGGGGCAAGGACCAAAACCCAGGATAGTCAAAACCCTGGGTTTTGGTCCACTTTATTGTACAATTTACTGGAGCATAAATATTTGCCTATAAATAATTGACATTAAAAAAAAAAATAGAACAAAATAAAGATCAGCATAAAATAAAAAAAATCGCCACAGGCAGGTTTTTAGCAAGTTAACTACCAAGACCCCCCCTCCCAGCACCCCCACCCACAGCGGTGGCTCTAAGTGGACTATAGATCCCAGCATGCCTACGGCCACCCACTCCCAGCACCCCCACACACACACCTCAGATCAGCATAAAAAAAATAGAAAAAAAAATAAGGATCAGCACAAAATAAATAAAAAAAAAAAAGTTGGCACTGGCAAGTGTACCACATGTTCCAGCATGGCTACGGCCACCCACCCAGGCAAGGTCACCCCCTCCCCACAAGAGAACCCTCCTGGCACCCCAACCTACAACCGATCAAGTAGAAAATGTGACAGCGGCACCTGGTGCACTATGGATCCCAGCATGCCTACGGCCACCCACCCAACCAAAAAAAGACCCCACCCACCTAGGCAAGATCACCCCCCCACACAAGAGAACCCCCCTGGCACCCCAACCTACACTGATCAAGCATAAATCAAGTAATAAACAAGGCAACAGCGGCGGTGGCTCACTGAGGATCCCAGCGTGGCTACGGCCACCCACCCGGGCATTCACCACCCAACACATCAGTGACCCCCCACACACCCCCACACACCTCCACCTACCTCCGATCCGGCGATCGAAGAGGGCAGCAGGAGACCGCAGGCTGTTTATGTAGTGGTGGCGCTGGCTGATGACAGCAGCCGTGCGCCCCACTTCTCATTGGTCCAGCGACGATCAGTTGACTGGGGTGAGGTCAGGGTCACCTCCACTTGACCCCCTGAGGACTCTTCCAGAAGGCTGGCCAGGAAACGCTGACTTCTGCTGCCACTGATGGCCCCAAGGTAAGAAAGTGTCAAGCCCGTAATACCTGCTTGGCACTTAAGGCACAGACAAGCCAGCCCGTAGGTGTTAAATGCTTGGCACTTAAAGGGTTAATGTATAGATTGGACAGGGGCCTAAAATCATTGATGGTGGCCATTGCCTTAGATAACCTCAGCCTTCAAGTACAACACCATGTCATCTGCATATAAGGGTTGATTCAGAGAGACAAAAAAAGACTTGTTTTTGTGTCGATCTGTTTATTTTTTGAACTTTTCCAGCTCTCGTATGAGTGTACGAGCGATTCTATGCATGCATTGCAAGCCTTCAGTAAAGTCTTCGTCCTTTCGTATGCCGAGAATGTCATTTTCCAGCTTTCATTTTCCATTTTTTTTCCTCATTTTACAATGTCGGCTTTAGTTTTTGCCCTTTTTCTATCGTCTGATCCCACGAATCCTTTATGTTTCCCGTTAGATTCTTTTTTCCTTTTACAATAAATAATCGTCCAGACGAAAATCCTTACGATCTTACACCTGCGCACTACAAACCTAACTCATTAATGTGCTCGCCTACATATCTGGGTCACTCGTGCTACAATGCTTAGCTAAATCACTCTCATTCTTCTTCCATTTCTCACCCCTAAAACTTACCCAAATCACTTTGCGGTCATGTTCTTCTTCCATTTCTTACCCCTAAAACTTTTCCAAATCACTTTGCGGTCATGTTCTTCTTCTATTTCTCACCCCTAAAACTTACCCAAATCACTTCGCGGTTAGCTTCTTCTTCCATTTCTCACCCCTAAACTTTAACCAAATCACTTTGCGGTCATGTTCTTCTTCTATTTCTCACCCCTAAAACTTACCCAAATCACTTCGCGGTTAGCTTCTTCTTCCATTTCTCACCCCTAAAACTTACCCAAATCACTTCGCGGTCATGTTCTTCTTCTATTTCTCACCCCTAAAACTTACCCAAATCACTTCGAGGTCAGCTTCTTCTTCCATTTCTCACCTCTAAACTTTAACCAAATCACGTTGCGGTCATGTTCTTCTTCTATTTCTCACCCCTAAAACTTACCCAAATCACTTCGCGGTTAGCTTTTTCTTCCATTTCTCACCCCTAAAACTTACCCAAATCACTTCGCGGTTAGCTTTTTCTTCCATTTCTCACCCCTAAAACTTACCCAAATCACTTCACGGTTAGCTTTTTCTTTCATTTCTCACCCCTAAAACTTACCCAAATCACTTCGCGGTCATGTTCTTCTTCTATTTCTCACCCCTAAAACTTACCTAAATCACTTAGCGGTTAACTTCTTCTTCCATTTCTCACCCCTAAAACTTACCCAAATCACTTCGCGGTCATGTTCTTCTTCTATTTCTCACCCCTAAAACTTACCCAAATCACTTAGCGGTTAACTTCTTCTTCCATTTCTCACCCCTAAAACTTACCCAAATCACTTTGCGGTCATGTTCTTCTGCTATTTCTCACCCCTAAGACTTACCCAAATTACTTCGCGGTTAGCTTCTTCTTCCATTTCGCGCCCCTAAAACTTACTCAAATCACTTCGCGGTCATTTTCTTCTTCTATTTCTCACCCCTAAAACTTACCCAAATCACTTCGCGGTTAGCTTCTTCTTCCATTTCTCACCCCTAAAACTTACCCAAATCACTTCGCGGTCATATTCTTCTTCTATTTCTCACCCCTAAAACCCAAATCACTTCGCGGTTAGCTTCTTCTTCCATTTTGCGCCCCTAAAACTTACCCAAATCACTTCGCGGTCATGTTCTTCTTGTATTTCTCACCCCTAAAACTTACCCAAATCACTTTACGGTTAGCTTCTTCTTCCATTTCTCAACCCTAAAACTTACCCAAATCACTTCGTGGTCATGTTCTTCTTCTATTTCTCACCCCTAAAACTTACCCAAATCACTTCACGGTTAGCTTCTTCTTCCATTTCTCACCCCTAAAACTTACCCAAATCACTTTGCGGTTAGCTTTTTCTTTCATTTCTCCCCCCTAAAACTTACCCAAATCACTTCGCGGTCATGTTCTTCTTCTATTTCTCACCCCTAAAACTTACCCAAATCACTTCACGGTCATGTTCTTCTATTTCTCACCCCTAAAACTTACCCAAATCACTTAGCGGTTAACTTTTTCTTCCATTTCTCACCCCTAAAACTTACCCAAATCACTTCGCGGTTAGCTTCTTCTTCCATTTCGCGCCCCTAAAACTTACTCAAATCACTTCGCGGTCATTTTCTTCTTCTATTTCGCACCCCTAAAACTTACCCAAATCACTTCGCGGTTAGCTTCTTCTTCCATTTCTCACCCCTAAAACTTACCCAAATCACTTCGCGGTCATATTCTTCTTCTATTTCTCACCCCTAAAACCCAAATCACTTCGCGGTTAGCTTCTTCTTCCATTTCGCGCCCCTAAAACTTACCCAAATCACTTCGTGGTCATGTTCCTCTTCTATTATTCACCCCTAAAACTTTCCCAAATCACTTCGCGGTCATGTTCTTCTTGTATTTCTCACCCCTAAAACTTACTCAAATCACTTTACGGTTAGCTTCTTCTTCCATTTCTCAACCCTAAAACTTACCCAAATCACTTCGTGGTCATTTTCTTCTTCCATTTCTCACCCCTAAAACTTACCCAAATCACTTAGCGGTTAGCTTCTTCTTCCATTTCTCACCCCTAAAACTTACCCAAATCACTTCGCGGTCATGTGAATCTTCATCTCTAAATATTTATTGGCCCATTCCTTTTGTGTTAATGTATTTGGAAATACATTGTTTACAATGTTTTAATACAAAATGTAATTTTTTTATGGCTTTTTTAAAAAAAAAAATGGCAGTAAAATTTATAAACCTTTTTTTTTTTTAAGAAAATATAAAATTTTTAAATTTAATTATTTTTTTTTAAATATTAAAATTCAAAACTATATACAAAGCAATGGCAGGACCCAGAACATTAGTCCTCTTCTGTGGTTCCCAACGAGTCATGCAGCTCCTGCATGTTGGCCACCAACTGAAGGACCCTTTCACTGCCACTCTGGCACGTGTGGTCCCTGTATAAAAAACAAACATTATATGTTGGCAAATACATGATTCTCAGCTGTGGATGGAATGTTTTTTAGGTGGCAAGTTAACTCATGACCCCATATGTCATTATGCTAAGTAATTAATCTAAGGAAGAGGGTATATGTCATTATGCTAAGTAATTAATCTAAGGAAGAGGGCATATGTCATTATGCTAAGTAATTAATCTAAGAAAGAGGGCATATGTCATTATGCTAAGAAATTTATCTAAGGAAGAGGGCATATGTCATTATGCTAAGTAATTAATCTAAGGAAGAGGGCATATGTCATTATGCTAATGCCATTGACTATGGCTTTAGGTATCTTGGGGATCATGTAAAGTACCATATACTCAAAAGAATGACATTACAACTTACTTCGTTGGTGGCCGACGTCTGCGACCACCCTGGGTTCTGGGACCTGCCACTGCTGGGAAGTTGAGGTTGTAGAGACATGTCAAATAGGGTCACTTCTAATGTCTGAGTCAACAGTAAGCAAATTACAATTTGAATGTGTGTGTGACATCACCCACCTTCTCCATGTGCCTCCTGGGCATGATCTGCTGCAGACTCTTCCACAGATCCTTCACCCGCTACATATTCACCTAGAAAAAGAGATTAAGGGAATCAGCTTTTGTTTAAATAGCATGTATGTGTTTGCGGTTACATTGAGAGTCACATGCCCGAGGCTAAGGGCTCCGTCGCTTGGTACGACTCCCTACCCACGCCGTGACGCCCCTCCTCTGTTGAGAGGTCCAGGGGCTGGTCGGAGGCCCCTACAGAGGAGGGGTAGAACCGTCGCCCTGGAGATCCACCACCTTCACTTGGTGCTGCAGATTCATGCAGCACTGGCCGGCCTGTGTGCCTTCGGGTGCGTCGTATTCGGCACTCCATTTCCAGCACTAGAAAAGAAAAGCATTTATAAATAAAGGCCTACCTTCTGTATTAGTTACATCTAGCATGCAATCGCTATGTACTTACTTGGGAAATGGAGCCCGAAAAATCGCCACACCCGGGGCATGTGGAGCCGTTTCAGGTCCGACCAATGCTGCATGATCTGCGTGTGAGTGAAGGTGGTGTCCGTCTCGTGCTGGATCCTGGAAACGATCTCCAGGGCGACGGTCCTCTTCTCAAAAGAGTTGGGCAGGTAGTCATACCTGCGCTGAAGCATCGTCTAAAAAAAACAAAATAAACATAGTTTTTAGATCAAACTGCATACAAATATCTGTCACAATTAGATTAGTTGACTAAATGACATTCCCAGACACATTTCTAGCCTCAAACTATCATTCTTGATGTTAGTGAGTTGGTTTGCACATGTGCGTACTAACTTCTGTTTGCCACAGAGTTTTACAAACTTTTACACATAACTGTTTCTTCCTGCGCTTCCTTAAGGCCTAGGCATGCATTTAGATGGCAAATCAAAGTCCTTACAATACACTTACAAGCATAATCAGCTCTTCTTGTTGGCAGGTGAAGATCGTGAGCTCCATCTTTCTTCTTGTCCACAGCAGATAAGTAATGCCCCAGCGGGTTCCGCAAGGCCGGACAAACGGCCATACTCACGCGTACGTGAACACGTAAGCGTCATACCCAGTCATTAGTATTTAAAGGGTCCTGGACACACAGCTCATTCTCTTTGAGAGTCTCAACATGCCAGCTAAAAAAACAGGCCAGACCAGGCAATGAGGCCAGCAGCAAAATGCCACAGTGGCCTGAGGAGCCTTCTTCACGCCCGATCATTTGGTCACAAATACCAACACCGAAGTTGCGGGAAACGCACAGCCACAGTGACCAGGCCAAGGCGACAATACCCACCAAGTTCGCTAAGCCCAAAACAACCAGCAAAGCAAAGGAGGCAGCGGCGAAGAAGAAGACCACAACCAAGCAGGCAGGTACACCCGCAAAAAAGGCCACTAAGAGGGTGAGAATCCTCAGCCCCCAAAAAACACCATCCCCTCCTCCCCGGCCTAGCACATCCATTCTGAAAGAATGCTCCACTGGCAAGGCCAGTAAAAGCCACAGGCCCAGAAGCCCCAGCCCACCCAGCTCAGCATCTCCTGAGCCACGTGGAAAACACACCCATGGCCATGGAAAGAGCAAGAGCCACAGGCCCAGAAGCCCCAGCCCAGCCAGCTCTGCATGTAGTCAGCCATGTGGGAAACACACCCATGACCATGGAAAGAGCAAAAGCCACAGGCCCAGAAGGCCAAGCACAGCCAGCTTAGCATCTCCAGAACCACATGGGAAACACACCCATGGCCATGGAAAGAGCAAGAGCCACAGGCCCAGAAGCCCCAGCCCAGCCAGCTCTGCATGTAGTCAGCCACATGGGAAACACACCCATGGTTATGGAAAGAGCAAAAGCCACAGGCCCAGAAGGCCAAGCACAGCCAGCTCAGCATCTCCAGAACCACGTGCAAGTACCTCCCAGGGGCATGGAACCACAAGTGGCAAGGGTACAAAGAGGCACAGGGCCAGAAGCAACACACCCTCAAGCACACCCTCTCCTCCTTGGTCACATTGCCACCGGCACAGGTGGCATGCAACTATCCATATGCCACATCGTCGCCTGCAAGTTCAGCGGCCACCCAGGCAAGGACCCCAAGTCCATTTCCACGTCCAGTCCATTCTTTATCCAGCCACCTGTCAAACATTTCAACACAACAGAGCCAGCTCAGAATGTCCCCCGAATCGCCTACATCCAGAGATGAGCCCGAACAGCAAGCAATAGGCCGGACATTGTGGCGAGGACAGTTGAGTGGCAGGTTTGGTGAGGCCCAAATTCTGGCATTGGCAAGTGGGCTGACCCTACATTATGATGAGCTATATGGGCAAAAATCTACAAGCAAATTGCGAAAAAATTAAATCTTGCAGGAGCTCACCAGACAGGTCAATGCAGCGGGGGAGGAGCTTAAAGATGTGGAGCAGATCCAGTGCAAAATTTCTGACCCGAAGTATGCAGCACGGAAGAAAGAAAATAAATGGCGCAATTACATATTTGAGTTGTGCATTTGTCTGCTTCTTGTATTGTCAACAATTTCCTAAATTTGCAAACCTATACTTTTCAGCTTACAAACTGGCGGAGGCTTCCCCACAAAATTACAGTTTACCCGAGCAGAGGAGATGGTGCTGGGGCTGATACATCCCGTGGCATTAGAGGGCCACGGGACACGGACATCCCTACTATTCCTGCAGGTTAGTAATGTTAGTGTGTATGTGAAATGTTTTAAACGTGTAAAATGAGGCTCACAGGCATATATGAACACATGCCCCTAGGGAGTGGCTTGTAGGGAAGGTTACAGATTTAGCAGGGTGTGTAATGTCTGCGGGATGTTCATCTTCAAATTTGCCAGCCCATACATGAGATTATTGGTCACTATTAAACATGAGATTATTGGTCACTATTAAACATGAGATTATTGGTCACTATTAAAGTCTTAATATTAGCAAAGCACTGTCTGTTATGTGATTCTACTCAATCATATCCAACACTTCCTTCTTTGTCTTTAGGCCACTTGGGTTTTAGCTGTGCTTTGGTCTCAAATACTTGATCTGGGGTCAGGCAAAGGTCTACATAGGAAGAATGCCCACCAGCATACTTTTAAGCCAAATGCTATTTGCAAGCTGAGTGTGGGTCCCTAATGGCCCTTTAGGGATGTGTGAAGCCTCATAACATGCAGTACATGCATGTTTGTATTATTCAAGGTGACCAATGTGTATGTACAGGGTGAGTCATACATATAACAGATAATGACATTCATAGTGAAGGTCACCTTGGACCATTGGGGGAGTTGCCATTCCTGCTTGCCCACGTGTTTTATTGAAGCATATGTAGTAATACAGATCATCAATGGATATTTGGGTGTTTGCGTGCCTTTTTATTTACAATACAGCCCAGCATCAACCCTCAGCAAGTGTGGAAGCCTCATCCAGTTTGACCACACCGTCAACTTCCGTGCTGCCTAGGAGCCAGGAGCAGATATATACGGTAAGTGTATTTTGCTGAATCTGCTAATGCATGTGAATGAACATGACTAATTAGCATAACCAAGATATTTATGGACCAAACTGAACCTTTTTTTGCACATGTCCCAACAGACCCACACACTGATGAGGAAATCCAGGAGATGGAGGAGGATGCCACCTTGATGGGACCTTCACAACTGACCCCCCTGAAACATAATCTGCCACGGTCCCAACATGCTACTGCACCAAGTCCTTTGCAGCAGAGTGAAGCTGGACGCATGCTGCCAGCCCATCGTGTGCAGCATGCAGAGACTGAGCCTACAGTCCCCAGTGGTAGCTCTGGTGCAGAGGACTTGCCGAGCACATCTGCGGCTCTTGCTCGCCCTAGACGTCCAGCATCTGCAGGCGCTCAAACCTGGGGAGACATAGTCAGCAACGTCGACCAGTTTCCCAGGGGAGGCGCGTGCCGATCCTTGAGTCAGCGTGGCACCATGAGAGGTGTTTCTTTCGCCAAGTGACTCAAAGAACCACAGAGCAGCTTACTGCTCAATTAGATACATTAAATAATACATTCACCTCCATGCTGACAGAATTTAGGACGAGCAACAGCCACATAGCCACTTTAACTAATAATTTGACAGACATGCTCGAGGAAGTTAGAAATAGCAATAGACTCATGTTGGAACAGTGGCAGATTCTGAATGCCACACATGCCCAGGTGATGGGCCATCCCCAAGGCCCACCACCAGGGTTTTATGGGCAACACCCATTTTAACAGCTATTTGCCCTGTATCTGCTCCACATCTTTCCTCTACTGCCTGAGATAAAGCCTCACTGAACCTGTCACTCAAGCTGCCACGCTGCAGGCTTTGGCCTAATGAAATTGTGTCTGGCTCATCCTGTTTCTAGGCATGATTGGGGGACATTCTGGGCTGGCAAACTTCTACCTTGAACCCTGGTAAACATTGGACTGGACTTGCATTTGGACTGGGGGTTATTGTTTGGGTGGGCCACTGACTTACAGGTGTGGATGTGGCATAGGTATGGCTGCTTTCCACCTGTGCCTGTGGCAAATGTGGCCAAGCAGGAGAGGGTGTGTATGTGGCCCTATGTATTACTGGCCAAAGTTCCCTATGTATGTATGTATGTATATGTTATTTGGCGTGGAAACTTTGGCCTGGAGTGCGCTACTTTACAACTCCTAGATGTGACCAATTGCTAGGTGTCATGAGTCTGCACCAATGTATATTTCTATTGTACTATGTATATACATGAAGTCTGCGAGTGCCCTTCAACTAATAATTGACATATTTATAGTAAATATATTGAATGTGACTTTAGCTGTTGTGGACTAAGTTGATGCATTAATGTTTGGGTTATTTTGAGATTATTGAGCGTTTATTGAAACAAACATGTGAGAAAAAAATGAATGAGGCTCAGATCAAGTTTGAAAATTTTAGTAATTCATTCATTACTATTTCTAAATAATAAAATAACAAAGCCTTCACAAAGGCAAATGAGAGTCCAAAACAACACATACAACAATACATACAACAAACAAAAACAGGAAAACAAAATTTGACAAAATGGGCCCTACTCAAATTTGCCCTCAAAGCTTGCCCAGAGGCACTAGGTGTGCCACGGTAATTGGCATCAGGCTCCTGGCTGGGTGGAGAGGGGGGAAGATCCACATAACGGGGGACACGCTGCATTATGGCAAAGTTGTGTAGCACACAGCAGGCCAGTATTATATCAATCACCTTGTTGGGGTCATACTGGAGTGCCCCCCCGCTATGGTCCAAACATCTGAACCTAGTTTTTAGGAGGCCAAAGGCCCTCTCCACAATGGCCCGGGTTTTTCGGTGGGCCCGATTGTAGGTGTCCTGGGCTGCATTCTGTGGCCGAAGGACGGGCGTCATCAGCCAGGGAAGAAGCAGATAGCCGGAATCCCCTGAAAGAATTAGAAAATACTTACATTAATTTCCCAATCCAACAAAAATTTTTTGGGACAAGCAGTCGTTCCCCCTGACTAAGAGACTATCTTATATTTTTGCAACACCCTGTACATACAGATTGCTCACCTCAAAAAAGAGCCTAACACCATCTACTGCATGTTCTGAGCCTTTAAACATCCAAGATGGCAGATGAGGGCAAATCAGGCAGCCTGCAAACAGGAATTGGGTTAGGACTGTGCTGCTCAGCATTCTTGGATGTCTTACCTTTTCAGGACCCCAGATCTGCTTTGTCTGAGCCAAGCACAGCTCTAACCCGCCCCCTGCACTTTATCCAGCTCTCCTCTACTCAGTAAGTGTCATGCTTCTGAGCAAAGATGGCCCAGACCCTATCATAAAGTCAAGAACAGAATTGCAGCCGAGTGTGGGGAATAATAATAATTAATTTACTAGAAAGTAGAAATATATTATTTAGAAATGGTGGGAAATCATTTTGTAAGGGTTTGTGCTTTGCTAAAGATCATGGTTAAGGTCCAGTTTAACATGTCATCAAGGGGTAAAACAGCCATAGGTTCAGACATGGGTCATCAACTATATTCATAGGCATACATTGAAAAGTGAATGACGTTATTTGCGTCAACTTTCCAAGGAGCCATCCACCGGAGAATTCTCCAGACTCAAACCGACGGTACAATCCAGATCGTCGCAATATGTACAAGTCATGGGATGAGCCTGGGAACCCGGCGAGGACGCTAAGGAACCGCATGTCCGGGGCAACCACTGCTTGGACATTCAGGAATTGGCCCATTTTGCGGTTCCTGGAAAAAAAAGGAAAACAACAAAAATTAGTAAGGCAAGGTAAACTACTCAAACACTAACTCCTAACATCCTCCCAAAAACATCTTGGGCAATACAAATAACACTAACTAAGTACCTAAGTATTTTTTTTGACCAAAAAAGGATATGCATGTTGGATAAACTAAAGATTAACTTTACAATGACTAATTAAGGTCCACATGAAAATGTTTGGCTTTGGCCGACATGAAAAACATTGGTGAAGCTAAAGAAAAATGTATCACATGGACAGTTTACAAGGAGGAATTAATAGATAGTTAAAATACAATTTATATAAACTATATAAAAAAATGACCGATTGAACTTACCTATAGATGTACTCGTCGGCTGCCGGAGGGACCAATGCAACGTGGGTGCAATCAATGGCACCCATGACGTTGGGCATGTCGGTGATATTATAAAATGCCAGCTTAATCACGTTCCTGGCTACCATGTCCTCAGGAAAACAAATATATTTCAGAGTAATGGTAGCCATGCCTTCCAAAAACTTGGATAGCGCGCGGCTCAGCGTAGGCTGGGAGATCCCCACGGAGAGGGCACCCAGCCTCTGGTACGAGCCTTTCACCAAAAATTGCAGACAGCCAAGCATCTTGGTCATACCTGAAATTGCTTGCCCCTTCCTTGTGGTGCGGGCTAACCATGGCCGCAGCTCACTATACAACTTATGGAGAGAAGCACAATTAAGTCTGGTCAGCTCGAACAGCTCAACGTCATGCATGCCATCGATATGCATGCGTCGCTGGTGCAATCTGGTCTTGGCCCTGCTGATACATTCAATCCCCATTAGCTGGAGTTGGTGATGTTCCTCCACAAACGCACAAAACATGTTGATAGCAAGGGTATCCGAGGTCAAAATGGTCCCATAAGGGGATCGCAAATGAAATGGTTTTATAGGGCGGTGGTCCCTCGGGAATCAGCTCTCTGAATGAGACGCAAGCCCATACCAATAATGTAAGTTATCTGAACGAACGCAAAATATCAGATTTAGATGGGAAAATGATCAGAACTAACGCAAATGATCCGATTTACTTTCGTTCATCGAAAGCGCATATACGCATGAGCTCGAACGAAAGTACGAATGAAAATGCAACGAAAAAAACGAAAAAAATGACAAACACACAGAAAAACATACACAGACAGCTACGAAAGTCCAGACAAATGTGTCTATGAATCGAGGCTATAGTCCTAACTTTCGCTCGTGTGGACCCAGTGTGAGGCCTTGTACCGTTACATTTTGTCGCAGTTTACATGCCAGTGCCTCTCTTGTGATAGCAAAAAGAAAGGGAGACAGGGGGCAACCCTTTCTCATTCCACAGCTAAGAGACAATGGAACACAGTCTATTCCATTCACCCTTACACTTGCCCTAGGTTCTTGGTATAATAGCTTTACATATGATATAAAAGTCTCCCCAAACCCAAACTTATGCATACAGGCACATAAGAACTGCCATTCTATTTTTGCAACTTATTTGCCAACAATTTGGCCATAATCATAGTCAAAGCGCCATTGCTCTATAGGATGAACATTACCCACCTGCACCAACTCCTCTATCATTTTGAGAATCTGTGGAATCAAGATCTCACCATATGTATACTTCAACCAGAATGCCATTAGATCTGGGGGACCTGCCTGATGACAGGGTCTGGATTGCCTGCTGAATTTCAGAAATTGTGACAGGGAGATCTAATACATTTCTGCATGCAGGTGCCAGCCCTGGAAACTCCACGTCCGCCAGGTAATCTAAAACCACTCAAAGATCTGCCCTGATCAGGCCCGGATTAACGTAGGGGCAGACGGAGCTGCCGCTCCAGTCCCCTACGTTAAAACAGGCCCAGCAGCCTGCAAACGCGTCCCGCATAGGCCGCCCGGCACCTGCTATAGAAAGGAAAAGGGCCGGCCGCCGTTGACAAGTGAAGAGGGCCGGCCCTGCGCTGTCACAGGCCGGCCCGTCTCCTTACCTAGGCCGGCTCCTCCCCTTCTGCAGGCAGTGCTGGAATCAGGGCGCAGCGTTACCCTGGAGGACACCGCTGATATTTGCAGGTTATACCTCCTGACAGTCCCGTCACTGATGCCGCTGGTTGCAGTGCAGCCGATGGCCAGGCAGGGGCGCGGTGCTGCCGGTAACTGACCGGAAGCTGTGACGTCACCAGGCCGACAGAGCTCTGCAGGGGGATCAGGTAGGAACTGTGCGCTGTTATGAGGGGACAGCTCCCACCCCTCCCCCTCAGTGGAGGCCATTTATTGTTATTGTGGCTGTGTCTGTGGAACTGGACTACAAGTGCCAGCATGACATGGGCTTCTGGAAAACAACCAGACTGCCACCATATTTCTGAGAGTACAGCAGGGGGCACCAAAACCCCAGATATTCTGGGTGAGAACCAATCAGACCCCTTCCCTATAGGAAGTACCACGACCCCAGCCATACCAATCATACCCCCCATATGGGACCTGGCCAGGGCAGTACAGGGAGGACTCTTGTATAGGGCACTTCTATAAAAGGGGACCCACATATCAGCCCTGCTGCAACTTCTGCTTCACCCACTCAGTGTGCTGCCGCATCATCAGATTAATCACCTAACCTGGTGTAGCCAAGATCCACCCCCTCAGTCCTTCTCCAAGCTCCACCCATCCATCCTTCTCCAAGCTCCACCCATCCATCCTTCTCCAAGCTCCACCCATCCATCCTTCTCCAAGCTCCACCCATCCATCCTTCTCCAAGCTCTCCCCCATCCATCCATCCTTCTCCAAGCTCTCCCCCATCCATCCACCCTTCTCCAAGCTCTCCCTCCATCCATCCACCCTTCTCCAAGCTCTCCGTCCATCCATCCACCCTTCTCCAAGCTCTCTCTCCCTCCCTTCATCCATCCACCCTTCTCCAAGCTCCAGCCAGCCATCCACAATTCCCCAAGCTCCACTCATCCCCTCTCTAAGCGCTGTTCATCCATCCGTCCCTCTCTAAGCGCTGTTTATCCCTCTCCAAAGTCCATCTATTCGTCCACCTCCCCTCCAAATTTCACTCATCCATCCACCCCTCTACAAGCTCCACCCACGGTAAAAAGATGGAGCCTTGAATGATAGGTGACTTCCTTTAAAAGGGACCAATCACTGCAGTTGCCGGACTTGGACTCCAGGGCCAGCCAAATTAGTGCCCCAATTCTGGGATGCCCCACTGTGTGACGCCCCCCCCCCAAGATTGCCGCAATGGCATTACCTTTCCGTTGGCCCCTTGGGTAATCATGAGCCGCATCACTGCAGTTGAACCACACAAGCATATCTGAATGGCTGGACATGGGAGCATGCCTCAGCTGCAGAGATGCTGGGGATGCAGCTGCCCCACTCCAGATGCTGATGGTAAGCCCTGATTGGACAAGAGCCCACAAATGTGCCTTGGCAACAGCGGAAAAGTGAGTTGTGTGGGCGATCTGGGGAGTTTCACACAGTGGGGTATCTGTAATTGCAATGCCCCTATGGACAAGGCCCAACCATCAGGATTATATTAGTAATAGTAGCAAGGGGGTGCATAAATAGATGGTAATAGGGGGCTCTGACAATTTTTCTGGGGCCCAGAAGTTCCTGATGACAGTCACAATGGGGGGGGGAGGTGACATTGCACAACAGCAACATGTAAAAAGAATTGGGGGGGGGATGTTTTCCTTTCCACCCCGGGAGCTGTTTAGCTTAGAAACTTCCCTACTGAGCCTGCTCCAGTGGATGATGCTGCAGCTGTCAGATGGACAGTGACAGGTCCTCCTCCTCCCAGGCCTTTCCCAAAATAAACCTGGCGGAGTGCCCTACTGATTCCCGGCCTGCGCCACAAACACAGCCTAAAGGTCACCGCAGCTTGGCCAGACACACTAACATTTATAAATGGAGGCTTCCAGTTGAAAAAAATGACAGGAGGTCTGCCCTTCCTATTTCTAGGGGCCACTCTAGTTAAAAAAAAGCAGAGGATGCCTAATAGGGCAAAGTAATTACCCTTCCCACCTGGTCTATGCGCCTGTGCTGCTCTTGCCTTCCTTGCTTCACCAGAAACCAGTATGAAACCTGAAGACACATAAGCGGCACAGGACCATGGACCTGGTATGTTGTTCTGCCTGATTTTGTGGCATCTCACAAATCAAATCGTGATGGAGGTGGGGGGGGTGGACTTCCAGTTATTTTTGACTGGAGGTCTGCTACACCATTGGTTATGCCAAATAGAAGGCTTCCCCTTGACACTCTGAACACTCCCCTCCTCCAGCCCCATCGTAGACCATACTCGTATGTCACCGTGCAGAACTCTGGGATTGAGTCTGTGGGCTGGCAGGTAAGTGCCCATTTTTACAGCCTGTGATGTCCATTTAAACCAGACCTTCAGCATGATTTAATGAAAAGCCCAAAACCTTAACAAAATATTCCTCAGCATCTAAAATTAATATATTTTAAGTTTTTAGTCACTCACTTATTATTCTTTCCCCCACCGGGGGACTCTAGGATATGGGCGCCGCCATCTTGACTCAATAGAATCACACATACTGAGGAGAGCAGGATAAAGTAGGGGGTGGGGTTACAGCTGTGTTTTGCACAGACAGAGCAGAGCTGGGGGACAGGGAAAGGACAACAATCCCAGAATGCAGAGAGACACAGTCAGAAGACACTTCCTGTTTGCAGGCAGTCTGAGACTCCATGAGCCGCCATCTTGGATAAAGGCTCATAACGTGCAGTAGATGCAGGTAGGATGATTTTTAATGTGGGCAATCTGTATGTACACGGTGTGGGAAACATATAATATAGACTCTTATTCAGGGTGAAGGTCCGCTTTAATGAAAAAAATACCTCTTTATCTGTGGCACTACCCACTTCTCCATCTGCTACCCCTGTCCACTCAAAATGCCCTATTTATCTTTACCACTACCAACCCAATGTCCAGTTCAAGAGGAACATCGGATGATTTTCCCATCCCAAAATGGGATGCCCCACAGCGTATATTCCCAAGCATGGCAGATAAATCTTACCCTGCCGCAATCTCACAGCGGCACTGCTGCCTCCATGGCTACCTGTGGCTGAGACGCATACTAGCATCAGGTATTCCGGTGATACACACAGCAGGGTACAATGGAGAGGAACAATTCCCAGGAGAATGAATATACTGGGCAGTGTTCCTCTTTAAATTACTTGGTATCACTAAGCATCCTGCAGACTAATTCCTCTGCGCCCCTACATGCCCTACATGCCTGTGTTGCTGTCTGCTTCAAGTGTTCCGCCACCTGACCCACAACCTGATGACTCTGTATTACATGCCAGCAGCCAGTCTCTCCATTATAACTTGTCATCAGCCAGTGACGTGTTCTACTGCAACTTCTGCACGCCACTTCCTGTTGTGATGTGCCATCGGCCCTCTAGAGCTATCTAGAGCTTGTTAGGAAGTTTTATGTAATATTGTGCATCCAGGATTTGTTATGTATAAGACAAGTGTGAAGAATAGATCAACAAAACTGAATGTATTGGACCCATGGATGGTGTTGGGCAGGAATCTGCTTTTGATATATTTTGAATTGAGTTGAATATTATACCTGGATGCAGGGGCGGTCTGACAGGCAGGTCCAAAATGGAAAATGAAATTTGTACTCTGATATGTAGGGGTGGGGCATATGGAGTGGTTTGGGTGGGAACAGGGGCGGGACAGAGGTGGAACCAGGGGTGGGGTCTCGCTGGGGGCCCCTGTTTTTTTTGGTCCGGGGGCCCTGAGTGGTGTCAGTTCGCTTCTGCCTAGGTCCCCAGTTCCGGCCGGCGTAGACGTCATGGGCGGGGCGTTATCGAGTGCTGGGCGGGTCGGTTACAGGTGCTGGGCAGAGCGTTTGTCGGTAGTGGGGAGGGGAAATTGCCGTGGAGCTGTATCTAGTACTGAGCAGTAGCGGGCAGTGGGCGGGGCTGTATCAGGCAGTGGGCGAGGCTGTATCGGGCAGTGGGCGGGGCGTGTCCCCGGTGTGGGCAGGTGAGGCGAGGCCGGGACAGGTGACAGATGGCGGCGGTTCGCTCGGAGGTTCGCTATCATCGGGTGCAGGAGGAGGAGGACGCGGTCACCGTGCGGCTCTACAGGTGGGTGACCGTATATAGGGACCTCTCTATAGGGTGCTACATGCGTGATGTCACACTGTGGGGGCGGGGCCGCTGCCTACCTGCTCAGGTGGGCTTCCCTGTCACTGTTCGATATATATGTGTGACGTAAAGCCTGGAGGCCAGCTCCCTAAATACATAAATGTATAGGTGTGACGTCACAGTAAGCTATATATAGTTTATTAAAGTGTCACCCCTGTGAAGCCAGAGTTAAAAAAGAAAAAATTCCTGCACTGCCAAAGTGTTTACAAAAGCTGGTGCTGGCTTGGTGATGTTATACAGGAAAAGAATGTGGCAGACTGTTCCTTAAGTGTATCCTTTGCTGGATCTACTTCTTCTCCACTCACTCTTGCTGTTGTCTTAAACAAAATTGCTTTGTGTTGCGTTTTCATTTTATATACTTCGATAAATAGGCCCGTCAAAATCTACAGCACCAGGCCCGGGATGCTCTTAATCTGGCCCTGGCCCTGATTGCAGTCTGTAGTTGGTAAAGATCTGAGCAATATCTGCCAAATGTACACACTCCTCCCTGTTAACTGGGTCCTCCCCTGCCAGCATCACTTGGCTACCTCTATCCTGTTTGGTCCTGTATGCTAATAACCTAGTATTCTTCTTGATATGGACTATAGCAGAATTAAAGCTACCTCGCAAGTAGGCTTTCAGGTTATCACACTGTGTCTCTTGTGATATCTGTCTCTCATTAAGCTCAATTGCTTGTAAAAGTCGCTCAGGAATTGGGTCAGGGTCCGGTAACAATGAAAGCCAAAAAAGGATTGAATCTCCACCTAAGTCATGTGTCAGTTCAGTTCGGTGATATTCATGGGCATATGTTTAATCTGGGTTACCTTAGGAGCCAGCTAGCCAGCTCAGATGACACAATAATATAATCTATTCAAGACTATGGGAGACCGTATAACAGGTATATTCTTTGGTCCCGCCATTGTGCACTCTCCATATATCCACCCAGCAATACTCTTGAAAGAGGTCCGGAAGCAATGATGCCAGGACAGTGTAAATTATACCCCCCCCCCCCCCATCCTGACTGTAGTGTCCCTTTTATGTTTGGGGTGTGGGTGGACATATTAAAGAGGGACAACCACCACCCTCAAGTCTGTAAGTCTCTCAAGGCAGTTGTTTTCTCTCTCTATAGAGCATCTGGAATGGGAAGTCCTCCTGTCTGAACCCCCACCCCGCCTGGATTAGCCAGCACTGTCACCTTTTTCCCAAGCCCATGCCGCATCCCTGATATGCCTGTAGCTGGGATATGTGTGTGTATACCCACCAGGCATAGACACCTAGGGATGAACAGGAAATGGTGCGGAGCTCAGAGTGGCAATAGAAATCTGAATGGAACATGTGTCCTGAGAAAGAGGACAATGTGAGTTTATGTTCCTCTTTAATGTCTGATTATGTTGGGTGTGGGCCAGCTGGTGCCCTGCATATTGTTGTTTGGTCCTGGGGGGGTATGGTACAGCTGGTGCCCTGCATATTAATGTTTGGTGTTGTGGGGTAGGTGGACAGCTGGCATATTATTGTTTGGTTTTAGGGGGTATGGGCCAGCTGGTGCCCTGCATATCAATGTTTGGTTCTGTGGAGTAGGTGGCAGCTGGTGCCCTGCATAATAATGTTTGGTTCTGTGGAATGGGAGCCAGCTGGTGCCCTGTATACTAATGTTTGCTTCTGGAGGGTAGGGGGCCGCTGGTGCCCTACATATTATTTATTGGTTCTGCGGGGTAGGAGGCAGCTGGTGCCATGCATATTATTATTTGGTTCTGTGGGGTAGGGGGCAGCTGGAGCACTGCATATTATTTATTTTATGAAGCACGATTATTTATTTGTGAAGCACGATCGTCTTCTGTAGTGAATTCAGACAGGACACAACATGCGGTGTTAAAGAGTTCACAATGATTATTCTGAGAACAAGAAGGAGAAAGCCTGCCCTTGCAAGTCTATTTCTTTTTTTACCATAAATATTTAAAATGTTAAATATTTGCTCTTAATTGAGTTCTGGAGATGGGGCCCATTATGTCTTTTGCTATGGGGCCCTGTGAAATCTATGTACGCCCCTTCAAGCACCCTTAGTGTCCAGCCAAGTGACCACCCATCTTAGGATCTTCAAAGAATATGGTTCTATTCTTGTCCACCACAAGTATCTTCGCAGGGTATAGCACTGAGTACAGGATGTTCGGTGAACACAGCCTTTCCATCCATAAAGGTCGCTCTTTTTTTCTGTAGGTCTATTGCAAAATCCGGGAACAGCAAGATGTTAGCATTGTCAAGTTTATGTGCAGGTTCCTGGCCATCCTCAGGATGTTATCTCTGTTTCTCCTGTACATAATGCACACCAAAACTGGCCACAAGGGTGCTCCTGGCCGGGGCCTCTTTGCTGGGACTCGATGGGCCCGCTCCACTGCAAATACTGATAACAGTTCTCCTGGATCATACTCATTCAGTAGCCAGTTCTCTATGAATCTCTCTGGGAAGTCTCCCTCCGCGCCCTCCGGCAGCCCAAAGATATGGAGATTATTCCACCTAAGACTGTTCTCTAGATTATCCGCTTTGCCCTGCCACCCCTTATTATCTGTTTTAAGAAGGATCACTCTCATTCCATGGGGGTCACACAATCCACTATGTTGAAGACTCTGTGTTCCACTTCCACCGTCTTTCCCTCATCACTTGCATGTCATGGTGTATCAGGCTGACGTTCCCCTTCACCTCCTCTATTATGCCCGAAAGTGAGGTGCAGGAAGCAGTAATGACTCTCAGGAGCTCTGACCTAAGTTGTACCAGGGTGATCTTAGCATTTGCTAATGTTATATTGTTATTATGGACAGTTAGAATAGAGATACTGGACTGGCTTTTTCACTCTTTTTTAATGTCTATGGAGGATCTAGTATTTGTAAAATTATCTCTAGCTAGATGAGTGAATGCACTAAAATAAAAACTTTACAATGCTTTGTAGAATTCCAACAAATAATTATGCCAAAGTATTGCAGGGAATTATTAGCAAAAAGGGAACGATGTCAAGCTGTAGAAGCTACAGAAAGCATAGAACAAGCCTTTGTTTACTGGTCATAAAAAGAGGCAATAAAACATTAAAAAGATTTCCCAAGCAGAAGTCTGTATTTGTTTAAGGATAGACTGGCTTACAATCCTCTTTCTAAAAAATATGTTCCTAATTAAAAGGCAACCACTAACAGGGCTCGGCGGGGTTGTCACAGATTCGTTAGGATTCTGAGGGAACTTGGCTATGGGGCTGTGGAGTCAGTAAACACTCAGTTCAGTAGTCTCTTTCTGCCACTTTATCCCATAAAACAACTCTCTGTCGAGTTTAAACAATGACAGTCTCTGCATCCATGGTCTCACTGGGGGCTGGGACTATACAACTTTCAATACCTTTCTGATGGTCTTCAGTGTACTGCTCCTGATCCTCCTAGGCTCAAATTGAGTCATGCTGTCCTGTTTACTGGCTTACAAGGATATCTTGCCCCACTTTCTGTGGTGTGTATTAACTTCCCCAACTGTGCTCTCAATTCCATGTTCTCTCTGGTTGCTTCTAAGCCTTCCACTCGCTCTATGTAGTTTAGGCTGGCTCATGTGCACTGTAACTATAACTCTGGTGATCTCACTGTACACTCTTCACTCTCATTATCTATATCATGAAGTAACAGAGGTATTTATCATCTATGTTTTCCCAGACTGCATTGGGCCACTTACTGTGATGTCACTTCCACAGCTTCTGCTTATTTACTGTGTAACTGCTGTGCCTTATTATATACTGCTTTACTGTTGGGATGTTTGTAATGTTTTATGTACCCCTGTTTTCAGCTGGACCACGCATTTATTTTTATCCTAGAGATGGGGCCACGAACTGTAAGCACAAATGCGGTGGGGGATGCCCCACAATGGGTAACCCCCTAGTTTTATGGTATAATTACCTTTATCCCTCTTGGCTGGCGTGGTATTCCCCGGCTGTCTGAAGCAGGGCATGCTCACCACTCGGAGAGCACAGCGAGCAGCCCTGCCTGTCTCCCTCGCTCTAGAGAGTGCAGGCACGCTTCTTGACAGGGCGGCTCTCAGCCGATTCCGCTGTGTCTAATTAAAGGTATACTTACCTGTGGGTCTCAGGGGCAGGACAGCCTGACTGGTCAGGGAAGTCCAGCCCCTGGGATCAGTTCCAATCACAGGTTGTATCACAGTCGCACTAATCACTACACATAATTCCCTGTATCCCTATTGGCCAGTCATCCTTTAAAATAAGTTCAGCCCTGACCCCTTTGCCCGTTATAGCCAGTATTATTCAGGATGTGACTTTACTCGTGATTGACCCGGCTTCGTCTGACCATCCCGGTTTGCTGCCCGAACCGAACCTTTGCCTGCCCGACCTCGAACTCCGTCTGACCCTTTGGATACCGCTTACCTCTCACCCAGCCTGATCCTCAGCTCGTTCCTGACCATTCTTCTGCTTTACCCTTGTGAGTAGATGCACCTTTGGACTGACTACCTGTGTATGACCTTGGCTTTGGGATACCCCTTGTGGTTCATCGGCCTTCACCATAAGCTTACATCCTTTGCACCTTTTAAGTCCTGGGGCAAACGTGTCCGATGAGGCAAAATGCGCGTCCCGGCAAATGGGGGCTTGTCTATAGGCGGAAGTGTCAGCAGAGATTGGGGGTTGTCAGCTTACAGAAAGCAGGTGTCCCACTGGGCATCACACCATGTCTGGCAGATTTTAATATCTGCCGGCAGGGCCAGGCAGGCTGGAGGGCATAGGGATGCTGTGTGGCTAAGCTGTGTGATTGTGGATCGAGCTGAGTTTATGGGGAAACCATGTGGTGAAATCCCAAATTGGGATGTCCTAAAGAAAATCTCTTAAAGAAAGCCATCTCATTTTTGGTCCACTCTGAAAAGGAACAAAACTCAAGATTTTCACTAGTTTCTCTGAGGTATCCCAATTCGCCTATAAATTCATCTTTCAGGCAATCCCATGGTGCATGCAGAGCCCGCCGACCAATTACTGTCTTATAATCCATTCAGCTTTTACTATGCCTCTTATGCTTCATATGTGGTCATCAAATGTCATAATTGTCCTAATTCATTTTCTAATGTTTTAGTGCCTCTCAAAAATACTGCTTGTTTTCCATGTTCTTGGTTGCTGGCAGCCAGCTCTCCAGGCCCCATCCCCATAACTGCTCCCCATACTGTAAGGCTTCATTTCCACTACAGAGGATGTAAGTCAGACTTCTGGCCCAGGTCTACCAGGAGGTTTGTTCTTTCTAGTTCAGCTGTCCAATCACTGACCTAGTCCTGCTAGTCCTGGTTATCTCCCCAGGTGTGTCCTCCTTAGTTTCCCCTCCCAAACTCCTGCCCAGTCCCATCCGGACTCTATGCCCTCATTTCAACAAAGGTAGAAAAAAATTCTCATAGTAGTAAAAGATTCAATTCATGAGAAAAAAGCCTGAGAATTTCACTGTCTCTGAATCACCAGCTAAGAAAACAATGAAAGTCAATGGCACTTTTTACTCCTAAGAAAAGTAGAGAACTGTTTAGTTCTTTCTTCACTGTAGTAAAAGCTGCCGTTGACTTTCATTGGCCTCGATTCACTAAGAGTTGAAAATAGCAACTTGTAGTAAAAAATTTAATTCATGAGAAAAAAGCCTAAGAATTTCACTGTTAGTGAATCACCAGCTAAGAAAACAATGAAAGTCAATGGTACTTTTTTACTCTTGAAAAAGATATTGAACTTTTTACCCCTTTTTACCTGTAGTAAAAAAAGTGCCATTGACTTTCATTGTATTCCTATCTGGTGATTCACTAACGGCCTTATTTATCAAGGGCTAGCGCCAGGTAGTGTCTGACGAGCGCCAGGTACCGCCAGCTATCGGCGGCTACCGAATCAAGTACGCCCGGCGGCGGTCACAATGACGCATTTATCACGCTAAATGAGGCTAGCGCCGGCGAGAGCGTCAGCTTGCGCGGGATTCATCATGTAGCCGACTGCAACGAACAGCGCCGCTGCTAATCCCATCACAGCGACAGGTATGACCTGGCACTCCCTGGCGTGGTCCAATGCATTTCAATGGAGCAATCTTTAAATAATCCTAATTAATTGCTATTACTGTTTTTTTTTTTTTTTTTTAATGTCAAAAATTCTGTGACCACTTCTGCAATGTTAGGATTTTTTTTAAAGTAAAAAAAAAAAAAAAAATGTGCAGAATTGATATTACAGGTCTGATATTCATGTATTCAAATTACAAAATGTTTAGAAAAAACTTGTATAATTTTTACATATAAAAAAAAAGGTTGTTTGGGGGTTAAAAACTACTTTACACACATCGCCGCCAGCGCTCTGGGGTTTAAACAAGGAATTCACAGCGCGAGAAATATTTGAGCGTGATTTTTTAATGAATCTGCAGCAAGCCGTTCGCTCTGGCCATTCGCTGTCAGGCGCACCCATACAACGTGGAACCTGTGAAACAGCGACCCCTAACCCCGTATTCAACATTACCGCACACCGACTGAGTCGCTGACAACAAGCAAACCCCGGCCAAGCACAGCGAATACTAGCTGGCGCTGTGAAAATCACGCTACTGGCGCTCATCTGTCGCTACCTGGCGCTATTAATGAATCGGCCTCTAACAGTGACATTCTCAGGCTTTTTTCTCATGAATTGAATTTTTTACTACCATGAGAATTTTTTTTCTACCTTTATTGAATTGAGGCCTATGGGTGTATAAAGAGGAGCATTATTTGTGATGTTTCCCAGACCCCCTCCACTTTTTGGGTCCCGTCCATCTTTTCCAGGGATGCCTCAGCTATCTAGTTTCTTAAAGAACAGTGAGTATGGCCGCATTACGAAGGCAGACGCTCTTCCCCAAAATGCATTGTGATGCCTGCAATTCCTTTGGGTAATCCCGAAAAACGAGTCAGCAGAAAGGAGCTCTTAGGAGTTCTATAGGGGCATGCCACCGTCTTGTGCTTCCTGATCCAGACAACTAGCAGGTAAAAGCTATGTTTATTAAATAAACTATTACACATCCTAGGACCTGGTTGCTGAACTTAATTTATACACACTCATGTGGCTTGACAACTGCCCTCTGTCAATTTATACTTAGTGAATGTTTATTTGAATTGAAAAAGCATTTGCTGCAAATTAAAAGAATGTTCCAGCTCAGTTCAGTCCAACCATTTATTTCCACTCTACATCATGTAAATAGCCTGATGTGAGCCCAATAACCCAATAGTGCTGCATTCCCCCAAGGATTTTTTTGTTAAATATAATATAAACATTAACAGCACCAAAACATTAAATAAAATGGTGAGGCATAACACAAACAAAGATATAGACCGGGGCTACTCTAATATTTAATGCAAATAGAAAGGAAAATATATACTGAAAGTCAGTGCTGCTGATATCTAAACAAGTATGGACTTAGGCCCTTATTCATCAAGCGATAGCGCCAGGTAGTGTCTGACGAGCGCCAGGTAGCCGCAGCTAACAGCGACTACCGACTCAAGTACGCCCGGCGGTCACAATGACGCATTTATCAAGCAAAATGAGGCTAGCGCCGGCGAGAGCGACGGCTAGCGCGGCATTCATCATGAAGCCGCCTGGACCGAACAGCGCCGCTGCAAATTCCCTCACAGCGCCAGGTATGAGCTGTCGCTCCCTGGCGATGTCCAATGCATTTCAATGGAGCAATCTATAATTATTCATAATTAATTGGTATTCATTTTTTTTTTTTTTTTTTTTTAATGTCAAAAAATCGGAGAACACTTCTGCAATGTTAGGATTTATTTTTAAGTCACAAAAAAAAAAAAAAAAAAAATATGTGCAGAATTGATCTAACAGGTCTGAGATTAATGTATTCATATTACAAAATGATTCTAAAAACATGTATAATGTTACATTCAAAAAATATGGTTGTTTAGGGGTTAAAAACTAGTAAATACACATCGCCGCCAGCGCTCTGGGGTTTAAACAAGGAATGGACAGCGACAGCACATTCGGAGCGTGATTTGTTGATGAATATGAAGCTAGCCGTTCGCTCTGGCCATTCGTTGTCAGGCGCTCACATACAACGCTGGACCTGTGAAACAGCGACCCCCCAGCCCGTATTCAACATTACCGCACACCGACTGAGTCGCTGTCATCAAGCTAATGCCGGCCAAGCACAGCGAATACTGGCTGGCGCTGAAAAAATCACGCTACAGTCGCTCATCTGTCGCTACCTGGCGCTATTAATGAATCGGCCTCTAAGATAGCACCTCCTGACCCTCTATACAACCTATTATAAAGTTAATATAGTGGAAAACCTACACTAGTGCTCTTTTTGCCCTATATTATTTTACATTGGGTTAGATTGTCCATGGTCCATTTCCTTGTTATCCATTCTATTAATATTAATTAATGGGGTGCCCCTGGTCTGTATTTTTAATTTCACATGTTAGGCTATTAAAGATATTGTATATTTAGCAAAAAATCATTGGGAGAGTACAATATTGGGGGTATTCACATCAGGCTGTTTACTTGAAGACGAGATCAATGTCATTCTCAAGATAGTGACTGTTAGAATTTTATACAGATCTGTAAATATATTTTCAGAGTTACAAGAAGTGCAAGGTTATTTTTAATATTAAAAAAAAAAATTTAAAAATCCTTTTTTTCCCTTTACATAAGCTCTAATAAAAGATCTGCACATTGTAAAATAATGTTGTTATAACGGTAAGGGGCACAATCACAAAAAAGCGTTCCAATAACGCAAATGCATGTAAATAAGATACATAGTAATAGGAGGTGTTCCGTATACACCCTACATAAAAAAGAAAAACAAAACAAGCCAAGCTTTTTACTAAAAGAATTGGGGTTGAAATTTTGCTTTTATTTGAGAGAACGCATGAACTCTAAAGGTCTTGCTCTGAGCCAGCTTGTGGTGTATTGCTATTGCAATTTTTTATGCATGTAGATGCTTTTACCCATGATACAATGCTTTGTTAAAGTGGTTAAACGCAACGTTTTCTTATAGGTTGGCTCAGGAGACAGCAGTTAGCTATGAAGTAGTTCTCTCCTGTAAAAGTGGAAGGTACACTAAAAAAACTGTCACCCCAGTGACCAGTCAAAGAAATGTTTCAGTTGGAGTTTATAGTAACCCCTCCTTTCTCTATCACTATGTTTGTATGCATGTTCAACACTAGACAGTTCTTTCAAAATGAGACAGATGAAAAGAGACTACCTGGTAAACCCATGCTCAGTAAATATGGTATTTATTCAATGTGCTAGAGTGCCAAGGTGAAAATAGCTTAAACCGGACCAACAGCCTGGCACAGTTGAAAGAGAAAACTCCCCAAACCTCACTTTCCCCATCTGCATGCATGAAACTGAAGCATTGTCAGCACTTATATTTGCTCCTGCATCCATTCAAAGTTGAAATGCCTCCTCATTGATTTTCTAGTAGTAGTGGCCATTTTGAAGCTTCACTCCCAGTATCTCAGCCATGCATGCTGCCTGGATTTAACTGACATAACTGACAATGCACAGTAACAGAAATCTCAGTAGCAATTCCAGTTTGCAGGCAGCCTGCAGATGCATGAGAAACCATTTTGTTTTTTTTTTTAAATTACCAGAGCAGGAGTTAGAAAAAGGTAAATTAATTTTTATGTGCAATCTGAATAGCCCTGAGGAGGGATGCATATGAGCACCGTTTGTTGTGTTGGTCTGGTTTAATTCATTTTTGAATGTTACTCCACTTTAATATAAATGACTTGTGTTGCTATGCATGCTACAGTATGCCAGGCAGTGCAGGTCTAGCATAGATCAGCACAATCCCACATAGTGTGCATGGCAATTCCTAATTATGCAGACTCTGTATCCTGTCACAGACAAGATACAATCATTTGTTGTCATTGCTATCAGGTAGCTTAGATGTTGGGTGACTAATGGAGGCTGCGCAGGTGATTTTAAAATGCAGATGTCCTTTCTAACCAAGCCTCTCAAATACACTACATTACCACACTAGCCATTAATAAACATACCGCCTTGATATCTACAAACATCTACACTATACAGGCTCAGTTAAAAGTAATGACTTTCAAAATGCCATTAGTATAGTAGTTCTGCAAATGATATAACAAAACCCTTGCCCTCCTAGACCCATTTACTGTTACTGTATTATTTCTGATTTTGTGACAAAGAAAGACTTAGAAGCAACCTCAGCTTACCCAAAGAGCAGTAAGCTTAAGCTGTTCTATGTATAAACTGTTCAGGAACTTGGTTTCTATGGCTAATAATCTGTACACAGTGCCGAGTGGCAGCTGAAGTAATGCTATTCATATAATCATTGGACCTTGGAGACATGTCTTCTGGAGCGATGGAACCTGGCATAGTAGCAATGAATTACTTGACTACATGTAACAATGACATGTAAGGGAGGAAATGTGAGGTTTGGGGGGTGTTTGGGTGCAAGGCTGTCTTTTTAATTTTGGATTAAGCCCCTTGATTCTAGTGAACAGAAATCCTAATTGGACAACATTGTACAGCAGGCTTTCCCTTTTTGGAACCTTGCAGCCACCCAGACTCCACCTGTGCTAAACCAAATGTGGGGGTTAAAATAAAAAAACATTGTCCGGTTGGGGTCTGGGACCAGCCATAGATCTAAGTCTCAGTGGTCTTGAGTGAATGACCAGGAAAGTCACACTACTGTACAGGATTAGGTGACAGACCTACCACTCTTTGCATTTTGTCAAAAATGGCTGCTTCCAGGACCTGAGGTTACCTAGAGACTGGAACATCCACTTTAAGTACCACTGTTCTTTCTTTAACACCTGAGTGGTAGATAAGGGTCATCATACTCTCAAAACTACAATTTAAAGTACTGTATTTTTCATCACGCACCTGCCTAAGACACACATTTTCTGAACCAAATGTTAAGCTAAAATACCCCCTCCCAATCACCCTAACACAGACAGTGTGCAGAATCCCCCCAATCACCCCATTAAAAGACCCCACATCACAGGCAGTGAGCGGCATTCCACATTACTGGCAGTGTGTATGCCATCCCAAATACAGGCAGTGTGTATGCCATCCCAAATACAGGCAGTGTATATGCCATTCCAAATACAGGCAGTGTGTATGCCATCTCAAATACAGGCAGTGTGTATGCCATCCCAAATACAGGCAGTGTGTATGCCATCCCAAATACAGACAGTGTGTATGCCATCCCAAATACAGGCAGTGTGTGTGCCATCCCAAACACAGACAGTGTGTATGCCATCCCAAATACAGGCAGTGTGTATGCCATCCCAAATACAGGCAGTGTGTATGCCATCCCAAATACAGGCAGTGTGTGTGCCATCCCAAATACAGACAGTGTGTATGCCATCCCAAATACAGGCAGTGTGTGTGCCATCCCAAATACAGACAGTGTGTATGCCATCCCAAATACAGGCAGTGTGTATGCCATCCCAAATACAGGCAGTGTGTATGCCATCCCAAATACAGGCAGTGTGTATGCCATCCCAAATACAGACAGTGTGTATGCCATCCCAAATACAGGCAGTGTGTATGCCATCCCAAATACAGGCAGTGTGTATGCCATCCCAAATACAGGCAGTGTGTATGCCATCCCAAATACAGGCAGTGTGTGTGCCATCCTATATACAGGCAGTGTGTATGCCATCCCAAATACAGGCAGTGTGTGTGCCATCCCAAATACAGACAGTGTGTATGCCATCCCAAATACAGACAGTGTGTATGCCATCCCAAATACAGGCAGTGTGTATGCCATCCCAAATACAGACAGTGTGTATGCCATCCCAAATACAGGCAGTGTGTATGCCATCCCAAATACAGGCAGTGTTTATGCCATCCCAAATACAGGCAGTGTGTATGCCATCCCAAATACAGGCAGTGTGTGTGCCATCCTATATACAGACAGTGTGTATGCCATCCCAAATACAGGCAGTGTGTGTGCCATCCCAAATACAGGCAGTGTGTATGCCATCCCAAATACAGACAGTGTGTATGCCATCCCAAATACAGGCAGTGTGTATGCCATCCCAAATACAGACAGTGTGTATGCCATCCCAAATACAGGCAGTGTGTATGCCATCCCAAATACAGGCAATGTGTATGTCATCCCAAATATAGACAGTGTGTATGCCATCCCAAATACAGGCAGTGTGTATGCCATCCCAAATACAGACAGTGTGTATGCCATCCCAAATACAGGCAATGTGTATGCCATCCCAAATATAGACAGTGTGTATGCCATCCCAAATACAGGCAGTGTGTATGCCATCCCAAATACAGGCAGTGTGTATGCCATCCCAAATACAGGCAATGTGTATGTCATCCCAAATATAGACAGTGTGTATGCCATCCCAAATACAGGCAGTGTGTATGCCATCCCAAATACAGACAGTGTGTATGCCATCCCAAATACAGGCAGTGTGTATGCCATCCCAAATACAGGCAATGTGTATGCCATCCCAAATATAGACAGTGTGTATGCCATCCCAAATACAGGCAGTGTGTATGCCATCCCAAATACAGGCAATGTGTATGTCATCCCAAATATAGACAGTGTGTATGCCATCCCAAATACAGGCAGTGTGTATGCCATCCCAAATACAGACAGTGTGTATGCCATCCCAAATACAGGCAGTGTGTATGCCATCCCAAATACAGGCAATGTGTATGCCATCCCAAATATAGACAGTGTGTATGCCATCCCAAATACAGGCAGTGTGTATGCCATCCCAAATACAGACAGTGTGTATGCCATCCCAAATACAGACAGTGTGTATGCCATCCCAAATACAGGCAGTGTGTATGCCATCCCAAATACAGGCAGTGGAAGTGGCATATAGAGGAGAAATCCAGCACACACACAAACACAGAAAATACATTATCATCACCTGCAGCTCGCTGCCTCTGCTGGATCTGGCTCCCAGGTGTCAGTGGCCTGCAACTAGTGCCAGTGAGGGCAGCATAGGCAGCGGCAGTGGTAATATATTTTCTGTGTGTGTCTCTATTTGTTTATGATGTCAACAGGAGACCGCTGCTGTGGCGTGGGAGCTTGGGATTGTGCTTTCTTACATTTTTTTACATTTGCCCGATAAGAGGCAATGACATTTCTAACCCCCCCCCCACACACACACACACACACACACACACACACACACACACACACACACACACACACACACATTTTTGGGGGAAAATGTTTCTTCATAGGGCAAATAATATGGTACATAAAACAAAATGCACACTTCAAGTATCAGCTTCTATGTGCAAAAGAAGGTTCAAAAATCTGACTGACTGGGCAAAAAGTCCAAACCCAAACTACATAACATCAGTGACAAGGATTAAAGCCCACCAAAACCCTTGAAAAGCCCCCCACGCTCTCTCCCATTACTCCGACCCAAGTACCTCGGGCAATGCTGTATCTACAACCTGCCAGGCTCAGATTAAATGATCTCAAATGTGCTTACGTAACAAGCCCTCTGGCCCCATCCCAGATTTTCGTGTGCAAGTTAGCGTCCTAGTTCTCGAGACCTAGAACACGCCTAACTTACCCCTTTCTGACACTCATAATCCCCCATTAAGGAAGGGCATTTGCAGACATATGTGGCAGCAAAACCTCCTTTAAGAGTTTCTTGCTCTAGTGTATAGCTCTGGAGTGGAGCCTGCAATCCCACTGCATTGAATGGCGATCACAGTCACACTTGTGCTAGGAATATCAAAGCATCATGCTGACGTGAAAGTATCCTTAGGGTCTCTGTGGACCAGGACATGTGATTAAGGGGATACTCAAACAAATTAATACCGCACTTAATAAAGCCCCAGAGGTTGTGTCACTGCTGGTACCTCATTCCATAGTACACTAATGTCTGTATGATGAAATTGCAGACTTTGCAACGCCCTGAATCTGAAACACCCATTTAGGTGGTTTTCACCCAACCACCCGCAGTCTATAGGGTAAAAGTATTCACTGCTAACCAGTTGATTAAGTAGCTTGCAACCCTTTGGGCTGTCATCTATGGTCAAGTCTTTTTGGGACCAGTTTAGAACAATTGTGATGTGACTTTGGCAAATCCTATTACTTGACTCCTAGGTAGCAGAGATTGTTTATCTCTTTCTATCAAGACCTACCTGTCACCACCTGGATTTGAAAGTGGAACAAAACCCATGATTTTCACTATCCTGGGTTTTGTTCCTTGCCTTGGGGAAATTCGAATTTGGATGCCCCACTGTGTGAACCCCCCCTTGAATTGCCATAAAAACATATCTTTGCCCGTTCACATTGCATGGGTTCAAGGACGGAATGTGGTCAGAAAAAAATCCAGAAAGATCATGATTGGGGATTACTTAAAGTGGACCAACTACGTCCTGTGAAAGATTACATTTAAAAAAAAGCATGTATCAACTCCCCTTAGTGTCCTGGTAATGAATTGGATAAAAAGAAAAACAATTTTGGCTTTAAAGAAAAAATTGGGGGAAAATTAAGGGAAAAATTAAATCTCCTTTTGGTTCTTATCATCCTTCTAGCATTATGCTCAATATGCTGAAATTGTTTACAGCATGATATTGCGAGTAGGGGGTAGGAGGGAGGCTTAAACAGCTAGTTTAGAACAATGGCATACATTGGTATACCTGGGGAAAATGAAAAGGAAAATCACTACAACAAGAATACCAAGCATCATTGAGGGCAGAAAACATCCAAATGATGATGTACGTAGGGTGGGGGAGCAAAATAGATTGAGTTGTTTTGGGGGGGGGGGTTGGTCTGCATTAAATGCTTGGAGAAATCCTAGAAAGACAGCAGTTGAAATCATGGATAAGTTTACTAATGGAAAAAATCTCCATCATGTGTACAATGTGAAGGGAATGCAAAGGATTGGCACTAAACAACTGTGTAGCATAAAGAAAACCACATGTCAGTGAGGCTAATCGGCAAAAACAATTTGCTAGAGAGCATAACGATTTGACTGTGAAGCAATTGAAGAATGTCATGTCAATTCCCCCAGTTCCAGAATGATGGGCGTATCAAGGTAAGAAGAGAGGTGTCTTAAGTGAGAAACCCATAATGCTTAGTGCCTACTGTACAAGTCGATAGGTGCAGTGCTATGATCTGGGGTTGCTGCAGTTGGTCAGGTCTAGGTTCAGCAATGTTATGTACCCATAGTATGAGATCAGATGACTACCTGAATATACTGAACAACCAGATTATTCCATCCCTCCTTGATTTCCTCCCTGATAGCACAGGCATATTCCAAGATAACAATACCAGGGCCCAGAAGAAGTTCATCTAACTAATCTAGGGGCTCAGGTCTCTTTTTTAATTTTTGTGCATGTTTTATATATTACTGTCTTTAGTAAAACAAAATAGATAGTTTCTATGATAAATCCACCCAATTAAAATGATTTCATTAATGTGAAAACAAAGATCGTGGTATACTTTTCACACCTCTTTTGAATAATTAGGTTCAGAGGGAATGCATGTTTTTCAAATTATATTTAAGAAGCATATAACTTTTCGAAATGTATTTTGGAGCTCGAAGGACTGTGTTAGCATGCATTCTACTATGAAAAACACAGACAATCTTTTAAGTAATGTGTTTACTTTCTATAATTGCTTTTGCAAGGTGAAGGAACTCCAGGGTCTCAATTACTTTAAGTAACTGGTTTTGTTGAAAAGCCTTTGTATTGCCCAAGAGAAGTTTTATACAGTGTGAGATAATGAAACTCATCTTCCGGAAACCAGAAAATGTATAATTTATAAGAAGATAGATATAAATGACAGGAAAAGTAATAACACTTTCAAAAATATGTTTATTAGCATTTATATTCATATCCTAAAAATAATAAAAATACCACAGGGAATGGCAAAAGAGTTTAAAGCGCTTTGTTCTTATCCGGTCAATGAACAAACTAGTGTTAAAAGAGATTTTCATATATTATGGATACAACATGATTGTAAAAAATACAGTTACACTCATGCAATTGTGACAGTACTGGCTACAATGGGAAGATTGTATAGACCAATCAAGTGCATTCAAAGGTGATAAAATAGCTTAGTTGTCATATATCTTTCAGGAAAGCAAACATGCACTGGTTCATGTCCGTCAGATGGCAGCACAGGAAGCCAGAATGGCATCTCCTCATACACTATAGGTTATCGTCATCCTTTATCTCAGGGTTGGCCAGTGAGGTGATTTATCCCCAGTGGCTTCTGCTACAGTCTCCTAGTGCATATCTGCAGTCAGTTTTACAGTCCCCCCAAGTCTACCCCCTCCTTCTTTCCCCAAGGCCCAGCTCTTCCCTCACCACCACCAACAAGCAAATCACAATTATGACTTTTCTATTTCTCACATTGTTGTGACTGGTGGGCACTTCAAAAGGGCTCAGCTCAAAATAAGTCTTAATTTGCATACCCGTCAGCATATGTAGCCCACACCTGAAACTGGGAAGCACAGTTGGTCCAGCCCCTTACTCCCAATTGGCCAGACCAGCAGAATACCCAGAGACATGCCAGTATCGGTATACCGCATAGACACATATAATTAAATAAATAAAATGCAATAATTGCTGTAATGTTACAATTAATCCACATTGTCAAATGCACAGTTCATTTGACAATCTGGATTGTCAAATGAACTGAGCTGTGCATTTGACAATGTTTCTATTGTATTTATTTACCAAAAGAAATTACCAAAGAAGGAGGTTGACAAATTAAAGCATCTAGATTTGCAGTTTTATTTTCTTGAAGAAATGTGCTAGACATCAGACTGACTTGTTCAAATTGAAGGATATACTAAACGACCAAAATAAGCACCTTCCTGCAGATGGCTACCGCTAGGCTGGACCCCATTGTTACCATTTTTGCAAGCTTCTACAGGTGCAATACAGTTGGTTCATTCTGGAAATTCTAGGCTGAGGTTGAGGTCCTCGGAGGAAGTGGGGGAGCCACAAGAGATTCCTGCGAGTGTAGATTTATTGCAGCTTACTGTTATTATTTCTCAACTAGCAGCACAAAAAATATTAAAAATAAAATTAGTTTTCTCTTTTTCATTTTTCTGACTTTTTCTTCTTCTTTTTAATTTTCTGAATTTTCCTATAGTTAACCTTTAAAGACTCAGAGTGACGAGTGGATATGGGATGTGGCCAAGCCTGGCTGACTTGCTGTGATTGGCTGAGGGATATATAAAGGGCAACTTGTTCGTTTTTGGGGGCATCAGGCAGATTTGTTGATCCAATTAGGCTGTCAATAGCCATACTCATGGGTTCATGGATTGTAAGACTAAAACCAGGTAAATAAAGCTCCTTGCCCCATTCAGAAGTGTGTGCATTTATAAAGAGATTGGGCTTTGGTATACAATTTTAGACAGTAACCGTGGCATAGGACCACTAGAGTATCACCTTCACTCCTTTAGCAACCATGAGAAGAACATTGCACAGATGGAACAAGAACTGTTGTACATGAATTATGCTGAAAATATTTAAGTATTTTTTTGGACCTGCTTAAGTTAAGCTGAAAAAGAATAAGTAAAATGATCAGTTCAATAAAAGCTGCAGTGCATACCCCAACTATGGAGCTTATACACATTAGAGTAGGGACCACACTAACACAGAGTGCCCATCTGGGGGATTTCACATGTATCTGCAGATGTGTCTGTAGATATATGCAACAAAACCTCTGTTTTTCTACCAGTTATACATGCTTGTTGCTTTATACGCAGACAGAATTGATGAGCAGTTCTACTAGGCCCCCCCACACCAATTACACTTTTCTTTCCCCCACACCAACTTGCATTTCTTCCTTTTTACATAAACCAGGTTCACCCGACACTAGCTATGACCCCTTCCCCTGTATAGTGCACTAAATGGCAGTCAGCAGCTCCTGACAGCTTTGTATTTTACTAGCTGTAATGCATGTCCCAACTATGGGGCAAACAGTAATGCAGAGTAGCTTATCAGGTCCACATGGCTTACACATGTATCTGCAGATATCAACCAAACCTCTGTTTTTTATCTGCTAGACATGATTGTTGTTCAATACTCAGACTGGGGAGCAGCTGATGTAATTCTTTGTATAAAGACCTGTTCAAGGTATCATACCTACCACTGACAAGATTAGTTAACTACTGTTTCCCTTAATTATTACTAGTTCACCTGGATCAAATAAATTCACCAAAATTTCACCTGGGGTTTGGATTTGCCTGAGTAACAATGGATTTATAAGAGAGGCCCATAGAATCACAGTACAGGCCCTCTTGAACTGCAACAATACGGTTTAATACCTGTGTTCTTTAAAAGAAAAAAAGTCGGACACTTACAGTATAGTGTCAAGGCCAGTTAATTATTAGTCAAACAAAATGGAACAGGGAGTGGGGGTCAGAAGTTGATCCTGAGTATTCTGAATATTAGTGACACCAGGCTCGAGCTTTTGAAAGCTGGTAAATGACGCTTAATTAGTGATGGGCCGAATCAGCTTTTACACACAGTCTGCTATTGGGATGACAGGGAGTTCTGTCACAGTCTGCTATAGGGATGATGGGGGAGTTTCTGTCACACAGTCTGCTATGTGAATGACAGGGGTTGTTTAGCCACACAGTCTGCTATGAGGATGATGGGGGGGGGGGGGGGGTTTCTGTCATGCAGTCTGCTAGCCTATGATGATAATGGGGGTTGTTCTGCCACCCAGTCTGCTATGAGCATAATAGGGGTTGTTCTGCCACCCCGTCTGTTATGAGGATGATGGGGGGCTCTGTCACACGGTCTTCTATGGGGTGATGGGGGGATTCTGTCACACAGCCTGTTCTAGAGTTATGGGGGCTTCTTATTATTTTTTTAGTAAAGGATACATAATATATATTAATGTTAGTACTGTCCCTACCCTAATTTGTACAGGGCAATAGCACTTGTGTTACCCCAAATTTGCCCTTCTGACAACTGTAATAACTGAATATTTACTTTTTAAAAATGTTTTATTTAATCATTTATGTATTATTATTTGTTTATTTAATTGGACTTATATAAAACTTATATAAGGAAGTGGTGACTTGCCTATAGTTCCACTTTAATTATATTGTTTCAGTTTTAGGGATTTTCAAAATGGGGCTTTTAAAGGCATCCAATTTAACAATGAAATTACCTGCAGGTTTATTTTTGTATATTTTTTGTAAATTTTTTAGGCATTTTTCGTTTTAATTTTAATGTAACAAAGAATAGCCTTACTTTTGAGAATAGCCTGTATTTTTTCAGTTTTGAAGCGGAACTTCACATAAAAATGACCTCCCCACCCTGCCACCCTACCATGGCATTGAGACAGGACCGGGGGGGGGGGGGGTTATAATGAAAGACCCCCGTAGTTCTCCCTGTCTCCCAAGGCCACCGCATGAAAAGAAGCAAAGCCGCATCCCACAACTCCACGTGTGTTCCCGCAGCCCATTCAAGCGTGCACAGAGCCAGGGGGTGTGGCTTCAGTCCAAGATGGAGGCGTCCAGGATCCAGAATGCCTGAAGAGCCTTGCTAAGGTAGGGTTTTTTTCTTTGAAGGATGGCAAGGCGGGGGGGGGGTCATTTTAAAGTGTAGTCCCGATTTAATTGTTTTACTAAATGGCACTTGTAAAGGTGCCAAAGGTAACATTAACACTGCCTTAACACTGCCTGTGGGTTTTTTTTTATACTTTTATGTAATTTTGGGGCATTTTTCATTAAATACAATGTTTATCTAATGAAAGCATGTACACGTTTTTTTGGCACTTTTCCTTGTTTAAGAAGACACTTAAGTGGCATTCATTAAAGCAGGGAAAGAGATAGTCGGGTTCTTTTAAATTTTTCCTTGACTGTTTATTCAGTTTATCTTTTTTACAAAAAGAGCAGGGTGCCCCCCCAAGGGCTACCTGCAGAAGCAACAAGCTTGTAACCCAAGCTTTAGAGGCAGCCCTATTGGCGGCCCCTGTCCCTGCAAGTTACAAGCCCTTATGAACTTTGGTATGGGCTCGTTAGATAACATCATTAACTATTTTTGTCACTTTTCCCTGCTTTAATGAAACCCCTTAGGGGGCATTCAGTAAAGCACGGAAAGTGACAGCGGGGTTCTTTTTCACATTTTCTTGGCTCTTTATTCTGTTTTCTTACAGAAAAAATGTGGTCCCCCCCCCCCGAAGGCTACCAGCCTAGGCACCAAACATAAGGGCTTGTAACCCAGGGCTCAGAGGCAGCACTATTGGCAGCCCCTGTCCCTGCAAGTTACAAGCCCTTATGGCCTTTGGTATGGGCTCGTTAGACACATTTTTTTTATCTATTTTGTTTAAATTAATGTCGTTTAAGGGGCATTCAGTAAAGGAGGGAAAGTGACAGCGCCCCCCCCCCCCCCCAAGCGTCCCTTGGACTCCTATACCAGTTCATACTCTATTAACCGCACAACCAATGGCCAGGGTGTTGTGGATGAGCCCGGAAGCCCATAGCATATAGGATATGGACTTGTAATGTTCAGGGCCAGAACCTGGCTGGGTGGCCCTTGAACCCTGGAATTACAGGACCCTATGCTTTGTTTGCCAGGTTGGTAATGCACATTCTTTTAAAAAACATTTTTAAACATGTTCAGGGCGGGATTAAAATATAAAAAATTATATAATATATAATTATATAATATAATATATAATATATAATATAAATTAAATATATTACCAGCCCGGCAAACCAAACATAGGGGCTTATAATTCCAGGGCTCAGCCGCCCAGCCGCCCCCCTGCCCCAAACATTAACTATATGCCCTACAGTGGCGGGCCGACCAAAAATCAGCCCAGGATTTTAACAGCACCTGGCCTGCCAATGACCAACCAGTGGCATCTCTGCTGCTTCCTGGTCAGACAACCAGTGTGCTCCAAGGCTAAGGCTATATCATTAGGGGGCGGACATGGAGTCGGATTGCTTGGGTGAGGGGATAACGTGGTGAAGGGGATAGGGGGCTAGGATTGGCTGGGAATGTTATTAAAGGTAGCAGCCTAGACTGCCCCAAAGCAGTGCGGTCCACTGGGCATTTGCCAAAGTCTCCCTATGGCCAGTCCACGCCTGATGCCCTATAACACACACTACTCCACACCGGCCCATACTATGGGCTGCCAAGCTCATCCACACCACCATGGCTATTGGCCAGTTAGTTACCCACAGTAGGAATTAATTAAACACTGGAAAAACTCTTTTTATTTATTTATGTTTTATTCATTTTTTGGTTTTCTGTGATTATTCTGAGTACTTTTCCCACCCCATTTTGTGCAGGGTAATCTCCCTGGTGTTACACTCTGATTTGCCCTCTGACACCCGTAAAAAATGTATATTTAATTTAATTGTATTTATTTATATATTTCTTTTTTTTTTCTATTATTTTTTTGAGTATTTTCCCTATCTAATTTTGTGCAGGACAGCCCCCCAGTGCCCCACCCTTTGATTTGCAGCCATGTAGCCCTTGTTACCTCTAATTTACAGCCATTTTTAGGCCCCCAAGTTTGGGTCCTCAATGACTTCAATGGGGTTGGGGTTCCGAACTTTTACAGCAAGTTCAGCCAAACGTGTTGAACCCAAACTTCAGCAGGTTCGCTCATCCCTAATTCTGATAAGTAGAGAACAGCAGTGTTAAAAAAGGCATATGGTATATAGGCACAAATCAGAGCTTGAGGAATATAAAAAAACAACCTGTAATGTATTGTTATTATAAATTCTTCAAAATCCTTATAACTATTACATTTGGAAAGCAGCCGTGCCCAAAACCTGTCAATATATCACATTTTAATTTCCTCTCTCAAGGAGATTAAGAAGGCTAATGCGACAAGGACACTGTCAGCTAATCATACTTCACTGCAATTTATAGAGCTCTGATTCCAGTAACTAGCAGCTACTTACAGAAGGAGAGTGCGGAGTGGATGACTAATTACTTGGGGGTCTGCATTAGGCTACTGCTTAGATACTGTACCTCTAAAGACAGTGGTGTCATTTAGCGGGTTGTGTCGTTCAGCACAGGGTTTAGGAAACACATGAATTACTAAACCTATTGACGTGATTAAATCACTTGACATATATGTTTATTCAACTACTTATCAACCAGGCTATCTAGAATGCAACTTAAAATAAGGGGCAATTTAGGTTACTAAAAATTCTCTTTTCCTGACTACAAGGCACAAGAGTATTGGATATTGCTAGCATGTAAAAATCAAGTAAGAGAAAAGCTCAACAGGTTTTCCCACACTGATACGGCATGGTGCCGGGGTAAAGCTCACATATTTATCTCTGCTCAAGGCTAAACTTGAAATATCTCCTGATGAACTATCATTTCAGTGCATTCATTGAAAAAACAAGTTCATTTCATAATACACAGGGTCATGAATGTTATCCACATAATGCTTAGTTTGATTTACTGCATAAATGTTTTGTTGATTGTGTCTTTTTAAGGTTTCAAAATTTTTTTTTACCAAACTTTCAAAATACTTTCAAATACCTATAAGTGAAAAAGCTCCAATTGTTCTAAAGTTTGTGTGACATTCTGAGGTTGCAAAAGACTATACTGCTAATGGGGGGGTAGTGCTGTCCCCGGAGAAGTTGGCAAGCTGACTCCTTCTGATTAACACAGACCATTGGTCAAAAATACACTAACACTGGTTTTTATCCCAAGTTGGTTGATGTGCACATAAAGCCAACCCTCTTCCAAACTCTCTTGCCTGTTATAGAGTGTAGACTTTGTGGATCATGCTAGATCTTTGCAAGACTCTTTTGATACTGAAAACTCTGACCATTCCTGTGTTGACTGAGATCTTTGGGTTATCAGCCATTGCATATGTAATTCCGGAGGAGACCAGTGCATTAGTAGGCAATTTGCTTCTATCCACAAATGAGGGCTTGACTATAAGTGAATTAGTGTTACATTGGAGGTTGACACCTGAAGCAAGTAAATGACTCACCCTCCTGGATGACCATCATAATGCAGTCACATAGTGTAAAATGTAAAGTCCCCTCATTAGCCACAATTTCCATGATGCATTACAAAACATATACTCAGCTGGTCTGTGCTGGCAGTCCTCTTTTCCTCTGAAAGCTCCATGGTGTTGTTGTGGAAGACCCTGCCCTGGGCTGCTAGGACCTTGAGTGACACCTTTGTCATCTAACCTCTGCAGCAGCTCACTCAGCTTTGCTTGGATTTGTAAGCTGTTTCCTAGATTAAATTAAATTGCCCCTCAGAACCCTCTCATTCAGGGGAGGCATGATGCATCTCCCTGATCCTGCATAGGACCAGAGTTAGAAGAAACCTGGCTTATTCCTTATATTGTGTGTTATATGATATTATATTTTCACACATAAGGGCATTCAAACCCCCCCAGCTCGCTATTCAGCCCTTATTAAGTGTCCGTAAGCATGCGGTTCTGGAGACAGCTTTACCATGTATTTAATTAGCTTGGTCTTATCCCACCTGATTTCTGCAGATAGGGCTAATGAGTAAAACCATGCCTCTGCATTTAATCACAAGTGTTTAACATTACACTAATTCTAAGGTCAGTTGTGAGATTGTGTTTGTCTCCAACCAATAAGCCTTTGGGCAATTGCTTGACTTGGCAATTTTTCTAGATAAGACTTAGAGCCTTATATAAGAAGCATCAGCGCCACACAGTGCCACTTTTTTGACCTCAGCAGCACTCAGAGTACAATTCAACAACTAAAAAACACTAACACTGATGCAGACACTGCCTTGCGTCTTATTTAACACTAGCGGCGAAAAAGATCTGTGGTTGAAGAGATAAAACCTGCCGCTGTTGTTCAAAATCCTGTACAGCACAATGGGCAGAACTGGATTGAAGTGTTTAATGCTTATTATTAATATTACTCATATTTATTTGTACAGAACCTGTATTGAGACAATAATTGAAACACAGGACCTAGATGGTCCATAATGTTTTTTGTTTGGGTTATTAAAATTGATTTTAATGGCTTCTTTTGCTTAACAATGTATAATTTGGAGACCAACAACGAAAATTCAGCCGAAACACACTGTAAAGTTTTTCCCTTTTGTCCCCAGCAGTGATTTCTTGTCAGGGCCAGTGTCAACACCCGGCAAGGCGTGGGCAGCTGACGGGGGCCTCCATCCTCCAGGGGGGCCCACTGACAGGGCTGGCCTTTGGGGTGTGCGACGGAACTTGATAGGCGGCGGACTGAGAGGGTACCACCACAGCTGGTGCTCACATCCCCTTGAATGGCGGGGTTCCACACAACGGGGCCTCGATTTAGATTCTAGGGGAGGAAGTGCTAGGTTTTGTTCTGCTTTTAAGTTGCCCACCCCAGCTTATTTTCTATCCCTGGAAAATCCCAATCTGTGCTACCCTACTATGTGAAACCTTCTGGGATCGCTGGCATACCCACTGTGCAAGCAATTCCACCCCTGGGTTTTGGTCCACTTTACAGGGGCATCTCGATTTTGGATGCCCCTGTTTGTGAAAGAACCCTCCTGGGTTGGTCTTTCAGTCAAACTGGCGATCCCACAGTGCATTCACAGTTCGAGGAAAGTAAAAACAAAACTGTTTTTTTGTTACACACAAGGGTATCCAAAATCAGTCGAATCTAAATTAGTTTAGACTCCGAGGTCAGGTTTAAAGGGGTTTGGTGCACTTCAAAGTAGACCAAAACCAGGGTTTTGGTCCAAATAGCATGATCCTTAGAGGGCATCCAGATTTGGGATGTCCCTCAGTGATATGACGCGACTCTTCACTACAAAGGGGCCCACTGAGACCATGCCCCCCAAGGACCTACATAAACCTTTTTCTTGTAACTGTAATGAAGAAATGCTTATCAGAACTGGAAAAATCATAAATTTGCCAGGGAGCACTGGCAAAACGGCAGTACAAAGTGGCGCTCACTGGTGCTGGACTAAGCGATCTGCGAGTCCAACAAGCACTGACGTAGACCGGCCAATACCTAAGGGCAACAATCAAAACTAATCAGCATTCAGCATTGTGACTACTAGCGCCAATAATGTACACAGCACAGCGCCAGATTAGACAGGAATGTCAGTGCTCCAAAGCTTGTGCTTTAGCCACAGGAATGATACTAAAAGGCACACACCATAAATTAGGCCCTTAATGTCTTGCCTGCAAGAAAGTTGACTGATAGTAGTCTGATCTCAGAGTAGAGAATTTTGATGATTTCTTGTCTCCTGTCTTTTGTGCCTTGGGCTAAAGAGCAGACTGGCAATCTTCCAGTGATAGTCTGATTGATGCAAATGAGAAAATCTGGAAGCTGGTCTACAGAAAGGGGGCTAGACCTCAGCTTTAACAGCTTATTAAACAGCACATCAGGAGGAGTCACCTGAATAGAAGGTAAACACATAGTTGCATTTTATATGTGGTCTGGACAGTCACTTTTAATCCATTGTAAGAATGTCTTCACCAATGTTAAGGATTTGGTTCCTAACACCTATTTTCTGCCAAAGTGTGTTGCTGTTCACAGAATGTTTATGTACATTTTCTAGAGAAGATTGCTGTTAATCCATTATTTCCCACTACTCCACACATATAAGGAACAACTGACCATAATCGTAGAGGACTTTTTGTAGCTCATTATTGTTTAGCTCTATGTCAACAGTATAAGCATGTTACTTAGTTTCCACATGGGTGACCCACATTCTAGGGTTAGGTCAGTTAGTAGAGACAGTAGAAGAATACTATGGTCAGCTTAGGGACACAGGTAGGATAAATGTAAGAGGATAAAAGTGAACTGTGAAAATAAAAATTACAGACAGATAAGGCACTTATAATCAGAAATAACATAATAAATTAGAAATATAACTTATTAAAGGCTAAAGTTATTAATACCAATTAGCATTTGTATAACATGTTAAACACTAGAATTGCTGTCTATCAACAATTATAGAGCAATTTGAATATTCAATACGTATACATCACTGAAAATAATAGTTAGATATCAATTCTTAATAAATTACAGTATAAATATTCAATAAATAATGTATGATAAATGTATTGACTATAGTAATTCATGCATAGTATAAAGCTTTCAAATACACCTCATATGGCAAAACAAGTGTAAAATAGAGGAGGTAATCATTTGACACATAAATCTACATCCCAACCGAAATTCATTCCCCTTGAGATGTGGGTGCCCAACTTGAATATCCAAAAAGATTCCCATCTGAGCAATGTAGTCCTACGATCTCCACCTTGAATGTTAAATTTAACTGTGAATGACAATGTTGTCAAGACAACTGCATGTTTCTCTTTGAAAGTGGTGCATATGCCTCATATATGAAGCAGTAAATTTTTTCCCATAAATATATGTAATGAGCAAGGTACCACCAAGTACAAAGTGAACCTACACTTTGTGTCCCAGTTAAAGGAGCACTATCATACAATTTTGTAATATTAAAAATACATATAAACACGTTGGCTAATGAGAGGAGGGGTTACTTATACACCCGAATAGAATAATAATCCTGCCAATCTTGTAATTCATTCTCTCATGGTAGGAATAAAATCCAGGGATGACAGGTTTAGGCAGAGCCTGTCACCCTGGATGTCCTTTTCTTTCCATTAAAAGAAATAAAAACAAGCCTGGCTGAATATTTCTTGATGCGGGGTGTATAAATGACCCCTTCTCCCGCCATCCAGCAAATTTATATTGATTTTTATCATTGGGGCATTTTTCAATAGTGCTCCTTTGGGTGTTAAAACAAAATTTAAATATCCTACTTAATCTTAGTAGTTTAAAGATTTAGTGTTTCGAATTTCGTGCATTTACAAAAAGTAAGTAGTAGAGATAACGTTTTTTCCCAATATCTTCCATTTGACTAGAAGGTCTTAATTCAGACAAATCTAATAGTTTTTTAAGAAATATAGCTGCCCTTTTGGATATATTATTAGCTGTTGAAAGATTATACCAATGTTACTATTTTGGGTAATTAGAATTGGTAGCGTTCACCTCTTGCAAAAATTACGTCTGCTGTTAGTATTTGTATAGGTGGTAAAGGTAACTTTCCTTTTCTTGGGATTATTTAAACCCATGTTATACATGATGTACACGCACTTTATGTTATTATATGTTGTACACTGTGAAGAGCAAGAAAATCACAAAGACTAGATAAAGAAAGTGATGCACAGAGAAGACACCAGCATTTAGTAGAAAACAGTAGACAGAGAATTCTGCATGAGGCATACTGTCACTGGGTGTCTTCTTGGAAAATGTCCGTCTCCTAAAATAATTATAATAGTGCAAGGATATAAAAGATGCTTACATCAGCTTCTTTCAAATCGTATAATACAGAAAATGATGAGATATATAGAAGAGTAAATTTTACCATTACTAGAGAGTGTTCTTGAATGAGGTAGAGCACAGGAATCTCATATTATTTCCTTGAGTAGGCATCCAAGCAAACATATTTCCAGATAGACAGGGATATTGATGGACTAAAAGCATATCAGCACTTATTTTGATAGTGTGGGGGCCTCTTTTGATTTTTATGGCTGAAGCGATATGGATATATTGCACATATAATCCTATTATATTAAATTGCTTTATGAATAGTACAGCTAAATACTTGATATTAAATTCACTATAATATGAGGAATGAGAGAGACTATGTAGACATAAGACAATTTCAGGGACGAGGTAGATGTACTAATATATTGACTTTCTATTTGTTATGATTTCTGTCTCCTTCTAGTGGATTAAGTTGGTAAGGCAAGCTTAGACAGAAGCATTTTGTCATGTGTAAAAATATTATATAGTTAGTTAATGTTAGGTAATGTGTTTTTCCGCTTATATAAAAAAGTTGTTTGGATAAAATACAAAAAAAACTAATATTCCAAAAGGTGCATAAATGGGTTCATGGAAATTTCACACCACATTACTTGCTTCTCCATGCCTGCAGAAATGTCTCGTTTTTAGGGTAGTTGTGGAGAAGCATGATCTTGTCAGAGCCTTAAGCATATTCAAAAAGAAAGTTGCGCCTTTGCAGTGCAGTGGAGTAGAGTCGAGGTAAGCCTGGTATAAGATCAGTCTACCACTTTCGAAGTTCACCTTTTTGGTAACTTCAGGGTACACTGTGGTTCTGTGAGGACTGAGTAGTGAGGGAGAGGTTGTTTAAAGGTTTTCACCGTCCTATAAGCACAGACTGTTAAGGAGAGGAGCAATTCTCCATGCTAGCCATTTTGCCTTATATTTGAGATGGAAATAGGTGCAAGGTGAATGCAAGCTTTTCTGCAGAGACAGTGGACCTGGTTTTCCAAAGCTTAAAGGCTTTACTTAAGCTGACATATTTTTCAGGGGGACAAATTGGGGATGCTTAAGTTGTGACAGCTTAACAAATTGCTAGGTTAATTTTCACTCTCCCTGTCCCAGTAGCCCATTTGCAATCGATGGCAAATGTGGAAATTTGCTCATGGGTACATGATTCAGGGATACATACACCACCACTCCGCATGGTTCACATGCCATGAGTAAATTCTCTTTTCAACTTGCAAGTTATTTTTGCCATTGTTTTTATGTTTTTTAAACTAATTTACTAAAATTTAAAATAAAAAATGTGTACTCCCCTCCCCAGAGCCAACTAGCCAGAGCAGCAGGCATAAGGGCTGGTAAACCCAGGACATAGAGGCCGCCCAGCTGATGAGCACCGGGCTCTTTCCCACCCCCCATGTCCCAAATAGAGGTGCGGGTAATTGGGCAGGGAACTGCCATGTCACCCATCAATGCTGGCAGATGACATGGTGGCCCCCTACCCTGTGAACCGGTATAGGGGTTCCCTGGAAAAAAAAAATACAACACAGACAAAAATCCATTTAATATTCAAAATTTTCCTTCTCGCCTGTCCATGTCAACTTCCTTCTGTCCCTCGCGAGGTGTCGTCCTTCTCCGTTCTGGCTGGGTTGGTCCATGTCTAGCACTGGGTCTTCCTCCAATTTTCAGGGCTCTCTGGTGCCACCATCTTCATTAGGCATCAGATGTCGAAACCTGCCCCGCCATTTGGAGAACGGGGGCACAGAGGTCCCCCTCAAACTATCCTTGAACTCATGGCCAGGGACTGATGAGGAACCGCAGGGTTCCACACCAACTTTTATGCAGAGAGGCATAGCTTTTATGGAATCTCCCTCATGTGACTACATACGTCACTTTCCATTTCCCTCCTGCAACATGTAAATCACAGAGATTCCAGAGACACTCTGCTCTCTGTATAAAAGCCTTCTTCCCCCGGCTTCTCACTCAGTCCCCTGCTGGGAAACCAGGATGAAAAGAGTTGGACCTCTCATGTAACGGCATATATATAGGTAGAGGCTATGCCTCGTCATTGACAAAATGATAATAACTGCTTCTTACAATACCCACAGTATACATGTTACATTATGCTTAATTGAAGCTTTTTATATTTTGCACTCTTTTTCTTCTTAGACTATGTGAAGTGAACTTTCTATACATGCTGGTTTTGTCATTTTATATGTACATGCTGTTACTGACGAAGTCCACAGAATGTCTTTACCCAAATTTTGTATTGTCTACTACTGCTTTTCTATAAACAATAAAAATTATTGTAAAAGAAAAGAGTTGGACCTGTTTTCTTCTCCAGATGCAACAGCATTAACCGCACCACCAATGGCCAGGGTAGTGCAGATTTTCCAGGTGGCCCATAGCTGAGCACTGGATCTGTCTTAAAGGACAGGTAATGAGCAGCAATTGTGGCATGGCTTTTCTTCAATGAACAAAACATTGCAGTTACTGAAGTCAGCACTTTACTCACACTTTTAGCAGGGGCAAAATACCGGCTCATAAACACGCTCCCTAAATTGCACACAATTGTTTCACACAATGTGTGAAATCTGGCTCCCTGTGCAAATATTAAAAATTGGTTCATGAAACAAAGGAGCTGCTGAATCTGGAGTAAGGGGAAAATGTGAGTGGCTATCAAAAATTAACCTAGCGATTTTTTTAAGCTGTCACAATTTAGGCGTCCTAAACTTGTCCCTTAGCTTAGCTTAGCTATACATCCTTATACAACAGGTTTTTATCTGTGCATGAATTAGCTGTTTATAACATTTTTTCATTGTGCTGGTCCATTGATTTGCAATTTGTAAAGCTAGCAGGTGCTAGTAAGCAAATTACTGTAGCTTCCCATATTTATTAAATATTATTCTGTTAGTATTTATATGACCGGTAATGTTCTGCCTTTCTCTTGTGACTTTTCTATTTTTTTTTTGGGGGGGAAAACTGTCAGCTTTGAACTCTTTGTTTATCTGGCTTCATCACAAAGCTCCTTATGGCTTATGACATGTGAGGTTATTTTTAGCATCATTTCTTTTTCCCGTTTTTCCTCTCCTTTTCCCTACTGTTTGCTACCCACCCCCCGCCACCCCGACCCCTCTTCCTCTTCCCAAGCACCACATTCCTAGCGAATGTTATATAAAGGTATAGATCTTGAGTTTCAAATCCTTAATTATTAAAGTTATTTCCGTTTCAGTTTGGTCGATTGTATCTTGAAGTATTTTACAGACGTCTCTATTTTATGTCAGTGCAAGTTCTGCTAATAATACATTTCTAAAAAGTGTTTTAATTTTTTAATGTCGAGGGTTGTTTTATGAGTGGTATCATCCTGTGAACTGAGTAGATATCCCTCTTCATATGGAATCTTAATGTTTAGGTTTATATTAAGTTATTTTACGATGTTTTCCCAGAATAAAGTTATTTTTGTTCATGTCCACCACAAATGGTGGTAGGTTGCCAGTGATTCCTCACACCACCAGCATCTTGTTTGAGGGGCATTTTTACTATAATCATTCGTGAAATAAAATCTAATAGCGTGCTTGTAGCTGTAGCTAGTATTTTTTATTAAGTGCTTGATATGTTTGAAATTTTTTCCCAACCCCTAGAGCCTAATTTTATTTTGAGGTCCTTCTCCCACCTTTCTTCTATAATTCGTTATATAATTGTCACATGCTTTGATTAGTTGTTATGGTCTTATAGAATAGTGATAGATTATTAGTAGTTTGGGATGATTTTTCAAGTATATCTTCTGGAATGGAGAGGGGGCAAATTATTATCTTCAATTTGTTTAACCCTTTCAGTGCCAGCCTACCTGCAGCATTTTCCACTCCCTGTTGCCAGACGATGTTTCACTATTTTGCGCTACACATGTTCAACTGTCATTTTTGAAAGAATTTCCAGGGATTTCCCAGGAAAATGATATATTGTTTTTTTCAGCAGAGTCTGGGCTTTAACATGAAATGTCTTGTTTGTATTTTTTAGGTGTATTCTCAATATTTTGGGGGGAAATATGTGAAAAAATTTTTAAAAAATCTATTTTTTACAATTTGTAGTGTTTTTTGTAATAAAAAATGTACGTTTGTCAATAAAATCTTATTGCGTGTGAAATCCCAATTTCTCCCGGTTACAGCGATACCACATATGTATAGGTAGACACCCTTTCCTGCCCAGGAGACTCCCCCAAACTGAAATAGCGCTTTAGGGGATTTTCAGAAAAAATACAACTGTGATATGAGCTATGCGCACCTTGCAGTTTTTCCAGAAAAACAACCCTTTACATTTAAAATACCCCCAACAAACTATATATTCTCTGGAAGTACACACCTCAAGCTTTCTAGGTGTACCAGGCATGTTGATGTGCCCATAGTTTTCTGGAAGTAATTCCTCAATGTATTCTTTGGTTGCAAAGAGTTTCCCAAAAAAAAGGATAAAAAAGCAGAATCAAAGCCACATTTTCCTATAAAAACTATATACAAACAAGAAAAAACAAGTTTAATCTGAAAAAGCAACATTCCCCGAACAGAACAACACCCAACATGCATAGGTTCTGTCAAGGAAAGAGTTGCCAAACACCCCAAAGTAAAGCATGTGCGTAACGGTAATTTTACTTGAAAATTTCAGTTCTGCAGACAAAGTGCGCACCTTGCGATTTTTCAACCAAAACAACCCTTTACATTTGGAATATCCCCCATAAACCATATATTCCCTGAAAGTACACATGTTAAGCTTTCTAAGCTTACCCAGCTTGTTGTAGTGGGCTCATCTTTCTGGAATTAATTCCTCAAAGAATTCTTTGGTTGCGCAGAGTTTCCCTAAAAAATGTATAAAAAAGCTGAATAAAAAACACCTTTTCCTAAAATATAAATATGCAAACCAGAAAATACAAGCTAAGTCTGAAAGCGCAAGGTCTCCCGAACAGAACAATACCCAACATGCATAGGTACTATTAACCCTTTTAATTGCCAGCCTACTTGAGATTTTGTCACCTTCTGTTGACAGGTCATTTTTCCCCATTTTGCGCCATGTTTTGCGCCATTTTTGCGCCATTTTTGCTGTAATTTTCAGGAAAATTATATTTATATTTTTTTGCAGCAGAGTTTAGGCTTTAACATGAAATGTCTTGTTTGTAAATTTTATTTTGTTGTTTACAATATTATTAAATAAAAAATAAATAAATAAATACATTTTTAGAAAATTGACTCCTTTATTTTAAATAAAAAATGTATTTTATTAAGGAAAAGCATATTGCATGTGAAAGCCCCATTTCTACCGATTAGAATGGTACCACATATTTATCGATAGCCCCCCGTTCCTGCCCAGGAGACCCCCCTAACTGAAACAAGTAATCTATAACATTTACAAATAAAATACAACTACCATCTACACTACAAAGGGTTAAATCGAGAAAAAAAAATGACATAGGGTCCCCCCTCCCTGGGGGGGACCCCATTTTTTGGGGGGGATTTTTAAGGGTTAAAAACCCTTAAAAATCCAAAATAAAAATTGACATGGGGTCCCCCTTACCCACAGTAACCAGCCCGGGACCAGCTATGCAGGGCTTGTGGAAACAGGGCACAGGGGCCAGCTTTTGTGGCCCCTGGCCCTGCAGGCTACAAGCCCGCATAGCCCGTTGGCCCGGGCTCTTCTGCCCCCCCCCTGGGCTTTGGGGAGGCAGGTAATGGGGGTGCCGGGGGTTAATGGCAAGTCACCCGCTAGTCGCAGATGACCTGCCATCCCCCCAGCCTTGTGAACTGGTATAGGGGTCTCATTTTTTTTTTTTTTTTTTAATACTTACCTCCCATCCATCCTGGAGCACTGTGTCCCTCGATGATCACTGGCTTCTGCTCACCTGCTGGAAGCCTTTTATAGCTGCTGGATGACAGAACACAAAGGGTTAATTAAAAAAAAAATGACATAGGGTCCCCCTTAAAAATCAAAAAAAAAATGACGTGGGGTCCCCCTTACCCAAAGTAACCAGCCCGGGACCAGCTATGGGGGCTTGTAGGCACAGAGTGGGGGGGGCCAGCGTTTGTGGCCCCCCACCCTGCAGCCTACGAGCCCACATAGCCTATGTGGGCCCGGGCTCTTCTGCCCCCCCTGGCCTTTGGGGAGGCAGGTAATGGGGGGCTGGGGGTCCAGCCTTGTGAGCTGGTACAGGGGTCCAGCCTTGTGAGCTGGTACAGGGGTCTCATGGACCCCTTACCAGCTCACAAAGGGTTAACTGTTAAAAAAAAACACCACACGTTAATAAAAAGTATTTTATAAAAAAAAAAAAAAAAAAATTTTTACTGTACTTACCTCCGATTGTAAGCTCTTGTCCCTCGCCGCTCTGATGACAGATGCCGGTGATCGGCATCCAGAGAAGGGGGAGGCAGGAGATCAGAGGATCTCCTGTCACCTCCTTCCAGGGCACCGATCACCGGCATCTGAGAAGCTGAGAAGGCTGAAGCCTGAGATCGGGGCCGGGATGACGTCATAAGCCCCGCCCGCCATCGAGGATGAAAGGGGAGAGAGCCTCTCGGGCTCTCTCCTGAAGATCGATAAGTCCTGGGGGGGATCAGAGGCCCCCCAGGTGAAGAGGAGGGACAGCGGGAGCCAGCGCACACGGAGGTAAGTGAATGTCATTTTTTTTTTTTTTACAGTTAGCAGCTTCTGCCAAATCGGGGGGGCGGCCTATTCCGGGAGCTCTCCTGTAGCCATCCGAGCCCCCACAAGGGATCGGATGGCACCAAATTAAAGAGGAGACCCAGCCGGATCCAACAAGGGGTCATGTGAGTATTTTTTTTTTTTTTTTAAACTAGGAGCGGGGAAAGTCAAGCACGTAACACCTACGGGCTTGGCACTTAAGGCCCAGCCAAGCCAGCACGTAGGTGTTACAGGCTTGGCAACAAAAGGGTTCAAAGACCTTGAAATTGAGCGCATATAACCAGTCCTTTGACTTTAATACATCCTTATGTATAGTGGATTTCTTGAGTTGCCCGATCTTGGTTTGATAGATAGTATAGCCACTCTTGCTTAGTTTCTGCTTAATTATTTTCAGAAAAAAGTTATTTAAAAGTTGGATCATGGTGTTCACTTCTGGAGAGATAACACATTTTTAGAAATTTCCTTCATTGATATTATAACGGCCTCTCCATCTCAGCCTCCCCTTCTTGTGAGTTGGTCCATTTAAAGAAGCCTTGGGCATGGTTAGCCAGGTAATATGCTTGTATATTGGGTGCAGCTAATCCGCTGTCCCCTAAATCCCTCTCTAGGTGTTTGTAGGCAGTTCTACAGTTTCATCCATGCCATAGAAAACCTTGAAATGTCCTATTCACTTCTTTGAAGAAATTATTTGGTATTGCGATAGAGAGATTTTGCAAGAAGATTGAAATTTGTGGAAGAATGAAATAATGTTTATGCAGTTTATTTTGCCAATCATTTTTAGTACGGCGAACATATATTATTGGATTTTGATTTAATTTATTGTATAAAGTTAGCTTTGTATAGCTTGTTGAATGTTAAAGTTATATGTATATATACTATTTATATATATATATATATATATATATATATATATATATTTATATATATATATAAAGTTATACCTAAATATTTTATTGTTTTCTTTTGCCATTTTAGGGTGCAAAGAGTTTTCATAAACTTTTTTGTCTCTTTTGTAACATGAAATGAGAGAGCTGTAGATTATTTTTTTCATTTTAAAATTGGAGACCGATCCATATTCCTCGAGAATCTTGAATGCGCAAGGCACAGAATTTTTTAATATTTGTAATCATTATCATTAAGTCGTCTGCGTATGCCAATACTGAGTTTTGAATTTAACACCTTTAATTTGGGGGCATACGTTAATTTGATATAGTAAAGGGGGGGAGTGAACACCCTTGTCTAACTCCATTAGTTATGTTGAATGGAGCTGTTAAAGAATTATTAATAAAAATCCGGGCATTTTATTGGCGGTTATTGAGGGCCCGAAACCATTTAACCTTTTTCCAGGAATTTCCAGTTTAATCTGTCAAAGTCTTTACTCAGCATCTAAAGTTATCAACAATTTTCTGCTGGCATTCTCTGTATAATATTTATTGCTATGGACAGAGCCATATTTGGTGTGCTAACCGCAGAAAGTGTGTGTGGGGGGTGTGAGGGGTTAAATACAGATGACGTGTGTAGGAGGGAGTGGGTGCAAGGGGTTAAATGCAGCCCCCTACATTTTTTATTGGCTTCTGAGGCTCCTGACAGGCAGGAGTCACCTGACCACAGCCTGGAAGCAGGAAAATAAGGTCATGTTACCAACTGAGAGAGGCTCTGGCTGCAGACTGGGTTTAACACCTTGTGCCCTCTGCACACATACACACTGCAGCTTTCTGTGGCTAAGGAGGAGGGCACTCATGAGTGGTCATCAAGGGTTTTTTCACTATAACAGCACACTCTATGGCACCCCCCGCAAGTGGCTGTCCTAGGCACGGGCCTAGGGTTGCCAAATGGTAAATACAGCCCTGGCTATGGAGTTTTTATGGCTTGTACCCTTCCCCTTTCCGAATCCTGCCTGAGATACTATGATTGCAGTACTTTTTGAGATGTTGAGACAGTATACTTGCATATAATTTAATGTCTATGTTTATGAGGGCAATTGACCAGTAAATAGCACAGTCTCTCATGTCCTTTACTTCTTTAGGATTTACTTTTACTATTGATTGGTTCATTTGTTTTGATTGGGGTGCTTGATCTCCAAGTTTATTTGTATACACAGGAAAATATGGAAATAAATATTTTTTAAAGTTCTTGTAATATCCTGAACTCAGTCCATCTGCTCCAGGGCTTTTAATAAATTTAGGTCTGTTTATAGCTTGTTCTATCTCTTTGATGCTAATGGGTTGATCTAATTTATCAACTATATGCTTGTCTATGATAGGTAGAATGAAATTGTGAAGATATTGATGTAGTTTTCCCTGATCAGCCTTGTTTTCCAGGTTATATATTTTACTGTTGAATTCTCTTTTAATTTTGTCAAGATCTGATAACAGTTTGCCGTCAGTTCTAACCTAGATTAATTCTTTAAGGTTTTTAGCTGTATGGTTCCCTAAGTGTTTGGTCATGGTTACTCCTGGAGTGTTAATTCATCCTCTATCATCGCCTTCATTTGGGTCTGTATTTACACCATCATCTGGTAATCCGTTTCAGATCTTGTAACCTTATGTTTTTGCTGGATCTCTGTGAGTGATGGGCAGGCTGATTCATTACTAGCACCAGGTATCGGCAGATGAGCGTCTGTACAGAGGCGTTAAGAGCGACCGCTAGTATACGCTGTGATCGGCTATCGGGCACTGTAACAGAGCGCCTCAGTCGCTGTAGTAACCTGGCCGGCATTGATGAATGAGATGGCGTTCTAACACCAGGGAGCGAAAGGTAGCACCAGCTCATTGCGACTGACTCTCAGCGACTCACACCATATTCAGCAAAAAAACAGACTCACAGAGCGTCGGCGCTCTGGATCTGGTCGCTATAGCATAGAGCATAGAGATTAAAATCTGTTTTTGAACACATATCTGCCAGTAACAAAGCGAAACACATGGAATTACATTGTTGTAACATTGTAACATTAATACTTTGTTCAGTTTTTTTTATTGGAAAACATAGAGAAAAGCAAGAACAACAAATACAATAAAGGAGTGCTTCTTCAACACGGCCAGAGTATTCAGTGCTTATACATACAGTTACAACAAATACCAGAATCATTAGTAACTATCCCCTGTGTCGGGGGTGTGGGAGGAGGAAACCGCCCGGGGGCCGGCCCCCACACCACCCCCGCCAATGGCAAAAACATCTTGGTTCTCTATTTAATAATCAGAAATTCCAGATTGTAACATTAATACTTTCATGCTTTAATGCCAGACCTGTAATGACAATTCTGCATATAAATAAAAAAAATCAAAAATGTTTTCAAGGCCAGGTGAGGTGACAATTATTTGAGAGAAAAATTATTTAAAGTAAATTATTAAAAACAAAAACCCTTTTTAAACATAAGAAAAGGAACGCCCATTGAAATGTATGGGAGAGTGACAGGTAGCGACAGGTAATACCTGGCACTCTGGATGCTATAGCTCTGGTGCTTTATGCTGAGCCGCCTGTAATGGTGAATCGTACGCTACATGGTGCTGTTAGAGTCGCTCACCAGAATTGCTTTCATTAATGTGATATTACACAGCGCCCAGCTTTCTCCAGGCGCTGCCTGCCGCTACGAGGCACTACCTGCCGCTATCCCTTGATGAATAAACCCCTTAGTTAAGGTGGTCAATGTTTCGGAGTTCTTTTTTTCCAATTCTTGTATTTTTCCTTCAAAAGAATGCAAATGAAACACTTATGTGCTACCCATAATATGGGAATTGTAACTTCTTTGATATCATGGTACACAAAAAATTCCCTAGGTGCTTGTTGTATTTTCAATTTAATTTTCGGATTTTAAGAGTTGGGTATTCATAATCCATCTTTCTTTTACAGGGGGTTTATCTCCTAGTTTAACCCTTTAAGTGCCAAGCCCATAGGTACTACGGGTTCGCTTCTCCGCTCGTTAAGTGACAAGCCCGTAATACCTCCGGGCTGGCTTTCCCCCCTAATAGTTTAAAAAATAAGGTAAAAAACACTCACCTGAGTGAGTGGTGGAAGAGCTCCGGGATATGACGCTTTGGGGCTTGTAGCCAGCAGGACGGGGGGCCACCAAAGCTGGCCCCTGTGCTCTGTTCTACAAGCCCCATAGCTGGTCCCTGGGCTGGTTATGCTGGGTAGGGGGGACCTCACACCATTTTGGGGGGGATTTATAAGGGTTTTTAACTCTTAAAATTAAAAAAAATGGGTCCCCCACCCAGGGAGAGGAGGAGGTAAGTATTAAAAATAATAATAAAATAATTTTATCTGTGTGTTTTTTTTGTTTTTTTTTTACATTTAACCCTTAGTGAACTGGTAAGGGGTCCATGAGACCCCTACACCAGTTCACAAGGCTGGGGGCTGGCAAGTCATCTGCGGCTAGCTAGCTAGTTCCCCCCCCCCCCTGGGATAGTGTGGATAGTAGTTGTATTTTATTTGTAAATGTTATAAAGTGCTCTTTTCAGTTTGAGGGGGTCTACTGGGCAGGAATGAGGGGGGCTACCGATACATATGTGGTAACGTTGTAAGCAGGAGAAATGGGGCTTTCATTTGCAATGTGGTTTTCTATAATAAAGTAAATGTTTTATTTAACCCTTTAAGTGCCAGCCTACCTAGATTTTTTTTCACACTCTGTTGCCAGACTACTTTTCACGTTTTTGAGCTACACATGTTCAACCTTGATTTTTGAAGGGATTTCCAGGGATTTTCCAGGAGAATTATATATTGCTTTTTTTCAGCCTGTCTGGGCTTTAACATGAAATGTCTTGTTTGGCCTTTTTTTAGTGTATTCTCAATACTTTTGGGTGAAATATGTGCAAAAAAATAAAAAAAAATCTATTTTTTACAATTTGTAGTGTTTTTTTGTGATAAAAAAATGTAAGTTTGTTAATAAAATATTATTGCGTGTGAAAGCCCTATTTCTCCCGGTTACAACGGTTCCACATATGTATTGGTAGACATCCTTTCCTGCTCAGGAAACTCCCCCAAACTGAAACAGCAGTTTAGGAGATTTCAGATAGGATACAACTATGCAATCATATTGCAAGGGGTTGTAAGGGGTTAACTTAAAAAAAAATGACATAGGGTCCCCCTTAAAATCCCATCACAAAATGACGTAGGATCCCCCTTACTCAGCATTACCGGCCTGGACCAGCTATGGGGGCTTGTAGAATTAAGTGGCCCGGGCCCTTCTGCCCCCCCCTGGCCGTTGGGGAGGCAGGTAATGGGGGCTGGGGGTTATGGCAAGTCACTCGCTAGCCGCAGGTGATTGCCAGCCCCAGAGCCTTGTGAACTGGTATAAGGGGTCTCATGGACCCCTTACCAGTTCACAAATAGTTAAAAGTAAAAAAAGACACAGACACATAATATTTTATTATTCTTTTTTTTACTTATACTTACCTAGCAAGGTTAGTGGTTGGTAGTTGGCACACCATATACAGGTGGTATAGAGGAGCGGGATGACGTCTTCCCGCTCCTCTCACAAGTGGGCGGGGCTAGGGGCAGGGCCAGGGGTGGACAATGAGGACGGTGAGGGCCCATTGCTGGGCCCTCACCCGAAGAGTGGTAAGTCCAGGGGGGGGGATCGGAGCCCCCCCTGGTGAAGAGAAGACCCGGGGAGAGCGATCGCGCTGCGAGGTGAGTTTGTGTCATTATTTTTTTTTTTCTTTCAGATGGCGTGGGGGGGGGGGGGGCTATGCCGGGCCCCCTCCTGAAGATCAGAGGCCCGGGGGCGCAAATCAAGTATTGTAGGGAATCGCTGGCACTTTCAAACGAGGGGTCAGGTAAGTCTCTATCTTTTTTACTTTTTATTTCATGGGGCTCTAAAGTCAGTTACGTGAGTCTCACGTAGCTGGCACTTAACGGTTGGAGAGGCAGCTACGTGAGACTCACGTAGCTGGCACTAGAAGGGTTAAAATAAAAGAAAAAAATATATAAAAAATATGTTTTTTATTTATGTTTGTTTTTTTTAATTCAAAAATATTTTTTTTAAATGGTGAAAAATTACAAACAAGACATTTCATGTTGAAGCCTACACTCTGCTGCAAACAATAATATATATTTTTCCTGGAAATTCCTGCACAAATCACAGTTAAACATAAAATGGTGAAAAATTACCTCTCAACAGAGGGTGACAAAATTTAAAAAGTAGGCGGGCAATTAAAAGGGTTGAAGGTACCTATGCATGTTGGGTATTGTTCTGCTCAGGGGACCTTGCGCTTTCAGATTTAGCTTTTTTTTTCTTGTTTGCATATTGATTTTTTTAAGAAAATGTGTTTTTTTTTAATCATTTTTGAGGAAACTCTGTGCATCCTAAGAATTCTTTGAGGGATTACTTCTAAAACGATGAGTCCACTACAACAAGCTGGGTACGCTTAGAAAGCTTAACATGTGTTCTTTCAGGGAATTTATGGTTTGTGTGGTATTCCAAAATGTGAAGGGTTGTTTTGGTAGAAAAACACAAGGTGCACAGTCTGTCTGCAGAGCTGAAATTTTTACGTAAAATTACAGTTACGTGCATGCTTTACTTTGGGGTGTTTGATAACTCTTGCCTTGAAAGTAGCTATGCATGTTGGGTATTGTTCTTTTCCGGGGCCTTGCTTTTTCAGATTGAACTTGATTTTTCTTGTTTGCATATTGTTTTTTTAGGAAAATGTGAGTTTGATCCTGCTTTTTTATTCTTTTTTAGTGAAACTCAGTGCAACCAAAGAATTTATTGAGGGATTACATTCCGAAAACTGCACCCCTGTCAACAAGCCTGGTACACCTAGAATGCTTGAGATGTGTACTTCCAGGGAACATAGTTTGTGGGTGGTATTTTAAATGTAAAGAGTTGTTTTTCTTGCACGGTGCGCAGAGCGCATAGCATAATTGTATTTTATCTGAAAAAACTCCTAAAGCGCTGTTTTGGTTTGGGGGAGTCTCCTGGGCAGAAAAGGGTGTCTACCAATACATATGTGGTACCACTGTAACCGGGAGGGAGAAACTGGGATTTCACACGCAATAATATTTTATTTGCAAACATACTTTTTTAATTACAAGAAAACTAAAAAAAGGGGAAGTGATACCCGCACAGCGATATTAAATATAATAGTCGTTTAGATCTGGATGCTGGCTGAAAAAGGGAAGCCCCACCTATATTTAGGAGTATCCACTTATGGAGAAAGAAAAAGTGGACTGCCAGCACAGACCACAAAGGCTAACCTCAGTATACCAATCAGCCGCACTACAGGTGATGTATTAAGAAATTCAAATGTTTATTAAATTCAATGATATTGGAAGCCAAAAAACATAAAAATTAAAAACAATTTAAGATTATTTACGCAAAAGTTGAGGAGGACAAATAGGACTAAATTAATGCTGTATAGTGTAGGTTATACACATTGATACCATGTATGTATTCAATGTCATGAAATGCCTTATAGCTAAAAGGTAATGCTGTATGACTATATGATTGTGATTATATTTTTATCTAATTTTGTATATAACTTATGCCCTGGAGTCTCCCCCTCAGAAAGTGCTTGTGCAATAAATAGATAGCAAGGATATATTCAAAGAATTAGTAAAGTGCCAAAGAAAAATATATAAATACCAAAGATAAGTGCAAACGATACCAATAGTCTCTCTTAGAAAGAGGGACCAAGATGTCCCTGTGCAAATAAGACAATAGAAAGTGCACAAATTAAAGTGTTGTTGTGCAAAGTACAAATTTGTGCAATATGAGAGAGAGGAAAATAATGAGATTCCAGGGCATATGATGCTACAGCCGCTGAAACATTAAATTGACTACAGTTAATGAATGATTAATAATTTATAACAAAAAAGTCACAAAGCAAAACACATTACCAGATGAATGAGTCCAAGTCCAACTCAGACTCTGCACACCCTCACCACCGACACGTTGCGTGGCACTCGCCTACTGCCACTTCATCAGGGTGTGATATTGTTTGTCCAGCTCATGCTTAAATACTCCAAAAAATGGAGGGAAAGGGGATATGGATGAAAACTCCCGCCCCCAATCTTGAAAAGGATGGAAATGGTCACAGTCCGGGCGGAAGTGGTCGCAGTGTGGGCAAAAGATATGGTCTGAAAATATATAGGGAAAGAGAATATGGATGAAAACTCACGCCCATAATCTTAGATAGGGCGGAAGTGGTCACAATGTAGACAAAAATAGTCACAGTATAAAGAAAAGATATGGGCGGAAATGGTCACAGTGTGGGCAGAGGTAGTCACAGTATGGGCAAAAAAATACAAGCAAAAAAACACTACAAATTGTAAAAAAAAAAAAAAAAATTATAATTTAACATATTTCACCCCAAAATTTTGAGAATACACTTAAAAATGATAAGCAAGACATTTCATGTTAAAGCTCAGACTGTAAAAAAAACAATATATAATTTTCTGGAAAATTCCTTCAAAAATCACAGTTGAACATGTGGAGTGCAAAATTGTGAAAAATGGTCTGGCAACAAAGGGTGACAAAATCTCAAGGTAGGCTGGCACTTAAAGGGTTAATAGACCACAAAAGAGGTGCATGATCCGACATACTCCTATAGTCCTATATCACACTTAATAATGATTTTTAAAGTAGATTGTGGCATATATAATAAATCAGTACAAGAATATGTATTATTAGGGTGGTTGTAGCATGTGTAATTACTGTAGTCATGGTTTTTCATTCTCCAAACATCGACCAGACTCCTGCCTTTAATCCACTGCCTGATGATTAGTCACGTTTGACCTCAAGGACAGTATGATCTTTACTTTTTCTTTCCAGTGATTGCTTACTACCTCAGCTCCCTTATACAGCCCTCTGCACCAACAGCACTTTTGTGTATTGGGTTTACATTGGGGGTCTCATCCCCTGCTTTACTTGGTGAATATAGCCTTCTTATCTAGCATTTGCACTTTAGATTTGATTGATTGCACAGGTTTATAGTCTTGATGAATTATTTGTAGTGATTACTTTTTTATACTTGCATTTTTTGCACTAAGTGGAGTAATTGAACACCCACTTGAGTAATTAGTAATATATAAAAAAAAAAAAAATATATATATATATATATATATATATATATATATTTTTTTTTTTTTTTTTGGGGGGGGGGGGCTATTTGTGGAGCTATTTAATACTGATTTCTATTTCTACTTTTTGATACCTTGTGGTCTTCTATAATATGGATTGCTAAGTATTTTAGCATCACAGGAATAGTGGATTCATTGATTTTAACTTTGTCTTTGTGTTGCATGTGTGTTTTTATTTTTGCTATAGTGTAACATTTAATAAAATATTATTATTTCCTTTTACAAAGAATTTATTGGGTTTTCATATAAAGTATACATGGGTCAGACATTACGTATGCATTAATGATGACAGTTGAACAGGTTTACTGAATATGCATAATAACACAGTATCAAATAGTTATCAAAAGAGATATGAAGATTCCTGAGTGTACTTGCATTAACACAGTATCCAATAGTTATCAAAAGAGGTGTGGTGGTTCCTGAGTATAATTGCACTAAGGCATGGTGCGAACTATTAGGATCAACTTCTGGCACAGAACAGCAAGTGCTTGGGATGCGATGAGTTGTAGTCTGGACTGGGGAGCTTGTACTAAAGAGATGTATTTAACACGCCCATTCTTCATTGGTGCTAGAGATCAGTGGTTGGGGCTAAACATTAATGCATAGTTGATAGGATTAATTGACAGTGGGATAGGAAGAGAAAAGGAAGAGCAGAAGAAGGAGGAAGAGAAGGGAAGGAGATGGGGAGAGGGAAGGGGGATAGGGATGGATCCGAGGCTGGAGGCCATGCTCGAAATAAAATTGGGTTTCCCTGTACTCAAACTGGGTGGACTGGGTCCGTCTGGTGGTGGCCGACATCTATATATTCTAGCCAGGGAGTCCATACATCCAGGTATCTTTCATAGGTGTCGCTTTTTATCGCTGTAATTTTCTCGTTACACAGTGTATCTGAGATTCTGTTCAGGATCTCTTGCCAGGGGATTCTGGACGATTTCCAGTTTCTGGCAATGGTGAGGCGGATGGTGGCTAAGACGTGTTGAATTCATTTCCAATGGTTTTTAGAGTATTTACCTGATTTGTAAGAAAGTTAAGCCTCCCTAGGATTCTTAGTCATTGGAAGATGGATGATGTCAGAGAGCAGTTTGTATACCCTGTTCCATGTGGCCGAGACTATAGGGCAGTCCCACCAGATGTGAGCCATTGATCCCACGGAAGGGCATCCCCTAAAGCAGAGTGGAGAAGTTGATGGGGAAAACTTGTGAATACGGTCTGGCGTGAGATACCATCTAAAGAGTGTCTTGTAGGCATTTTCTAAAACTACTGTGTTACAGGAAATCCTCTTTATGTTGTCCCACATTCTCTGCCACTCGTCCTCCTCCACGTCGCACCCCAGCTCTCTTTCCCACTGAGACATATAATTATGCTTAATAGGGGATGGTGGGGACACTAGAGTTGCATAGAGGCTCGATATCAAACCACCACTGAATTGGTCTCTGATACACCGGGATTCAAAATCAGTACTTTGATATGGAGGAGGAGAGCGGGTCAGCGTGCTATTAATGAAATGCTTGATCTGTAAAAATCGAAAGGTTTCAGACGAGGGCAGGTTCTCCCCTGAGTTGAGGTCCTGAGCTGTTTTCATCCCCTTTGAGGTGCAGAAATTCTCCACCTTGGTATAACCTTTCCCCACCCACCATCTGAAATTGTTGGAGTGGGTAACACCCGAGGGAAACAAGGGATTCCCAAGCAGCGGGGAAGCCGGCTTTAAAGAGGAAGTAAAGTGGGATTTCACCCCATCCCAAATGGAGAGGGAAAACGCCAGGGCAGGAGGCAGGGATTTAGGTCGGGAAGCTTTCGGGAGCCATAACAACGAAGCTGGGGAGATGGGTGAACATTTTAGGAAGTAATTCGATACCCAAATCGGTCTGTCTTTTTTAGCATGGAGCAAGACCAGGGGTGCCACTTGTGCTGCTATGTAATACTTTTTGATTGAGGGAAAGGCCCCCCTTCTCTCTTTTACATATCAGGGTGGCTTTATTGATTCTGGGCCTAGCCTTGTTCCACGCGAAATGCATAAATTTCTGTTGGAGAGAGTCCAGTGTCTTTTGGGGGACACGGACTGGAAGTACCCTGAATAGGTATAGAATTTTGGGTAAAATCGTCATTTTAAGGGCAGCGATGCGGCCTAGCCAGGAGAGCCTTACATAGTGCCAGGCATGGAGCAGGGAGTCAATTGTTTTGATGGTTCCCGGGTAGTTTGCCTTAAAGATGTCATTAATATTTGCTGTCAGAATAATTCCCAGGAAGGGCAGGCGCTGTGTCCACGTCCATGAAAAGTTGTGAGAGAGGGTTTGCTTTGTGGTATCAGATAGGGATATGTCAAGCGCCATGGACTTGGAGGTATTCAGTCGGAGTCCAGAAAACTGGCTAAAATCAGCCAAGTCCTGGAGTGCATTTGGGGCCGAGACATGGGGGTAGACAGCATAAGTAACATGTCATCCGCAAACAATGAAATTTTTTGTTCTGTGGGGCCCATTGGGATACCCTTAACCGCCGGGTTCTGTCTGAGTTTTTGGGCTAAGGGTTCAAGTGCCAATATAAATAAGATAGGGGAAAGGGGGCAGCCCTGCCTAGTTCCCCTCTGAATTGGAAAAGTGGCTGAGGAGAAGCCAGCGTATTTGATGCAAGCAGTAGGGTGGGAGTAAAGTGCTCCTATCCAGGAAAGGAAGCCCGTGCCAAATCCCCTCTTTTCAAGGGAAAAGCGAAGGTAGTGCCATGATAAGGAGTCAAATGCTTTCTCCACGTCCAGAGAGAGAAGCATTGATTCGACCTTGCTATCCCTTGCCTCCTGTATCAACTGCATGACCCGTCTCACCCCGTCCCCTGCTTGTCTCCTGGGCACAAAACCTACCTGGTCTTTATGAATTATCTCAGACAGAAACACATTAATTCTGGTGGCCAGGATTTTGGTAAGGATTTTGAGATCTATATTCAATAAAGAGATAGGTCTGAAATTGGTCCATTTACGGTGGTCCTTTCCGGGTTTCGGAATCATAACTATGGATGCTCTAAGCATCTCTGGATAAGCGGGGTTCCCCTCTTTAACATAGTTGAAAACTGCTGCTAGTCTAGGGGCCACTATGGGACCAAGTTTTTTATAGAATAGAGCGGTAAATCCGTCAGGCCCAGGCCTCCTATTATTTTTCAGGGTTTTGATGGCCTTCAGGACTTCGTCAGTGGTAATGTCCCCATCTACAAAAGATCTTTGATCTTCAAAAATGTGTGGAATGTTAATGTCATCAAAAAAGGTCTGTGCCCGATGGAGCTCCAAGGGCGGGGGGGCTTCATACAAGCTGGCTAAGCCCTCTGAGAACTCTTTTACCACCGCCAGGGGGTTGCTGGTCTCTGTACCCTCCCTGGTTTGTAGTTTGACGGGAGCTATGTATTGGTCCTGACATTTCAGTTGGGAGGCTAGAAGTGTCCCTGGTTTATTAGCTGAAGTGTAATAAAGCTGTTTAGAGCGCCTGTATCGCCTTTCAGCCTGCTCTGTTTGTAAAAGGTTTAATTTCGCTCTGGAGGTCTCCAACTGGCGAAGGCGCTTTGGGGAGGGGTTTGCCTTGAAGGCCTGAGCATTTGCTAAGTATTGTTCATTAAGTTTCGTTGCCAGCGCCATTCTCTCTTTTTTCTTCTGAGAGGAGAGGGCTATATAGTGGCCTCTCATCACAGCTTTAAAGGCGCCCCAAATCATAGTTGGGGGGGAGTCTGGGGTCTCATTTAATGTAAAAAAAATCTCTGGCACGTGTACAGGATTCCTCCACCAGGGAGTTTGAGGAGAGTAGAGAGTCATTAAGCGACCATGAGGAAGATCTGGATCCAGAAATCAGTGATTTACAAGAGATTGAGATCAAGTCATGGTCAGACCAGGGTATAGGATGAATTCTAGAGGCAGTGACTTGGGGGAGAAAGGAGGTCTGCACAAAAATATGGTCTATTCTTGTAAAAAGTTTATGGGGGGCTGAATAGTGGGTGAAGTCTTTCTTGTGGGGGTGCTGATCCCGCCAGGGGTCTACTAGATTGGAATCATTGATTATGTCCTGGAATTGTTTCCCTTCTTGTCTGGTTTGTGTATTTGGGGGGAGGGACCTGTCTATATCAGGTTGTAGATTTAGGTTTGAGTCTCCACATAGGAAGATAGTGCCCTTCCCATGTGTCTGGATCATGGAGCACATTTGTGATATAAAGGGTATCTGCTTAGTGTTGGGGGCATAATAATTTAGAAAGGTTACCTCAGAGTCTTGAAATGTTCCCTGGAGTAGAATAAACCTGCCGCCAGGATCTGCGATTTGTTTATGGCATGTGAAGGGGACTTCCTTACGGAAGGCGTTGAGAACACCTCTTTGTTTACTATGTCCTACTGCTTGGAAGAAGAGAGGAAATTTATAGTTAAGAATCTTAGGTGTGGAGGACGTCGTATAGTGGGTCTCCTGAAGACATACCACATCAGCATGAATGGAGTTAAAGTATTTGAAAGCTCTAGACCGCTTATGGGTGAGTTCAGACCCTGAACATTAAGTGACACTACTTTAAGGGACATATTTGGGAGGATGGGGTAGCTGCTTCCAAATATGTGCTAGGCCTCGAACCAAGGGCCCCAGTAAGGATAGGACAGGAGGGGGGGGGAGTAGGGGAAGAGGGGAGGGGGAGGGGGAGAAGAGAAGGAAGTACATAGAACATTTAAGGTTAACATACATTTTACAGCTCTTTTGAGACTGCACATCCGTGCAGGGTGGTGTCCCAGAGGCTCAGACCGAAAAAAAGTCGGAACCAAAGGGAGTTGGGGGTGCGCCAGAGTGAGTCGGGAGGCAAATCTGGCACAAACGTGTAAACATGCAACAACACAACAACATGTATCAATTCAGTAAAAAAAAACAGAATGCAAAGAATGTAAAAGGCCACAGTTAGAGCATAAGTGTCCTCCACCCCCATGGACACGCACGGGGCCCACCACGTGAGAGCCCGGGAGGGCCCACATCGCGGTCCAAGGAGCAGAGGAGAAACATCCACTTATAGGGAAAAGGTGCCGATTTAATGACGGCAAGCAGAAAAGAATGGTTCTCAAGGAAAGGGTTAAATAGCATAGGTGAGGCCTGCCATGTTCACTGGTGGGCGAAAGGCACTAAATGGTGTGGATGGCATCACAGGGACCTCAATCGAACTAAGATCTCCCGGTGGCCGTATGTTATAAATATGGTCATACCCACCAGTGGGCAAGGGTATGCTAATAAGTTTGAATGTTAAGGCAGGAGGGTCAGTCAGCTCAAGGTCTTTCAGTAGCCGTAAGCTGTCTCAAGTACACAGAGGAGCAAAGTCCCCCCACCAGGGGGAGCAGGGGCACTCACCTGCCCGGTGGAGTGATCTGGAAAAGCTCAGGGCCGGGGGCCTGCTGCATTCACAATTACAATATAATAAGGTCTCTTGCGGCGGCATATTTCAGGCAGTTAGTTTTAAAAAATATTATTATTTTATGGTATTTGTGGAGGTGTGCCTTTTTCTAATGACCCTTGTCAATTTGGTTTGGCCCATGTTCGAGTAGCTTGACGGGTTGGGCAGCACACTCAGTTATCAATATTAAAAGCTGTGCCTGCTATTTTGTATAAGTAGCATTTATATGCAGAATTTAGACCACGTACATCTATTTATGCCATTGCCCAATCCTTCATATTCAGTTTCTTTGATTCCGGTATCTGTGGAATAGCATTATCCCATTCATTGATGCGTATTTGGGGGAGACCTAGTGCTGACATAAAGAATGAGATCTTATCCCCCTCTTTGAGGACATGATTTTTCCCGTTCAAACTGACTTGTAAGCCAAAAGAAAAGATCCGCTTGTATCTGATTTCTTTTTCTAACAATGTTTTAGTCAATGGTTTCAGTAGGTGTAGTTTTTTAAGAGTACTTGCTGAGAGATCATTAAATATTGAAATATTCATGTTTTCATATTTGAACGGCTGAGTACCTTTAGTATGCATAATTATCTCTCCCTTTTTTAGGTAGTCTGGTATAAAACATATAATCTCCTGAGCTCTACTTGCGTCTTGGACCTTTATTCATCCTAGGGTGAACTCTGTCAATTATATTAGTTAAATCTTTTTTTGTCAAATGTTTGAAAAGGTGTTAAATTTGCGAGCTCTCCCTGGTGTATTCTATTTTCTAAAGTCCATTTTATTTGACATTTCTGCCCACCTTGCCAAGCTTTTAAGTTCTATGGCACGGATAGTATGTATTGTTCTCATGTCAGCCTCTATTTATTCTACTCTTGTAGTGAGGTCTCCTCGTATTTCACAAAATTTTTTGTTAATAGCTTTTTTAAACCGGACCTTCACCATGATTTATTGAAAAGCCCAAACCCTTAAAAAACTATTCCCCAGCATGTAAAGTTAATATATTTTAAGTTTTTAGTCACTTACTTATTATTCTTTCCCCCACTGGGCTGCAACTCTGTTCAGGACTTTAGCATACGGGCGCCGCCATCTTGATTCAGAAGCATCACACTTATTGAGGAGAGGAGAGTAGGATAAAGTACAGGGGGGTGGGTTATAGCTGTGCTTTGCTCAGACAGAGCAGAGCTGGGGTCCGGAAAAGATCAGCAATCCCAGAATGCAGAGCAGCACAGTCAGAAGGCACTTCCTGTTTGCAGGCTGCCTGACGTTCCATGAGCCACCATCTTGGATGTTTAAAGGCTCATAACATGCACTAGGTGCAGCTAGGATGATTTTTAATGTGAGCAATTTGTATGTACAGGGTGTGGGAAACATATAAGATAGGCTCTTATTCAGAGTGAAGGACCTCTAACTTTTCAAAGTGATTTGTTATTGTTTGTGTAATACATTGTGTTGCAATATCTGTTTCTCTGTCGTCATGAGTAGGTTTATTTTATCCTCTCGGTTGCACGGACTGGGTATATTTAGTGTTTTCTCTAATATAGCCAGGGCATCCCTTTCTGGTCTGCCATTTAAGCAGACTGCATGTGCCCTGGAGATCAGATTAATATGCACTGATAGATGCCCTGGGTAGAGCATGCTAGCATGCGAAGTAGTAAGTTTGAAATTTTGAGGAGTTCTTGTTACATCCTCTGACATGATGGCGTGTACATATCTGGTAGTGACCTACATTTAGAGCGGGTGGCATAAGGTTGTGTTGCCCATACCAAGTCTTGATTTATGACATAGGTTTGGATAAGGGTCTGTATTTGAGGACCCTTTGGAGGAATTTGAAATTATTATTATTATTATTATTATTTGAAGTTATTTAGGTTTCTCCTGCTTTCTTATTACACTGTTTCTTCTCTCTTAATCCCCTCCCTTTCTCCTCCTCCTCCTCCCCTTTTAAATCCTTTCCTTCTTTTTTGTGCTTGATTTAGATCCTCTTTTCCACTAAATTGTTAAATCAAAGAGTTCTTTAGGTTTCTTTTGAGACTACCGATTTCTTTGATTAGAAATTATAAAAGCTTAGATTACGTTTTAGAGTTGGGATAATATGACTATTTCAAAACAAGGTTGCTTAAAGTTTGCTTTTTCCTTTGATTTTACGATTTTCAGCAGAATTTTTCTACAGTACAATTATGCTAACCAGGAGTTTTATAAAAATAGGTTTATACTAGGTTTTAGCATCTCATTACCTTTAGATCTAAACAGGCTCTTGGTATTATAAAATTCGTGCTAGACGTAAGAGTATGTGCAAAAATGGGATGTCTGCTTCTGCTGCTCTCAAATAGATCTAAACAATAGCTTTGTGCAGCACAGTTCTATTAACTCCCGATGTCTCTGCAAATTATATATACTAAGGCCTATTTTCACCTTTAAAAATGAGTTACTATCATTAGTATTAGGTATATCACAATACAATTCAAAGAAATAGCAGATATTTATCACATTTTATATCCAAGAGTTACCCTCATTCAGCGCTACTGTTAGATGTCTTCTGAGTGGAACAGCTGACTGCCCTCCACCACCCGGGAATGGACCCACGGCAGGTGGCTTAAGCTCCTCTCTCAAATGCTGCTGCAGTTGCGACAGATAGCTGCTGTCTTGGCGTGGGGGCACGACAAAAGGGACCGAGGCTCTTGTGCTTCCTCCTGCACCCACTTTTCCTCTATGATTCTTCCTTTGGTGGCATAGTAATCAGTGGGGGTAGCATCAAGAGTGGCGGTGTTGGCATCAGCGGCCCCAGTGTGGGATCCCATACCCAATACTCATGTAGAGGGAGGCAAAGAGGTGTGGGAGGCAAGAGGGAGCTGACAAGCTGGCAAGCCTCAATCAGCATTTCTGCTGTTGTGTGGGGAAGATAGCACAGAGCCCTCCTCCCTTCCTACGTGCTAGCCCACCCCCCTTTTGAGATTTTTCTGGGCATCACCTGTTGGTGTTTCATGTATTTAGTCTTTATAACTATCTGGCTTTTCCTTGTTTTTATACTGTAGTGTTCTCCACCCACACTCTGCTGTCTCCTTCTTAGGCTCCAGTCTAGTCCTCCTTCCCAGCTGGTCCCTGTTTCAGTGAGTATCTGATTGTGTCTGTCTTTCTTAGTCTTGCTTAGTTTTCTGCAAATCTTCACTGTTGTTAGGGTCATCCCTCTGGCGAGGGTCAACCCCCTGGCAACCACCAGAGGACTGCCCTGTACCTGTTTACCACCTTCATCTGGGGCTCAGCTGAACAAGTAATGTTGGTTACAGGCCCAAGGTAGGTTAATGTGCCTCCTTTACCCCAGGAAGTCAGCCTTTCTGGTGGCACAGATTGGTTTTGTGTCTATGTTCCAGTTCCCTATCTGCCCATCTGTACCTAGTCAGTGACAGCGTGTTTCTAATCTGTGCCTGTGTTCCTCGTCGTGCTCCCAGCGCAGGCACCAGTTCCTGGTCTATGCTTCTGTTTCCAGGAACACACAGGCTTGATATTTTGTGTATGAAAAAATCTAATATCTGGCAACCTGTCAATAACATAGAACTTCTCAACTATATCCGAACCAAAATGAAAAGTTTTGTCTGTAGTGTGGCTTTGATACTGCCACAAAGACCTGGAATCATATTATAAAGCAAATATCTTTCCACGTTATGAAACCAAAATAAAATACTGTAAATAAAAAAGGGTCTCCTGCCAGTCTCAAAAATGTCAAGAAAAGATTTTATTAAAATAAATAGCTCCAGAGGAAGTGTGTTTATCCCTTGGAATTTGTGGATGCACACGTCGATGTTGCATTGTAACTGCAATGCTTTTTCATGAGTGCAGTTCAGACTGAAAAAAAGAGAAACTGGCAAATGATTGCAACATTTTGGCCCTTATTTATGAAGGAATAGCGACAGGTAGCGACTGGTGAGGGGCCGGTAATGACGGGCCCCGCCACGAGAACGCCGGCTCCCCACCACAATCACACATTTATCAAGCCAATCCTGCTTAGCGACTGAGATAGCGCCATATAGCGACTCATTCATCATTATTCCAGCCTCAGCCCACAGTGCCAGCGCCCGACCTTGAACAGTGACAGGTATGACCTCTCGCTACCTGGCACGCTCCAATGCATTTCAATGGAACAATCTTTAAATATTAATAATTAATTGTTATTAATGTTTTTTTTTTTTTTTTAATGTGAAAAATTCTGTGACCACTTCTGCCATTTTAGATAATTTTTTTAAGGGAAAAAAAAATGTACAGAATTGATATTACAGGTCTGATATTAATGTATTCATATTACTAAATTATTTAAAATATTTTTATTTTTTTGGTTTCCAAAAATATGGTGGTTTGGGGGTTAAAAAACTACTTTTAACACATCGCCTCCAGTGCTCTGGGGTTTAAACATGCATTTCACAGCGCTTGAATTTTTGAGCGTGATTTTTTGATGAATATGGTGGAAGCCGGTCGCTCTGACCAGTCGCTATCATGCGCACCCATACAGCGCGGAACCTGTCAAATAGCGACTCGTAACCTTGTATTCAACATTACGCCACACCGACTGAGTCACTGTCAACAACCGAACAACGGCCAAGCACAGCGACTACTAGCGGGCGCTGTGAAAATACCGCTACAGTCGCTCAACTGTTGCTACATGTCGCTATTAATAAATCAGGCTCCCCGTCATCTATCTGAATTCTCACCTGATATCTGAAAAAGCACTTGATTGTTTTCCGTGCACCATCAGTAAAACTGCCCACAATCCACAAATCTTTTTTATCCATAGCTAGCAAATCAATTATAAAGCAAATATTAAGGGTAAATGATCCTAAAACAGACCTACACCTATATGACACAAGACAATTATACACCAGCGGTAACACATTCCCTTTTTCATTTCAAAAAGGCCAAAAATCATATATTTTTTTCTCACAAAAAAAGTAAGGAAAAAAATGTCAGCACTTAAAGGAGGTTTAATTATTAACAAATAAATACATAATTTGATAGCCACACAGGTTTTCTACTTTGAGTTAATGTGTGTGTGTGTGTGTGTGTGTGTGTGTGTGTGTGTGTGTGTGTGTGTGTGTGTGTGGATAGTGCATAAAATACACAGCACTGAAATAGTATCATTGTACAGCGCTACGGAAGATGATGGTGCTTTATAAATAAACAGTAGAGCAAACTGACACTACAAAGATAAATAAAAAGTAAACGTCCCCCTAGCATGAGCAGATAGGAGATAGGCTATGCTCCTCAGCTATAGTGTTGCAACAACCAGGAAAGATCTTTTAGATCTGGTAATATCAAATAATGATGACCTGATAGGGACAGTAACAGTCTGTGAAAATCTTGGTAACAGTGACCACAATATAGTTGTATTTAACATAAACTATAAGAAAGATTTTCTTCCTGGGAGGGCAAAAAACACAGAATTTTAGGAAGGCCAACTTCCCCAGGCTCAGAGCTGCACTCCAGGGCATAGACTGGGAGCATCTGTTCAGGAATAAAGATGTGTGAATACCAATGCTGCAAAATGTATTCCTATGGGTAACAACTATAAGAGGCTAAAATTAAACCCCTCATAGCTGACACCTGCGGTTAAAAGAGCAATAAAGAACAAGAAAAGGGCATTTAAACATTACAAGGCTGATCTCTCAGCTGTAACTCTAAAAGTATAAATTAGTTAATAAAGCTCGTAAGAAAGAAATAAGGTTGGCGAAAGCACAAAATGAAAAAGATGTGACCAAAGAAAGCAAAACAAACTCTAAACATTTTTTTAAATATATAAACTCAAAGAAAACTAAATCAGAACAGATAGGTGCCCTAATTGATGATAATGGGGAAATGGTCACTGGGGATGAAGAGAAGGTGGAGCTGTTGAATGTATACTTTAGCTCTGTGTACACAAGAGAGGAGCAAAGAGCCAACACAGGAGTTACCACTCATAGCAAAAGCCCAAGTATAATACTTAAAGCGGTCCTTCACTCTGAATAAGAGTCTATCTTAAATGTTTCCCACACCTTGTACATACAGATTGCCCACATTAAAAATCATCCTACCTGCATCTACTGCATGTTATGAGCCTTTAAACATCCAATATGGCGGCTCATGGAACATCAGGCAGCCTGCAAACAGGAAGTGCTCTTTGACTGTGCTTCTCTGCATTCTGGGATTGCTGACCTTTTCCTGACCCCAGCTCTGCTCTGTCTGAGCAAAGCACAGCTATAACCCACCCCCCTGTACTTTATCCCACTCTCCTCTCCTCAGTAAGTGTGATGCTTCTGAGGCAAGATGGTGGCACCCGTATCCTAGAGTCCTGAACAGAGTTGCAGCCCAGTGGGGGAAAGAATAATAAGTAAGTGACTAAAAACTTAAAATATATTAACTTTAGATGCTGGGGAATCGTTTTTTAAGGGTTTGGACTTTTCAATAAATCATGGTGAAGGTCCGGTTTAACAAGCTAAACATGGATATCATCCAAGAAAGACTAAATACTTTAAATGTGAATAAGACTGCAGGGCCAGATGGACTTCACCCAAGAGTTTTTAAAGAACTCAGCTCAGTTATCTCAACACCCCTGTTCTTGATCTTTAAACACTCATTAACAACAGGTATAGTGCCAAGAAATTTGTGCAGGGCAAATGTGGTGCCCATTTTTAAAAAGGGCTCTAGGCAATTACAGATCGGTAAGTTTAACATCCAATGTGGGAAAATTGCTTGAGGGGCAATTAAGGGACTATATACACGAATATGTAACTATCCATAAGTGACAACCAGCATGGTTTTACTAAGGACAGAAGCTGCCAGACAAACCTGATTGGCTTCTATGAGGAGGTGAGTAGAAGCCTGGACAGAGGGGCGGCTGTAGATATAGTTTTTCTGGATTTTGCAAAAGCATTTGACACTGTCTCCCATAGACGCTTATTGGGGAAATTGAGATCTTCAGGATTTGAAAATACAGTTTGTAACTGGATTGAAAACTGGCTGAATGATCAGGTGCAGAGAGTTGTGGTTAATGATACCTACTCTGAATGGTTTCCAGTTGTAAGCGGTTTACCCCAGGGTTCAGTCCTGGGCCCACTTTTATTCAACTTGTATATAAACGACATAGAAGATGGAATTAGAAGCACTGTCTCTATTTTTGCAGATGACACAAAGATATGTAGAACAGTGCAGTCTATTGTTGATTCAGGCTGACTTGGACACTTTGAGTTTCTGGGCATCCACTTGGCAAATTAAGTTCAATGTGGAGAAATGTCATGCACTTGGGGTCTAACAACCTGAAGGCCACATATATCCTCGGGGGAGTAAAACTGGGAGAAGGATCTGGGGTACTTCTTGTTGAGAAGGATCTGGGGTACTAGTCACAGGCTAAATAACAGTGTGCAATGTCAAGCAGCTGCTTCCAAGGCCACCAATATATTATCATGCATTAAATGAGGCATGGAATCACGGGATAGGGATGTAATTTTGCCTCTTTACAAGGCACTGGTGCGCCCTCACTTGGAATATGCTGTCCAGTTCTGGTCACCCATTCATAGAAAGGACACTCTGACGATTGAAAGGGTGCAGGGGAGAGCCACCAAACTGATAAGAGGAATGAAGGATCTTAGTTATGAGGAAAGATTACAGGAATTAAATCTGTTTAGTCTTGAGAAAAGACGGCTGAGGGGGGACATATATAAATGGCCAATACAAAACATATAGGGAAACACTATTTCAGCTAAAATTCTCTCTAAAGACAAGGGGGCACTCCCTTCCACTGGAAAAAAAGAAATTCAGTCTTCGGAGGCGACAATCATTCTTTACCATAAGAACTATAAATCTGTGAAATAGCCTCCCCCAGAAGCTTGTTACAGCATCAACGGCTGACAGCTTTAAAAAAGGATTAGATGCTTATTTAGAAGAAAATAACATTAACAGTCACTATTAGCGGTTATCAGTAAAAAAAAAAAAAAAAAAAAAAAACTTCTCCCTACCCCAACACCCTTGGTTGAACTTGATGGACATATGTCTTATTTCAACTGTATTAACTATGTAACTATATAATTATGTAACTATGTGGGAATAAAAAAATAAAAACTACAAAAAACTGGAAATAACAAATAAGATTTTTTTTTTTTGGAGGTGGGGGGAATAAAAATATATTATTACACCCAAGCCTGTAATAGAACACTGGACCCTTTGGTTTAAAGACTGATTCTCTCCAAAATGAGCCATTTGGATAGCTAATGCAGTGATAGACTTTACTAATATCTATCCAGTAAATACAGGTCATAACTGTTTTGCATATTCACCTGCTTCTCATGAATTCAGTTTTGGCTCAGCCTGATACTAAACTATGCACAAACCATATGTCATATGCATATATGCTTCCCCTCAGTATTGTGGTGCTGTTGGGGGAAGCTGAGGTGAGCACCATATGCTGCAGATATCCTGCCTCACGTCACTGTCGCAGCAGATTCCCCCTATCCTGCAATAGCCTGAACCAGACAGGAGAAGGCGCTTGTGCCCCAGTTAGATATGTCATTCTTTTTGTAACTGGGCTTTATTTTCGTGACAGTGCTTTGGCCTCCACTTAAATCTGAAACACCACCTCGACAATTCTTGGAGCACTTGGGAGACTTCTTCTTCTCCCTGCATCCCAGCTGTGCTGCTGCTTGGATTTAACCTTTCTAGTGCCAGCTATGCGAGTTTCATGGAGTCGCCTCTCCTACCGTTAAGTGCCAGCTACGTGAGACTCATATAGCTGACTTTAAACCCCCACAAAAAAAAGTATAAACGTTAAAAACTGACTAAAAACTCACCTGACCCCTCGTTGGATCGGGCCGGGTCTTCTCTTCACCCAGGAGGCATCTGATCCCCCCGCAGTGGCTCTTCTTTTTTGAGGAGAGTGCCCAAAATAGTCCCCCCCCCGCTTCAGCCCCTTCCGCTGTTCACTGTAAAAGAAAAAAATAAAATGACAGTTGCTCACCTGCGGCCGCTATCCCTCCTGCCGGGACTCCTTTTCACCAGGGCCTCCGATCACTCCCCAGACTCTTCCATGATGAAGAGAGGGCGAGAATTCGCCCTTTTCCTCATGTCCTGGGTTGCCAGATGCTAGTCCCACCCTTTGTGGGCAGGGCTGATAACATCATCTATGACATCACCTGGCAGCCGACACTTCTCATCTGCCCCGGGATGATCAGTAGTAATGCCGGGTGATCAGAGGAAGGAGGTTGGCCCTCTCCACCGATAACCCGGCAGCTGTCATCGGACATGATCGCCGGTGGACAGCGCAGGAATGGAGCAGAGAAGAAAAAATAAGTAAATGTCATTTATTCTGTGTGTGTGTATTTTTACTGTTAACCCCTTGTGAACTGGTAAGGGGTCCATGAGATCCCTATACCAGTTCCCAAGGCTGGGAGGCTGGCAAGTCACCTGCGGCTAGCGGGTGACTTGCCATTAACCCCCGGCTTCCCAATTACCTTCCTCCCCAAAGCCCAGGGGGGACAGAAGGGCCCGGGCTCACGGAGGCTATGCAGGCTTATAGGCGGCAAGGCGGGGGGCCACCAAAGCTGGCCCCTGTTCCCTGTTCTACAAGCCCTGCATAGCTGGTCCCGGGCTGGTTATGATGGGACCCCTTGTCATTTCTCGGGGGATTTTTAGGGGTTTTTAACCCTTAAAATTCCAAAGAAATGGGGTCCTCTGGGAGGTTTTTTTTAACCCTTAGGTATAAAACCCCTGTAGGTATAAAAAGTTTCCAGCAGCAGCAGGAGAGCAGAAGAAATGATTGGTGAGAGATGGAGAAATGATTGGTGAGAGATGGAGAGGAATGAGAGGTAAGTATTAAAAAAAAGAATAAAATATAAGTGTGTGTGTATGTGTGTTTTATAAAAAAGAACAAAATATAATTGTGTGTGTGTTTTATTTACATTCAACCAGTTGTGAACTGGTAAGGGGTCCAGTTTACCTGCGGCCAGCAGGTGACTTTATACTAACCCCCAGCCTCCCCAAAACCCGGGGGGGGGGCTGAAGGGCCTGGGGCCAATTTAGGTGGTGCAGGCTTGTAGCCGACAGGGTGGGGGGCCAACGAAACTGGTCCCTGTGCCCTGTTCTACAAGCCCTGCATAGCTGATCCCCGGGCTGGTTATGCTGGGTCAGGGGGACCCCATGTCATTTTTGTGGATTTTTAACCCTTAAAATTTGCCAAAAAAATGCCCCTTCCCCCCCTCCGGGAAAAGGACCACCATTTTTTTAGTTAACCCTTTATAGTGTGGATAGTAGATATATTTTATTTGTAAATGTTATAAAGTGCTCTTTTCAGTTTGGGGGGTCCTCTGGCCAAGAATGGGGGGCTACCAATACATATTGTAATCAGGAGAAATGGGGCTTTCACGTGCAATATGGTTTTCTTTAATAAAACATTTTTTTTTTAAATAAAGAAGACAATTTTCTAAAAAAACTATTTTTTTTTGTTTACACAAAAATATTTTAAAAACAGTAGAAAAATGACAAACAAGACATTTCATATAAAAGCCTAAACTCTGCTGCTGCTGCTGCTGCAAAAAAAAAAAAAAAAAAAAAAAAAAAAAATATATATATATATATATATATATATATATATATATATTATAAAAATATATAATTCCTGCAAAAATTACTATTAAACATGGCACAAAATGGTGAAAAATTACCTGTCAACAGAGGGTGACAAAACTTCAAATAGGCGGGCAATTAAAAGGGTTAAAAGTAGCTATGCATGTCGGGTATTGTTCTGTTCAGGGGACTAATTTGCATATTGATATTTTTGGAAAACATGTTTTATATTCTGCTTTTTTACACGTTTTTTAGGGAAACCCTGTGCAACCTAGGAATTCTTTGAGGGATTACTTCCAGAAAGATGAGCCCACTACAACAAGTTGGGTACACTTAACAAGCTTAACATGTGTACTTTCAGCCTTACGCACATGCTTTACTTTGGGGTGTTTGGTAACTCTTCCCTTTACAGTACCTATGCATGTTGGGCATCGTTCTGTTCAGGGAACCTTGTTTTTTCTTGTTTGGATATAGTTTTTTCTAGGAAAATGTGGCTTTGATTCTTCTTTTTCATTCTTTTTTAGAGAAATTTTTTCACAACCAAAGAATTAATTGAGTGATTACTTCCAGAAAACTGTGCCCCTGTCAACAAGCCTGGTACGTACAGAAAGCTTGATGTTTGTACTTCCAGAGAATACATAGTTTGTGAGGATATTTCAAATGTAAAGGGTTGTTTTTCTTGAAAAACAAGGTGTGCATAGCGCATAGCATAGTTGTATTTTATCTGAAAATCTCCTAAAACGCTGTTTCAGTTTGGGGGGAGTCTCCTGGCCAGGAAAGGGTGTCTATCAATATGTATGTGGTACTGTTGTAACCAGGAGAAATTGGAATTTAACACGCAATAAGATTTTATTGACAAACTTAAATATTTTATTACAAAAAAATACTACATATTGTAAAAAAATGATTTTTTTCACATATTTCATTCAAAAGTATTGAGAATACACTAAAAAGGCCAAACAAGACATTTCATGTTGAAGCCCAGACTCTTCTGAAAAAAAATATATCATTTTCCTAGGAAATCCCTTCAAAAATCACAGTTGAACAAGCACTAACCTTACTCCAGCATAGCTCAGTCAGGACGGTCTGACGCTCTGAAATCTCCCATTTTGAGGGAATGGCTCTCCCTGTGCCTCGTGCCCGGGGCTTGCCCCTTCATTGCAATGAATGGATGGCGCTGTGTGACCAGAAGCTGCATGGCTCAGACCAACAATGATCGCTGTTGGTTGGGGAAAAGGGGACAGCCCTCTTCACACAAGGCTTCAACTGTAGAGCAAAGCTGTGGAGCAAAGCTGAGTGCCTGTTTTTGGGGGGGTTAGTAACCCTTTACCTGACATAAGCCATAATGCAAAGCAGGAGAAAACCCAGCTACACTTTCTCATTGGGACCCCTGGCAGATCTATAGGAAGCATCTGAGGGGGGGGGGGATCGACCATGGCAGAAGTTACAAAGGTAAATTAATTTTTATGTGCATCTAACATTTCCCGTGGATGTCTAAGTGCACTGTTTTTGTAAGGGTGTTGGTTTGGTTTAAAAAGCACCATGCAGACTTGCTGCAGCTTCAATTCCCCTGTTGCACAAAGATATGCTTTGACACATCTATAAAAGCAGTTAAGGTTTCTTGGAAAAAAGGGAACAGAACATAAGAAAAACCATATTTCAGTTATTTATTTTACCTGGTTTAGCCAGACCTAAGCAATTTATTTGTTTACTGCTAGTTCACACGACTTCTTCTTTGAAATGAGAACTACACACATGGCCCAGCTTAGCAGGCTCTGATGTTCCATTTGTACTGCATCACTTCAGATTTGTGCTGCTTTAATTTGCATTTGGAATATGTTTTTTTATATTGTGAAATGCAGGCGCAGTATAAATAGAATAAAATTATACCTCACCATGCACAGCAGGAGTTACAAAAAGGTTAATTAATTTTTATGTAAAGCAATCTGAATTGCTCTGGGGAGGGATGCATGTGATTACTGTTTCTTTTAAGGGTGTTGGTCTGGTTTAAACCCACAGAGCATGAGCCTGGGCCCCTTGCTGTTCATGCTATGTGCGTCCAGAAGAATTGAATAACTGCATGCATGGCAGGGTTAGCTGGGAACACCGCAAGGTACTGTGACATATGGCAGGTCGTAGCATAGTTTGCTCTATGCCGCTGGGGCTGTGAGAATTTGCAAATTAGGATTTGCTGGGGGGGGGGGGGTACCTGGCCCTACAGTCAGTTAGACTTTAGAGACAGGTTTTTGTTCACTCTAAAGTGGTCCTGCAGTTTCAGAGACTTTAGGACCACAAACCAGTTTCATTCAGGGGCACCCTAATTTGGGATGAACCACAGTATAATAGTAAAGAGGAAGCCCAAGAACATGCTGAAATACTTACCATGTAGAGAAGCACATTCCACTTATCTGCACATAACTGGCAAATACATTTCTGGTTCAAAATGTGTACATGTCCTACACTGTAAACCAGATTGGTCACAAGCAAAAAGTGCGGCATGCTCTTCTCTGTGGCACTGGGACGCACGCTGCTCTTAACCATCCATTAACAACAGAGCTGGAACCCAGAAATTACTTTAGCTTGTTCTCGGGCTTTCATTTTACTATAACACTACTAGGCATCCCAGATGGTGGTTCCCCAGAGAACAGGGTTAATCTGCTGGCGGTACAATTTTTCTGAATTTGTGTCCCCCACTAATACCCGATCATGTGTGTGCATACCGCCCCTAGCAATATGCATTGAGCAGACGGGACAGACACTAGGAAAGCGAAATCTGTACAGGAACATAATTAAAAACAAAAAACTGATGTACCTGTTGCTGCCCATTTCTGTAGAGCAGATTATGGCCTAAAGTCACCTCAAACTCTTGGTGCTCAAAGGGAGGTTTCAGTCACAAAACGACAGGTTGGAGTTGAAATGTAAGTTTTCCAATAACTCAAATCAATGGACTGTGAGCTAAATAGGAATAATGTTTATTTGTCATTATGATGTATTTTCAAAGGACTGGATTCACAACAAGTTCTAATTAGAACTGCTGTGCTGGTAATGTGGAAGTAGTACCTGCTAAAACCAAGTGGGAACCAACCACCAGAATTTCTCAGCCAGGCTTAGGCATTGCACCATCAGTGCAGCATATGCCCGAATGTAGAATTTCTGCATCTGGCAGCATGTGACCTGGCCACGGGGGTAGATGTCATGTCACAGTTGTGGGGGCTGTTGCTACAGCACAGCATTTGTAGGCTAGAAGAGCCAAACAAGATCTGACTTCATAACTGCCTGCTGTACATCTCGCTGCAATATATTTTCTTGTATATGATCAATCACCATTGAGCATGTTCACATTAGCACCAATCGACGTGACTTTTTATCCGTGTGTATTTGAGAAAAAAAGGAACAGGGTTGACAGCTTAACAATTATGATGCTAAAAATGTCAAGCAAAGCAAACACTTTGCATAAATTATCAAAATGAATGATTGTTTTACTGCACTCTATGTACCAGTTTATTCAGCTGGCGAGCCGATGCTTTATGCTAGGATATAACACAGACAACAAGCCTCTTCACTCAGTTTAATGTCATACATGGCAAGCCTATGCTAATGCAACAAACTAATACATTTTATAAGATAATAACTTCAAATTGTATCAAGAAAAAAAATCAAATACATAATAACTACCTACCACCACAATACAAATAAGCGCGAGAATAAAAAGAGCTTTATATTGTCTACTTTATATGGTTTACTAATGCAAATTCTCATATATATGTTAGCTGGCATCAAAATAAATTCAGGCAAGCTTTTTTTTCATTTACGGTATAGGAGAATGATCAGGAGTGACAGGTTTGCATGTGTACCATTCTGTATTTACAGGGGTTGACTGTAATACCATGTTTCTTGTGCCAGAATATGCTGAAATAGTAGTTATTGGTAATGCAGTTCTATGGATGTGTGTAGATGGGTTTACCCATCATGCAACACTTTGGGTGCATACTAGAATGATTATTACAAATGTTTCCGAAAGTTTGGCTAAGCAGACAAGTTATAGTGATTTCCAAACCAACTAAAATGGAATGGTACTTTCAAAATATGTCACCCGTGTTTCTCACTAGTGGAGAAAAACAAGCCTGGGTGGATTTTTTTTCATGCAGGGTTAAACTGATTGACCTTGATGCTTTGGTCGCTTTGCTTTGAAACTTCTTGTTTCTCTCCCCCCACCCATCCAGATCACCAGTTCAATCCTGAGGCTCGTGTCAGGTTGATACCCCCTCTATTGATCATCAGCTAAAACCAATCCCAGCTCACTTCAAAGCAATACACACCCTCCCATCACAGAGGACAGCACAACGGGAGTTGAACATTTTATTTAAAATTACTTTGGCAATATAGCTTCTTTTTTAAAAATATTTTTTTTAAATGTTGCCTACACAATGGGAATGCCTGGACCTTGACTTATCCCTCCACCAGCTATCTAGAATGGGGATTTTTCATATTCAACAATTTTGCAAAAGTGGTCCTTAAATAAACATTGTAGCAATAGCTTTGAAATCTTTGGTTCACAGTCTCATATAAAGGGGAATATTGAAATTATACAACTAAATCTCGCCTGAAAATGATTGAAATGTGTTTAGCCCTAAAAGTGCCGAGCCCATAGGTACTAGGTGTGGCTTCTCCTGTCGTTAAGTGCCAAGCCCATAGTACCTACGGGCCTGACTTTCCCCCTGCTAGTAAAAAAAAAATGTAAAAAAACTAACCTGACAGGCCGGGTCTCCTCTTCATCCTGGGGTTATCCGATTACACCCGGGGCACTTCTGGCTTCAGGAGGGAGCAAAAATAGCTGACCCCCCGCTTCAGCAGCCGTTGCTGCTAAGAGTAAAAAAAAAAAGACATTTACTCACCTCCATGCTCGATCCCTCGAGCTGGGTCTCCTCTTCACCAGGGCCTCTGATCGCCCCACCGGGTTCCTGCATGGTGAGGAGGGGGGTCAAAACATGCCCCTTCTGGTGTTCACACAGCTAGCCCCACTACAGACTGTCAGAAGTCAAGGCTGATCACCGGAGGATGGTTGGAGAGCTAGGAGTTCCCCTGCCGCCCCAGCCCCCCCATCAGTGATCAGCCCCAGCAGCTGTCAGCAGATCACCTGGGGCAGAGAATCGTCGCAGGACGCAGGATAGGAGCTGAGTGTTAAAAAATAATAATAATAAGTCTTTTCTTCTCTGTGTCTGTTTTTTTTTTTTTACATTTAACCCTTTGGGAACTGGTAAGGGGTCCACGAGACCCCTATACCAGTTCACAAGGCTTAGGGGGCTGGCAAGTCACCTGTGGCTAGCGGGTGACTTGCCATTAACCCTGGCCCCCCCTTTGCCTGCCTCCCCAAAGCCTGGGGGGGGCAGAAGAGCCCAGGGATATGATGCTTTTGGGCTTGTAGCTAGCAGGGTGGGGGGCCACCAAAGCTGGCCCCTGCACCCTGTTCTACCAACCCCTTAGCTGGCCCCCAGGCTGGTTATGCTTGGTAGGGGGACCTCACGCCATTTTTTTTAATTGTTAAGGGTTTTTAACCCTTAAAATTCCCCAAAAAATGGGGTCGCCCACCCTGAAAGGACGAACCCTATGTCATTTTTTTTAATTAACCCCTTGTTACCTTGCACCCAGCAGCTATAAAAGGCTTCCATCAGCAGCAGGAAAGCAGAAGCCAAAGTGATCAGAGTGCGACACAGTTCTCTGGGATGGATGGGAGGTAAGTATTAAAAAAATAATAATAATAAAATACCTTTTTGTGTGTCCCTGCCTGCCCAATGCCCAGGGGGGTGGGGACAGAAGGGTCCAAGCAATTTGGCTGTGCGGGCTTGTAGCCGGCAGGGCCAGGGCCACCAAAGCCCTGTTCCTACAAACCCTGCATAGTTGGTCTTGGGCTGGTTATGCTGAGTAAGGGGGACCCAGTGTCATTTTTTGTGGCTTTTTAAGCCTTAAACTTCCCAAAAAAAATGAGGTCCAATCCCCCCCCTGCCAAAAGAGGGACCCCACGCCACCAAAGCTGGTCCCTGCGCCTGTTCTACAAACCCCTTAGCTGATCCCCGGGTTGGTTATGATGGGTAGGGGGACCTCACGTTTTTAACAGGGAGGGGGGACCCTATGTCATTTTTATTTAAGACCTGCATAGTTGGTCCCGGGCTAGTTATGCTGGGTAAGGGGGGACCCCACATCATTTTTTGTGGATTTTGAATGGCCCCGCGCCATTTTTTTTTTGTTTAACACTTTATAGTGTGGATAGTAGTTGCATTTTATTTGTAAATGTTATAAAGTGCTGTTTTCAGTTTGGGGGGGGGGTCTCCTGGGCAAGAATGGGGGCTACAGATACATATGTGGTACTGTTGTAATTGGGAGAAAAGGGGCTTTCACATGCAATATGGTTTTCTTTAATAAAATAAACACTGTATTTAAAATAATGGAAACAATTTTCTAAAAAGAAAATATGTTTTATTTACTTTTGTTTTTTTAATTCAAAAATATTTTAAAAAACAGTAGAAAAATTACAAACAAGACATTTCATTATGGGGTGGGATTTAGAGTCAGTAGGTATCATTATTGCAGAGTTTGGTGATCGTTCAACATGTTTACAGTAGTACACATTTTTCAGCACTAAGCACTTTTTGAGCATAACATTTTTTTTTTGTACATTCATTGGTATAATATTTATCGTTTTAAGGGGTGTTTTTTGGGATCATTCATGTGGGGTATTCACAATATAGTTGTTTCTTATTGGTGATAATATGTGATAAGGTCTTGCATAATAGGGGGATATGGTTTAGGTCCTCTTTAAGCACTTTTTGAGCATAAACATATTTTTGTACATTCATTGGTATAATATTCATTGTTTAAGGGGTGTTTTTTGGATCATTCATGGGGGGTATTCACAATAGAGTTGTTTTTTATTGGTGATAACATGTGATAAGGATTTGTATAATAGGGGGATATGGTTCAGGTCCTCTTTAAGTGCCGGCACAAATACCTAAGTATGTATATGTAGAGAGATTTTTTCTCCCTGCACAATACAGACTTGTATTTTAATAGAATTTGATTAGTTTACAGCATTAGAACAGAGACACATACTATGTATATAAATAAGATATCCCATTAGTGGGAGTTTTGAGATATTTTGATGATATGATAGGGGATTAGCATTACTGTTTTTAAATGTCTTGTGCTTTGTGTATTTGTATGTAAGTGTTTTTATGAAATTTCATGTGTAAATAAAAGTGATATATTTTTGAGGATATAGGTTTGCGAATATTTTTTGGTGCTCCCTAAGGGAGGAAGGTGTGGTTTTTTCCATGTCCACTCCCAAACTAGTGAACAAGACATTTCATGTTAAAGCCTACACTCTGCAAATAATATTACGCTGCAAATAATATTATATTTTTTCCTGAAATTTCTTCAAAAATCACAGTTAAACGTAGAAAACATTTCAAGTAGGCTGGCAATTAAAAGGGTTAAATAGCTATGCATGTTGGGTATTGTTCTACCCGGGGGACCTTGCGTTTTCAGATTTAGCTTGTTTTTTCTTGTTTGCATATTAATTTTTTAAGAAAATGTGCTTTTATTCGCTTTTTTATATTTTTTTTTAGGGAAACCCTGTGCAACATAAGAATTCTTCGAGGGATTACTTCTAAAACGATGAGCCCACTACAACAAGAAAGCTTAACGTGTTCTTTCAGGTAATATATGGTTTGGGGAGGAAATATATGGTTTGAGTAGCCCCTGTAAAGCAAACCAAAACTCAGGGGTGGAATTGCTTGCATGGTGGGTATTCCAGCGATCCCAGGGGGTTTCACACAGTAGAGTATCACAGATTGGGATGCTACAGGGATAGGGAGTCACCTGGGTGGGCAACTTCAAAGCAGCACTTCCTCCCCTGGAACCTAACTTGAGATGCCCTGTTGTGTGGAACCTCGCCATTCGAGGAGATGTGGGCACCAGCTGTGGCAGTGCCCTCCCAGTCTGCTGCCAATCAACCACTATCACACACCCCAAAGGCCGGCCGTGTCAGTGGGCCCCCCACAAGGTGGGGGCCCCCGGAAGCTGCTGCCGGCCCTGCCTTGGAGGGTATTTGCCCAGCCACACACCAATTTTCTGAAAGAAAAGATAAACAAGATGGATATAAGTTCCCAGAGTGGCAGCCAAATACATTTAAACAGAAATCTCTTTTCAGGATACTAGAGGATTTGATTTTTGGTGATCAGAGGGGTCAGAGGTCTGCTTTGAACACCATACCAAGCATGGAGATTTACCACTGCCGTTGCAGCTGTTCTACTTTGGTTGTTTAAAACTTAACAGATTCTGAGATTGGGGCATCCCGAAGTACTCATGAAGCCTTCTACGAAGCAGGCATGCCAAGGTGTAGGTGAAAGAGGTAACTATTAATGGTTTTATTTTAGCCTAGATAGTCTCAATCAGACCAACAACCATTTGGACGCTAACAGGTGTTGGTCCACATCTGGCCCCAAAAAAACAGGTTCGGAGGGCATCCAGAATGCTGGACCCCCCACACATCAATGGGACAGGTAAGAATTGCAGATGTTCTGAGGGGTGATGTGTGGGGGGATCCAGCATTCTGGATGCCCCCTGAGCCTGTCTTATTGTGGCCAGATGTGGACCAACACCCGTTAGCAGGAAAATGGGTTGGTCTGCTTTAAAGTCCTTGTCCAGCCTCAGTAAAAGAACTTCCCCACTCGCAGGCTGAATGGAGTTCTGCAAGCTGAAAAATTCTGCTTCCATCTCAGTTGGCTCTGGTGCTGACACTGTTCTCTCCGGACAGCCTTGGTGGGTGCCTTTTCTTTATGGTATAACATCTACATATAAAGCCAAGGACACAAATGTATCAGTAACTGTTACGTTTTCTCAATGAGTAACAGAATTGTAACAACAAAGAGAAAAAAAAAAACTTTGATGGTTAACTAAAGCAACAGTTATTAAGGTTAGTTAGGATTGTTATTTTTCAAGGAGCACTCTAGCTTAAATTCAGATGTTGTACTAAAATAAAATGGAAACCCACTCTAAAATCATATTATTCTTTTGAAGTAAACCATTAGCTTTAGGGTAGGTTAAACGGAGATTATTTTTACTGCTTCAAAAAAACATTATTTGGCAAAAGGTGACCTCCCATCATGCTAAATGTGGCAGTTGGCTACTATTATTGCTTGAGATCCAAAGGCACACCCTGAATTTAACCCAGTTTATTGCAAACTATTTGGCATGGAACTGCACCAGAACAGATTAGAGGCAGATTTGGCCTATCACTATTTATAACATAAGTCATATTAAAGTGATATTTCAGGCATAGCCAATTGTTAGCTCATTGTGTGGGGCTACATTTGGCATTGCTCTAAATTGTTTTCTGTTTTTAAATTGAGGTAGAAATGGCAGAGATATCTAGGTTTACAGTTTTACCCTATGATTTCTCTCCTTAAGCATGGCTCTTGGAGCTGTGGGTGGTGGGCGGGGTGGTGGTAGGAGCCAGAATGCTTGTTAGGAGGAGGCTGGATGGGGAGGAAGGATGGACGGGTTAGTTGGGCTTGAATGGCAGCTTTTATAGTGCCAATCGAGTCATCAATACAGAGGGGGGTGTGCTCTGGACTAGCATCTCAAGTTAGTATTGGTGGCCCACATCGGCAGGGTGGTGCTGGAGGGGCCGATAAGAAAGTATATTTCCGCATTCAGGCTGCAGAGCTGAGAGGAAGCCCAGCACTGGAGGACCGCTTGGCAAGGTAAGCTGCTGTTTGTTTTTTTAACCTTTTGCCTGAAAAATCCCTTTAAACACATATATGATTAGGGTCTTCTACATGTGGCTAGGCAATGCATTATAGTAACTGAACTTCTAGTACACATATGGGAGACTGAGGCTTTAACCGTTAGCAATGAGTGAGTTTACTTTAAAGCAAATCAAAACCCTCTGCGCCATGGATGTTGGTCGCCACCGGTGCCGCCGCTAATTGACAGTCTGGGAAGGGCATCCAGAGTGCTGGAGCCCCCCACACATAACCCCCAGAATGCCCGTAAATCTCACTTTTCCCTGGGTCCAGCAATGAGAATTCAGCGCCACGCTAGGTAAGATTTACAGTCATACTGTGGGGTTATGTGCAGGGGGCTCCAGCATTCTAGATGCCCCCCCCAGAACGTCATTTAGTGGTGGTGCCTGCTGCGATCAACGCCCGCAGAGGGTGTTGGCCTGCTTTAACATCCACTGTAGGGGATGTTTAAAAGAGGTGTGATGTTTGTAATTGTTGTTAAGTGTTAAGGCTGTGCAATGCAATGTAGCATAAAACAAAACTATGTTTGTGTAAACATTCACAAAGCTTTAACAGCTTCTCCCAGTTCTTGAGCTATGGTCATACAGATAGGTTCTTTACCTAATTTCAGTTCTTGGTTCTCTGGCACTTAGGAAGGCAGCAGATGGATCCTAAATAAAACATCAGTAAGGTGCCAACACACTTTATATGTATAATGGGCACCCTCACCATGCACTACTTACCAGCCACTGCCTTTACGATGTCAGTAGCTCTCCCAGGACCTCAAGTGTTGCTCTCATTTCATCTGAGATTTTTATTTCTATACTGGGCCTTTGGGATATTTTCCTGAGGAGTTCACTGATGGATCTAACAGTTCCCATCAGCTAAGTACAATTTAATAAAATTAAGTAAATTAAAGTATAGCCTGAGACCAACACAAAATGTTCCTTTAGGATTTTATGATAGAAACTAGCAGGGAAAGGCTGTCTTCCATATATCTCTGTGCCAATCTTGACCTGAAATCAGTAGTAAAAGCACAACTCTAGCCATTTTTTTTTTCTTTTGGATGGAGACCCATATAATACAAATTCTAATGGGGAGATCTATCCTCAATTTTCGCTGGAAAAGCTCCTTAAAGCGGTTTTGTTCCGTGCACCTGGGCATCCCAATTTGGCACATCCCAAATTGGGATACCCAGTTGTGTGAACCCCCCGACCCACTAAAACTCACCTTTCCCTGCTCCATAGAACATGCGTGGGCTCTCATCCACTCAGAGCCCCTTGCCTTTACTACATCCTTCGGCAAAGGGCTCTGCTTGTGGGTGATCTGTCATTAAGCCCCAGCCCCCCATGGCCTGCCTCCCCAAAGCTCAGGGGGGCAGAAAAGCCTGAGGCTATTTAGGCTATGCAGGCTTTTAGCATAGCAGGGCCAGGGGGCCACCGAAGTTGGCCCTTGCATCTTGTTCTACAAGCCCTACATAGCTGGTCCCCGGGCTGATTGGGCTTAGTAGGGGAGACCGCCTGTCATTTTTGGGGGATTTTTAAGGGTTTTTAACCCTTAAAGGGTGTATGGTGAGTAGAAGGAAAGATGGATGTATGGTTAGTAGGGGTGCGGATGGTGCGGTGAGTAGAGGAGAAGGATGGGTTTATGGTTAGTAGATGGGAAGGATGGGTGTATGGTGAGTAGAGGGGCAAAATGGGCGTATTGCGAGTAGAGGGAAATTATGGGTGTATGGTTAGTAGATGGGAATCATGGGTGTATGGTGAGTAGAGGAGCACGATGGACGTATTGCGGGTAGAGGGGAATTATGTGTGTATGGTTAGTAGAGGATATTTATATACAGGTAGGTCCAGCACTCCATAAACTGGTTAGTAGAGGGAAATTATGTGTGTATGGTTAGTAGAGGGGAATTATGTGTGTATGGTTAGTAGAGGGAAATTATGGGTGTATGGTTAGTAGAGGGGAATTATGGGTGTATGGTTAGTAGAGGGGAATTATGGGTTTATGGTTAGTAGAGGGGAATTATGGGTTTATGGTTAGTAGAGGGGAATTATGGGTGTATGGTGAGTAGAGGAGCACGATGGACGTATTGCGGGTAGAGGGGAATTATGTGTGTATGGTTAGTAGAGGGAAATTATGTGTGTATGGTTAGTAGAGGGGAATTATGTGTGTATGGTTAGTAGAGGGGAATTATGTGTGTATGGTTAGTAGAGGGAAATTATGGGTTTATGGTTAGTAGAGGGGAATTATGGGTTTATGGTTAGTAGAGGGGAATTATGGGTTTATGGTTAGTAGAGGGGAATTATGGGTGTATGGTTAGTAGAGGGGAACGATGGGTGCATGGTAAGTAGACAGAAATGATGGGTGTATGGCTGTTTCACCAAGGAAATTGGGGGCACCTTTATCCAGACTGTCTTGGGAAGGGGGCATGGCCTGCTGCTATGGTAGAGGCACGACATGACATATACCTGTATTGGAGAGCAGTAGCACGACAGGATGGCTGAGGAGGGGAGATTTTTTTTCCCACTGTTTTTGCCTAAAAACTGTCCTGTATGTTGAATAGGGGGATTTGGCAGATGTGTGGTAAGTAGAGGGGCAGCATGGTGAGTAAAGGAAATCGACAGGTGTATGGTGACCTTCCAACTTTTCATGGTGAAAAAGAGGGACAATTTTAAAATTAAGCCACGCTTCTCATTGAGGGATGGTTAGGAGAGTTGTAACAGTTACAACAATATACAACACTATTATTATGCAAATTCATTATTTACAATTGAGGATTAGGAGGGACAGGAGGACCTGGACTCAGGAGGGACAGTCCCCTTAATGAGTGACAGATAGGAGGTATGGAATAGGTGTTTCAGCAGATGGATGGAGAGTAGGGTTGTGCGAGGTGTGGTGAGTAGAGGGGGGTGCTGCCAGTAAAGGGGAGCAGAGGGTGTGGTGAGAAGAGGGATGCGGGCAGTGGGTGTGGTGAGTAGAGGGGGTGCTGCCAGTAGAGGGGAGCAGAGGGTGTGGTGAGAAGCGGGCAGCGGGTGTGGTGAGTAGAGGGGATGCTGCAGTAGAGGGGAGCAGAGGGTGTAGTGAGAAGCGGGATGCGTGCAGGGTGTGGTGAGTAGAGGGGGGGTGCTGCAGTAGAGGGGAGCAGAGTGTGTGGTGAGAAGCGGGATGTGGGCAGAGGGGGTGGTGAGTAGAGGGGGGTGCTGCAGTAGAGGGGAGCAGAGGGTGTGGGGAGAAGCGGGATGCGGGCAGCGGGTGTGGTGAGAAGCGGGATGCGGGCAGCGGGTGTGGTGAGTAGAGGGGATGCTGCAGTAGAGGGGAGCAGAGGGTGTGCTGAGAAGCGGGATGCGTGCAGGGTGTAGTGAGTAGAGGGGGGGTGCTGCAGTAGAGGGGAGCAGAGTGTGTGGTGAGAAGCGGGATGTGGGCAGAGGGGGTGGTGAGTAGAGGGGGGTGCTGCAGTAGAGGGGAGCAGAGGGTGTGGGGAGAAGCGGGATGCGGGCAGCGGGTGTGGTGAGAAGCGGGATGCGGGCAGCGGGTGTGGTGAGTAGAGGGGGTGCTGCAGTAGAGGGGAGCAGAGGGTGTGCTGAGAAGCGGGATGTGGGCAGCGGGTGTGGTGAGAAGCGGGATGCGGGCGGGTGTGGTGAGTAGAGGGGGCTGCAGTAGAGGGGAGCAGAGGGTGTAGTGAGAAGCGGGATGTGGGCAGCGGGTGTGGTGAGTAGAGGGGGGTGCTGCAGTAGAGGGGAGCAGAGGGTGTGGTGAGAAGCAGGATGCGGGCAGCGGGTGTGGTGAGTAGAGGGGGTGCTGCAGTAGAGGGGAGCAGAGGGTGTGGTGAGAAGCGGGATGTGGGCAGCGGGTGTGGTGAGTAGAGGGGGTGCTGCCAGTAGAGGGGGGCAGAGGGTGTGGTGAGTAGAGGGATGCGTGCAGGGTGTGGTGAGTAGAGAGACGCGGGCAGCCAGTAGAGGGGAGCAGAGGGTGTGGTGAGAAGCGGGCAGCGGGTGTGGTGAGTAGAGGGGATGCTGCAGTAGAGGGGAGCAGAGGGTGTAGTGAGAAGCGGGATGCGTGCAGGGTGTAGTGAGTAGAGGGGGGGTGCTGCAGTAGAGGGGAGCAGAGTGTGTGGTGAGAAGCGGGATGTGGGCAGAGGGGGTGGTGAGTAGAGGGGGGTGCTGCAGTAGAGGGGAGCAGAGGGTGTGGGGAGAAGCGGGATGCGGGCAGCGGGTGTGGTGAGTAGAGGGATGCGGGCAGCGGGTGTGGTGAGTAGAGGGATGCGGGCAGAGGGTGTGGTGAGTAGAGGGATGCGGGCAGAGGGTGTGGTGAGTAGAGGGATGCGGGCAGAAGGTGTGGTGAGTAGAGGGATGCGGGCAGCGGGTGTGGTGAGTAGAGGGATGCGGGCAGAGGGTGTGGTGAGTAGAGGGATGCGGGCAGAGGGTGTGGTGAGTAGAGGGATGCGGGCAGAGGGTGTGGTGAGTAGAGGGGTGCTGCCAGTAGAGGGGAGCAGAGGGTGTGGTGAGTAGAGGGATGCGGGCAGTGGGTGTTGTGAGTAGAGGGATGCGGGCAGAGGGTGTGGTGAGTAGAGGGATGCGGGCAGCGGGTGTGGTGAGTAGAGGGATGCGGGCAGATGGTGTGGTGAGTAGAGGGATGCGGGCAGAAGGTGTGGTGAGTAGAGGGATGCGGGCAGCGGGTGTGGTGAGTAGAGGGATGCGGGCAGATGGTGTGGTGAGTAGAGGGATGCGGGCAGAAGGTGTGGTGAGTAGAGGGATGCGGGCAGATGGTGTGGTGAGTAGAGGGATGCGGGCAGAAGGTGTGGTGAGTAGAGGGATGCGGGCAGCGGGTGTGGTGAGTAGAGGGATGCGGGCAGAGGGTGTGGTGAGTAGAGGGGTGCGGGCAGAGGGTGTGGTGAGTAGAGGGGTGCGGGCAGCGGGTGTGGTGAGTAGAGGGATGCGGGCAGCGGGTGTGGTGAGTAGAGGGGTGCAGGCAGCGGGTGTGGTGAGTAGAGGGATGCGGGCAGCGGGTGTGGTGAGTAGAGGGATGCGGGCAGCGGGTGTGGTGAGTAGAGGGATGCGGGCAGAGGGTGTGGTGAGTAGAGGGGTGCGGGCAGAGGGTGTGGTGAGTAGAGGGGTGCGGGCAGAGGGTGTGGTGAGTAGAGGGATGCGGGCAGCGGGTGTGGTGAGTAGAGGGATGCGGGCAGCGGGTGTGGTGAGTAGAGGGATGCGGGCAGAGGGTGTGATGAGTAGAGGGGTGTGGGCAGAGGGTGTGGTGAGTAGAGGGATGCGGGCAGAGGCTGTGGTGAGTAGAGGGATGCGGGCAGCGGGTGTGGTGAGTAGAGGGATGTGGGCAGCGGGTGTGGTGAGTAGAGGGATGCGGGCAGCGGGTGTGGTGAGTAGAGGGATGCGGGCAGAGGGTATGGTGAGTAGAGGGATGCGGGCAGCGGGTGTGGTGAGTAGAGGGATGCGGGCAGAGGGTGTGGTGAGTAGAGGGGTGCTGCCAGTAGAGGCGAGCAGAGGGTGTGGTGAGTAGAGGGATGCGGGCAGTGGGTGTTGTGAGTAGAGGGATGCGGGCAGTGGGTGTTGTGAGTAGAGGGATGCGGGCAGAGGGTGTGGTGAGTAGAGGGGTGCGGGCAGAGGGTGTGGTGAGTAGAGGGGTGCGGGCAGAGGGTGTGGTGAGTAGAGGGGTGCGGGCAGAGGGTGTGGTGAGTAGAGGGATGCGGGCAGCGGGTGTGGTGAGTAGAGGGATGCGGGCAGCGGGTGTGGTGAGTAGAGGGATGCGGGTAGAGGGTGTGGTGAGTAGAGGGATGCGGGCAGAGGGTGTGGTGAGTAGAGGGATGCGGGCAGCGGGTGTGGTGAGTCGAGGGATGCGGGCAGCAGGTGTGGTGAGTAGAGGGGTGCGGGCAGCGGGTGTGGTGAGTAGAGGGGTGCGGGCAGAGGGTGTGGTGAGTAGAGGGATGCGGGCAGAGGGTGTGGTGAGTAGAGGGATGCGGGCAGAGGGTGTGGTGAGTAGAGGGATGCGGGCAGCGGGTGTGGTGAGTAGAGGGATGCGGGCAGCGGGTGTGGTGAGTAGAGGGATGCGGGCAGCGGGTGTGGTGAGTAGAGGGGTGCAGGCAGCGGGTGTGGTGAGTAGAAGGGTGCGGGCAGAGGGTGTGGTGAGTAGAGGGGTGCGGGCAGCGGGTGTGGTGAGTAGAGGGGTGCGGGCAGCGGGTGTGGTGAGTAGAGGGGTGCGGGCAGAGGGTGTGGTGAGTAGAGGGATGCGGGCAGAGGGTGTGGTGAGTAGAGGGATGCGGGCAGCGGGTGTGGTGAGTAGAGGGATGCGGGCAGCGGATGTGGTTAGTAGAGGGATGCGGGCAGCGGGTGTGGTGAGTAGAGGGGTGCGGGCAGAGGGTGTGGTGAGTAGAGGGATGCGGGCAGCGGGTGTGGTGAGTAGAGGGATGCGGGCAGCGGGTGTGGTGAGTAGAGGGATGCGGGCAGAGGGTGTGGTGAGTAGAGGGATGCGGGCAGAGGGTGTGGTGAGTAGAGGGATGCGGGCAGCGGGTGTGGTGAGTCGAGGGGTGCGGGCAGCGGGTGTGGTGAGTAGAGGGGTGCGGGCAGCGGGTGTGGTGAGTAGAGGGGTGCGGGCAGAGGGTGTGGTGAGTAGAGGGATGCGGGCAGAGGGTGTGGTGAGTAGAGGGATGCGGGCAGCGGGTGTGGTGAGTAGAGGGATGCGGGCAGAGGGATGCGGGCAGAGGGTGTGGTGAGTAGAGGGATGCGGGCAGCGGGTGTGGTGAGTAGAGGGATGCGGGCAGAGGGTGTGGTGAGTAGAGGGATGCGGGCAGAGGGTGTGGTGAGTAGAGGGGTGCGGGCAGCGGGTGTGGTGAGTAGAGGAGGCTGGAGGCGCGTGGCATGCGCAGGAGTCTCCCGCCCACAAGCCACTAGAAGATGAGTCGGTGTGAGGAGGGGCAGCACACAGAGCCGGCGCCTCACACGCGCGTTGCTCTGCCCTCAGCCTGCTCAGCGCAAACTTCAGCCGCCACCTGTTCCGCTCCCGGCAGCCATCAGCAGTAGAAGCAGCAGTAGAAGCAGCAATAGAAGCAGCAGTAGCAGCAGTAGAAGCAGCAGCAGTAGAAGCAGCAGTAGCAATATAAGCAGCAGTAGCAGCAGCAGCAATAGAAGCAGTAGCAGCATCTCGGCTTCTCGGGTCAGTGGCAGTAGCGCATTGAGCAGCAGGTGAAGGACATGGATCGCTTTGGCGAGCTGGGGAACCACAGCGAAGCGCCCAGCCTGGACCCCAATAGCACCGAGGAGCACCCCACCGAGAAGCCCCTCCTGAGGACCGGCATAGACAATATCATTACCCTGGTGGTTTTCGGCATCATCTTCGCCCTGGGCGTGCTGGGCAACTCGCTGGTGATCACCGTCCTGTCCCGGAACAAGCCGGGTAAGCCGCGCAGCACCACCACCATCTTCATCCTGAACCTGAGCATCGCCGACCTCGCTTACCTGCTCTTCTGCATCCCCTTCCAGTCCACCGTCTACATGTTGCCCACCTGGGTGCTGGGCGCCTTCATCTGCAAGTTCATTCACTACTTCTTCACCGTCTCCATGCTGGTCAGCATCTTCACTCTGTCAGCCATGTCGGTGGACCGCTATGTGGCTATCGTGCACTCGCGGAGGTCGTCGTCCATTCGGGTGTCCAGGAATGCCCTGCTGGGGGTGATCATCATCTGGATCCTGTCCATCGCCATGGCCTCGCCCGTCGCCTACAACCAGCGCCTCATTCACTGGGGCAACAACCAGACCTTCTGCTGGGAACACTGGCACAACCTGCGCCACAAGAGGCTCTACGTGGTTTGCACCTTCGTCTTCGGCTACCTGCTGCCGCTGCTGCTCATCTCCTTCTGTTATGCCAAGGTACATCCACATCTAACTACCTACACAGCACCCTCTCCCTGCTGCCAGAGAAACTTTCCTCTCATCCCGTGCACCTTGGCAGAGCTGTCACCTGTTGGCTGCTCTCCCAGAAACTGCACAGTGCACTCTATTAGTACAACTGTCATTACATGTTACATGTTGCCTTTTAGGCACATTACCCTAGCTATGCCAAGGCACAGACCCTTCCCCCATCTCATCCATTCCATGCAACTTGGCAGAGCTGTCACCTGTTGGCTGCTCCCCCAGAAACTGCACAGTGCACTCTATTAGTACATCTGTCATTATATGTTACATGTTGGCTTTTAGGCACATTACCCTAGCTATGCCAAGGCACAGACCCTTCCCCCATCTCATCCATTCCATGCAACTTGGGAGAGCTGTCACCTGTTGGCTGCTCTCCCAGAAACTGCACAGTGCACTCTATTAGTACATCTGTCATTATATGTTACATGTTGGCTTTTAGGCACATTACCCTAGCTATGCCAAGGCACAGACCCTTCCCCCATCTCATCCATTCCATGCACCTTGGCAGAGCTGTTACCTGCTGGCTGCTCTCCCAGAAACTGCACAGTGCACTCTATTAGTACATCTGTCATTAAATGTTACATGTTGGCTTTTAGTCACATTACCCTAGCTATGCCAAGGCACAGACCCTTCCCCCATCTCATCCATTCCATGCAACTTGGGAGAGCTGTCACCTGTTGGCTGCTCTCCCAGGCACTGCACAGTGCACTCTATTAGTACATCTGTCATTAAATGTTACATGTTGGCTTTTAGTCACATTACCCTAGCTATGCCAAGGCACAGACCCTTCCCCCATCTCATCCATTCCATGCAACTTGGGAGAGCTGTCACCTGTTGGCTGCTCTCCCAGGCACTGCACAGTGCACTCTATTAGTACATCTGTCATTAAATGTTACATGTTGGCTTTTAGGCACATTACCCTAGCTATGCCAATGCATAGACCCTTCCCCCATCTCATCCATTCCATGCAACTTGGGTGAGCTGTCACCTGTTGGCTGCTCTCCCAGAAACTGCACAGTGCACTCTATTAGTACATCTGTCATTATATGTTACATGTTGGCTTTTAGGCACATTACCCTAGTTATGCCAATGCACAGACCCTTCCCCCATCTCATCCATTCCATGCAACTTGGGAGAGCTGTCACCTGTCGGCTGCTCTACCAGGCACTGCACAGTGCACTCTATTAGTACATATGTCATTACATGTTACATGTTGGCTTTTAGGCACATTACCCTAGTTATGCCAATGCACAGACCCTTCCCCCATCTCATCCATTCCATGCAACTTGGGTGAGCTGTCACCTGTTGGCTGCTCTCCCAGAAACTGCACAGTGCACTCTATTAGTACATCTGTCATTATATGTTACATGTTGGCTTTTAGGCACATTACCCTAGTTATGCCAATGCACATACCCTTCCCCCATCTCATCCATTCCATGCACCTTGGCAGAGCTGTCACCTTTTGGCTGCTCTCCAAGAAACTGCATAGTGCACTCTATTAGTACATCTGTCATTATATGTTACATGTTGGCTTTTAGGCACATTGCCCTAGTTATGCCAAGGCACAGACCCTTCCCCCATCTAATCCATTCCATGCAACTTGGGAGAGCTGTCACCTGTTGGCTGCTCCCCCAGAAACTGCACAGTGCACTCTATTAGTACATCCGTCATTAAATGTTACATGTTGGCTTTTAGGCACATTACCCTAGCTATGCCAAGGCACAGACCCTTCCTCCATCTAATCCATTCCATGCAACTTGGGAGAGCTGTCACCTGTTGGCTGCTCTCCCAGGTACTGCACTGTGTACACTATATTAGTACAACTGTCAGTTCATGTTAAATGTTGGATTTTAGGCACATTTCCCCAGCTATGCAAAGGAACAGACCCCCACCTCTACCCCCATTTCATCTATTCCATGCAACTTGGTAGAGCTGTCGGTTGCTGCTCTCCAGGCACTGTACGGTACATCTGTCCTCATGTGCTACATGTTGGCTTTTAGGCACGATAATGCAGCTATGGCAAGACCTCCAACCCCCTCACCATCTCATCTATTTCATGCAACTTAGTAGAGCTTTCACCTGCTGCTGTCGCAGGCACTGTGCGATGTACGCTTTGTTAGTATATCTTAAAGTATATTGGCTTTAGGCGCATTTTTAAGCACCACTATACCCCCCCCCCCCCCCCATCTCATCCATTCCATGCAACTTGACAGGGCTGTCAGTCACACAGAGTGCACAATACACTAATTTCTATACTTCTAGGCTTGTTATGTGTTACTTTTTAGATACCCCTGCTTTGCCAAGACTCACTCCAGGCTATAGCTAAGCTATAGCTAAGCCAAGCACAGGCAGGGGTTACCTGCCATCTCTTCCAGCCCTTTGTAACTGTCACATTCTTGCCCCACAGACGTTGCATGGTAGCTTTCACATACCCCTGTTATGTAGAGGCACAGTCCCGGGAGCCTAAGGCTACACACAGACAGCCCACCATCGGCAGAGGTTACCTCAAATCTCATCCGCCTGATTCAGCTTAGTAGAGCTGTTAGCTCCCGTTCTCCCAGGCACTGCACAATACTGCACATTCTATTAGTACTTCTGTCAGCACAAGTTAGAGCTCACCAAAGTCCCCTGATATTTTATCCATCCGATGCAATCAGGGAAAGCTGTCCCCTTATGCTTCCACATGCGCTGCGCCGTATGCTTTGGGAACTCTTGTCATTGCATGTTATCGTACTGTATATGCTGGCTTTTCCAGCTTTGCCAGGCTACTGACAGAGAGCACAGCATCAACTAAAGTTACCTGACATCTCAGTCAATCAAATCAATATGCAACTCTCTTGAGCCGTTAAAGTTTGCACAGTACGCCGCATTAGTACTTTTGTCGCCACACGGTTAACCGGTTATAAACATTATCATTGTTACTTTCGCAACAATGTGCCTCTGTAAGGTTACAATCTTCTGTCTCCAGAATATAACTCACTGAAATCAGAACGTATGTGGTGTCTTATTCATCCCATGAATCATCCAACGAAAGTGATCAGAAATTGGTAACAAGGGAGGCACAGCCAATATAAACATGTACATCTTTTTTTGATTATCACAAAATCAACAAAGAACATTACACAATATTAAAACTTATTAAAATACAACAAGAACAATCACTAATACACAGCCTTATGAAGTGGGAATTGTGATCCAGGGAACGCATTGCTGCTGATGAGGCGTGAGATGGTGGGAAGACACTTTGGCGATTTATTTATGGTATTGGGATTACTATCATTGTATTGGCTTATTGTGTTGATTTGGATTGTACACAGGGTTGTCACTTGTATATTTTGTATTGCTCTTTATTTGCTTAGTTATATTTCTTCCAGAAGATCTGGATCATAGGCAGGACATTGATTGTTTTGCTTATTGATTTATATATGTATTTGTTGATAGCTTGATTTGTTCTCCCCCGTCTCCACCTCTGTGTTAGTGATTGTCCTTGTTGTATGTTTGTATTTATATGGATTTTAATATTGTGTAGTGTTCTTTGTTGATTTTGTGATAGTCAAAGGAAATATGTAAAGGTCACATTCGTTGATTGGTTGATTAATAGAGGTCTTTGGAGAGTGGCACCCTTAATAAGTGCTTAGTTGGGTTGTGCTGGCAATTTGTCTATTTGCTGTCATTCATCCAATGCATGCTTGTAACTTGTAAGATATCACAGTAAACAGTTCTAGTACTATTCTTATTTATCGCGTTAACTTTTACATAGCTCCTGCAGCCCCCCCCCCCCCCCACCTCCAACCTATAGATAGAGAACTTGCCATGGTCTGAAGTTACATGTTGGCTTTTAGATAGATACCCCTGCTACGGCTAGAAACTCCCCTTTCCCCCGCCTCCAGGCTACAACTAAGCCCACCACAGGCGAATGTATCTGACATTTTATCGATCCCATGCCTCAGGTAGAGTTGCCACATATTTGCCTATGACTTATCTTTTAGAAAGCTTCTACCATGCCAAGGTGCAGTCCTATCTTCTGGGTATTATTATTATTATTATTATTAATGTTTATTTATATAGCGCCATCAACTTCCGTAGCGCTTTACAAGTTAAGAATACAGACAAGGTAAAACATAGCACAGAGAACAATACAAAATTAGATGCTACAGGTTAAAACCAAGTGTTGTGAGCACAGGAGACAATAGGGAGGAGTGCCCTGCCCTTGCGAGCTTACAGTCTAAAGGATGGGGTATAGAGAGATATATCGCCATTATATGAAGTTACTGGCTTTTAGACAGATACCACTGTCAAGACATGCCCCCTCTGCCCCCAGGCTACAGCTAAGCCCACTAAAGTCAAAACAAGTCTACCCATGCATCAGCTGTCACCTATTGGCCCAAGGGTGAGCTTCAGTCCCGTTATTCCAAGATGCCAAGGTGCCCCCCCGCCTCCATGCTATAGACATAGAGCTTACCATGGTCTGAAGCTCCTTTTTGGCTTTTAGACAGATACTCTGACATTTCATCCATAAGGTAGAGCTGTCTCATATTGGTCCAGGATTTAGTTTTTAGATATCTCCTGGCTGTAGACATAGAGCTCACCATGGTCTGAGGTTACATGTTGGCTTTTATACAGTGCCACTGTCAATACACTGTTCTATCTGCCTCCAGGCTAAGACCGAACTAAGCTAAGGCAGAATGTATCTAAAATCTTATCTATTCCATATATTATGTAGAGCTGCCACATATCGGTTCACATATTGGTTGGGGGGTTAGCTTTAGATAGCTCCAGTCCTGTTATGTCCACGTGCAGCTCCCTTCTGGCTACAGACAATGGCGCACCGCGCTCTAAAGCAACATAACACCTCATCCACCTTCTGTAACTTAATTGGGCTGTTAGATTTTGCACAGTGCTCTCAGATGGTACTTTCTTTCATCACATGCTAAATGTCAGTCTTTAGATACTCCACTGTACCCATACACAATCCATGTACATCTCATCCACCCCATGTAACTTCCAGAGGTCTACACAGTATACTAGTACCAGTATACTAGTTATAGAGGTCTACACAGCGTACTAGTATGCTCTCATCACATTTTAGCATTTATATATGTTTCTCTTGCTAAGCCAATACACCCCCTACCTCTAGGCTGTAGCTAGAAATCACCGTGATCAGAAGTAACCTGATATCCCATCTGTCTGATTTAAGTTGGCAGAGCTGTCACATATCGGGGTGCCCCGCGGAAGTGGACCAACACCCAGGATAGTGAAAATCCTGGGTGTTGGTCCACTTTAAGGTACAGCACCGCCTGCATCAAGAATAAATGTGTTCTGCACAATGATGTTTTAGTTTACCTGAAATCTCATTCATGTAATGCAAATGGGCAGAGTGGTCACATACTGGTCCTAACCACTGTGCAGAACACTGTGTTATTCCTGTCATCTCGTGTTACATAGATACCAAGGCATAGCTTTCCTTGCATCCAGGATATTTTTGTAACAGCACGAAGTGCTTCGAATTTACCTGAAATCTCAGGCATCTGATATAACCTGGTACAGGGGCACCGCACTGTAGTATTTTTTTCATCACATATTACAGTAAAGCTGTTGTTGTTAAGTATGTTTCTCTTTCTGATATACCGGGCAGCAGCAACACCTACATCCAGTTAGTTATCTGAAATCTAATGCATCTTTGTGATATACAGTATCAGGCTATAGCACCACTTGCATCCAGGCTATATTTGTACAGAATGATATAGTCTGAAGTTACCTGAAATCTCGTGTATCTAATGTAACTTAGTATAGGAGACACTACATTGTAGTATTCCTGTCATTACATGATAGCTGTTACACGTTTCTTTAGCTAATATACCAGGCTGCAGCACCACTTGCATCCAGGCTATATTTGTACAGAATGATATAGTCTGAAGTTACCTGAAATCTCGTGTATCTGATGTAACTTAGTATATGAGACACTACATTGTAGTATTCCTGTCATTACATGATAGCTGTTACACATGTTTCTTTAGCTAATACAGTATACCAGGCTGCAGCACCACTTGCAGCCAGGCTATATTTGTAAAGTCCAATGTGGTCTGAAGTTACCTGAAATCTCAACCAACCAATTTCACCAATTTCACTTGGAAAAGATTATGGATATTGGTCCCAGGGGTTGTAAAATACATTGTAATTTTGGTGTCATCACTTGTCAGAAATTAGATATGTTTCTCCTTTAGCTGTGAAATAGAACATCCTCCCACTACCTCCCAGCTACAGCGATGGAGTCCTTTTTGGTATGAGCTACCTGATATCTTATGTACCTGCTGTAATTTGGTAGACTTGGCAGATTTTGGTCCCAGGGACTGCACTGAAATACTATTACATTATCAACAATGCTTTTCTCTTTGGAATTAAATCGTACAGCCTGCTTCCATCCTCATGCTTTCAACTTTAAAACTCAGACGTTAAGAGGCATCTGATCTACCTGAGATGCCAGACAATGGTTTTTGACACTGTGTAGTGAATTGCTATACTCTTTTTTTTCTACATGATACATCTAATCATTTTGATACACTGTATGTATTTTGCTGTGCTAAGTTACATAGATGCCAGATATTGGCTCTGAGGTATGCAGTACTGTTGTCTTCAGCTGTCACAGTCTTAGTTCTTTTGATATTGATATGCCAAAGTTCCACCAATCCCTTCAGATTACAGCCGTAGAATCACTTTGGGCAGATCTTAGCTGAAATGTTATTCAGCAGATGCAATGTGATAGAGAAGACACCTATTGCTCTTGCACACCAAACAATACGCTAGAGTAGTCTTTTTTATCACATATTAAAAATGAATTACATCTGGTCCCGTACTCTTGCATTACTACAGGACCACAGTTTTACTTTTGTAGGTGCTTTAAAGCACAAAATAACTCCTGGATGATTCCTCAGATAAATGGCTATGCAACAGGGACATTTTTTCAAGCCATCATCCAGTGCTTATAGAGTAAACAATAGCTTTTATCAAATGATCTGTTTCCAATATTTTATGCTTCAGGGACCATTGTTGAGTGGGCAATTATCACGAACAGCGACACATCTATACATTTTATAGTGTGTGTGTGTGTGTGTGTGTGTGTGTGTGTGTGTCCATATTCCGTGTTTGTGCTGCCCTAGGCAGGACGCTGTCCTAGATCATTAAAAAAAAAACATATCCCACACCCCTGGCTACCCCCTTGGCATGTACACATCCCCCAACCCCTAATATAAATGTGCAGTGTACATGACCCCAGCATTCACAATTAAACTGCCCACCTCATTCTGCACATGTGCGTCCCTCTTTAGTGCCACCAAAATGAATATGCAGAGTGCATGTCTATCCCCCTACACCCCAAAATCTTCTCCCTCTAAAAGCATATCCTCACAAGCCCCCTAAAATGTAATTTGCAGCATACATGTGGATTCCACCACCAGCCCCCAAATGGCTGATTAGAGGGCATGAAGGAAGAACAAAACCCAGCAGTGGCTGGCTTCTGGCTTTTCCTGGGGGTATCCCGAATCCGACAAGTCCCAATGCAAGTTCCGTACAAATAAATATTAATTATAAGCATTAAACACTTCAGTCCAATTCTGCCCTTGGTGCTCTATGGAATCTTGACCTACAATGCCAGGTTACAACTGGCGCTTGTTCAGAGCAACCGACGTTGCAGCCATTTTGGAGCTAGTGTTAACTAAGATGCTAGCTGGTGGCCGCATCATTGCTGATGTTTTTTTATTAAATCGAAGTTCTGCTGAGGCAAAAAAGTGGCACTGTGTGGTGCTAATGCTTCTTAAATAATGCTCTTATAAAAAGGATCTACAACGCTTGCATCCAGCAGTGACTTTTCAGGGGTAGGCTTTGGATTTTCCCACCCACTGCTTTAGACTACTTTTCTGTCTGGGGGACATTATTGCTAGCATTTCCAAAAGTGTGTCATCCTGCACTTTCTCGTGTCCAATGGGATAGATCAGCAGTTGTGACATCATCCTTCCCCTGGTGTATCCCCATTGGATGAATGCTAGGAGCTAGATGATGTGTCTCCAGCTATACTGGCAATAGTACCCACTAGCAGGGCCGGATTATGAGGGGGTGCAAGGGGTGCGATCCCCGGGGCCTCCATCACTTGCCCTGCAAAGGGGGCCTCCACCAACCTTTGTTTTATGGTCTGGCCTAGAATTTGGTCTGACAGGCCGCAGGGCTAGCAACAAAGCTATCGGTGGCAGTGGAGGCTTCCACATGCCAGGGCAAGCCTTTTCTGTTTGTGCAAACTTGCAGCCAAAGCCACCACAGGGCAGGATGGAGAGCAGCAAAGTTGCTATCAGCAATGCTACAGTGATGGGTGGGTACAGAGCTGTCAATTGGCAGCCTCTCACTGCACATAATCCACCAAGCACAGCCGCTGACAGAATGGCAAAGCAGGAGTTTCCAAGCAGCACACACCCACACAACAGTGGCACAAGGGACTCGATCTGACGTTCCAGTAAGTAGATGGGTGCACAACAACAACCACCAATCAATTACTTGGCTGGACCATTACTTTAAAGGAAAAAAAATAACAGATTTTGGGCCCAGGGACCTCCACCGCACCTAATCCGGCCCTGCCCACTAGGCTGCTGCGGCTGGCAGAGTTGAACAGTTGGTGTTCCCCTACTGGATGAATATCCCATAAACCATCACTGGACCTGACTGGGGGATTTAAGTGAGTTTAGGATCCATTTAAATTGGATCTAACCCTTTCTAAATGTGTTAGGATAATACTTTATTTTATCCTACTTAAAGGGGACCTTTTCTAATGTTTTATTGTAGCAGAAGTCTAGCTCCATGGCACTGCTAACAGAAATTTCACCTATTCTTTTTATCAATCCACATAGAACATCATTTCTTATGCAGAATTCATTATTGTGATCATGCTAGCATTCCAAGATGCATATCGTTACACCTTCAATAAGAACTACTAGGCATCCAAGCAATTGAGCTGTCAGTGGGCACACACATGCATCTTGGCAGAGCTCATACATTTTTGGCAAAAAGGGAGATGTTTTATATGCAGGACGGTATTTTCCATTATGCAATTCCAGGGCTGTGTTCTACACTGTAGAGTTTAGTATGGTAATCTCTATAGTAGAAAAAAATTCCATTGCAGGCTCATTAATGTCCTATCATGAGCTTTCCCATCAGACACAAAAATATGCAGACGGTAGATTTGTGTGTGTGTGTGTGTGTGTGTGTGTGTGTGTGTGTGTCTGTAGAGGGGGTGCGGACACAAGGGATTAAAGTTCCAGTATAGACTAAAAATTTCACATACACACCTACGGTCCTGCCGAGCTGAAACGCACAATGTCGCTAGTTTGAATCTTACCTGCATCAGGGTTCATCTTGTCCCTGCTATCCCCACTGCCTGGAGTTCAGCACTCCTCCCATCTTGTCAGTCACAATGACTGGGCACACATACTTCTTTCACTATTGTTGAGGGGCGTGCCAGCCCTAGACATGCCCTAGCTGTTGAAATGAATGGAGTGGATGTGTCCAGTCATTCTGACTGATGCCAAGAAGAAGTGAGGAGGCAGCAACACAACCACTGTCTGGATGTCCAGTGAAGGTAAGCTGGAAACCCTTGGAATATTGCTGATCAGCTGCACAGGACTATTGGTGTATATGTGCTGTTTATTGTGTTCACAGGTAGAGTCCAACGCAAAAGCATCTACTTGCTGTCAATAGCTAATTTTCCTGCGTAATGTGACCCCTGTGTGTCGGAAGTCAGAAACTAGGTAAATTAATATGCCCACCTGCAACACTGTGCAGGTGGCACGCTCTCTACCCTCCACACACACACATGTTCTGCATTCAATCAATCCTACACACACACACTGTCTGCATTTAACCAATCCCACACACACACTGTGCACCCTCCCCCACAATCTTGGAGCGCTAGGTACACATAAACTGCATATTTAAGTTAGGGACTGGGGGCAGTCTCTGAGCATGTTGAAGGGGTACCCAGTAAATGCGAGCACTAAAAGTGCCTAGGGCAGCCTGAACACAACTACAATACTGAACATATATACCAGTGGTGAGCAAGAGGAGAATTTATATTTGAATCAGAAACGAAGCCTTGCCACAGAACAAGATCTTACAATGCAGTTAGGCCCTGTCCAGCTTTCAGCTTATATTTATATATCTGTATGACTTAAGATAGTAATTGCCCAAACATGTTCATTTTGCACTAAATTCGACACCAAATTTATGCATAAATATACTCCATTTATTACTGTATAGGTATATTATACTGCTTGCTTTTACACACTACTTGTTCATGACCTGCTTGAATGGCAATGTATTTTGTCTAGTTGTGTTTGTGCCGAACGTTGTTCCTATAACAAATAGATATGGAGTTTCTAATAGTCTTATAACAAATAGATTGCCTTGTCTATAATCTTCAGGAATATCTTTATTCACCTACACATACATCCCTGTCACCCCCCAGAGAAGTGCATGTAGGGAAATGAAGATATCCCTGAACAAGATTTGTTGTTAGGGGATCCTTGTATGTTTGAGGTGGGGGGATCCTTGTACATTTACTAAGTGTGGAAAACTCTTCTTTCTTTTGCTTGGGTTGTTTCATAATCTCAACAGCTTTGAAAGATGTAAAGCAATTGTCCAGGCATAGGCAAGTGTTAGCCCATTGTTTGGGACTTCACTTGGTAATGTGCTAAACTACCCTCGGTTTTAAAACTGAAGCCTAAATGGCAAAGATATAATGGTTTAAGCTTTTACATTCAGTCGCAGCCTGTGATTCAAGTGGGAGTGGCATGGGCAGTGTAATGCAGCTAGTGAGCCGCACACCTCATATACACCACAGTCTCATCTAGGGATGAGCGAACCGGTTCGGACGAACCGGAATTCGCTCCGAATTTCAGGGAAAATTCGATTCGGCACGAACCCGAATTTTTTTGGGTTCGTGCCGATCGAATTTTCCCTGAAATAAAAAAAAAAATGCCGGCATGGTGGGAGCGTGGAGGCAAACACTTACCTGCATGGTCGGAGCGTGGAGGCCGGTGCCGCTCTCAGGCGCCCTCTGATGACAGCTGAGAGCGGCGCCGGCCTCCACGCTCCGGCGCCGCTCTCAGCTGTCATCAGAGGGCGCGTCATCAGAGGGCGCCTGAGAGCGGCACCGGCCTCCACGCTCCGACCATGCAGGTAAGTGTTTGCTTTTTAAACAAATGCCGGCATGGTGGGAGCGGGCAGGCCGGCTGCGCTGTCAGCGGGCCGGCTTCCTCCGCCCGCTGACAGCGTAGCCGGCCTGCCCGCTCCCACCATGCCGGCATTTTTTTTTTTCATGAGCGATTCGTGAAAGTTCGATTCGGGCGAACCCGAATTTCTTGGGGAAATTCGGCGAATCGCCCGAATCGAACTTTCAAGAAGTTCGCTCATCTCTAGTCTCATCCACAACTAATATTTGTATACAGTATGTGCATGTTTGATTATTTTGGGTTTTCCTGAGCACACAGCTAGCTGTGTGGAAGGGAGTAGGAAGGGAGACTGAGGAGATGTGCACAAGCACAAGGTATGCAGGAAAAGCTGATTCATTTGGAGAACATCTTAGTGCAAGTGTGGAGACAAGGGGGGAGTGGAGTAAACACAGCACAGAGAAGCCAAAATATATTAGAGTTTTTCAAAGTCAGGGATGTGTTGTTGATTTACAACATTGTCCAGCACTGGAGATTGGAAAAGGGGAGATAAGCTTACTTTCAGTAACAATGAGAAAAAGAGATACCTGTTAGTTTTTAACCCTTGCCTGGACAGTTCATTTACAGGGAGACCTGCTCAAAGTGGCAAAGTAGCACTTTGTCACAAGTCCAATGCCTTTTAGCTTTCTCGCTTTTGAAGAGGTGGAGTTTCCCCTCACAGGCTAGTAAATAAACCCTACACTTGAACCTGCAAGTATTTTCATTTAGTAAATTATCTTTCCAGTGTGAGTTCTCTTGTCTTAAACCTGGGAATGTCAGTCAGAAAGTCATGTGTTAGTCTGGCACATTCTCCATAATAAGTTGACATAGGAACTGTTTGGAAAGTGGAAACAGACAAGTGTTACTAAGCTGTGAAGGTGTGAAGTGATGGCAGATACATATTCAGATGCCAAAAAGAAATGTGATTTTAGAGCAAGCACACATCTAATATTTGCCAAGTGTTTCTGGTGTTCAGGGACACTTTGTATTTGAAGATGTGTCCTTGCAAATATCCCTAGATCCCATTTTGTTTTTTTTAATTGATCAAATGTTAGATAAAATCACTCTTTTTATGTGTGCTTAATGAATACTGTTCTGTTGGCTTTTAAAAGAGAATCTGCCAGCAAGAATACAGCACTTCAACATGCTGCAGTTCCCTAATTAGATAATGTAACGTGTTATCAGTGTTTGGATAAATTGCGTATCAACATTCACCCTGACTGCGGCGTCCAGTAACAAAGCCGGAAAGAGCATTACTGATGCCTGCCTGCTCCAGCCTTCTGCCCCCATCTGGTATATTTAGAATCAAAATCAATTAAATCACCAAATACAACATATACTGTATGTCTATGGAATTCTTTTTGGCTAGATGCTTAGTAACAAGATAGAAATAACAGTAATAAAGCATGCTCATCATTACTGCACACCTGCGGCATGTCCGCTGCCTCTGATTATACACATCTGCCGTCAGCTGTCTGGTGCAGGGCACGCAATGTGCACAATGTGCTGGAGGTGGCCTGCACATGCACAGTGGATACGGGAAGCCATTTAGGTACAATGTGATTCAAGGGGGTTTCACACAGCGGGGCATTTTAAAAACCCTGCGGTGGGCTTTCACCTGGCCCTAAAGTATTTTAGACTCTAGGGCCAGGAATAATGAATTTTGGCCAAATTACCAAAATAATTACACAATATGTACAATGAGTTACAAACTTAGGAGTCAATGGAAAAAGTATCTTATTGAGTAGCTGGATTATGAAATGGAGGAAACTGCATCTTAGTCTGGAGGTTCTGCACCTTGGATCTAAAGTGTCTGTCAGAAGAGAGACATTGCAACAAAGCATGTCATTGGTGGGTGAGGTCGGGAAGGATCTTTTCCTCTCTTGCATTAGCTCTTTTTACAAGTAGGTCCTGAATGGCTGGTAAACAGACACCAATGATCTTATTGTTACAGTCAAATTAGGTCCTTTTTGGTTAGCTTCTTCATAATGTGTACTAATGGATCACAGATCCAACCAATGCATTGAAGATTAGCACAGCTTTCTACAGTTGTCTAAGAAAGAACAATTTCTGCAGAGCTTCCTTTAGATTAATAGGGATTAATAGAGATGATCATCTCCTTCCTGAGGTTGTCTGTGATAGTAATGCACACAATCTTTGTTTTCCCGAATTTCTTAGTCCCAGTGCCAAAGATGTAAATGAGCGTTGTAAGGTGAACGTCTAAAATCTCAGTCTTGGGAGGGTTATTCGTCAAGCTGTTCTCTGTACATCCCTTCAATATCTCCTCTTATAAGCCAATTCTTCCTTGGCACTATAAGAAAGTGTGGTGGGGGGCATCCAAAATGCTGGAGCTCCCCAGAATGCCCATAAGGCTTACTTTAACCATGAGCCTCCGCCACTAATCCTGAGCCATGATTTGTCACACGGTGCTCACGTGTATAGTGACTGCGTCATAGTTCCAGCCAATGGAAGGGCCTGTCCACGTGAGCGCCAAGCGGCCAATCACATCGCTGGATTCCGGAGGCTCAAGGTTAAGGTAAGCTTTCTGGCATTCTGGAGGGTTATGTGCCGGGGGCGAGCGCTACCGAAGATGATGGCGCTATATAAATAAACAATAATAATAATAAAGCTAGTCATTAAACCGGACCTTCACCATGATTTAATGAAAAGCCCAAACTCTTAAAAAACGGTTCCCCAGCATCTAAAATTAATATATATTACGTTTTTAGTCACTAACTTATTATTATTTCCCCCACTGGGCTGCAACTCTGTTCAGGAATTTAGCATACGGGCGCTGCCATCTTGACTCAGAAGCATCAAACTTACTGAGGAGACGAGAGTGGGATAAGGTACAGGGGAGCGGGTTATAGCTGTGCTTTGCTCAGACAGAGCAGAGCTGGGGTCAGGTAACGGTCAGCAGTCCCAGAATGCATAGCATCACAGTCAGGAGGCACTTCCTGTTTGCAGGCTGCCTGATAAGATGGCAGCTTCCATAAGCCACCATCTTGGATGTTTAAAGGCTCATAACATGCAGTAGATGCAGGTAGGATGATTTTTAATGTGGACAATCTGTATGTACAGGGTGGGGGAAACATATAAGATAGACTCTTATTCAGAGTGAAGGTCCGCTTTAAGGTCAGAGGCTTTTTGGAAACTGGTTCAAAAACAGCCTTCCTGAAACAGATTTTAATGTACTTGGTGCATAAAGTGATCTGTCCATGGAAACACAATCTTTTCTCAGTGTACACATCCATGGCCGGCACTAAGGTCAGCCAACATGGGTTTTGGCCCACTTTAAATGCAGATAGGCAGAACCAGATATGATATAGCAAACACAGTGGCCATGAGAGTGTCAAGGCTTGTTCTTCTACACCTGTTGATCCTACTCCCCGTAGAGCAGTACACGACTCAGCAGCTTATACCAGACATAAAACATGAAAAACAAACTGTCAGCCCTCATCAGACTAATGAATTAAAAAGCCCATACCTTTATTTTCTTTGGTCAACAAATGTCCAGGATAAGGGTAACAACAGACCCCACGTACATGGGTGAAGTAATGGAAAGTTGCACTAACACATTTCAAGTTCTTCAGCGCTCTAAATCATACTAAGCTAAAGCTTTCTGCACCCATTTGGGAAGGCAGGGTGCCAAAGTCCTAAGAAAGGGATATCATTCTGGTCTCCCTGAAAAAGGACAGTTTACCTATTGTGTACTGTACAGTTACTATAATGACAAGCTAGAATTCTAAAACAGTAATAGGAAAGTATTCCTGGCTGCTGGTCAACTACGCACGTTTAGTCATTTATTTTAGATGCCCACCTGGTTTGTTGTTGGAGTTACAGAGAAAAGCTCAGCTCTTGGACTAATTAATAAGGGTTAAACTACAGGGGTATATTTTTCTTCTGCTACTGAGAAATTTCATGCTGACTTTCTATTGCATTGCTCTTTTAATTGGCAAAAAAGACCATAGGGTTAATTAGGCAATGCTGCAGGTCAGATCTCCTGGAATGAATCTCAGGGGTGATTAATCAAAGTGTGATGATACAACAATAGCTTGTCAGCAACTCAGCAACTCAATTTACAAACGTGAAGAACCATGGGATCCTTTATTACTCATCATGATCATAGTATGTGTGCATGTGCATTTCCTGTATAGGAACTAAGTCGGTTAACCCTGCTATAAATTGCAGAGGCAAAAAATTATTTGCATGTGACGTTACCAGTGGCAAAACATAATTTAGAGGCTGACTTAAGACGTGTTTCTATTGATCTATGTGGCGGCGCTTAGAGCACCCGCTAGTGGACGCTGCAAGCGGGTGTCTGCCGCTATAACCTAGGCTAGCAACTGGACAAGTGACGGTGTAGTATCCTGTCCAGCATTGATAAATGTGATGTCTGGAGGGTGCTGTGGAAGCGCTCTCCTTGAATCAATGCATATGTAGTGGCCCGAGAAAAAGCTGCCCAGAGCAACACCACATATAACAATAGGACAACGCTGCAGCGATCGATATGTAGCGCCAGTTAAGTACATCCGGCAATCGGCGCTGGGGCCCATATTTAAGAAAATCAAACACAAAACTAGCATTGGTGCTCCAAAACTGGGCGCTCTAGCGACGAGTGCCGGATGCTAAATGAAAAAACGTTTCTAAACACATAAATTAGTACCAGAGCGGAAAACCTGCACATACAATTCTGCATAAAAAAACAATATATAACAGTATAAGTGTTTGATTGCCGGTTAGGAGAGATTACGCAATGATTCGATCCTAAAATTGAGAAAAAATAATTGATTAAAACGCTATTTAAATACAAACAAAAAAAAACACCATTGAAATGTATGGGATAACGCCACTGACCGACAGGTGCTACATGGCGCTGCTGAACATACAGCGCCGCGATTTACAGTGAGCATTCATTCAATGCTATATGACGCTGTTAGAGGCACTCACCAGATTGATTTTCATATATATGGTTTTCTCATACTGCGCCCAGCGTTCACCTGACACTACATGGTACTAAGTAAGCCTTTAGCCATCTGTCTAAACACCTTATATGGATATATATATATATATATATATATATATATATATATATATATATATACATATATATTACACATCCAAATTAAGAATATTTGCCTTAATTCTTATTCTTTTTCAGCAATGTACTCAATAACTCAATATAGTAAGAAAAGACTAGAGATCTGCCCACCACATCCTGGAGGCATCCCGAATAGGGATGCCCCATCACACAGAGGTACGGAGGAAGCCAGAAATCAGGCACAACTCGTGTTCTATGGCTGGCTCCATCCCCAGGCTGTATACTTACCCATTTTCACTGCCACCCCAGCCAGGTGGAAAGTCCATCAGTCATCAGCCTATTATGTGTCAAGGGTTTGCAGTGCAGTAATAGAGTGTTTTAGATCAGACTCTTTGGAAAGTATTTCTGTTGCAAGATGTCCAGCGGGTAGCAGAAGCAAATGCCAGCCCTCTGTGACAAGACCATGTTTTACTATTTTGCACTACACATGTTCAACTGTGATTTGTGAAGGGATTTCCAGGGACATTATACATTGCTTTTTTCAGCAGAGTCTGGGCTTTAACATGTCTTGTTTGTCCTTTTTTGTATATTCTCAATACTTTTGGGTGAAAGATGTGCAGTAGGAGACACAGGCCACCCCCACCTCGGCCCGATATCAGCTCACTGTTAACTTGCGGCTGACTGACGCTCCCCGTCGCCGCTCCCACTGCCTCTTACACTCTTACAGAGGTGGTGGGGAGCGGCAGCCAGCCGCAAGTTCACAGTGGGCCCGTTCCGGTCAGGGGTGGGTGTGGCCCGTGACTCCTGTTAGCGTCATTTGGGATGCCTGCACACTATTTGGGATGCCTGCACACTATTTGGGATGCCATTGGGGATGCCTGCACATTATTTGGGATGCCTGCACACTATTTGGGATGCCATTGGGGGATGCCTGCACACTATTTGGGATGCCATTGGGGGATGCCTGCACACTATTTGGGATGCCATTTGGGATGCATGCACACTATTTGGGATGCCATTTGTGATGCCTGCACACTATTTGGGATGCCATTGGGGATGCCTGCACACTATTTGGGATGCCTGCACACTATTTGGGATGCCATTGGGGATGCCTGCACACTATTTGGGATGCCTGCACACTGTATTGGGGATGCCTGCACACTGTATTGGGGATGCCTGCAAACTGCCTGTATTGGGGATGCCTGCACACTGCCTGTATTGGGGATGCCTGCACACTGCCTGTAATTTGAGATGCCCCTCACTGTCTGAAATTTGGGATGCCGCTCACTGCCTGTAATGTGGGATGCCCCTTCCTGCCTTTAATGTGGAATACTGCTTACTGCCTGTAATGTGGGGTCTGTAATGGTGTGATTGGGGGAATTCTGCACACTGTCTATAATGGGGTGTTTGGTAGGGGGTATTTGGCTCAGAATATTTTTTTCTAATTTTTATCTAACAAATCCAGGGTGCGTTTTATAGGCAGGTGCGTCTTATAGGGTGAAAAATACGGTACATATATAGGGTCCCCCCTCCCGGACGGGGGGGGGGGGGAGGACCTATTTTTTCTGAGGGGAATTTAAAGGGTTAAAAACCCTTAAAAAAAAAAAAAAATTGCAAGGGGTCCTCCCTACCCAGCACAACCGGCCCGGGACCAGCTATGGAGGCCTGTAGAACAGGGCGCAGGGGCCAGCTTTGGAGGTCCCCCGCCCTGCCGGCTACAAGGCCGCATAGCCTTCATGGGCCCGGACCCTTCGGCCCCCCCCTGGCCTTTGGGAAGGCAGGTAATTGGGGAGCCGGGGCTTAATGGCAAGTCACCCACTAGCCGCCAGTCTTGCAAACTGGTATAGGGATCTCATGGATCCCTTACCAGTTCACAAGGGGTTAATAGTAAAAATAAACACACCAAACATCAGATAACAATGACATTTATTACGGTGGAGAGAGGGCTGGGGGAGGGCGAGGAATCACAGCCCTCTCACCCCTCCAACCTGGCGTTACAGATTGTCTCAGGGCAGGTGAGAAATTCCGGCTGCCGGTTGACATCATAGATTATGTCATCCGCCCGCCCACAAACGGCGGGGCTAGCATCCGGTGACCCAGGAAGTGAGGGAGAGGGCAATTTCTCACCCTCTCCTCACCACGGAAGAGCCCGGGGGGCGATCGAAGGCCCCCCGGTGGAGAGGAAACCCGGCAGGAGGGTATCGTGGCCAGGCCCGTGAATTTTACATAGCTGGCACAGGGTTACGTTTGTGTGGGTCTGCCTTAATAGATAACCACCTAAACATCAAAAAACATATTGCAAGGGCAAACATTATTATGTTTCTGGTATTTTGTCTGCAGCTGAAATGAAGCTTTGGAGCTGAACAGATGCTTCATAGGAGTCAATATAACCTCTTCCCAGGAAAGTGAAGTATGTATGTCAGGAATTTGATCATTGGCCTTGATTCACTAAGAGCTGAAAAAAGTTCTCATAGTAGTAAACAATTCAATTCATGAAAAAAAATCCCTGATAATTTTTATTAAATCACCAGATAGGCATACAGTGAAAGTCAATGGCACTTTTTTTACTTCTGAGAAAAGTATTGAACTTTTTACTCCGTTTTTCTTTGTAGTAAAATTACCATTGATTGAATTTTTTACTACCATGAGAATTTTTTTCAAGTCTTAGTGAATCAAGGCCATTGTGTCTAAATGCTTGGTAATCAGGGGAAGATGACTGCTGTGACTGAAGGCAGAGCATCTTCCCTTATCACTTAGGAAGGGCATCGCTGCCCGACTCCATCAGCAATTTCTCTGTAATTGGACAATTCTTACCAGGTCAATTACAGTTGCTAAAAGGTGGTTGGTGCCTGGGGGTTGCTGAATATCTTACCTCACTCCACACTCCGCACTTATAGCGCATGAACGGTCATCAAAATAGATTGCTGTGAAAAATAATACCCGGCAGTACATTCTAAACTGATGGATTACTGAGCGACTCCTCCCATTCGTTCCCATGTGTGTGCCCACACAGGCCATTCAGATATCAGATAAAGGGATGCCGCTAGGAAGAAATGGCGGGACTATTACTGGCAGTGCCATGTAACATGTAGGAACCTGTGCCATCCTCCGTCTAGCTCTGCATAACTTGGTTAGTCACTTTAGATTTAGGTTTTTGTTTCATGTTTATCCACTATATTTAGACTGTTGTGTTGGTCATATCACTGACGGTAGTAAAATTTTATTTATTATTGCAGATATATGTGCAATTATTTGTGCGGTTTTGATATATATTTGTTATTTATTTTTCACAATACAATTTTTGCTAATTGGTTGTCTTATTTAAGTCTGTAAATAATTGGTAGCACTAATTGTTTATACCCAGTTATGCAGTTTTATAACTTGGCCTTCTCAAGGCTTTGATCAGCAGTAACAGCCTTTGGGCTGTATTATATTTGTATGTAATTCATTTCAACATGTTGTCTCAATTAAATTATACATTAGTATAATTAATTTAGTTTTGTGGCTATTTTTTGCTTTTATAGCAAAAAAAAATTAGTGATGTCGCATGTGGCGTGGGATTGCCAGTAAGGTTTCACAGCGATCTTAGGGGATTTCAAACAGCATGGCTAATTATTGTGGGTAGTGATATATATTATAAGCAGGCTGTATTTTTTTATCTGTGTTTTATCAACCAGTCTATTTTATAAGAAACTGATTGACAGAATCAAATGATCCAGTATGGCTGCTTTTATGGCAGCTACAAGCTTCACTAATTTGACAGCTTAACGTGTTATTAAGGTAGAGACCTGACATGTAAAGCTTGTCACATAAGGTGGAGCACTTTCCACATTTTAGTAAATAACGTCCGTTTTTCTCATAGCCCTTGTGTAGCAACTGTTCCTATGTAAGTTATTATTATATATTTTTATGATAATAAAGAAAATAAATCTAAAAATAGCCAATAGCAATATTGCACAAAATAACAGGCACAACAAATTCACAAACACAAAATGTATACAATAGGATTTTTGCAGAAGCCTCCTATGAACTCTATGAATTTGTATGAGGCCTGAGTGATCAGGTCCAGTGACTGTAAAGACCTGCTGTCGCTGCTGGACAGATGTGTCTAGGTAACAAATGTTATACAGCAGACTATTAGAGATCATCTATGCTCTGCAATGTCTATGGGCTATGGGGTGATTGCACAACATGCACTGAATAGTAGATGTGCCTGCCAGATGACTCGAAGGTCCCAACCTGGCATGTTGTTAAAAGAAGAATAATGTTGCCTGGCCAGGTATAGCAAGTAAATGGCAGATAATATTTGTGGATATTTGCGACAAGTATTTGTGAAGTACATAAACTCCCAAAATATTGTTTTCTCTATACTCAGTAGTACATTGATTAACCATTTTTAGTTAAATAAAAATGTCATTTAAAATAAGACATTGCTTAAGTACATTTAAAAGGGACAGTCCAGGCATGTAGGAAATAAAATCTTTTGTCCCTCATTCTACTCTGTTGCATTGAAAATCACAGGGTGTCGAGTTCGAGTCTAATGCCGCCCAAGGCTGGCCTCCATTTATGGACGTGCTACAGAAAGACAGCCTGTCCCTCCAGGATGGACATCTGCCCTGTGTCTGCTGGATCCCCATCCCATTCATTTCAATAGTTGGTGTGTGATGAAGCATTTGTTAAAATGCACCTATACTCAGAGGGATGTTTTTGTTGCCACCTTCGATCCCCAGCCAAGTGCCCGAAAACAGCCCCTGTTTCTTTTTTTACTAAAGCATTTGCCCAATATTCATAACAACACGAACTGGAGCTATATTGCTCCCTGGGTGGCTTCCAATAATGATACATTCCGTTACAGTACATACAGCTCAACACTGGGAATCACTTCAACCTAACTTCAACCTACTTCAGCCTAACTGCCATGCTACGGCTGCCATGCACCATAATACTACATCCTGTTAGTGATTTTATGAATATTGAGTAAAAGCTTTAGTAAAACAAAAACAAAACCACTGGCTGTTTTGGGGCACTGTTCTGCATATAGAAGGTGAAAACATAAACATCCCTCTGATTATATGTGCAATTATGTAATTGTATAAAAAAAAAAAAATCTCTGCTACACTTCTCTCTATGACACACAGCCCCTCATTGCCTTCCTTTAACATGAAGCCTTTTTGTTCTTTACTCTGCCCGCAGCTTTTGCGTGCTTTTAACTTAGTAACATAGCATGTAAAGCTGAAAAAAAGTGTGTATTCTCCATGACTATCTCCTCTGGCAGACAGTTCCATAGTCTCACTGCTCTTACATTAAATAATCCCCTCCTATGCCAGTGAAAGACATGTCTTTCCTCCAACCTTAGTGGATGCCCCTGATTTGTACTTACAGTCTTGGCCTTAAATAGATTGTGAGACAGATCTTTGTATTGATGCCATATATACTTTTGTACAGTACATAGTTATTAGGTCACCCACAGGCATCTCTAATTCCATTTATCAATTTAGTTGCCCACCTTTGAACGTGCTCAGGTTGTGATATGTCCTAAATATTATGCACAGTGTCTTATGTACTGGTACCCAGAACTTTTTATTCCATATGGGCTGTGACCACTGACTTGTACAAGGGTAAAATGATGCTCTGGTCATGGGAACATATGCTCCTCTTAAGGCACCCCATGATCCTGTTTGCTTTGGCAGCTGCTACCTGACATTGATTACTACAGTTTAGTTTATTATTTACTAAAATCCTAGGTCTTTTTCCCAATTTACTGTGTAATCATGTGACAAATTACTCCTGCCCATGTGCATAACCTTACATTCATACATTTATGTATAAAACTTTAAATTGCAATTTTTCTGCCCAGACCTCCAACTTATTGAAATCAGTTTGTAGCTGTCTGCTTTCCTTTTTTTGTTAATTACTTTACACAGCACAGTATCACCCACAAAGATTGAGATTTCACAGTTAAATTTATTTCCAATTCCTTTCTCTGAGTGAACGCTGTGTTGCAGGTTTGTGACCAAGCCTGGGGGTATCCATCTCTCCTCCAATTGCCATAATGGGATTAGCTAAAGTGCAGCACTGTTTCTGTACAGGCCAGTATAAAATGGATAATTGTTTTCATACTGCAAAGCAAAATGTGGGTACAAGCATAAAAGTTTCCGGCAAGCATTAAGAAGCATGGTAGTGGTGGGGACTGGGGGACAGGTGGGACTATCTTGCTCAGCTATGTAACACAAGTGTTTTAAGTATGTAACACAGTGTTTTAAGTGTTAGCAAGTTTGTCAATAAAATATGAGTGTGCAGAGGGTCAAACAGCTGTTTTATTGAGTTATAGGCACACTCTCTAGCACATTTTATGTTTGATTTAAATTGCACTTGGGTGAGTGCAGCCTCCTTCATTTATTGTGGGAGAATGTTACACAGTTTCACCACCCTCACAAAGTACTCTTCTTGTAGCCTCAGAAATCACCCCCATGTCTTCTACTCTGACCTTCACAACTCACTTGGATTCACTATATAGCCCTAAATACTAAGCTTAAAGTGCTTCATCTCCTCTTCTCATATCTGAGTCTCCTATCATAGATTATCTGAGTTCACACAGGCCCTTTACTTTGTTATTGGTCCTTTGTTGCTCATCTTCTAGTTCATAGACAACTTTGGTGCAAAATATTCATCTGGATTTTCTAGGTAAGCCAAAGGGGGTAAATTAATGCAATTCTCTGTGAGACTCTGAATCCTGTACAGTATGTGTTTTTTTTACAATGAGTGGCCAGCTAAGAAGCTTTCCTCTAATCTGTTGGCGTACTGTAGTTCTTCTTAGCAGCTCTGATCTCTCTGGAGAGAGGGAATAAAATGAGTAACTGATAAGGTCTAAATGTACTCCTTCTCTCACCTTCACAGGCTGAGATTTTGATTCCCAGTTTCCTGCTTGTTACCTACATTTAATTTATTCTGATAGGGATCTTCTAATATTTTATCAAAGTGTGTCAGTTTGTGTGAATGATGTCCTCTTACTCACCTGTAAGTCTTTATGTTTTATGATCCACCAGGATTAAACATAATTTTATGATCAGGAGGATAAACAGTTTGTAAATTAGGCACAATTGTGCATTTTATAGCATCATGTGGTTATCAGAACCAAGTTTTTATGACCGTTACTCACATCATCCTGTGGAATAGATGCATAATGTCTTTATAGCAGGCCTGAAAGGGTAATTAACACCCTATATGTCTAATCCCTAAATGAATTTACATTTTTTGAACCACCCTTGTAATTTCATTATAGCACTACAAAGTGAATTTCAGTATTTTTGATGTATACAATGTTTTTGCTTGTGACTGTTTAATAGCATATTTTTATAACCTTAGAAAGAATCTAACTGGTTTCAATATTCAAAGAATTGTACTCAGTGCAACTGCAGTATTAAAGTGTGCTGGCTGTGGTCAGGTAATATTGTGAGGATAGCACATGACTGAGTCATTCGCTATAATCTGGGGTGTTCTGGATTTTGCCACCCTAGGATGAGTGCCAGTCTTTTTGCTGACATGGCAAGGTTTTTTAAGTCACCCTTTGGTCAGGATGAGGGCATTAAGGTACCATCTGTCAGTTCACCTCAAGCTCTGCCAGATTTATTTTTTAGTAGTGGGGGTCACTTGTAGGGCACACAGTCCATTAGGCCTTGGCGACTCCATGTTGTGTAAGGTCAACCTTTCAGCTATGATTAAAAAACAAAAAATAGATCCTCAGTTTGATTAATATACATGCTAGACATGTATTTGAAGATTATTCCTATATCATATTTATTTAATCAACTGTAATATGTTGTAATATGCATAATTTGTACTTACTAATTATGTTTTTTTCATGTTCTTGTGTCCACCATGGACATGCTGAGATGAAATAATTAGCTGAACATACGGTTCTCAACTAGGAATAAGCAGACCCATAGAAGTTTGGGTTCGTCAAGTTCAGCCAAACTTGCCGCTAAATTTTATTTCAGGTCCCTGGACTTGACCCAAGCCCAAACCAGAGCCCCTATTGAAATCAATAGGGACTCTAACTTGGGGGCCCAAATATGGCCGTAGCCAAGGTTAGCCAAGGGCTTAGCCAAGGTTATAGGGTTGCAAATTGAGGGAAACCCCAGGATGATAGCCCTGCACAAAACGGGCTAGAGAAAGTACTCAGAAGCCAAGAAAATTAAATAAATACATAAACAAAAAATTATAGTATTAATTCTTTTACAGGTGTCAGAGGCCAAACTGCCGGGGGGGGGGGGGGGGGACTGTCCTGCTCATAATCCCACAAAAGGAAAACAAATACACAAATAAATACATTTAAAAAAAAAATTAAATATTTTTTATAGCAGACTGTGTTGCAGAACAACTCCCATCATCCCATTTCAGACCAATAGCAGACTGTGACAGAGCCCCCTCCTTCCACTACCCTCTGTAGCAGGCCACGTGCGTCTGCCTACTTGATGGCCGGGAGCGTACTATCTCCCATCATGGCCCAGCCCCGCCTCCTCCCCTGATTGTTTGAGATGTTTAGTCGATGGTCAAAAACTTTACAGTCAGATTTCCTGTGTGCATTTATGATTAAACCAATACAATCTACAAACATATATATATAGTATATATTACATAGATACTGTGGTTGAATTACAATGCCTTGAGATTTTAGAATTTTCTAAATTCTAATTGTTTTTCTATGGAGGGAGCTAAAAAGAAAAATTCTGTGTAGATAAAGTGAAGCTTACTGAAAAGATAAACTTTCTTGTCTCATATTTGAAGTTTTTCTTTTTTTTGCATATTGTAAAATATGACACAGGATTATGCAGAAGATATATAAGCTATCTTCAGAAGTGTGTCCAAAATCCAGTTTATTTGCAAGAAATAATATAAACAGGCTTTGATGCAGCAACTTGCTGTTTGGACTTGAGTTAAAGTAAATTTTGACCAGAATTAGTGTAGTAGAATATATGTGTATAATGCTATTTGTCTAATGGGCAAAAATGCGTAATTTTCTTTTAGCTTTCAAATTGTAGGTTGGGCACTATGTTAGTTATAGTTTAGTGCCTTTTTGTCATTTTAATAGGAATTTATTACCGGTAAAGCACCCTGATACCAGTTGTGTACATAGTCTCTTCATCTCAGCTAATGAGGAATGGGCATACTGATCTTCAGTAATCTTCCTATAAGATGATCACCTGATTATGTCACTGCACCGACCTGGTTAAAGATGTGGAGCAAAACTGATCAGAAAAGGTAAGTATACCTGGGTGAAACATTCTAATTTGGCATGTGAGGGGGTAGGAGAGGGAAATATAGGGAAGGACGTACAGATGTAGCAACTGTTATCCGACCCATCACAGTCACCCTATTTTGATATCTCACAAAGAAGCCATTGAAAAGCATTTAAGATTTCAAGATAGCACGATGCACCAGTGCTTCTAGTGGAGTTTCAAAGAAAGCGGCACCTGTAGGTCCACTTTAAAGCAAGCTAAATAGTACCTGCAGAGTCGAAAATTTACCAGTAAGGTTTCCTACAACTGTTTTGTGCAAGCAAATGTAAATTAAGCGAATAGCAACATCCAATGTTTGAAGTTTCTTTTTTACAATTTCATTTTTTTTTACAATTTGTTGTACTAAGTTTCTATTAAAGTAAAAAACATATACACATCATTATACACATCATTATAATCTTTAAGATTCCCGGGCCGATCGATTCCCTCTCCCTGCTGTGTGAAACCCCACAGGTCTCCCCATAGACTTACCTTGTTTCCTGGTCCAACGGTGTATAAAATCCTGGGTTTTGGTCCAATTTAAAGATCACAACTGTGGGATAGACCCATACATGTTTTGGTCTACTTCCCAGGGGAATCCAGATTTATGGTGCCTCTTTGTGTAAAACCCTCTTAACCTCCCACAGCACATGCACGAGCCTCCTCCAATGATCATTGATTGTGGTGCATGGCAATTAATGATGATTATTGCGTGAATCATGATAGCTGCCCCCTCGGACTGCACACACCCCCTCGGGCTGCACACACAGCCATTCATATCTGTCTGTCTTTCTGCCACCTAGTGTGGGGATGCTGGAGGCAGTGAGAAGCAAAGTAAGAAAATAACCCCAGTAGTAGGGGACCTTAAATGTTTTAGGTTAATGTTACCTATATAATGGCAAGACACTCTCAGGAAACAAGTAAAGATGTCCGCTGGGGAAGAAGTTATGTGATAGAAAAAGAAGATGGGATCCAATTCCCATAAATTGTTTGGCTAGATGCTCTAATATATATATAAAACCAATCTCCATTATTTTATTGAGTAAGGATTTGTTTTGAAGGAGAGAAGAGCAACCCATGGATTTTCCTGTCATTTTTTCAAAAAGTGGTTATTATGTTGCTTGTTTTAGTTTCTGTGATTTTGGGCATGACTACCTTTAATGCAACATGGTGATAGAATCTTTGTACCCCAGAGGTTGGGGGAAAACACCTATGCACTTGTTTTAAAGTATCATCTCATAGGTATTTTGTATGCATTTTATTTTGCAATCACATTTTCTAATCCTCCCCACTCTAGCAGGGCTTGATTCCAATTTAGTATATAATTATGCATTTATTGCAAGATATAAGGGAATAAAGAAGAGCTAGGACTTTAAACAAATGGATCACAAATGCATGTTGTTTCAAAATCATTTAGGTTGTAACGTGGGGCATTGTAGCGTGAGGGAAAATTGAGCACAGAGACAGACTCTCCATTATGAATTTTAAGATGCTTACGCCCTTCAGGTCCTACTCTCAATGAGCCCCAGACCTTATTTACTCTGGAGGGATTTAAGGATATGGATGGGGGGGGGGGGCTTGTAAAAATGATATGGTAACTGCTCGACTCAGATCCATGAAAAAAATCTAGTAGCTGGAGAACGTGATACATCAAGAGCAAGAGATTTGGAATAACTTACTTTTAATCCAGAAAAATTGTCCAAAGGTCCCCAGTCCCTTAGCCCCTTGACTGCCACATAAAAAAATAATGAAATACTCCCAAAATGTCTAATTTTTCTAGTTGCAGATCTGGAATCTAGCTCTCGTATGATATCTAGAAAAGACCAGTAGGGAGATGTGGCTGGAGCTGTGATGGCCGCGGACATTGTGTTGGATCAGGGCAGGAGTGGGGCAGGAAACATGTTGCAGTGCGGAGGAGGCTAAATAAGTAAAAGAACATGCCTTGCGTGTTCAACACTACCCCAATAGTCCCTCGGGGTATTCAGAAACCCTCCTCAGCTCTGCCTTTTATTGCTCTAATATATATGATATTTATAGCCAAGGGTTCTAAGACCAATACATATAAGATTAAAGGTGCAGCCTTGCCGTGATCCTAGTTTTATTCTAATGAGGCAGATTCAAATACACAATACTTAACAGTGGACCCAGCTTTATACAAGTCATTCTCATATCTTAAGTTGAAATCCCTAGCTCAGGGTATAACAAGAGCTATATATCTATACCCAATATTAAAGTGTACAGTATATATGGAGAAGCTGCAGCTAGATCTTGGGAAACCTCTGGTAAGCCCTGATTATTGAAATTCTGTTAAACAGTAGGGACCATGATTTAGCTGGTTAGAAGCATACTGTAGAAAACAACTGCATGTTTGGTGAAAACTTGTTAAGTGTGAAGAAAAGGCTTTCCCAGACAAAATGATTAAAAATAACTGAAAGGTGTGGCGTGCATATATATTTAGCCCCCTGTACTTTGATACATCTAAATAAAATCCAGCATGACCAACTTCTAGTTAGTAAATAGAGTCCACCTGTATGGAATTTATTTTCAGTATAACTGCAGCTGTTCTATGAAGACCTCAGAGGTTTGTTAAGGAACATTGGTAAACAAACAGCATCATGAAAATCAAGGAACACCTCCGATCACCTCCCCCATCAGATCAATGGGGAGATCTCTACCCCCATGCCAAAGACTATACACACTATTCGGTCCTGCATAAACTGTTCACAAGCATTGACCACATCTTTGTACACTCTGCATTTCTTCTGCAAATAGTACAAGCTAGATACACCCAATTCCATGATCGGATCACAACTTAGTTGCAGTATCCTGTAAGTCTCTGATTATAAAACACAACCCTTCCCTGTGGTTATTAATTTACTATTTCCTCTCTTCACAGACCCTGATAGAGGACTCCAACAGGGTAGCTCTAGACTACTTTAGGATAAATGAAAACTCAGAGACCCCACCAACTATGGTGTGGGGTGCTTTTAAGTCAGTAATGAGAGAACATTATATTAGCCTAGCCTCTAGAAAGAAAAAAGATAGGACAACTTTGGCCATGCAATTTCAAACACAATATTTGGGAGATGTAAATAACTTTAAACAAACCCAAATTTAGACCATGCACATAAGCTAGAGCTTTTAAGAACTAAGCTAAACGTATTACAAACAAGCGAAACGTGAGGCTGCTACAGAAGGGCCAAGCAAAAGTATTGCATCTCTGCAAATAAACCAGGGATGCTCCTAGCTTCTCAACTGTGGTGTCAGGCACATATTGTAAAACCAATAAAGCTCAAAATGCAGGCAGGAAAGATTACAGGCAACCCAAAAGAAGTTTGGAAGATTTTCGTATTGGCCTATCCAAACCTTATGACGCTCCGACACCACTGGATGGCCCTCAGGCCCTGGCCTTCTTTAATTATATCCACTTGCCTACTCTTTCTGCAAGCTGGAGTCAAACCCGGGATGCAGATATTACAGAAGAGGAAGTCTTAAAAGCAATCAAAGCTTTAAAAACTAACAAGAGGCCTGGACCGGATGGCTTCTCCGCTCTCTTTTATAAAAAATTGGCCCCCATCATAGCCCCACGCTTGGTGAAACTATACAATTACATCAAGGAGTGTAACTTTCTGGACCCTAAAATGCATTGCAACTAATTAATGGTGTGAAAATCCAAAGGCAGGAGTCTCTACTACTTTCCTTGGACTTAGAGAAAGCCTTTGACTCCATTTCATGGTACTGTCTCCAATTCTCCCTGTAAAAGTGGGGATTTGGGCCAGGCTTTCTCTCTATGCCCAACCAACTGCCCATGTTAAGTATGCAGGCTTCTCATCTGTACAAGACATCTCTTTATCTTGGCATTGGAACCCCTAGCGATAAAAATTAGGCAAAATCCTTCAATCAAAGGCATCCCATTTGCAGGCCTTGAACACAAAGTTTCCCTTTTTGCAGATGATATGTTACTATTACTTACATCCCCACATACTTCTGTAGCCTTTAAGCTACTTACTGCTTTCAGCCAAATATCGGGTCTGAAGCTCAACGCCTCCAAATTCATGACTCTTGACTCCCTCTCTGATCTTATGAGGTAGACCTTATCCAACAATTTTTCTTGGACCTGGACACAGAGATTACCCTACCTATGGATTAAGCTGACAGCTAACGATGACAGATTGTACAAAGCCAACTACCCCGAAGCCTATAGGGAGTTAGAAGCCCTCCTTAAATCCTGACAGTTTCTGAAACTTTCCTGGATAGGACAGATAGCTGCCCTTAAGATGAAATTTTTCCCCAAAATGTTATACCTATTTAGAGTCCTTCCCATACCAATCCCAAAACTTGCACTGGATAGCTGCCCTTAAGATGAAATTTTTCCCCAAAATTTTATACCTATTTAGAGTCCTTCCCATACCAATCCCAAAACATGCACTGGATGCAGTGCATAAGAAGATTCTAGAATTCACATGGAACAACTTCAGACCGAGAATAAAAAAGGCAACACTATTTTGTAAAAGGCAGCAGGGAGGCTTAGGCCCTTATTTAACAAGGGATAGCGCCAGGTAGCGAATGGTGAGCGAACGGTAATGACGCTCACCGCCACGAGAACGCCGGCTCCCCTCCGCAATCACACATTTATCAAGCCGATCCTGCTTAGCGACTGACAGAGCGCCAGATAGCGAATCATTCATCATTATTCCAGCCTCACCCCACAGCGCCAGCGAGCGACCTTGAACAGCGACAGGTATGACCTCTCGCTACCTAGCGCTCTCCAATGCATTTCAATGGAGCAATCTTTAAATATTCATAATTAATTGCTATTCATTTTTTTTTTTTTTTTTTTTTAAATGTCAAAAATTCTGTGACCACTTCTGCAATGCTAGATATTTTTTTAAGGTAAAAAGAAAAAAAAAATTGTGCAGAATTGATATTACAGGTCTGATATTAATGTATTCATATTACAAAATGTTTTGAAAAACATTTTTTTTTTTTTTTTAAATATGGTTGTTTGGGGGTTAAAAAACTACTTTTAACCCATCGCCGCCAGCGCTCTGGGGTTTAAACAAGCATTTCACAGCGTGAGAATTTTTGGAGCGTGATTTGTTAATGAATATGCTGGGAGCCGTTCGCTATGGCCGTTCGCTGTCATGCGCTCCCATACAGCGCGGAACCTGTCAAACAGCGACTCCTAACCCCGTATTCAACATTACCGCACACCGACTGAGTCGCTGTCAACAGCCGAACAACGGCCAAGCACAGCGAACACTAGCGGGCGCTGAGAAAATAACGCTACTGTCGCTCATCTGTCGCTACCTGGCGCTATTAATAAATCGGCCTCTTAGCTTTTCCGGCTCTACATAAGTACTACACAACGGTTCAGATTGCTCCACTGGTCCTACTACATGCACACTCCCACTTGGGTGATCAGTGATAGTGCCAACTGTGGAACTACCTCACAGAATTCACTGTTATGAATCCCCAAGACCCTCTGACCAAAACACCTCTCACCAATTCTATCCCAGTCCCTGACCATCTGGGACACAGTCAAGCATATATTTATGTTGCCCTTCTTGCCAGCCTCCCTCCTAGTTGGCAACCCAATGTTCCCTCCGGGGATCCTTAGTCCCACAAGCTATAAGTGGTTGTTGCAGAAAGGAAGAATTTTCCACCTTCCAAAACATTTAGGCTGCTTCAAATACTGCATTTCGTCAAAGAACTAAAGAGAGCCACTCGCCTTATAGAAAGACAGACTTTGAGATAAGGTGTATTCGGGACCACTTTGAGGGGGGACAAATATCCAGTCTATACTTGTCGCTAGCGGCCATCCCCTCCTCAATTAAGCATAACTACATGACTAAATGGAAAACTGAGCTGGGTATGGGAAAATATATAAAGGGGTGGCAGAGCATCTGGAAGCACAGGAAAATGTCATATAATGTGCTGGTGCTTGAGAATGCCTATAAGATATTATTCAGATGGTATTATACCGCTGACTGCATACATAAATTCTCCCCTACAGACTCCCCGTACTGTTTCAGGGGGTGTCAAGAAGTGGGATCCATGATGCCTAGTAGGCATGTCCAGTTGCCCAAGCTAGGTGGAGAAGGGTCTAAAGGATGATCCCAGATATATTTTGCTCCACATACATGGGAGACCCTTGGGAAGCCCTTTTTTCATACAAATCTGGGGCATATTCTAAAGTAGGTTGGCGTCTGGTTCAATATATTATAGTACAGAATCACGATAGCCAGGAATTGGAAATCACAGCCCATTCCATAGCTTGAGATTCAAAATAGAATCTCGGACATCACGTGCAATGAGAAGATAACAGCTATAGTGAAAGACTCATATGATGTTTCATGGAACCTGGAGCCCCTGGATAATATACCTTGTACAAAGCAGCCTTATAGACCCTACATTCCCAATATGAAACACCCTCCCACTCTGAGGGATGAAGCTCCTGTAACCCTCTTAGCGTGGTACCCCTGGGCCTGGACTCCCACTCCCTCCCACCCCCCTCTGAAACCCTTCTTCTCTCTTTCAATCTGCTTCTACCTCTACCCTCTACATATCTCGCACCTTGCTTCCCTCACCTCTACTCTAAAATACAAACTGTCTGCCTTCTGTATGGTTTATTTGCCATTATAACATAAGCAAATCAGTTGTTGTTCCCATGATAAATTCCAACAGGTGTACAAATAATAGAAAACTATGGAATATATGTTATAATGTGTACAAAACAGACCCATTGTTCTATTATAATGTGGAAGGTTAGCAGCTTACCTGCGTAAGGAACTAGGCAGCACGCCTTAAACCCAACTAGTGCTTATACGAGCTTGCCCTTTCCTCTAGGCACTGCCACTCCGTGGTCATGGAAGCTCAGAATTGGAAAATGCTGTCTCCCTATACCCCTATGACCATACAAATAGTTGATATAGATAAAAATTCTACGGAAATAAATGAATTGTATACCTTTAGTTCTGTAAACAATACTCTTCTTGTGTAAATTAGTACACTTGTTTAGCTTTTTATACTTTGCAAACTTTAATAAAATATATGTACAAGAAAACCAAGGAACACACCAGACAGCTCAGGGATATAGTTGTTGTGAGGCAGTGTATTGTAGGGGTAGGTTTTCAACAAAATAGCCTAAGCTCTATTCAATCTGTCATCTGGATATGGAAGGAGTATGGCACAAATACAAACCTAGCACCCGTACTCTTCTGCAGGCTCCCTTGCTGATTATAGCAAGGCATGCACTCAGAGACCAGAAATGCTAGATCCCTTTAGCTTAATTGCCATTCTGATGTAGAAGCTGGGGAAAATTTATTTAACAGCATAATGTGCTGTATCAGATGTTTATGTGGTAATGTTCGCATGTCTACGGATATAGTTCAACTTTTAACATACAAATATTTCAAACACACAGAAACACACATTCTTTTAGGATATGCCATGCTCTTCTGCTGTAAAACGATAACACCCAGCATTAGCTGCTGCTCCATTCACTGAAAAACAACACCATCGTGACAATCACACTTAAATATAGTACATCCTTACAGTCCTTTTTTGGTTTGAGTTTGCTGTTTTCCAAGACTATTCGGTTTGCGTATGTGAGTATTAAATGTATTAATACGTATCTGACCGAGTTTATGCGTTCCTGCTTTCACAACCTTAGCGATTTAGCATGTGCTTGCCGATTATTCTGAGCCCTGGAATTAGCCTTCGGCGGGACAATCTGGAAGTTGCCGGTCCCAAATTGCACCATCTTTTTGCTTGTGAGATTGCTGGCGGACACCTGTGATGGAGCTCTTTGATGAGTTCCTGGAAGAGGCACTGCTCACCTTCTACCTTCCGGAGTTTAGGCATACTTGCTGTCGTCTGGACATTGGTCAGATGTCTGATCAACAGGTGTTTGAATTGACCCGACTGAACCGCCTTTCTTTTGAGCTTTACCCAGAGATGCGGCCACAGTTGGCCCCCCGCCACAAGAAAGGGCTATGCGATTGGTGGTATGACCAAATTGGTTTGCTTCAATTTACTTCAATTTTTAGCGAATGTCTCCTTCCACAGGCTTGGGGCACTGTCTGTTGGCTTGCTAGCCATGCCTTGACTAAGTTTCTTGCTGGAGAAAAACATCTGTTTTCCTGACAGCATGGTAGTGGTGGAATGCAGTGAAGTAGGTTTTTTTCAACATCCTGATATGTCCAATGTCATGGGTGCCATTGACTGCATGCATGTGGTGTTGGTGCCTCCTATGGTTCCAGTTGGTCCTCCTTCCTGCCAAGTCTCCTCTGTTTAGCCTAGCCTTTGTTCTGTCCTTCTAAACTAGCTAATTCCTTTTTCTCATGGGGCACCCTGATCCCTGTGTCCAATTTGCCTATGTAACTGCTTGCTCTTTGCCTGCTACTGTAATGTTGCTAGTTCATTAGCCTGTGTCTGTTGTCATTTTCTTACTGGAACCATAAAATGGGACTTTCGCTAAATGAACATTGCATAGTGGGTCCCGATCTATTTAGTGTCTTGGCTTCCCCAGGATCCACCCATGGCGACTTCATCTTGCGGAGCTCCAGTCTCTATTCACGGTTTGAGATCAGAGTGGAAACTTGTTGAGCAGGTAACACCCACCGTAGCTCTGGAGGTGCCTGGGCATCGATATTCTGGCACCCAGAGCCGTGCTGGCCAGTCACCTGGTGGACTCTTTGTTTATTTAATTTGCGTCTGTTTTGTTTTTGTTTAGCTTTATTTTGTTATTTGCGGCTGTACCCCCCTTTGCTTTGGTTCTGTTGTGACTAAAGAAACATACAAGACAAATTGGTTTTTCGTGGCATTTATTTGTGGATCAAAACAGAAGCAATCAGCCCTGCCAGGTTATGGGGAGGTTGCCTGGTCCTCCCTGGTTGGTCCCTGCCCGGCCTCTAGGAGCGCTAGCATTCGCTCAGTGTTGTTGTTTTGGAGGTCCAGTTGGACAATCAGCACCTCGTAGTTGGCATTGAGGCACTGCTGCTCAACTACCCCTGCAGCCAGGTCTTCATGGATCAAACTGGCAGTTCTCCACACAACTTTAAAGTACACATTTGAGTTTCTGCGGAAGTTGGAGCATCCATCATTTGACAACGCCGTGCCATTGAGAGGTGACACCAGGCTGCAAGATGCGGCTGGCTGCCTCCTGGAGGCTTGGGGGACTCCGAGGTGCTTGAAACCTGCCCACGTTCTGAGGAGTTTCAGCTAGGAGGCAGCCTGGGTTCCCATGGTGTAGGTCTTGTTGTTGGGGTTGATGCCTATTGGGTGATAAATGCTGGCTCAGATGGCCCTGGGGCTCCTTTATGCCCTGTATGGCTTCCAGGAGATATGGGGATGTGTGGATAAAGGTAAAAATTTGTGTTTATTTTTGGCCATGGTCCAACAAGCAAATACAATACTAAATTCATTAGCCCGAGCCTACACATCCCCTCATGTCCCTTTCCAACAGCACATTGCGGTCCCACATTGAGCTCATTTAATGGTTGGTTCCCTTAATGTGCGTCAGGTTGTTTCATGCTTCAGGTCTGGATGTTAGTTACTGGGTAGGCAGCGGAGTCGTGGTGGCTGGAGGCTCAAAGGGTGCCAGAGGTGGAGGCAGGGTTGGTGGCTAGGTGGGTGCTGCAAGTCAAGGAAGAACCAATGTAAGCTAAGCACATTCCTTAGCTGCACTCCTTAAGCTACTCAACATGGGGTACACAATGGGCACAGCAGCGACATGTGCCCACCACACCTTTACAACCAATTATAAAGGATGTTGGGGCTTGCAATTGTACCATCTGTGTGCTTGCTTTACAAACATGTTTGTCCCAGGCAAGCACTCATTGTTGCTGCATGCATCTGGCCACTCATGATTTTGCAACCGTTTGTGATTTTTTGTCCCCCCCTCCAAAATTAAGCATTGAGGAGGCAGCTCTAACCACTCGTGGGCATGTGACGCCAGTCGGTATCGATGGTCCATTACACCCCCTGTATCCCATATACACACTGCTCTGCGTGGGTAAATTCAAGGGTTTTGGGTAACCCTTCACCTGTTTGCAATGTAAAAACAACTGTGGCCACTCTCAGGCCCAAAAGGGGTGCTGCGCAAGCTGACTGGGAACCACGCAATACTGGCTGTGGCTCTTCTGCTCCGCGGGCTCTGCACTGGGGCCCGCACTGGGGTGTGTACTGGGCTCTTTTATCCTAAGCAGTTCCTCGAGCATGTTGGAGTGTGGTGGGAGCCCTGGATATGACTTTCACGCTGCTGCGGTGCCACACTGCTGCGGATGATACCCGCTCAGTGTGGGTAGTGTGGCTGGCAGCAGGGAAGTGTCTGTGGCCGAAGTGGTGGTGCTTAGGGCTGTGTCTTGGCTGGGTGCCTTGTTCCCATCTGCCATGCATGGCCTCCTTTCTCTGGTAGCTGTGGTGGCGGTGACCTTGTGGCATCTTTCAGGCTTAAGTAAGCACTGCTATCAAAGTACAGGTGTCAGGTTTGTGCTTTTATACGCAAGTGGTGGGTAATTGGGCACCAATTAAAGCGGATTGAAACCCAAAAATTGGTCTGCCGCTCAATCGATGGGATCCCCCTGCCCGAACAGCCAGGTTCTGCTGTTGGCTCCAGGCATTTCCATCACCAAAGCCACGCCCTGGGGCCATTTTTGAAAAAGCCTGTTGCCTCTTGCAAAATGTGCTACTTTGACAAGTTGCAGCCGGCTGGCCGCATACCTGGTTTGACATCCCCTGGCCTCATTCCCAGCATGCTGTTTAGAAAGACTGGGCACGGGAGCATGCACGGCCGAAGAGAAGCTAAAATCAGGATCTAAAATAGGGCAATACATGTACTACAGTAAAGTGAAATTTTTATTGTGCTTTCCCATTGAAAACGTTTATGACGGAGATATGACTTCAAGCCCAATACCCACACCAAGAGAATGCTGGCATTGGAGGTGGTGGCACACCTGAATGTCCAGGGGCCAATGGCTAACACGCTCACCCAACTAATGCAACACTGATCATAACTTAAAAGAAGGCAGAGGCCCCTGGTGAGGCCATTTTTCTGCCAGAACTTCCAAGCTAAGTGTCTGGTCCATAGATAAGTTGCCCACTAATGTGTGATGGAATTATGCTTCTATTCTAGCATTGGAGTTCTGGCAGGGAATAAAGGCCACCTGGAGCAGAGGGGACGACCAGTGCTGTGTGTGCAGGTAAGGATTCGAGTCCGAAGAATGCCAGAATCCTCATTCTCCTCTTCGAACTCCCCACCGCCAGCACAGGAACCAACCGAAGAGCAGGTCCCAGGTGTTGGGCTCACAGCCAGCGCCAGAGAACTCAGGTAGGACAAAACACACACATCTCAAGGTAAGGAACTCTCATTGACATGTATGGTAAGTTCTTGTGTTTTGTGCTTCTTTTTACCTACAGACCCTCAGACCAGGAAGAGTAAGCTGCTATGGGGCTACCCGAGGCTTGGACCCTCCCGCGACTCAGGTGGGTTCCATTAATATCAAGTTTATGCCTCAGGAGCAGACCCAACATCACACATATGCTTAGTTCTAAAATCTGTTATTAAGGCGGAGGGTGGCTACATAAATAAGCCACCAGCCAGGATGCAGTAAGTAAGCATATTTGGCAGGGAAAACAGGCAGACATGTGCTCAAGCAGATATTGACATGGCTTTTTTTTTTGTCTTTACAGGCGCCATGGAGTAAAGCGTGGGGACGACACCTAGATGGGCCCCAAAATGAATCATTTTTATAATTGTTAAAAGTTTGAAGTTTCGAAGTTGGAGAAAATCAGTTTTTTATCACATTTTATTCTAAAAACAAAACAAACAAATGAGTCACAAAGAAAACAACTTTACAAATAAAAAAAATAATACTGTGTGTTGTGCTTTTTTCAAAAAAAGCCTTAATGCAGGGTGCAGAAGGTAAAGCTGGGGTGGGAGAAGGTGGCGGCAACCACTATGGGGAGCAGGTAAGAACAAGGAAGATGGGGATGCACACTACATGGGATGCCCCCTAAAGAAACCACACTGTGGGGATGCACACTACATGGGATGCCCTTAAAGGAGAGAAAGTAGTTTGTTGGACTGTGGGTCAATAATGGTCTTGTTTAGACTAGTAAACAATAAGTCATCCTTTTATTCTTCAAACCAGTATTTGTGTCCTTTTGCATACGTTTCACATTCCATATACATTTTTTTCACATATTTCCATTAATGATTTTTCACATATTTCACATAGCAGGTGTACAGGTATATTTCACAATATTTTACCATTCATGTATTTTGTACACATATTTTTACAAAAGCAGGGGGGGTAGGCAGACAATGATTACTTATCTGACATTTCCCCTGAATTTCAGGTAATCTGTTGGGTACAGTCTGTAGCAAGTGTCCGGTTGCCAATATGCAGCAAGCGTATAACCTTTCATAAATATCCAGTAGGTGGTGCAAACGTTTCGCAATAGCTGCTTCCTCAGTGCACTCCACTAATAAACAATATGGTAATTAATAATGTGTGTATACTTGATACAGCAGGTATAGTTAATGGTAAAAATTGAAAGAGCATAAATAGTACCTCTACAGGAAGGAGCGCTTGCTTTCCTCCAGGACAGGTTATGTCCCCTTTAAGGAATCTGTAGTGATTCATTACATTAAATTGTGATGCTGGTAGGGTATAGAGACTAAGGGTAAGGTCTTGAGAAAGGTACCTTATATATAGTAGTAGTAGTTATTTGTTAGGCTGGCGCTTCAAAGGTATATTATATGCTGCAGGATCAGGTTGCACTGTAGGGGTAAAGGTATTAGTTACCAGCTAATCCAAGTGTAAAAATCGAATGTTAAGGGGGCGGTGTGGGCTTACCTCTTGTCCAGAGTTCAAAACCCGTACTGTGTACGGGTGGCGTCTGTGGTCCCCGCTCCCGCCTGCGTGTCGGATGAGTCAGTCGCGCCGCACTGGAATGGCGGCGCGCGCTTTTCAATCCGGCCGCCGGGTAGATGGAGGGCGGGGCCACGGCGTCCCAGGGCCGCCCGTGTGCGTCAGAGGTGTCTGACTCACAAACCGTTGTCTAGACAACGGCTGCAGGAAGGACGCTAGGAGGCGCGTCACTTCCGGGCCGGGCGGCCCCTCTAGAATCTGTGGACTAGGTGTACTGTGTAGCGGCGCCATTTTCCTGGCTATTATCTCCGCGGGGCTAGATACTGTATGTATTAGAATGGGCGCCATTTTAGTGTAGCCCTGTTGAGGGGAAAGGAAGCGCTTCTTCTCTGTTTAATGCATTAGTTTTCTCAGAAGAAATTACCGAAGTTTAGTGGTCTTATTCTTTCTTACTGGTACATATTAATTCCCGTGATGATAATGGTATACTAGGTGTAACTTAAGTTTTTTTTACTTATTTATTATTATATGCACTGTCTGCAGGCCTAAATCTTTTAAATCACTAGTGTTGGTGATTGCGTAAATGGGGCCAAGTGGGGCGGGGCTTAGGGTTCGTGTGCATTTCATGGATTTCGTGAATAGGGGTCTGTTCATTGAGTGAGGGGCGGAGGGACAGTCTAAATGTGTGGGATTTTGTCAGGAGGTCACTTAAGAAACGGGACAAAGCTGCAGGTCTCGTTTAGTCCCGGGGAGATATGGGCTTTTAATTTAGAAATCCACTTGGTTTCTAGTTGTAGCGTCTTTTTTCGGATGTCACCACCTCTGGGGTGACTGTGTATCCTATCTAGGACTTGGAAGGCTAGGTCCATGGTATTGCCCTTATGGTGGTCCGTCCAATGTCTTCCTATTGGGGTCAACAGGTTTTTGTTTTTTATGTCCCTGGTGTGCTCATAAATGCGTGTTTTGAGCTTTCTGTTTGTTTTGCCTATATACAATTTCGGGCAGTTGCATGTTAATATATAGACTACATCAGTAGTGTTACAGTTTGCGTAATGTCGTTGTTTAATGATTTCTCCGTTGCATAGTTCTATGTTTGGCCCTGTTTTGATATATCGACAGGTCGAACAACCCTCACACCTGTAGGTGCCCACTAGCTTACAACACGTCTTTTTAGCTTCTTTGGTAAAGTGACTATTCACTAGTTGGTCCTTGATTGATTTACCTCTCCTGAACGTGATTTTAGGGGTATCGGGGATGAGGGTCCCTATGTCCGGGTCCCTGCGGAGGATGTGCCAATGATTGGTTAGAATATTTCTGATTGTCTGATGTTGTGCGTTGTAGGTGAGTATGACTGGTGTGTGTTCTAATTTTTTGGCTTTTGTCTGTTTTGACCCTGTATTTAGAAGGGAGATCCGGTCTCTGGTTTGTACTTTGTTGTATGCTCGTTTCAGAGTTCTATTGGAGTACCCTCTTTGTTTCAGTCTAAGTCTTATCCCGTCTGCTGCTATCTTGTAGTCTTCTTGGGTTGTGCAGTTTCTCTTAGCTCGCAGATATTCCCCATAAGGGATACTTTTTTTGAGTGAGGTGGGGTGTGCGCTCGTAGCCCTGAGAATATTGTTTGCTGCTGTGGGTTTTCTAAAGAAATTGGTGGATATAGTGCCATTTGTGTCTTGTCTGATTTTCAGATCGAGAAAACTAATTTCTTGTTGATGATGTTCTAATGTGAATTTCAAGTTCAGGTTATTTTTGTTCAATGTTTGGACGAATTCCACCAATAGTGGGGTACTACCGTCCCATATGATGAATATGTCATCGATATAGCGGTGCCATGTAATGACATGTTCCATATATCTGCTGGTTGTTTCGTCATTCCATATCTTGCCCTCCCACCACCCCAGGTATAAATTCGCGAAGGATGGTGCACAGATTGTCCCCATCGCCGTCCCTTGTTGCTGGTGGTATAATTGATTGCCAAAAAGGAAGGTATTATGGGTTAGGATAAATCTCAGTAGTTCCAGCAGGAACTGGTTGTGATCATGTTCCGATAGTTCTAATTGGTCCAGATAGTGTTTCACTGCCATTAGGCCCTGTGAGTGGGGGATGCAAGAGTAGAGTGCTTCTACATCTAAGGTAACCAGTCTTGAGTTTGGGGGTACTGTCATGTCGTTGAGAATTTTAAGTAAATGTGGGGTATCTCTTACGTATGATGCAAGTGACTCCACGAAGGGTCTCAGGAAGTGGTCTACATACTCACTGGCTTTGCTGGTGAGTGAGTCTATCCCTGCAACTTAAAGGGGACATAACCTGTCCTGGAGGAAAGCAAGCGCTCCTTCCTGTAGAGGTACTATTTATGCTCTTTCAATTTTTACCATTAACTATACCTGCTGTATCAAGTATACACACATTATTAATTACCATATTGTTTATTAGTGGAGTGCACTGAGGAAGCAGCTATTGCGAAACGTTTGCACCACCTACTGGATATTTATGAAAGGTTATACGCTTGCTGCATATTGGCAACCGGACACTTGCTACAGACTGTACCCAACAGATTACCTGAAATTCAGGGGAAATGTCAGATAAGTAATCATTGTCTGCCTACCCCCCCTGCTTTTGTAAAAATATGTGTACAAAATACATGAATGGTAAAATATTGTGAAATATACCTGTACACCTGCTATGTGAAATATGTGAAAAATCATTAATGGAAATATGTGAAAAAAATGTATATGGAATGTGAAACGTATGCAAAAGGACACAAATACTGGTTTGAAGAATAAAAGGATGACTTATTGTTTACTAGTCTAAACAAGACCATTATTGACCCACAGTCCAACAAACTACTCAACTCAGAGGGGGATCTCCTATCTTGAATCTCCCCCTCCCCCCTTTCTCTCTATTAACTAAACCGAGTAGGGACTTCAAACCCCTGGACAACCTTCCCTGCAGAGACAACCCATCTGGGGTCTCTCCAGGGATCCCCCATTCTGCCCTTAAAGGAACCAGAAGGGAGAAGGTAAGTCACACTGCGGGGGTGCACACTACATGGGATGCCCCTAGAGGAACGAGGAGGGAGAAGGTTAATAACACTGCGGGGAGGCACACACACACATGGGATGCCACAAAGGTGGGGTTCAGCGAGGGAAAAAAAAACAACCAACCCAAATGCGTATTCCAGCATGCAAGCGAGATGGCCACAGAGCACTGAGAAACAAGGACTCCATGGCAACGTACTACTGCAAATGGACAAACTCGGCTTAAGATGTTAGTTCGCAGGCCAAATCCGTAATTGCTTGGCTAAAACAAAAGCTTATACGAAACACTTATGATCGTGTATGCCTGAGAAATTCTTGGTACGAGCTGAGAATTATAGAAGCATTCACAACTCCTCAGTTTTCAAGTTTGCTGCCACAAAAAAAAGCAATCATGGAGAGGCTTAGAATCAGGCTTTTGGTGTTCGGTTGCCAATAGCAACAGCCTGCAGGTAGTGAAGACTGCTTCCATAAAACACACATTTGCTAACATAAGAAAAAAAATGTAAGTTACAGCTCAGTACCTAGAGGACATAATTTTGATTCTCCAAAATCATACACTTACAAAAATGCTATTAAATGTGGATTTTCCCTTTAACCATTGTCATCACTGTGGGGGTGAAGTATGCCGGAAATTTTACTTTAGGTCTATTGTAATGCAAAGGAGAGTCCAAAGAAGAACCTCAAAAAGAAAGTCTTAACACAAAAATTGCTATGAGAAAAGCAGATTAAGGGGTCTGCCCTCCAGTTCGTCCATCCAGTTTGTCCATCCAGTGTGCATGCTTTTCACCTTTGACCCAGGCAGGTGACTCTGACAGGGTGTACTGTATCAAGCATCAGTCAGTGTGCAGAATCCCCCCATCACAGGCACTGTGCGGCATCCCCCCCTCTTCAATCACCCTATTACAGACAGTGTGTGGCAGAATGCCCCCCCAAACACCTTATAACAGGCAGTGTGCAGAATCCCCCAAATTACACTATAACAGGTAGTGTGCAGAATCCCCCTATTCACCCCATAACATGCACTGTGCAGAATCCTCTCTAATCGCCTTATAATGGGGCAGAATTCAGCCATTCACAAATGCACACGCCCTGCTAGAGGAATAGGTGTATGTGGCAACCTGGGGGGGTTTCACAGAGCGGGGCATTCCCATTTTGTATGTCCCGGGGTGAGGGAATCGATCTATCAATAATCAATCTATAAGATTCTCGGGCTAATCGGCATGGGGTTTGGTCCACTTCAAGGGCCTTATTTATGTGTGCATTTTAGCATTATTTTTGTGGCTCTAGCGCCAGCTTCAGAGTGCCGGCATTCCCATCTTATCTGGCGCTGTGCTGTGTACTACATTGGCGCTAGCAGTCGCTGCACTTACTAATTCGCTTTTGTTGTTGCACTTAGTTATTGGCCAGCCAATGACCCGCTGGCCGATTATTGAAGCACCTGTGAGTGTCACTTTGTACTGCCCTTTTTCCGGTGCTCACCAGCATATTTATGATTTTTTTCCTCCTTTAAATCTTTGCTGCTGTATTTTTCAGCACTGATCAGCGTTTTTTTTTTTTTTTTTTTATCATTGATGGGGAGAAACTTTACAGAGCGTTTAGATTGCGTTTTGGTTGTTGGTGCCCAAATTACACATTTTTAAGCAAGAGAAGCCATTAAAATCAATTTTAATAACACCCAAAAAACATTTTGGCCCATCTTGGTCCTGTGTTTCAGTTATTGACAAGTCTTAATGCAAGCTCTGTACAAAAAAATGTGTGTAATATTAATTATAAGTAGAGATGAGCGAGTAGTGAAATATTCGAAATTTCGAATTTCGATTCGAATAGACCGCGTTACTCGACTACTCAACCGATTATCGAATCCCATTATAGTCTATGGGAAAAAAATGCTCGCCACTTGGAAATCTCAATTCAACCACTTGGAGGTCACCAAGTCCACCCTGAAACATCAGAAAATGATGCCAACACTGCTGGAATGCAACTGGGACAGCAGGGGAAGCATGTCTGGGTGCATATAACGCGCCCAAGTCGCACTATTACGCCACTATCACAGCCACTCAACAATACACTCCAAACACAATATAACTTCTACGTAAAGTGAGACAAGACAAGGAAACCTTCTTTCCTCTACATTGCCATGGACCCCAAGCCAAACTGTACAAAAAAGAAGAACAAAATTCTGCACCCCTTAAAATCACGTTGCCTAATGACAACCACAGATGGCATAGGCAAGGGGGAAAATAAATAGACCCCACCCCTAATTGTCATTGTGTGTGTGTGTGTGTGTGTGTGTGTGTGAGATGTGGTCAGACATGTCCTCTTGTGTCATTGTGTCACCCCAGCAGTAAGGGGAAGCTTAAAGGAGGAGGTATGTTACAGTGTGTTACCCCAGCAGTAAGGGAAGCTTACAGGAGGAGGTTTGTTACAGTGTCACCCCAGCAGTCAGGGAAGCTTACAGGAGGAGGTTTGTTACAGTGTCACCCCAGCAGTAAGGGAAGCTTACAGGAGGAGGTTTGTTACAGTGTGTTACCCCAGCAGTAAGGGAAGCTTAAAGGAGGAGGTTTGTTACATTGTGTCACCCCAGCAGTCATGGAAGCTTACAGGAGGAGGTTTGTTACATTGTGTCACCCCAGCAGTAAGGGAAGCTTACAGGAGGAGGTTTGTTACAGTGTGTCACCCCAGCAGTAAGGGAAGCTTACAGGAGGAGGTTTGTTACATTGTGTCACCCCAGCAGTAAGGGAAGCTTACAGGAGGAGATTTGTTACATTGTGTCACCCCAGCAGTCAGGGAAGCTTACAGGAGGAGGTTTGTTACAGTGTGTCACCCCAGCAGTAAGGGAAGCTTACAGGAGGAGGTTTGTTACAGTGTGTCACCCCAGCAGTAAGGGAAGCTTACAGGAGGAGGTTTGTTACAGTGTGTCACCCCAGCAGTCGGGGAAGCTTACAGGAGGAGGTTTGTTACAGTGTGTCACTCCAGCAGTAAGGGAAGCTTACAGGAGGAGGTTTGTTACAGTGTGTCACCCCAGCAGTAAGGGAAGCTTACAGGAGGAGGTTTGTTACAGTGTGTCACCCCAGCAGTCAGGGAAGCTTACAGGAGGAGGTTTGTTACAGTGTGTTACCCCAACAGTAAGGGAAGCTTACAGGAGGAGGTTTGTTACAGTGTGTCACCCCAGCAGTAAGGGAAGCTTACAGGAGGAGGTTTGTTACAGTGTGTCACCCCAGCAGTCAGGGAAGCTTACAGGAGGAGGTTTGTTACAGTGTGTCACCCCAGCAGTAAGGGAAGCTTACAGGAGGAGGTTTGTTACATTGTGTCACCCCAGCAGTAAGGGAAGCTTACAGGAGGAGGTTTGTTACAGTGTGTTACCCCAGCAGTAAGGGAAGCTTACTGGAGGAGGTTTGTTACATTGTGTCACCCCAGCAGTAAGAGAAGCTTACAGGAGGAGGTTTGTTACATTGTGTCACCCCAGCAGTCAGGGAAGCTTACAGAAGTAGGTTTGTTACAGTGTGTCACCCCAGCAGTCAGAGAAGCTTACAGGAGGAGGTTTGTTACAGTGTGTCACCCCAGCAGTAAGGGAAGCTTACAGGAGGAGGTTTGTTACAGTGTGTCACCCCAGCAGTAAGGGAAGCTTACAGGAGGAGGTTTGTTACAGTGTGTCACCCCAGCAGTAAGGGAAGCTTACAGGAGGAGATTTGTTACAGTGTGTCACCCCAGCAGTAAGGGACGCTTACAGGAGGAGGTTTGTTACATTGTGTCACCCCAGCAGTCAGGGAAGCTTACAGGAGGAGGTTTGTTAAAGTGTGTCACCCCAGCAGTAAGGGAAGCTTAGAGCTGAGACCTCTTAAAAATTGTGTGGAGTCCCAAGAGCTGAGACCTCTTAAAAATTGTGTGGAGTCCCAAGAGCTGAGACCTCTTAAAAATTGTGTGGAGGCCCAAGAGCTGAGACCTCTTAAAAATTGTGTGGACGCCCAAGAGCTGAGACCTCTTGAAAATTGTATTAAGGCCCAAGAGCTGAGACCTCTTAGAAATTGTGTGGAGTCCCAAGAGCTGAGACCTCTCAAACATTGTGTGGAGGCCCAAGAGCTGAAACCTCTTAAAAATTGTGTGGAGGCCCAAGAGCTGAGACCTCTTAAAAATTGTGTGGAGGCCCAAGAGCTGAGACCTCTTAAAAATTGATTGTGTTAAGCCCAAGAGGTGAGCCATAATTTTTTTTATTAATACAGCAATTCTACGGCGGTTAAGGAGGAGGAGGAGGAGGAGGAAATGGCACTTCATACAGATGGCACTTCACTCTTGGCTGCTTTCCACTGTTGTACAAGCAAAGTCCGGGTCAATCCACTTGCTGTTCATTTTGATTAGCGTCAGCCTGTCAGCACTGTCGGTTGACAGGCGGCTGCGCTTATCGGTTATAATGCCCCCGGCTGCGCTGAACACCCTCTCTGATAGCACGCTGGCGGCAGGGCAGGCAAGCACCTCCAAGGCGTACAGGGACAGTTCCAGCCACGTGTCCAACTTGGAAACCCAGTAAGTTTAGGGCGCCGAGGGATCGGGGAGGACAGGGGTGTGGTCTGCCAGGTAGTCCCGCAACATCCGCCGATACTTGTCCCTCCTGCTGATAGCGGGCCCCCCAGTGATGGAAGTTGCACGAGGGGGTGACATGAACGTGTCCCACACCTTGGAGAGTGTTCCCCTGGTGGCTGTGGGCCTGATCGATGTTGTCAGACTCTGGGAGACACTCTCCTCTCTGCCGCCAGCGATGCTGGGTGGGAAAATCTGCATCATGTTCTGCAAGAGTTCCCTCTGGTATTCCAGTAATCGATTCGTCCTCTCCTCTACCGGAATAAAAGAGGAGAAGTTATCTTTATACCGGGGGTCCAGGAGTGCGAAGACCCAGTATAGTTTGTTCTCCAATATCCGGACAACACGTATGTCCCGGGAAAAGCAGCCCAGCATGAAGTCAGCCATGTGTGCCAGACTCTGAGTAGGCATGACGTCACTGCCCCCACCAGAAGGATCATTTTCCATTTCCTCCTCTTCCTCCTCCTCTCCGCCCCATCCGCGCTGAACCAATGGGACGCACACAGCCTGACTGCTACCCTCGCCGCCAGCATCCTCTTCCACAGCCACCTCCACGTTGTCCTCCTCCTCCTCATCCTCCTCCTCCTGCAACTGCCACCGAGCAGCAGACAAAAGTGTGGTCTGACTGTCTACCTGCGTTGCGTCTCCTCCTACCCCCGTCTCCTCTGTGTGCAATGCGTTCTCCCTTATTGCGATGAGCGATTCTTTAAGGACACATAGGAGCGGGATGGTTACGCTCACTATAGCGTCCTCGCTGCTGACCTTCTTAGTGGACTCCTCAAAGATACGCAATACATCGCATATGTCTGCCATCCATGGCCACTCGTGGTTGGCAAACTGAGGGAGCTGAGTTGGATGCACGCGTGGATGCATCATCTGGTACTCCATCAATGCTCTCTGCTGCTCACACACCCTGGCCAACATGCAATAGGTGGAATTCCAGCGAGTGGGCAGGTCGCACAACAGCCGATGTTGAGGCAAATGGAGGCGTTGCTGGATTTTTTTTAAGCTAGCAGCAGCTACAGTTGACTTCCGAAAGTGAGCGCACAAGTAGCTCTGCCAGGTTGGGGTAAGTCTTTAGAAACTTTTGTACTACCAAATTAAAAACGTGGGCCAGGCATGGTACGTGATTGAGTTCTGCAAGCTCCAGAGCCGCCACCAGGTTACGGCCGTTATCGCACACGACCATGCCTGGTCCTAGCTGCAGCGGCGACAGCCACATCTCTGTCTGCTGCAATATGGCGTGCCTCACCTCTGCGGCGCTGTGCTTCCTGTCGCCCAAGCTGATGAGCTTAAGCACCGCCTGCTGACGTCTCCCCGCGCCAGTGCTGCAACGCTTCCAGCTAGGGGCTGAGGGCGATGTTAAGGCAGAGGAGGAGGAGGAAGAGGAGGGGGGTCTATCAGAACCCGTGCTGGCAATCTTGGGCGGGGGTGGTATGTAGGCCGTCCCTGTTTGCGATCCCGTCCCCGCTTCCACAACATTCACCCAGTGTGCCGTCAAAGAGATGTAGCGTCCTTGGCCGCAAGCGCTTGTCCACGAGTCGGTGGTCAAGTGGACCTTTGCGCTGACTGCGTACCTCAGGGCCCGCCTGATGTTACGCGACACGTGCTGGTGCAGGGCGGGGACGCCACACCGGGAAAAATAGTGGCGGCTAGGGACGGAATAGCGAGGTGCGGCAGCCGCCATCAGGTCGCGGAAGGCCTGCGTCTCCACAAGCCTAAACGGCAACATCTCCAGGGCCAGCAGTTTGGAGATGAGGCAGGTTAAGGCTTGGGCTTGGGGGTGACTGGAGGCGTACTTCTGCCTGCGGTTGAACGCCTGCGAGATGGACAGTTGATGGGACGAGGAGATGGAAGGTGCAGACGAAGATGCGGGGGAAGGGGGGGCTGAAGGAGAAGGCCCCAAAGTAGCCAAGGCAGAGGCAGATGTGGAGGTGTCCTGGCTGGAGGTCTGGACCGCAGTGGCAGCACACAACAAAGGGGAAGAGGCAGTGGCAGCAAGACCGGGCGCAGGTTGTATTGCGTTTGCTCTCTCCCACTCAGCCCAGTGCTTGACTTCCAAGTGACAGCGCATGCCTGAGGTGGTCAGATTGCTCTTCTCAGAGCCCCTATTCAGTTTTGAGTGGCAGATTGCGCAAACCGCGCTCAGTTTGTCGTCCGCACAAACATTAAAAAATCTCCACACCACAGAAGTACGAGGCCTCGATGGGGGAGCTTCGCGCGACTGCCTGCTGCCGGGAAGAGCTTCGGCCCTGCTGGCTGTGGCCTGCCTTCTCTGTCTGGACTGTCCTCTGCCTCTGGACTGTCCTCTGCCTCTTGCTGCCTTATTCGGTGATGCGCAGACCGCATCTCCACTGCTTTCCCCGCTGGACATCACCCCTGTCCAAGTGGGGTCGGTCATTTCGTCGTCCACCACCTCCTCTTCCACTTCCTCTCTCTGCTCCTCCTCCTGCCCACTGGACATTCCAACAGCCTCCCTTGATGGCAACTGCGTCTCATCACCATCGCTCATGATAGCAGATGCTGGTTCCGGGTCCACATCACTAGGAGATGGCGGATACTCAAGTGTTTGGGCATCACTACAAACAAATTCCTCTGCTAGCTCCTGGGATTCTTGCAGCACATCTGGAAAAGGACCCGAAAAGAGGTCCTGGGAGGGGTCAAGGGTGGGCTGACTCTGTTGGCCAGGTTGGGAGGAAGGAGGGTCAGAGTGAGACTGTGTGGATGACTGGGTAGAGGACAAGTGACTGGAAGCGTTATCGGTCATCCATTGCACCACCTGTTCACGCTGCTCAGGCCTCAACAGAGGTGTACCCCGCCCCCCGCATAACTGTCCCATAAAGGCAGGGAAGCTGGATGAGCGTAATGCTGGCTGCCCCTCACCAGCATGCATTGTATCCCCACTGGCTTCAACGCGGTTTGTGCCCCCACCAGCATTTCCGCGCCCCCGTCCTCGTCCACGTCCCTTTGCACTAGCCCTCCGCATTTCAGACGTTTTACTTTTTTGGCCACGCGTTATGCCAAATATAAATATATTTTTTAGGAGAACACCTGGCTATACAGCCGTATACTGCCAGAAGGTGAAATGGTGCCGATACGCACCGGGTATATAACAGTCTTTTGTTGGCACAGAGGACACAAAACAGTAGAGCCAAATATAAATATATTTTTAAGGAGAACACCTGGCTATACAGCCGTATACTGCCAGAAGGTGAAATGATGCCTAATACGCACTGGGTATATAACAGTGTTTTGTTGGCACAGAGGACACAAAACAGTAGAGCCAAATATAAATATATTTTTAAGGAGAAGACCTGGCTATACAGCCGTATACTGCCAGAAGGTGAAATGGTGCCTATACGCACCGGGTATATAACAGTCTTTTGTTGGCACAGAGGACACAAAACAGTAGAGCCAAATATAAATATATTTTTAAGGAGAAGACCTGGCTATACAGCCGTATACTGCCAGAAGGTGAAATGGTGCCTATACGCAACGGGGTATATAACAGGGTTTTGTTGGTAAAGAGGACACAAAACAGTAGTGCCAAATATAAATATATTTTTTTAGGAGAACACCTGGCTATACAGCCGTATACTGCCAGAAGGTGAAATGGTGCCTATACGCAACGGGGTATATAACAGGGTTTTGTTGGTAAAGAGGACACAAAACAGTAGTGCCAAATATAAATATATTTTTTAGGAGAACACCTGGCTATACAGCCATATACTGCCAGAAGGTGAAATGGTGCCTATACGCACGGGGTATAAAACAGTGTTTTGTTGGCACAGAGGACACAAAACAGTAGTGCCAAATATAAATATATTTTTAAGGAGAACACCTGGCTATACAGCCGTATACTGCCAGAAGGTGAAATGGTGCCTAATACGCACTGGGTATATAACAGTGTTTTGTTGGCACAGAGGACACAAAACAGTAGAGCCAAATATAAATATATTTTTAAGGAGAACACCTGGCTATACAGCCGTATACTGCCAGAAGGTGAAATGGTGCCTATACGCACCGGGTATATAACAGTCTTTTGTTGGCACAGAGGACACAAAACAGTAGAGCCAAATATAAATATATTTTTAAGGAGAACACCTGGCTATACAGCCGTATACTGCCAGAAGGTGAAATGGTGCCTATACGCAACGGGGTATATAACAGGGTTTTGTTGGTAAAGAGGACACAAAACAGTAGTGCCAAATATAAATATATTTTTTAGGAGAACACCTGGCTATACAGCCGTATACTGCCAGAAGGTGAAATGGTGCCTATACGCAACGGGGTATATAACAGGGTTTTGTTGGTAAAGAGGACACAAAACAGTAGTGCCAAATATAAATATATTTTTTAGGAGAACACCTGGCTATACAGCCGTATACTGGCAGAAGGTAAAATGGTGCCTATACGCACCGGGTATAAAACAGTGTTTTGTTGGCACAGAGGACACAAAACAGTAGTGCAAAATATAGTTTTGTATATAGGTGCTAATACACCACTGAAGTCTTTCTGTCCCTATTCCAGCAGCAGCTACCCCTCACTAAAGCAGCCGTTTTGAGCAGAGTGTATATAGTTTTGTATATAGGTGGTAATACACCACTGAAGTCTTTCTGTCCCTATTCCAGCAGCAGCTACCCCTCACTAAAGCAGCCGTTGTGTGCAGTGTGTATATAGCTAGAATGAGCTATATACCGTTCAGCATAGTAGCCCTAATAAGGACTCTCAATGACTCTCTTGTCTTCTGGTAGCTGGTATATATGGTGGTAAATGCGATATTCTGAGCTTCTGGGGCCCTGCCTGCCTACATATGAGCTATATACTGTTCAACATAGTAGCCCTAATAAGGGCTCTCAATGACTCTCTTGTCTTCTGGTAGCTGGTATATATGGTGGTAAATGCGATATTCTGAGCTTCTGGGGCCCTGCCTGCCTACATATGGGCTATATACTGTTCAACATAGTAGCCCTAATAAGGGCTCTCAATGACTCTCTTGTCTTCTGGTAGCTGGTATATATGGTGGTAAATGCGATATTCTGAGCTTCTGGGGCCCTGCCTGCCTACATATGGGCTATATACTGTTCAGCATAGTAGCCCTAATAAGGGCTCTCAATGACTCTCTTGTCTTCTGGTAGCTGGTATATATGGTGGTAAATGCGATATTCTGAGCTTCTGGGGCCCTGCCTGCCTACATATGGGCTATATACTGTTCAACATAGTAGCCCTAATAAGGGCTCTCAATGACTCTCTTGTCTTCTGGTAGCTGGTATATATGGTGGTAAATGCGATATTCTGAGCTTCTGGGGCCCTGCCTGCCTACATATGAGCTATATACTGTTCAGCATAGTAGCCCTAATAATAAGGACTCTCAATGGCTCTCTTGTCTTCTGGTAGCTGGTATATATGGTGGTAAATGCGATATTCTGAGCTTCTGGGGCCCTGCCTGCCTACATATGAGCTATATACTGTTCAGCATAGTAGCCCTAATAATAAGGACTCTCAATGACTCTCTTGTCTTCTGGTAGCTGGTATATATGGTGGTAAATGCGATATTCTGAGCTTCTGGGGCCCTGCCTGCCTACATATGGGCTATATACTGTTCAGCATAGTAGCCCTAATAAGGGCTCTCAATGACTCTCTTGTCTTCTGGTAGCTGGTATATATGGTGGTAAATGCGATATTCTGAGCTTCTGGGGCCCTGCCTGCCTACATATGGGCTATATACTGTTCAACATAGTAGCCCTAATAAGGGCTCTCAATGACTCTCTTGTCTTCTGGTAGCTGGTATATATGGTGGTAAATGCGATATTCTGAGCTTCTGGGGCCCTGCCTGCCTACATATGAGCTATATACTGTTCAACATAGTAGCCCTAATAAGGGCTCTCAATGACTCTCTTGTCTTCTGGTAGCTGGTATATATGGTGGTAAATGCGATATTCTGAGCTTCTGGGGCCCTGCCTGCCTACATATGGGCTATATACTGTTCAGCATAGTAGCCCTAATAATAAGGGCTCTCAATGACTCTCTTGTCTTCTGGTAGCTGGTATATATGGTGGTAAATGCGATATTCTGAGCTTCTGGGGCCCTGCCTGCCTACATATGAGCTATATACTGTTCAACATAGTAGCCCTAATAAGGGCTCTCAATGACTCTCTTGTCTTCTGGTAGCTGGTATATATGGTGGTAAATGCGATATTCTGAGCTTCTGGGGCCCTGCCTGCCTACATATGAGCTATATACCGTTCAGCATAGTAGCCCTAATAATAAGGACTCTCAATGACTCTCTTGTCTTCTGGTAGCTGGTATATATGGTGGTAAATGCGATATTCTGAGCTTCTGGGGCCCTGCCTGCCTACATATGAGCTATATACTGTTCAGCATAGTAACCCTAATAAGGGCTCTTAATGACTCTCTTGTCTTCTGGTAGCTGGTATATATGGTGGTAAAAGCGATATTCTGAGCTTCTGGGGCCCTGCCTGCCTACATATGAGCTATATACCGTTCAGCATAGTAGCCCTAATAAGGGCTCTTAATGACTCTCTTGTCTTCTGGTAGCTGGTATATATGGTGGTAAAAGCGATATTCTGAGCTTCTGGGGCCCTGCCTGCCTACATATGAGCTATATACCGTTCAGCATAGTAGCCCTAATAAGGGCTCTTAATGACTCTCTTGTCTTCTGGTAGCTGGTATATATGGTGGTAAATGCGATATTCCGAGCTTCTGGGGCCCTGCCAGCTACAGCCTGTCTTTCCCTGCTGTGAGCGTCTATCCCTCACTAAGTTCAAGCTGCTAATGCTGACGAAGAGGAAGTGCTGAGTTTTGTAGATTCGAGGTCACATGGTTTTTCCAGCCAATGCGTCTAGACGCCGTTCTCGCGATGCCAGCGTCCTCCCAGGACCTGTCCCACCCCCCTGCATGGTGATTGGTGTAAAAAACGCGCCAGGGAAGGTGTGAGGGGAAACTAATTGTGAGTGCGCCATCGCCGCTGTACTCGATCGAAATCGAGTATGACGAATAGAGTAGTATTCGATCGAATACCGACTCGGTCGAATACTACTCGCTCATCTCTAATTATAAGCATTAAACACTACAATCTACAATCCAGTTTTGCTCATTGTGCTCTATGGAAAGCTACAAGCACCAGGTTTCATCTGGCACTGCTTCAACCAGGGCGCTCGGCGCTGTATCATTTTTGGCATTGATGTTAAATAAGACGCTAGCCGGCGGCTGCATTGACGTGGATGTTTTTTCCTTTCTTAAATCCTGCGTTGAGAGCTGCTGAGGCAGAAAAAGTGGCGCTGTGTGGCGCTTCTTAAATAAGGCTCTAAAGAAACAGTAAAATCAAGCTAAATGCAAGCTTTTCCCAGGAGATAAATACTTGTACACCAAGGCATCAGTAAATCAGAAGTGTTGTGGTAAAAATATCTGGCATCTATTCTTTAGACAGACTACATTTTTGTTGCTATTTTTTAGCATGTATTTCCCAGTGCCTAGTTACTCAAATTAGAAACACAATGTCAGTAACCCCTTCCACACAGCACAAATAGAGAAGACAAGGCTGAAATCTTCCTAAATAATAATGACGAAAAACCCTTTTTTGCCTTCTTACAAAATGCATTTATCATCTATGCTGAAAATGCCGCAGGTGGATTTGAAAATAACTCCAGAATAAAAAGAACTTTTGCATTTGATAAGCAGTTATGCCAATTGCCAAACTTAATAATGTGCTTTTTATAAAGATAAAATACACATGATATGTTTAAGCTCTACATGCAAGCCTAAGCCATTTGACTTAACTGAAAAATAAATCTTTACTAATAGCCCAGCAAAGTTTTTAAATTTGCATCTGTAATACAAGAGTTTCTTGAAAAACAATAGTTTTGTTTCACTGAAAAGGTATTAGAAAACAGCTTCACTGTTAAACAACGAACTTCATCTCCAAAGTAATGAGAACTACTGCCGGGTTCAGTGTGATGCTGCCCATTCAGTTGCATCTGCTCTTGCCACTAATGCTGTCTATACATGTGGTGACTTGATTACAAAAAGATGTACACTGTGTTACCTAACTGGGGTGGATTGAGTTTATACATCTTTAAGCAGGCTTTCTATTCTAAGGAAATAAAATAGCCACTGTCAGGGAAACGTGGGTCACGTGATCCAGCTACCATTCCAGCACCTATGATCACGCAGCCCACTTTCCCAAATCACCGTCTGTTCGCCCACCTAGTGGACTATAATGCCCAGCAGGGACAAGGACATACAGATTCTTGGCTAACAAAAATATTGCTCAAGCTAAATATAGGTTTTAATGCAATAAGCACATTAGGCAGTTATTACAAACATTTGGCTATAATGGAGTGAATACAAATGCCGGTGTGATTATTGGGTTACAGGTACAGTTACCAGGCAAGAAACAACAAACGTCATCTGACTGATTACCTTAAAATGCAGATGCAGAGCAGTGATGATGGGCTCCCACAGGGAAGTGTGTGGAAAATCCAGGCATCTCCAGCATCCATGTGACGCAACCTCCCCCCAGAGAGTGACAAGCACTGGCCAGGGGTCATCCCCCTTTATGTCTCGGGACCCTCTTGCCCCCTCCCTTCTGTCCCTTCTGTTGCCTCCGTCTCTTGGGGAACCTTTTCCAATGGCTAAAAAATTTTATGAGTTATAAATTTGGGTAGGAGGTTTGTATGGCTCACCAAAAAATCAGGCTGGATGCTGCGCATTCAATGACCCCAAAGTCCCTAGATAGTTCAGAACCTGAGATCTCCATTTTCTTGGGTTTCACATTAGTTAGGGCAATGGGTCAGAGCATGCATCGGTGCGGCTTTCCGGGCTGCTTTCGGTTCTGTGCCTGGTGAGGTGCTGGGACACATAGTGGCCCAGCTATGGTCCGATATGTGTTGGTGCCTGATGTCTGAGGCTCTGATGTTTGATGAGAGGGATCTCTCTCCATGGGTCACCTCTGTCTTAAACTCAGCGGGGCCTTCCCAGCCCGGAGGTGTGAGAGAATCAGCAAGGAGTCTGATCTGAGCTTGGCTCAACCCACAGATGCTAATTCGCCTTCCTGGAGAGATTAGGTGTTTACATCTGGAAAGCTAAATGCGCAGGGGAGAGTAAAAGGGAACTCTGGTCTGATAGGGGATTTAGTTAATTTTTAATGATTAAGCTCTGTGACTGTTGTACTTTCACTGCAACAAATACAGAAATTCTTTCATTTTTAACACTGTTTTTCCTAAGCATAAAGCAGTTTGTGAAACATGAAAAATTGTAAATAATTTTGCAACAAAGGGTTAAAAAGTGCTGTGTGGGCTGTGTCAGTCAGGTCGTGGTGCTATTAGCTCTGTTGCATATAGTGTACACCCAGGTTGACATTGGTGTACATCCCTGCTACCTGCATCCCTGTTTACTGGCTACAAGCGAGCATCACACAAGACTTCACTGTCCACCAACAGAGGCCAATGAAATTACCATAGGGGGCCAAATGGTAATCCATGGTCGGTTTTGGAGCTGATGGCTCTAAAACAGATTGCTACAGCCTGCAGAACTACACAGGGTCAAGCCATGAAGTTAGGGAGGTAAATTATGTTTATTGTTATGTTTTTTAGTTTCCTTGGATTGTCCATTAAAAGATTTTTTGCGTAGTCTTAGAGAAATGGAATTGAAAGGAGGGGAAATATTAAGTCCATATTTTACTCAGCACCTCAGGAAATGAAGGCATTAGGTGAGCTCATTGCTGCATTATTATTGGCGGTACCTGGACTGTCCCTTCAACATTGCTACACATTCTCTTGGAACATTTACATTTTGTCCAAAGACTGACAACCAAATTAAAAAAAAATAAAATCGGGTTTGCTGATCCTATTTGGTGGTACCAAGACTTATTGTGTGAAGGCATAAATAAGAATAAACTAAAAATGATTGAGCAATACAGAGTAATCAATATTGTTATTCTTAGCTGTATATCATTCACCTGTGTGATATACATTTTCTACACATGAGGAACATTTATTTTCCTCTTCAACATTATAATTCTTAAGCATTTTCTGCAAAATGTGATTAGTAGTTATTACTGCGCTTTATTGTAAAAAAATTACACAACATTAATTTTCATTTTCAGAACATGAACACATTTAGGGCCTTATTTATGATGTGTGCATTTTAGCATAATTTTTTTGGCTCTAACACCAGCTTCGCATTGCCGGCATTCCTGTTTTATCTGGCGCTGTGCTGTCTACTACTGCAGTAGCAGTCACTGCGCCGAACACTACTAATTAGCTTTGATTGTTGCACTTTTGTATTTGCCGGCCTATGTCAGCGCCTGTTGGACACGTCAACCAATTATCCAAGCGCCAGTGAGCATCACTTTTTCCGGCACTCCCCAGCATATTTATGATCTTTTTTTCTCCTTTAAATCTTTGCAGCTGTATTTTTCCAGTGCTGGTAAGCGTTTTTTACTACAGTTACAAAAAATCATTGCTGGGGACAAAGGGGACAAACATTACAGTGCGTTTAGATTGCGTTTCAGTTGTTGGTGTCCAAATTACACATTGTTAAGCAAAAGAAGCCATTAAAATCAATTTATTTTAATAACACCCAAAAAAACATTTTGGCCCATCTAGGTCCTGTGTTTCAATTATTGAAAATTCCCAGTGCAAGTTCTGTACAAAAATGGGTTAATTATTAATTATAAGCAATAGGCACTACAATCTAGTTCTACCCATTGTGCACAACGGCATCTTGCGCCACAGAGCCAGATTTTATCTGGCACTGCTTCAACCAGAGCACCCTGCACTGCATAATTTTTATGCTGGTGTTAAATAAGATACTAGCCCGCAGCCACATCGGCTTTTTTCTTTCTTAAATCCCGAGCTGAGAGCCGCCGAGGCAAAAAATTGGCGCTGCCGCTTCCTAAATAAGGCTCTAAATCAACAGTAAAATCAAGCCAAATGCAACCTTTTCCCAGTAGATAAATACCTGTACACTCTTATTTTAGCTAACCCTCTTGCCAAGGCATCAGTAAATCAGAAGTGTGGTGGTAAAAATATCTGGCATCAATTCCTTAGACTACATTTTTGTTGCTATTTTTTAACAGGTATTTTGCAATGCTCGGTTATTCAAAGTAAAAAACACAGCACAAATAGAGAAGACAAGGCTGAAACCTTCCTAAATAATAATGACGAAAACCCCTTTTTGCCTTCTTACAAAATGCATTTATCTTCTATGCTGAAAATGCCGCAGGCGGATTTGAAAACAACTCAAGAATAAAAAGAACTTTTTCATTTGATAAACAGTTATGCCAGACTTAATAATGTGCTTTTTATAAAGATAAAATACACATGATATGTTAAAGCTCTACATGCAAGCCTAAGCCATCTGACTTAACTAAAAAATAAATCTTTACTAATAGCCCAGCAAAGTTTTTAAATTTGCATCTGTAATACAAGAGTTTCTTGAAAAACAATAGTTTTGTTTCCCTGAAAAGGTATTAGAAAACAGCTTCACTGTTAGACAACAAACTTCATCTCCAAAGTAATGAGAACTACTGCCGGGTTCAGTGTGATGCTGCCCATTCAGTTGCATCTGCTCTTGCCATTAATGCTGTCTGTACATATGGGGACTTGATTACAAAAAGATGTACACTGTGTTACCTAACTGGGGTGAATTGGGTTTATACATTTTTAAGCAGGCTTTCTATTCTAAGGAAGTAAAATAGCCACTGTCAGGGAAACGCTACCAATCCAGCACCTATGATCACGCAGCCCCCTTTACCAAATCACCGTCTGTTCACCTTCCTAGTGGACTACAAGGCCCAGCAAGGCAAAGGACACACAGATTCTTGGCTAAGGCAAGGCTAAGGCAAAAACCTAAATATAGGTGTTAATGCAATAAGCACACTAGGCAGTTATTACAAACATTTGGCTATGAGGGAATGAATGCAAAGCCGGTGTGCGTATTGGGATACAGATTACAGGTATAGTGAGTTACAAGTGGAGATACAATAACAGTCATCTGAATGATTACCTTAAAATCAGATGCAGAGTAGCGATGATGGGCTCACACAGGGAAGCGTGTGGACAGTTTATGGAAAATTCGGGCACCTCCATCACTCATGCAATGCAGGCTCCTCCAGAGAGTGACAATCACTGGCCAGGGGGTTATCCCCCTTTATGCCTTGGGACCCTCTTGCTCCCTCCCTTCTGCGGGGCAGACTTTTGCCTCCCTCCCTTGGGGAACCTTCTCCAGTGCCTAAAAAATGTTATGAGTTATAACTTTGGGTAGGAGGGTTGTATGGCCCACCAAACAATTTGGCTGGATGCTGTGCATCCGATGACCCCAAAGATGAAGTCCCTAGATGGGTCAGAACCTGAAATCTCCATTTTCTCAGGACTCACGCTAGTATTCCAACGGGTCAGCGTATGGACCTGTGCGGCTTTCTGGGCTGCCTGATGTGCTGGGATACATAAAGGCCCAGCTATGGTCCGATTTCTGTCAGTGCCGGATGTCTAAGCTGCTGGTGTTTGATGAGAGGGAGCTCTTTCCAGGGATCGCTTCTGTCTCAAACTCAGTGAGGCCTTCCCAGCCCAGAGGTGTTAGAGAATCAGCAGGGAGTCTGTGATCTGAGCTTGGCTCAACGCACAGATGCTAATTCGCCTTCCTGGAGAGATTAGATCCGGTGCGTGTTTATGGCTGGGAAGCTAAATGCGCAGGGGAGAGTAAAGGGAACTCTGGACTGATATCAGGGCATTTAGGCAATTTTTGAAGATTAAACTGGTTATGCCCATCACAGTCACCTTCACTACAACAAATACAGAAATTCTTTCATTTTTAACACTGTTTTTCCTAAGCAATGGTTAGGTCTTGGTGCTATTAGCTCTGTTGCAGGTAGTGCGCACCCAGGCTGACATTGGTGTAATGGCCCTAAGGGGCCAGATGGTGATTCATGGTCAGTTTTGAAGCTGATAGCTCTAAAACCAGATTGCTGCAGCCTGCAGAACTATATAGGGTCAAGCCATCCAGGTATTAAGGTAAATTACGTTTTTTAGTTAAAGCATTACCAACATTCCTTAGGGTTAGCTACTGTAAATTCATTCATATAACTCTCCCACTTTAAAGATTACTGATACATTATTTTCTGCTGCCTGTGCTGTTTCCTCTACAGCAGCTACCCTATCCCAGTATATTTTTATTGGACGTCCTGTAATCCTGAAAAGCAAAGGTTGCGTCTCTTCAGTACTTTTAACTTAAGAACTTTAAAAACCAATGTAAGCTTTGAAGCAAGCTAGCGCTCTAAATTAGAAGTCCCATATCCCTCACCCTAGCCTATATTTTGTAAAATAAAATTAAAAAAAAAAAAACTCACTAGCTCCCTGCTCTATGCCCGCTCCCTCACTGGAAGTGAGCTCCTTTAAAGTTGTCTCAATGTTATGATCATGAGTGTCATCCAATCATTGTAGCGTTTCGTCCATGGCTGACTGTGGTTGGGTGATGAAAAGATCATCCATTATTCCCTTTGGTACAAGAGCCAATGTGGCCAAATCTGCAGAATACAGATTGCAGCAAGGGATAAGCCTGCTGTTATAGAGCGGGTAAGTACTAGGTGAATCTGGATTAGAGGGCAGTGGAGCGATGGGAACAGGATTTTTCCACAGAGTAGAGGCCTTGTAGGGCAAGGGGTGTCAAACCCTAGATCTACTGTAAACACAGACACACAGGTAAAGTTAATTATGCTTACACAGAGCTATAGAGCTGGCTATGTTGAGATTCACATCCTGTTGTCGCAATTCTCTTGGGAAAATATGTGGAATTGTTCTGCCACCCTAATACCTCTTAGATATTGTGGCATTATTACACCTGTTTTTTGGAGGGTTCCCATTTTCATGCTTTGTGAGCCCTTAACCCTTTCAGTGCCAGCCTATCTAAAGATTTTTTCACACTCTGTTTCCAGATTATTTTTCACTACTTTGCACTACACATATTCAACTATGATTTTTGAGTCTGGGCCTTAACATGAAATTACTTGTTTGTCAATTTTTTGTGGATTCTCAATATTTTTGGGTGAAATATTTGCAAAAAAAATGATTTGTAGTTTTTTTTGTAATAAAAAAATGTACATTTTTCAATAAACTCATATTGTGTGTCAAAGCCCCATTTCTCATAGCTACATCAGTACATCAGTACATGTATTGGCAGACACACTTTCCTGTCCTGAAACAGAGCTTTAGGAAATTTTCAAATAAAATACAACTGCTATGCGCACCTTGCAGTTTTTCAAGAAAAACAACTCTTTACATTTGAAATACCCCCACAAACTATATATTCTCTGGAATTACACACCTCAAACTTTCTAGGAGTACCAGGCTTGGGCACAGTTTTCTCGAAGTAGTCCCTCGATGAATTCTTTGATTGCATAGGGTTTCCCTAAAAAAGAAAAAAGAATCCTAATAAAACAATATGAAAATAAAAACAAACAGTTAAATCTGACAAAGCAAGGCCCTCCGAACAGCCAATAACCTATGACATAGGGTCCAGGCTATTTTGGAATTTTTAAGGGTTAAAAACCCTGGATTTTCCAGTCCAGCTGTGCAGGGCTTGTACAAAAGGTCACGGGAGTCAGCTTCAGTGGCACTTGACCCTATAAGTGACAAATCCGCATAGCCTTCATGGCCCCTGGGCTCTTCTGCCTCCCTGGGCTTTTGGGGGCAGGTAATTGGGGGGGCTGGGGTTAATGGCAAGTCACCCGCTAGCCGCAGGCTTGTAAACTGGTATATGGGTCTCATGGATCCCTCACCACTTCACAAAGAGTTAACAGTAAAAAAAAAAACACACACCAGAAATAATATGTGTGATGACACCTCGATCCTGTGTCCCACACCAATGACGGATGACAGATGCCAGTATAGATCGGTGCAGGGTGGGTGGGGTTTTAGAGCCACCTGCCCTCCCATCCACTCTGCACTGATACTACCGGCATCTGTCAGAGCCGGTGCCAGGCTGGAAACTACGTGGAGCGTGGAGGACCGGATGTCACCCAGGGGAAGAGGCGACCTTTAGGGCTGGATCCAGGCCAGAGGTGATTGTGTTTTTTTTGTTTTTTTTTTAACTCTTTTGGGGTAAATTCCAAGCCCGTAGCCCGTAATCAGTCAGCCTTTCTTAGGGATTGGAAAGGGCACTGGTTTCTAAGAGGCTGATTCACTACTAACGCCAGATATTGCCAGATGAGCGTCTGTATAGCGGCGCTTAGAGCGACCGTTAGTAGATGCTGTAAGCGGGTATTGGGCGCTGTGACAGAGCAATAGCTCATTGCTAGACACACAGAGCGCTGGCGCTCTAAAGTTGGGTGCTGTAGCATAGAGCACCAGGTGCTGTGTCTCTTAAAGTCTGTTTTTGAACACATATCCACCAGTAAAAGCGATAACACATGGAATGACATTGTTTTAACACTGTGACAACAACACTTTAGTGCCAGACCTGTAAATTCAATTCTGCATAAAAATATAAAAAGTCAAAAAAGTTTTTAAAAGTGTTTGTTTGCAGCCAGGAGAGGTCACACAATGATTTGAGCAAAAAAAAAAAGACAAAATTTAATTGCCAAACACGCTATTTATACACAACAAATGAAAACCCATTGAAATGTAAAGGAGAGTGCTACAGAGCGACAGGTACTACATGGCGCTCTGGAACTTAGAGCGTCAGTCAGAGCTATACGCTGAGCCGCCTGTAATAATACACGTGACTCTACATGGTGCTGTTAGAGGCGCTCACCAGATTTGCTTTCTTAAATGTAGTTTTGCGTACTGTGCCTGGAGTTCACCAGACGTTGCCTGCCACTACGAGCAACTACCTGGGCTATCCCTTCTTAAATAACCCCCTCAGTATTTTAATATTAAAGGGTTGATTCAGCACATGACAATGTGTCCCTTGTGAAAGTAATCTTGCACAGGAGAATTCAGGCCATCTCGCATGATTCAAAGGACACATGTGAGGCAATCTGCAAATGTAAAAGCAGTCTAGAAAGCCGTTCGAGATCTCTCGCACTGTGCCCTATTTAAAGTGGATCAATCACTGCCTGCCCTGGAATCTAAAAGACCCTGGGGCATCATGATTCGGGCTGCCCCACTGAGGGGTGCGGGACTTGGATCAGGCGTTCCAGTAAGTGTCAGCTTGCTGGAATAGCAGCAGTCGCTTGCTGCAGATTAAAGGGGAGTTCAGCGTTTTTGCGCCAGACGCTGTGTGATTAAAGTCAGTTTTTGAACACATATCCACCTGTAACAAAGCAAAAACACATGGAATGACAATGTTTTAATACTGTGACAATGCCAGACCTGTAATGACAATTCTGACAATTCTGCATAAAAATATAAAAAGTCAAACACGCTGTTTAAACACAAGCAAATGAACGGCCATTGAAATGTATGGGAGAGCGACATTGAGCAAAAGGTAATACATGGCGCTTCTGAGCCTAGAGCGCTCACCAGATTCTCTTTCATAAATGTTTTGCGTACTGCGCCCGGCGTTCACCAGACGCTGCCTGCCGCTACAAGAAATTGCCTGGCGCTATCTCTTCTTAAATAACCCCCTAGGTATTGGCCAGCCTGTGTCAGCATCTGTTGGAGCGGTATACGAATTATAAGAGCGCTAGTGAATGCCAATCTGTTCCACCAACTTTTGGGCTTTTTTTATGCCAGATGTATTCTATTCTTAGTCATATTTTTCATGCTGACAAGATTGGACAAAGAGGCTGATTTTACTAATAGCGCCACGTATCGGCATGTGAGCGTCTGTATAGCGATGCTTAGAGTGACCGCTAGTAGAAGCTAAAAGCGGGTACTGGGCATTGTAACCTAGTCGCTGATGTGACGCTGTAGTAATCTGTTTAGCATTGATAAATATGATGTCTGTGTGGCACTGTAAAAGCGCTCTCCCTCATTCACTGCAATGTCTGAGCGTTTCAATGCTGCTATTAACCCCCATTGTTTCTAAAACTATCTGTAACAGTGTTTTTTCCACCCACATTACACAAATAGCTTAGATGACACCTGATTTATAATTTATGTTAATGTTTTTTTTTTTTTTTTTAATGTGGCTATGTAGCGCTTATTTGTTATGTTTTTTTTTGTTTGTTTTTTATACCTCAACAAAAGGGAGACAAAAGTATTCTATGTTAATTTTTAAACTTGTATTTATTTTCTCCATATGTCGCTGTGTCTGGTCTAATTTATTTAAAGTTAGCTAAAACTGGTTCTGACCCTAATATTTTTTTTATCTATCGTTATTGTCATGTTTTTATACAGCTCTTAAGGTCTGCTAAGTGTTATCAAATTGTCCCTATTTGTTTAATTACACTGCTTGGGTGACTTACCTGGAAGAAGGAATGGGGAGCAGGGGGAAACAGGTCAGGAAGTTAGACATTTTAATTTATTTTATCATTTTTTTTAATTTCTTTTTAAAAATATTTTTTTAGCATTTTTTAATAATACTTTTTTATAATAATTTTTTTATATTTTTTTTTATAATATTTTTTTTTTTTTAATCTAGGTGCAAGAAGAAATATCTAACCCTGTGTGTGTGTGGAGACATACAATACTATGCTAAATAAAAACAAAACACAAATGTAGGTATCAAAATAGAAATATTATTTTAATTTTAACAAAACTAGCCAACATGGCCTAAAAAAATGCAGCCTGTATCTTCTGTTGGAGCTCCAGCAGCATCTCCCAGGATTCCCAGATGAATTTCCAAAGCCTGTGAGGCTCTTGAATGCAAGCTGTGGTTAAGGACAGACACAGTTAAGTACTACAGGTCTACAACTATGGTATATCCCTATGATCTTTGTTCAACATTGTTGTTCACCATAAAGTCACTTAAAATATTTGTAAACATACAATACAAGCCAACCTTTAATAATTTGTGATGCCAAAGTAAATTAACCTGTGGAACCATTCAACATACCCACCATAGTCTAACATCACAAAGCAAATAACCTAACCGATAAAGACCTACTTGGCCACAGGAAGAATTTAGTTAATATAGTGGCCAATAACACCTGAGGACGCTTATCTGTGGAGAGAATAAAAAACAAAACAATATACAGCAGGTTAAAGTGGCCATATCTAAGAACTGTGTGTGTGTGTATGTGTATTGAACTTACCAGAAGCCTATACATGCTCTCTGGGTCCTGGCTCTTAAAGTCAGACCATCGCTGATGGATGGATTTGGGCCTCAGGTCGGTTTTGAAGTGCCAGGACATCATCTCCTTCACCTCCTCCACAATGCTGGCCTTCCGGGTTAGGGCATAATCATACTATAAAAATACATATTAAATAACATTTACTTAACAAAAAAAAATTCTGGGTTTGGGTCTTTTAACCCGCCCTAAACGGATTGGGGATGGGCCACTATGTGAAAAACCCCAGGTTATTAAACAAAAAAAAACTATTCCCGGGGTCCAACAACGCATGTGCGGCCTCTCCTCCAGTCACTTTGTTCAGATCCACTCCCGCCTTCATCTAAGCCTTCATGGAAGGACAGTGGATCTGAGTGCACAGGCGAACGTATACCACACTACCATCCAAGAAGGAGCATGCCTTCCCCAGAAAATCAAAATTGGGTGGCACACACAAACATCCAGATAGAAGGCCAGTGGGGATGCCACCACTGCTCATGCATGCACTGTTGTACCAGGAAAGAAGGTAAGTTTATGAGCAACCATGGGATTTCAATACAGCGGCCCATCAGAATTGGGGCCGCCCTGGGGTATAAAATAAAAAAAATTCCAGTAATATAATAGATCTGTTCTATAGATTGGGATTCACTTTAATAACAGTACTAAAAATGAAAACATGTACATTAACACAAAAAAATGTATAAAAAAGACATAGCAGAATTGACAATACATTTGCAGCAAAAACGCTAAAGTGTAGAAATTACAGCACAAATATCAACGCATAAATGCTAAAACCAGGCGGAAATGCTAACACATTTAAAGAAGGCAGCAACACAGCAAAAAAACCTTAAAAAAAAACATACCTCCAGTATTTGGCCGTTGCCTCATCCTCGTAGCCATATCGGCATCTGAAGATGAAGATTAGGAGCTGAGGGGGAATTGGCAGAAGTGGCGCTTAGTGGGAGCCATCATTCCACACAGGAAAACCGTAGGTGCATAAAGTGAAACCGAAAGCAAGACCTTTCAACCCGTCACAAGTTACAAGTTACAAACGCTATGGAATGCCCATTGCAAGGTATGAACGCAATGGAATGCCACAAGGCCAGAGCGCCTAACACTACGCTACATCTCACAGAGAGAACAATGCTACAGCAAACGCTGGGTGCTCAACACCATACCATACACTCATAGCGTCAGCGCTCTAAAGCTGGGCGCTCTAGCATAGCTAGACGCTGTGTGATCAAAGTCTGTTACACCAGATACCAGTAGCAAAGCAAAAGCACATGGAATGAAAGTTTTAACACTGTGGCAATGACACTTTAGTGCCAGACCTGCACAAACAGTTCTGCATAAAAATATTTTTAAAAAATGTATAAAAGTGTTTGCAGCCAGGTCACACAATAATTTTAGCCAAAAAATGTACATTTTAATAGCCCAACATGCTATTTAAAATCAACCAAACAAAACCCCATTGAAATGTATGGCAGAGCGACACTGAGCGAAAGGCAATACATGGCGCTCCTGAACCTAGACCACCGGCGCTATACGTTGAGCTACCTCTAATAATACATGTGATGCTACATGGCACTGTTAGAGGCACTCACTAGATTCGCTTTCTTAAATGTGGTTTCACATACAGTACCCAGCGTTCACCGGACGATATGTGCCGCGAGGTAGCATTACCTGGAGCTAGCCGTTCTTAAATAACCCCCCTACTTTAGAGTGTGTTTAGGCTGTGTTTTAGTTGTTGTGCTGCAAAGTACACATTTTTAACAAAAAAGAGGCATGATAAACAATTTTACAAGAAAAAAATTTACATTTGGTCACCGAAATCTATATGGTGCCAGTGACAAAGTAGATGCAGGCTGGCGGACACATCGGCACTGTTTTTTTGTTTGTTAAATCGCATAATCGTGCTATAGAGTATCACTGAGACAAAAATATTGCCATTGAGTGGTATTTAAAGGGACGTACACTTGATAAATGAGGCTTTAGGAACAAACAAGATTCATCAATCTCTCAAGAATAGTATTTAATAAAAAGCCCTATTTCTCCTGAAAGAGTACCAAAGCACATCAAAAGCACCAAGACTTGCCCCACCAATTTTTTTTCTTAACCTATCTCTAAGTTAAATTGTGGTCTCTGAAACATGTGAGTATGACCTGATTTGCATTTTTGAAAAAAAAGAGCTACAAAAAGGTGCCTTCCTTATTGCTGGCTGAGTGTGTAAAATGAGTTTTTTTTTTACAAAACCATGCCAGACTGCATTCTGTAGTGCTGAACCCACCCTTATATTTTAAATACATTGATGCAGCTGGACATTCCTACAGTATTTAGGCAATTACATCAGATAATGAAAAGTTTGTAAAAAAGGAAACCGCAGACTGAACATTTTTGGCATAGTAAAAAGCTTGCAGTTACAGACTCGGGTACAATGTGAATACATTTATCAGTCTAGAAAGTACGAAGGTGTCTGTTGTGCATAATTTAAGTAAGCATATTGTATGCCAGTATAATTATGTTGAATTTGGGAAGAATCCCAATTAAACATTTTTTGAGTAAAAGAAACTTACAGAATCAAGCTTTTGGCAAATTAAATGAATGAGTGACAGTGTCCCTTGCATGCTGGTTTAAAGAAGACCTACATCCTCCCTAGTGTGTTGCATGGAGGGAAGAACTATAAGCATGACACTGCACACTTTGTAGAAGTAGGCACTGCCTCTAATAGATACCGTTTGAGTGTATGTAGTTTTACAATATTAACCAAAATACCACGGCGCTAATTAAATATTATATGTATCAAATATTATAAACACTAAGATAGGAACCTCACTCCTGATTGCACTCTATGCGGCATCTCGAATTTGGACATATGCAACTGAGAAGGTCACTGGAACAGGACAACAATAACTCAGTCCAGCAATAACATCTGAAGTATGGTAGAAGATCACAATTGTATGGCAGACTCTCTATTTGCTTTAGCATTATAAATTACGTTTTTAAGTTTCTTGGCTCAGTTCTATTCAAAGATCTATTTGGGAGGTTGGCCAAGGGAAAATACTCAATCCAGGCAGCAGCATCTCAGGTGTCTTACCTACAGACTTTGCTCAGGAAAGACCTTATCTCTCCTATACTGGAGACCTGTTAAAGTTATTCTAAAGTCAATCCCGATAGTTGTTCCATTTTTTCGGGCTAAATCTTGCACTGTCCTAAATCTTAATCTGTTTTCAAAAAGACCCTGTAGTTCCAAAGTTATCTTTAAAAAAATTGAAGAGAAACAGCGGGTGTGTCAACAGCAATGTGAAGTAAGCACAGTGTAAGAGGAAAGAGGAGGGTGGGGTTTCAGAATATGAAAGAGGCAGCCAATTAGGATGTCTAGGCAGGGATCGGTGGGTCTTTCCGTTCTTGGTCCCCTGAAGGTTGATTGAGCAATCTGCGAGGTGGGGACCGAAAGCTGAATGAGGAAGTGATTTTTGCTAAGGAGACAAACTGAGGAGGAAGCAGAGTGCTGGAGCCAATTAATGAAAGGTAAGCTACTGATATTTATTTTTTAACTTTTGGCATGCCAACCACTTTAAATGTAGACTTACTTGATGCCATTTCCAGACAGACCTTTGAGCCCATTCTATATCTGAGACAGGTGATTATGCCTTTTTGTAAAATTAATTTGAAATTTTGGAAATTGATTTTCACGTATTGGACCAATCCACGCTTACTCATTTTATTGTATATTATCCTGCAGGCAGGGAAAACCTGAGGTCAAAAATCTGTCTAGGTATTTACTGGCATCAACCAGCCCATGAGTGACTGAGCCCCACACCAAATTGGCCATCTAGTATGTTCATCATGAAACATAATTGCAGGGGAAGAACATGGACATGGTACAGATATGGCACTGAGGCTATAGCAGGGGCAAAACACGGACTGGGGTGTCTTGGGTGGGGAGTACAGTAAGGCTGGGTACAGGGAGAGGGGTTTGGAGGCAGGGTGTAGAACAGGGATAGCAGTAAAAAATGAATTTTGACACAGGCTCAGAGTGAGAGATATGTGATGAGGGCTAGACCAACACAGTGTGGTCTACAGAGAATCCTCCCTGTGCTCCCCTGCCTGCAGTCCACGTTCCACATTTTAGCACTGTTTTTATAACTTTTCTAAAACACTTTCATTAGTGCAACAGAGAACAATGACCAGAAATCTCAATGCTCTGTGGGCTATTTTGGGCTATGCTTTCTTACCTGAACTGATCTTAAGAAATGTCTTTGATTGAAAAATCTAAATTTCTATTCAGTATGACTTTCTAGTTTTCTGACTCGAATACTTGAATAGTTGTAGCACACTAGCTCATTGGATTTTACTGTATACATATAGGAGAAAACTGCACTCTAAACTGAAGTTCAGCCAGGCCCTTTTTACTAATGGATTTGGATACCACAGTCTGTTTGAGGAAAAGAGTTTCCTGAAGCAAAGCAACACACATTTTTTTCAGATGTGCTCATTGTGGATATTAAGCCTTCTCCACTGATCAGTTACAAAGCAGGTCTAACAAAAAAAGCACAGAGGTGTCATTGCCACATAAACTCCATAGTGTTTGCTGGTCACCTTCCACACGCTCGACTGGGGGGGGGCGCAGGATACTGTTATGACTTTCCTCTTCTGTGACCTTGACTTAGTTGGTTCCAATACTATTCCTGGAGACAATAGGACTTCTGAGCCTTGTCAGAGCTAGCAGAACTTCTCAACATTGTTGCTAACAGTTGCCAGACTCTTTACTGCTGTCCTTGTCCCAGTAGGCTTTCTGTGCCTTTCCTGAAGGCCACTGGAATTCAACCCTGTGTCATTTCTCTGTATAATGCCTCTATTTTGTTCTGATCATTTTGTTTGCAATAATCTGATTCTGTATAATCTGAATCACATAATGTACATGGGGGGGGGGTTAATTCAGGATGTTTTTGGGGTCTCTGAAAACCAAACCAGAGCAGCTAAGTGCCTCCAAATTGCATTGGTAGACCACCAAACACAACATTGTTCAAAAGAAAAACAAAGAGAACCCCTTTAGCCAAATAATAGATGTACGGTGTAGAAGATGAAACCTTATGCCTGTAAAAATATGTATGTAAAGCCAAAGGTTTCCTTTACTAAAATATGGTAAATATAACACTAATTTGTTTGTTAGAATAGTATCAATGAAGACAAAAATCCTTAGATGATTAAATGCTGTTAAGGATACTAAAGTTCATTCCTGTACAAGCTTAAAATAGGGTATTTGGGGATTGCTGTTTTGCTTTTTGTTTATTAACCCACCCTCCATCACTTACCTCACAGGCAGTACCTTTTGGTTAGTTTATCCATCCTCTCTTATGTCCTTTCCTCAAGCAAAATGAATGGCAGTTCCCTCAAGTTCCAGATTGCTGGGTTTTGAGTGGCAGGATTAGTGTTTTGCATTGTAACCCAATTGTTCAAATTGGGTCATGCCCCGATTGTTCAAAGTTTGCCCTGCTGAGTCCTCATTTATCATGTGGCATTGGAGCCAAGGAATAGAATGCTAAAAGCGGGGGTTTATTTGTTTAAAAAGTAAAAAATAGTCTGTGTACTAATACCACCAATGAGAATACTTACTATTCATAAATTAATTAATGGGAGGGGCTTACTATGCCTATGAAAGTCTGAAAACCTCCCACACACACCTCACTAATCGGTCGTATGCCACTTCAACCATTCCAGAACTACTAAATATTCAGATTAAGATTCATATAACTTTTACTGTTCGGTAGCTCTTCATACAGTTAAAATATATATTATGTAATACAGTCACAGTATAAAACACAGCTGGGGTCGAGGTAAGTGAAAATACCAATTTATTTTCTGCTCTCAAGGAGAGAGCTACCAGCAGGGAGATTGGCTAATTTGGGGAGATTTGCATCACTGGTGGGTTTTGGTCTATTTTAAGCTCTTGATTTAAATACAGATGATATGCTGAATTAAAAGGAAATCATTCCACTCTAATATTACATTTTTTGATTTTCAAAATGGACCTCTAGCATTGTATATTGCTATTTTAAAATAAATTAAAGAGTGACTAGTCTTTCTTTTTCTGAAAAAAACATTCTGTTAAAGAAAGTGAAAGCATTAATTCAAAAGTTTGCTATGGTTAAAGGGGATTCTATATTCTTCAGCTTTCAAATACATTACTTGGCTATAGGTGACCTCATTATCTACAGATCATTAACTGGGGTTAAAGGAAGTTTCTTTACAACATTTTTATTGAAGTTTGCACGTGATGTACAGCATATTTTTAAAGACAGGCGTACTGAACAAGTATTAATGCAAAAAGCGTATATAGTTGAATGCATAATGGAATGCAGATAAACAGTAAAGATAAGTCAACAAAATACTCACAGTATCTTTTGGTGTCAGCAAAAGTAGCTCGCAAAATCAGACAGTGTCTAACCAAGGGATATGCATATTGTGGAACCTAAATAGTATAAATTGAGATTACGAATTATCATTAAAATTATTTTAAGAGCTATTTGTATATTCACTTTTGGGTGTTCAGCACCCTGGCTGACCTTGGGCAAACTTCTAACTATGATAAGCGAACATTGGACTGATGTAGATGTCCGGGGTATATCTCAGGAGGGTTGGGGGGAGAAAGGGGGGCAGAAAGAGAAGCAGGGGGATTGTGGGAGCCCAGGTATGCTGGATCATGTTTTAATAAGAGAGTGAGAACTAGAACCAGACGAGTCCGGAGTCTAGTGGCTAGATAGGGAGGGACGGGTTTGTTTGATGAGGGCTCAGCCCAATATACTCTATCCATGGGTTCCAGGTACTGAGGAATTTGTCTTATGAATTGTTTATTATCGCAGTGATTTTCTCATTGCACATAATATCTGACATCCTATTACAGATCTCCTGCCAAGGTATTTGGGGCGATTTCCAGTTTCTAGCTATCGTCCCCCTAATTTCTGATAATACATGGAGTATCAATCGCCACTCTGGCTTTGTGTATGTACCAGATTTGTGTGATAGGAGCGCCTCCCATGGATCGCCAGTTCTGGATATGTGTAGGATGTCAGATATTAATTTGTAGGCTTTATCCCATGTAGAACAAACCACACGGTACTCCCACCAGATGTGGGACATTGTGCCTCTTTCTTGGCACCCTCTAATGCATAATGGTGAATCTGAGGGGGAAAATTTGTGGATTCTGTCTGGAGTGTAATACCATCTGAAGAGGATTTTATAGGCATTTTCTAAAACCAGCACATTACAGGATAATTTTCTTGTATCACTCCAGATTTTCTGCCATGTCTCAGGATCTTTAGTTGTTCCCAGCTCTTGTTCGCATCTTATCATATAGTTGTGGTGAACAGGGGCTGGGGGTGTAACTAGAGCTGTGTTAAAACTGGATATTAAGCCCCTTTCAAAATGGTCCCTGATGCATCTGATTTAGAAAATGTTGGACTTATAGGGGTCTAAATACTTCAGAAGGTGGGAAGCTATCGCGGGGTGCGAGGTCTTGTTTGGTTTTCATCCCTTTTGCGGTGCAGCGTTTGTCTACAGAGGTTAGGCCTTTCTGTGACCACCATTTGTAATTTTTAGGGTACGTGACCCCTGATGGAAACATTGGGTTACCTAGCAGGGGGGAAGCTGGCAAATGAGGTGACGTGAATTCATGTTTGACTTTGTCCCATATTGTCTAGGAGAACTTTAGGATTGGAGGGATACATTTCGGTCTAAGTGTTCTAGGGATCCAGAGCAGAGATGCTGGGAGGACTGGGTCACAAGCGGCAATGTCATTTAGGACCCATAATGGTTTATGCTGTGGGGCGTGTAGGAGTACTAGGGGTGCTATTTGAGCTGCTGTATAATATTTATGCAGGGATGGGAAGGCCAGGCCACCTTGGTCTTTTTTACAGAAGAGAGTTGTTTTATTTATCCTTGGTCTAGATTTGCACCATGTAAAAGACATGGCTTTCTGTTGAAGGATGTCAAGGGCACGTTTAGGGACCTGAACCGGGAGCACTCTGAGATATAACATTTTTGGTAAAAAGGTCATCTTGAGAGCTGCTATTCTCCCTAGCCAAGACAATTTTATAAATTTCCAGGACTGAAGTAGAGTGTCCAGTTTTCTAAATGTTTCTGGGTAGTTGGCATTATACAAATCTGTATAGTTGACTGTTAATTTGATCCCCAGATACTGCAGTCTCTGTGTCCAAGTCCACGTAAGGTTTTGGGATAAAGTCTGCTTTGTACTAGCAGAGAAGGAGACGTCTAGTGCAGTGGACTTTGAGGCGTTTAGTTTAAGGCCTGAGATGCGGCCAAAAGTGGTCAGCAGGTTGATGGCATTAGGGGCTGAGGTATGTGGGGAGCTCAACATCAACAGCATGTTGTCTGCGAAAAGTGAAACTTTATGTTCCCTGCCTCCTAAGGGGATTCCTTTGATTGGGTATTTTGCCTTAGTTTTATTGCAAGTGGTTCTAGGGCCAGGATGAATAATACAGGGGACAAAGGATATCCTTGTCTGGTACCTCTCTGGATCTTAAAACTTGGGGAATGGAAGCCAGCGTACTTAACGCAAGCAGACGTTTGGAGTCTGCTTGCTTTGGAGACAGGTTTGGAGTACAAAGCTGCGATCCAAGAGAGGAATCCCCCATTTATTTATGGAGGACTGGAGGTATTGCCAAGAGAGGGAATCGAAAGCTTTCTCCACATCAAGAGAAAGGAGCATTGCCTCTAATTTTTGGTCCTTTGCCCCCTGTATCAATTGCATTATCCTGCGCACCCCATCTCCAGCCTGTCTTCTAGGGACAAAACCCACTTGATCCCTGTGAATTACATCCCCCAGAAATTCGTTGACTCTGTTGGCTAAGATCTTCGTGAGGATTTTCAAGTCTATATTAAGGAGTGATATAGGCCGAAAATTTGTCCAGTTTTGATGGTCCTTTCCAGGCTTCGGGATCATTGTTATCACGGCTCTAAGCATGTTGTAAACCCTCGCCAGTTGAGGTGCTACTATGGGGGCCATTTTTTAATAAAATGCAGCGGTGAACCCATCAGGCCCAGGCCTTTTATTGGATTTCAATGTCTTGATTGCTTTCAAGACTTCTTCTACTGTTCTGGGATTTGTGGTAGATTGATCTCGTCTAAGAAGGCCTGCGTCTGATGGTCCCCTAATGGGGGTGGGGCTTTGTATAACTTAGATAGGACTGCTGAGAATTCTTCAACCACTACTTGGGGGTTGCTAGTCTCCCCTCCTGTCCTAGTCTTGAGTCTCACTGGTTTCATGGTAGGCTCGTGACACTTTAATTGGGAGGCCAGAAGGGTGCCTGGTTTATTTGCAGAAACAAAGTATTTTTGTCTAGAGCGTCTATAACGTCCCTCTGCCTCTTGAGATTGCAAAAGGTTAAGTTTAGTTCTGGAGAGCTCCATTTGGCGGAGATGTTTGGAACTGGGGGTGGTTTTAAAGGTCCCTACATCCTTAGAATATTGAGACTGAAGTTGTTCTGAGAGTATTGACCTTTCCTTTCTCTTTTTAGAAGCTGTGGCAATATAGTGTCTTCTCATAACAGATTTAAAGGCACCCCAGACCAGAGTTGGTGAGGTTTCTGGGTTCTCATTTATAGTGAAGAATTCTAAAGCGACTTTGTTAGCATCCTCCACCAAGGGTTTTGAGGACAGCAGTGAGTCGTTCAATATCCATGAGGACAGTATGGGTTTAATGACCATAGAGTTGCACGTCATTGCCACTAAGTCGTGGTAGATTTTTGTCTGACCCACCTGTGACATAAAGGTGGAGAGGACAAAAATGTGGTCTATCCTGGTATGTAGCTTATGGGGGGGCAAAGTAATGTGTGTAGTCCCTTTTATGAGGGTGCATATCTCTCCATGGGTCCACTAGATGCGCATTATCTATCAACTCTGTGAAGGGTTTGCTATCTTGAATTGTAAGGGCGTTTGGGGGGAGTGATCTATCCAGGGATGGTTGCAGCATTAAGTTTGAGTCCCCGCACATAAACATAGCTCCCTTTCCATGCTTCTGCAAAAATGAGCACAGTCTGTGTGGATGGAGGGTGCTGGGGCCAGCTATCTGTGGAGTCGAGGGAAAGATCCTCCCCAGCATTAATCCCCCCACCGATCTTCTTACTTGGAGTGCTGTGAACAGTCTCCTCCTCAGCACTATCAGGGACTGCCGCCATCTTGCCTGCTGGAGCTGCTGATCTGCATGTCTCCCTAGCAGCTTTCTCTTCCTGCTGTGAGCTGTGTTCATCGCCTCTGGTAAGTGGACTGGGGTTTCCAAAGGTCTCCTGTGCCTTTTGGGGGCCTCTCACGATCTGCCCTGCTGCTGCTGTGTGCTTCCAGCCTCTCTGACCTGTGGAGCCGAGCTAGAAGGCATCCATCTTGCTCGGCTGCACGGCCACGCCGTTAAAGGAAGCTTATGTTGTCACTTTCTATCCCCAGTTCCATTCCCCCGAAATAGCCTGAGTTTTTTTCCTTAATTAAGCTTTTGCCCACTATTGATAAAAATCTGGAATTAGTATTATGGTGAATGGCAGCCATATGCTAATTACTTGAGTTACAACTAAACTGTCAAATGATGGAAATTAGGTTTGTCTGAACCAAAACTAATGAGTTAAGACTGGGCAGAATTGAAATTTTATCCAAATCAGAAGCTCATTACTATCCTTGGGTAAGTTAGGTGCAGCACCTCCGGGTCCTTGAGTCCAGAATTTCTATTGCAGAGTTTCTATTGCTGAGTTTTTGGTTCTATTTAGTTGCATTATTAACTATATTGTGAATTCAGTCAAATAGGACTGGAGGGTCACTGAACTATGCAGTGGAAATTCATACATCCTTGCACAGTACTCACCATGTTGGTTCATGGCCCTGTGTGACCACGGGCAGCTAGTGAGACTTGCTGTTCACTGGAACAAGATTTAGAAATATATGTACTAAGATCAGACTTACAGCATGAGTATGCGAAGCGGGGCATCTCTCTGTCTAGTTCAGTCTAGTTCAAGTCTTTTTTGACTGGAGGTTCACTTTTGGGCTCAAAAAATTATTTCTGGCTTGCTTACAGAAATTCTGTTTGGATCCAGACAATCCACACATGCAAAGAAATCAAACCATAGATATATACATTAGGTTATCTGTAATAATGAAAAATGACACACAGAAACATTATTGAACACATTTACTGAAATGTACTTAATACTACAAAAGCCTATGTTGGCAATGACAGATTTAAGAGGCCTCCTGTATGGAGAAACTAGTTGCATGCATTGCTCAGGTGTGATTTTGGCCCATTCTTCCATACACTTCTCAAATCCTGACAGTTCCGTGGGACTCTTCTATGAACTCTGAGCTTAAGTTCCTTTCATAGATCTTCAATTGGATTCAGGTCAAATGATTGTTTGGGCCATTCTAGCAGCTTTATTTTCTTTCCCTGAAACTTATTGAGAGTTCACATTGTCTTGCTGAAATGTCAACCTTCGCTTCATCTTTATCATCCTGGCCAATAGTAGCAGATTTTTCTAATGTTCATTTATTCTTCCTTCTTTTACAGGAAGTGTGCCAGTCCCGCATGCTGAACAGCCCCACACTTTGATAAGTCATCTCCAAGCTTAACTGTTATTATGGTGTTTTTGTGGCGATATACAGTGCTGCATTGTGACATCCAAACATGATGTGTGTTATGGCACCCAAATAGTTCAGACCCAGTATTTAACCTGCTTGTCTAATTGTTGAGCACCACGTACCTGGTTGTGGATCGGCCGATGTAGACACAGACTACTGCTAGCAGTATTGCCTGAGGCTTACCCTGATAGTGGTTACAGGGGAAACACAGAAGAGGGGAAGGCCAGAGTGTCAAGTGATAGTAGTTGCAGATACTGGTGAGCAGAACTGGAACTCAGGAGCTGAAAAACAGGAAGGGGTTAATGCTGGCTGAGCAAGCAGGGGAGGGAGGAGCTAGCAGGACATTTTTAGAGTGCTGCACCATAAGCCAGACTCAGTGTGGGGAGTGTGCTGTCAAGTCTGGTTTTCTCAGGAGCCCTCTGCAAGGAGGGTTAGATTGTGCTGCAGACAATGCCGGGGTCTCACAGCTCCACTGACAATAGTAAGCCCATAAGTCTGGTATGGAGTTTAGAGTTTTGGAGTCGGCAGTTCAGAGCTTTGGTGAATGCAGGAGCAGAGCCGGGAATTCAGAGCTTGTGTGAAAGCAGGAGCAGTGCTGGGAGTTCAGTGAGCCAAAACAGGTGAGTGCGGGAACAGAGCTGGGTGTATATGCAAGCCGAGAGTCACAGAGCCAGAGCAGGTAGTCACTGGGGATTAATAGCCAGAGCAGGATAGGTATCGTAAGCCAGAAGATCAGAGACAGAGCGGGATTAGTATCCAAAGCCAGAGGGTCAGAGCCAGAGCAGTGTCGATATCCAAAGCCAAAGGTCAGAGCCATAGTCGAGCCAGAGCGTAACACGGAATAGGAGGCAAGTATCACTTCAGGAAGGTCTGCAGGCATCTTCCCAGTGCCAAAGGCCTCCTTTTATGCTCAGTAGTGTGTGCAGGATCTAGGATGCCGGCTGCTGCATGTGTAATCCAACTTGCCATTCCTGCAAGACTGCACACACGGCGAGTGGGGAAAGAAGCATGCTGAACCTGCATACAGGCCGTACATTACCTTATGGTTTCTTTGAAACAATTGTACCTACTAATTCTGGGTGTTTCTCTAGCTCTCTACAGGTGGTCCTTGCCTGGACAACTATTATTTCCACTCCTCTGTTTGTGAAATCTTGCAGGGAGCACCTGGTCCTAGCTGATTTGCAGTGAAATTAGGTTAGAAATTCTTCAGTAACCAATGCCAACAAAATGTCTTGCAACAAGGTTGAAAAGGTATTGAGAGATCTCACTGGTTTTACCCATCATGTCAAGTTTCTTGTGTGGCACCTTGCTATAGGCTGCCAGTTAAACTAGCTGATATTAATTTACGCTAAGTGGCAGGATTGCTTTCCAATTAATGATATATTTCAGCTGGTTTGAGGACTTTTTGCATCTCCCTTTTTTCATGTGTTCACTGCCTTTCCCTGTCTCATTATTACACATAACTTAATTTATGGACGTCTATGGTTTGATTTTATTGCATGTGTATATTTGATGGGATGTCATCTGGTGAGATGTGCATGTCCATAGCACCTTTAAAAATATATTTACGGGGGGCGTGGTCTGGAAATGGCTGAGTGAGGAGCGTGGCGCCGGAGCTCCGTGTGGCCCTTGACTCTTCCAGCAGATTTGCAGCAGCCTAAACAAGTGGGAACCTCAGAAATGGGGTCCCAGAAGAAGAGGATGAGTGGGAGGAAGTTGGCGGTGGCAGCCCACACAGGGATCGCAAGGAGAGGCGGCCAAGATGGGGGCGGCCGCGACGGAGACGCAGCGTTGTGAGGCGGAGGAGGAGGCGGCGGCATGGAGAGGACCCCTGCTGCCCGATCGAGGGGAGAGATCAGCTGTGAGCGGCGGAGGCAGCGGGCGGACGACAGAGAAGACGGAGGGGAAGCGACCAGCAGCTGGAAGCACAAACGGAGATCAAGGTGAGGGGGAGAGAGGAGGGGGGCTGGAGGCACAGCATGTCATACTGGACTTGGGCCGACTAGGCGGTGAAATTGAAACAAATAAGCTGGATACACTGATGATGGAGGAAGGGGGAAGGCACAGGATCTATCAAGAGGCAGATGATGAGCCTCAATGCCCCTCCAGAAAAAATGCTATAACAGGAGTGAAAGCACATGGCAGGGGATCGGGAGGAGAGGGGTGTGACTGTCCGGTAAGTGCCCCCCCCCAGAAGTCTTGGGTGAGGGACCTCTCCTCTATTCTTAAACCCAGACATCCACATTGAGCTCAGCAGCAGTGATAGTAGCATGGTGGAGTTGAGGCTCGATCCCTCGGAGTCCCTGAGAGGGATGAGAAGTGAGGACACTGCTAGCCCCAGCCAGGAAAGCCTTGCACAACCCCATGAATTGTCAGGCAGAGGAATTTACATCTCCCGCCGCAACTCTGCTCCGGGATTGCTTGCCATTAGCAGACAGTGAGCCCAGGGGGATTACACTGAGAAACCTCCTGCAATCGTTGGCTACTAAGGAGAACCTGCAAGCCCTCCCCTCCAAGGCGGATCTAGAGTCAATGGCGCTCCACATCGAGAGGGTGGTGAGAAAAGATATTGAAGATTTGCAACAGCAGACAGCTACGTTAGACACAAGAGTGGTTGCAGAGGAAAGAAATTGGGAGGAGTTGTCCCGGGAATTGTCTGAGCTGGCCTGGATTGCAGCGGGAGGTCTGACGACAGCAAAAGGAGATGCAGTTACAACTGGACGACCTATAGAATAGGGGAAGATGGAACAACGTAAAATTAAGGGGGATCCCGGAGGAGATCTGGGGCGACAGGTTGAGATCAGCGGCACAGTCGATCTTCAATTTGCTGCTAGGAAGACAGCCAGAGACCACATACAGAATTTAATGAATCCACAGAGTTATGAGCAGGCCTCTAGGGGTCCGGGGTCCCCGCGGGATGTTCTGTGGCGATTGCTGTCATTCGAGGACAGAGAGGAAATAGTAAAGACGGCCTGGGAGAGGGGTACGGTGATCTGAAGCAGCGCAAGGATCACAATCCTGCCAGATCTTTCTAGGAAAACACTACATATGAGGCGGATCCTGTGCCTGCTTCTCGATAAAATCAAGAGTTCCGGAGCCTCCTACAAGTGGGTGCACCCATTCCATTTAATAGTAAGGAAGAATGATGCTGTGTTTTCTTTAAGATCTCACAAGGACGCTATACAGATACCGGATTGGCTGGCTGAAGCTCTTACGCCCCCATTTCAACCCTTGCCAGAGCGGGAGAGGAGACCTCGGTTTGGAGGGGGCAGGGAGGGGGAGTGAGGCCAGATCGCGCATGACCACGACGGGAGGAATAGACAGGTGTCAGATGAGAAAAGGGGGGGGAGTGTAATGGGGGGGCGCAGGGCCACTGTTTTCCCAGTTTTTATGGACTTTCTGGGTTCATTTTGTTCCTGATGGATTAGACCTGGCTGAGTTGGATCCCTTGTCTTTCCTCCGTTCGTGGTCATGGGTAACACCATTGCCTTGCATTTATCTTTGTAAGTATTCCTTCATGACAGTTTTTTCTGAGGGCAAGTGTCAGAACATGTTGCTATTGAAATTTAATCTGTTGCTGTTTCTGTTTTGAAATTTTTGCTCCCTTTGTCTAAGAGGCCATGTGGGGTCCGCCCCATCACTGGCTGGTATTTCCGGGCAGGTTGGGTAGCCGGGCTCCCCCCTCCTATCATGGTTGGGGGGTTTACGGTTACTTTTAACTGTCTGCTGTTTTTTACTGTTGCCCCCCTGTGACCGTCCATATCTGTGTAGCATATGATGGAATTATAATGTAGCTCTGCTGCTGTGTGGGTGGTGTGGCCACCAGGATGGGTAGGGCCCCCCCCCTACTGTTTCTGCCCAACTGCGGTCCATGCCATTGAGGTTCGGCTGTCGGCTGGTGGTCGCTGTCTGGGTGTTTGGGGGGGGAGGGACCCGGCCTCCCGCATCTCAGCTTTGCTGCCTGGGGGGGGGGGGGTTTCAAACAACTCTGGGGATGGCTGCGGCATTACCATCATTTTGTCTGGGACCAATCTTGTATGCTTCGTGACTATGTGTGGGCTTTGGCCCCTGAGGGGTCCGCGGGCTGGGGGGAGAATCCCTCAAATCGGGGGGGGGGTTTCTGGCCATGTGGTCAGATTTATGCCACCCCTCTTGCATGCGGGGGGTATATGTTGATGTACCGGGCCCTTCTCGGGTTGCGGTGGGGGGGGTGGGGATGGGGGTGAGATTGACCAAAGAGTTGTAGGGTGGCTGTGGATCGCCTCCTCCTCTGCGTCGGATAGATATCCTGGGTGGATAGATTAGGTTGGGAGGGTTAGCCTCCCATTGTTTTGCTGGGTGCCGGATAGGAGCCGGCACCGGGCTTGTTTGTAGTGTGTGTCTTTGTGTCTTGTCGTTTGTCTGCCCACTCAGCGTGTTTTCCCTTCAGAACCTAAGATTCCAGACGGGGGTTTGGGGGGGGGGGATGGAGGGTTGGTGGGGGGAGAACGGGGCCCCTGCATCACCCTATGTTCATTTAACGTTAAAAAAGACTTGAATAGCCTCTCCATAAGGTCTCAGATTCTGTATTACAAGAAAAGATGTAATTTCCTGTTTTTACAGGAAACTCACTTCAGGGCAGACAAGGTGCCAAATTGTAAAGACAAAAATTTTCCCCAGTGGTTTCACGCCCCGAATCCCGAGGCCAAAACCAAGGGGGTATCGATAGCAATCCACAGGAACGCACCGTTTCTACCTAGGGAGAAGGTGATAGACCAGGAGGGCAGATATATATTCGTCAAAGCTCAAATGGGGGGAGAACATGGCTAATGTTTATCTGCCAAACACAGATCAGGTAAGGGCAGCTCAGAGGATCCTCCGGGCCCTAGAGGATTTCACTGAGGGAGTGGTAATACTGGGGGGGGGGATTTTAACATGGCAGTCGAACCATTGATAGACACCTCTACAAGACACCTCTACAGGACGGTCATCTTTGTCCTACATGAAACTAAGAGCCTTTAAAAAACTGCTCCATGATAGACAATTGATTGATGTCTGGCGGATTTGCAACCCCGGGGTCAAAGACTTTACTTCTTACTCTAACATTCATTCTTCCTATAGCAGGATCGATTACTTTTTTATAAGTCATCATGCGCTTCAGTGGTCCCCGGTTGCAACCATTGACACCAGAATTTGGTCAGACCATGCTCCTTTGCTTTTGTCGTTGGAGCTGCCTGGGCTGGTGGAGCGACCATGGCAGTGGTGGTTGAATGAGGGTCTCCTGCAGGAAAAGTTGTGTTCTAAGGCGGTAGCAGAGGGAATCACTTAGTTCCTGAGAAACCATGAAAATGACACAACTGGGCTCCTCTTACAATGGGAGGCCCTGAAGTGCACTGTGAGGGGGATTCTCATTCAGCACTCATCAAGGTTGAAAAGGGAGAGGGGCGCGCAGGTGAAGAGGTTGATAGACAATATATCCAGGCTGGAATTTTCCCATAAGTGGAGCCCGAGCTCCGCCACAACGATAGAGCTGATGGAAGCTAGAAATAAGTTACTGAGTCTGTTAAATAAGATGACTTAAAGGCAGAGGGAACTGGCAAATAGGTTTTACTATGAACATAACAATAAATGGGGACGCCCCCTTGCTAGACTTCTACACCCTAGACAATGCCAAATGTACATCCCAACCATAAAAGACATGGGAGGTGAGCTTGTGCATGACCCCATAGGAATCGTCGAGGTTTTTAGGAGGTTCTACTTCCAACTATACAACATTGAGGGGGGGCGGGGGGTAGGGGAGGCTTTGGAGAGGGAGATAGAGATGTATGTGGAAGACAAGGGGTTGCCAGTCCTCGATGCTCAGGAAGGGGATGCGCTGGAGGAGCCAGTCGAGCAACTTGAATTGTTGGAGGCCCTGGCCGGAACCCTTTTCGGGAGATGCCCGGGACCAGGTGGCTTTGCGATAAAATTTTATAAACAGTTTAAAACCCAGCTGGCCCCATTCATGACTAAGACCTTTAATGCGGTGTCAAAGGAGTGCGGCTTCCCGATGCAGACCCTAGAAGCGCACATCACGGTCTTGCCCAAACCGGGGATAGAACAAACAATGTGCAGTAGTTATAGGCCAATTTCTTTAATTAACGTGGATGTGAAATTATACTCCGAAATGATTGCTAACTGACTGAAGAGGTTACTATCTTTTTGGGCGCATATAGACCAGGTGGGGTTTGTGTCGGGAAGAGAAACTCGGGACAATACAATCAAGACCATCCTTCTAAATTCTTATGCAAGGGCCAATAGAATCCCTATGTGTCTCCTGTCGGTGGACGCCGAAAATGCATTTGATAGGGTGAGCTGGAGGTTTTTGGAACATACTCTTAGGCAGGCAGGATTGGGCCCGGTTCTGAGGGGAAAGATACAAGCTCTCTATAGAGGTCCCCCAGCAAGGATTAGAACAAATGGACTATTGTCGTCAGCTTTTCCTGTGGGGAACGGGACGAGACAGGGCTGCCCCTTGTCACCCTTATTGTTTGTATTAGTGATGGAGCATTTGGCAGTGGCTCTAAGAAGGAACCCTGATATTAAAGGGATAGAGGTGGGGGGGTAAGATGCACAAATTAGCACTATATGCGGATGATTTGCTATTATACGTTACGTCACCCCACATATCTCTGCCGTCGATTATACAGGAGTTCCAGAGATTCAGCAGAGTCAGCAATTTCAAAGTTAACATGTCCAAATCCGAAATGTTGAACATTAGCCTGGAGGACCGGTTCCTGGTCCAGAGGCTGAAGGGGAATTTCCCGTTTAAGTGGTGTAAGGAGGCTCTGGGCTATTTGGGGGTCCTCATACCAGCTGATCCGGCCTCGCTGTTTAGATTGAATTATGACCCCTTACTTGTAAGGACTAGGGCGGATCTAGAGGAGTACGGTAGAAAAAACATCTTGTGGATGGGGAGAATAAATGTCTTAAAGATGGATGTGTTACCTAAACTGTTATATGTTTTTCAGGAGGTGCCCGTACATGGCAATAAACGCTTCTTCAGGCAGTTGAGGTCAGTAATCGTGAGGTTTGTGTGGGGAGGAGGGCAGCCAAGACTGAGTCTCTGAAAATTGTCCAGGCCCAAGGGGAAGAGGGGGGCGGGCTGCCGGACGTGAAGAACTACCACAGAGCAGCAGTGTTGACTGGGATGGTCGACTGGTACCACGGAGAGGGATCCAAACAATGGGTCACGATAGAGCAGGACTCGCTGGCCTGGGATGTGACCTCTCTTCCCTGGGTAGACACAAAAATTTTGCAAAGGGAAAAAAAATACCATTCCTGACAGCCTAGCTCCTCCTGACGAAGAGGATTGGGAGATGGCGTTTTACCTTACCCATAAAATGGTGAAACTCTGTAAGGCTCAAGAAAAAAACTTTAAGCTGATCTCCAGGTGGTATAGAAGCCCTGCCCGTGTCCACCAGATCTTCCCTTTGGTGCCTGATACGTGCTGGAGATGCAACATGGCTCAGGGTACGCTATTACACGTATGGTGAGAGTGCTCAAGTATAAATAGCTTGTGGGCCAGAGTTCTGCTTTTGTATGAGGAGGCATATGGGACTTCGATCCCGAACACGCCTGAGATAACGTTGCTGTCCGTGCTTACTGGTAGTAAGGAAGTTGGGAAGAGAGGGGCCCTGAGACATTTCCTGACGGCAGGGAGGACGGTGATCCCGAGGTACTGGAAAAACACAAAGGCTCCCACCTTACTAGAGTGGTACGAAGAACTCAATAAGATTATGAGGATGGAGGAACTAATGGCAGACCTTGGGGGTGAGGGTAAGACGTATATGCGGACTTGGGTAGCCTGGATAATAGGGTTGATTCAGAGAGACAAAAAAAGACTTTAGTTTTTGTGTCGATCTGTTTTTTTTTTTAAATGTTCCCGCTCTCGTATGAGTGTACGAGCGATTCTATGCATGCATTGCAATCCTTCTGTAAAGTCTTTGTCTGTTCGTATGCCAACGAGAATGTCATTTTCCAGCTTTCATTTTCCGTTTTTTTTTTCTCATGTTACAACGTCGGCTTTTGTTTTTGCCCTTTTTCCATCATCTCCTCGAACAAATCCTTTACATTTGCCGTTAGATTCTGTTTTCCTTTTACAATAAATAATCGTCCAGACGAAAATCCTTACGATCTTATGCCTGCGCACTACAAACTTAACTCATTAAAGTGCTTGCCTACATATTTGGTTCACACACTTGTGCTACAATGCTTAGCTAAGTCACTTCGCGCTTTCATTCTTCTTTCATTTCTGACCCCTAAAACTTACCCAAATCACTTCGCGCTTTCATTCTTCTTCCATTTCTGACCACTAAAACTTACCCAAATCACTTCGCGGTTAGGTTCTTCTTCCATTTCTGACCCATAAAACTTACCCAAATCACTTCGCGGTCATGTGAATCTTCATCTCTAAATATTTCTTGGCCCATTCGTTTTGTGGTAATGTATTTGGAAAATAAAATGACACTGAAACAGTTTTTTTTTTTTTTTTGTTTAATCCAAAATGCCATTTTTTTATGGCTTTTTTTAAAACGTTTTGTTCATAAAAATGTATAAACTTTTTTTTTATTTTTTTTGTAAAATATATAAAATGTAAAAATGTTTTAATTTTTTTAGAATAAAAACATTAAAAACTATATACATAGCAATGGCAGGACCCAGATCATTAGTCTTCTTCTGTGGTCTTCAACAAGCCACACAGCTCCTGCATGTCGGCCACCAACTGAAGGACCCTTTCACTCATTGCTGCCACTCTGGCACGTGTGGTCCCTGTATAAAAAAGAAACAAACATTATTTGTTGGCAAACACATGTTTCTCAGCTGTGGATGGAATGTTTTTTAGGTGGCAAGCTAACTCATGACGCCATATGTCATTATGCTAAGTAATTAATCTAAGGAAGAGGGCATATGTCATTATGCTAATGGCATTGACTATGGCTTTAGGTATCTTCGTGATCGTGTAAATTACCACATACTCAAAAGAATGACATTACAACTTACTTCGTTGGTGGCCGACGTCTGAGTCGGGGACCACCCTGGGTTCTGGGACCTGCCACTGCTGGGAAGTTGAGGGTGTAGAGACATGTCAAGTAGGGTCACTTCTAATGTCTGAGTCAACAGTAAGCAAATGACAATTTGAATGTGTGTGTGACATCACCCACCTTCTCCATGTGCCTCCTGGGCATGATCTGCTGAAGTCCCTGCTCCAGATCCTTCACCCGCTAACGAATCATCTAGAAAAAGAGATTAAGGGAATCAGCTTTTGTTTAAATAGCATGTATGTGTTTGCGGTTACATTGAGAGTCACATACCCAAGGTTAAGGTCTCTGTTGCTTGGTATGACTCCCTGCCCACGCTGTGATGCCCCTCCTCTGTTGAGAGGTCCAGGGGCTGGTCAGAGGCCCCTACAGAGGAAGGGTAGAACCGTCGCCCTGGAGATCCACCACCTTCACTTGGTGCTGCAGATTCATGCAGCACTGGTCGGCCTATGTGCCTCCGGGTGCGTCGTATTCGGTACTCCATTTCCAGCACTAGAAAAGAAAAGCATTTATAAATAAAGGCCTACCTTCTGTATTAGTTACATCTAGCATGCAATCGCTATGTACTTACTTGGGAAATGGAGCCCGAAAAATCGCCCCACCCGGGGCATGTGGAGCCGTTTTAGGTCCGACCAATGCTGCATGATCTGCGTATGGGTGAAGGTGGTGTCCATCTCGTGCTGGATCCTGGAAACGATCTCCGGGGCGACGGTCCCCTTCTCAAAAGAGTTGGGCAGGTAGTCGTACCTGCACTGAAGCATCGTCTAAAAAACACAAAATAAACATAGTTTTTAGATCAAACTGCATACAAATATCTGTCACAATTAGATCAGTTGACTAAATGACATTCCCAGACACATTTCTAGCCTCAAACTATCCTTCTAGATGTTAGTGAGTTGGTTCGCACATGTGCGCAATAACTTCTGTTTGCCACGGTGTTTTACAAACTTTTACACATAACTGTTTATTCCTGCGCTTCCTTAAGGCCTAGGCATGCATTTAGATGGCAAATCAAAGTCATTACAATAAACTTATGAGCATAATCAGCTCTTCTTGTTGGCGGGTGAAGATCGTGGGCGCCATCTTTCTTCTTGTCCGCAGCAGATAAGTAATGCCCCAGCGGTCGGGTAGGCCAAACCAGGCAATGAGGCCAGCAGCAAAATGCCACAGCGGCCTGAGGAGGCTTCTTCACGGCCGACCATTCGGTCACAAATACCAACGCAGAAGGTGCGGGAAACGCGCAGCCACAGTGGCCAGGCCAAGACGACAATACCCACCAAGTTCGCTAAGCCCAAAACAACCAGCAAAGGAAAGGAGGCAGCGGCGAAGAAGAAGACCACAACCAAGCAGGCAGGTATGCCCGCAAAAAAGGCCACTAAGAGGGTGAGAAGCCCCAGCCCCCAAAAAACACCATCCCCTCCTCCCCGGCCTACCACATCCGTTCTGAAAGAACGCTCCACTGGCAAGGCCAGTAAACGCCACAGGCCCAGAAGCCCCAGCCAGCTCAGCATCTCCTGAGTCACGTGGAAAACGCGGCCATGGAACCACCAAGAGCCACAGGCCCAGAAGCCCCAGCCCAGCCAGCTCTGCATGTAGTCAGCCATGTGAGAAACACACCCATGGCCATGGAAAGAGCAAGACCCTCAGACCTAGAAGGCCAAGCACAGCCAGCTCAGCATCTCCAGAGCCACATGGGAAACACACCCATAGCCATGGAAAGAGCAAGGCCCACAACCCCAGAAGGCCAAGCACAGCCAGCTCAGCATCTCCAGAGCCACGTGGGAAACACACCCATGGCCATGGAAAGAGCAAGAGCCACAGGCCCAGAAGCCCCAGCCCAGCCAGCTCAGCATGTAGTCAGCCACGTGGGAAACCCTGGCAAAGATTGGACTGGACTTGCATTTGGACTGGGGGTTATTGTCTGGGTGAGCCACTGACTTACAGCCGTGGATGTGGCATAGGTATGGCTGCTTTCCACCTATGCCTGTGGTAAATGTGGCCAAGCAGAAGAGGGTGTGTATGTGGCCCTATGTATTACTGGCAAAATATTGACATGCAAATGCTTGCTCCCTATGTCTGTTTATTTTATTGGTTACTGAAACTTCTGCCTGGAGTGCGTTACTTTAAAACTCCTGGATGTGGCCAATTGCTAGGTGCCCTGATTCAGCACCAATGTATATTTTTGTTCCACTATGTATGTACATGAAGTCTGCGAGTGCCCTTCAACTCCAATTTATCATATTTCAAAAAAATATATTGACTGTGACTTTAGCTTTTGTTGACTAAGTTGATGCATTAATGTTTGGGTTCTTTTGAGATTACAGAAGGTTTTTCGAAACAAACAGGGCCCAAAAAAAATGCATGAGTCTCAGATAATGTGTGAATATTTTAGTAATTAACTCATTACTATTTGATACAAAAAACAATACTAAAGCATTCACAAAGCCAAATTATAGTATAAAATAATAATTACATGCAACAAACAAACACAGGACAAACAAATTAGGCAAAATGGGTATTAATCAAATTGGCCCGAACAGCTTGGCCAGAGGCACTAGGTGTGCCACGGTGGTGGTCTTCTGGGTCCTGGCTGGGTGGAGAGGGGGGCAGATCCACATACCAGGGGACACGCTGCATGATGGCAAAGTTATGTAGGACACAGCAGGCCAGTATGATGTCTATGACCTTGTTGGGGTCATACTGGATTGCCCCCCCCGGTATGGTCCAAACACCTGAAGCGAGTTTTTAAGAGGCCAAAGGCCCGGGTCTTCCGGTGGGCTCGATTGTAGGCGTCCTGTGCCGCATTCTGTGGCCGAAGGACGGGCGTCATCAGCCAGGGAAGAAGCGGATAGCCGGAATCCCCTGAAAGAATATGAAAATACTAACATAAATTACACATTACAACAAACAATTTTGTGAAAAGCGGTCGTTCCCCATGATTAAGAGCCTATCTTATATTTTAGACACACCCTGTACATACAGATTGCTCTGCTAAAAAAACAGCCTAACACCATCTACTGCATGTTCTGACCCTTTAAACATCCAAGATGGTGGATGAGGGCAAATCAGGCAGACTGCAAACAGAAATTGGGTTAGGACTGTGCTGCTCAGCATTCTTGGATGTTACCTTTTCAGGACCCCAGATCTGCTTTGTCTGAGCCAAGCACAGCTCTAACCCGCCCGCTACACTTTATCCCGCTCTCCTCTACTCAGTAAGTGTCATGCTCCTGAGCAAAGATGGCGCAGACCCTATCATAAAGTCAAGAACAGAATTGCAGCCGAGTGTTTCGAAGAATAATAAATAATTTACTAGAAAGTAGAAATATATACTTTTTAAATGGTGGCAAATCATTTTTTAAGGGTGTGTGCTTTGCGAAAGATTATGGTTAAGGTCCGGTTTAACATGTCATCAAGGGGTAAAAACAGCCATAGGTTCAGACATGGGTCATCAACTATATTCATAGGCTTACATTGAAAAGTGAATGACGTTATTTACATCAACTTACCAAGGAGCCATCCACCGGAAAATTCTCCAGACTCAAACCGACGGTACAATCCAGATCGTCGCAATATGTACGCGTCATGGGATGAGCCTGGAAACCCGGCGAGGACGCTAAAGAACCGCATGTCCGGGGCCACCACTGCTTGGACATTCAGTGAGTGGACCATTTTGAGGTTCCTGGGAAAAAAGAAAAACAACAAAAATTATCAAGGCTAGGTAAACTACTCAAACACTAACTCCTAACATCCTCCAAAAAACATGTTGGCCAATACAAATAACACTAACTGAGTACCTAAGTATTTTTTAGCCTAAAAAAGGATATGTATGTTGGATCAACTAAAGATTAACTTTAAAATGACTAATTAAGGTCCACATGAAAATGTTTGGCTTTGGCCGACATGAAAAATATTGATGAAGCTAAAGACGGCCAAATGTATCACAGGGACAATTTACAAGGAGGGATTAATAGATATACAGTGTAAGCTATTTCAGAGGGACAATTTACAAGGAGGGATTAATAGATAGTTAAAATACCTAAAAAAAACAAGAAAACCTAAAAAAATGACAAACCCACACAAAAACATACACAGACAGCTATGGAAGTCCAGACGAATGTGAATCGAGGCTAATGTTCAAGGGCTCGGACGTGGGTATGAAGAGGATATTAGAACTACAGTAGGGAGGGAAGCGGTGGAAGAGAGGGAGGCGTCAGAGAAGATAGTGGCTTTGGGGTGGGGGTCCTTGCCCCCCAAGACTAATATCCTAGTGTTTCAATGTCCGTGTGGTGTGTGTGTGTGTGTGTTCCCTTTTTATGTTGTTGGTCCGTGTTTTATTTCTGGCTACACAGCGATTAAGGACTAATGGGGCGGAGGGCCCCGGACGAAGACAGGTCCCAGCCAGACGGCCCTGTGGGGATCACTTTGGAACACTCCTAGGGGTAGAGGAATCTGGGGAAGAGGGGGCTTGGCTTGGCCAAATGATCATCACTGGCTGGTTCACGGGGCTGACCTGAAAAAACGAGGCTGGGACATTGGGGATGGGAGACTCTCGGTCATACAGGTGGTGGAAGTTCTCCCATGGAGGTGCCGATATGTTAAATGTACTGTATTATATTAATGTCATTTTTATTTGTAACAATGTAATATGCAAAAATAAGATTTAACATTAAAATATATTTACTTAGTTGTGTTCCACACATATTTCACCTTCTGTATACTTGTGTATGTGTATATATACACATATATATAGGTTCCTGATAATTACAATAGGTGACAGCAAGTTATTGTTGCGATTTATTGTTATACATCACTCTCATGGTTTTTAGGAATATACATAGTGGGATGAGGAAGTGAGAGAACTCTCTGAAAAACCGGCTAAAGCAGACTGCTTGACAGCTTCTAAAAATAGATATGACATTAGTGGTGAAAATAAGTCTGATGCTAAATGTTTGCTCTACCCGGAAATGAATAAACTAAGTTAACTGATACTATAAACAATACAGGCAGTACCATGCAAACAGATTTAAAGGACATCTATTTTTAAACAAAACACCCATCAAAAATAAATTCTGGTATATGATAGGCTATAGAAAAAAATAAATACTAATACACTTTATATTAATCTTCCCCTCACTACTTTATCTCATTATTCCATTTTTGCATGTATTATTCCATTTTTTCATGTATTTTATCCCCAAATTATTGAGAAAGCACTGAAAAAACAAGACATTTCATGTTAAAGCCAAACTGCTGAAAAAACAATATATATTTTTCTTGGAAATTCCTGCAATAATCACAGTTAAACATGTATAGCACAAAATGAATGAATCAGGGAACTCCACTCTCCCACTTCTATACGATCATTTTAAAAGGACTAGACCCAAACATTCCTACATATAGAAGAATGTGGGAAAAAGACAAAGTGAAGTGAACAAAAATAGGCCCTGGAGTTTAAAAGATACTAGGGCCTTTCCCTGGGACATCCCAATTTGGGATGCCCTGCTGTGTGAAACTCCCTGCATAGTCGGCAACTCAGTTGTCGATCTAACTGTACATGCGTGGGCCCCACCCCCTATAACTTTAGTTAGGTGCGGGACTTTATTGTTGTTTATTTATAAAGCACCATTGTATTCCGTGGAGCTGTAAAAAAAGTAATTTGTGAATGTCCAATGCGGGTACTCAGACAAATAGAGGCTATTGGGGTTGCATTTGGCCGTGCACATGGCTCCATGCAGCTCCTTAGCCGACATGATGTCAAGTTGGCGAAGTGAAGCTGAATGGAGCTCAGCGTGCTGATTAGCTGACTGCCCATGCCTGTGTGGTGGAAATGCCAGAAGGATAAGGATAAGTTTATGTGGCATCTATGGGGATACACACAGGAGGGCATCCCACATCGCAATGCCTCTGTTAAGTGGACCTGGGAGTGAAAAACCTGGGTTTTGGTTCACTTTAAAATAAATCTGGTACAGTAGTAACATTTTTTCACACAAATATCTGTGTTTTTTACCTAGAGGTTACATGGGGAAAACCAACCTACTGTAATAGATGACCCAGCATACAGCTTAACCCTTCTAACGCCAGCTATGTAAAATTCCTGTTGTTAACTGCCAGCTACTTAAATTTTACTTACCTGGCAGCAGGCCAAAAACTCACCTGACCTCTCTCGACCTCTATCAAACCGTCTGGGTCTCCTCTCCTTCCGGGGGGGGCTTCAGCAGCCGCCGGCGTCAGATGTAAAAAAAATAAAAAAAAATGCCATTTACTCTCCTCTGTGCCCGATCGCTCCGCCTCTTTACCAGGGGGGCCTCTGGTCACCCCCTGGCTCTTTAGTCTTCAGGAGAGAGCCCGATAGGCCCTCTCCCCCTGCTTTCCCGACGGGCACCACCATCTTCACGAGTCACCATGCGGGCATCATCCCGGCTTAACCCTTTGTGAACTGGTACAGGAACTATGAGACTTCTATATAAGTTCACAAAGCTCTGGGTCTGGCAAGTCACCTGCGGCTAGAGGTTGACTTGCCATTAACCCTGAGCCCCCCATTACCTGCCTCCCCAAAGGCCAGAGGGGCGTCAGAAGAGACTGTAGTCATTAGGCTATGCTGGCTTGTAGCCTGCAGGGCCAGGGGCCACCAAAGCTGGCCCTGGCACCCTGTTCTACAAGCCCCCCATAGCTGGTCCCTGGGCTGGTTATGCTGTGGGGACATCATAATGTTTTTAACCTTTAAAATACAAAAGAAATGCCCCGCCTAGGAAGGGGGACCTCACACCCCTTTGTTTTATTTAACCCTTTATAGTGTGGATAGTAGTTGTGTTTTATTTGTTAATGCTATAAAGTGCTCTTTTCAGTTTGGGGGGTCTTCTAGTCAGGAATGGGGGGCTAATCAGGAGAAATTGGGCTTTCAAATGCAATATGGTTTTCTTTAATCAAATAAATGTTTTATTTAAAATAAATGAGACAATTTAAATAAAATAATATTTTTTTTGTTAGTTTAGTTAGTTTTAGTTAGTTTAGTTTTTTTACTTAAAAATATTTAAAAAACTACAAGACATCTCATGTTAAAGCCTAAACTCTGCCGCAATAAAAAAAATATATAATTCTGGAAATTCCTGCAAAAATTAAGGTTAAACATAGCTCAAAAGGGTTAAAAGTAGCTATGCATGTTGGGCAGTGTTCTGCTCGGGGGACCTTGCGATTTCAGATTTAGCTTGTTTTTTCTTATTTGCATATTGATATTTTAGGAAAAGGTGTTTTTTATTCAGCTTTTTTATAAATTTTTTAGGGAAACTCTGTGCAACCTAAGAATTCTTTTAGGGATTACTTTCAGAGTCCACTACAACAAGCTGGGTACGATCAGAAAGCTTAACATGTGTACTTTCAGGAAATGTATGGTTTATGGAGGGTATTCTAAATGTAAATGGTTGGTTTGGTTGAAAAAGCGCACGGTGTGCACTTTGTCTGCAAAACTGAAATCTTCAAGTAAAATGACCCTTACGCACATGCTTTACTTTGGGGTGTTTGGCAACTCTTCCCCTGACAGTACCTATGTATGTTGGGTATCGTTCTGTTCAGGGGACCGTGCTTTTTTCCTGTTTGCATATAGATTTTTTTGGGAAAATGTGGCTTTGATTCTTTTGTATTCTTTTTTAGGGATACTCTGTGCAACCAAAGAATTCATTGAGGGATTACTTCCAGAAAATGGCACCCATGTCAACAATCCTGGTACGCCTAGAAAGCTTGAGGTGTGTACTTCCAGAGAATATATAGTTTGTGGGGAGTATTTAAAATGTAAAGGGTTGTTTTTCTTGCAAATGCACCTAGCACAGTTGTATTTTATTTGAAAATCTCCTAAAGCGCTGTTTCCCTTTGGGGAGAATCTCCTGGGCAGGAAAGGGTGTCTGCCAATACATATGTGGTACTGCCGGGAGAAATGAGGATTTCACATGCAATAAGATTTTATTGACAAACGTATTATTGACAAACTTTTTATTACAAAAAAACATACAAAGTATAAAAAATAGATTTTCTTTTGTTTTGTTTTTTCACATATTTCACCCCAAAATTTTGAGAATACACCTAAAACATGATAAACAAGAACAAAGCCCAGACTCAACTGAAAAAAACAATATATAAATCACAGCTGAACACGTGGAGCGCAAAATAGTGCAACATGATCTGGCACCAGAGGGTGACAAAATCTCCAGATAGGTAGGCAGCAAAAGGGTTAATCCCAGCTTGTGAGGACAGATCCACCCCCTGAATTAATTAACTGAAAATGGGAACATTGAAAGGCTCTGGTGTGGCAGTAAGTTGGGTGGCACCTGTCAGCTGACAGGATACAAAGGATTAGCGGGTCGGGAAAGGGTGTCTGCCAATACATATGTGGTACTGCCGGGAGAAATGAGGATTTCACATGCAATAAGATTGCACCTAATAAGACACCTAAAACATGATAAACAAGAACAAAGCCCAGACTCAACTGAAAAAAACAATATATAAATCACAGCTGAACACGTGGAGCGCAAAATAGTGCAACATGATCTGGCACCAGAGGGTGACAAAATCTCCAGATAGGTAGGCAGCAAAAGGGTTAATCCCAGCTTGTGAGGACAGATCCACCCCCTGAATTAATTAACTGAAAATGGGAACATTGAAAGGCTCTGGTGTGGCAGTAAGTTGGGTGGCACCTGTCAGCTGACAGGATACAAAGGATTAGCGGGTCAGGAAAGGATGTCTGCCAATACATATGTGGTACTGCCGGGAGAAATGAGGATTTCACATGCAATAAGATTTTATTGCATTTTTATTGCATTTTATTGCAGGCCTTGAGTTTGACACATGCGATCTAGGAGAATAATGGCAAAGTAGAAATGTAGACAGAATGAAAATTATAGGATTATAATTGGATGAGATGATGCAAAGGACATGTTTTCACTGATCACCCATTTGTGTGCCTACCATTTCCTGGCTGCTCAACCCTTTTTAAGGGAAAAGTTTTTAAATAATGTAGTTAGTAGTAAAGTAATATTAGTTAGATATTTATTTTTTATACCCTATAATATAATAGCATTTCATTTTCATAGTTTTTTTTGATGATAAGCTGTGGTCATATTTTCTGTTTGCGCCTGTTGTGATGATGCGTTTGGATGGTTGCCATCCTGCAGCACTGTTGACTAATAGTTATGTTCTTTGAATAGCCACTATGCTAAGGAAAATATTTATATATGGTCTGTAGCCATTTCTGTGATTCATAGCTTAATTACAATAGGTACAGAACAAATCGCAAAGCTATTCATAACCTTTACTATTTTTGAATTGCAACCTTATTAGGGTTGATTCATGGTTGGTGCACAAAATGCTCACGGTCGGGTGCGTGTGCAAATCTCACCAAATGGCAAGCGCACAGGAAAAGTGCAAATTGCCTTTTCTTGCACCAATTTGCACCTTCCGCAAGGAAAATATGCTGCTTTGAATCACAATGCTCCCCTTTCCTTTACTGTTTCTTCATAATGATTTGGTCTCTCCAGCTTCTGTGTTTTCTGTGAAGCTCTATTCACCATTTCAGTGTATTCTCCAGAATACAAGTGTTCTCCATTTTTTGGGGGGATATTCTGATTATAGTTAATCCTTAAAATGGACCAAAATGGACCAAAACCCATGCCCCAATGGGCATCCAGAATCGTGATGCCCAGCTGTGTGAAACCCCCCAGATCGCCCGGAAATTCACCTTCTTTCCCGGTCGAACGGGAAAGCAATTTTGTGCTTTTGGACAACTTGGTCAACAGCCATATATGGGCCCCAAAGTTCGGGTCCACATTGATTTCAGTGTTTCAGGTTCGGATTCAGGGCCTCTTAGCCGATCTTTGGCGAACCCGAATTTCAACCTATGCACTCATCACTATTGCTGGAGGAAATTCACTCTTCAAATTGCCACACTTGCACAAGCTTTTATGCCCTTTAAAGATACCATAAATCAGGTGCTGAAGACATTTTGATGCACCAAGATGGCTTGAACAGAAAATTTCAGGGGCAAATTGGCACATTGGCAAACACTAATGCGCAAATTGGCTCAAAAACAAATGTGCATCCCATTTTGTCAACCATAAATGTAACATAAGGAGCGTTCATCACCTGCAGGGATGCCAGGAATGTTCTTGCATGTGCCGTGGGATTGCTCGAAATTACATTGGATGGATTGAGGGATTTCACACAGCGGGCCATCTTAAACTGAGATGCTCCCGGGAGAAGAAAATCTCCTGGGCCTTGGAGTCTGGTTTTTGGCACACTTTAAGAAAGTAGAAGACTTTATGGTTCCTTCTATGTGCTAATATAGCTAATATAAAGGCCCACTGCCCAGTTACATTGTCTGTCCCGCTTTTTTCTATTATTCCAGTTTGTTTGGGACTGCTTTAGTAATTAGTCCCACCTTGTTTGGGGACAGCACTATAACTAACTATACTTTATAGTGACTGTACTGCAATGGCAGTGAACTGTTAACTGTCTCATGTGCCTTTCCTCCATTTCTTGCAGTGCAGGGTAGAAGCTGTAGCTGGGTTATTATTATTTTTTATTTATAAAGTGCGATTATATTCCATAGTACTGCACAAGGTAGGAATTGCAGGATAGTGAAATATTTATAACACAAAAATGACAATACATATAATACACAGGGTACTATGGGTATTATGTTACAGGGCTGCAAAAGATGTCCTCCTCTCAATTTTATTTCTTCAAGACCATGCCAAAAAGTGGTTTAACAGTGACATTATCACTTGGTGTTGTTAGCGTGAGTGAGCATAGCAAGCCACAGTGCTTGTTAAGGATTCATAAAGCTGCACCGTGATATGCCCTTCCCAGCTTAACTACAGTGCAGAAATTGAAGCAAAGAAAATGATGTTGCTTAGAATGCATATTTACATATAATGCTTTGAAATGGCTAATTTGACACCGTTTCCAAGGGGGATAAGGGGGGAGGAAGTTAGTGTGTGTTTGGACAGGGACATTAACTTTAGCTAAACATATTCAATGCCAGTCATTTCTGTTAGAATGTGATCTCTTTTCATTAAAGGGCTATCCGGACCGTTTTCCAAATCCCCTCACCCAGTCCTGCCTCAGCACTAGGGAAGGGTGGCAGGGTGGCAACCTGTATGTTACATTTGTGAGCTGAGCTATGATAGCTGCTAATAATACATTTCCATCAGATCCAGCAGTTTCAAGTCATTTTTGTTATTTTGAAAGAACAGGGGACTGCTGTGAATTTGATCAATGCTCTCATTTTATTTAAGGATGACAGCTTTAGGAAGGCCTATAAATCACAATGAATGTACTGTGCAAACTTGCACTACGGAATAAGCCTGTTATACAAACTGCAGGGTTTCACCTAATCTTTTAATCTGGCCATGGTCAATAATGGATCAAGTATATAAATTACATTTTTGACAATTCATAAAATCGTTATTTTGGGGGGCATAAACAGAGCCAGGAACACAACAAGTTTACAACCTTTGAAAACGCAAAAGTAGTCTGAATATAAAAACAAAATTGCTTGCAAGAGCTTTTTGAAAACATAGCAAGAACATTAGAAGTGTAATAAACTAGTATTGAAAATATGAAAATATAGCATGCAAATGTTACACTCCTGAACTGCATGAGAGTTGCCATGTTGCTATACACCTCACAGCCTTGCTTTTGAGAAACCCAGTCTCACTAGTCAGATGTAGAAAGATAACAGTTGTCATAACTCATCATAACAGAAAGCTTTTAAAGACATTGTAGCAACATTGAGTTACATAGATTTAATCACACACAGCATTTATCTCCACCAGTTATTGACAAATAATGACTGGGATGCTCCCTGGTTTTTCTGAGGGATGTATCTCTCGGTTGGGAGTGTGCTGTTTATGGCAAAATTCTAATCTTTTCTGCTGACAGCCTGCCTTATATGGAGATGCTGAATCACACAGGCATACTGCAGCCTAGTTGGCAACTACAGTATTTTTTTATCAATGCATCCAACTGGAGAAAATTCTATCTCCTTCTAACATGGAAACAGATTAAGTGGTTTATTTAAGAAATGCTAAGGCCACGTAGTGCCACATAGAGCCAAATGAGTGTCAGGTGAATGTCGGATCCCAGTGCAAAAGGTGCATTTATCAAGTCACAAAGCCAGAGTGATGGCAGATGCCAGAAATAGAAGTTTCCTACATTGCCAGATAGGACCAGGCCCTCACCCTGCACTGTGTGGCCTTATCCCATACATTTCAGTGATCTGGAAGTCAGCTTTAAACCGTACCAACACATGCTGAAGGAGCTTAAACATCTTCCTCTTTGGCATAAAAAAATAATAAACAAGTCTACTCACCTTTCTCACCAACGTGAAGCACTCTGCTGAAAGAAATCCTGCACCTGCGCAGTGGATGTTCCAGCACGTTGTTCACTGGCAGCACGAAATCTTAAGCTTCTCTTCTGACCAAGTAGTGTTGGGACTTCGTGCATATGCTGATGACAGGGGGGCTGTCTGCAAATGGCTCCCCTGTCATTAGCGTATGCTCGAACGCCCCTGCCAGAAAAAGCTTGAAATTCTGCGCTGCTGATGCCTGCCAGCGATCAATGTGCTGATAGCCCAGCGGCGCTTTTGGTCTGTCGATACATATGCCGGCATTATTAAGAGAAAATGTAGCTGAATATCAAGTCAGCTAAAGTAAATCAATTTTTTTACTACCAGTCTGTACACAGTGGGGTAGGGGAAAGGGGGAAATATTTAGACAAAAAAGTTGCTTTTAAGGTTTTGGTCCTGTTTAAGTAAACTGCAATTTTATACAGTGACTTTTTTTACCTGCTTAAAGTTTAAAGTGGTAATATTTCACATGTTAGCACTTATTTGCATGTATTAACTGATAAAACATATCACTTCTTAGGATCATACCTTATTTTAACTTATACCCTATTTTGAAATATAGCAAAAAAACAGTCCTTATTTTGAGTAAAATAGTCCCTCAGTCAAAATCGCTGATTAATGCCCTCCTCCACCAAGCTGTAATCCACCACTGTATTTTAATGTAGCATAGAAAGGGCACACAGCAGCATCCCCTCCTCTCCTGTTGTGCATGCTGTCCATAGTTACTGGGCAGCAGCATGCACAACAGGGAAGCAGGGGATTCTGCTGCCTGCACTTCTTGTGCCCCATTGGCATCCCAAATCGGGGATGTCAAATAAGTCAAGTACAATGTTTGCCCAGGTTTAACTAGTAGTGTTGTGTCTCACGTCCTGGCAGTCAGTACACTGTATTGACCTGTAGAATACAGGCGTAGTACATACTTGCTTGTACTGACAGTCCCAGTGTACTATTTGTGTTATCAGTGATTTACATTTGTGCAGGGACATTGCAAAGCAATCTAATCTGTGTTATAATTCAGCTAATAGCAGGGATATGTGTATTCAATGCAGTTTAATTTATTTAATGCTGTGAGAACAAGAAAGCTTCTTGTTTGCTTGTTAATACACTGGGATTAGCTGGGGTTATCTTAAGATTTCACTTTGTGATTGAATGAGTAGAAGGGAGAAAAAAGAACTGGTCCTCTTCTTGAAAGTACATCTGACCTTCTGAAAAAAAAAACAGCATCTATCGCTTATCCTATCCTGGGAGCCTTATTTAAGAGACGTCAGCACCACACATTGCAACTTTTTATTTCTCAGCGGCACTCATCACCCGTTTTAAGAAATAAAAAAATGGCAGCGCCAATCCAGCCACTGGCTAAGGTCTTGAGCCGCTGTTGGGGGGTAGCGACCTGGGGGTCACTCGCCACTGCAAGACCAACCTGCCATGGATCCCGCTAAGGTGCCACTGCCTGATGCCTCTGAATTACCTGCAAGAGTGGCTATGCAGTCTCGCCAAATTAACCATGGTTCAGCAGCTCTTATCGATTCAGCAACAGCAATTGCCACCAGCTGCCCCAGTATTGCCACCACAGCCTCCAGTAGCATCAACTTTTAGGATCCGTCTCTCCTTGCCGGCTAAGTTTGACGGGGATGCCATGTTATGCCGAGGCTTCCTTACTCAGTGTTCTATGCATTTGGAAATTCCCCACTGAATGTGCTATGGTGGCCTATGTTATTAGTCTGCTCTCAGGAAAGGCGCTGGCCTGGGCTAGCCCATTATGGGATCGCGAGGACCCAGTCACTTCCAATATACTCGCTTTTGTCTCCGAGTTTCGCCAGGTCTTCGAGGAACCAGCCCGGGTCTCGTCTGCAGAGACTGCCCTGTTGAACTTGGTTCAGGGCAACCTGTCCGTTGGTGAATACGCCATTCAGTTCCGTACCCTGGCATCTGAACTGTCTTGGAATAATGAGGCCTTATGTGCCTCCTTCAAGAAGGGACTGTCTAGCAATATTAAAGATGCTCTAGCCGCACGTGATTTAGCTTCATCTTTGACTGATCTCATCCATTTGGCCACACGCATCGATGTGCGTTTTTCCGAAAGACGTGAGGAACTCCGCCTGGAAAGAGACTCTCAGCACCCTAGGAGGGCATCCCGTTTGGCTCCTGTGTTTCAACATCCTATGGCCGCACATGTATCCTCCAGTGAGGAGGCCATGCAGGTGGACAGATCCCGCTTAACCCAGCTGGAGAGAACTCGCAGCAGGAATGAGAATCTTTGTTTGTCACGACAGGGAAACGGCGCATCTAGTGAATGTGGGAGAGGCATCCCTAGGTGTGTGTGCCACCTCTCTATGGCTTACGGTTCCTGTGCAACTCACCATTGCAGCTACCATCTTCTTGAACCTGACTGCCTTTGTGGATTCTGGCTCTGCAGGAAAGTTTATCGAGGCCTCCTTGATTAATAAATATAACATCTCCGTAAATCGTCTCGCAAAGCCTCTATTCACCGCTTCGGTTAATGGTGACAGGCTTGATTGCACCGTGCATTATCGCACAGTACCCCTCCTTTTAAAGATTGGACTTTTTCACCAAGAGAATATTGAGTTCTACGTGCTCCCTCATTGTACCTCTAAGATTCTCCTCACCCTCTTGACTGGAATATGGGCGATATCAAGAGTTGGGGTGCAGGCTGCTACAAGAGGTATTTAAAGTCCGTTCTGGCCAGACCTGTTCCTGCCTCTGCTCCACTTCCCGGCCTGCCTGCGATTTATCAGGTCTTCTCAGATGTTTTCTGCAAAAAGCAAGCGGAGGTACTTCCGCCTCATCGACCCTATGACTGCCCTATCGACCTCTTGCCGGGTATCACTCTGCCTCGTGGCAGAATCTATCCTCTCTCGGCTCCTGAGACACAGGCTATGTCAGAGTATATACAGGAGAATCTCCAAAGAGGCTTCATACGGAAATCTTCCGCCCCTGCAGGCGCAGGCTTCTTCTTTGTGTCCAAGAAAGACGGCTCTCTTTGCCCCTGCATTGACTACCGTGGCTTCAACAAGATTACCGTCAAAAATCGTTACCCTTAAACTTTGATTTCTGATTTATTTAATCGACTTTGTGGTGCCAGGATCTTCTCTAAACTCGACCTGAGAGGGGCCTATAATCTGATACGTATACATGAGGGCGATGAGTGGAAGACTGCCTTAACACCCGCGATGGCCATTTTGAATACCTAGTGATGCCCTTTGGACTTTGCAATGCACCCGCCGTATTCCAGGAATACGTGAACGACATATTCCGGGACTTGCTTTACTCCTGTGTGGTAGTGTATATGGATGATATACTCATCTTCTCTTCTGATCCTGAAGAACATCACCACCATGTCCGGCAAGTCCTGTCACGCCTCCGCCTACATCGTTTATACGCCAAGTTGGAGAAGTGCATATTTGATCAGACCTCTCTACCATTTCTTGAGTACATAGTTTCTGGTCGTGGTATCCAGATGGACCCCAGCAAGTTAAAGGCAGTGTTGGACTGGCCTCGTCCTTCTGGCCTACGGCTATCCAACGCTTTTTGGGCTTCGCTAATTATTATCGCCAGTTTATTCCCCACTTTTCGACTATAGTTGCGCCTATTGTGGCTCTCACGAAAAAGAACGCTAATGCTAAGTCGTGGCCTCCTCAGGCTGAAGAGGCCTTTTATACTCTTAAAAATGCCTTCTCTTCTGCACCAGTGCTTTCAAGACCAGATCCAGCTAGACCCTTTGCCCTTAAGGTAGATGCCTCCTCTATTGAGCTGGAGCCGTGCTTACTCAAAAATCTGCTACTGGCAGGACTCTCACCTGCGGTTTCTTTTCGAAAACGTTTTCTCCGGCAGAGAGGAATTACTCCATTGGAGATCGGGAATTACTCGCCATAAAGTTGGCATTGGAGGAGTGGAGACATCTCTTGGAAGGTTCTGCCTACCTTGTTACCATCTTTACCGACCACAAGAACCTGTCCTACTTAGAAACTGCCCAGCGGTTAAACCCTCGACAAGCCCAATTGTCGTTATTTTTCGTCCGTTTCTACTTTCAAATCCACTTCCGTCCAGCCGTCAAGAACATCAGGGCTGACGCCCTTTCTCATTCTTCGGACGTCTCCGGGTCGGAATCCACTCCACAGCATATTATCCCTCCTGAATGTCTAGTCCACTCTGCTCCCGCAACCCTGGTAAAGGCACCACCTGGAAAGACCTTCGTGCCTACTCGCCAGCGTTGCAGAATATAAAAATGGGGACATTCCTCTCATGTAGCTGGCCATGCAGGTATCAGAAAATCTTGTTCTCTCATTTCCAGATATTATTGGTGGCCCTCCTTAGAGAAGGACGTGACGAAATTCATTCAGGCGTGTACCATCTGTGCACGTGACAAGACTCCTCGCCAAAGACCTGCATGCTTACTTCTCCCCTTACCTATTCCAGACACTCCATGGTCACACATTGCTATGGACATTTCTGACCTCCCTCCTTCACATGGCAACACCGTTATTTGGGTGGTAGTAGATAGGTTCTCTAAGATGGCACATTTTACACCTTTGCCTGGTCTTCCTTCGGCTCCTCAGCTGGCGAAACACTTCCTTATGCATGTCTTTCGACTTCATGGGCTGCCTGCACACATTGTGTCTGACAGAGGAGTGCAATTTGTTTCTAAGTTCTGGAGGGCTCTTTGTAAGCAAATGAAGATTAAATTGGACTTTTTCTCTGCTTATCATCCCCAGTCAAATGGCCAAGTGGAAGTCTTCGGCCATTATCTTCGCAGTCAAGATGATTGGGTCGACCTTCTGCCCTGGGCGGAGTTCTCATATAACTTTAAGGATTCGGGATTTTTCCACCATCTGGCAAGAGACTCAACGTGCTCTTTTCAAGCTTCCGCTCGTATGAAAATTGGCGCTGATAAAAAGAGAAGAACTCCTCCTGTTTACTCTCCTGGAGATATGGTGTGGCTTTCAGCGAAATACATCCGCTTCAAAATTCCCAGCTACCTGGGTCCTTATTAGATCAAGCAACAGATCAATCCGGTTTGCTATAAGCTTCACCTTCCAGCATCTCTTCGTATCCCCAACTCCTTCCATGTCTCTCTTTTGAAGCCAGTGATTTGCAATCATTTTTCTCCGAAAATCTTGGTGCCCGCTCCAATTTCTGGTACCAGGGACGTTTTTCACGGTGAAAGAGTTCCTGGCCTCTAAAGTCTCCAGAGGCAAAAGATATTTTTTGGTCGATTGGGAAGGCTGTGGTTCAGAGGAAAGATCTTGGGAACCCGAGGAGAACATTCTGGACCATAGTCTCATCTCAGATTTTCTTGGTCCCAAGAAGAGGGGGAGACCCAAGGGGGGGTATTGTTAGGGCGAGCGCTGCGGGCCTATCTCGCAGCACTCCCCTCACCTCCGTTGCTGCTCCCGCTGCCCTGGTGAGCGTTGCGCGCCCATCTCACAGCGCTCCCCAGTCCCTCTCCTTACCCACTCCTGCCGACGGTCCCACGGCTTCTGGCGCAGTGGCTGGCTGTGCGCCGACTGCTCCCAGCCATCTTCCTCCTCCTCGTGCTGCTTCCTTGCATGGTTCGGTACGCGCACGCCCCCGTCCACTAGAGGGCGCGCGCGCGCCGGATTCCTGGAATTTAAAGGGTCTGTACACCACTGATTGGTGCCTGGTCATCCAATCCTGCATCCACTTCCCCTATTTAAGGGGCACTTCCTTTTCCATCAGTGCCGGATCTTGGTCTTCCTTGTATGCAGAAAGTCTGTTGTTTTCAGTATTGCTCACCTGTGTACCGACCTTTGCCTGTCCCCGACTCTGAACCTGTGCTGCCAGCCCTGACCTCTCCTTGAACTTTTACATCGCCTTTTGCCTGCCTCCTTTGTACCACGCATTACCTCGGCTGACTGTGTGGCTGAGCCGCTGTTGGGGGGTAGCGACCTGGGCGTCACTCGCCGCTGCAAGACCAACCTGCTTTGCGAGGGGCTCTGGTGAATACCGGTGGCCTCTTAGACTCCGCTCCCCTGACGCGGCACTCGCTATCAGTAACACGGTCACAGGGGATCCATACCTGTGTCTCCACACCCAGTCCGTGACAACAGTGTTTAGTATGAACTCCTTAAAATGCATTTATGGGAGAACAATGTTGTGCTTATTGTATGGAAGTCACTCATTTGGAAGCCCAGATCTTGGACTAAAAGGTCCATCTCTTGCTGAGAACACTTTCACAAAGCAAGCTAAGCTTTTAGCTTACAAAGTAGGGACAGACATGTTCCAGTAAAGTGTAAAGTAGAGAGCAGAAGGGCAGGGTTCCCAAAGTGGGTAAAATTGGAAAAAAAAGCTATGGAAACTGTTCATTCACCTTCATTCGGGGTGTCGACTGTAATGTTTGGTAATAAAAGAATGAACTAAAGCTGACATTTATGGTTGGGCTAAACATCTAACACTAATAAGGAAAAATCCCATTTTTAAAGCATGACAATGAGCATGTTCACAAAGTGAGATTTGTAGAGAAATGGCTTAGTCTAGTATGGAGCCTGTGTAATTCCGTAAGCAGAGCCTAGAACTGAATATAATTGAAACCCTTTGGATTAATTGAAATTCCTACTGTGAACCATCATTTAAATATGTGCCTTGCTGAAGCGCCTGTGTCTTAATGAAAGAAAAGCCCTATTTGTAAGGGGAAAGCACCTATAGTTTTAAAATAAGTACCCAAAACACCAATCTGCAACAAACGCACTGCCTACGACCTCCTCCTGTCTTTAACCCTAAACACCTCCTCTCAATCCCACCTACAAGACTCACACGCTGTTCCACTCCTCTGCAATGCCATACAATTCAGCATTCTTCAAATCACTTGCTATCTCCCTTAGAACATACTACCTGTAGCCCAACCTACCCATCCACCCTGTATCTTCTAGATTGTAAACTGTCAAGTGCAGGGCCATAATTCCTAGTGTACTCCAGTATCAAAGTTTATTTGTTGCACTCCTGTCACATCTAACTCTCAATACCCTGCATAGTATATTATTTGTTTTACCCCTGTAATTAGTCTGTCCAGTGCCACAGGGGGACCAACCCAAAACACGAGTATTGTACTATGACGGCACTTTCACATTAAATCTACAATATTTTGCAAGGCTAAGGTGTGCAGCACCAAAACCATATACTAGAAGATTGGTCATTATTTTTAATGCATCATTTTCAAGGACGTGTGTAGCCACATATTAAAATATTTGTTTGCGTCTAGCCGCTTTCCTGACCTCTGTCTTGTTCTGTTTAAACTGTTAATCTGACCAACCTCTCTGCTGGAAGGTATGGTAAATTTCTGTCTGTCCAACAACTCTCTTTCATGCAGAACAGCCAGAGTGAAAGATCAGGGGGTGCATTTCCTGACCCCCCCCCCCCCCCCCTCACAATCATATCTGCTCAGACAAGGAGAATTTGGACAAACACATCTAATGGGAACTCTTTATGTCTGACTCATGTATGGCTTGCCAAATTGTACATAGCTTCATGACCTGCTATCTGCTTATCTATGAATCTGGCCTGCTCTCTTGGTTAAAGGGACTGTAAACCCAATGTCAATAATAGGGCAACAAGCAGTTTACATGATGCCTGTTCCATGTGCCTCTCCTCAATTACCCACAGTGCTGGGTAGAAGCTGTAGCAGGGCTACAAAGTTAGTGTTTTACTCCATAACCATGCAAAAAAACAGCCACTTTGCCCCTTGATGGTCTCAGCGTGAGCGAGCATGGCAAGACACAGCTGTCTTTAACCAAAGCAGAGTGTGCACAAGGCTTATAGAGCTGGTGCCCTTCCCAGCTCATCCATGACTCAGAAATGTAGGCAAAGAAAACAGCTTTGCTTAGAAAACAAGCTTTTTACATATAATCAGAGATTTCGAGATGCTTGGAAGTGGGGCATTTTATACTGTTCAAAGGGGAAAAGGTGGGAGAAAGTATATACATGCCTGACACTTTCTTAATTTATGATAACAGAAATTAGCAAGACAGCTTAAAATTTGTCTTAAAGTTCTCTTTTTTTGGAAAGTGAGAGGATGATTGTTAAAATGGGCAAATGCGGGTCCATTTTTAAATCGCATGCACTTATGCAGTAACATTATATAATAATGTGTAGTACAATTTTCATGCAATCTCTGTGGATACAACTGTGTACTAGGCCATCAAAATGTAGTACTCTTTTGTTTATTGCTTTCTCTATATTAGTTTGCATAATGGGATCTATAAAAGAAGATCTGTATAAAAAATCTATAAACTGACAAGTTAACCATTGTCTGCTTATCTGCTCCCTGATCTGTCGATTTCCATTACCGGTACAAATGCTCTACATGCTCTATTGCTTTTCTGCACAAAATATCCAAACCTGTGTTTGACAGACACTATTCGATTTCTCAGCATTCCATTTTCCTGTCTGTATAATACTTTGCTGACATCAGAATGCAATCCCTAGTTTAGATGAATACAATACAAAGAAGGATTTAGGCTGTGCTGGACTATTACCGAAAGGAAAACAAAATCAACATTAGTATCTAAACTATAAGTAGCTTAGATAAACTACAGTACTATTGTGTATGGCAATTACAGAAAAAACTTGTGTAATGAAGAGTACATGCATACTGACAGCAATGCATGTTGTTTGATATTTAATGTTATTTTCAGAAATTGATATTATATTTGGTTATCTGCATTAAGTTCTTGTTGTATGTGGTGTATGGACAGGGGCGGGGCTTGATGGGGTGGCTAATTTATTATTATAGGTGCACTTCAGGCTGGTAGTGCTGACAGCTGTAGCGCTCGCCTTTTATATGCCTATGCGCTAGCGACACCTAGCGCCAGCCGGGGTGCCGCAAGCTGAATATATTTATTTTAAAACACTTAGCACTCCCAGAGGCGCAGATTTTTTTTTTTTAAATAAAAATAGGAATTGTATTGGGGACACTATAAAAACATGACATAGCTTTCTCACGAATCAAAACACAAGTTTGCAGCGCAACACAAAAGTACAAAAAAGCTGGAAAGACTGAAACAAGTGACAACAGGAATGGAACTGAATATGTGTCTGTAGGCTTAGGGTCACATCAGTGCAAATCAGAGTAGTAAAAAATATAATAACATTTTTTTTACACTTGTTGCACTACAAAAAGCACATTTTCTAGAACATTAGCAGTGCAGCAACATGCTGATAAATGTATAAATCATATCTTCACTACTCCAATTTTATTTGAGGTATTAGTATTAGAGGTCTAGGGCCATCCTAGTCCCACTCCCAATATGTGTTGCTCCTCTTTAAAGGTGCCCAGAGTTCCAACCCTGCATCAAAATGGGATGCCCCACTGTGTGAACCCCCCCATGTGCATCGATCTCCTTACTTTTTCCTGAGCCCTCAGTTCCGCAGCCATATTCCTAGCATACCTCTATCTGGGGTGCAGGTCCATCTGCATTTTGGGGTGTCCACAGATTGCAGATTTCTATAGATGCTAGTATCAATCAACCATTAAATACCAAATACAGCGCAAAAATATATCCAACCAAAATATACTCAAGGTATCACAGGTATGCCAGTAAAGGGTCTCCCCACCGCCTAAAGCACCAGGAGCCACGCGTTCCGTGGGTGTATCCCCCACTTCATCAGGCTCATTTGGGGTGCTAACTTTTAATGGGAATACAGATATGTTAGGATAATAGAATGTTATTGAATCCAGAACGGCTTTCTGGCCTCAAATGAACTTATCATTAAGTACTTACTGGAGATTATCATACAATCCTATGTAAATCAATAGCTAAAATGTTAGCAGGAATATTATACTGAATCATATCAAGTCTTGCTTGTCGCATTTATTACAGCCTTTTTTGTTTACCCAAGATACATGTAGATTAGCTTTAAAAATGTGCTTTACTGACTGTTTAACATAATCACTCGATTTCTTTTACTAAATCAAATCTCTTGTCAAGTCAAGGGTTGCTAGCTAATCCTAGGGGGGCAATGCCATTGGAACTGTGTAGTGATACACCACCTGGATCTGCAATGCTATATTAGTCCATGCTTGTAAACAGCTTGCTAACACTGAAATATTGATGCATTTACTGACTTCATTTACAGTAAGCCTCTATATATACAGCCAAAGCCGACATGTGGCTCAGTTCAGGCATGCTGTCTGACTGGTGGGCATTGTGATTCCCTGCTAGAAGCAAGTAACAATGCAATAACTTTTGAAACAGGTTTCTTTAAAAAAAAAATCTAAATATTAATAATAAAAAAGACTGAGCCTTACTTTCAGAAATTAGGTTACATAGTAGTCAGTATGGTTGAAAAAAAAGACATTCATCAAGCTCAACCAAATGTTGGGAGAGGGCAAAAATGTATTTACATAGCACTCAGTGTTACTAGCTTTTTCAAGACAAAGTAACGTAAAGTATTTTCTCAACACTAAAAAAGAGGGGAATTCCAAATGTCCTTGGATAAGAACCAAAACACAGGGGAGTAAAATCCCAGGTTTCGTTCTTTTTTAAAACCTTCTACCCAGTCCAGCATCTTGACTGCAGGTTTTGGCAGGACTTGACCCCTCATTTTTCCTGAGGCCCCTGGGCACAAAATCTGGTGGAGGCCCCAGATACAGTATTTTTCTTTTAAAATAATAGTCCAGCCAAGTAACTGAGTGGTGGTTGTCTGGCACCCCCCAACTTACTGGAATGTCAGATCGAGTCCCTTGTGTGGGTGCGTGCTGCTTGAGCCCTCCTGCTTTGCCATTCTGGGTGGGGGGGTATGGTCGCCCACCTAGTCCAGCAGAAAAAAGCTCAGCTGCATTGAGCTGCCAGCGGCTATGTGCAGTGAGCGGCTGCTGATTGACAGCTCTGCACCCACCCATCCCTGTAGTGTTGCTGGCGGTGACTTTGCTGCTCTAGACTCTCAGTCCTGCCCTGTGGTGGCCTTGGCTGCAGGTTGGCCAAGCAAGAAAAGGCTTGCCCAGGCACTGTAGCTGTTAGCTTTGTTCCTTTGTTCCCATCCGACCAAAGACTGAAAAGCCTCCTGGGTCAAATCATAACCCAAAGGTGCAGGGCAAAAGGTGGAAACCCTACAACAGCCACCTCCTACAGCCACAATGTTCCCTGTAACTTCTGGTCTGTCTATGGATAAATGGGATAACTCATTGGGGCAGCAGAAGAGGTCTTTAGGTTCATATTTACAGCATCAGAGAAGAAGAATTATGGTTACCGATTTGTGAAACTCCCCTTGTTGCCCAATTGAACTCACCTTTCCCTGGTCCTATGGCGCATACACAGTCTCTTGTCCAATCAGCACGTTCGGATCAGCCCACTCGTCTAAGGATCGTCTAAGAATCAACTCCAGCCGAGTCTAGCCGAGTCCTGACAAGCGGACCCGAGTATGCCCACGGCGGCATTCCCACTACCCAGGAAGCATACCCGTGCTGGTCCACCGTTTTGGTTTGAATGCCTCCAAATCGGATTGATCAAAAATGTCCAAATCATAGGTTCTGCATTTCTGAGGTTTCCCTAGGTGGAAACACCAAATATGTGGGAATAAAATTATAGTTTCCAGGAGTCTCATGGCAGTCTCGACATTGTGCCATCATAAATCATATACTTGACTTAGGAGGCTAACCATTTTTGGTACCATATTTTAATTGCAAGCATTAAGACATGCTATTAAGTCAAAACCATAGCTCCCTCTAATAAGATTGTGGACTCTTTTGCTTCAATTTATTTTAATTTTTCAAGTTTCTTTAGAATATATTAGACTTTATTTCTGAATAAGACATGAGTTAAATTAAGACCTGATTCAAAAAAAGAACATTACCAGAGTTTAATTGGTGGAGCTGGTGAGCTGGTGCAGCTCACAGTAACGCACTCGGGGGGTGGCTGAGAGAGGCAATTCTTGCTCAGCCTGAGCCTCTCTCAGCAATGCCAGCCGCTTCACCCCATAATGATGCGCTTGGACATGGACAAACAGCATTGTGGCTACATGACATTAGAGGGAGGCAGAGATGCTTGGATAGCAATGACAACCAGGTTCATGGGGCAGTAGGCCACTACCATTTGGCAGTCAATCTCCAGCAGACTTCTTCCTGAGCATTTATAAAGATAGTTAATCAACATCAACATTTAAATCTGTTTATATGTATGAGTCCCTTGCTAAATTTAGATGTATAATGTTATTGGACTGCTTTAATATATATATATATTGTAATATATTTTTTATGTACAGATGGAGCAGAGCTAACAGTCCCTTTTATTGATTTAAGTAAACAATGCTATCTTGAAATCTTCAAGGAGATTCAATGGCATTTGTTTGCTTAGCCAGGGATATCTCAGGACCTTTTAACTTTGCCCCATCTATAATATCAGTTTAAATGCTATCTCAGCAATACACAGCACAGCAGCTAAGGGTTATCTTTCTTTCAAGAATAGATCACATGATGTGTAAGTGTTCTAGGATATCTAAGATACAACATTTTGGGGTGTCCACAGATTTCTAGTATGAATTTGTATGGTATATCTTTTTAGGCTACCAGTTGAGAAGAAAACTACCTTCTGCATGTTTGGTGTGGTAGACCCTATAATAGAGGTGAATGCACAGAAATCCCAGTAAGACTACTTATGTTCTATGCCAGGACATGTTTGACAATGTTTGACATTGAAGTGGAAGTGTTCCACCCCCTTTACCAGTAAAATAAACAGAAACAGATTTAAAATATGACATATGACCTACACTGCTAAAATTAATCAACACATATGGTTGCATGTCGTGTACACAGCCATTGGCTCAGAGTTATCTGTCATAGAGATGGCTGTGACTTGGTTTTCTCTTGTTTTCCACCCATTTGAGCAAATTTATTTTAACATGAAAACTTCACAGCTGTCATTTTGTGTCCTTTTTACAATTTAAAAAATTGACATATGAACTTTACATTCCCTTAACAAGGGCCAAAAAGTCTATAGCCAGGTAATTTCTTCTAGGGCATTCCATTTTGGGATGAGTCACAATGTTAAAACCCCTGATTTTCCGTGCCATCATGATTCTCGATTTGACAGCGCATCTGCATGCATGCATGCTCTGCCTGCATCTACACTGGAAAAGTGAATGATAAGGGGTGCATTGGAGTTCACTAAGGCTTTACTGCAGTTGTCAAGGGTCGAGGGGGAACATGGGATGCCTGTAGGGAAATATATTAAAGAAGGTTGTTTCCCACCAGCAACGAGGACCCAGCAACAGAAGAAGGTGGCACTGGATTGCAGATCGAGAGGTGCCAATATAGAAGTAGTGGGAATTGAGAAGAGCAGAGAACATAAGTGATGGACCAGATGGCCGCATTCAGTAGATGGGCTCTTTACCTACACCACACAGCAACACCGGTAATGTGAAATACATGCACCTTACCTGCACTGCCTATAGATTTCTACTAGTATGGAGTGTGTTGCACTTGCACTTTGGGCAATTTGCTAAATGCAGCATAAAGATATGAAAGAGCCCCTTTGATTGTATAAGCATAATTCTCTCTCTGCTTGTGTTACGTAGGATTATTCTTCTGTTTGCATAAAATATTTGGTAGTATGCAAGATACAGTTCTTTCCACAAATAAAAAATGCATAGAAGCATGTGCAATTTGTCTTCAATAACTGATACTAATCTGTCAACTGTGCTATTTATTTTGACTGTTTTGGGTTTGTGGAACAATTAGCCTTTTGTTTCCCAAAAGGAATTATTTTTATGGCATTATCAGGTGCAATAACTCCTTCTTTATGGCATTAGCCTAGGGTTCTGCAGTCACATTGCTTTTCAAATAGCTGAAAATGTATCCTTAAAGTAATTGCATCCTTTTAATAATGACAAATGCTAGTCGCTGGCATACAAGGTACTGAGTAATATAAAAGCAAGCACTGTGATAAAAATGTCATTAAATGCAGAATAATGCAATGCATTTATTCATTGGTGCTTGAATATAATAAACACTATCAAGAAGGTTTATAGTACACTTTTATAAGTTTTGGGAATGCCCATGTTTGCATTTCTGCCTGATGATTTATTGCTTGGTTAAATTATATTGTAATGAATAACGACTTGGGAACTGTTTTTTTTCATTGTAGAAATGATTTTTTTTTTCTCTTACCAAAGACACAACCTGCTCTGCCTTTGATATTTCTTTTTCCTGATGACAAATTGATTTACTGTTACAAATTTGTTTGCACTATTGACCTCCTTTATTATGTTTTGACATCTCCATTTGCTTCCTCTATATTTTGATAACCGGCTGTGCAGTTTGCCAGCTTCACATTCCATGTATAGGTAAATGAAATAAAAGCTAAATGTCAGATGTAGATGTGGCCTGTATATATGAGATGTAAGTGTCTTTGTACACAAGTTGTCTCGGGAAAAATGTACATCTGTTTCGCTCTGTGTACTTATGCTATTTATTTTGTGAAGTAGGTTTGACACGGGCGTAATCTAAAACTTACATCTGAGTGAGCTTTTCTTACTTTTTCTGAAATCCAAAAAGTGCAAAAAAAATTGTTCTCATTTTTTTTAAAGAAATCCCAAATTGGGATTCACACAAAAACACAGTTAACACTGGACATAAACATTTTTTATAATTTTTTGGAGCAGTTTAGTATTTATGGAGAAAATCGGGGTTGGGCACAGAATAGATGACATCAGGTCAGTTTGAAGGCTTATCAGCTTTTCAGTTTCTAGTGAAAAATGAAAAAAATATTTTCCCCCAGGAAATCCCCCTCTATGCCCATCCCCTCCAGTGGTGTTGATAGTCACCCTGGGGGGGGGGAATCCAGAAGCTGTGCCTCTGAACTATCAAGCCTCTCTTCCCCCAGCTCCTGGCATCAATCTCATTCAAGAAATGCCAGTGGGGAAACTGCTTTAGACGTCGCAGACGGTATCAGAGGACCCAATCGCTGCACCCTCTCTTGGGTACCAGAGGTGTGGAAGAGCCCATTGTCCATCGGTTTGTTCTTCCAGGGGAGCACCGGACTTGTACTGAAAGTCATAGTGGCTGGTAAAAGGGTGTGGCCAGAGTCTGGCTGTTTGACCTCTCACTCAGCCCCTATTTCTGGTTGGCTTGGGGGGGCAACACTTTTTTTTTTAAGGGTTTATTTTTTATTTAAAATTACTGCATGTTTTCATCATGCCAGAACGTACTGTACACTGTAATTTATTTTATTTTGGCAGATGCAGAAGTAAAAAGTGCAAAAATCTCACTCTGCCATCAGGCAGAAAATGTTTGGGTGTTTCTCTGAATCACCCAACAACTAAACATGTTAAGTAAGCGAGTGGAGCCAAAAAAGATTGAGGCACCCCGCCTACACAATGACTTTGGAGCCCAGGGTGATTGCCCTACTTGGCCACCCCTAGACACAGCCCTGATTGAGTTGCATAAGCCTCAGTTCAGCAGAATTGATTTTACATCTGTCTTTTCCTCTCAATATAACCTCAGCCTGTTTAAGCATGTCTTTTTTTGGACCTTCTCTCAGCCAGGGCTCTCTTTCAAACCTAGTGCATCTGCAATTCCAACAAAGCCAATCACCTTACAAAACTAGAGTAGAAGGCATTATCCCACCCGCACCCCAAAGTCTCCAAGACCTAGAAAGTTTATACAACCACATGCAAACTCAAGTGTTTCATGCAATGCTATGAGCTCTTTACCAAGTGTAGATAAGTAACCTAGGAGCAGCACACAACATCTCTCACCTTTCCTCCCACCACATAATGCTGACTCTCTTCCAAACTCCTTTGCCATCATAGCAATCATGGACATACTGTAGTTTGCATTTGTATATTAGTAAACCTGTCACCTTTTGCCTGTCATTGGTTTGACTGCTGATTTGAACTTGTTGATTTCTGAACCAGTCTCTGCTTCATCCTTTGAATACCTCATTGAAGTGATTTAGCAGCTAAATAAAAAAAATAAAAGGGTAAAAAAAATTAAAGGGTATATACCTTTTGTCTCTTGCAGCTGACCGGTGCTAGTCTGGTGATCAGTAACTCATTTGATCCCTGGATCTATGCCCCCACTGCAGCCGTCCAGGGCCAGTACTTGGGTCGTGTTTGATGCCGGTTCAGGATCACCACTTGTTATCAGTCACAGAACGCTGCCATGCCCTCTCCATTCATTGCAATCGGGGAAGTGTGCACAGGTCTGACATGCTTCTGACATCCTTCCATTGTATTGAATGGAGAGGACATGACCTTAGTCCTATTACAACTTGATCAGCCCAAATCACATACCTGCTTCACCTTTTGTACTTGGGGTGCAGATCTCAGTGACTTCCACCTAAAAAGAAAAACTTGTATAAAGTGCATGTGCCAGCATGCAAAATCCATCCAGAACACGTTTATCTATCAGAACAAAAGGTAATTCTGCCGCTCGCTACACCTTTTATGACAAGTTCCTCATGCATGTGGCAGCAATTGTTCTAAATCATTTTTGCTGGGTTACACCTGCGTGAACTGCTCCCTCTACCCGCCCTCACACCCAAATCCCCATCCACGCCATCCTACCTACGGCAAGAGACCGACCCAGCCAATAGATCGATGGAACATTGCGCTGTCACGCCACCTTTCTGGGCAAATCAATGCAAATTCCTGTTAACCTGCCAGGAGGAGAGTGGGCATTAGACCCTCCTCCACCTGCCAACATGCCGTGCTGTTATTGAAAGCAGTTTTGGATTGGCCACGTCCTTCCAGCCTTCGGGCTATTCAGTGTTTCTTGGGATTCGCCAATTACTGTCGACAGTTTATTCCTCACTTTTCTACTGTGGTATTTCCATTGTGGCTCTCACGAAGAGGAATGCTAATTCTAAGACTTGGCCCCCTCAGGCGGAAGAGGCCTTTATTTCCCTAAAAAAGGCCTTCTCCTCCGCTCCGGTGTTGTCTAGGCCTGATCCAGCCAGGCTCTTCGCCCTTGAAGTAGATGCCTTCTCCATTGGAGCAGAAGCTGTGCTCACACAAAAATCTCCTACTGGCAGAATTCTCACCTGCGGATTCTTTTCGAAGACATTTTCTCCGGCAGAGAGGAATTACTCCATTGGTGATCGGGAGCTACTTGCCATCAAGTGGAGACATCTCTTAGAGGGTTCTGCCCATCAGGTGTCCATCTATACGGACCATAAAAATCTGTCCTACTTAGAAACTGCCCAGCGACTGAACCCTCGACAAGCTCTTTGGTCGTTGTTTTTCGCCCGCTTCAACTTCGAAATCTACTTCCGCCCAGCAGCCAAGAACATCAGGGCGGACGCCCTTTCTCGTTCGTCGGACATCTCTTATGCTGAATCCTTTCCACAACATATTATCCCGCCTGAATGCCTTGTCCACTCTGCTCCCGCTACACTAGTACAGGCTCCGCCAGAAAAGACCTTTGTGCCATCTCACCAACGTCGCAAAATATTAAGATGGAGTCATTCTTCACATGTAGCCGGCCACGCTGGTATCAGAAAATCTTGTTCTCTAATTTCCAGGTATTATTGGTGGCCTGCTTTTGAGAAGGACGTGACAGAATTCATTCAGGCCTGTACCATCTGTGCCCGTGACAAGACTCCTCGCCAAAGACCTGCTGGCCTACTCCTTCCTCTGCCTATTCCAGATATCCCATGGACACACATTGCTATGGACTTTAACCTCCCTTCTTCGTATGGCAATACTGTTATTTGGGTGGTAGTGGATAGGTTTTCTAAGATGGCGCATTTTGTACCCTTGTCTGGTCTCCCATCGGCTTCTCAGTTGGCGAAATACTTCCTGATGCATATCTTTCGGCTTCATGGGCTTCCTACACACATTGTGTCTGACAGAGGTGTGCAAGTTCTGGAGAGCCCTTTGTAAACAAATGAAAATTAAACTGGACTTTTCCTCCGCTTATCACCCCCAGTCAAACGGCCAGGTGGAAAGAGTTAACCAGATTCTCGGGCATTATCTTCGCCATTTTGTTTCTGCCCGTCAAGACGATTGGATCGATCTTCTGCCCTGGGCGGAATTCTCGTATAATTTCAAGGATTCTGAGTCTACGAGGAAGTCCCCATTCTTGGTGGTATACGGTCGGCATTTTCTTCCGCCTCTGCCCTTGTCCACGTCCTCTGGAACCCCGCCGTGGATGACATCACACAGGGTTTCTCTACCATCTGGCAAGAGACCCAATGTGCCCTTTGTCAAGCTTCCGCTCGTATGAAAGTTAGTGCTGATAAGAGGAGAAGGGCTCTGCCTGTCTATTCTCCAGGAGATAAGGTGTGGCTGTCAGCGAAATTCATCCGCTTTCGAATTCCTAGCTACAAACTGGGCCCCCGTTACCTGGGTCCTTATTAGATCAAACAACAGATCAATCCAGTTTGCTATAAGCTTCACTTACCCACATCGCTGCGAATCCCCAACTCCTTCCACGTCTCTCTGTTGAAGCCAGTAATTGTCAATCGGTTCTCTCCTAAAACCTTGGTGCCTGCTCCAATCTCTGGTACCGAGGATGCCTTTATGGTGAAAGAGATTCTGGCCTCTAAGCTCTCCAGAGGTAAAAGATATTTTTTAGTCGACTGGGAAGGCTGTGGACCTGAAGAAAGATCTTGGGAACCCAAAGAAAACATTCTGGACCGCAGTCTCATCTTGGATTTTTTTGGTCCCAAGAAGAGGGAGATACCCAAGGGGGGGTACTGTTAGGGCGAGCCCTGCGCACCCATCTCTCAGAACTTCACTTACCTCCATGGCTGCATCCAGTCGTCATCCATCTCACAGCACTTCCCTCACCTCCATGGCTGCTCCCAGCCATCTCCCTTCCCCCCATGCTTCCTCCTCGCATAGTCAGGTGCGCACACGTCTCCGTCCGGATTCCTGAGATTTAAAGGGCCTGTACACCATTGCTTGGTGTCTGGTCATCCAATCCTGCATCCAATTCCCCTATTTAAAGGGGCATTTCCTTTCCATCAGTGCCGGATCTTGGTCTTTCCATGCCAGTTGTAAATCAGTTGCTTTTGGATTGCTCACCCGTTATGAACCGTTGCTGCCTGCCCCGACCTTGGCTACTCACATTTACCATGAACCTGTGCTGCCAGCCCTGACCTCTGCCTGCACTCACTACATCTTTTGCCTGCCTCTGTGCACCACGCTGAACCTCGGCTAACTGTGGAACTGGGCCACTGTTGGGGGGTAGCGACCTGGGGGTCACTCGCCGCTACAAGACCAACCTGCCTTGCGGTGGGCTCTGGTGAATACCAGTGGCCTCTCCACTCCTCTGACACGGCACTCGCCATCAGTTCCACAGTCAAAGCGGATCCACATCCAAGTCCGCTCCACCCGGTGACAATGGGCAGTGCCCCCTTATATGTAGCAGGCTCCCTAAAGTGTATGTCACCACCTTGTTGCACCAGGAGGATTGTGGGACGTCTCCTGGCTTCATACATGCACTGACCAATTGGATTCAACTGTTTATCTGCTGTTTATGTGCAGCTTTACGCCTAGAAAGAGTTAAATTGCTAGCGCAAATAGGGGTGGTTTTGCCCACACGCCACTTACAAGACTGAGCAGCGTGGGATGTTGCTGATTCTTTGGGACATTGAGGGAACTGTATCTGAACACACAGGATTTCTCCTGAGGGGGATCACTCTCTTAAACAGTCTATTTCTTTTGCTGTATTAAACACAACAATGTTCATTCCAGCAGCATCAGCATTATTAAAGACAGTCTCTACATTCATGTACTGCTCTAGGAGCTGGGGTGGACAATCTGTTGGCACTTGATAAAATGTCTTCAGTGTAACTGTCCAGTCCTTTTTAAGCTTGGCTGTATGCCCCTTCAGAACTGAGCTGACTTGCTTACTGGATGACCAGGATGTTCAGCTTCTCTCACTCTGTATGTTGGTTTCCCCGTGTTCACAAAACCTACTTTCTCTGTGGCTCACTGTAGTCTCTGCACAAGCACATGTCTGACTAAAACTGACAAATGGCTGTCTTACTCTCACACTGACACTGACTAAACCAGGAATTGTAGGTTCTATATATCTCAGCTTCTGTCAACTCTCTAGCTGTTGTTCTTTTTCACATACAGCTTAGCTGCTTATTAGACAGAGATTAGACAGAGATGTTTAGCGGTCTATGCACACACCTTTTTAGCCAGCCTACAGGGGTCAGCAACTTTCTCATCCTCATCCTACTGGGTCACTGTGTCTCCCAGCCATTCAGCTTGTTACACTTCTCCTTTGGCATCCCAGAGACCCTTATTAAAAAAGGGTGGGGCTGGAGACACAGAACCAAAGCTTCTAAGCTCACAGAGATCATCTTTCACGCACTGCCTGACAGGTGTCTTCCCAGGCTAGCATTGGGGTGATTTGCACCCTCATATGGACGCCTGGCTTTTGAAAAACAACTAGCAAATGTTATGAGAAGCACATGCTGCTCCACACAGCCATATATTTTCATAGAGTAAGCGACAAAACGGACTTCTCACTACAAGATATTACTGTCTGTCACCATTAGCCATCATGTTTTTTTTCAGCATGGGACAGAATAACAAATATTGCAAAAAGCACTTGTTACACAAGGGAATTGATTCAGATCCAGGTGAGAATTTTCACGTCTTTTTATAGGAGAGAAAACTTCCATTTACTTTCATTGTCTACCGGGTGTAAATTGGCACCTGGCTCTGAATCAGCCACTAGTTTTCTCTCCTCAAAAAGGAGTGAGAATCCTCACCCTGCTGCCCCAGGAAGAGACCTGACAGGCAGTGTGTGAAAGACAATCTCTCTGAACTGCATGGCTCTGGCTCTGGGTCTCCAGCCCTGCCCCCTCCTACTGAGGGTTTCTGGGGATGCCAAAAGCAAAAAGGAGTGTGAAAGGCTGAGAGGCAACAGACACTTAAGAGCTGCAGATTGAAGGTGACATCAGTCATGGGTGGCGTCATCCGCATCTCTCGCTAGCCATTACACACAATTTATTGCACATACATACATGCGCAAGTGGTGGCAGCACAGTCAAAACCCTTAACAATTAGAATGATGCAATATCCAAACCTGAGCTATGGGGGTGGGTTGACATTGCCTTGTTACAGGACTTTTGGTCCACTTTAAAATGTGAGATGATCGTAGAAGGATGTAACGTAATTGAAACTGCTCCTAGTATAAAAGAATCATCTTTTTATAGGCCTTTATGTCAAAAGAGGTATATGCTTTTTTCTTTTCCTCTCCCTGCTCTCTTCCCTCTCCCTTTCATCTCCTGGGATACCCCCCACGCGCTGTCCTCCAGCCTTATGAGCCGTGGCAGGTTGGCGGCCTACCATGTGACTGGGGAAGATCTACGTAAAAGCTAGTGGGCCTGCCTAACTGAGTTCACCATGTTGCAGGAGACCCGCCTTCTCATCTCCCTACCGCACTATAGGGTTGATTCAGAGACACATTCGCATGTACTTTTGCATGTGTCTGTGTATTTGTTTTGAATGTTTGCCTGGTTTTTTGGTTTTTACATTACTTTCTCCATGCATATGTTCGTTCACGTTAATGCGTATATGCGCTTTCGATGGACGGATCGAAATCTGATAATTTGCGTTAGTTCGGATAAGTTACAGATTGAAATCAGATAATTTGCGTTTGTTCTGATAAGTTACGTTATTGGGATGGGCTTGCATCTGATTCTGAGACCTGATTGCCGATGGACCTCCGCCCTATAAAACGGTTTCATTTGTGCTCCACTTACGGAACCATTTTTGACTCAGAATACTATTGTTGATCATGTTTTGCGGCTATGTGGAGGAGTATGAGCGCCTTCAGCTCAATGGCATTACATGTATCAGCATGGCCGAGGCCAGATTGCACCGGAGACGCGAGAATATCGATCGCATGCATGGCGTTGAGCTGTTCGAGCTGACCTGTCTCAATCACGTTTCCCTCCATAAATTGTATAGCAAGCTGCGGCCATGGTTAGCCCGCACCATGAGGAAGGGGCAAGCAATTTCAGGTATGACCAAGATGCTTGGCTGCCTGCAATTTTTGGTGAACGGCTCGTTCCAGAGGCTGGGTGCCCTCTCCGTGGGGATGTCCCAGCCTACGCTGAGCCGCGAGCTATCCAAGTTTCTGGATGGCATGGCTACCCTTAGTCCCAATTATATTTCCTTTAATGAAAAAACAACACAAACATGAATGCATCAACTTAGGCAAGAACAGCTAAAGTCAAATTCCACACATTTTCACGAAATATGACAAATTTGGGGTGAAGGGCACTTGCAGACTCCATGGACATACATTTTCAAACATAAGTATAAATTGGGCCAGACTCCTGGCCCCTAGCAATTGTCCACATCCAGGAGTTCTAAGGTAACTGACTCCAGGCCGAAGTTTCCCCATCCACCAACATCAAGATCCATAGGGAGCATGAATTTCAAGGGGAACAGTCGGCCAAGAATACAAAGGGCCACAAACACACCCTCTCCTGCTTGTAATTTTTCCAGCCTATGACAGCCAGACCCCATGCCAGTCCACTTCAATCTTTGCCATGGCCAAATGTTGTTTTCCAGCCGAGAATGTCCCCCAATATTGCCAACAAACAGGATGAGGCAGCCAGCATTTCCTTAGGGCCTAGCCTGCTGCATGGGAGCTTGAGCGGCTGCTTCACTGAGGCTTAAGCTCAGCCATTGGCTACTGGGGTATGTGAGCACTCTAATGAGCTATATGGGCGAATTCCAAAACAAACCAGCAAAGCCATAAACCACCCAATCTTGGTTGCACTCACCACACAGGTAAATAGAGTTTGGATGTAGAGGAAAGATGTTTAGCAGATCCAGGTCAAATTATTAATATTGATGTTGCCCATAATAAGGTTGTGGTGGGCCTTGGAGGTGGCCCAACACCTGGGCATGTGTGGCATTCATAATCTGCCACTGCTCCAGCATCTGTCTGTTGCAAGTTCTAAATTCATCTAGCATGGCAGTGAAGTTTGTATTTAAGGTGGCCATTTGGTCTGCCATCTGTCTGTTTAAGGGGGCCATTTGTTCTGCCATCTGGCTGTTGCTCGTCCTAAATTCAGTCAGCATGGTGGTGAATGTAGTATTGAAGTTCTCTAATTGTGCAGTAATCTGCTCTGTTGTTCTTTGAGTCACCTGCCTAAAGTAACGGCTGTCATGGCGCCATGCTGACTCCAGGATTGGCACGCGCTTCCCCTGGGAAACTGGTCGACGTTGTTGACTGCGTCTTCCAATTCCCCGGGTTTGAGCGCCTGCAGATGCTGGAGGTCTAGGGCGAGCAACAGTACCAGATGTACTAGGCAAAACCTCTGCAGCAGAGCTGTTATGCTCGTAAGTGTATTGTAAGGACGTTGATTTGCCATCTAAATGCATGCCTAGGCCTTAAGGAAGCGCAGGAAGAAACAGTTGTTTTTAAAGTGATTTAAACTCTGTGCCAAACAGAAGTTAGTGCGCACATGTGCAAACCAACTCACTTGTATCTAGGTTTATGTTTCCCACACCCTGTACATACAGATTGCGCACATTAAAAATCATCCTACCTGCATCTACTGCATGTTATGAGCCTTTAAACATCCAAGATGGCGGCTCATGGAGCATCAGGCTGCCGGCAAACAGGAAGTGTCTTCTGACTGTGCCTCTCTGCATTCTGGGATTGCTGTCCTTTCCCTGACCCCAGCCCTGCTCTGTCTGTGCAAAGCACAGCTATAACCCTGCCCCTGCACTTTATCCCGCTCTCCTCTCTTCAGTATGTGATGCTTCTCAGGCAAGATGGTGGCGCCCGTACCCTAGAGTCCTGAACAGAGTTTCAGCCCAGTATGGGAAAGAATAATAAGTAAGTGACTAAAAACATAAAATATATTAATATCCGATGCTAAGGAATCGTTTTTTAAGGGTTTGGGCTTTTCATTATATCATGCTGAAGGTTTAAAGGTTACACTTCACATTATATAGTAAGCCAACTTAAATACGCATTTCCGCCCTATAAGACACAATAATTGTCCACAAAAGTGGGTGGGAAATATCAATGCATCTTATTGGACGAATGTGAAAAAAAAACAAGAAAAGCAAAAAAAAAAGCTATACTTACATGAGCCTTGCGCTGTGGCCACCGGGACACCAGACGAAGAAAGAGTGGTGGGCAGGGAGAGAGCAGGGTCACTGAACCCCGCCCACTGTCCCCGCTCCGGCCACTGCTGGCCGCTGCTAATTCTCGGGCAGGTCATGGGCATGGCCTGCATCCGCATCCCGGCTACATAGACCGGGTGTGTGTACGGGTGAGGCTGGAAGTATAACTTTTATTTTCTTATCTTCAGCGTGGGGGGGATTCAGCCATAGTGCATATGGAAATGGGATGGGGGGATGCTACAGTGCATATGGGAATAGATGGGGGGTGCCACAATGCCTATGGGAAATGGTATGGGAGGATGCCATACTGCATATATGGAGAATGGGATGGAGGAAATGCCACACTACCTATGTGGCGAATGGGAGGGGAGAAGGCCACACTGCGCATGGGAATGGGATGGGGGAATGCCACACTGCCTATGAGAATGGGAGGGGGGAATACCACACTGCCTATATGGGGAATGGGAGGGCAGAATGGCACAAACCAAATAAGGGGATGGAGGAGAGAATGCCACACTGCCTATGGGAATGGAAGGGGAGACTGCCACACATGTAATTTTTTCTTATTTTCTTCCTCCAAATCCAGGTGCGTCTTACGGGCAGGCGTGTCTTATAGGGCAGGAATACTGTAGTTATTAGATACTGTTTAAAAGAAAAGAAAAATAAAAGATAAAAAAGATGCAAGGTGAACAGCTATACTTACAGTTAGAGATGAGCGAATCGATTCGGACGAACCCGAATTCTTTCCGAATTTCAGGACAAATTCGATTCTGAACGAATCCGAATTTCCCCGCGATTCGATCGATCGAAGTTTTCCTTTTAACTCCATTTATTTCAATTACAGCCATTGTAAAATGATGGATGCACATGTCTGGACATATCTCCTGGGGCAAGGTATCATGGGAAGGTCACATGCAGCCTATCAGCAGCCAGGAAGCCCGGTGACATCACAGTGCTATATAAACGGCAGCCATCTTGCTTGTGCGCATTTCAGCGTTGCATTGCAGATAGAACGGAGGTTGCTGCAGACAGGGAGAGACTTACAGACAGGCAGGGAGAGTCAGGGAGACCCACAGAGACCAATACAGTGCCAAGGAGAGCCAGGGAAAGATAGGGAAAAATCGGGAACGATCCAGGCAGGGACAGCAGAGAAAATGACAGGGAATTTTTTTTTTTTTTGTATAAAGAATGTTGGGTTTATTTGCCAAGTTACTATCTTAGGCAATACTTGAGTGCATTGAATCAAACATTGTAACTATAGAATATATTACAGATAAAAAAAAAACTTTAACTTCAGAAAACTTTGATTAGAAAGTGTCAAATTCCCACTTTTACCACAATGCCAATATTACCAATATATTTTAAGCTTACAAACCTTTAATAATACAACTTAGAGTGAGGAAACTGCCCTTTTCACCAAGCGTTTGTCAAGTTAGCTGTGCTGTATGCATTTCGGCCCTCTGGGGTGAGCGCAGATCATCAATGAAACATCTAGATGCATATGTTCCATATTAAGCAGCACTGAACTTGTTTTTGAAGGTATAAAAATTTCACTTGAATAAGTTAAAAAGGAAGAGTTGGTTTTACTGCACTTGACTAAGGCACTGCATCAAGTCTTTGGTTCACAGTTCCCCTAAAAAAAGAAATAAAATTCTCATTCTGCAAAAAAATCTCGCAGCAGAATGTTTCAAGGATACCACAAACTGCGGTTTCTTTTTCAGACGACATTATGAGACAAATTGCACAAGTCGTTCCATTTTGCCTAGACTCACAATGTCGTTGACTGCAGTTTCTTCCATGTCATGAGGAAGCTGTATGGGTAGCCATGATATTTAGATCTGAACACCGATAGTAGCCAGCTGAAGAATACAACTACCAGGCCCAAACCAGCCATGCACATTATCTTTCTTTTTCCTACATCCATATCAGAAGTGGCAGCTTCATGTAAAAGAACTATTCCTAAAGTTACTCCACCATTAAACAACAAAACGATGTGCGTCTCTGCTACAAACTGTGCTTGGCTGCTTCCATGTATATAATTCACTTGACCGGTATGTGGGTTCTTGTGTGCATACGGTGGTCCCCGAATATGATTCCACATTTGTCCAGAAGTCATTGCCAAAACAAAACACAAGGCAGCCAAAGCCCAGCCAGTTTTGTTATACAGGAAATCAAGATTGCTTCTCCTTAAATACACCAATCCACAAATAACAGCCAGGAGCAAACCCAGCATTAATGGGCCAGCATAATTTGGAGGCCTTATTACCCGTATATTGACATCACTCCTGTCTGCTATCCATCGAGCAAGCTGTTCTGCAGCAAATCCTCGCACTTGCAGCTCATATGTATCTCCTCGCTTAGGTTTTCCTTTAGGTGGGAAATGGATGAAGGTTGGTGCAGAATTCATGTTTAGCATTTGGAAGACATCAGACCCTTCATCAAAATCCACCATAGCAAAGAAAATTCTGTTAGTAAATGCATTTGAGTATCGCCATGAATTTGCCAAAATCTGATATTCTTCATCAGCTTGCTTGCACACCATACACTGCCTCTGTGGCTGGAGAGCAGTGAACATCACAACCACTGAATAGTTTCTTGGTGGAGCTTTAACAAGCCGGCGGAATTTATCTCCATTCATGTGAATTACTGGCCTCTTGCTGGCCCAGTCCATGAGCTGGCTGACCTTCTCTGATAACAGTGTCTCCTTCTTCTTCTGGGCATCGGCGAGGCTCCCGCACAGGGCGAGGAAGATCCCTGCAGCCAGAAACACTTTCACCGCGGCCACCATGACCGGAAACTTTTTTTTTAATTTTCACTTCACTTCATTTGCCAGATCAGTTTTAAATTGCTTTTTTTTTGTGCTGTAAATATTCCTGGCCACTGTGCATCCCATCTTGGCAGTGGCATATTTAACCCTATCTGTTACACACAAGCATTTCTTATAACTCGATTAGTTTTAATTTTTTTTGTATGCTGTAAAAACCCCAGCACACATGGGCATACTATTTCAGCACATTTCACCCTATCTGTTATACTAAATCAGCTTCTACAGGCTCGGTTTTATTAATATATTGCATTTTGAATTGGTTTTGTGCTTCCTGTAAAAACACCAGACCACAAGGTATCCCAAACCAGCACATTTCACCCTATCTGTTATACTAAATCAGCTTCTAAAGGCTCTGTTTTATTAATATATTGCGTTTTGAATTGATTTTGTGCGTCCTGTAAAAACACCAGGCCGCAGGGTATCCCAAACAGGCACATTTCACCCTATCTGTTATACTAAAGCAGCTTCTAAAGGCTCTGTTTTATTAATATATTGCATTCTGAATTGGTTTTGTGCGTCCTGTAAAAACACCAGGCCGCAGGGTATCCCAAACCAGCACATTTCACCCTATCTGTTATACTAAAGCAGCTTCTACAGGCTCTGTTTTACTAATATATTGCATTTGGAATTGGTTTTGTGCGTCTTGTAAAAACACCAGCCCGCAGGGTATCCCATATTGCCAATTTTCATAGTATCTGGTGCAGAGAAGCAGTATCTCACATTATTTAGCTTCTGCTTTCTAAAGTAAACACATTTTTTAGACAAGTTCCAGGTTGTTCAAAGAGGAGTGGCAGAGGCCAAAATTCTGCAGGCAGAGGTCGCAGCAGACTAGGGGCGAGTGGCAGCAGGAGTCGCGGTGAGAGACCTGATCTGCCAGTATCTGCTAGCGGTCGTATCTCCACCAGTATAGCATCTGCCATGATAGATTAGTTAATGCAGTCATCCACATCATCACAAGTTACATCTGACACCCCCAGTCTAGGGTCGGTAGGTTCCTCTGACACAACCCTGAGTTGGCATGGCCCGAGAGCAGTCCCTGTCCTCCCATTGCCTCTGTCTTACGCCGTTCCCTCCCCCAGCGACGTATCCTATGCTTTGGGTTCAGCTCCACTCTTTAGTGAGGAGGACGATCAGATAGAGGACAGTCATCAGCTACTGCCCAGCCAAGAAATGGAGGTGGCTTCCTTCGCTAGGCAGACAAATAGTGATGTGGAGAGTGGCGTGGGTGTTGTTGCGAGCGTTCCAGCTCCTGCGCCAGACACTGTTGAGGAAACCGAGAACATCAGTGACGCGCAGCCACAACTCGGTGATGATGATGATGATGAAGCCGATCGCACTTGGGAGCCGGTTGCAGAAGGGGCTTCATCCTCATCATCAGGAGAAGAGGGGCGCAGGTTGCCCTGGAGTCAGCAGCTGAGGCAGCAAGGTGTTAGCAGCATGGTTGGCAGTCAGCATGGGGGCAGAATTGTAAAGCCTGGAGCCAAACGAGGCCGGGGCCGGGGTAGAGCACCTGCTGCGCGGCAGGCTACCTTATCGGGAGGTAGTGGAGCAGGGGCTCCTGGAGTTGGCGACAGTAGCAGTGAATCAGTGCGGGCTGTTGGTGGGAAAAGTAGCTACTCGGCAGTGTGGCAGTTTTTCCTCAAGCATCCGCAGGAGGATGACATGGCCAATTGCAATATATGTAGGCAGAAGGTGAAGCGTGGCCAGGGCCCAAATGTTGGAACCACGGCCCTGCGTCAACATATGATGCGTCACCATAAAGCGGCCTGGGAGAACCGAGGCTCTGAACGGGTGGTCCAGGCTGCTTCCTCACCAAGTGGCACGCTGCTCCCAATTTCTGCCAGCCAAGGCTCCAGCACCTCAGCCGAAGGCAGCTGTGCGTCATACCCATCCTCTGTTGCTCCTCCTAATGCTCCTGCTCCTCCTCCTCCAAGTCATGCATCCCGCCAGCAATCCATCAGCGAAGCCATGTCCAAGAGACAGCAGTATGCGCCCACTCATCCTACGGCGCAGAAGCTGAATGTGCTCCTGTCCAAGTTGCTGGTGCTGCAGTCGCTCCCTTTTCAGGTGGTGGACTCTGCACCTTTCAGAGAACTGATGGCTTGTGCCGAGCCGAGGTGGAGAGTCCCAAGCCGTCATTTCTTTGCCAAGAAGGCAGTACCAGCGCTGCACACTTTTGTTGAACAGAAGGTGGGCCAGTCCTTGAGCCTGTCGGTGTGTAGCAAAGTGCATGGCAGTGCCGACGTCTGGAGCTGTAACTACGGTCAGGGACAATACATGTTGTTTACGGCCCACTGGGTGAATGTGGTCCCTTTGCAGCAGCAGCAGCAACTTGGACAGGTCACGCCGATTCGGCCTCCGTGCTCCCTGGCAGTTGAGCCTGTGACATCGTGCGACTCGGCCTCCTCATCCTGCGCCATCTCCTCACCCTCCACTGTAGGCTCAAGTCTTAGTGCCCTTTCAGCCTATCATGTGTGCAGGGCACGGAGGTGTCACCCTGTGCTTCACATGGTTTGTCTTGGCGAACGGAGTCACACAGGGGAGGAACTGCTTAAATTTATTCATTAAGAAATCCAAACATGGCTTACTTCAAGAAAACTGAAAATGGGAACCATGGTTACCGACAATGGGAAGAACATTTTGTCTGCGCTGCGACAAGGAAGGCTGACCCCATGCGCCCTGCATGGCTCACATCTTCAATCTGGTTGTGAAGCGGATTCTGAATTCTTCCCCCCATCTGCAAGACATCCTAACAACTTCAAGGAAACTTTGTATGCACTTCAGCCACTCATACACCACCAAGCACACCCTTCTTGAGCTACAGCGTCAGAACGGTAGCCCCCAACATAGTCTGATTTGCGATGTTGCCACCCATTGGAATTCCACCCTGCATATGTTGGACAGACTATACGAACAGAGAAAAGCCATCACGGATTTCTTGATGATCCAAGTGGATAGGGGGACTCCCCTGTGTAATTTCAATGTCAACCAGTGGCAGCTCATACGTGACACCTGCCGTTTGCTCAGGCCCTTTGAGGAAGCCACTTTAGTTGTGAGTCGCCAGGATTACGGGATGAACGATGTGATTCCACTGCTTCATGTACTACAGCACATGTTGGAAACCATGGCTGGTCAGGGCACTGGAGACATGGCGTCTACATCTTACGGCCACATGAACCCTGTTGGAGCTGAACTGGAGGAGGAAGAGGAGGAGGAGTGGCACAGTGCACAGTTTAGGCTTGGCGAAATGGCTGGTTTATCTAGTCAGCGGACAGGAAAGGAGGAGCAGCCAGAGGAGCTAAAGGGTTGTGAGAAAGGCGAGACAGAGGACCCAGACACACCGTGGCAGTATGCAGTGGAGATGGAGACAGGTAGTCCCTCCGAGTCACTTGCGCCAATGGCAGGAAGCATGCTCACGTGCTTGCATAGTGACCCCAGAATTGTTTCCATTTGTCAGCGGGATGACTTCTGGCTCTCCACCTTATTGGACCCTCGCTGCCGGCACAAAATGGGGGCATTTTTTAAACCCGCCGAGAGGGAGGACAAACTGACCTACTACAAAGACATTCTACGTAGTCAGTTGGCCGATGCCTATCTGCGCCATGGTCCATACTCTCGCAGGTCTGACTCGGGGGGACCTCTGCTCTCACCTTCCACTGCCATGGATGCTGGGGGGGTTGGCAGGAGCAGCAGCAGCAGCTCCATCAGCAGCAGCCTCAGTCTTCAATCGCTAATGAGTAGCTTTCTACACCCGCATAGTGAGTCTACTCATGAGCAGCAGGAAGACCTGGAGCAGGACCTGAACCAGCAGGTCATGTCACACCTTGAGGATCCGCTGGACTTCTGGGCAGCCAAACTTGACTTGTGGTCGCAGCTAGCTGAGTTTGCCCTGGAAAAGCTGTCCTGCCTGGCAAGTAGCGCGCCATCTGAGCGGGTGTTTAGTGCGGCGGGGGCCATAGTTACGGCGAGGAGAACTCGTCTGTCAACTAAAAATGTGGAGAGACTCACCTTTTTGAAAATGAATTAGGGATGGATCAGCCAGGATTTCCACCCACCAATGGCTGATGCATGCGACTAGATTCAGCATGGTGCCAGGTTTTACACTTTCCAAATGGTGCAAAACATATTTATGTCTTTAGGCCAATTTTTGGGCTCCTGCTGGTGCCAACTTCAGGGTGTGCCTTTCAGCCAAATTTTGGCCTCCTGCTGCTGCTGCTGCCAACTGCAGTGTGTCTTTAGGCCAATTTTTGGATTTCTGCTGCCAACTCCAGTGTCTCTTTCAAGCTATGTTTGGGGTCCTGCTGCTGCTGCTTGCAACTCCAGGGTGTCATTCAGCCAATTATTGGGCTTCTGCTGCCAACTCCAGCGTCTCTTTCAAGCTACGTTTGGGCTCCTGCTGATGCTGCTTGCAACTCCAGGGTGTCATTCAGCCAATTTTTGGGCTCCTGCTGCCAACTCCAGTGTCTCTTTCAAGCTATGTTTGGCCGCCTGCTGCTGCCAGCTGCAGTGTGTCTTTAGGCCAATTTTTGGGTTCCTGCTGCCAGTGTGTCTTTCAAGCTAGGTTTGGGCTGCTGCTGCTTGCAACTCCAGGGTGTCAATCAGCCAATTTTTGGGCTCCTGCTGCCAACTCCAGTGTCTCTTTCAAGCTATGCTTGGGCTCCTGCTGCTGCTGCTTGCAACTCCAAGGTGTCATTCAGCCAATTTTTGGGCTCCTGCTGCCAACTCCAGTGTCTCTTTCAAGCTATGTTTGGGCTGCTGCTGCTACTGCTGCTCGCAACTCCAGGGTGCCATTCAGCCAATTTTTGGGCTCCTGCTGCCAACTCCAGTGTCTTTTTCAAGCTATGTTTGGGCTCCTGCTGTTTGCAACTCCAGGGTGTCATTCAGCCAATTTTTGGGCTCCTGCTGCCAACTCCAGTGGGTCTTTCAAGCTATGCTTGGGCTGCAGCAGCTGCTGCTGCTTGCAACACCAGGGTGTCATTCAGACAATTTTTGGGCTCCTGCTGCCAACTCCAGTGTTTCTTTCAAGCTATGTTTGGGCTCCTGCTGCTGCTTGCAACTCCAGGGTGTCATTGAGCCAATTTTTGGGCTCCTGCTGCTGCTGCTTGCAACTCCAGGGTGTCATTCAGCTAATGTTTTGACTCCTGCTGCCAGGGTGTCATTCAGCCAATTTTTGGGCTCCTGCTGCCAACTCCAGTGTCTCTTTCAAGCTATGTTTGGGCTGCTGCTGCTGCTGCTTGCAACTCCAGGGTGCAATTCAGACAATTTTTGGGCTCCTGCTGCCTACTTCAGTGTGTCTTTCAAGCTATGTTTGGGCTGCTGCTGCTACTTGCAACTCCAGGGTGTCATTCAGCCAATTTTTGGGCTCCTGCTGCTGCTGCTTGCAACTCCAAGGTGTCATTCAGCCAATTTTTGGGCTCCTCCTGCCAACTCCAGTGTCTCTTTCAAGCTATGTTTGGGCTCCTGCTGCTGCTGCCTGCGGATTCAGGGCATCATTCAGCCATTTTTGGGCTCCTGCTGCGCCTGCTGCCAACTCCAGGATGTCTTTCAGCCAATATTTGGGCTCCTGCTGCTGCCAGCTCCAGGGTGTGTTTTTCGGGCAATATAGGGGCCCCTCATAGTGATGCCACCTCAACTCTCTGCAATTGTGCCGCTCTCCGATTCTAATAGCGATGCCTCTAGAATCGGAGCTCCTGCTGCCAACTCCAGTGTGTCTTTCAAGCTAGGATTGGGCTGCTGCTGCTTGCAACTCCAGGGTGTCATTCAGCCAATTTTTGGGCTCCTGATGCCAACTCCAGTGTCTCTTTCAAGCTATGTTTGGGCTGCTGCTGCTTGCGGCTCCAGGGTGTCATTCAGCCAATTTTTGGGCTCCTGATGCCAACTCCAGTGTCTCTTTCAAGCTATGTTTGGGCTGCTCCTGCTGCTGCTGCTTGCAACTCCAGGGTGTCATTCAGCCAATTTTTGGGCTCCTGCTGCCAACTCCAGTGTCTCTTTCAAGCTATGTTTGGGCTGCTGCTGCTGCTGCTTGCAACTCCAGGGTGTCATTCAGCCAATTTTTGGGCTCCTGCTGCGCCTGCTGCCAACTCCAGGATGTCTTTCAGCCAATATTTGGGCTCCTGCTGCTGCCAGCTCCAGGGTGTGTTTTTCGGGCAATATAGGGGCCCCTCATAGGGATGCCACCTCAACTCTCTGCAATTGTGCCGCTCTCCGATTCTAATAGCGATGCCTCTGATCTGCATGTCATAATTATTTACAGTATTATTTCACTAACCCAGCACGCATCCTATGCGTGTTACAGCAAGGCAGAATGGTTTACAACCCTATTGAGGCTCTAGGAAGCTCAGAAATAGCCGTTTTTAATAGCGATTCGTCGCGAATAAATTCGGACCAAACCGATTTTTGACGGAAAATTCGTCGAATCAGCCGAATTACATTTTTCAAAAGTTCGCTCATCTCTACTTACAGTATAGGCCACGTTCACACCAAGTGATTGCCCCCTGATTACACCTGCAGTGCGAGCACCCTGCATTTGCTGGTGTTCAGCGCTTGCAAATCGCTTGCGATAGTGATTCCACTCAATGAAGTAGAATCATTATCCCAGCTGCCTCCAAAATGCAGCAAGGCTTTCTGGAGGTGACTGCAATCTCTTCCAAGCGCTTCCAAGGCGATGTGTCAAATAATTACAGGGTTGTAACATTAATATGTACAGTGTAGTAATGTTAAACTGAAGGAAATCTTCTTTCCTAAATTATGTTTTTTTGTTACATTTGTGATCCAATTCTGCATACAAATTGTAAATGCATATGATGAAGAATAAGTCTCAATAAAATACCTGAAACTAAAAAATTAGGTTTGGAAACAAAAAGGATATTTTTTGTAACTTTAAAGGAAGACAATCTTTGAAATTTTGTCATAAGATGGTTAAAATTGATTTTAAGCAATATGATATTTAAGTATTAGGGACTGCTCATCTGCCCTCTGTTTCTTCTAGAAGGATGCCGCACTTCAATGAGAATAGTGGTCAAAGAAATGACATGGATTGCAGAGAAGAGTAGAAGGCAGTGTAAAAAGGCTGTCCTGTTTTGAGAGCAATAAATGGATGGGTGGACATTGCAGAGACGCTATTCACATGGCAGATCTCACAGTCTTCAATAGAGAATGTTGTCCCCACTGTGTGAAACCCTCCAGTTTGCCCAGAACAACTGGACTCTTGCTGGTCCTATGGCACATGTGCAGGCTTTCTTGTTTATGGCAACTGGAGCAAAAGTGGCATATCCCCTGCAGAGTGTACACTCCCGCCTATCTGAATGGCTCGACGTGGGAGCTTGCGCACAGCCACAAAGATGCAGCCCTTGATATTTACATTGGTGAGGGAGCCTGCAGCCTTAGTGTTGTGACGTCTTGTGGGGATTGACGCAGAGGGGCATCGCAATCTGGGATGCCCCGGGGGAAGGCCAGCGAACGGCCCTGAAATTTTTTCGAATTTGAGGGTTTTGTTCTGCTCTAAAGAGATAATTCACGCTGCCCCAAACAAGCCTTCCGGTTTCATCAGCTCACTTGCCTTCTGGCCTTGCTAAGCCCTGCTCTGAATTAAAATGGATTCTCTTGAGCAGTCTCCCAAGGCGCCCCCTGCTGCCAATATACGATAAAGCCTACTCCCTACATGACTAGTAGAAGGGTCTTGCATCAAATTGGGGGAGAAGCACACCATCAGCATGATAGCCGACAGGTCTAAAACTGGAGGATCCTGGGCAGCCTGAATAGGTTGGGCAGTGATGCCTTTGTGGAATGTTGCTTATTGCTCTGACCTTCTAGCACAAGGGAAAATGTCACACCCCAGTTTACAGTCACTGACTTTGACGATTTGGCTGTTGAGAAAAAGAGTCATCAATAGTTATTAGACAGAACATCAGGCGAAGTTTATCATAGGCCTACTTTCATACATACTCAAACTTACATTTTCTCACACCAATAATTACTTGGCTTTGAGGCTTCTAATCACCTCATTTAGAAGAGTCTTGGCCTTCTCATTGAAACTGCCATTTTCCCCTTTGTGCATTTATGAGTTGTATAATCCTTTTGCCTGTTGCCCATTAAAAGGCAATTCAAATGAAATGAACTACTATTCCTAGTTAAAGCTCATTTCTTGAATGCTATGGGCTCTTCTTGGGCATTCTACCACCAGGCTTCAGTTGACAGGTCTATAGGGCAGGTAGTTTCTTGATAATGTGATGGTCTGCCAGAGAAAGTCAACGTACTTTATGATTGGGTACTGCAAAGTATATCAGATTGTACCCACTCACACAAATAAGTTACAGATATATTTGAATATAAATGTATTTTTTAGAACTATAACTGAACAATGTGCAGTCCAAATCTTTGTGTAGTCATATACTTTCATGGGTGATTCCGCCACCAGCACACTTGCTTCCTGGAATTTGTTGACATATATCAATCCTCCAAATGACCCAGGATTGGGGAGTATCTCTCCAAAGCTCTTCCCTTTCTCTCCACCATCACTGAGAGCTTAACTATATGCCTTTAAACACACTTATATGATATGATGCACCTCCAATAAAGCAAAGGGCAGGAGGTTCCATAGTGTAAAATTATTTAACAAATATGAGATCAAAAACAGATACACTAATAACATGACATCTGTAGAATGCAGGCCAAAATATAGAAACGGCTGGTATATCACTCAAACAGCTCTGGGTATGTTCCGTGATAGAGCAACACCAACGTGGCCTTAATGCCGCCGCTTCTACATTGACTAAAGTGGAACGCAACAACGGAAGCATCACTTTGAATATATCGCACCAAAAGAAAATGCTCTGGATTGGCTAGTAGTTGAAATAAGCAATCTATGTGACTTTTCATCATTCATTTCCAGTCTTAGAACAAGTCAGGGCATTGATGGTCTGAAACATTGTATATACATTTAATAATGAATACAAATTATTGAAAGAAAAAAAAAAAAAAAAACAAGTCAGAGCATGATGGAAATTCAGAACAACCTAAACAAGTTTACTTGTATTCACGCACATATAAATCACACATGCTCACACGCTGCCTCATATTCATAAATATGACCATATGCTTACACTGAAATACACAGGAAATCAAATTTCCTTCAGGAGGTTTTTCTCTTTGTAAATCTGTTTTTATTTTAGTGTGAAATTGCTGAAAATAGCTGCAACATGTTATCATAACATTGCATGTAGTACAAGGAGAGTTACGTTACGTTAAATTTATGGAACAGCTACAAAGAATACAATAATAGCTTCATAATAAAAGAAATGTGTTGATTGTATCTATTGGAATTCAAATCTATTCTTTCATCAATCTGAATTCAGAAGCCATTATAAACAATACATCCCTTTTGTGGTTATGCTATTATACCACATATTTGCATTTTTGTTATTGTTCAGGAATGCTCTGTTATCCTTGACGCAGGAAACGTTAAATAATACCTTATTAGGCCTACGAAATAGATGTAAGAATGTTTCTTGTTTTAAGCTGCAAAGTAATTACAGGCCTGTGCTGAAATCTTACCTAGCTTCATTCTGCTGCTGCTTGTGATTGATAATCCATTTCAGAAGCCTTTGCTCACATCTCTGATAACATATCTCAGCTGCTTATTCCTACATATGATCTTTTAGAAGTGTCTGTGTTGCCCCCATGGTTTGACCTTTGTGTCACTCTATTCCTAATTTAAGACAGTGCCAAAGAACATCTTATACAGATGAATTTATGACGCTTGTATTCTTTATAACACAGTGCGGCATTGTTTTATAAGCCACACCAGCCATAGGCACACAAACAGGTGCTGAAACAGAGTTGCCTATAGGGATGTACCGTATATACTCGAGTATAGGTCGACCCGAATATAAGCCGAGGCACCTAATTTTACCACAAAAAAATGGAACAAGTTATTGACTCGAGTATAAGCCGAGGCGGCTTTTTTCAATTGGAATTGGAGTTGACACACAGAAAGAGAGACACACACACACACACACACACACACACACAGAAAGGGACACACACACAGAAAGAGACACACACACAGAAAAAGACACAGACACACACACACACAGAAAGAGACACATACACACACACACACACACACACACACACACACACACACACACACTGTGGGTACCTGCTGCCGCCGACGCCGCTCTCAGATGCGCAGGTGTCGGGGGTCAGGGTTTGGCCGAGGTTACCCTGCAGAGGGGCAGCGGGGTCCCCCTCCCCTCCTCCTCCTGCCGGTCGCTCGGCACACAACACCCTCCATTCAGCTCCGCCTGGCAGCCGCCAGCCGCCGCCGTTCTCATACACACACCAGCACTTCCTGGCTGTTGCGCGCTGGTCGTCGGTGGGCGTGCCCCATATGGCCCATTGACAACCAGCGCGCAGCAGCCTGGAAGTGCCGGTCAGTGTGTGAATGTGTGTGTGTGTTTGTGTGTATGAGAGCGGCGGCGGCGGCAGCAGTGGGTACAGCAGGGACCCGCAGCGGCCGCCCCTCACCCTCCAGCATATGTTGGGTTCAGGGTTGCGGCCTTCCCTGGCAGTCCGACCCTGGACTCGAGTATAAGCCGAGGCGGCTTTTTTCAGCCCAAAAAGTGGGCTGAAAAATTCGGCTTATACTCGAGTATATACGGTACCTAGGGGTTTATTCATCAAGGGATAGTGGCAGGTAGTGCCTCATAGCGGCAGGCAGCGTCTGGTGAACGATGGGCCCTGTACGCAATACCGCATTTATGAAGACGATTCTGGTGAGCGACTCTTAACAGTCATTTTTGAAAATGTTTTTGATCTTTTTATATTTTTATGCAGAATTGGCATTACAGGTCTGGCATTAAAGTATTAATATCACAATGTTACAACAATGTAATTCCATGTGTTTTCGCTTAGTGACTGGTGAATATGTGTTCAAAAACAGACTTTAATCACACAGCGTCCGCCGCTCTATGCTACAGTGACCAGATCCAGAGCGCCGACGCTCTGTGAGTCTGTTTTTTTGTTGAATATGGCGTGGGTCGCTGAGAGTTTGTCGCAATGAGCTGGCGCTACCTTTCACTCCCTGCAACGCTGTACTGGTGTCAGAATGCTCAACAACATACATTTCATTCATCTATGCCGGCCAGGTTACTACAGCGATTGAGGTGCTCTGTTACAGCGCCCGATAGCCAATCACAGCGTCTACTAGCGGTCGCTCTTAGCACCTCTGTACAGATGCTGATCTGCCGATACCCGGAGCTAGTAATAAATCAGACTGCCAGTGTACCAATGCAAGCTGCAAACTTTTTGAACTTGCTGTGCCATTCAGGAAAGATAACACAGACACAAATAAAAGAAAAGCGGCTGCTCCAAGTTAGACTCTAATGCCTGGTGCACTTAGTAAATCAGGCCTTTTGGTTCAAAAGGTCTTTAATACATGGGAGAGCTTCCGTCTCACCCTCACACTAGATTTTAAAAAACAACTTGAAACCACACTTAGCCAGACTGAGTGGTATCTATTTAACTGGTGGCATGCGATTGTTTACGAGTGATGGGAAGGGTGCCAGAGGGAGGAGACAGCGAAGTATCTATATTTATTCCCAGTAATATGGAGTCTACAGGCCTGCTTAATTAAGTTTCTATTCACTGCACCGACGACTTCATTATGTACATAGTTTATGCCATTTACGGGAAATTACCTGCCGCTTATTAACGGCTAATGTCAATAAGAGTAATGAAAAAGTTAAAATAAGCACAAGATCTGATGTGAAGACATACTTAAACTACGGCTTACCGATGTGTTGAATGCTAATACTCTGTAAAACAGCTATTTTATGTAATGTTAACACAATTAATGTGCTTAAGTTAACCAAAGCCTGTATTTTTTTTATATGTGCTTCAATAAAAAAGACTTTGAACTAATATGCATTGCATGTATGTATACTGACTGTGTATATATTATATGATCTACCCAGAACTGGGAGTCTGATTCAGATCTGCTATGGAAGTACGGACAACTAGTAGGATGACATTTAAGCCAAACATCATACACTTGCTATCTTTTCGTCAAAAGCCCTGAAATGTCCTTGCTTAGTCCTTGTAGTCTTTTGAGATTAACATATAGTAGCATCCAAACAACACAGCTCGGTTGCCAGAAATAATTTTCAGATCCAGACAAAGCCTGTTCCAAAACCAGATAGAAACAAGCTAAATGTCAATTTGAAAAAAAAAAGTAGCAGAAGCCATATTTTATGTGTAGTCAATAAAGAGGCTATGTTACTAATAGTAATAATCAGCGCAGCCGGCCTGCCCGCTCCCACCATGCCGGCATTTTTTTTTTTTTTATTTCAGGGAAAATTCGATCGGCACGAACCAAAAAAAAATCGGGTTCGTGCCGAATTGAATTTTCCCTGAAATTTGGAGCGAATTTCGGTTCGTCCGAACCGGTTCGCTCATACCTAGTGCTGATCCTCCGGGGATGAACACTGGGCCTACGCTGTTTGGCACCAGGCTCTTCTGTACCACACTGAGTGGCCCCCTCCCTTTGTCCAGCAACTCTGAGGTACTCCATCGGGTCTTTTTTTGCTAGTAGATGCGGTCAAAATCTAGTGTTTGTACTGAAGGAAGTCAAGGTCCCCCTTACTTACAGGCTGGAATCCTGCCAGGTTCTGAGTGCTCCCTGCTGAAGGAAGGGGAATTTATACCCCAGGACGTGGATTTCTCTGGGATTCTTCTCCCATCCCCTAGCTTTACAATGAATCTAGGGGGAATCCCAGGGAAGCCATGCCCAAGGGTTTAAATTCCACTCCCTTTGCTGGGGAAAGCTCAGAGCCTCGCAAGATGGCAGCTCTAAGGATCCTTCGATCCAAAAGCGGGCAGAAGAAGAGCCTATGAAGGACCTCAGAGCCACCGGACAGCTAGAGGATGCCGTCCAGCACTAGATGAAGACAGTAGAAGTTACTAGAGTGTATTGTCAGATGCGCTGGCCATTAGCCTTGAAGAGAGGGGGCCCCATATATGATTTTTTTCTAACAAACAGAAAGGCAGACAAAAAAGCAAAATAGTCAGATGCATCTATATTTGGCTGCAAAAAATGATTATTAATTAAATCATTAATTAAGAGGAACCTATGCAGCCGACATATACCTCAGCCAAAGTTACACAAACTAATGGTACCCTCACTGCTAATCCTGAGAAGATTACTGGCCTATTACATAAGTTCTTAGATGACCTGTACAAAGCTCCTGCAACACCCTCACCCCTGCTATCAATGACTTTCTCACATCTCCTCACTCACCAACTCCTCACTCTGATCTCTTTTCCACTTTTTATTTATTTTATTTTTCATTTCGTTTAGTTATAGGAATATTTATGTTGTAGGGCTGCAATTTTTTTTGTGAAATGTGCTAAAAAAGCAAGAAATTACTTTTAAGCTATATTTTCTTTTACATAAATGTTTACATTTCTAATTTGTGATGCTGTAAAGCATAACACTTAATCTGTATGTTTGTAGTTTACAACAATAATATTATTGAAATATAAAAAGAGAATAGGCAACACATTTATACATTCGATCAATATGAGTGGAAATCAGAAAAAATAAATAAGACAAAACAAATATATTCATTGATTATGTTCCTGAATATATTTGAGGCTAAAATGATACAACCCAATTTTCATCTCACAAAGAATACAATTTGTTCTGCTGCTTGGGACTGTTCCGGGTGTTAGCCTGTATCATCAAACACTGCAACAGTACTCAGCTACGAATTTCAGCCTAATTACATTTCACACAAATATTAAATAAGAGAAATTAGATTACACTCAAAACTAAATCCCACAAACAAACATCTGCTTAAAATGAGCTTTACTGCAGCAATGTGCTGTAAAGGTCTCCTACCAACTGCCTATTACATTTTGAGCAAATGAAGAAGATCTTACCTTCAACATCTTCTTCTGCCTCATATACTGTAGGTTACAAATTTTCCAGGCCCATTCATACTTTTTTTATTTACAGATGGTAGTGCAAACAGAATGGTTTGGTAGCTAGGACTGCACTGTATAGTCATTTTAGATTTCAACTACCTCTTAAAGTGGACCAACAGTGTATTATAACTACATTTCAAAAATAACCCAGATGTGCTGAAATAAATCTGACCTAATCCTTGTATTCCCATGATTTAACTGCCTTTGCCTGGATACTTCTGCATCCATGGGCTGCAGAGGAATACGCACCTCAGTCGATCAATATCTTCCATCCTCCTCGTTATGTTGAGATAACTTTATTATTCATTTCTATTTATTTTTGTACATATCTATGGTCCCTATGCACAATGTGATGTTTTGTTTCGGGTACATGAAATTTTAATTCATCCGCCGATCTGCTGTCCTCTGCCAAGGTGCTGCTGCTTCGGCGGTGGCTGTGCGGGGCGCGCGCGTCGCTCCCGGTGCCTGGCGCGCGGATGCCTCCCACTGCAGGGGAGTGCGCCAGCGCGGTGGGCGTGCGCGCGTGCGCCGCCGGCCACCGCCGACGTATGCGCTTTATCCCGGCTCGCGGTGCGCACTGTGGCGCCGCTGATGTGACGTCAAGATGCTGCGCCGCCGCGCATGTGAAATTGTGGCTCCATTTGAAGTATTTAAGCGGACTGTGCTTGCTTACACCCTGACTAAGTGGTTACCGTTGGAAACCACGCAACGCGTCGGTGCTGCCAGGCTGTGCGGTGGTCGGACCTGAGCTCTCATATATATTGGTGATGTTCTGAATATTTATTGCCTTTTATTAGTCGCCCATGCTGATATATACCTGTGTATTACTCTTTGCGCTTTCTCTTAAAATGACATTTCATGGATGTATGGTCTTCATATGGGCCATGACATGTTAGTTGGTTTGCACTTAGCACTTTAGTTCTCTGCTTGGCAGATTTGAGCACTTTTAGCACTGTGTTTTGATAGATTTTGGTATTTCTCGCTTTTTTTACTTTATTTATTTTCCTTATGAATTAATGGCACTGCTGCACTTTATATTTTCTAACGTGGATGTAATGATTCCACGTTTCATCACTTCACTGTAGATATTGGTCACATTGTATCTAGTTGGTAGTGTTTTCACACTTTTCTCTATATTCTGGTTTTCAGTCTCTTTATCAGGGGCGACTCATATTGATATTGATATTCTGGTATTGCTATTATTGCACACATCAGGCCATTTATTTCATGGCATATAGGTTACATTCATATATATATACGTTACTTTTTATATTTGTAATTACAGTAGAGCCTTGTTATTTAGTCTGACCTTTCCGCCTGTCCTTAATGTTTTAATTTGTTTTAAATGTTTGTCGGTTGTATGTGTATGGACTAGTTATATTTGTGATTCACACAATTTTTATATTTAATAAAATGTAATCTTTGATACTACTTGTGGGTGTGCGGCCGCATATATTGCCCCATAGGGACCTTTCTGGTGGTCCCATTTGTTGAGTGTATTAGACCACTCCTTCATGTGAGTGGGGGGCTTTTCGCGCCCAGCACCCCTCCCATATTTTCATTTTTTACTCTATACAGTGGTGCGGAGTGTCTTTTCTATTTTCTATTACCTGCCGCTCACCAGTCGCTACCTGTCGCTATTCCTTCATAAATAAGGGCCTATGTCTATTGTCAAACTGCCAGCAATACACTTGCAGTGCCGGCAAGCGGCTGGGACAAGGAGTGAGTGCTCACACCCCCTCAGGATCCGGGAAAGTTGGTGATGAAGATGGCCACGCCTAGGCTAACATTTAAAGAATGTCTGACAAGAGTTAGATTGTATTACATTGAAGCAGAACAAAACCCACCAGTGGCCGGCTGCTGGATTTTCCCCTCTGTCAAGGAATCACACTCACCTTTCACCCAGTCCAATGCATGCGCCCACTGAACTGACTAAATTCAGCATCATTTCTCTCATTGTTTTGAATGGACATGCAGATGGGATGGCTGAGACGGGAGCGCGCATGGCTGGGGATGTACGGCCGGGGATGCAGAGGACACGGCACGCTATTTCCCAATAAAGCCAATGAGAGCCGTTGGCCAAATGACGTAAACATAGAAAATGGCTCTCATTGGCTGAGCGCCGTTGGATAGAGAAGAGGTGAGTTTTACTGGGTGAACCAGGGGTTTTCACACAGTGGTGATTTGGGATTCCCCTGGGGAATGCAACAAAACCTGCGAAAGTCAAAATCCGGTAAATATTTAATATGAATACACATGGTATGATATCAGCAGAGGAGAGTTAGCTGACCTACTTTCACTGGACCTACAATACAGACTAAAATTCTTGCTGGGTGATTCCCTTCCCAAGAGGTATCATGATGTAAAGCCCCACAGTGTAACATCCCCCCTGGGTCCCCACATACTTTCCTCAATCTGGGTGTAGTATGGCTTTCATTCTCCGCAAAGGAAAACTTCCTTAAACTGGACCTTCAGCATGATTTATTGAAAAGCCCGAACCCTTAAAAAACAATTCCACAGCATCTAAAATTAATATATTTTAAATTTGTTGTCACTTTCTTACTATTCTTTCCCCCACTGGGCTGCAACTCTGTTCAGGACTTTAGGATACGGGCGCCACCATCTTAACTCAGAAGCGTCACACTTACTGAGGAGAGGAGAGTGGGATAAAGTACAGGGGGTGGGTTATAGCTGTGCTTTGCTCAGACAGAGCAGAGCTGGGGTCAGGAAAAGGTCAGCAATCCCAGAATGCAGAGCAGCACAGTCAGGAGGCACTTCCTGTTTGCAGGCTGCCTGATGTCCCATAAGTCGCCATCTTGGATGTTTAAAGGCTCATAACATGCAGTAGATGCAGGTAGGATTATTTTTAATGTGAGCGATCTGTATGTGCAGAGTGTGGGAAACATATAAGATAGATTCTTATTCAGAGTAAAGGACCGCTTTAATGAATAAGTAAGCAGCACAAAAATCATCTGTGCCACCCACCTCAACCAATTAGCTATAATAAGCCCCTGACAAACACATACACAAAGAAAAAAGGGACCACACAATTTGGCAGAAGCTCAAATGGAATTATCTGAGAGGCGGCAAATAAATGGAGGGGCAAATGCTTAGCCTCCCAGAGTTCAATGTGGGGTCTGGTGACACAATCTAATGATGTAGAAGCCTGGGAATAGAATCACAATCACAGAGCCTATAATATGCTTGGGGAAGTGAAAAAACAATTTATTTTTCTACTTCCTTCTAGAGGTTTAATGCTCTTTCCATGGTAACACAGAGCCCAATCTAAACCACAGGGTGGGGATTATCTGCGGGCAGATTGGCTTATTTTGTTTGGCATCTCCGGTAGGATTTTTAATGTCTGCTGGTGGGTGTGTGTAAAGCAGAGGGAAGGGGTGGAAATGCCACAAAGTGAATTGCTAAGCAGAGCAGGGCTTAAACCGGACCTTCAGCGGGATTTAATGTAAAGCCCAAACTCTTAAAAAACGATTCCCCAGCATCTAAAATTAATATATTTTACATTTTTAGTCACTAACTTATTATTCTTTCCCCCACTGGGCTGCAACTCTGTTCAGGAATTCAGGATACGGGCGCCGCCATCTTGACTCAGAAGCATCACACTTACTGAGAAGAGGAGAGTGGGATAAGATACAGGGTTGCAGGTTATAACTGTGCTTTGCTCAGACAGAGCAGAGCTGGGGTCAGGTAAAGGTCAGCAGTCCCAGAATGCAGAGCAGCACAGTCAGGATGCACTTCCTGTTTGCAGGCGGCCCGATAAGATGGCGGCTTCCATAAGATTCCATAACATGCAGTAGATGCAGGTAGGATGATTTTTAATGTGGACAATCTGTATGTACAGGGTGTGGGAAACATATAAGATAGACTCTTATTCAGAGTGAAGGTCCGCTTTAACTTAGATCTGCACCTTGTGGCATCCCCACTCCCTTCACCCTTCCTGGCCCTGCTAGCAAACTTACCTGCTGGTGACGGTGAGCACAATTTTATTCCTCTGCTACAGAGCAGGCTGAATCCTGTTCTTATTTCCTCATCCTTTGACATCAGTTTCATTTCATTGAGAAGAATGGCACTGCAGATAGGGGCATGGTAGTCTCGTCCCTTTTGTCAAATAATTGCCTCTGTGGGAAGCTTCTAGCCTCACATCCAGTCGGGGACACTGGCCATAGGGAGACCCAAGAGAATCCTTGGTGGTCTGCACTGCTTTAAAGACTGGGCTGCTGCTATAAATACAAATCACTATCTCTGTATTCTTCTTCCCATCCTCACTGTTCCTGTCTCCCAGGGGGTGAACATTGGGAGGTGCTCAGCAGAGATAACATGTGCTAGTGATGGACTAGGGGAGGGGCTGGTAGATTCCCAGGCTGATTTTTGGCTCTAGTCCACCATTGGCTCCAGTCAATAATTTTTACCAGGTACTGGATCCAGGGTGAAGGAAAAATGTTATATTTATTTGGAGTTGGGTACTTTCCCCTCAGAGGTCAGATCAGGGGTGCCCTCGGGCACCACTTTGTTAGGTGTGGAGTTATGCCCTCTGGCTGCCTAATGGATTGGTTCTCTAGTCACACTCCAGTGGTTTTAAGACACCAGTAGCTTTTCTGACTTGCTTCCCACAAAGTTACATAGGTTGTCATTTTCCAAGCACACTCCATCTAATGCACTCTGTTTCCTATATTCAAGGGTCCATTTTCAATCATATTACTGAAGGGCATGGGGCAGTTATCCACTCGGCCTATGTCCAGTAACGGGTCTCAAAGTCTCTAAGTGATAGTTTTACATATGTTTATGCTTTCCACAATAGAAATTCTGACCCGCACATTTTTAACATACGGTATGACATTACCTATATATGAAAAAAGTTTTCATCATGCTAAAAATGTGAACTAAGCAAACACAGAAATCTGCTTTTTGACACTAATAAAAAGTTTAGGTGATAAGTAGTTGAAATCTAATCCTGACATTTGTCTTAAAACCCTGGAAGGTGCCTATGCACTTTACAGGCAATCAGCCATCTAAGATTTTAATGGAGATGTCCATGGTAAACAAATTTTAAGGGTCGTTAAAAGTCGAGAGACATTCAGGGCTGCAGGCTGTCCTGTTACCATCTGGATACTACTACTGGCAACCTACTTCGTTAAATTAAGAATTCTCAAGGATAAATAAAGCTAAAAAAGTGGAACACAGCTTTCCTTTGCTAGTTTAGTAACTTTCCGTTATGTTTTACAGGCTGGAAGAATTTCAGCAAGCTATTTTCATAATGTCCCGGTAGCATGAAATGAGTGAGCACCACGGATTAGGAAGCAGTTGAAGGCTAATAAATAGAGATGAGTGAACCAATTAATCCAAAATGGAATTGAGATTCACAGAAAATCAACGAGGTGCCTTGCTCCACCGTCTGGCGCAGGTGTCCCATGCTGCTCCCACAAGGCAGTCACATGGGGGGTGCATGCCATCGTCCAGATAATATATGCCATACCATCCAAGGAAATAGGGCCCTCAGTGTGTGGCCCATGTTTCTGAGGCATATTGCTTTCTCAGTTTGGTGTGGGCTGCTGTACAGCTCCTCCTACACGCTTGTGTGTTAGCAGCACTGGTAGCTGCCACTGTCACTGTCAAGATGTTCGCTTCCATGTAGTTCAGAAGCACAATCTTTGAAACTTTCTTTTTTTGACTGGAGTTCTTTTTTAACCATAAACTGGTCGTCTGAATGATGCAAAAGCTATGCCTGGGTATCACGGATGCCAATCAGTTTTATAGACTTCTTCTCAAAGTCCCTTTGAGAATAAAACTGTAATCCTGGGCTCAGAGGAAAAAAAACGTATTGGGCATCCCTTAGTACACCTGTGATTGGAGTCCATCCGCCAAGCGGTCAGCTTTCTTCCTGTCAGCATAACTGCCACAGGCTTCACAGCCATAAGCTGTTGACATATCACTATTATCCATGGAGGTAGTTATTTTGATGCTGCAGTGGGGCACAATCTTAGCAATATGTTTCCCCAGCAGCAGGGTATGTCAGTATTGTTAAATTAGATTTTAAACGAAGGGCTCTGTGACACATGAGTATACATTGTCTTTTTTTAAATCAGTTTTCAAACATTGATGGGCTTCTGTTTTTATTACTGTTTACCTTGTCTAGTGGGTCTTGTGGTGAAAGTGCATTGTTTATATCTAATATTGTTTATGTATGTGTATAGTGTATAAATATTTCACCAGCATGTTCACAGTATCTCCCAGTAAGGGCCTTCTCTGGCACACACAAGGGTACTCACCTTTTGTCCCCACCAGCTTGCCCATCCTACTCAGCGGAATTGCATTCCACATGTCTGCCGAGGCCACGCACTTGTGACTGATAGCAGAAGGGCACGATCCTGACACGGATGTGTCTGTGATTGCAGTTCTGACCCGTCTAGCACAGGGTGCGATCCAGGGATCGAGTGAGTTGCTGATTGCTGGAGTAGCAGCTGTCCGCTGTGGGGGACAATAGGTGAGAACCCTGTTGTTTTTTTTAATTTAGGTGGTCAATCACTTAAACCTTCAGTAGTGCCGGATATAGTGGAAGATTTACAATATATTCTGCTTTTATTATCTGGTAGTCTGGCATTTGTCTTTCTGCCTGCCATGTCCACTTGCCTCTAATTCCCCTGAATTGTCTAGCTCCTGATTTTTCCACCTATTTGTTTCATGTGAAGCCCATCACATGCTTGGTCTAAACCATAGTTACCTGTTAGCTATCCTGATCCTTGGCACCAACCTTTATCCATCTGTCCTTCCTGCATTGTATAAATTAAATGGTGTGACTAGTAGGTGGCAGTTGTTATTTGCACTTCATTTATATTGCTTGCTCTGTACATATTTAGTTGCTGTCACTTTGATTACTGCAACTGCTGCTGTTCACAAAGGACTATAATAACAGGTTTGCTATCAATATTTTTTAAGGGATATGTTTACTTCTGTACACAACAGTACTATACAGATTTTGTGATCTCCTTTGTTCAGTAGTTGTCGCACAACTGTGGTACATCTTAGCATTAGGAATAATGTATTTTTTTAAAGACCTTACATTCATCTTTGCACAGCAAGAAACACAATGACTTGTGTGCAGGTGACTAACATCTTAAATAAGGGCCATAATTTCATGCTGCTGTACTTGATTGTGTATGGCTTTTTCATTCAGCTTTCATAAGTCTATGTGGAACAGCACTTTAATTTTGCGTTCAGTGAAAATTCATGTGGATAAATGTCTAAATGCAGCCAAGTGTTTGACTTCATCTGTTACCAGCAAAGCAAGTGAAACCCTGCTGGAAGTAATGTAAATACAAAGGAGCTCTGCAAGGTTCACTCGCTGTGGAGATGTCTGTTATTCAAGGGGCTTTTACTGAAGTTGATTCAGTTGATTAAGAGTAACAATTTTACAATCACTGCCTGAAAAATACTTACAAATGGTGCACCACTAGTAGCAAAACAATTATTGGCGTGCTCACCAACCTAAAGCAATACAATCAATTGGCTCAATGGTCAACCAGACCAAAGAGTCATATAAAGGAGCACCACCACATTAAATTCATTTACAATTTATTAAATCATTAACCATGACAAGACATTTAAAATCACAACAGCACAACACAAAACATAATTAAAAACACACCTCTACCTGCCCAATCAGATGTAAGCGTCTGTCCTAATAATACCCATAGTAGTTACAAAGGTAAACAAACAATAAAGACCACAGCCTAAACCCTCAGTAGGGTATATTCCCTTATGTTTATTTGTGCCGGCACAAAAAAAAATAAGTTTAACCCCACAATGATATAATTAGAATCATTGAATATATCTATAAACAATTACCATCCAAAAATAATCTATAAAGTGTCATGTGCATAGTGCATAGTGCAAAACATATCCAAATTCTGGTGAACCAGCCAGAGGAGATAAACAAGTGTTAATACAAACTCATACAAAATGACAGTAACTCAAACAATTCAGCAAACTGTTATAGTGTGTGATAAGTAACCACTAAAAGTGAAACAAGATACAGTTGAAAACAATGTAAGGGAGATACTCAGCTGCGGGAAAGAAAAAACCACGTGTATCAGTCATCAGGGAGGACAGACAGGGCGGGAGGCGGCTCCACCTGCGCTTCGCGGTGTGAGCAACCGCTTCTTCCTTGGGTGCAGCTCTGTTGATCTCTTTTCCCATTTTAAAGTGTCTCCTGGGGAGAGGGGCGGGGAGGGGGGGGGGGAAAGGGAGGGGGCTGAGACACGGGCGCGCCAGGCGGGCGCATGTAAGATGCGGTAGCATCACCTCGTCCCCGCCGGCTTCCATTGTCTCAAACCACGTGGGTGCCAGTGCGCCCTGCGGCTGCTGAGGCGCGTCAAATGACGCAGCGCCAGTCAGATGCTGTATCCATACATACCAGGGAACGGGCACGCCTACTCCTGCAGATCCGTCCCTCCATATTACCCATATCTAGTGCAATAGATATGAATTGTTTGCTGAATTGTTTGAGTTACTGTCATTTTGTATGAGTTTGTATTAACACTTGTTTATCTCCTCTGGCTGGTTCACCAGAATTTGGATATGTTTTGCACTATGCACTATGCACATGACACTTTATAGATTATTTTTGGATGGTAATTGTTTATAGATATATTCAATGATTCTAATTATATCATTGTGGGGTTAAACTTATTTTTTTTTTGTGCCGGCACAAATAAACATAAGGGAATATACCCTACTGAGGGTTTAGGCTGTGGTCTTTATTGTTTGTTTACCTTTGTAACTACTATGGGTATTATTAGGACAGACGCTTACATCTGATTGGGCAGGTAGAGGTGTGTTTTTAATTATGTTTTGTGTTGTGCTGTTGTGATTTTAAATGTCTTGTCATGGTTAATGATTTAATAAATTGTAAATGAATTTAATGTGGTGGTGCTCCTTTATATGACTCTTTGGTCTGGTTGACCATTGAGCCAATTGATTGTACTGCCTGAAAAATACATTAAAAGTAAGAATTCAAATACCTTTAGATGTATTAAAGTGGACCAAAACCTAGCTGGATCGGCCCAGGAATCTATAAAATTCCCGGCGCTGATCCATTCCCCCCCCCGGCGGGGCATCCAAAATCGGGATGCCCCACTGTGTGAAACCCCCCCAGGACGCCCGTTACACTTACCTCAATCCCGGTCCAAAGGCACATGCGCGGGCCGCATCTCACACTTCTCTCTAGGGCGCGTGCAGGGCGCTGAGCTAAGACGTGCATAGCTCAGCGGCTCCGAGCGTGTTGATTGGACAAGCGGCTGTGCATGCGCCAGAGGACCACGGTCAGGTGAGTTGATCCGGGCGATCTGGGGGGTTACACATAGTGGGGCACCCCCGATCGGGGTGCCCCGGGAAGTGTAAATGTGTGTAAAACTTCTAGTTGTTTTTTGGGGAGTAGCAATGCACCCCTATACTAGACCTTGTCTGCACTAAAACTAAATATTTTAGATATAAAATATAATGACATTTATTTAACAAGATAATAATAAAGGACTTTAGCAAAGTTTCATATTAAAAACATGATTGTTACAGAACTCATGATACAATGTATACTACAGATACCAAGTAATAATTGATAGCCAGGAGAGGCTTTTTTTTAGTTTATTTCCAATGCTTCCTCAGGGGATGCGCATTTAGCCACTCTAGATGCTATATCTAAAATGAAAAGTATACAGTGTAAATTCTATTTTATATTTTAAGTGCATATTAAATACCGATACAATATTTTTGGATACAATGTAATCACTTTTTATTTTCAAAATACTTTTGTGGTTACTTAAATCAATGTCTATGCAGAGAAGTGTTGATTAGCATAGGAGAAATGTTTAGTCCAATAAAATTTACATACCATGGATTAATTTATGGTCACGCTACTGCATGCCAAATTATGGGTATGTCCTCTGGGCCATTCTGGGCATGATATAGTGATTTTACATAATATATATTTATAAATCCGAATATTATCTAGTCAATCAATTCAAAATTCATTGAGGCTCTTTGTGCCTGTTAATGTTAATGTTGTGCCCATGTAAAAGACATGAGATGTCATTGAATAGATGGGAAAGTTCTCTGATGGTATAGAAATATGTTATGCTATATGTGGGAGCAGGCCCACAAGAGGAAGCAGGATAGAAGCCCTGATTATTGTTGGGACCCCAGGAACAGTCCTGAATTGGTGCTTTAAGTTAAAACTTCTGGATGTAGATAATATACATGTATTTGTTCACAGCAGGGTGGCACCAAGCGTGGCTGTGGGATGCGAAACACCTCCCACTGAGGACAGCTTCTCCTTGACTAAGGCAGCCTGGCTCACATGAGCCATTGCATGCTCCAGTGCCTGTAGAAAGGCCACAGAGTTACCCACATAGTCAACAATGCCGATTACTGGGTTGCCACCCTTTATCGCCACCATAAGGATAACATCACCTTGATTCCAGCATTGGAGCAAGCTAGAAAGATGAGTATAAATGCACTCTGGTAGACATACGAGTTTCCAGCTGAATTTGAGGGCTCAGTGGTGGCACGAGGCAGAGGAGAAGGGGGAAGACACAGGTCATCTGCATGCTTTGCCACCAGTCACTGAAGCTAGGAAAACCTTTGCACAACATCCATCACCAGGGACCCGCAAAGCAAACCAAAAAACATTTTTTTAAATGTATATTATTAAAATGAATAAACCAGAGGCTCCTTCTGATGCTTCTGTTGTCTCAGCCTCTACCACCGCCTCCACAACAAGGTCATCTGTCTCCCCCCAAAGGGAGGATCTGAGACCACAGCCACCATCAAGCCTGTCCACACCATTCCAGGGAAGCTTTTAGCTGCAACCATAATACATCATTCCCAGCAGTTACTTTTCTTGGCAGGCCATTCCTGCCCTGCACCAGCAGGTTGTAGAGAAAATGAGGTGTGCACTGCACAGTGCTATATGTTGCAAGGTACACATCACAATTGACATGCGGACAACTAAGCATGGGCAGGGATGTTTCATCTCTTTAGTTGCCCACTGGGTTAATGTAGTAGCGGCTGGTCCCGAGCCGCAATGCGCTTTGGTGCCTATACTTTCACCACCCTGGATTGCCAGACATCTCTTGCTGCCTCCTACTTTGCTTGCTCCTCTCCTGCCTCCTCATCCAGTGAAACTCCTCTGTCTGGGTGAAAGACCACACACCACCCAGGAGCTGTGGACTGGCATCAGAAGCAGACTGATTTGCTGCCTCTGAACCCAAAGCCCAGCAAGGTGGTGTGTGACAGCGAGCAAAACCTAGTAGAAGCCTTGGGCCGAGCTGGGTTGAGGTACATGTATTGGCTAGTGTTCAGCTTGGTGGTGCAAAGTTTCTTGGACCATTATCCAGACATGCCAGAGCTGCTGCATAAAGTGGACATTCACACCTTACTGCTGCTCGCATATCTGCACCGCAAGGGAACTGAACTTTGACCTTCCCACCCACCACCGTATAGGTGATTTGCCAACCAGTAGGAATTTCCCTTTCACATATTGTATTTTGGAAAGGCGTGTGAGTAGCCGAAAGCAATAGTGGGGTTCCAACAGGCAAGTCGCTAAATTGGACACGTGTCAAGGACTTGCGTATTATAGTTTGCTAGATCACAAAAAACCCAATCTCTGAGTATCTAAATGCTTTTCTCACATTAGCTGAGTTCACCATCAGAAGTTAGCAAGGAGAAATTCTAAAGGTCACCCGGATGAGTCAAAAGGCTATTGGAACAATGTTTTGTTGGATGAGGTCAGAATAGAGCTGTTTGGTTTAAATGAGAAGCATGTAAATATAAATAATTTAAATGAGAAGCATTTAAATGAGAAGCTGGGGTCCTGGTGGGGGGGATGCAGCGCACATACAGAGGTCCTGTCCATTTGGCAGTCTTACACAGGGCAACCTTTCTACTAATGGTCGCCACCCCTGGAAGTGCACTGGATAAGAATGACATAAGGGTTTACAAACTGGCAGGGCCAGGGGCTGTCTGGTGAGCCTCTAAACCCAAGGTGCTAAACTATTTGTAGTGTGGACCACTTAAAGAGCACCAAAACCTACCCTGGAGTCTATGAGACACCAGGGCAGGCATACTCACTCCCCCAAGGGCACCCCGATCGGGTGCTTTGATGATTCCTTCTAACTATACCATGACCTGGATGAATAAGAACCTTCACAAACAAGAAAAAGGGCCTCCAGCATTAGCTACGTATAAGAGCCAACATTGATGATGCAGCAGGATAGCTGTTTATTTAATGTTTTAATACATGTTTTAATTGGTTTGGATAACACTTTGCAGCCATACACAGTAGTGCCTGGTATACAGGGGCACCCACTGAAGCTGCATCTCACGTAGCTGCCTCTCCAACCATTTTTTTTAATTATTTAATGCTTTATTTAACCCTATAGTGTGGATAGTAGTTGTATTTTATCTTTAAATGTTTCAAAGTGCTCTTTCCTGTTTCAGTGGGCTCAGGGACAGGAATGGGGGGCAACCTGAAACATATGTGATACTGTTGTGATCGCGAAAAATAGGGCTTTCACGTGCAATATGTATTCTTTGAATAAAATAAACATTTCATTTAAAATAAACAGGAAAATGTATTTATTTTTTTTTTACGTTCACTCAAAAATATTACAAACAAGACATTTCGTGTTAAAGCCTAAACTGTACCAAAAAATTATTTTCCTGGAAATTCCTGCAAAATTCACAGTTAAACATGCAAAATGGTGAAAAATTACCTTTCAACAAAGGGTGACAAAATCTCAAGTAGGCTGGCAGCTAAAAGGGTTAAAGGTACCTATGCATGTTGGGTATTGATCTGTTCGGGGATCTTGCACTTTTAGATTTAGCTTGTACTTTCTTGTTTGCATATTGATATTTTAAGAAAATGTGTTTTTTTTTTCTGCTTTTTCGTATATTTTTTAGTTAAACCCTTTGCAAACAAAGAATTCCTTGAGGGATTGAATCCAACAAGCTTTGTACACCTAGAAAGCTTAAGTGTGTACTTTCAGGGAATATATGGGAGGTATTTAAAATGGAAAGGATTGTTTTGGTTAAAAAAGCGCAAGGTGCGCACTTTGCCTGCAGAGCTGACATTTTTAATTAAAATTACCCTTACGTACATGCTTTACTTTGGTGATTCACTTACCTGCTTCCTGATCCTGCAGCTTCCTCGGTGGCCCACTTGAGCTGCACCAGCCCCGGGTGGCGTGCTATGCTCTCCATGGCTCAACTGCCGCATCAGCCTCTGACGCCCGCCCGAGCAGGTCCGACTCAAGTGGCACTGCGGCCCTCATGCATTCAGCTCCTTAGTTAATGCTAGCACAAGCACATCTAGTATAAGCCCTCCAGCAGCCTTGCAGACAGCGTGCCTGCCAGAGGCTAATTTAAGTGGGCCATGAGCCCCATTCTTGTTTGCGGGGCAAGGTGCCCATAATCATTGTGGGCTAATCAGTTTGTAGATTGTAGCTGGGCTTGCTCTCTCACTGCCGGCCATGCCATTCTGCTGGGTGTTGTAGTGCCTCTGTATGTTATCCATTGCTAACTTTGCCTTGCCTGACTATTACTTTGATCTCTGCATGGGCTAACACTTGCCTGCTGGAGTGAACAAGCTAGCCCTTCTGAGTCCTGAGCCCTTCTCATCTTTTGTACCTTGAACTTTGACCACCAGGCTTTGGCCCTTGGCTTGCCCCTCCCCCTTTCCTCTGCTACTCCCCTTAGTGCCACCTATCATGACTACTATCTTCCCGTTTATGACTCAGGCCTGCCCAACATCACCTAGTCTAGTCCCTGGTTCATCTGCTTTCGCCCTGTAAGCCTGCATCCTTTGTGCTACCTAAGTCCTAGGGGCAACCGTGTCCGGTGAGGTGTATCCAGTGTCCTGGCAAATGGGGATTTGTCTGTAGGCAGAAGAGATTGGGGATTATAGGCTCACCTGAAGGCGGGAGTCCCACGGCGCTTGACATTATCATGGACCCCACTAATTGTGGAACAAGTGCAGGCCAGGGCTACCGCCATAAACCAGCAAGCTAATCCTGTGGTGGCCCACCAACCATCTGCACCACAAGTGACCTCACCTTTCTGTTGAGCCAAAGGTGCCCCTCCCAGAGAAATTTTTGGTAGATCAGGAAAAGTTTTTGAATTTGAAAAACTCCTGTGAGTTAACTTCAGACTGTGACCCAACTCTTCAGTGGGACTGGTCACTTCCCATTTGCAAGGAGCGCTTGGGTTAGCACCTACTGATGATGCCTTACAGACTGTTTTGGCATTTTTTACTGCCATGGAAGTCCTGTATACGGATCCAGATAAGGCCTCAACTGGTAATGCTAAGCTTTGAAGTCTTAAGCAAGGAAAACACATGGCAGAGGAGTACAGCGCAATACTTTGTTGATGAGAGATGGACTCCTGTTGGAAAGATCCGTACCTCTGCAGCCAATTTCATATTGGACAAATAGTATCAGAGATACCCTGGTGTACTTTCCTCTACCTAAAAACTTGGATGACTATATACAGCTGACCATTAAGGTAGACAGGTATCTTTGGGAATGATGTTTGGAGAAGTCTAAATATCCAAATCGGGGTCCCCCCCACCAAGAGCCTTTTTCTATGGGCTCCTTCTCCTCACTCCCACCAGCCCGAGGCGCCCATGCAGCTTAGCATGACCCGGCTCTCCCAGGCCGAAAAGACGAGACGTCATACCCAGGGTCTGTTTCTATATTGCGGTAACCCAAGGCACCTTGCAAGAGCCTCCCGAAAAAAAAAATAATCCGGAGGAAAACTTCAGCATCTACACGAGGTTGAGGGAACTCATCTGGTCGGTCAGGAATCTTTCCCCCATATTAATAAATTCCTGTTACCCGCTATCATCATATGGGAACCCTCTAGGAAGTCCACCATTATTGATAGCGGGACGGCTGGCAACTTTTTTGATAGGTCTCTTGTGGTCGCTCTAGGTATTTCAATTATACCTTTGGAAAACCCCCTTTACGTCCTGGCGGTTAATAATGAACCTATTCTGTGTGGGTTGGTCTCCACTAAGACGCCTTTGGTAAAATTATTCATGGGCTCCTCCCAGAGAACCTAGAATTTCTAGTCCTAGATTGTTCTAATACCCCAGTAGTCCTGGCGTTCCCTTGGTTGAAGACCCACATTTCCATCATTAATCGGTAGACCGGATATTTGATGAATTGGAGCCCATTCTGTCTCGACCACTGTTTTCGTACAGCCTTTTAGATTACCAACATCTCCCTAGATGGAGTACCTCTGCCATATGCTGATTGGGCAGACGTGTGCGCCGAAAGGTCGACTGATTCACTTCCTCCTCACAGGGCATACAATTGTCCCATTGAGCTGCTGCTGGGTACCATGCCCCCAGGGGTAAGATTTACAATTTGAACCGGCCAGAGGAGTTAGCAATGGAATATATTTTGGAGAATTTAATAAAAGGACTTTATTCATTCCTTCACCTCACCAGCTGGGATAGGCTTCTTTTTTGTTGGAAAAAAGGATGGGGTTTACGCCCTTGTATAGATTACTGAGGTCTGAACAAAATCACAGTTAATAACAGATACCCCTTGCCTCTCATTGAGGACCTCTTCAACCAGGTGATTGGTGCCCAGATATTCCCAAAGTTAGACCTGAGGGGGGGGGCTTATAAATCATATTCATATACGCCAAGGGAATGAATGGAAAACAGCCTTTAATGTAAAAGACGGGCACTATGAATTTTTAGTCATGGCCTTTGGCTTATGCAATGCCCCTGTGGTCTTTCAAGTTTCCTTGAATGATATTTTTTGAGAGTTTATAGGCCAATTTGTGGTAACCTATTTAGATGATATTCTAATTTTCTCCCGGTCAGTGGATGATCACCGACATGTAACAAGGCGTTACAAGTTACAAGTTACAAATACAGAGGGAGAACAGTCTTTTCACCAAATTGTTCCAAGTGTGTGTTTGAGGTCACCAAAGTCCCTTTCCTGGGGTATCTGGTCTCCAATTAGGGTCTGGTTATGGATCTCTCCAAATTATTAGCAGTTTTCGAGTGGGAACAACCTAGATCCCAAAAATCCTTGCAGAGATTCCTAGGTTTTGTCAATTTTTACAGGAGTTTCATCAAGGGGTTTTCTTAGATAGCGGCTCCTTTAACAGATTTAACCTGGAAAGGTGCCTTTGTGGAAGTTTGGCCCCCAGCTGCGGTGAAGGATTTCCACTCCAGTCCAGTGGGAAACCATGAGGGGAGGTGAAGCTGGCTTTTGAGGAATGGAGGCCTTATTACTGTGTATACCGACCATAATAATCTCAAATACATTAAATCCATCAAGAAACTCAATTCATGCCATGTTCGCTGGTTGTTCTTTTTCTCTTTGTTTCAATTTTGCCATTACTGGGAGCAGAACACCAAAGCTGATGCCCTAACATGCAACTTTGGAGTATGTAAGGATAGGTTCGAAGAAAAGGAACCCATTCTAACCTACAGCTCTGTAGTTGCTCTATAGTTGCTCTGTAGTTGCTTTACCATACAGCTCTGTAGGCAACCTCCAGGTTGCTGATATGTTCTGCCGCATTTGTGCCTCTCAGTATTACAGGACTCTAAAACTTTGGGTAACCAGAAAACTCTGCCCTTGCCCAGTGCCATGTGTGATGGCCTGCCATCAGAAGCAATGTCACTGCCTTTGTCAAAGCCTGTTCTGTGTGCGCCCATAGCAAGTCGACCCATAGATCCTCAGCTGGGTTACAGGTACCCTTAGAGGTTCCTGGTGAATCACAAACTCATATTTCTATGGATTTTATTCTATGTCAATTTGCCCCGATCAATACTGTCATTTGGGTGGTGGCCGGCCAATTCAGTAAAATGGCGCATTTCGTTCCCCTGAACTGGCACAACTGTTCATCTCCACAGCATACCTCAAAATATTGTCTCCGATTGGGGGGGGGGGGCAATTTATTTTGCATTTCTGGAGGGAGTTCTTCGTGCAATTCGAAATAAAAGAGTCTTTGTTGTCAGCTTAGCACCCGCAGTCTAATAGTCAGACGGAGAGGGTAAACGTGTCCTTGAAATAATATTTGCTTTGTGTCTTTTGTTAAATTTGGTGAATTCACGTTCAATAATGCACCCACTGAGTCAACAACGTTTTTGCCGTTTTTATGATTATGGCAAAATTCTCAAAGCATCCTCTCTCTCTGGCCCTTCCTCCAATTTGCCAGCCTTGGAGGAATGGTTTTAAGAAATAGCGACTATATTGTCCAAGATCCAGGAGAATCTTAATGTGGCTATAAAGAGGCACTAGGTCTTTGCTGAACGACATAGGTCTATGGAGCCACCTTTTCAGGTGGATGATTTGGTCTGGGTATCCAAAACATTTCCTTGTGCTAACCTTTGTCAAAATTGGGACTCAGGTACATTGGTCCATTTTCAATAATACAGAAATTGAGTAACGTTACCTTCAAAGTCAAACTTCCGTCTTTGTGTTTCATGTATACTTGATGAAATCTGCTGGTAATATTCAGGTGTCTTCTCCACCACCTGTCATTGTATAAAATGAACCTGTATATGAAACCAGTAAAATGTTTGATTATTATCATGTGAGGCACTGCAATATTTAATTGACTGGAAGGAATTTGGTCCTGAGGAAAGATGTTGAGTGGCAAGAAATTTCATTTTGACAACTGCTTCTCAGTCCTTGGTTGCCTGGGGTTGTGGCTCAGGGGATCGCAGTGTTCCTGGAGATGCCCAGTAAAGGGATTTTACTGGTAACCCTGGGGGTTTGACACAGCCGGGCATCCTGCTATAGGATGCCCAGGGGCAGGCTAACAGCCGGGTTTCAATCCGCTTTAAAAGGAGAGGGGAAGCCCCCACGATGACCCTGTGTCTGGTTAGCAATTTAGGCTGTCAGTTGACTGAGCTGAAAAAATGTTTCAAGGCCAGGACAGTAGGCCTCAATAGTGTGACCTAGACCCTACTACTTGGTCTGAAACTTCCCCAACAGGGAAACAGTTCTGACCACCAGACAGAGGGTCCCTAGTGGTAGAGTTCTATTCTTCAAAGGATAAGACCTGAGGCTTGGGCTTCCCAGCCCACAGGTCCCAGAAGTGCAGAAGGTGGTTTTAAGATTTGTATGTAAAGTCAGTGACAAAAGAAGGCAAGTGCATTCCCCTGGAAGGGAAAGAACATTTTATTCTGTTGGTCCCTAACATATGAATCAAACTCACTTAATGAAGAGTCAGAAGAATAGTAGAACCCCCGAGAGAAGTTAGATATATAGGGCAGGTTTACCAGTCAGGACACTGTTACTAGGATAGCCCAGAGCCAGAGGCCATATCCGATTCTACTGTTGGGCAGAACAAAAATGACAATTTTCATCATCCCTAATATGCTTTTAACAATCAGAATTCCTTTGCTGGGAATGGTTGCAGGGACCTCAAATAGGACAGCTACATACTGATTCATGGTCAGGTACCTCATCCCAGAATAAATAAAATGTATGGGAAATGTTGCAGATATGGAAAAGAGGACTTCCCATTTGCTTTAAAAAAGGAAAGTATGACTAATCAATTTCCCTATAGTGGGAATCACAGCCTTCTGCTCAACAGGGCAATTTAGGATAGTTCTGGCACCCTGTATTTTAGGGATGCTAGAGACCTAGATCTCCTCATTGATGTGGAGACAATGTATAATAAAAAGCAAAGAGAGCATAACTGACCTACACCCTGAGAGGAATGGTCGGTGGGGTCCCTGTTGGAGAGGAACACATAATCATCAATAGATGACAGACAGGAAGAAACCATTAGCACATCACACCTACTATTGCCAGAGATTAGAAGAGAGAGAAGAAAAGAGGAGGAGAAGGTAGTCGGCACCGTTAATAGGGAAAAACAGAAAGATGGCTACATTAGGCTGGAACAGCTGAACTGGAGAGAGGACTATTTGGTGGTTGAAAAAATTAGATCCTCCAAAAATCTGTTTTCTCAGCAAATCACCCATAAGGATAGCACTTCAGAGTAGTCTGATTTGAAGGCCTCAGACCTAGAGATGTGGAGGATTTAAAGTGACTGTAAACCCAAGGGCAATATAAGGACCATAAGCATCAGCTTACCTGATGACTGTCTCATGTGCTTCTCCTCCATTTCTTGCACTGCTGGGTAGAAGCTGTAGCAGGACTTTAGAGTTTGTCCTCCCTTCAATTCCATTCCTCAAGGAAAATGAATAAATTGGCTCTTGGTGTTCTCATTGTGAGTGAGCATGGCAAGACTCATAAATCTGCCCCATGACATGCCCTTTCCAGCTTAGTCATGAGCCAGTGTCAAGAGACTTAAATTGCACAAGGTACATATAATCAGAGATTTCGAGATGCTTTGAAATGGCTCATTTTACACTGTTTGCAAGGGGAAAAAAGTGGGAAGAAATTGGTGTGTGCCATAACAGGGACTTCTGGAGTATTATTGCTGGCCCTCTTCCACTATCAACCAGAGCGCCCGGGGCTGCAATCTTTTTTGGTGCTAGTGTTAAATAAGATGCTAGCTATTGCCCATAAGACGCTGCTATTTTTGTATATCATAAATTGGACGCTGAGTGCTGAGAGGACAAAAAATTAGGCTGTCCATCTTAACTCTTTAAAGCGGTCCTTCACTCTGAATAAGAGTCTATCTTATATGTTTCCCCCACCCTGTACATACAGATTGCTCACATTAAAAATCATCCTACCTGCATCTGCTGCATGTTATGAGCCTTTAAACATCCAAGATGGCAGCTCATGGGACATCAGGCAGCCTGCAAACAGGAAGTGCCTTCTGACTGTGCTGCTCTGCATTTTGGGATTGCTGACCTTTTCCTGACTCCAGCTCTGCTCTGTCTGAACAAAGCACAGCTATAACCTGCCCCCCTGTACTTTATCCTGCTCTCCTCTCCTCAGTAAGTGTGATGCTTCTGAATCAAGATGGCGGCACCCGTATCCTAAAGTCCTGAACAGAGTTGCAGCCCAGTGGGGGAAAGAATAATAGTGGGAGAAGACTAAAAACTTAAAATATCTTGATTTTATATGTTGGGGAATCGTTTTTTAAGGGTTTGGGCTTTTCAATAAATCATGGTGAAGGTCCAGTTTAATTATCAGCCTACATAGAGTTCTTGTCACCCTGATCCCCCGAGCAGAACAATACCCAACATCCATAGGTACTGTCAAGGGAAGAGTTTCCAAACACTTTAAAGTAAAGCTTTCCTGTAAGGGTAATTTTACTTGAAAATGTCAGCTCTGCAGACAAAGTGCACACCTTGTGCTTTTTCTGGAATACCCCCACAAGCCATATATTATCTGAAAGTACACACATTATGTTTTCTAGGAATATCCAGCTTGTTGTAGTGCATGCACCTTTCTGGAAGTAATGCCTCAAAGAATTCTTTGATTGTACATGGTTTCCCTAAAAAAAAATATAACAAAAGCAAATGAAATCACATTTTCCTAAAATATCAATGTGCAAACAAGAAAAAACAAGCTAAATCTGAAAGCACAAGGTCCCCAGAACAATACCAAACATGCCAAGCTACCTTTAACTGCCAGCCTACTTGAGATGTTGTCACCCTCTGTTGACAGGTCATTTTTCACCATTTTCCATGTAAAAATAAAATTATGTTTTTTTAAAAATTGTCATGTTTATTTTAAATAAAAAATGTATATCAATAAAACCATATTGCATTTGGAAGCCCCAATTACAATGGTACCATATATGTATTGGTTGCCCCCTGTTCCTACCCCCCAAACTGAAAAAAACATTTTACCATTTACAAACATTTACAAATAAAATACAACTATGATCCACACTATAAAGGGTTACATTTAAAAAAATAGTTGTGCCCCCCCCCCCATTTTTTAATTTAAGGGTTAAAAACCCCTGAAAATGATACAAACTGATGTGGGGTCCCCCCTACCCAGTATAACCAGTCCAGGGACCAGCTATGCTGGGCTTGTAGACCAGGGCACAGAGGCCAGTTTGGTTGCCCCCTGCCGTGAAGGCTACAAGCCTGCGTAGGCTTCATGTCCCCAGGGCTCTTCTGCCCTCGGCTTTGGGGAGGCAGGTAATGGGGGGCTGGTAGTTAATGGCAAGTCACCACTAGTCACAGGTGACTTGCCAGACCCCGAACCTTGTGAACTGGTATAGGGGTCTCATAGTTACTTTACTAGTTCACAAAGGGTTAACTGTAAAAAAGCCACGTACACAGGAAAAAAAAATAGTTTATTATTTATTTTAACCCTTTTGTTGCCAAGCCCGTAACACCTACGTGCTGGCTTGGCTGGGCCTTAAGTGCCAAGCCCGTAGGTGTTACGTGCTTGACTTTCCTCGCTTGTAGTTTAAAAAGTAAAAATAAAAAATACTCACCTGACCCCTTGTTGGATCCGGCCGGGTCTCCTCTTTAATTTGGTGCCATCCGATCCCCCGTGGGGGGTCGGATGGCTCCAGGAGAGCCCCCGGAATAGGCCGTCCCCCCCCGCTTCTGCAGCAGCAGCTTCTAACTGTAAAAAATAAAAAAAATAAAAATGACATTCACTTACCTGTGTGTGCGCTGTCCCTCCTCTTCACCTGGGGGGCCTCCGATCCCCCCCCAGGACTTACCGATCTTCAGGCCTGGGAGGCTCTCTCCTCTCTTCTTCTCGATGGCGGCCGCCATCATGCCTCTAAGCCCCGCCCCCTTGGGCTTATGAAGTCATCCCGGCCCCGAACGGGCTTCAGCTTTCTCAGCTTCTCAGATGCCGGTGATCGGCGCTGGGGAAGGAGGTGACAGGAGATCCTCTGATCTCCTGCCTTCTCCTTCTCTGGATGCCGATCACCGGCATCTGTCAGCTGAGCGGCGAGGGACAAGAGCTTGCAATCGAAGGTAAGTACAGTAAAAAAAAATTTTTTTTTTTCTAATAAAATACTTTTTATTATTGTGTCGTGGTTTTTTTTTTAACAGTTAACCCTTTGTGAGCTGGTAAGGGGTCCATGAGACCCCTTATACCAGTTCACAAGGCTGGGGGGGTGGCAAGTCACCTGCCCTAGCGGGTGGCTTGCCATTAACCCCCGCACCCCCATTACCTGCCTCCCCAAAGACCAGGGGGGGGCAGAAGAGCCCGGGCCCACATAGGCTATGTGGGCTCGTAGGCTGCAGGGTGGGGGGGCCACCAAAGCTGGCCCCCCCACTCTGTGCCTACAAGCCCCCATAGCTGGTCCCGGGCTGGTTACTTTGGGTAAGGGGGACCCCACGTCATTTTTTTTTTTTGGATTTTGAAGGGTTTTTAACCCTTCAAAATCCAAAAAAAAATGGGGTCCCCCTCCCCGGGAAGGGGGACCCTATGTCATTTTTTTTTTTTAATTAACCATTTGTCATCCAGCAGCTATAAAAGGCTTCTGGGCAGGAAAGGGTGTCTACCTATACATATGTGGTATCGCTGTAACCGGGAGAAATTGGGGTTTCTCACGCAATAAGATTTTATTGACAAACTTACATTTTTTATTACAAAAAAACACTACAAATTGTAAAAAAATATTTTTTTTTTTATTTTTTTTCACACATTTCACCCAAAAAAATTGAGAATACACCTAAAAAATACAAACAAGACATTTCATGTTAAAGCCCAGACTCTGCTGAAAAAAACAATATATAATTTTCCTGGGAAATCCCTGGAAATCCTTTCAAAAATGACAGTTGAATATGTGTAGCGCAAAATAGTGAAACATCGTCTGGCAACAGGGAGTGGCAAATGCTGCAGGTAGGCTGGCAGCGAAAGGGTTAATACTTACCGCCCATCCATCCCGAGCACTGTGTTCCACACCCTGCACTCTGGCTTCTAGCTCTTCTGCTGTTGCTTGAAGCCCTTTATACTTGCTGAGTGAGGGGACATAAAGGGTAAAACCCTTAAAAAAATATTAAACAATGACACAGGTTCTGCCCTACCCAGCATAACCAGCCCAGGGACCAGTTATGGGGTCTGTAGAAGAGGGTGCAGGGGCCAGATTTGGTGGCCTCCTGCCCTGCAGGCTACAATCCCGCACAGCCTAAATGGTCCCGGGCTCTTCTGCCCCCCGGGCTTTGGGGAGGCAGGTAATGGGAGGGCTGGGGGTTAATTCAGTTAGAGGATGACTTGCCAGACCCCGAGCCCTGTGAACTGCTATAGGGGTCTCATGGATCCCTTACCAGTTCACAAAGGTCAGAGAAAAAAATGACATTTATTAAAATAAATTCTCTACTCACTTTCGATCCTGTATCCCACGCTGCTGTCCCATGACAAATGACAGATGCCGGTGGTGATTGGTACAGGGTGGGGGGGGGGGCTGGGTGTTGGTGGAAGAAGCTCATATTCCAAAAAAGGTTTCTAAAATCTCTTAATTGACAACGCCATCTAGTTATTATTTATAGCATTCCACATGTGTTCATCATGCATATGAAATTATTATTTGCCCATGTTCCTCTTCCATAAAGAGTACAGTATTTTAGAACAACTACAGCACAATATTACACATATTAGAGATGGTATAGCTATTGTGTTGTGATAAGCTTGCAAATAAAATGATTACATAATTCTGTCATAAAATGGCCCCCTGTGTGGGTCATCATGGGCATTATTTGTTATTCTAGATTGAACATCCAGGTACATCTGATCATCTAATTTAGAGAATTAATCTTTTGTAAATGACAGGTAGAAATAGTAAATTATACAAATTGTAATATTTAAACAAATCTATCATTTTAACATGATCTGGATGCTAGGGCCACAAATGATTATAATCTGACAGTAGTGACTTGCTGCATGAATATCTGATTATGAAATTTGTCATTGCACAATTTGGAGCATTATGATTTCAGGTCAGAATGACAGAGAAAATGTAGGAAAAAAATACATAGTAAAAGAAATCAGAAGTCTGTAATGTATCTTTGAGCATTATTTATATAATGATGAAACATTATAGTTGTCTGATTTTTTTTTAATTAAAATCAACCTTTAGGCTAACATTGCATGCCATTTTTAAGCTATTATGTGTAAATATAGTCTGTGTTAAGTATTTTTGTTTTACTATTTACTTTCTTCCATGTCCCTCCAATCCAGTGATGTCATTAGTCAAATGGGGGTGGCATTCCACAGAGGTTACTCCTGTCATGTGTTAAAGCCTCTCTGCCCTGGCAGCCCAGCTTTAACTTGGTGGGATTCTAAGGAAGGATGAGGAGGGACCGGCATAATCCCTCAATACAGATGCCGGCAGGGGCGCTTCAGTAGTGGCTTCCTGGCATCAGCTCACTAGACCAGGAGGGAGTCACCGACACGGTGGACCGGCAGAGAAGACTTCACCCAGAGTGGAACAAATTTAGAAAGAAGCAGAAACAGTGAGTTTTTTTTTTTTTTTAAATGTTTTTTCTTTATTTAACTGTTAAATGAGTCCAGCTTTATTATGGTCCAGCTTTCTGGAGGATAAAGGGAGGGTGCCGCATACTGCCTGTAATAGAGGGATGTTGCTCAGTGGCTGTAATGAGTGATGCTTCTCACTGCCTCTAATGGAAGATGCCACACACTGGCTGTAATTAGGGATGCTACTCGCTGCCTGTAATAGGAGATGCTGCACACTGCCTGTAATGGAGGGATGCCACTCACGAGCTGTAAAGAGGGATGCCCCTCACTGCCTGTAAAGAGGGATGCCCCTCACTGTCTGTAAGATATCACACACTGCCTCTAATGTGGGATGCCACACATTGCCGGTAATAAGAGATAGCACTTACTGGCTTTAAAGGGGGATGCCACACACTGGCTGTAATGAGGGATGCCGCTTACTGGCTGTTAATGGGGGATGCCACTCTCTGACTGTAATGTGGGATGCTGCCTGAAATGGGGCAATTCGGCACTCTCTGTAATTGGGTGATTGCAAATGCACACCATTTGGTTCAGAATATATTTTTTCTTTACAGCTTTACATCTTTTCAAAATGCTATTCATTTTTTTTTCTAAATGGCCATAGAAATCCTTGGTTTCCTTTAATAGCCTTATCATTTACAGGATGCATAAGTCCTTTGGTATAGTTCAATACATTCAGCTTTTCACTTGTTATATATATATATTAAATTAAAACACTTGGATGTTGAATCTGCTTAACAAAGACTTATATTCTTTCTAGTTTAAATATAACATCAACTCATAAATCAGGAATCAGGAAGTTAGCTCATAGACATTCTGTAACTAAACAAATATTAAGTGATAATGAGGAGGAAGTTACTAATGAGTTTGTTGTTCCCATATACCTGGCGATTAAGCACAGTAAATATTTAAACTGTTGCCATAAAATCTCTAAGCCCCCAGAGTGCTGGATTTCCTCATTAGAAATAATTAAGTAATTGAGTGCTCTTGTGAGATTTTTTACTTGGCAGCTATCTGTGGCTGCACATCACACGCACAGCATGTAACAAAAAGAAATCCTTTTAGAAAATAGGTGTGTAAGGTGTGTATGTGAATTGTTGCACCCATTTTTTATGTAACTAGCAATACTGGGGGGTGTCCATGTTCAAGACCACTAACCAATACTCCTGCTATACTGTTCCAATTTGCATTGCTATAAAGGCAAAACAATCTGGTATAACAGTTGTGCATATCAAACAAGAACCATTTCAAAGTTTTCTGTAGGCTCTGTTTTCTGCGTCAGGGCACTGTTGGAACCCCGACTCTGAAAACGGTTAGAAAGAGAGGGCTACGGGGGACAAAACATGAGTTTTCTTTCTGCATGCCCTTTACTGCTTTCATTTCATATGCAGTTATTCTGCATTGTAAACAGCTCTGAAAATATCATCTAATTCCATTATTTTACCAGAATATATTATTCAGCAACCATATGGATTATTCATATTGTATTTTCTCAGACACGATTGCCACTTTTTTTTTCTTTTTACTGAATGTTGCAGACAAAAGTTCACACTAGGATATACCATGAGAGGTCATTATTTTAACACTTCAGAAATTCTAGCTGTATTTGTCTTCATATCATATTTTTGGCCATATAAGACGCACATCCCTATAAGATGTACCTAGGATTTGGAGCAGGAAAATAAAAAATAAAAAAGTGTGACATACCCCCAACCCTCATAGGCAGTATGACATTCCCTCCTCCCATTCCCCATAGGCAGTATGACATTCCCTCCTCCCATTCCCCATAGGCAGTATGACATTCCCTCCTCCCATTCCCCATAGGCAGTGTGACATTCCCTCCTCCCATTCCCCATAGGCAGTATGACATTCCCTCCTCCCATTCCCCATAGGCAGTATGACATTCCCTCCTCCAATTCCCCATAGACAGTGTGGCATCCCCCCATCCCATTCCCTATAGGCAGCATGGCATTCCCCCACTCATTTCCCATAGGCAGTGTGGCATTTCCCTGTACCATTCCCAAAGGCAGTGTGGCATTCTCTCATCCCATTCCCATAGGCAGTTTGGCGTTCTCCCAATACCATTCCCCATAGGCAGTGGGGCATTATCCCTCTCCCATTTCCATAGGCAGTGTAGCATTCCCCCTCTCCCATTCCCATAGACAGTGTGGCATTCCCCCCTCCAATTCCCCAGATAGAAAAAAAAAACACAACAGTATATTCACATGTCCCGGCACCCGCGCTGCTGACCAGCTGCCACAGCCATCGGAAGGCCAGAAGATCAAAGAGTGGGGACCGGGCAGGGTAACTGAACCCTAAGAAATCACGTGCACAAATAATGCTAATTTGGGAATATTATCCCCGGGGGTCACAATGTTATATATATAGCGTATATGTAGAATTAATTTCACTGTGGGGGGGGGCCTGGAAGGGATCACTTATTACACTTAGGCCCTTATTTAAGAAGGTAGTGGCTGGTTAATGAGAGGTAGCGACAGGTAACGCCATGTAGCGTCTGATTCATCATTTTCACAGCCTCAGTGAACAGCGCCAGCGTTCAGCCTTGCACAGCGCCAGGTATGACCTCTCGCTACCTGTCGCTCTCCCATACATTTCAATGGACGATCCTTTTCTTCTCTTTCAACGGGGTATTTTTTTTTTTTTTTTCCAAAAAATCACAAATAATTCTGTGACCTCTTCTGTCATTGAAAAAGCAGTTTTTTTACAAGTTTTTAATTTTTTTATATATTTCTAAATGACATTACAGGTCTGCCATTAAAGTGTTCCTGTTACAATGTTGTTACAATGTAATTCCATATGTTTTCGCTTTGTTACTAGTGGATAGATGCTGAAAAACAGACTTTAAACACACAGCCTCCTGCGCTCTGGGCTTCAAACAAGCATTTTTCAGCGCCAGGGATTTGTGAGGCTGTTTTTTGCTGAATATGGTGTGAGTCGGTCGCTATGACCAGTTGCTAACATGCGCTCCCATACAGTGCTGTACTGGTCAAATAGCGACTCCTCACAATGTATTCACCATTACTGAACAGCGATAAAGTAGCGACTCACGGCTGAGCACTGTGACTACTAGCGGGCGCTCTGAAAATGCCTGCTACAGACGCTCATCTGTCGCTAACTGCCGCTAATGATGAATCAGCCTGCCCTTATTATTTGTGTTTGCTATGTCTAATGTTAAATACTCTGTCCACGCAATGTAAAAACATGGGCATGTTTGGTTAGATACAGTTTTTAGCTAACGAAGAATATCCTTATTCTATTTTTTTAGTTTTAAATGTTTTACTAAGTGAGGCTTTTAAAGGAATTACATTTAACATTGAAAATGCCTGCAGGTTTATCTTTTTATATTTTTTGGTAATTTTTGTGACATTTTTGGTCAGATACAATTTTTATCTAGTGAAGAATAGACTGACTTTATATTTTTTATTGTATTTTTTCAGTTTTAAGTGTTTTACTAAATGTCACTTATAAAGGCACCACTTTTAACACTGAAACTGCCTTCAAGTTTATTTTTTTAAATTTTTGGAAATTTTTTGTCACTTTCCCCTGTTTCATTGAATGCCACTTAACTGGCATTTATTAAAGCCAGAAAAGTGACAGAGGGGATCACATTTTTAAATGTTATTTACAATGAAAAACAAACTTTGGGTCCTTCCCCCCCAAAGGCCAGACACCAAGCATGCAATCTTGCAATCTAGGGTTCAGAAGCTGCACTATTGTCGGCCGCTATCCCTGCAAGTCCTTATGCCCATTGGGGTGCCCAAGGCACACTTATGGGTACCGGGCTCTTCTGTACCCCTGATTGTGAGGGTCTCCTCTTCCTTCTTCGAGACTCTTTGGGGCCCCCCTCCCGTGTGTATATGATTTGGCACCTGCTGTCAGAATCTTATGGCAGCTCCACCATTTAGATGAAACATAGGTTCCCCCTTCTTTCATCCTCGCTACCCAGCAAGGGACTGAAGTGAGGGCCCTGGGAGCTGGCTTTTGTACTTGGAGGCATGGCCTACATGGAATCTCCCTGACGTCATTGCTGATGTCACAAAAGTGGAGTGATGTTATAAGTTATATCACTGAGTCTCCACAAATGCCCTGCCTCTTATTATAAAAGGTGCTTCCTGGAGTGGAGCCCCTTGACCAGGAGCCAAGATGAACGAAGGGGGACCTGTGTTCCCCTCATTGCAAAATGTCACCACATCTACATGCTGGAGGGTGCCCTGAAGTGCCCAGAAGAAGGAAGAGGAGATAGCGAGGGACAAGGAAGACCTGCCGGACCTTAGGAAGACAGCAACCTGTGAGGGACAAATGATGGAAGATAGGGACGGGTGAGCATGAGTTAAATTTAGAACAATAAATATTTTTTTCTTTGTGTGTTTTATTTCTTTTTTTACTTGGGGTAAACTGTTAAGGGGTCTAGGGGACCCCTATACCAGTTTGATATGGTCAGGAGCTGGCATGGCACCTGCTGTTCTCATTTTGTTAAATAAAAATTGTATCTAATGAAAAATGATCAAAATATACCGTATATTAAAAACAGTTTCAATGTTAAATGGGATGCCTTTAAAAGCCGCATTTAGTAAAGCACCTAAAACAGCGGGGCACAGCCAGGCACTGGAAAGGGAAGACATATTGCAGGTTGCTGCTATATAGCCACAGGGGGCAGGATGCTTTGCCCCCCCAAGCAGCAGCCATAGCCCTATGGCTGCTGCACAGGTTGCCCCATAGCAGCCTGGCACCTGTGGCTATGTAACAGTGGGGCCCACTGCAACCTACAATATGGCCTCTCTTTCCAGTGCAGCCAGACTGCCATGGGACCAGGCTGCTATGGGGCCTCCTGTGGCTTCTGCACGGGGGGGGGGGGCATAGCAGCCTGGAACCTGTGGCTTTGTAATGGTGGGCTGCCGGACACTGCGGCTACCTTGAAGGAGGGGCCCTATAGCAGACTGCTGTGGGCCCACCACTGTTATGTGGCAATGGGGGCCAGGCTACTATGGGGTCCCCTGTTCAGCAACCAAGGGGGCCTGGTTGCTATGGAACCCCTATGCAGCAGCAGCTTTGGAGCTGCAGTACAAAGCAGCAAAAAAGAGAAGGTAGGCAGAAAGGATAGAACAAAAATTAAGAGGAGGAAGAAAAGGAGCAAAAGATGGTAGGAAAGAAAGAAAGAGGGAGGGGAAGAGCCAGGAAATAAAGAGTGATGGAAGGAAGGGTGAAAAGAATGGGGAGAAAAGGAAGGGTTAAAGGAAAAGAAAAAATGGAAGGAAAAAAGAAGAAAGCAGGAAGGAAGGAAAGATACGCACGGTAGATGGAATGGAAGAGAATGAAGGATGGAAAGGAGAAAAGAGGGAACGAAAGTAGGGGAGGAAGGAATAGATGGAAGGAAGAAGGAGAAGGTAGTTGTGATGGATGGAAAGGAAAAAAGAAGACAAGAGGAAGGAAAGAATGTACGAAAATGGATGGAATAAAAGAAAGAACAAAGAGTGGTAAGGAAGAAGAGAAAGAAAGACAAATGAATGAAGAAAAGTCATACAGACAAATAAACATAGATAGAAGTTCTGCATAGCGTTAAATGCTGGCACACATTGCGAGAAGTTTTACTGCCCCAGGGTGGGATAATCAGCCAGCCCTGTCTTTTAGACTCCATGGCTAGTCACAGAGGCGGCTGTTCCTCTTTAAAGAGGAACAAAACCCAGGATTTTAACTTGGGTTTTGTTTCGTCTGTAAAAACTCACCCTTTCCTGGTACTATGGCGCATGTGTGGGCTCTCATCCAATCAGAGCCATTTGCCGTGCATATTTAATGTTCGTCAAATGGCTCTGTTTGTCACAAGGGGCCCACTCAGACTCTATTGCCCAGGGGCCCACAAAACCCTAGAGCCGGCCCTGTGTTCTCTCATATAGAGGTGACAGGTACTCTTTATCTGTCTTTAGTTGTTTCCTGTCCCCTTGGCAATGTCTGTCTTACGTCAGTGGAAAGGCGTGTGTAACATCCCCTGCCTCCCACTGTGTAGCCCTTCATAGCAGAGTGGCGGGGCTGCGCCCTTTAGGTGGGCGCTGGATACTGGCTGGAAACGGCAGTACGCAATCTCTATGGCTCCCGCCCTTACCGGAAGTGGGCAGACGGTTTTTACTATCATTATAGGTATAAATACCTGCCTCATTCTTTGCTGACTATCCTGGCTAAAGCCCCCTGGAGGGGCGTAACGCGTTGGAGGAGTTGTCAGCCTGCTTTATATCAAGCCATTGTGCCTGTAGATCTTCCGCTGGATCTTGTTTACATACCTGGGATACCTGGTGTTTGGAGTCAGTTGAGTGATCTTAATAGATCTGGATATTATTAGTTGGATTATTCCCTGCGAGCTCCGCCTGAAGATTGCTACGGATTGCTGTTTCGGCAGGAACCCAATCTTACTGGTGGTGGACCTCACGTTTTTTAGAAGAAGCATGTGGATTGTTAATTCATCTTTGGACTTTAATTGAGCTCTGTGTATTGTTTATCAATTGTTTTTTATATGTCTCTCAGGGGAGGAGGAACCCTTTGATTTGCACGTTGAGCTATCTTGTGTATTTTTAGCAGCGCAGTATTATCGTTCATAACTTGTTTATAACCAGGTATTATTTACGTCTTCACAAACCCGTTTTCCACATTGTCTCAGACAGGAGAGTGCAATTTGAGTCCAGTTTTGTTGTTTTTTTTTGTATTTTTGTATTTTTTTTTCATCTTATCATCCAGAGTCCAGTGGGCAAATGGAAAGGACAATTCAGAGCATGGATTGAAAAGTCTGCTTATCAATCAGAAATAAGATGATTGGGTCAATCCAATTCTCCTACTGTGGACCAAAGTCACCTTTGACAATCAAACTCATACTTTACCCTTTCACTCTACTATTGTTTCTATGCATTTATTTCCCTGTGTAGTGCCATTTGTAATCCAAGACAGATGCTCTAAGTTGGTCTTTCATTCAAGACACTAGCTTTGAAATTTGCTTCCAAAAAGTTTGTTGCTAGATTTATGTGTCACACAGGAACAGAGAGGGAAGTGTCACTCCAAGAAGATTAGTAGGCAACTTCGTATTGCTGCGGGTCCCCTTTTAAATGGCCTAAGCCACATAGGAAGTGCCTGCCATGCATGCACAGAGCACAGGGGCCGCTCGGGAATGCACAGAGCAGCGTACTGTTCACCTACGTGACTGCGCACACCCACGGCCATGCACAAGCCGAACGGATATACCCAAGGGACACGACCAAGCGTGCACACACTCGTGGGGAGTGCCGACCCACCGGCGCACGTGAGTAGGACCGGGTCTCCTATAGTGACAGTGGCGCATCACATGAACTTACCTTATAATCAGTTCACCTACATTTATCACAACTATGACACAGACTGTTTGGGTTGGTGGGCAGCAGGAATTTGAGGCAGAATCAGTTAAATATTCCTTGCACTGCTCTTTGGCTGCTTCTGCATCTACATAGAGTTGATTACTTGCTGCTACATCCACAACCAGTTTGCTCAAGCCCATTACCTGTGCTACACTCACCACCATGTTCAGCATGCCACCAGCCTATGCTATTTCCACCCCCACATCTGGACTGCTGCCAGTCCATGAACATCCAAAACCACTCGGCTACCAACCCAAACTTGTACTGCGTTCACGTGTGATGCCTCAGTGGTTCCCCAATTTGATAAGAAGTCCATTAGCATCCATCAGGACTACTAAATGTGTCTTACGTCTTATATGTCTTACTAATTGATTGCACTGCTTTATTAGATTCTGGTATATATCTTTTTTATTGGTGCACACAAGTCTGGACCTACATTTATCATTTGAAAGCCAGGCTTTCCAACGCAAATCATTTTACATTAGTTTTGGTTTATTTTTTTTGGAATGGAGGCTCAGGTTATTTTATGTGTTTAAATGAAAGACTAGTGTATTGTGCATGTGTTTGCGTTTTTTGTGCACGATACACAAAAGTAGATGCTGTAATGCAGTACTTTAATTGTTACATTTATTGCATTTGTACTGTTATCTGAATATTGACATACCAGTAAATACTATCACACATCTACCCGACTTGGAGTACAATGGATTTAATTTGTAAATGGAATTTCAGCAGTTTAGGCTTTGATGATAAGAAGCTGGAGCTGAAATTTAGAAGCAGCAATATACATTATACATATACAAATGTAGCAATCGTTATCTGACACATCCCAGCTCAGCCCATTGTGATATCTCCGGTGCACCGAACTGTGTTTTAAGAAAAAAAAACTGCACCTGTAAGTGGTAATAGGGTTGTGTGGTGGAAGGACATATGTAAGAGTGTAAAAAAACTCCTTAGAATGTACCGAAATCCAAGATTTTGACTTTCCTGGGTTTTTGTCTTTGCCCCCCGGGAACCCCGATTTCTGATGCCCCGCTATGTGAAACCCCCCAGGTCGTCCGATCTAACTCATCCTCCCCTGGTCCTAGAGCACATGTGTAGCCTTCTCGTCCAATCAGCACACTCAGATCCGCTCAAGCCCCTTTGTCCATGAGCTTGTCTAATGCGAACGGATCTGAGTACGCTGGAAGCTGCATCCTGCAGTACCCGCTACCCTTTAACAGGGAGTGTGTCCACTCCGTCCATTCACAAATGCCTGGCGCTGGCACACGCCTTGATGAAGGGATAGCGGGGATGCGGCCACAGCTTGCGCATGCGCCCTTGGACAGGGTAAGAAGGTGAGTTTCCGGGTGACCTGGGGGGTTTCGCACAGCGGGGCAACCCGGGGGGAGGGAATTCAGTGGCCCTGGAATTTTATAGATTCGAGGGCCATTGCAGTGTACGTTTAGAGCCAATATAAACACAGCTTGTATGATAATACCATACAGTAAGTCAGGTGCGTGCGTTTGGGGGGTGGGTTGCTGCAGAAAGGTATGTGTGAGGTATTTATTTGCAAGGTTGTTTGTTTCTGCTGCTAGAGACATGTCAGGATGAGTGGATATGTGTTGTTAAAATGTTTGGGATTGGTATGTGGGTAGGGGGTATTTGGGGATAGTATTGCCAATTGTTTCGGTGTCTAAACCACTTAAAGAAGGCCAACACCCACTTTTTTTTCCAGTTACTAGTGTCCTCTAGTGCATCTCCCACTGCAACCACCCTTTATTCTTAAATTCCCCTCCCCATTAGCTGCCAGTTGCCATGTGGGCTGGAGTCCTTGCAGTGGCCAGAAACTGGAGAAGAATCGGAAAAGGGCTTTGCAGGGGGAATACCCCTGGGTGTTTGATCCCTTTAAGTGCCCCACACTCTTTAAAAGGATAAGCACCCCTGCCTTAGTGTATATATGTCCAAGAATGGCCATGCTCAGTACAGGCATTAGCATTTGCTACTTCACCCACATCCCACTTACCTGTTGAGTCCTGGCAGCACGTACAGTGATAGCTTCTGTGTATGTCCAATATTTCTTATAGCAACCACAGCACATACGAATATGTGGCTATTTTTCAGTGGGTGGCATTGGACTTGGCAGATCATATAAGTAGATGTCACGGACCAGGTGTGGCGGCACAGGTGTGGATCCGCTGTGACTGTGGTACTGATAGCGATTACCGTGTCAGGGGAGCAGAGTCTAAGAGGCCACTGGTATTCACCAGAGCCCGCTGCAAGGCAGGTTGGTCTTGTAGCGGCGAGTGACCCCCAGGTCGCTACCCCCAACAGCGGCTCAGCCACACAGTCAGCCGAGGTACTGCGTGGTGCAAAGGAGACAGGCAAAAGGCGATGTCAAAGTTTAAGGACTGGCAGCATAACCTCGAGATCGAAGATAAGTAGCCAAGATCGGGACGGGCAGCGAAGGTTCAGAGTCAGGGAGAGGCAAAGGTCGGTACACTGGTGAGCAATCCTGAAAACAACTGACTTTCTGCATACATAGGAAGACCAAGATCCGGCACTGATGGAAAGGAAGTGCCCCTTAAATAGGGGAAGTGGATGCAGGAATGGATGACTGGGCACCAATCAGTGGTGTACCGGCCCTTTAAACTTCAGGAAGCCGGCGCGCGCCCCCTAGAGGACGGGGACGTGTGTGCCCCAGACCATGCAAGGAGGCAGAGCGGGGAGAAGGGAGATGACCAGGAGCAGCCGGCGTGCGGTCAGCCGCCGTGCCGGAAGCCGTGGCCCCGCCAGCAGGAGCGGGTAAGGAGGGAGAATGGGGAGCGTTGTGAGATGGATGCGCAGCGCTCCCCATGGCAGCGGGAGCAGCAACGGAGGTGAGGGGAGTGCTGTGAGATGGGCGCGCGGCGCTCGCCCTAACTGTAGGGATGAGGCTTTCCTACTTGTTAAACATTAAATCTTGTTTAAATGTTCTCTAGTTGCTAAATGAAAAGTTGCCCTAATTCCAATGTAGAGATGTTTCTAGGAGAGACATAAATTAAGTCTACACAGCATATAATCAAGATACTGAACCCTTGTCAAGCTTTTAACCTACATTTTCACTTAATTATGCAAACCTCGAAATAAAGGCACATAATTTAACATTTCTGACATCATCGTAGCAGTATTTCTTTATATATATTTATGTATATTTAGCGGTGCCAAGCTGATTTCTCTTTTAGCTTGGATTTATTGTTTAATACTAAATTACATTATTAATTGCTTAACTATTTATTGTTGTAAATGTATGTAGTCATGATGTATATGCTTTATTATATATCAGGGGTATAAAAATGTGTGTATGCCCCCATTAGATGTCTCAAAATGAAGGATAAAATTGAAAGTAGGGATATTTAAGTACCATTTTTTATAAAGGCTTTTTTGCCGTTTAAGTGCATTGGCCTGATCATTGGTTTTAGATGCTCAGAAAGATACAGTAACCAGAAAATGAAGGGATCCTTTTATTACTCTTTCAAATGTCCTAAAATTCAATTATTATTCTTTGATTCCTTGAAGAAGACTTTTTGCATGCTCTTTGGTCTAATGTGCAATTTAAATTGCATGAGTCTAATTTCTGCAAAATTTCATTTTAATTATAAGTCAAATCATTTAGATGGTAGCTGTGATATTGTTGTCCACATCTTATAAAAGAATTGAATTTAATTGATTTTTTTATATTTGAGACCTGAACTTGTCAGATAACCTCTTTAGCTCCTGTTACCTGAGGGTAATTGGCCTAACGGTGGCCGCTATTTTTTCTTGTTTATATTGAAACTCATTTTTCATGCATCACTGAATTGTACTTTGTCTTTCTGCTTTGCCATGCAAATTAGTATTCATTTATTAATGTGCCTAAAAGCACTGCTAATCTATTGACTACAGTGACTTTTCCATATTTGTTTTTCTAACAAGGTACATTTCATATTTTGGTTGATTTGTAAAGTGATCCAAATGCCTTATTAAGTGATATCACTCAGTGCTTACAAGGTTCACTGAGTTTTGTATAAGTGTGCCAAGCTATGCAGAGGTACATTCAGCACTAAACAGAAGGCGGTAATGACTTGCCCGCTCTCTGCTGACTTTAAACCATGGATGTTATTTACACGAGGAGACATTTTCCATTTACTTTTAAAGCTTTTTACTTTGCTTGGAGTACTTTTCTGACCCAGGCAGAGATGTAAAAGTGGACAAGTTCTCCAAGTGAAGATGTTTTCCCCAAAAGCCCCTCGCCGTTTGGAGTACTTGCTTTTAATATGAATACAGCCTTTAAAGTAGTGCCAACAGAATGAAAGTGCACTTAAATATACTTAGAAATAGAACAAAGTAGATTATTTTTAACCTACTTGAAATAGGTAGAAATATGTGTCTGAATTCACTCTGGACTGGGTTAATTCACTGAAGGTGCAGCTACTAACACATAATGCCCTTGAATGCCCTTGATTTGAGTTGAAAACAATTGTCATGGTAGTAAAAACTTCAATTCATGAGAAAAAAGCCTGAGAATAATTGTTCTATTGCCACAGCTAACTTAGGCCCTTATTTAAGAAAGGATAGCGTCAGGTAGCGCCTGGTTAATGAGAGGTAGCGACAGATAGCGACTGGTCAACGCCGGACACGGCACGCAATTCCACATTTATCAAGCAGAATCTGTTTAGTGACTGGGATAACGCCATGTAGCGTCTGATTCATCATTTTCAAAGCCTCTGCGAACAGCTCCAGCGTTCAGCCTTGCACAGCGCCAGGTATGACCTGTCGCTACCTGTCGCTCCCCCATACATTTCAATGGACGAACCATTTCTTCTCTTAAGCGGGTTTTTTTTTTAATTATTTTTCCCAAAAATCACAAATAATTCTGTGACCTCTTCTGGCATTGAAAAAGCAGTTTTTTCACATTTTTTACATTTTGTAAATATTTCTTCAGAAATGACATTACAGGTCTGGCATTAAAGTGTTCATGTTACAATGTTGCAACAATGTAATTCCATATGTTTTCGCTTTGTTACTAGTTGATAGATGCTGGAAAACAGACTTTAAACACACCGCCTCCTGCGCTCTGGGCTTCAAACAAGTATTTTTCAGCGCCAGAGATTTGTGAGGCTGTTTTTTTGCTGAATATGGTGTGAGTCGGTCGCTATGAGCAGTCGCTAACATGCGCTCCCATACAGCGCTGTACTGGTCAAATAGCAACTCCTCCCAATGTATTCAACATTACTGAACAGCGGCTATAAAGTAGCGACCCACGGCTGAGCACAGTGACTACTAGCGGGCGCTCTGAAAATGCCTGCTACAGACGCTCATCTGTCGCTACCTGCCGCTAATGATGAATCAGCCTCTTAGTATACTCTAAACTACCCACAGTTCACCTCAAAGATTTTCTAAAAGATAAGAATCAATCAAGTATCTGTGTCACTGTACTAATAGAATTAGTATTCCATCTGTGCTGTGTTACTATTGGGGCCCTGTTCTGAACACTGAGTATGTACAGGAATAATGGCACTAATGGCACTGTAGTGTGTTGCCATTGTAATGCCATCTATAGCCTTTGCTAACAAATTGCTGGTCCTACCTCCGTATTATTCATTATTCATTAACAAATCACGCTCAAAAAATTCTCGCGCTGTGAAATGCTTGTTTAAACCCCAGAGCGCTGGCGGCGATGGGTTAAAAGTAGTTTTTTAACCCCCAAACAACCATATTTTTAGAAAAAAAAAAATAACATGTTTTTCAAAACATTTTGTAATATGAATACATTAATATCAGACCTGTAATATCAATTCTGCACACATTTTTTTTTTTTTTTTTACCTTAAAAAAAATATCTAACATTGCAGAAGTGGTCACAGAATTTTTGACATTAAAAAAAAAAAATTAATAGCAATTAATTATGAATATTTAAAGATTGCTCCATTGAAATGCATTGGAGAGCGCCAGGTAGCGAGAGGTCATACCTGTTGCTGTTCAAGGTCGCTCGCTGGCGCTGTGGGGTGAGGCTGGAATAATGATGAATGATTCGCTATCTGGCGCTCTGTCAGTCGCTAAGCAGGATCGGCTTGATAAATGTGTGATTGCGGAGGGGAGCCGGCGTTCTCGTGGCGGTGAGCGTCATTACCGTTCGCTCACCATTCGCTACCTGGCGCTATCCCTTGTTAAATAAGGGCCATAGTATCAAATCACTAATTTAAAATGAAATATTGCACAATGATTGTAATTTTAGCAGACAGAACCGCTCCATGCTGTGCTAGACTTGTTTTAAATATCTTCATCAGTGCCATAGCACAAGGAGCAAACTCAAGATTCAATGTATATTTGATGTCTGCAATGTGTATGCCTCTAAGAAATATGGCAAGTTTGGGTCCACATGGGATATACTATATGGTAGGTTTCTGTGGTTATGTGCATTTAAATGGGAATCAGCTCAGAGCAGGGAGCAAGATGGTGATGTACAGTCTAGCTGGCGTCGTACAGTGTGCGTTCCCTGGCCGCTATGGAAGAGCTGGGAGCGTCTCTCCCCTGCGAGCCTTCTCTGTCCAGTGTTGTGGTCAGAGCGTCCCCGGCCGGTGCAGGAAAGACGCTAGCATCGGCAGCGACATTTTACTGCATGACATACTATGGCCCTTATTCATCAAGCGATAGCGCCAGGTAGTGTCTGACGAGCGCCAGGTAGCGGCAGCTAACGGCGCCTACCGACTCAAGTACGCCCGGCGGCGGTCACAATGACGCATTTATCAAGCTAAATGAGGCTAGCGCCGGCGAGAGCGACGGCTAGCGCGGCATTCATCATGAAGCCGGCTGGACCGAACAGCGCCGCTGCAAATTCCTTCACAGCGACACGTATTACCTGGCGCTACCTGCCGCTCTCCCATACATTTCAATGGCAGACGCTGCAATGATTGTTCTTAGTGGTTAGGGGGTTTTTTGCTTTTGGTCAAAATTCAACACATGTTTATATTGATATGTTTTATGAATCTAGCTGGTTATTTATGTTTTTTTTTTTTTTTTTTTTTTTCACAATGTAATGTTGTGAGTGACATGGGAATTGCATCTCCTCCACCCAAACTCATTGGCCTCAAAAGCGCTGGTTTTCCACACAAACGGGGCTTGTAAAGCTATTTTGTAGCCTGTCAGGTTGGGCGGTCACGTTCGCTCTTCGAAATTGTCAGCGCCCAAGCTATTCGGCAGCCCTGTCCTTGATGAATCTGTGTTGGTCAGTGTTTGTGCAGTCGCTGTTTTAATTCGCTATGTGGCGGCGCGAGCGTCGCTGTGCCTCGCTGCGCGGCGTTGTGCGGCGCTGTGCTGTTCATACATGTGCCCTTCTGCCATTTGCAAGGAATTCACTTCCCGCGACCCCAGTCGTTGTTAATGAATACACTGTAGTTGTGAGCGTGCCTGGCCACATATTGCAGGATTAACATTCAGTCGTACCAGCTCATAACAACCCGTTATGCATTCTCATGTGTGCCACATTTTCAGGTAGTTGTCTAGTTTGATTGTGTGATGACTTTGTGAAGGAATCAGATTTGTATATGTAAGCACAACGGTGTATGCTTTAGAAGGACCTATGCATTCCAGTATGTAGAACCCCCTGCTAAATCAAGCTAATAATTTGTGGCGCCGTGGGCCCTAGCTTGTTTTTCAGCGTCATTTTAATGTTTTTCCGCCATTTAGCTTGCACATAGCTGATATTAGCTTGTCCCTGCTGCGCGCATGTTTTTTTTTTTTAGTTTGGAAGCACAGTTGCTTGCGTCATATCCGGTTCCGGGCTCCTCCTTTGCGTTTCAACGCCACCTTAAGGTAAAACTGTCTTGCGCTTATGCCAATAGCTTGTTTTTCAGCGTCATTTTAATGTTTTTCCGCCATTTAGCTTGCACATAGCTGATATTAGCTTGTCCCTGCTGCGCGCATGTTTTTTTTTTTTAGTTTGGAAGCACAGTTGCTTGCGTCATATCCGGTTCCGGGATCCTCCTTTGCGTTTCAACGCCACCTTAAGGTAAAACTGTCTTGCGCTTATGCCAATAGCTTGTTTTTCAGCGTCATTTTAATGTTTTTCCGCCACTTAGCTTGCACATAGCTGATATTAGCTTGTTGCTGGGGCGCGGTGCGTATTTTTGTTTTGTTTTGTTTTTTATGTCTCATGTCGCTAGCGTCATTTCCGGTTCCTTTTTCCTCCTTAGCGTTTCCAATATGGCTCCCAAACGGCGAGTAATGCGCCTCCCCAGCTCCTCCTCAGATTCCGGCCCCACCACCCCTCCCCCACATCCCCCACCTACCTCACCTTCCCCAAATACCACCCCTCCCACCCATTCCCCTCCTGTGCCCCCAAAACAAAGGCGCACCCGGGTGGATAGCCGGGTCAATGGCCAGGTAGTTAAAGTGAGTATTTTAGTTTTTTATTTTTAGTTTAAAAATGTCTAAACACACAGGGTGGATAGGGGCTGTTTTTTTTTTGTTTTTAGTCCAAAATTGTACACTCCACATGGGGCATCCCCATTGTGGATGTCCTGCTTGGATGCCCCCCCCCCCCCCTGGAGGCCCCCAAAAATTATCTCTGGCCCCTCCCATCTGTGCATGTGTGAGTTGCGGATGCCTATTGCGCTTACCTCTAGCAGGGTGTACCCCTGCGCCATACATATTTTCAATTGGTGTGCAGGCGCACTCCCTGTTAGAGTCAAACGCCACATGCGTACTTTGCCGTGCAGATGCAGCTGAGCTGGTATGCACCTCCCAAGGTCCTTGGTTGCGCATACCACACCGGCGTGGACCGCTGTGTTTGGCTTGCGGAGTGACGTGGGAGTGTCCTCAGCTGTGTATTTGGGCCCTTCAAAGGGGGTTGCAGACAGTGGGCCACCCACAATAGTTGTGGCCCAAAAAAGTGCACACAAACACAGACTAATGTAAATCCTGGGTGTGGATCCACTTTGATCTTGTCTCTGTAGAACTGTTTATGACATTGTTCTGAGGTCATGTTGTGATTTTTTTTTTTTTTTTTTTTTTACTTTTTTCATAGGACTTCTGCCTGGCAGAATACGACTATGCCCGAGGAGCAAAAAAACGCCTTGCCATGGAGGTGAAGGCCACTGTGTCCCGGCGCTTCAAGACCAACCTGACCATCCGGGCTATACAACAGAAATGGTCAGATTTTAAGCGCCGGGACCCAGAAGGCGTGTACCGCCTATATGATGCCTACGCATCAGGTAAGTGAAAGCTTATGTTCTTTTTGGCCTTTGTGCACAATCATCTGCTAAGCTGTGTCCTTTTTTGCTTTTTATATTAATTATTTGCTTTCACCCCCTCCACACAGATAAGCGTCCTCCCCTGGGGAAACGTGGGAAGGGATTCCTCCCCCGAACCAGGCAGGCGGACTCGGGGGAGTCATCGGGGGAGGGTCCCTCCCGCGGGTCCTATTTAGAGGACCCAGGGGAGGAAGGGGATGACGCCCCAGAGGAGTGTGCTGCTGGGGGGCAGGCTGGATCAAGCCTCAGCTCCTCACACTCTGAGGCTGAGGACTCTCACCAGGCAAGGGGCCACTCTCAAGCAGGGAGTGAGAGGGAGGAGGGTGGCCCTTTGCCTGGTGGATCTTCTGAGCAGAGTGTGAGGAGCCGAGGCTCCCCGCCTCCTCCTCAGAGCCCTCCCTGGGCTTCAAGTGGCGCTTCATCCCCTGGTGAGTTTACATGTTTTAATTGTTAGTCTGTGACAGGTTTCATCTGACCATTTGTGCTTAGCCCTTGCCATTCCTCTGTAATTTGCAGGGCATCATATAGGCGGCACCTCCATGGATTTTTGGCGTCAAATCCTCCTCGGGCATAGTCGTGGTAAGTGTATGTTTGAAGCTAGTACATTTTGGACTTTATGTCATTCCTTAAAGTGGACCCACAAACCTTGCTGATATTGTTTGGATTATGGCGCCTTGCCTGCCAAATCACATCCCTCACCCAGGCCCCCCCCCCAACCAAACACCACAAACTACTTCCCTCTTTGGGGGTGGCAGAAGCCATTGTCCCTGCCTCCTGTGTGGCACTCGAGATGTGTGTGCGCCTGCGCTCTGTTTCCTACTGGCATGCGTGTGCGCACACACTGGCGGAGTGAGGTGCGGAAGGCAGGGGCGGTGGCGGACTAAAATTGTGTTGCTCTGGCAAAGTAGACTACTACACTGAATAATCACAATCCTGTGTCTTGGTACACTTTTAACACACACGTTTCCTGGTCCATTGTCTAAGCTGGTTTGCTAATGTACATTAACATCACAAACCACACTACAGTGCTAGCCAACTGGAAACCACCCCTATGTTTCTGGCCACACCATGATGGTTGTTCTCATTTCTTTTCTTGGGTTAAGTTGTTCCCGCTAAAACATGTGGCACACTAGTAACATTAGCCAATCAACTGCTAATGAGTCCTTTACATAGCACTGTCTATGTTATTAGCACATTATCTTTAGGGATACATGTTGCAACCCTAACTAATTGACATTAACTCATGGACCAGGAAATATGCTAATTTTGGACAACCTGTATGTAACCATGCAAGCCTTTGATTTTTCAGACTCAATAACCAGATGGATGTCAAATAGTCAGGTGTCATTGGCCCACTAATTGTGTTTTTGTCTTTTGCTTTCTGTTGACAGATGTTGCTACGCAGACGGAGCCAGAAAACCTCCTCCCCACCCCAGCTCCAGGGACGGCCAGCAGCATGGGCCCCCGCCACAGCTGCGATGGTGAGTACATCCCACTTCATATGCCTAAAGACTTGTGAAACCTATGTCTTCTAGTCACATCTGCAGACATTTAAAATGTACCTATGTGTTAATTTCACACACATCTAGATTCCATGTGTTTGTACAATAATCCAACATGCCTGTCTGCATGCTTGATTGTTGCCTCACATTCTTCATTTGGCCACATAGAGACTATTTTTGCCTTAGACACAACCAAATGGGCCGTATTAGGTCAGTACCTCTAACATTATAGGGCAACCTCGTGTACTCGTTAGGACTTAGGCCCTGAGGTTTGGCTGTGACTAAACACAAAAATGGACACACTGGGACTTATACCTTCTTTGCTTCCCCACAGTTAAAGTGGAACAACAACCAGGAATTTGACTTTCCTGGGTCTTGGTCCACTACGGTGGGGCACCCCTGATCGTCACCGCTGTGTGACAACCCCCTGAACTCACTTTTACTCTAGCAAACGTACAAGCCGTGGCAAAGTGGCTCTTCCTCCGCCTCCCGCGCGTCCCTTTTTACTGAGGTAGGGATTTTGGGGTGTTGGGGGGGTTTCACCCCGAGGGACATCCCGATCTCGGATGTCCCGCGGGGAGGGAGGTGATCAGGCCGGGAATCTGATAGATTCCAGGGCCGATCACCGGTGGGTGTTGGTACACTTTAAGAGTAAATGTATGCTTGGGATGTGTTGTTCACATTCCTGCCAGTCAATAGTACTCATATCATGTTAACCAATAAGCGCACAGTGGTCAACAATGTTAATGTGAGTGTCACCTAATTGGACACACTGACATTACATTGCTACATCTGTGTCTGTTGAGGTCACATTCAATTTATTAACAAATTGTTGTTTCTACATCTCTACAGCTTGTGAAAACCAGCATCGCAGACTGTGGCGGGAGATCAGGCTCCTGAAGCTGATGCTGCTGGCCAAGAAGAGGCGCCGGCGGCGTCGTTAGGGTGGGGGGAAGGCTGGCCTGTTTACGCCCTTTGTTGGGCAATGTTGGCCCTGTTGGCCCTTTTTTTAAATAAAATATTTTGATGAACATCATTACAGTGTGGTGCCTTGCAAAGCATAGTTTAACTGTCTCCAAACCCATTTGTGTGTCAATTTAGCCATACCTTGGAAGCCATTTCATGTGTTAATCATAGTAAGCTATGGTCTCAAATGTGTGGCCTCAATTTACAAATACATTGACATATCTAGATCAAGATACTCATCCCTGACTGTGTTATTAGCTAGGTCTTAGGAAAAACACAATTTAGAGGTGGGTTAAGCAAATATATTTACACAAACCAAAACAAACAAAATTAATATTCTTGGCTGGGTGGCCGGGGAGGTTGGGAGTCATTGCTAGGGGCGGTGTTGGGGGACAACAGTGCAGTAAAAAATATAGACTGCTGTTGTATGAGCTGTTGTATCAACAACAAAGTTTGGTCCTGCCGCTGTATTGCCTCTGCCTGGCGCTGTATTGCCTCTTCCTGCCGCTGTACAGATTGTTCGATAACATTGGCAAGGCGACCAAGGTCCTGGTTCTGTTGTAGGTTTTGCCTTAACTGGTCCACCTGGCGCTGCAGGCCCTCATTTTGTTGCTGACACATCAGCACCTGATTTTCCAACGCCGCAATGCGCTCATTAGTTCCATCACGCGGCTGTTGGCGACTGTAGTCCTCCAGCATCCGGACCCCTAGTGTGTAGAAATCGGCACTGGTTGGTGCCACACCTCCTCTTGCTGTGGTAGTAGGCTAAAAAAATAGTAAACCACATTTTAGTCAAACGGAACAAATGCAGCTATGCCCCTCCCAAAAGTTAACATAAACACTCACTAGACAACTTACCCTTGTCTGAGCCTCTGAAGCTTGGCCACATGGGACTTGGGAAGAGGTCCCAGCTTGGGGTTCTGGTTCCGCCTCCTGCCAAAACAACAATGAAATGAAATGTTACATGTTGCTTCTTCCACTACCCACGAATATGCCAATGGGTTTAGAGGTCGTCTACATCAGCCATGTTACCTGCGTGTCCTCCAGCCCAGGTAGGCTCGAGGTATCGCTGCCAGAGAGTCGCGAATCAACATCAGAGATGTCGGGCAAGTTGGCAAATGCTAAACAGGAAAATCAGGTTAGTAGGTCTGTGGGCCAAACTCTAATGTAACCTGGTTAGGCTTTCGAGGTCATACCTCTAAAAAATTAAAAAATACACAGTAGACCAAAGGTCTTGGTTAAACTCAGATTGTTAACATGTATGTTACAGGACTAAGACGCACTAATTTCTGCAAATCTCATCATAAACATTGCTTAAATTAAACATACCCGCAATATCCCAGATGTCTGGAGTGGGGTCCTCACTCGAGATTGGACCTTGAAAATAGATGTGGACACACAAGTTGCCAGAAGCAAGTGGCACAACATTAGAGCCAAAAGACATACTAGAGCAAGGCAAAACCACTTACCCTCATCTCTGGCAGCTGGAACTTGAGGGGCCCTTTCTGGACAGCCACTTCCGATATTCGGGTCAACTAAAACAAAAAAAAAAAGGGTCTAAAGATTCAGCAAACTACTACAGTGAATGTTTTCCTAAAAATATGTCCGCAAATATACATTGCTATCACTAAAATAACTAATAGACTGACCCTGGGGAGGCAACCAGCACTCCCAAGAGGCATCTTCAAGTTTACCAAGCAAACATGTAGCTTAGTAGACTAACCAAATTGAACCAGTGTTACCTAAACAGCAGAAAGGATACATTATGTATTGCTCTACACACCAACAGGGTCCTGTTGACCGGCAACATCGGAAGTGGGGTCCAAAGATGAACCAGTCACTTGGCCTACAAAGAAAAAAGACAAATGAGACACATGCACTTGAGTCAAAGTGGATCAAGCAAGGTGAACACATGCACTTACCGACATCCAAAGAGTAGGTGGGATCCGGAGGAGATGCTGGGGCCAAGGGCATGGGAGCTAGTGCAAAATAAAACCAACATTGAGCCATAGCTAATGTGCGTGCCAAAATACAACATGCATTAAGGTGTGTGAGCAGCTCTTTCACTAATATTGACTAATCAAGCCAAGTGTGGCTCACACATTGATAGGCCGATATATGGCTACACATCTCTGGCATCCTACATATCTACACATGTTAGGGCCTTGTTAGTTACTGACTGTGAGTGTTACAGTGGGCGTGCAATTAGGGCGCACCCACATATTATTAATAGTCAACAGGGCAAACCTTTATTGCTTGAGCTGCTCCCACACCCATTTGTTTTTCAAAAAACCAGCAAACAAATAATGGGTAAATACCTTCAATGGCAGACTGGGGTAGCCTTGAGGTTGCTGGAAGGGCAGGAGCTTGGTTGTCCGGAGCCACATCCCGGACAGCAGCATGTGCACCTATGCATAAAGCAACAGACAGAAAAGTTACAAATGTTTTAGCTATAATGTAATACTTCACAGGTCCTACAGTTAGTTGGTCAGAATGTAAAAATGCTAATCACAGACATTAACATTAGGTTATTGTAAAAGCCAGAAAATATGTACCTTCAGCCCAACCGGTGGTGTCATCCCCAGGATCCACACCCTGCAGCCGAGCCAGTGGGATTTTGGCCTTCAGCATCTCCTCATACGGCCTGTAGGTACTCTTTGGAGCCTGGATGAACCCACTGTCCACATCAAGATCGTGATTCATCTTTTTCATAAGGGCCCCTCGCAAAGTGTAGAAGCGTTTCCTGCAGGATGGGCCACTACGTGGGTGTTGAGCTGTGCTACTAAGCTCCACACCAATGGCATCCCACAGTTTGCTTCTTTCTTGTTTGCCTATGGACTTGCTTTGGGAGCCAAAAAGCAGCTCCCATTTCGCAAGTGTCAGGCGCACAAGATGATTATTCTCAGCCAAATTAAATTCAGGCTCCCTCTTGGCACCTGGGCGCTTAGCCTGGGGTGCTGCCCCACCTTCAGGCTGTGCCCTTTTCCGTAAGGGAGGTCTGCGCACAGCACCCACCAAACTCCTACTCGGGCCTGCTGTGGCCGGCAGATGTCCTGTATTTGGCTCCATCCTGTAGCTGCACACACACACAAATCAACACCCCACAAGCACGCATGCACACTACAGAATGGCATCGCAATCTCTTAGGCTTGGGCAGGTTTTATGTGCTCTAACAGCCAATCCAAAAGCAGCCCACTTAATTGATTCACACATACAGCCCAGTTCCTTCTAGGCACACCTCCACTGCACTGACAGAAGCATGTGTGTTAGCCAATTAACTCATTACAGACCTCAATCAACAAACAACACACACCCAAATCCAACAATGGACTGATGTATCTGCAACCCTTGTGACATGTGCTTAGCCTAACGGCTATTTAAAAAAACAACAGCTTCACTTTCATTGGTCCCCACCTGATTTTTGGCCCATGTCCGTTAATGCACGCACGTTACGGCTCAAGTACGCTAGTAGCGCTACTAGCGTGCGCGTGCGCACTCTGTTTTACGCACACCTGGGTCGGCTAATTGGCGCCCGGAAATAGCAGAGCGACGCAAAAGGCGGCAAAGCGGACCTGTCACTTTTGAAAATGAAGTATAAAAGGAAGGAATGAACTAGGTTCTGCTATTCTTACACTGTGGCAAAGGCTGTGGTGTGGTGCTGTGCTCGCTTCCCTTAGCTCATTTGAGCCTCTGTCTGGTTTCTGTCCTCACTCTCTGTGGCTTGTTGGGTGATTTCTGACATCAGTGCTGTTTCTTTAGGAGCTTGGTTTGGGTGGCATCTGCAAATTTTGTGTAGCATACAGCAAGTAAGGCTTGATTTTGGGGCCTTTTGTGGGCTGTGCAGCAACTCCCCTCTTGGTTGTGCTTAACTTAGAAAGCTGGTTTTCAGCAGGCTGGTGGTTTGGACCACTATAGTTCTGGTTTTGTGGTGAGCTGCATTGTAGCGGGTGTGTGTGTAGTGTGATTGTTTGTGTGTGTGTTGTGTGTGAGTGTTTTTTTTTTTTTTAATTTTGTTTTTGTATATATCTTTAGTGTGTGTGATGGATAAGAGGGTGATGTATGGTGTCTGGGTGGATGGATGTATGTGTATGCTGAAAGAGCAGGAGGAAAGGGAGCGGGGTGTTGTGAGGCTTAGGGCACCCCGCTCCTTTGCAATCCGCCTTTCAGTATGGGACTTAAGTGACGAGCAGATCAGGAGCCGCTTCCGTCTGAATCGTGCTGCACTACAGTCCCTATATGATCAGATTAAGACCAAAATCGAGCCATCCACCAAACGCACTCACTCCATTCCAGGCATAGTACGCCTGTGTGCCACTCTTAATGTGTTGGCACGAGGGACCTTCCAGGCAACCTCAGCCCTCCTCAGCGGGATAAGCCAGGCTACTATGAGCCGCATCCTAATCCAGGTAGTTCTGGCAATTTGTGATTTAATCCCAATTTACATCAAGTTTCCTGAGGAGGAGGAAGAGGTTGCCAAAATAAAACATGCTTTCTATCTGATGGGAGGGATCCCGAATGTGCTAGGGTGCGTTGATGGTACACATATCCCTTTCCGCCCTCCCCGTGCACAGGAGCTGTCCTACAGAAACAGGAAGCAGTTCCATTCATTTAACATCATGGTGGTCTGTGACCATGAGATGAAGCTGCGGGCGGTGAGATCGGGGTTCCCCGGCTCATGCCACGATTCTTACGTCTTGCAGCGGACAGTCCTGTGCCGGAAGTTTGATAACAACGAAATGCCAGCTGGCTGGCTACTGGGTAATAAATTAACCATGTCTATGTATTTTGCTAATATGTGGCCTAGTAAGGCAATTTTCAACAAACTACCACCCAAAAACATGTACTAGTACTAATTGCTGTCTCTCTCCTTGTGTTTTTTCTACAGCGGACAAGGGATATGGGCAGAGAACGTGGGTCATGACTCCGGTCAGGAACCCACGGACCTCTGCCCATGAACGCTACAATGCAGCGCATCGCAAGACCAGAAGCATTGTGGAAAGAACCATCGGCCTGCTGAAAGCACGCTTTCTTTGTTTGGCACGGCCAGGAGGAGAGATGCTCTACAGCCCACAGAAGGTTTCCAAGATCATCCTTGCCTGCTGTGTGCTACACAACATTTGCATTTGTCACCGAATCCAAGCCCCCGAGGAGACAGCACTGGTGCCAGAAATCCCCAACCTGCCCGCAGATAGAAGTGAGGACACCCAGACTGGCGATGAGCTAAGGGAAAGGCTGATCACTTCTTATTTTGCGGTAAGCTAACTACCCTTCACTCTAATGCAAGTACTGCACTCCTGTTTAAATGTCTTTGACCTCCCATCCAAAAGAGCAACCAAACGCACTAAGGGGGGGTTTAAGATGACCCAAACCACTCTAAGGGGTGTTTCAGATGACCCAAACCACTCTAAGGGGTGTTTCAGATGACCCAAACCACTCTAAGGGGGGGTGTAAGATGACCCAAACCACTCTAAGGGGTGTTTCAGATGACCCAAACCACTCTAAGGGGTGTTTCAGATGACCCAAACCACTCTAAGGGGGGGTGTAAGATGACCCAAACCACTCTAAGGGGTGTTTCAGATGACCCAAACCACTCTAAGGGGGGGTGTAAGATTACCCAAACCACTCTAAGGGGGGGTGTAAGATGACCCAAACCACTCTAAGGGGTGTTTCAGATGACCCAAACCACTCTAAGGGGGGGTGTAAGATGACCCAAACCACTCTAAGGGGGGGTGTAAGATGACCCAAACCACTCTAAGGGGTGTTTCAGATGACCCAAACCACTCTAAGGGGGGGTGTAAGACGCCAATGTTGGTTATCAAGTTATGCCTTTTTTTAAAAGAAAGCACAAAATAACTATAAAGATATATACTAACTGCACTTTTCTTAATTTTTCAGGCACAAAGAGATGCACCATGATCTCGACATTCCTCTTACAACCCTTTCCTGGACTTTACTTTTCTTTTGCATTTCTGCTGGACTTTTCTTTTTCTATTTCATTTATATTTTATTCTTAATTTAGTTTGAGAGAAAAAATTAAAAAAAAATTAGATATATACATGTGGCTATGTGTTTAATTCGGTTGTAAGTTTCCTTTACATTCTAATTCCTATTTTCATTTTCCTTTTCTTTCTCTGTTCTGTTTTTATTTTCCTTTTCTTTCTCTGTTCTGTTATTATTTTCCTTTTCTTTCTCTGTTCTGTTATTATTTTCCTTTTCTTTCTCTGTTCTGTTTTTATTTTCCTTTTCTTTCTCTGTTCTGTTTTTATTTTCCTTTTCTTTCTCTGTTCTGTTTTTATTTTCCTTTTCTTTCTCTGTTCTGTTATTATTTTCCTTTTCTTTCTCTGTTCTGTTATTATTTTCCTTTTCTTTCTCTGTTCTGTTATTATTTTCCTTTTCTTTCTCTGTTCTGTTTTTATTTTCCTTTTCTTTCTCTGTTCTGTTTTTATTTTCCTTTTCTTTCTCTGTTCTGTTTTTATTTTCCTTTTCTTTCTCTGTTCTGTTTTTATTTTCCTTTTCTTTCTCTGTTCTGTTTTTATTTTCCTTTTCTTTCTCTGTTCTGTTATTATTTTCCTTTTCTTTCTCTGTTCTGTTATTATTTTCCTTTTCTTTCTCTGTTCTGTTATTATTTTCCTTTTCTTTCTCTGTTCTGTTTTTATTTTCCTTTTCTTTCTCTGTTCTGTTTTTATTTTCCTTTTCTTTCTCTGTTCTATTATTATTTTCCTTTTCTTTCTCTGTTCTGTTTTTATTTTCCTTTTCTTTCTCTGTTCTGTTTTTATTTTCCTTTTCTTTCTCTGTTCTATTATTATTTTCCTTTTCTTTCTCTGTTCTGTTTTTATTTTCCTTTTCTTTCTCTGTTCTGTTTTTATTTTCCTTTTCTTTCTCTGTTCTGTTTTTATTTTCCTTTTCTTTCTCTGTTCTGTTTTTAGTTTCCTTTTCTTTCTCTGTTCTGTTTTTAGTTTCCTTTTCTTTCACATTGGTGATTTAATTGTATTTCCTTTTTAGGTAACAAATAAAAATTAAAAAAATTGTGACTATGTGTTTAATTATGTTTTATTTTCCATTTATATTCGAAGATCTGGTAGAATGTAATTACCTTTTACACACAATAAAAAAATATTTACATTTCAAAACAAATGTGGCAATGTGTTTTATTCAGAAGGTACTGGATGGGCAGGACACAGCAAAGCTAACAGGCGCTGTGTAGAATAGCGTGGTCACACTGACTGACAGCGCCAACAAAGCTGAGGGCCAACATCATATTCAGCAATGTAGGCGTTGTTCGCAACAACGCCAGGTAGCGACTGAGGAGGCCTGCTATAGCGAATCGCTAACGCCCGCGGCTGATGCTAGCGGCGCTCATAGCGCCATACTTCAGTCGCTCATCTGTCGCTACCTGGCGCTATTGATGAATCGGCCTCCCCGTATCGATGTGTATGCGACCAATAAACTTGATTGGTTTCACTTGACTAGCCTGCATATGCAACAATGGAAAGAAATGTTTTTAGGGTGATCCGGGGGTTTCACACAGCGAGGCATGGCAAATCGGGATGTCCCCAGGAACAAGTACCAAAACCCCTTGTACTTCTGTGATTTAAGAAAGCTGAACATTGTGCTTGAAAAACTGGCATTGTCCTATGTAGCTGTGCACTTAAATAAATATTTGGGTATGGAACACACCATGGATATACACAGGTTAACAAGAAGACAAGTAGACGGGTGCAAACCATCCAAGGTACTCCGCCACACTGTACCTCAATCTAGAACATCATAATAAGAGAAGGGGGAGGAGGAATGCACACTGACAAAGGTATTTTTTGTAATGCAAAAAGATAATACAAATACAAAAACAGTGCAAGTAGGTATCCAGCAATAATACAGTCAATGATGTGGCACTATAAAAGGATATATAGGTTTCTCTGGCTGGCAGCGCATCTGTCATCAGAAATAGCATGGTATCTCAGAAAAAGAGGGAAAGTGGCAGTAATCAAGTAATGCTAATTATATCTACAGGGATAACTAGAAAAAGGTAAAGCAATATTTACCATAAAGACATAAGAGGTGCATGAGAGTCATTCCTGACGAAGCGCGCTGCCCAAGGATACAGTTAATATGTATAGGTGGTTAAGGAAAACAATGGCCTAATAAAGGTTGTGATTAGGGATGAGCGAACCGGTTCGGACGAACCGGAATTCGCTCCGAATTTCAGGGAAAATTCGATACGGCATGAACCCGAATTTTTTTTGGTTCATGCCGATCGAACTTTCCCTGAAATAGAAAAAAAATATGCCGGCATGGTCGGGGCATGGAGGCCGGCGCCGCTCTCAGGCGCCCTCTGATGATGCGCCCTCTGATGACGCGTCCTCTGATGACAGCTGAGAGCGGCGCCAGCCTCCACGCTCCGACCATGCAGGTAAGTGTTTGCTTAAAAAAAAAATGCCGGCATGGTGGGAGTGGGCAGGCCGGCTGCGCTGTCAGGCGTAGCCGGCCTGCCCGCTCCCACTATGCCGGCATTTTTTTTTTCAGATGAGCGATTCGCAAAATTTCTTGGGGAAATTCGGCGAATCGCCCGAATCGAACTCTAGTTGTGATAGCTGACCATAAAGCCCTGGTCAGTTCAAGCAGAAATCGTCATGCCAGAGAAAACCTCATATATAGTAAGACAGAGCAATAATGTATAAATCACGACGTGTCACATCATACATACAAAGTATACATGGTTCAATAAAGGAACAACAATGTTACCAGGCTAGCAAGAATGGTGATCGCTAATGTATGTAGCTGTGCATAATTATGAATAAAATACTGCCGATACTGACACAGCAACTGATTATTTACTGATCTGCTGAGTAGGCACTTACCAGTCCTACGAGTGGTGTCTCCTTTAATAGAAGAGGGTTATATTGCAAATCTTACACTATATCCAGAACTACTGAGGGTTAAAGTGATTGACCCCCTAATCCAAAAAATAAAAGGGTACTCACCTTTTGTCCCCTGCAGCGTCTTTGGCCACACATATCACTGTTTCAGGGAGGGGGTCTGAACCCCCCAGCAGGATACGTTTACTGGGGCCGCTGCAGCAAATGCACAGAGAGCTGCCATGGGATCAGGCAAAGAGTTGTATATTTTTCTTATTTTGTTTAACAGCCAAACACCACTGGGTGAGATGGAATGGTGTTTTTTGAATTGACTGCCACATTCCTTGCACCTGTATTTGATATCAAATACTTAACATAAAATTACACCATACTTTAGTATATTTATAGTTGTTTTTATCTAAGCCAGTTTTAAAAATAAATGTAAGAAGGCTTTGTTTGCTGAACAATGCCTTTACTATTGCAGAATACTTCTCTGATAGACGTTTCACTATGATGACAGTTACTGTAAGGGAGTCTTTTGTTTAAAACCAAAATGAAAACACAGACAGGTTTCTTAATGAGCATTTTCTAAGTTCAGGATTATTGCATTTAGTTTATTCTTAATTAAGCTCTGTGCTCTAATATGTTTGTAGGATTATTGCATTGACTGGTGTATATTGCAACAGGGCATTTCAATATCCTGGGTATCAATGTCAGAGATTACATTTAGGGGGTTATTTAAGAAAGGATAGCGTCAGGTAGCGCCTGGTTAATGAGAGGTAGCGACAGGTAGCGACTGGTGAACGCCGGACACGGCACGCAATTACACATTTATCAAGCAGAATCTGTTTAGCGACTGGAATAGCGCCATGTAGCGTCTGATTCATCATTTTCAAAGCCTCTGCGAACAGCGCCAGCGTTCAGCCTTGCACAGCCCCAGGTATGACCTATCGCTACCTGTCGCTCCCCCATACATTTCAATGGACGAACCTTTTCTTCTCTTTAAACGTTTTTTTTTTTTTTAATTTTCTCAAAAATCACAAATAATTCTGTGACCTCTTCTGGCACTGAAAAAGCTGTTTTTTCACATTTTTTACATTTTTTAAATATTTCTTCAGAAATGACATTACAGGTCTGGCATTAAAGTGTTCATGTTACAATGTTGCTACAATGTAATTTGTTTTCGCTTTGTTACTAGTTGATAGATGCTTGAAAACAAACTTTAAACACACCGCCTGCTGCGCTCTGGGCTTCAAACAAGTATTTTTCAGCGCCAGAGATTTGTGAGGCAGTTTTTTTCCTGAATATGGTGTGAGTCGGTCGCTATGAGCAGTCGCTAACATGCGCTCCCATACAGCGCTGTACTGGTCAAATAGCGACTCCTCACAATGTATTCAACATTACTGAACAGCGGCTATAAAGTAGCGACCCACGGCTGAGCACAGTGACTACTAGCGGGCGCTGTGAAAATGCCTGCTACAGACGCTCATCTGTCGCTACCTGCCGCTAATGATGAATCAGCCTCCCCGATAACACATGACTAAGATCCCATTAAGACAATTGTACAAAAAAATGTTGTGCCTTTAAATACCAGTCCAGCCAGACTGCCCAATTTGAATCACCCCCCACCATGCCTCCTTCCTTAATAAGCACTAAATCGGCGCTAAAGTTCTGAAAAAAAAACGTACCTTGGCAGTACTCCATTGGTGAACATCGCGCGATCACCCCTCCAGGTGCTGCAGGACCGGAAGCTCCCTGCACATGGCTGACCAATCAATCGCTTGAATGGGCGCACAACCATGTGCATAGCGCGGCGAGCTTTCAGTCCGGCAGCAACGTGCAGCCCGGGAAGATGGCGGCATCCCGCACGGTAATTGAACGGCAGTCAGAGCGGGAGTACGGCCAAGGTAAGTGTCTTTTCATTTTTTTAGAACTTTAGCCCTGCTTAAGTGCGTATTAAAGAAGGCAGGATTTGAAATAGGGCAGTCTGGCTGGACTGGTACTTTAAAAAGTGAACTAAGCTGAATGGCATCTGGCATTTATATAAATTTGCAGTGGAAACACAAATAAAGCATGAGGTTTAACTTGTGTTAATGATACTGATATTAGAATCTGTTTTTAGATGGGGCATTAGAGCATTTAGAGACATATGATACAAATGTGTTGTTACGCTGCATTAATATGTTAATCTATCCATTTATTTCTTATTTCCTTACCTTTTCAGCTATTTATTATTTTCTTCTCTTTTCAGGTCCTTAACCATTTACATAAAAAGTTACGCAACGTGTCAAAGAAATCTGAAGCTTCGAAGAAAAAGGTAATTATGTATGGTTAAATATGTATACACATCCCTGTAGATAGGACGCGCTCCCGCAACACAGCGATTTAAATAGGCTGGATGGAGGAGCACTCCGAAGACACAGGGAGTCCGGAGATGCGGCTACTCTCTGTGCCAGAGCCCAAATATGTGGCGTGAGGTTAGGGGTGACCTGGGGGGGGGGTTTACACACCAAGGATCAGAACCTGGGATAGTGAAAATCCTGGGTTTTGGGCCACTTTAAAGAAACACGAGCCATCCAGAAACATACGATAAAAGTGCATTGTTGGCTAAAACTTAGGAAACGTTTTAGAAAAATATTGTTTAATAAGGAAAATGTCAAAATTAGTTCAGGAAGGAAAAATAACTTTGAGGCACAATTATTAACAGCTGAAATGTTAATCAGTTTTTGACTTTTAGTCCGGCTAGTAGGATTCCTTTTTAGGATGCCCCACATTCAGGATTGCTACAAAACCCCCACCTTAGCCATATACTAACCTTGGTGGGATCCCACATCATATTTGGAAACCGAAAGTGTGTGCAACAGCATCCCCACTGTGTGCCCTCTATACTCTAGGGCCCTTATTTAAGAAGGGATAGCGTCAGGTAGCGCCTGGTTAATGAGAGGTTAATGAGAGGTAGCGACAGATAGCGACTGGTCAACGCCGGACACGGCACGCAATTACACATTTATCAAGCAGAATGTTGCTACAATGTAATTCCATATGTTTTCGCTTTGTTACTAGTTGATAGATGCTTGAAAACAGACTTTAAACACACCGCCTCCTGCGCTCTGGGCTTCAAACAACTATTTTTCAGCGCCAGAGATTTGTGAAGCTGTTTTTTTCCTGAATATGGTGTGAGCAGTCGCTAACATGCGCTCCCATACAGCGCTGTACTGGTCAAATAGCGACTCCTCACAATGTATTCACCATTACTGAACAGCGACTGAGTTGCTATAAAGTAGCGACTCACGGCCGAGCACTGCGACTACTAGCGGGCGCTCTGAAAATGCCTGCTACAGACGCTTATCTGTCGCTACCTGCCGCTAATGATGAATCAGCCTGCCCGTAATTAGTAGGTAACTATTAAGCATGATTGCACATTAAAAATAGAGCAGGGAATGCGTCCGCATTCCTGTGCCCCAGCAAGGTAAAAATGTGGCTCAGATTGAGGTTAGGCAGTGATTCTGACTGTGGAGCATCCCAAATGCCCTGTAGAAAGCCTAAAAAGCATACTAAAAATGATTTTGACTTTTTGTCCAGATTAAGGTAAATCTGAAGTGCTTCTATTACTGGACCTTTTCACCAGCTCAGAGTGCAATATTGTACTGTTAAAACCAGCCTATGAGCTCTCTCTAATATATTTCTTTATTTCAACTTCCTTTTAAGGAACAATGTTCTTACATCAAGGCCTATACCAGCATACTCTGTCTAAATGTTTTAGGATTGTCTCCTAGTTTATAGTAGTTTGCCAAGCCACAATAAGAAAATGCATCCTTTACAAAAACAACTATTTCTATATCTGGGCTAAATAAAAAAGTGCAGTTAAAAGAGGATTGTAGTAGAGATGGTCACATACAGTTTAAATTAAAGCAGATCAACACTGGACCTAAGGTATAAAAACTCAAGGTTCGATTCAAATACTTCCCTAGGGGCAATACAAATCAGGATGATATGCAGTATAAAACTCACCAAGTTCTACATCCCCATGACAATCAAATGCTAATCTTGCAGAGCACTCTGCATTTCCATGGGGCTCATGCTAAATATTTGGTTAAGTCAGCGTGACTTGCAGTCAAAATAAAATGCAACCAGCATTTTATAGATAACACACAAAAAAGTGAAAAAAACTTTGAGGCTGATTTATTAATAGCGACATGTAGCGACAGTTGAGCGACTGTAGCAGTATTTTCACAGCGCCGCTAGTAGTCGCTGTGCTTGGCCGTTGTTCGGTTGTTGACAGCGACTCAGTCAGTGTGGCGTAATGTTGAATACAAGGTTCCGAGTCACTATTTGACAGGTTCTGCGATGTATGGGTGCGCATGATAGCGACTGGTCAGAGCGACCGGCTTCGACCATATTCATCAAAAAATCACGCTTAAAAAAGCGCTGTAAAATGCATGTTTAAACCCCAGAGCGCTGGAGGCGATGTGTTAAAAGTAGTTTTTTAACCCTCAAACCACCATATTTTTGGAAACCAAAAAAAAAATTATTTTAAACAATTTAGTAATATGAATACATTAATATCAGACCTGCAATTCTGTACAATTTTTATTTTTATTTATTATAAAATGGCAGAAGTGGTCACAGAAATTTTCACATTTAAAAAAAAAACAAAAAAAAAAAAAAAAAACATTATTAACAATTAATTATTAATATTTCAAGATTGTTCCATTGAAATGCATTGGAGCGCGCCAGGTAGCGAGAGGTCATACCTGTCGCTGTTCAAGGTCGGACGCTGACGCTGTGGGCTGAGGCTGGAATAATGATGAATGAGTCGCTATATGGCGCTATCTCAGTCGCTAAGCAGGATTGGCTTGATAAATGTGTGATTGTGGTGGGGAGCCGGCGTTCTCGTGGCGGGGTCCGTCATTACCCGCCGCTCACCAGTCGCTACCTGTCGCTATTCCTTCATAAATAAGGGCCTTTGTCCTACATTTCCCCCCAAAACAATCATCTGTACATGTGAGGGGACATTTTTACAGCTTAGGTACATTATTTTTCCAGTGATGTAAGGATATATTTTTAAAGTTTGGAAATAACAGCACCCTATGGGCTATGCTAAAGATTTCACAATTTTTTCTTTTTCATAGCCCATAGGGTTTTGTTGTTTCCAAAATTAAAAACAAATATCCTGACCTCATTGGAAAAATTATGTGCCTAACCTTTAAAAATGCCCCATCACAGGTACAGGTAATATGGGGGAGGTTAAAAAAACATTCTTTTTCACTTTTTTGAGTCTAAAAGCTAAAAAGCTCACAAGATGCAGGTTGCAACCCACACCCCAATGCATACTGCGCTTCATACTGGCTTTACCATATAGCGTGACCCTCATACTGTACTGCAGGGAATATTGCAGAGAATACTGCAGCAATGCTCTCTGCAATATCATGACCGTGAGATGCCCAGGAATTATACACTTCAGGGCATCTCAAATAATCCCAAATAAAAACAATTGCAAATGACTGGGACTTTTAAAAAGCAGTATCTGACTTTTACTAGTTGGTCTTTAGTGAGCTAATCAGTTAGTTCCCATGAAGTTTTCTCTTACATATTAGATAAGTTCAGTGTTATGGGCCTATGCTTCCGGGTCTGTCAACTCGGAGCGATGAGGATCCAGCATATTTTCCTCTCAATTGCTGCTCATTTGCTGCAATCTAAACCTTTGTCTGTTCGATTCAGCACGATTCCAAATGTGTGGAGATTCACGTTGACAGAATTTTTCCCTGAATTCCTTAAATAAAATAGTAAAACTCATTTGCTCTCTGGCTTTCCTTCAGTCGCTATCCTATGCCGCTCTCCACAGAATCTGCAGCCCAGCTAGGCTTCTGGAATCTCGCTCCCCGCCACAAGGAGGGGCTATTTCTAATAGTGAGTGTGCTGCTATCCGATCACTCTTCCATTATAAACGGTCCCTCCCTGCAGCAGAGAGCGGGATATCAGAAGATATCAGAAGCCGGAGAGATCGGTGAAGCCCTACGCTCTGCCCCTTGCAAGGCTGCTAAAATGGCATGCAATACCCTTCTCCAGGAGGGGAGAACACCATGACCTGTTTTCCTAATTTCTAAGGATTAAGCCCTTAAAGTGGACCAAATCCCAGTGCGATAGGCCCAGTAATCTATAAGATTCCCGGGCCGATTGATTCCCTCCTCTGGGCCATTAAAAATCGGAATGCCCCGCTGTGTGAAAACCCCCAGGTTGCTCCGTACACTTTCCTTGCTTCCCGATCTAACGGCACACGCACAAACCGCGGCAGCATCCCCGCTATCCCTGTAGCAGACCACGTTCCAGCCATTTGTGAATGGCTGGCGGGGGCACGCTCCCTGTTAGAGGGAAGCGAGGGATGCGACCTCCAGTGCACTCAGAGCCACTGGCCTTAGATAAAGGTTTAGGCAACGTGACGTCAGCAAACGTGCTGATTGCAAGAGAGGCTGCACTTGCGCCGTAGGACCGTGAAGAGGTGAGTTGCATTAGTAAACCGGAGGGGTTTTACAAATTGGGGTGCCCCGGGGGAAAGGACCAAAACCCAGGATAGTAAAAATCCTGGGTTTTTGTCCACTTTTAAAATCCCCAAAAGACATGTAGGGTCCCATTTTTCGAAGGGGGGACCCCACATGTTTTTTAAAAAGTGTTAAACCTTAAAAATACACTGTATTATTCATGCGTTGCCATAGACTTCTATGGGCCTGTGCTGTTACGACGTTGCACTTTTTTGATATGTTGCATAACAGCACATGTGGGAAATATCCCATCTATACCTATGTGCAGTGTCTTCTTTGCGTTGTAACTGCATTGCACAGGACATGGCCACCCGCTACATGGAGTTGGGTGTTTGCGCATGGCCACGAGAAGCAGTGGCGGATGTGGCAGCGGGGCAGTGGGTTACCTTGCCCGCCTGCTGCTCCTCGATCTTCTGAGGGGTGAGATATGGGAAATGTCATACTGCCTATATGGGGATTGGGATGGGGGTATGCCACACTGCCTATATGAATGGGATGGGGGATTCCACATTGCCTATGGTGGATTGGAATGTGGGGGAATGCCACACTGCCTATATGGGGAATGTTATGTGGAGAATGCCACCCTGCCGCTAGGCAATGGGAGGGGGGAGAATGCCACACTGTCTATAATTGGGGAAATTTTGCACCTTGCCTATTTGGTTCTTGGGGGGATGGTGGTGTACATATGATACACCACATGATGGTATATATATACACTAGCGGTACAAAAAACAAGATGCATCAATGATAAAACAGAATGAATACAATGCTAAATATAAATTCCACTTAGGTTACAGCCTACGTTTACTGGATCACTGATGAGCAGAAAAACTGACAATATGAATTTACCCTTCTACAGGGCATTATTGTTTTTGTATAAACCTTTGCTGTTTATAGTTAATTTAGCAAAAATCAGTCTCCATCCAGCAGTCAAGCAAGTGTTGTGCATGCAGGAAGCCAGCTTGTCTGTAGACAGTAAACTCTAATAGGCCAGAGTGTAACTCACTTCTACCACCCTAGACAAACAAGCTTGTGTTTTCTAAGCTAACACCGACAAAAGGATATGTTATTCATGACAACCAAGTCCAAAGTTTTGCATAACTGTTGTAAGTGAAATAATACCAACCACAACATTTTAAATGCATTGATTTAAACCTATTGGTATAGATATGCTTGTTTTCCCTGATTTTAACAAGCTGTTATCTACGGGCAGGCTGATTCATCACTAACGCCAGGTAGAGACAGATGAGCGTCTGTAGCAGGCATTTTCAGAGTGCCCGCTAGTAGTCACTGTGCCGGGTTAAAAACCCTTAAAAATCCAAAAAAAATGACATGGGGCACCCCTTACCCAAAGTAACCAGCCCGGGACCAGCTATGCAGGGCTTGTAGGAACAGGGCGCAGGGGCCAGCTTTTGTGGCCCCTGGCCCTGCAGGCTACAAGCCCGCATAGCCCGTGGCCACGGGCTCTTCTGCCCCCCCCCTGGCCTTTGGGGAGGCAGGTAATGGGGGTGCCAGGGGTTAATGGCAAGTCACCGGCTAGCGCAGGTGACTTGCCATCCCCCCAGCCTTGAGAACTGGTATAGGGGTCATGGACCCCTTACCAGTTCACAAGGGGTTAAATGTAAAAAAAACACACCACACAGAGAAAAAATATTTTATTATTATTTATTTTTTTAATACTTACCTCCCATCCATACTGGAGCACTCTGTCCCTCGGCGATCACTGGCTTCTGCTCACTTGCTAGAAGCCTTTTATAGCTGCTGGATGACAGAACACAAAAGGGTTAATTAAAAAAAAAATAACCCCATTTTTTTTTTGAATTTTAAGGGTTAAAAACCCTTAAAAATCCCCCCCAAAAATGACGTAGGGTCCCCCCTACCCAGCATTACCGACCTGGGCCAGCTATGGGGGCTACTAGCCCACATAGCCACTAAGTGGCCCGGGCCCTTCTGCCCCCCCCCCCCTGGCCGTTGGGGAGGCAGGTAATGGGGGGATGGGGGTTAATGGCAAGTCACCCACTAGCCGCAGGTGACTTGCCAGACCCAGAGCCTTGTGAGCTGGTATAAGGGGTCTCATGGACCCCTTACCAGCTCACAAAGGGTTAACTGTGAAAAAAAAAACACCACACAAGTAATAAAAGTATTTTATTAAAAAAAAAAAAAAAAATTACTGTACTTACCTCCGATTGTAAGCTCTTGTCCCTCACCGCTTTGATGACAGATGCCAGTGATCGGCATCCAGAAAAGGGGGAGGCAGGAGATCAGAGGATCTCCTGCCACCTCCTTCCCCGGGCACCAATCACCGGCATCTGACAGCTGAGAAGGCTGAAGCCAGAGATCGGGCCGGGATGACGTCATTAGCCCCGCCCTCTTAGCGGCAAGATGGTGGCCGCCATCGAGAAGGAAAGAGGAGAGAGCCTCCCGGGCCTGGGGGGGGGATCGGAGGCCCCCCAGGTGAAGAGGAGGGACAGCGGGAGCCAGCGCACACGCAGGTAAGTGAATGTCATTTTTATTTTTTTATTTTTTTACAGTTAGCAGCTGCTGCTGCAGAAGCGGAGGGGGGGGTGGCCTATTCCGGGGGCTCTCCTGGAGCCATCCGAGCCCCCACGGGGGATCGGATGGCACCAAATTAAAGAGGAGACCCGGCCGGATCCAAGGAGGGGTCAGGTGAGTATTTTTTTTTTTGCCCGCTAGCAGGGGTAAATGCCAGGCACGTAAATTTTACGTGGCTGGCACTTAAGTGACGGAGAGGCAACCACGTAAATTTTACGTGGCTGGCATTTAAAAGGTTAAATATTGAGCATCAATTCTGGTTTTTAAGGGCATATTACTATATATTTCTTTCAAATGAAGATCAAAATATAGAATGGTAAATAGTATTGCTTAACATTATAATTGGTATTTGTCCCTATTAAGAAAATGAAAAGAGTGTTTTTTTTTTATAATTTCATGTTGTACTGTAATTAAATGTCTTGTTTGTTCTTTTCTAAAAAAGGCTCTGAACATTTTAGAAGTAATTGGACACTAATTACATTTATTTGCCTTCTAATAAATGAACAGCATGATATTAAACAGTGGTGGTGGGAGGGAATTTATAATGAGGGGGGTTATATCTGAAGGTGAATTAAAGTAAACAGTTGCTTCTATGAAAATGCAATGTATAGACGAATGGCTTTGATTTCATATAAAGAGTGTATTGTAATTTTTCTATACAATTATGACAGCACATTTGACACACTGTTAATTATATAGTATTACTTTTTATACTAACTGTGAGAGCAAAGTAATGTTTAGAGTATTGTTCTATTTTGTTAAGTATATTTTTAAAAGTACACTGTATACAACAAAATGCATGCTGTACTGTGCTCTTGACAGTCTAAATTGAAACACACATAGAATGCATTTCTCTATTTTAATGTGTCATGTAAAATGTAATTGTATTACAATTATGACTAGTGATGGGCGAACCCGAGCCACAAAGTTCCAAATCGGCCCCAGTCTAGGGCTACAGAAAGCTGGCTGCCGCTCTCCATGAGTGAGGAGACTCCTAGTGTCAGCACACTCCCAGCACTGAGAGCTGGCACTAGAAGTGTCCCCACTCATGGGAACCGGCGCCCATCTTTCTGCAGCCCCAGATGGGGCTGATTTCAAATGTTGGCACCACCCAGGGTGACTTACCGCAGCGTGCTGGGGCCTCCCCTGCACACAACCCCCTCAGAACGCCCATAACCTTTAACTCGATCTTCAGCCGGAAGTACAGCTTTGCATTTGGCTGCCGGCGCTCAGGCAGTGCTTTCCGGCAGGCGGAACATCACTACCCATGTGAACACTGGGCAGCCAATCCCTGGGGATCGAGGCTAAGGTAAGTATTACGGGCGTGCTGGGGGGTTATGTGCAGGGGGACTCCAGCATTCTGGCTGCCCCCCCCCCCAGCCTTATAGAGGCAGTCTGCTTTAGAGTGGCTATATAGACAAAATTGAGAATCACCCTTGTGGGACTAAGCCCCAACTTGAGGGGTAAAGAAAAAGACTTGCTCGGCACTGTCAGGCTGATCCCATAAAGGGAATGGTGCACATGGAACTCCAGTTTCTCTCTATATGCCCAGTGGTGGCTGTCGCCAATACTGCCAGAGCTTCACTGATTGGACTAAGCAATCACGTATGCTAAGAGCAACAGCTTTGCTGCAACACATTAGGCTGAGTAGAGCCGAGACGTCTTAAAGTGTAAAATGAGCCATACTAAAGTATATATATATATATAGAAACATAGAAGGTTGACGGCAGAAGGAGACCATACGGTCCATCTAGTCTGCCCTTATATGTATACGGTATGTACTCTTTATCTTAGGATAGATGTGTGCTTATCCCAGGCATGTTTAAATTCAGTGACTGTTGATTTTTCAACTACCTCTGCTGGAAGTTTGTTCCAAGCATCTACTACTCTTTCTGTAAAATAATATTTTCTAACATTGCTCCTTATCTTCCCCCCCGACTAGCTTCAGGTTGTGCCCCCTTGTTCTATCATTAAGTTTCTTCTTAAAAATATATATATATAATGGTAATTAACTCAAATGGTTTATTTTGACACCCACAAAGCCCAGCCTAATCAAGCTTTCATCAGCACATAGGGAAACACAAGTTATTTACAGCAAACTGTTTTCACGGAGTTCCAATTTCATCTGGCCACACAGGCCTACTCACAGTAGATTCTCATTCAGTTTAGAAGCAGTCTCTAACCGGCCCTGCTCTTGGTGCCGCCCACACGGATTGCTGTATCGATCTCCAATGATCCGGTGCTGCCTGCATCCTTTAGCCCACACAGCTATTTGGCTGAAGGCTTTCCTCAACCCAACCATCCACATTGCACTCCAGAACTCGAGAAAATCCAGCAGCAACCCTCAGCTGTGGCTCATCAGCACCTTGGGACAGGAAGGTCCTTTCTTTATTGCGCTCCCTGGCCTGGTTCAGTGAGAATAACCCTTTGTTAACCTTTTCATCAGTCACATCTCTAATATATATATGTACATATACATGTGCGTGTGAAACCACATTCTTTGTTTTATTTTTTTGGGTCATGGCTAAGATTGAAAGGGCATGTAATTGCACAGCTTTATGAGTCATGTGCCTGTTCTGCCGTGGTCACAGCTGCAGGACCACTATGGCTTGTGTGCTTGTTCATGCCCAGAGCACCAAGGGATAGAGGGGCAAGAGGGCAAATTTGAAGCCCTGCTTTGGCTTCTATCTAGCACTGCAGGAAATGGAATGGAGGCACATGGGACAAGTGCCAGGTGAGCTGTTTCCTGCCATATTATTGATGCTGCTTGCCTGGATAGTCCCTTTAATGGAAACACAAAAACAGGCACTGATTCCGTAACCCTTCCTTTAAATACCTCATGAAATTAGAGGCTATTTTATGCTTTATTTTACAATAAGCATAAATAGGTAGTGATTCAAAGAATTGGCGCGCTACATGGGTTTATAAATACCTAAAAGTGTACAAATGTTTCCTACTGTACACCTAAAATGTTTACTTCCAGGCAGTAATAAATATCTACTGACAGTGAAACGTATGATTTACTAACGTTTTACTTTAAAAAGCAAATTAAATAAGTTGTCACATTGCTTTAGTGAAAAATTAAGGGCTTTATTTATGTATTTATGTGCTGTGGACTAGAAGTCGCAACGTCGGATTCTAACTAAATTGCTTTGATTGTTGCCCTAGGTACTGGACAGCCTGTGTTAGCTCCTGTTGGCCCTGACTGACGAGTATCCCTACACCAGGGAGCGCCACTTTGTGCTTCTTTGGTTTTCGTGGCACAACGTATTTATGATTTTTTTCTTCGCTGAAAAGTTTTGCCGCTGTATTTTTCTGGAGCTGCTCAGCGTTTCATCATTACAGTTACAAGAAAACACTGCTGGGGACAAAGGGGTCAAAAGTAACAAAAAGTGTAATCAAAAAGTGCATTTAGGCTACACTTTAGTTGTTGTCTAAATTAACACTAGCGTCCAAAAGGTTGCAGCGCTGGGCACTCTGGTTGAAGCTACGCCAGTTGAAAGTAGGTGATGTAGGTCAAGATCCAATGAAGCTCAATTGGCAGAACTGGATTGAAGTGTTTTTTGTTTATAATTAATATTATACACATTTATTTGTACAGAACTTGCTTTGTGACTTAATAATGGACACCCACGATCTAGATGTCTCCAAATTACAGTTTTTTTCATAGAAAATAGTTTTTCGTGGCTTCTTTTTGTTACAAATGTGCAATTTGGACAACAGCAACTAAAATGCAACCTAAATGCACTGTTACTTTTGTCCCCTTTGTCCCCAGCAGTGATTTCTTTTAACTGTAATAGTGAAATGCTGACCAGCTCCTGAATAATACAGCGGCAATCTTTTCAAGGAAAAAAAAAAAAATAAATAAATATATATATATATATATATATATATATTAAGTATAAATGCGCTGTTAAGACAGCAGTACAAAGTGGCGCTCACTGACACATGGAAATTCGGCAGTCAGGTCCAACAGGCGCTGACACGGATTGTCCAATGCCTAGTGCAACAATCAAAGCAAATTAGTTAGCGTTTGGCACTTTGACATCTAGTGCCATTGTAGTCCACAGCACAGTGCCAGAACAGACAAAAATACAGGCGCTCCAAAACTTGCACTATGGCCATAAGAAAGATGCTAAATGGTGCACATCATAAAGTCCCAAAATATTTGGACGCAGACAGCAAAAGTTGGAGAGGTACCGCCAACATTCCAACATTAAGCCGCCGCTGACAGGAAGGGGATTGGTAAGTTTTACAGCAGCACTTCCTGCTGCACTCTCTGCGCTCCACCTCCCTCCACCCTCGCTCCCCAAAGTTCCGCTCCCCATTGATTTCAATAGGGCCCGGGTTCGGGTTCAGCTGAACTTGCTGGACCCGAACTTTGGGGGGTTCACTCATTCCAAAACATTTTGTTGTTACCAAAATAAGTCCATGGGCATCGTATCAGTTTAAAGAAAAAGGAGTTATATTTTACAGTTAAAATAATATATGGGACCATCAGACAGAGCATTTCTGTGTACCCTCTGGGGTAAGCATACCACAGGTTGAGAATTAGTAGAGTGGGGTGAGTGCTTTTCAGCCTAGAAACTGTCCTGTATGTGAGGGACAGACACTGCTAGAAGCATTGGAAATGTTTGCTTTTTTGTAGATCCCCTATTCTGTATGGCATATGGTCTTGGATGGATTGGATGATTCATATATTCAACATTATTATTATGCTTAAAAAATAATGTTGAAATTCACTGTTTGCAGTTGTTCACACCCGTGATGCATTTGTGTTTACACAGCAATGTTCTCCCTGGCTGCTGTGGTAAAGGACCCTTTTCTTTCTGTTCATTTCTTGCTCTGTTTTGCCAAGTGACACCTTTATCATGATGATCAGCCTTTGATGGATCATTCAGCTTCTATTTCTGGTTAGCAGCTTGGTACTGTTCCTCCTTTCTGTTTATATCTTGGCATCTAATATTTGGCTTACGTTCTGATTTGCTTCCAGTGAACTCTCATAGCACCTCTGCTGAAGTTTGGTTTGCAGCATCTTATTATGGTAATTGCACAGCCTCATAGGCAAGCTGTAGCCACAAACAAGTGAACGCTGTCATTGCTTAGCTCCTTCAAAACAATGCTAGTGGCATCTGCTTGTTTTCTCTGAAGATTGTTTTTCAACCATTGAGCTGGGAAATATAAGGGGTTGTTTGAATACTTGCCTTTTTCCTCCCTTCTCCTCTACATCCCTTGGCAAGGAAAAGTACCACATCTTTAACTGTGTAAATCATATTCTCTAGTGTTCAGTGTGCAGTATAACACTCTCTATTAATCAGATAATAGAGGCAGGGCTGGCCTTTGGGTTGTACAGATGGAGTTCTCCACCTGGGCAATGTCATCCTTTCAGCACCTATGACCTCAGACCTGCTGCTTGCCATTAAATTTGCATATAGCAAGACCTTATTTCTCCCATTCTTTCTTTTTTACCTTCCCTTCACTTTCTCTCTTCTCCTCATTCTCTTCCCCATGTCTTCTGTACTCTCTATATCTTTCTTTCTTTTTCTACATTGAATTAATAAACAAAATTTTAGGTTTTCAGCACACCTCAAAATGAGTCAATGTTTCATTCCACTATTGAACTGGGTGCAAAAATTATATCCAAGGTGTCTCCTCACTTAACACCTTACTTTCTACAATCTTATCTACAAACGGCGGATATATGCACACCATACACATGTATTTATTGCAAATAAAATGGTATTTATATAGATCATATGGCAAAATCAGAACAATATATATATTACAAGCTATACAAAAAGGATACAATACTGGTACTTTGGTATGTGAAAATATGAACAATCTCCAGGATCGTGGACCACCTCAAAATAGAGAGAAATACATAATACTATACAAAATTATACAGATCAGATAATGAATATGGTAAGGTAAAATATTACCTATGTAAAGACTATTGAGGGGTCTATATACAGGTCCTGAGGAGTAGAACAATAGATTTACTGACCAGGATATGAACAGTTAAGGAAAACTTTACACAAGTGTATACATCACATCCAGTTATAATCTATTCCTGGTCAGATTTGTAATGTAAAAGCATCACATCATACCAAGGATAACATATCGGTTTGCATCATAAGTACATATATATACACACAGATAGTACTAATCATGACGTCCATCATATCAGAAAAATAGCATTACCAGAATATTTAGAGAGCGTGATCGCAAAGAAATAGAGCCCACGTTTCGGAACCGCTGGTTCCTTTCTCAAGGCTGCGATCCTTTTCTACATTCCCTTTGCCCTTTGAAACACAATTTCTCTATCATTCTCTCTTTCGCATCCCCACTTGGTTTGCTCCCTTTTTTGACATTCTTATCCCCATATTTCCTTTTTCACATTCCCTCTGCTCACCTCTTTTGTCCTCACTTCATCATTCTTACTCTTATTCATATGCTCCCTTCATCTCTCTCTTTTTTCATTATTTCCCTTCATCTCTCTCTTTTTTCATTATTTCCCTTCATCTCTCTTACTGTTTCACATTATATTAATCTCCCCAACACTTTCCCTTTATCCATCCGTTCGAACATTCTCCAGAGGACCCCTATACCAGTTCAATGGGCAGAGGGGCAGTAGGCCACCTGTCTGACTTACCGGCCTTCTTTACAACTCGTATCCTGTCTCATGATATGCATTCAGCACAGTATCTTATATATAATAAAATAATATGTGTTTATTTGCCAACTGTGTGCTTGCACACACATAGGAATGTGTCATCACTATTTAACCCATAATTAAAGTAAGATCAGACACATACACACCAGTGAACCACAGCAGTGAATAGTGAGTGCACATGTGCCTGGAGTTCTGGGCTGACGCAAGCAAGGCTCCTGGAGAGCAGTTGGGGGTTAGATGCCTTGCACAGGTGCACGTCAGTCATGTCCCAGCCAAGAATCCAACCTGCAATCTTCGAGCAAAAGATAGGTCCCTTAACCATAACCACTAGACAATGGCTGCCACTATCTGTCCTAAAATGGTAACTCATTTTCTTGAAAGATTCATTTACATACAGTCACCAACTGGCTTTCAACAGACTGTAAACAGGTTAAAGTTGATAACTATTAGAGTGTCACAAAAAGAAAATTGCAATTATCTATTTTTTCAACACAGCTGTTTTTAGTTTGAGTGACACAACTCCTGTTCAAAAGATTGTCATATTTTTAGAATTTGCAGACACTAAATAAAAGTAATAAGTAGTTATAAATCTGAAATTTCTAAAAGTTTTAGTCTATTTGTAATAAAAAAAAAATACATGGTCTATATGGTGTTCTGCGGGGCTGGCTTTAGGTTATAAGGCTCGCTGTGCAAGAATGCAGGCTGGTGCTCCCCAACACATACAAATACATTCACTATATAGACAACAACAGGGTTTTATAGAGAAGAACGTATGAAAATAAGGATAAAAGGGGAAGTAAAGGGGAATTTGGATAATGTGCAAGCTAGAAAGAGCGAGAGCTGAAGGGAAACAACCCAGAGATGAAGGGAGCATTGCAGAAAGAGGAAGAAATGTGGACAAAAGTGGTAGACAGAGGGAAATAGAATAAGAATGTCAAAAAAAAGGGAAAATGATGGTGAGACTGTGAAAATGTAAATGATTCAAAGAGAGAATGTAGAAAAGAGGGAGATGGAGGGAATGTAAAAAAGAGAGAAAGATGGAGATAATGCGTAAAACGATGGTGGAATATAGAAACAAAACAAAGATGGAGGGAAAACAGAAAAAAGAAGGGTGCAGAAAAAAGAGAAATATGGTTAAGATGACGGTGCCCTAATGCAGGCACTTTATCTGCACACCCTAAAGGCTGACCCTGGTGTCCTGTTTAGTGTTTACTCACCCCTAACACCATAATTAAACAAAAGGTATGTGCTTTTCTTAAACATATATCTCACTTGTGAACACATTTTACCTTGTAAATCGTATGCTTGTTACACAAAGGCTGATTCAAATACTTTTGCAGATACATTATTTACTATGTTCACTAACGTTCGCTACTTGACATAAAAGAATGTTCACTGGATGCACAACGCAGGGGTGACAGACCTGCGTGTAAGAAAAACTTACTGGAGCAAACACCTGTGCTGTGTTTGTGCCGCAGTTAGCTGCTGAAAATCACAGGTGTTCATATTGAAAAGTGGTTTAAAGAATGCCGGTGATATACCAGCAAACTGCTGTGGCAGTTCAAATCTTGCTGAAAACACCTTTTTATAGCATATGTCGGCATTGAAGTGGTATCTTCTTATTAGTTGTCTTTCACACACTGGGTAACTTTTTAAAGTTCACACTTGAAAAATAAGTTAAAGAAGCTAAAAGTAACAAATCTCTCTCTAAATAACATCGATTCCTATGAGGTTCACCACTTAATGGAGGACGCTAATTGTGCATAGTACAAATTGGCTGGGCTCACCCCGGGCTGTAAATTAGTGGAGCACATTTTAGATTGTGGTGGCCTATTTTTCTGCTGGTTATTGCCACCATGCTGCCAGAACAGATGTTGTACAGTGACAAAACCTTTAAAATAAAGTGACTACTCGAAAATGTTGACCCTGTAATTTATACATCTTGGTGAAATTCAGACATTTCAGTTTCTGACTGTGTCTCCTATTAGAGAGAAAATCAAATGTAAGTATGCCTGTAAAGAAGGCAAGTTGAATATGTATGCACATTTACATAATGTTGTTTGAACAGGAAGCAGTATGATGTCAAATGGCCTGTGAAATGCTAATTCATTCTTTCATTTCCAAGGTAAACTGCCACATAATGGCTGTTGAGCTTGTAGTGTTTTAAGTTATTTGCAGTTTATTGCAGTTATTATAACTGACAAGGCTGACCCCAGTGCTGAACTGTGTTTAACTGAATTGCTGGAAAGCACCAGGAAGCAATATAGCTGACATAAAAAAAGAAACACAGGCTGTTTTGGGGCACTGGGCTGGGGATAGAAAGTGATGACATAAACTTTCTTTCTGGGTATAGGACCTGTCTGCTAATTCCTTGAGTGTTGCGGCCACAGGGCTGCATCTAAAGCACTTAAAATAAATAAAAAATGGTGGGGTCAAAGGCAGGCCACAGGATTTCCTCAGGTAATTTCAGACAGTGGAAAATACCACCACTAAGAAATATTGGAATTAATATAATCTTTCTAATGATATAATGGACAATAAATGTACTGCAATGCCGGTTGAGGAACAACATCAACCAGCGAAGGTGGTGACAGATGGTGCACGTTTGGAGTCAACTCTGCTTCATCTGTACATAGTCTGAGTCTTTATGGGAAGACATCAAGCACAGTATAATAGCACAACAGAAAGAGCATCAATTAGACCAACACGCACACACACTCACTATAAATACATCCTGCCAATGTAATAGGGGTACTGACAGCAATGTTTGTTTGCTTTTATAGGTTACCAACAGCATTCTATGTCATTTGTCATTTCCCTGAAGTAAATGTGTATTGAGGATCATCAATAAGTTTTCAAAATAATTATTATGTGGGTGTTAATATTATGGCATGTTGCCATAGTGCAATTTTGGACATATTTAAGTCCCCTTTGTAGTATCCAATATGTGTAAAATTATTGTAGACAAAGGAACACTTTCCCAACTCATCAGACAGCGATTGAATGTTGCACATTGTTGTACGTGCCAAGAACAGAAAAAGAAAGTTTCTAATGTGTGACCTATTTTTAAACAACAAAAAATCAAATGGCTTGATAAAACAGCAGTAGAAATCCAAGATTGATTGTGCAGCTAAGACTTGAAAGTAACTGGCCAATGTCTATGTAGATACTCTAGCTATAACTTTCCCATGAAATCTCCAGTGTAAATAAAAAACCCATGATCACCATATAAGGAATACATTACTTTTGTTAAATTTACACCAATTCCCAGAATATTCCCAACAAAATGTAAACATAAATTACAAAGTGTGAAGTGTAATATTAACAATGGAGAATTATGTAATTTTCTCTTGAATCTAGACCAAATGACATATCCAAACATGGTTCCTATTAAAGTGAAAATGTGCAGTGCAGGGCACAATAAAAACAAAGCATTCGTGTATTAATTTCCCTGGAACACAGAGTGATCTTCGGGTTTATTTAAAAATAGCATGTTTAGCATATCCCTCTTACCGATTGAGTAGTGATGACAAGTCAGAGTGGATCTATCCGGTTTGGAAGCTCCCTAGTTGGATAATGCCCAGTATCTGGCATATGGTACTTCCGAATGCCAGATACAATAGCTCCGGCCACCACTACGTGTGAACACTGCCCCTTACTATTTTACAAACGGTTAAAAAAATTCTGGAAGAAAAAAAAGGATTTACCTTTGCCGTATGTTCCTTCATCTGTCCCCTGTAGGGCTCCATCCTCTCTGCAGATCCACTGTTTGGGGGCTTCCTCCAGATCAGATACCTTAGCTTAAGTAAAGAGCAAAGACCAAATGGACTTGAATATGCACGGCAATGAAGAATGGTTTAAAAGATGCATTATAAATGGTGGCCAAAAAAAGAAATGGGTCGGTGTGGAACAAGCTGCTCAGAAACTCCATTAAAGGAGATACCTTGGGCTTCAGAGATCTCAAGCAAATGGTTGGGACCTAACCCACTGATTAAGGCCACCCTGAATGTTTGGGACAGATCTAGAGCAGGAGTGGAGATCTGGCCCTGGCCGTCACCTTTGATCCCAGTGGTAGAAAACCCAGAACTACCCTTTAGTCAGAGACCTCAAGTCTTGGAAAACTGGAGGGAACTGGGAATGGTAAGAGGACGCGATCTGGTGAGAGGACAGGAATGGTGTTACATAGAGGAGCTCAGAAGCCGATGGTGTAACCCCAGTCTAGATCCATGATACCTCCTGTTTTTCCAACACTTCTTGCAAAAGAGAGGGACTAAGAGCTCACTGACACAAGATCTCACACAATTTGAGACGCTGGTCATGAGCAAGGACCCCCCCCCCCAAAGGACTGGTCTCGCAGATATACCAGCTTCTGGACGAGAGACAGGAGCTGTCTCCTCCCTTCTGCGCAGAGTGGGAAAAAGACCCGGATAGGAAATTCTCAGAGGACGAATGAAGAAGAATATTCACGCTTTCCTACAAACCTTCAATTTCAGCACAAATCCAGGAAACCAATTATAAATACTTAACCAGGTGGTACTTCACTCTGGAACGACTAGCATCCATGTTCCCAGGATTCCCATCCGCTTGCTGGAGATGCAGATTGGGAAAAGGATCGTTCTTCCATATCCTATGGACGTGTCCCAAGATCAGATTAAGATTATGACCAAGGTAGTGGGAACGCAGGTCCCGACCTGTCCAGTTCTTACATCACACCAACAGTGGAATCGCAGAATATAGGAGGTCGATCCTGAGGCAAATGATTAATGCAGCCAAAGTGTTAATCCCCATACTCTGGAAAACCCAACAGACCCCAACGGTAAAAGACTGGATTCGAGAAGGGGACAAAATACAGGAAATGGAGGAGTTAACAGCAACGGTTCATGATAAGGAGGAGGAGACTCAGCTGATGTGGACTTCGTGGCTTGTAACCCGGACATCATTAGAGGGGTAGACCTACCCCATCCTTGTCTCGGCCACTGAGGCTCAACTGTGTGCAGTCCTGCAGCTGTAGACTATGACCAAGTCCTCCTCACCTCTCTTCTCACTGCCGCCCCTCCCCCCACTGACCACTGACAACAGGAATTGCGGTTAAGGCACTTCCCCCCCTTCTCCCCTTCTTGCCCCCTCCTTTTTCCCCTCTCCCTATCACCTAATTTCTTTCCTTCATTTTATATACTTACCTATCTGCTATATCTCAGGGACTTAGCTCCGGTCGGTGATGCTCCCAGTGGCCCCCTAAATTATCAATCACTCAGATGTGACTCAGAGCACCCCACACCCAAAGAGAGCTGAATCCTATATGGTTCCCCCTAAATGAATCTGAGAGGACCAGGCTGGAGACAGTAGGTCTGGATAAACGAATAGGAGCTAGAATCGACTTAGGGAAGGAACGGATCCCATTTGAGGTCCATCACGAAATCTAAACACAAGTGCAGCACTGAGGGAGAAGAATCTAGAGCGCTCTCAAGGGAGGGGAAATAGCCAGTTGGGAGGCTGGAGTTAACGGATCGGGCTGGGTCTCAACACTGATACTATTGCTAATTCTATATGCATGTTGTGTCTATGTTTTTCTGTAATATCTGTATTGTTGCTATTTTCTTGTATTCTTTTGAAAACCAAATAAAGAATTAAAAAAAAATGGCCCAATGATAAAAATCCATATAAGCATACTGTATGGCAGGAGGAGAGGTCATTCTACCTCTAGCATCAATGATCTCTCTCCCCAGATACACTCAAACCTGGCACCTGGATTTTATTCCTAACAGGAGAAAGAATGGAGGATGCCGCACACTGTCTGTAAAGGGGGATGCCACACATTGCCTGTAATGGGGATGCCACATGCTGCATGTAATGGGGGATGCTGCATTCTGCCTGTATGTCAGTATGTCACAATAGAAGACCTGGTCTTACTCCCACTCTGCTGTGACCGGTACACTGGTCTGGGCATGCCCAGACGACCCCTGACCTTGTGCATATGTACGGCAGGCACTTCCTGGGCACCTAAGTCTCTTTAAAAGAGGGCTGCCAGCACTAGGAATTTGCCTGCATATCTTATTGGAGTGACGCTTGCCTCTTTTCCTGTGTTCCTGGTTTGACTTTTGGCTCTGACTTCTGACTTTATATTTGATTATGACCCGCTCCGGCTCTGACCCTCTGGCTCTAGGGTTATAACACCACTCTGGCTCTGACCCCCTGGCTTTGGACACTGACCTCTCTCTGGCTCTCAAGTCCAGCTTGGATGATTACCTGTTTGGCTTTCTGAACTAAATTATGGCTTTCCTTGGCTTTGGACTCCCTGGCTACTCAGCACCAGCTTCCCTGAAAACCAGGACTGGACTTTTCTGAAATTTGGGCTCACTGGCGACAGTAGTGGGACCTGAGCTTTTCTGCAGGGCAGCCTGACCCTCCTTGCAGAAGGCTTCGGTGAAATCCTGATCTGTTGGCAGACTCCCCACGCTGAAACCACTGCTTCCTGTAGCATTCTACACATTACTCCCTGCTGGCTCCCCTCAGCTACAGTCAGCCTTAATTCACTATTGCTTTCCAGCCCTCCCTCAGTTCCTGCCTGGTGTTACTGATTCTGCATCATCCTCACACTTGACACTCTGGCCCTCCCCTCTGAGTTTCCCCAGTCTCCCCACTTTGGAATGGCCACAGGCAGTATTGTTGACAGCTGTCTGTATCTACATTGGCCTGGTCTCAGGAAAGGTACATGACACTGTAATAGGAGATGCCACACACTGCCTGTTTTGGAGTATGCCACACTGCCTGTAATAAGGGATGCCACACATGGCCTGTAATGGGGGTGCTGCACACTGCTGTAATGGGGAATGCTGCACACTGCCTATAATGGGGAATATGTCACTGTCTGTAATGAGGGATGGTGCACATTGCCTGAAATAGGGGATTCTGCACACTGCCTTTAATGTGGGATGCTGCTCACTGCCTGTAATGGGGTGTTTGGGGGGATTTTAAACATTACCTATAATGAGGTGATTGGGGGGGTCTGCACACTAGGCTTGATTCAGAAACACATTCGTCTGGACTTCTGTAGCTGTCTGTGAAAGTTTTAGTGGGTGTTTGTAATTTTTTTGCTTTTTTTCGTTCATTCGTACGAACGTTCAGGAAAATGTGTATATGCGCTTTCGATGAACGAAAGCAAATCGGATCATTTCCGTTAGTTCGGATCATTTTCCAAACAAAATCTGACATTTTTCGTTCGTCCAGATAACTTACGTTGTTGGGATGGGCTTGCGTCTGATTCAGAGAGCTGATTTCCGACGGACCACCACCCTATAAATCCGTTTCATTTCCGATCCACTTACGGGACCTTTGAGGGCTCGGATTGCTATTGTTGAACATGTTTTGCGGCTATGTGGAGGAGTCTGCGGGCCTTTAGCACCAAGGCATTGCATGTATCAGCATGGCCGAGGCCATAAATTGTATAGCAATGCATACCTAAATCAATACATTTCATGTATGCCTTATAGAAGCATTTTAATGCTGACCTTAATTAGTCCTTAGCATGTAAACCTTTATTTTCCCACTCATCCATATAATTGCTATATTTTTTTAGACTTATGTCCTTTGTGAATTATATTTGGATTGTTGAACTTGAATCTTAATTTGTTGTAGGAGTTCTTGTTTTAGTTGGTTACCTTTGCTTTGTGTAATTATTTTATATTTAGTTGCAGGAACCGCAAGATGTGCCACTCGCACAACATACAAGCAGTGTTTGGTCCAGCTATGCGATGTCTCAGTGTTCTTGCAGGGCATCCAGGGTCGTCCCATGATGCTTGTATATTGCAGAGCTCCGGCTTATTTCGTCAGTTTGAGTCACGAGAATTATCTGGTGGATGGCTCCTCGGTAAGTTTCCTCACATTCCATCAATCCATTTTCACTGTATGGCAATGAATATAGTTGATGACTTATGTCTTAACCACACAAAGAGAGGGGATGCCCCACAACCCCTGAATGGGGGGAATGACCAGAGACTGACAATGGCACTCTAAAGTATTTAAATCATGAACGAAATTTATTAAACATCTAAATCACATACTAGGACATGTTAAAAATATTCATATTAAAAAACATATATCACAACTGAATCTTAACACAACTTATGTCTTAACCTATGGCTGTTTTTAGCCCTTTATGACATGTTAAACAATATTGTAGCTTAGAATGTGTATTTTATGTTAGTATTTTTAAATTCTTTCAGGGGATTCTGGATATCCACTCCTGCTCTTGCTCCTGATGCCCATTCTTTGCCTGCAGAATGCGGGCCAGGGGTTCTCTAATCGGGCACTATGCAAAACCCAGGCCGTGGTGGCGAGGCCCTCTGGCTTTTGAAGTCCAGATTTAGGTGTTTGGACCTTACGGGGGGGGGGGGGGGGGGGGGCACTGCAGTATGACCCCAACAAGGTTATACCAATAATTTAATTTACGTTTTTTAACAGGGATCACACGTGCCAGAGTGGCACAACTGAGTGTCAGGGTCCTTCAGTTGGTGGGCAAGATGCAGGAGCTGCACGACTCGTTGGGGACCACAGATGAAGAATAATGTTCTGTGGCCTGCCATTGCTATGTATTTTGTTTTTTATAGTTGTAAAAATTTGAAATTTTCAAAATTTTTTAAGATTTTATATTTTATGACGGAATAAAAAAAATGTTTCAGTGTCATTTCATTTACAAAATACATTAACACAAAACGAATGGGCCTAGAAATATTTAAAGATGAATATTCACATGACCGAGAAGTGATTTGGGTAAGTTTTAGGGACCTAAAATGGAGGAAGAACCTAACCGCGAAGTGGTTTGGGTGAGCTTTAAGCGTCCAAAAGGGAAGATGGAGGATAGGGCTAAGTGATTTAGCTAAACATTGTAGTAGAAGTGAGGGTGGCAAATATGCAGGCGAGCACTTTAATGAGTTAAGTTTGTAGTGCGCAGGCGCAAGATCGTAAGGATTTCCCTCTGGATGAATATTTATTGAAAAAGGGAAACAGAATCTAACGGGAAACGTAAAGGATTCGTGGGAGGATATGATGGGAAAAGGGCAAAAACGAAAGCCTACGTTGTAACATGTGAAAATGAAACGGAAAAGTGACATCCTCGTATTCGTAATCTGCCGTACGAACGGATGAAAACTTTACAGAAGGATAGCAATGCATGTATAGAATCGCTCGCACACTCATACGGGAGCGGAAACATTTCCAAAAAAAAAAACAGATCGGCACTAAAACGAAAGTATTTTTTTGTCTCTCTGAATCGAGCCTACTGTCTGTAATATGGTTTGTCCCTATTTATCCCTGTGTGTGCACATGTTTGTGTACCTGTGGACCCTTAGCCTTATTTTAACAGCAACACTGAGCGCCATATATGCTAGTTTTAAACACACAGCAAATATTGGCATTGTATTTAATAGGTGCTGATTGACATTTTTAGGATATTACTGCTGTGAACAAAAAAATATACCTTAGTAGTGTGTTTAGACTCTTTTTAGCTGTTGCCCGAAAGAACGCAATGGTAAGACAAATCAGGGGTGTAAACCTTTTTTGTAGAACACAAAATAAATAATAAATAATATGACATCTAAGTCACCAAAGCAAGTTCTGTAAAATAAATAGGTTTAACATCTTTTATAAATAAAACATATTATTAAACATTTCAATACAGTACATTATAGTGCTCTATGGGACTATCACAAAAAATGGCCCAATAATAAAAATCCATATAAATGTCCTGGATAGTGGGACGAAGGGGTCAAATCCAGCCAGGCTTAAAGTGAACCAAAATCTGCCGAACTTGTGAAATACGTTTGGCCATAGCCCCTGCCGATAATCCCTTATTAGGGTGTAGAACTAGAAATGGGTAATTTTGTTATTCGAATCGTCCTGGAACACTGTTTTTTGCTGACCCTCTCTGTAATTTGGCAGGTGATCAGTCATTGCATTGGTGTGGCAATGACATCGTTGCCACACACAACAGTGGCAATGAATGAAGGAGGCGGAGCTTTACAGCTAAAATAAGGACCATTATCTGAGATTAGAGTAAAGCAGGAGCACTAAAAACTGGCAAAAGGCGCTCTTCATGAAGGGAGCAATTCAGGAGATGCTAGTTAAAAATGTGGGTTTTGGTCAACTTAAATGGAAGGAAGAAGAATTGGGGGACAGGTCTCCCCCCCCCCCCCAATGCAGTCAAGCCTGACACCCTTGAATTTTATTCCTACCTGGAGAAGAAAACCACAAGGTTGGTGGGAGTTTTATTCAGTTCAGTTAATAGCAAGCCACCCTAGCCCAGATGCGGCGACACAGGCCTAAACCATGTAACTACCACCACAGTTAACCAAACAGCTCTATTTAGAGCTCATCTACTCAGAAAACATAGTTCCAATAGTGATCTTTAGAAAGCAGAAGACAAGCAACAATGTTCTTTTTGGGGAGCAGTGACTTTTTCTTTGCAATATCCCCATGCACGTCATGCATGATATTTGGTGTCTCCCTGGGTGGTGGACTTAAAAGTCCCAACAGGAGATAAACTACCCTTATTCCTCAGAACAATGTAGTTAGGGATATACTACAGACACTGGAACACTTTGAGTGATCTTAACTGTACATCCTGGGGTTCAGTAAAATAAAATATAACAAAAGTTAGTATCCCCACTTGTCTTCTTCCCTACATCCACATTTTACAGTAGGAAGAAAGATAAGAAGGAAGAAGGAATAGGAAGGCAAAAGCTATAATGGACAAGTTCCATGAATTAATGGAGTCCAGTCCATGCTGGCTGGATTGAGGTATGTAGACAATCTATTTTTGCTAAGGCCAAAAATATTTTCCATCACTGATCATACTCGATGTCTGTAAAGAATAAAGAGCAAACATCCTGTCTGTTTCATTCACACCCCATTATCTTATCTGATTTCATGTGAAAGAAGGGGAAAACAAACATACTGTTTAATGTATTCAAATTTAGCTTTAGGGAAATTGGACTCTTCACCAAAGCCATTAAACAAATTAGCTGTTCTGGGTAGAGGGCCATGACTTTGTCTTGGAATGTCAGAACACCACTCCATTATAAATGGCGCATTCCTCTTGACAAACCAGTATGAATAAAGCTGAATTTTTAAAGTAAAACAAAGTTTTCAACAGAAGTTATACATCAGTGTTCTGCGTAACTATATAGATGTTTTTGCCTGATGACTATTTTTATTCACCAGTTAGATTAAGGAATCAGGGAGGGAAATTATACCTGTCCTCGTAGGTGATGGCTTTCAGTACAGGTACAATTATTCAAAACATAGTCATCTTGAAGATTTATCCCAGTGATGTGCATGTGTGCATCCCTCTGAAGGTATATGATCATTTGCAAGTTTAAGCAGGTAACAAGGAGTTTTGCCCCTGTCCAACCCAGACTCAGTTCCATTTACTGCAACAGATGTGGCATGCCTTTGTTTGAGGGTGTACACCTGTATACCTGTATACTCTGAACAGGTATAGAATATCTGGCCCAGGGAGCATTGCTTGTAGGGAATAAAAGTTGGGTATAGATGCTTTTAGATTTTGCCCAGAGATTACCTAAGAATTCCATATCCAGAGTCAGACTCAGCTTGATTTTCAGTGTTGGCAATGAAAAAAGACCAGACCAGAAACTTCTTCAAATACAATATATTTGAGAGATGTTCTTCTATACTGCTGTTTTCTCCAAATGCACAAACTAAGGCCTTGATTCAAGAGTTGAAAAGAATTCTCATGGTAGTAAAAAATTCACTTCATGAGAAAAAAGCATGAGAATGTCACTATTGCTGAATCGCTAGCTAGGAAAACAAGGACAACAAAGTCCATGTTACTTTTTTGCTCCTAAGAAAAGGAGAGAACTTTTTGCTCCTTTTTACACTATAGTTAAAAGTGCCATTGACTTTCATTGACTTTTTGTCTGGTGATTCAGCAACAATAAAACTTTCAGGCTTTTTTTCTCATTAAGTGATTGTTTTACTACCATGAGAATTCTTTTCAACTCTTATTGAATCTAGGCGATAGTTTGTGCTTTTAGGGAAAACATCAGAATGGAAGAACATCTCTCAAATATATTGTATTTGAAGAAGTTTTTGGTCTAAATTTGAGGTGAGTTTTTTTCTTACCATGACATTTTTTTCAACTCTTATTGAATCAAGGCATAAATGTTTGAAATCCCTCAGTATTGTGTCAGAACAACAGTAACAGAAATGCAAAGAGGAGCTCAAACATGTCTTACAATCTACATGATATGTCAGCAAAGTTGGCATATAGTGTGTTTACTAAAACGTAGTGCTGAAATTAATTGGATTTCGGTAGTAAACACAGCTTTGTTCCTGTATCACAGATCTCAGCTATTTTCACTGTATCATGTTAGTATATAACTAAGGAAATGTGCAAATAAACTTGGATGCTTCATTCCTCAACTCGTAAAGCTGAGCTCATATAAGATAAATAATATTACAAAGCTATTAAAAAGTAAGCACCTTCCCTTCAGGCACAAGGAAAATCAAAATGAAAATGCAGGGCAACAATATATCACACAAGAAAGAAAAAACAACAATGTTTCCCTAGACACATAAAGAAACAATCATAGTTCCTAATCAAGAATGTGATATTAAACAATCTTTTATGTAGAAATCTTCTGACTATGCCAGAATGCATGCACATGGCGCCATCTTGCTAAGGGAGCTAATGAGGCAACTTCTTTTAGTCAATATTTTTTTTTCAAGGACCGAAGCTGCTCCTGGCCAGCCCAGACCCTCTGATGCCCCCCATTGGAGGGCATGCACATAGTGTGTTTTGTTCTAGGGGAGGGGGCACCACCTACTCATGGAATGGAATGCACTTAGTATGCTTTGTACCGGGGACATCATCCTGCAGACTTTCACAGGATGTTTTCCAGCCCAAGGCCATACAATGAGAGCTTTACCACATAAATACACTTACCAAATTCACTTTAAACCCCTTCCCAACATATGACGTACAGCTGCGTCATGTTCAGGGTGGTCTCTCTGCTAATTGACTTATTTCTCTGCATAGCATGCACTGTATGTCACTGTGTCAAAAAGATGTGGTGAACAAGAGAAAATCCTTTCTCTTATCCCAGGGTGATTGGCTTCCCAAGTCCCCCCCCCCCCCTATCAAGCATCAATAATCGCTTTAATTGGCTGCTCAATGCTAACCAAGGCAGTCATGTGACCTGCACTGTTGGTGCTCAGAAGTGGCTTCAGGGAAGCTTGGACTCTCTTGCTTGCCTCGGGGGAGAAACAAGGGAATAATCATGTGCTGCCCCTTCCCCCTTATGTGCACTGCTGGAAAAAAGCTCAAGCTCGTACACAGTAAGCCTCCCTCACTAATAGCCATTAAAGGAGCAGTATCGCGAAATTTGCATTAAAAAAGATAAATAATTAAATAGCCACACAATAGCTTATAACATGTGTATGAATAATCTGGCGATAGAAAAAGAAAAAAATATATGCCTCTCTTTTAAATTGTATAATTAAAATGGCTCAGTCCATTTGCTGAATAGGGGGATCTGCTGGTTGTATTTAGTGAGCTGCTTCATTTAGCCCACTGGTCTCCTAGCAACACTTTACCTCAGAGGCTGACACTGTAACGGCTGTGTGTGTGTGAGTTGCTGCTTTTGTTATGAGACCAGGTGACTCAAATGTGTAAAATCTATACAAAATAAACTAAACTGACTGAAAATGACTGAAATTCTTCTTTGAATAACTGTGCAGGAAAATCCAAAGGTATTAAAGTGGAACAAAACCCCATTCTAAATCAGGATGCCCACTGTGTGAAACGACCCCTGGATAACCACAGATCCCCCCATTTTTCTGGCGCGCTCACGCAGATAGTCATTTAGACAGGCCAGGCGGCCAGGAAGGTTGCTGCTCAGGCTCCCCATCTGCGTGCAAACAGAGCTGATTGGATGAGAGCCCGCGCATGCGCTGTGGGACAGGGAAAGGTACGATTTCACAGGCGAACTTGGGGATTTCACATATCAGGGCATCCCAAGTCAGGATGCCCCTAGGGGCACAAAACAAAACTCCAGATAATGAAAATCCTGGGTTGGGCTTTGCTCAAAACACACAAAGCTGAAAGAAAGATCATATGGAAAAAAGAAAAATAAGAATATGAAAGAGAAAATGGTAAACTGAAAGATTCTGCAGCAGAGCCAACATGAATGGAAAACTGTCAAAATCAGCTAAATAACTTCTAGAGCTTTTCTCTCTGTTTTAGATATATAAGTTCTGGCCAGGCAATGTTGCAATGTTGTTATCTGATAGTGGACGGCTGCCAGCACTGAACAGCTGAGACTTTGATACATTCTCCTCAGCGTGGAACTGATACATTATTTCCCCCTCTCCTCAGCATGGAACAGGCTAAGAGTGTCGGCTGCCGACACTCACGAGACATAAACATGAGCTATTAGTCTCCAGCTGCTCAACACACACATCATTTTTTTCTACATTTGTAATTCTTACTCCAACACCTACCTACATTCCAAGTACCATTTAAATATAAGTCACCAAGAAAAATCCGCGATACTGCTCCTTTAACTTGTTTCACTCTCTCAGCAGAAGCCAGCCATCAACCCCTTCCCTGCCTCACTGGTAGTCACTGCCTCACATAATAACAGTCAGCTATTATCCCCTCCCTCACCAGAAGTCAGCTATTATCCCCTCCCTCACCAGTAGTCAGCTATTATCCCCTCCCTCACCAGTAGTCAGCTATTATCCTCTCCCTCACTAGTAGTCAGCTATTATGCTCTCACTCACTAGTAATCAGCTATTATCCCCTCCCTCACCAGTAGTCAGCTATTATCCCCTCCCTCACCAGTAGTCAGCTATTATCCCCTCCCTCACTAGTAGTCAGCTATTATCCCCTCCCTCACTAGTAGTCAGCTATTATGCTCTCACGCACTAGTAATCAGCTATTATCCCGTTCCCTCACTCACCAGTAGTCAGCTATTATCCCCTCCCTCACTAGTAGTTAGCTATTATCCCCTCCCTCACTAGTAGTCAGCTATTATCCCCTCCCTCACTAGTAATCAGCTATTATCCCCTTCCCTCACTCACCAGTAGTCAGCTATTATCCCCTCCCTCACCAGTAGTCAGCTATTTTCCCCTCCCTCACCAGTAGTCAGCTATTATCCCCTCCCTCACTAGTAGTTAGCTATTATCCCCTCCCTCACTAGTAATCAGCTATTATCCCCTCCCTCACTAGTAATCAGCTATTATCCCCTTCCCTCACTCACTAGTAGTTAGCTATTATCCCCTTCCCTCGCTCACCAGTAGTCAGCTATTATCCCCTCCCTCACTAGTAGTTAGCTATTATCCCCTCGCTCACTAGTAATCAGCTATTATCCCCTCCCTCACGAGTAGTTAGCTATTATCCCCTCCCTCACTAGTAGTCAGCTATTATCCCCTCCCTCACTCACCAGTAGTCAGCTATTATCCCCTCCCTCACTAGTAGTCAGCTATTATCCCCTCCCTCACTAGTAGTCAGCTATTATCCCTTCCCTCACTAGTAGTCAGCTATTAACCCCTCCCTCACTAGTAGTCAGCTATTATCCCTTCCCTCACTAGTAGTCAGCTATTAACCCCTTCCCTCACTCACCAGTAGTCAGCTATTATCCCCTCCCTCACTAGTAGTCAGCTATTATGCTCTCACTCACTAGTAATCAGCTATTATGCCCTCACTCACTAGTAGTCAGCTATTATCCCCTCCCTCACTAGTAATCAGCTATTATCCCCTTCCCTCACTCACCAGTAGTCAGCTATTAACCCCTCCCTCACTAGAAGTTAGCTATTATCCCCTCCCTCACTAGTAGTTAGCTATTATCCCCTCCCTCACTAGTAGTCAGCTATTATCCCCTCCCTCACTAGTAATCAGCTATTATCAACTCACTCACTAGTAGTCAGCTATTATCCCCTCCCTCACTAGTAGTCAGCTATTATCCCTTCCCTCACTAGTAGTCAGCTATTATCCCCTCACTCACTAGTACTCAGCTATTATCCCCTCCCTCACTAGTAGTCAGCTATTATCCCCTCCCTCACTAGTACTCAGCTATTATCCCCTCCCTCACTAGTAGTCAGCTATTAACCCCTTCCCTCACTCACCAGTAGTCAGCTATTATCCCCTCCCTCACTAGTAGTCAGCTATTATCCCTTCCCTCACTAGTACTCAGCTATTATTCCTTCCCTCACTAGTAGTCAGCTATTATCCCCTCCCTCACTAGTAGTCAGCTATTATCCCCTCCCTCACTAGTAGTCAGCTATTATCCCTTCCCTCACTAGTACTCAGCTATTATCCCTTCCCTCACTAGTAGTCAGCTATTATCCCCTCCCTCACTCACCAGTAGTCAGCTATTATCCCCTCCCTCACTAGTAGTCAGCTATTATGCCCTCACTCACTAGTAGTCAGCTATTAACCCCTTCCCTCACTCACCAGTAGTCAGCTATTAACCCCTTCCTCACTAGAAGTTAGCTATTATCCCCTCCCTCACTAGTAGTTAGCTATTATCCCCTCCCTCACTAGTAGTCAGCTATTATGCTCTCACTCACTAGTAATCAGCTATTATCCCCTCCCTCACTAGTAATAAGCTATTATCCCCTTCCCTCACTCACTAGTAGTTAGCTATTATCCCCTTCCCTCACTCACCAGTAGTCAGCTATTATCCCCTCCCTCACTAGTAGTCAGCTATTATCCCCTCCCTCACTAGTAGTCAGCTATTATGCTCTCACTCACTAGTAATCAGCTATTATCCCCTCCCTCACTAGTAATCAGCTATTATCCCCTCCCTCACTAGTAGTTAGCTATTATCCCCTCCCTCACTCACCAGTAGTCAGCTATTATCCCCTCCCTCACTAGTAGTCAGCTATTATCCCCTCCCTCACTAGTACTCAGCTATTATTCCTTCCCTCACTAGTAGTCAGCTATTATCCCCTCCCTCACTAGTAGTCAGCTATTATCCCCTCCCTCACTAGTACTCAGCTATTATCCCTTCCCTCACTAGTAGTCAGCTATTAACCCCTTCCCTCACTCACCAGTAGTCAGCTATTATCCCCTCCCTCACTAGTAGTCAGCTATTATGCTCTCACTCACTAGTAATCAGCTATTATGCCCTCACTCACCAGTAGTCAGCTATTATCCCCTCCCTCACTAGTAGTTAGCTATTATCCCCTCCCTCACTAGTAGTCAGCTATTATCCCCTCCCTCACTAGTAATCAGCTATTATCCCCTCCCTCACTAGTAGTCAGCTATTATCCCCTCCCTCACTAGTACTCAGCTATTATCCCTTCCCTCACTAGTAGTCAGCTATTATCCCCTCCCTCACTAGTACTCAGCTATTATCCCCTCCCTCACTAGTAGTCAGCTATTATCCCCTCCCTCACTAGTAGTCAGCTATTATGCCCTCCCTCACTAGTACTCAGCTATTATCCCCTCCCTCACTAGTAGTCAGCTATTATCCCCTCCCTCACTAGTAGTCAGCTATTATGCCCTCCCTCACTAGTACTCAGCTATTATCCCCTCCCTCACTAGTAGTCAGCTATTATCCCCTCCCTCACTAGTACTCAGCTATTATCCCTTCCCTCACTAGTAGTCAGCTATTATCCCCTCCCTCACTAGTACTCAGCTATTATCCCCTCCCTCACTAGTAGTCAGCTATTATCCCCTCCCTCACTAGTACTCAGCTATTATCCCCTCCCTCACTAGTAGTCAGCTATTATCCCCTCCCTCACTAGTACTCAGCTATTATCCCCTCCCTCACTAGTAGTCAGCTATTATCCCCTCCCTCACTCACCAGTAGTCAGCTATTATCCCCTCCCTCACTAGTAATCAGCTATTATCCCCTCCCTCACTAGTAGTCAGCTGTTATCCCCTCTCTTACTAGTAGTCAGCTATTATCCCCTCCCTCACTAGTAGTTAGCTAATATCCCCTCCCTCACTAGTAGTCAGCTATTATCCCCTCCCTCACCAGTAGTCAACAATTAACTCCTTCCCTCACTCACCAGTAGTCAGCTATTATCCCCTCCCTCACTAGTAATCAGCTATTATCCCCTCCCTCACTAGTAGTCAGCTGTTATCCCCTCTCTTACTAGTAGTCAGCTATTATCCCCTCCCTCACTAGTAGTCAGCTATTATCCCCTCCCTCTCCAGTAGTCAACAATTAACTCCTTCCCTCACTCACCAGTAGTCAGCTATTATGCCCTCACTCACCAGTAGTCAGCTATCATCCCCTCCCTCACTAGTTGTCAGCTATTATCCCCTCCCTCACTCACTAGTAGTCAGTTATCATCTGCTCCCTCACTAGTAGTCAGCTATTATCCCCTCGCTCACCAGTAGTCAGATATTAACTCCTTCCCTCACTAGTAATCAGCTATTATCCTCTCCCTCACTAGTAATCAGCTATTATCCCCTTCCCTCACTCACCAGTAGTCAGCTATTATCCCCTCCCTCACTAGTAGTCAGCTATTATGCCCTCACTCACTAGTAGTCAGCTATTATCCCCTCCCTCACTAGTAATCAGCTATTATCCTCTCCCTCACTAGTAGCACCAGTAGTCAGCTATTATGCCCTCAGTCACTAGTAGTCAGCTATTATCCCCTCCCTCACTAGTAGTCAGCTATTATCCCCTCCCTCACTATTAGTCAGCTATTATCCCCTTCCCTCACTCACCAGTAGTCAGCTATCATCTGCTCCCTCACTAGTAGTCAGCTATTATCCCCTTCCCTCACTCACCAGTAGTCAGCTATTATCCCCTCCCTCACTAGTAGTCAGCTATTATGCTCTCACTCACTAGTAATCAGCTATTATGCCCTCACTCACTAGTAGTCAGCTATTATCCCCTCCCTCACTAGTAATCAGCTATTATCCTCTCCCTCACTAGTAGCACCAGTAGTCAGCTATTATGCCCTCAGTCACTAGTAGTCGGCTATTATCCCCTCCCTCACTAGTAGTCAGCTATTATCCCCTCCCTCACTATTAGTCAGCTATTATCCCCTTCCCTCACTCACCAGTAGTCAGCTATCATCCGCTCCCTCACTAGTAGTCAGATATTATCCGCTCCCTCATTAGTAGTCAGCTATTAACCCCTTCCCTCACTCACCAGTAGTCAGCTATTATCCCCTCCCTCACTAGTAATCAGCTATTATCCCCTCCCTCACCAGTAGTCAGCTATTATCCCCTCCCTCACTATTAGCTATTATCCCCTCAGTCACTAGTAGTCAGCTATTAGTCAGCTATTAACCCCTTCTCTCCCTCACTAGTAGTCAGCTATTAACCCCCTCTTTCACTAGTAGCCATTGCTAGTAGCCAGCCATCTACCAAAACCCATATTTTTAACTAGCATCCTCCAAATTGCTGACTCCATTATGAGACCCTTTTGGCAATTTTCACTGCTAACTGCTTCATTCTAATTCCATATAATGGCACCTGTTTTAGCTGTAAAGCTCTGCCTCTTCCATTCATTGCCATTGTTGTGTGTGGCAACAATGTCATTGCCACACCTATGCAGTGACTGATGCCTGCCATCTCACGTAGAGGGACAGCAATAAAAAACAGTGTTCCAGGAAGGAGGATTCGAAAAGCAAAAATATCCATTTCTAGTTCTACACCCTTAAAAGGGAGTATATTGTCTTTGTCCAAATGTATTTCACAAGTTCAGTTGGTTTTGGTCTGCTTTAAACCTCTCCCTCTTTCACTAGTAGTTATCTGTTATTCCCTCCTTCACTAGTAGCCAGCCATCAACCTCTTCCCTCCCTCGCCTAAGAATGTCACTGTAGCTGAATCAGTTAGGAAAACAATGAAAGCCAATGGCTCTTTTTTACTCCTAAGAAAAGTAGAGAACTCTTTACTTCTTTTTACACTGTAGTAAAAAATGTCATTAGCTTTCAATGTCTTTTTGTCTGGTGATTCAGCAACAGTGAAATTATCATGCTTATTCCTAATGAAGTGATTTTTTACTATCATGAGATTTTTCTTCAACTCGTATTGAATCGAAGTCTAAAGGTTAGAAATCCATCAGTATTGTTTCAGAACAACAGTGACAGAAATGAAAAAAAGAGCTCAAACGTGTCTTACAGTCGACATGATGAGGACTGTCTCAGCAGTGTTGGCATATAGTGTGTTTACAAAAATATAGTGCTGAAATTAATTGGATTTTGGTAGTAAACACAGCTTGGTTCCTGTATCACAGATGCCAGCTCTTTTCACTGTATCATGTTAGTATATAACTAAGAAAATGTGCAAATAAACTAGGATGCTTCATTCCTCAATGCGTAAAGCTGAACTCATATAAGAAATAATATTACAAAGCTATTAAATAGCAAGCACCTTTCTCTTCTGGAGTAAAAACAATGGACTACAAGTCCCCAAATTCTTCCAATGTAACAGGTGAGCTTCCAATGTAACAGCAGCTTTCACTAAGTCTAAGAAGCCTTATAACCTACCCAGCTCAGAACCCTGCCATTCGCCCCTTTGCTACTGAACACAGGACTGTGATCCTTCCAAAATGAAAAAGTGGGTGAATGGGTTAAACGTCTCACCCATGCCTTAGCCAATCAGATGATAAGCAAGCTAGAGTGTGGGAGTCTATGATATGTACTCAAAATCACCACTGTACTGCTGTACATAGCTAAACATGGCTGTACACGGCTACATGGGTAAACACATTGTTGCTATGGAAAACTGTTTTCTAGAAGGTGGAGGCACACAGATCAGGAACTATCCCTCTGTCCAAGAAGCAAACTAATATACTCAAGAAGGAGATCAAAGCAGCTAAAAAGAGGTATGTGTTGAAACTGCAAAACTAGTTTGGCTAAAGCTACACTAGAACTGTCTGGAAAGGCCCCACAGTGCAGCCTCCCCTAGCTCTAATCTATTGGAAGAACTAAACTTCTTCTATTACAGCTTTGAACTCAGAACCTTCAAGTTGCCCCATGTGCATCCCAACTCTCAGACGTCCTTACTGCCATCTTCCAGGTGTCCTTGGAGCAGGGTGTGGTCCTGTAATATCTAAAAAGAAGTATCATCATACCCGTACCCAAAACATAAACCACACTCAGGCTCAACGACTACAGGCCAGTTGCTCTCACATCTGTAGTCATGAAGACATTCCAGTTTGCATACAGGCCTAACAGATCCTCAGAGGACACAGTCAGCATGAGCATCTGGATGCCAAGGATACCTATGCCAGGATCCTATTTGTAGATTTTACCTCTGCCTAACGCCATCCGGCCAAACCTGTTCATAGAGAAGATGGCTCTACTGAACATCCCTGCCAACATCTGCACCTGGACAAGCAGCTTCCTGACAGGCATATTGCAGCAGGTTAAGTTCACCCCTTTCATCTCCAGTGCCATGGCAACAAATGTGGGGGCACCCCAGGGTTGCGTTCTTTCGACTGTGTCCCCACAGATGACTCCATCCAGATCCTTAAATACGCAGGTGACACCAGAGTCATAGGTCTGATTAAGAATTGTGAGGAGCAGGCATACCGGTATTGTGTCATCAAACTTGACATGTGGTGCATAGAAAATGGCCTGGTGATCAACTCGGCAAAAAAGGTGGAACTATCATAAACTTTCAATGCCCCCCGACCATCTGTACCCCAGTAACCACCAATGGGGTTGAGATACAGAGAGTCGGGGATACAACGTTTCTGGGAACAATCATATCGCACAACCTCAAGTGGGGCAAAAACATCTCCATTGTCCTGAAGAAGGCTCAGCAGCGATTTTTATTTCTGCGGGTATTGGAAAAGGTCTGCCTCCCCAAGAGGATCCTGACCACTTTATTCAACACTTTCATTGGCTCCGTCCTGGGATTCTCCATCTCTTGCTGGTTCAAAGGCGCATACAAGTTGGACAAGGTTAGACTCCAGCATATTATTAAAATGGTGGAGAAGATCATTGGCACTCCCTTACCACACATAAATGACATGTACGAGAAAAGCGTCCTGTCAGGTGCCAAGAGGATTATCTCTGACACTTCACATCCTGGTCATGCACTGTTCAAACCCATTCTTTTGAGTCCCCCCCACCATGCAGGACCTCCAGAGCAAAGAGCAGATTCTACCCCTCTGCAATTCGCCTGCTGAATGGTGCTTGGTCTTTAACTCTTACATTGTATTTCTGTCTTGTTTACCTGCATTGTGTTTATCTGCATAGCTTTTCACCTGCTTTGTGTATGACGCTTGCATACCCTGTCTGGCTTCCATTGCTGCTTGCTGCCTGCAGTGTAATGATGCTTTGCATGCCCTACTGGCTTTCCTTGCCTTGAGTACCTGAGTATAACTGCCAAAAAGAATTCCTTGTGCACTCTGGGGAATACAGCTTTATTGTATTGTATTCTATTCCTTTTTAACCCTGAGTTGCAAACAAATAGAAAATTAAAAAATGAACAGATACGCTTAGCACATTGAAGACATCATTTTGCCGCATAATAGAGGAACATTTTAAAAAAAGCCATCCAAAGTGGAATTTCCCTTTTACATTTATTCTCGTGTGAATTTATAACATGTTTGTTGGGTCTGACATTTTTGTTTGTTCTGCTGGTCTGTGAAATGGCCTGGTCTAGGAAAACTATTTGAGAACACTTCACTTTTAGATGATTTTCTGGACACTGAAATACTTAATGTCCAATTGTTTGGTGATCTTTTTAAAAGATGCCCTTTTTAGCATTCAATTCGCTTAGGATGTACAGCTTTGGACATGTCTGCTCTGCTTATTTGTTCCTAAACTTTGCCACTGCCAAACACATGGCCTGTGCCAAGCCCTGTTGCTGACTTGTAGGTTCAGTCCCAAGTCCTATTGACAACCTGTGCCACATTTGACCACATCTCTGCCACTTCCCACAAGTCTGCCAAGTAATTCCTGTTAGTCAGTATCACCTGTCCTGACTGATATCAGTCTCCCCAACTGTGTATGTAGTGACTACCACCATCACAGCAAAGGCTGTCTTCTCTGTACCTGGTACCTGGTTCTGTACCTGACCAGTTAAACTGACTGGAATGCTTAAGAATTCTGGTGAATGTTCTAGCCATGCCCTATGTTTGTTAGGTCACAGGGACATGCATTTTGACATGTGCTATATAACATGTTCTGCTATGATGTACATGGGTAGAAATAGTGCTACACTGAACAATTTTACAAGCAGGGCAAGAAAGAATAAAGTAAAATAATGTTGGTGCTGTTTTCATATATTAAGTATTTTGTGCATATTTTACATTCATGTAAATCATGTGTATCATTCTTGGAAGATTAATTGGCAAACATACAATAAGCACAAATAGTTTCCAAATTACTTTAACCCTTTCGCTGCCAGCCTACCTGGAGTTTTTGTCACACTCTGTTGCCAGACCATTTTGCACTATTTTGCGCTCCCCATGTTCAAATGTGATTTTTGAAGGGATTTCCAGAGATTTCCCAGGAAAATTATATATTGTTTAGTCTGGGCTTTAACATGAAATGTCTTGTTTGCCATTTTTAGGTGTATTCTCAATATTTTTGGGTGAAATATGTGCAAAAAAATAAAAAAAAATCTATTTTTTACAATTTGTAGTGTTTTTGTAATAAAAAATGTAATCCCATACATTAATAAAAAATGTAAGTTTGTCAATGAAATCTTATTGCGTGTGAAATCCCAATTTCTCCCGATTACAGCGGTACCACATATGTATAGGTAGACACCCTTTCCTGCCCAGGAGACTCCCCCAAACTGAAACAGAGCTTTAGAGGATTTTTAGATAAAATACAAATGTGATATGCGCTATGCGCACCTTGCGGTTTTTCCAGAAAAACAACCCTTTACATTTGAAATACCCCCAACAAACTATATATTCTCTGGAAGTACAAACCTCAAGCTTTCTAGGTGTACCAGGCTTGTTGATGTGGCCACAGTTTTCTGGAAGTAATCCCTCAATGTATTCTTTGGTTGCAAAGAGTTTTCCTAAAAAAAGGATAACAAAGCAGAATCAAAGCCCCATTTTCCTAAAAAAAACTATATACAAACAAGAAAAAACAAGTTTAATCTGAAAAAGCAACATCCCCCGAACAGAACGGTACCCAACACGCATAGGTCCTGTCAAGGGAAGAGTTGCCAAACACCCCAAAGTAAAGCATGTGCGTAACGGTAATTTTACTTGAAAATTTCAGCTCTGCAAACAAAGTGCGCACCTTGCGATTTTTCAACCAAAATAACCCTTTACATTTGGAATAACCATATATTCCCTGAAAGTACACATGTTAAGCTTTCTAAGCGTACCCAGCTTGTTGTAGTGGGCTCATCTTTCTGGAATTAATCCCTCAAAGAATTCTTTGGTTGTGTAGGGTTTCCCTAAGAAATGTATAAAAAAGCTGAATAAAATACCTTTTCCTAAAATATAAATATGCAAACAAGAAAAAACAAGCTAAGTCTGAAAGCGCAAGGTCCCCCGAACAGAACAATACCCAACATGCATAGCTACTTTTAACCCTTTTGATTGACAGCCTACTTCAGATTTTGTCACCCTCTGTTGACAGGTCATTTTTCCCCATTTTGCGCCATGTTTTGCGCCATTTACGCTGGAAGTTTCAGGAAAATATATATATATTTTTTGCAGCAGAGTTTAGGCTTTAAAATGAAATGAAAATTGTTTGTAAATTTTATTCTGTTTTTTACAATATTATTAAGTAAAAAAAAAATAAATAAATAAAATTTTTTTTAGAAAATTGTCTCCTTTATTTTAAATAAAAAATGTATTTTGTTAAAGAAAACCATATTGCATGTGAAAGCCCCATTTCTACCAATTAGAACGGTACCACATATTTATCGGTAGCCCTCCGTTCCTGCCCAGGAACAAATAAGGACAAATAAAATACAACTACCATCCACACTACAAAGGGTTAAATCGAGAAAAAAAATGACATAGGGTCCCCCTTACCTGAAGTAACCAGCCCGGGACCAGCTATGCAGGGCTTGTAGAAACAGGGCACAGGGGCCAGCTTTTGTGGCCCCTGGCCCTGCAGGCTACAAGCCTGCATAGCCCGTGGCCACGGGCTCTTCTGCCCCCCCCCTGGGCTTTGGGGAGGCAGGTAATTGGGGTGCCGGGGGTTAATGGCAAGTCACCCGCTAGCCGCAGGTGACTTGCCAGACCCCAGCCTTGTGAACTGGTATAGGGGTCTCATGGACCCCTTACCAGTTCACAATGGGTTAAATGTAAAAGAAAAACACACCACACACACAGAAAAAAATATTTTATTAATTTTTTTTTAATACTTACCTCCCATCCATCCTGGAGCACTGTGTCCCTCGGCAATCACTGGCTTCTGCTCACCTGCTGGAAGCCTTTTATAGCTGCTGGGTGACAGAACATAAGGGGTTAATTTAAAAAAATGACATAGGGTCCCCCCTTTTTTTGGATTTTTAAGGGTTAAAAACCCTTCTGCCCCCCCCCCCGGGCTTTGGGGAGGCAGGTAATGGGGGTGCTGGGGGTTAATGGCAAGTCACCCGCTAGCCGCAGGTGACTTGCCATCCCCCAGCCTTGTGAACTGGTATAGGGGTCTCATGGACGCCGATCGGAGCCTCCTCGCCTCACACCCGCCCTGCTCCGATCACCGGAGCCGGAGCTCGGAGGGGTATAGGAGGAGCGGGATGGCGTCATCCCGCTCCTCCCACAAAGGGCGGGCTAGGGGCTGAAGGTGAGGACCCGGAAGCCTGCGGAGCCCAGGGGGGTTGGACCCCCCCCATCCCCGGTGAAGAGAAGACCTGGATGGAGCGATGGGGCCGGAGGTGAGTGACTGTCCTGTCATTGTTTTTTTTTTTTTTTTACAGATTACTGTCAGCGGTGGAAACGGAGGGGGGGCAGCCAGTTTTGGGCCCTCTCCTGAAGACGGAGGATGACGGGGGAGGGATCGGGTGCCCCCCCCAGGAAGAGGGGACCCCCAGCTTCACATTGATACCAGAGTTAAGTGTTTTTTTTTCTGTTTTTTAACTAGCAGTAGGGAAAGTCAGGTACGTAGATTCTACGTGCTTGGCACTTAAGTGGAGTAGAAGCGAGCACGTAGAATCTACGTGCTTGGCACTGAAAGGGTTAAAGGGTTTCAAAAGCTCCACTAATTAATGTATTGATGACAGTGAAGTTTGACTAAAATCTACTCGTGTCTGCACATAGAAGAAGAAATTTCTCCAGTTTACTGCTAAACATATCAATATTCACTGCATATAACAGCAACTTACCCTTTAGATAACCTTTAATTTTAAGTATTAATGAAGGCTTTTCCTCTGTAATTTTTCTGTACATAAGCAGAATTAATTCACTTTTACAGTGAATGTTCATTTTCAGCATTTCGCTTGCATTATGTGTCTGCTTCTGCAAAAAGGATCCATGTTTTGTTAAAATATTCTGTATGTAAAGTTGCTAGTCTTTGTTATGTATGTGTCAATATTCCCCTAAATATTATTAACAGCTGTCAAGCCATTGTAATATGTTGGGCAGATTCCCAGATGTCACTGAAGTGCCAGTCTACCTAGACAGTTTGTTACCCTCTGTTGTCAGACCATTTTTCACTAAATTGCACAATACTGTTTAACTGTGATTTTTGATGGAATGTCCATGGACATTTCATGAAAATTATATATATTTTTTAAGCAGAGTTTGATCTTTAACATTAAATGCCTTATTTGACATTGTTTCAGTTCTGTCTCAATATGTTTTGGGTATTAAAAATGCAATTTTCTACATTTTGTAGCTTTTTTATAAAAAAAAAATGTTGTTTTTGAAAGAAAATCATATTATTTGTAAAAGCCCAATTTCGTCGGGTAACAACTGTACCACATATGTATAATAAACTCGTTTTCCTCCTGACCAGGAGACTCCCCCAAACTGAAACAACTCCTTATAAAATACAACTGCTATGCACACCTTGCAGAGAAGGGACAACCCTTTACATTTGAAATCGCCCCACAAACTATATATTTTCCTGGACGTACTCACCTCAAGCTTTCTGTAAGTAATATCTATTTGAATCCTTTGGTTGCACAGGGTTTCCCTAAAAAACAATAAAAAGCAGAATCAAAGTCACATTTTCCTAAAACAAGTTAAATCTAAAACAGCAAGATCCCCTGAACATAATAATACTGAACATGCATACTGTGAACCCTAGGGTTGCCAAACACTCCAAAGTAAAGCATGCAAGTAACGGTAATTATACTTAAACATTTCATCTTTGCCAACAAAGTGTAAAACAACCCTTTACATTCAATATACCCCCACAAACCATATATTCTCTGAAAGTACACACATTAAGCTTTCTAGGCGTATCCAGCTTGTTGTAATGGGCACATCTTTCTGAAGGTAATCCCTCGAAGAATTGTTTGGTTGCACAGGGTCTCCCTAAAAATGTATAAAAAAGCAAAATAAAAAGCACATTTTCCTAAAATGTCAATAAACAAACATATGTCTGGTTTGTCATTTTTTTTTTTACTTTCAGAATCATTTTATGTAAAATAAATAATTAAAAAATAGATTTTTTTGCATTTGTAATATATATATATATATATATATATATATATATATTATTTTAAGAAACCATATTGCATTTAAAAGTCCCTTTCCTCATGGCTACAAAACTGAAAAGAGTGCTTTATGAAATGTTCAAATAAAATAAATCCACACAATAAAGGGTTAAATGTAAAAAAATAGTGTGGGGTCCCCCCTATCCAAGCATAATCAGCCCAGGCACCAGCCTTGGTGGCCCCCAGCCCTGAAGGCTACAAGCCCTAGTGGGCCACAGACTCTTCTGCCCCCCAGGCTTTGGGGCGGCAGATAATGGGGCCGAAGTGTTAATGGCAAGTCACCCGCTTGCCGTAGATGACTTATCAACTCCTCAAGCACTGTGAACTGGGCTTAAATGTAAAAAACACACAGATAAAAAAAGTATTTTATTATTATTTTTATATACTTCCATTCTATATACTGCCCTATCCATCCCTGATCAGTGTACCACGACAATCACTCTGGCTTCTGTTCATCTGCTGTTGGCAGCCATTTATATCTGCTGAGTGACAAGATGTAAAGTGTTAATTTGAACAAAAATTGCATGGGGTCCCCCCTATTGGGCCCAGGCTTTTTTTTTAAACATGTAAGGGTTAAAAAATGATGCAGGGTCCACTTATTCTGACAGGGGGGTTAGATTAGGTTAGTTTGGTGTTCCTATAAGCCAAGATCCTCCCTGGCACAGAATTGATAGGGAGGTTTAGAAATATTTCTGAAGATTGTTATTGAGATTCTGATTATATATGTAAACTATATGGTGCCTTGCATTGTTTAATAAAATGAATACTGTGAAAAGTGCAAATAGTTTAAAATCAAATCATGGATTTTTACCTAGTAACCCTGCATTGCTTGGAGGAAAACAATAATCAATAAAGGCAGAAGAGCAAGGCCATAAATTAGAAAAGAGGTTTGTTTATTTACCACTCCACTCTATAAATAGCAGGAAGGAAACGGTATTCTCATCTCATGCCAGGATATATATATATATATATATATATATATATATATATATATATAGATATATATATACACACACAGTATATACAAAGTATTCAAACTGATAAAACATCCAAATAAGAATACAAAACACATGACTATATATTGAATACAATAGTTAATAATAACTATTGTTTAACCAAGTTTGAGCCAATGATAGCAAAATATGGAGAGGAAAAGGCCTCAGATTGCCTGATTATTGCCATTGGGTTTATAGTTCTTTTAACGAGGTTGGCTGAGTACACTGAACACAGTGCACACTGAAAGAAGAGGGGACGGGTGGCTGCTGTGGCCAGACCAATAAGCATCAGTCCTGGATACAGGAAGTTTCTGCAAGTGCAGGGATGTGGAACGCATGTTCTGTATGTGCGGCGCCCCAGCAATGATAAATAAAAGTGGACCAACAGTCAAGAACAAAAAATAGCCCAGTGGATTTACTCACCTTTCCCGTGCAGGTCCAGATGTCCCTGCAGCCACGCAGCCTGATGTTGGCTGTGCAGCTGCTTCTGCAAGCCACTTCATGGAGTGGCGGAATGAATAAACCGCAAGATGCAGACTGCTAGCCTGCTCCTGCACCTCCCGCTCACTGTGCCGCCGCTGCTCCCAGTGTGACAAAATCTGGGTCAAAGGCTCGTGGGATACATACAGGTGTAGCAAGATGGCAACACGGGAGCGAGATGTCCGGGAGCATACTCCCAGGTGTAGCAAGATGGTGAAGCAGGAGCAAGAGGCCCGAGAGCTGGCAGGAAGGTAAGGTGAGTAAGTCATTAATAAGTATGCAGCGGTTTGCATGCTTATTTATAACTTTTTTTTTTTTTTTTTTTTTTAAATGTAAAGACTGTTAGTCCACTTTAATGAGTGCTGGACAGAAAACTGCAGCATGCATGGAGCTGAGAAGCAACAGACCCCACACACAATGGCTTCTAGCTCTTTAAATGAGCAGCTGACCAGATGGCACTGCCCAGCCTGCATTTCATGCAGTTTCCAGGTCGTGACACGTGCCCTATCATGGGAGGGGGTCCATATGTGTATGTAGGTGAGCTTGAGAGTACATTAACTAGTGCCCTTATTCATCAAGCGATAGCGCCAGGTAGTGTCTGACGAGCGCCAGGTCCCGCCAGCTAACGGCCGCTACCGACTCAAGTACGCCCGGCGTTGGCCACAATGACGCATTTATCAAGCTAAATGAGGCTAGCGCCGGCGAGAGCGTCAGCTAGCACGGGATTCATCATGTAGCCGACTGCAACGAACAGCGCCGCTGCTAATCCCATCACAGCGCCAGGTATGACCTGTCGCTCCCTGGCGATGTCCAATGCATTTCAATGGAGCAATCTTTAAATAATCATAATTAATTGCTATTAATGGTTTTTTATTTTTTTTTAATGTCCAAAATTCTGTGACCACTTCTGCAATGTTAGGATTTTTTTTTAAGGTAAAAAAAAAAAAAAATGATTTTGTGCAGAATTGATATTACAGGTCTGATATTAATGTATTCATATTACAAAATGTTTATAAAAACTTGTATAATTTTACAATCAAAAAATATGGTTGTTTGGGGGTTAAAAACTATTTTAAATCCATCGCCGCCAGCGGTCTGGGGTTTAAACAAGGAATTCACAGCGCTAAAAAATTCGGAGCGTGATTTGTTAATGAATCTGCAGCAAGCCGTTCGCTCTGGCCATTCGTTGTCAGGCGCACCCATACAACGCTGAACCTGTGAAACAGCGACCCCTAAGCCCGTATTCAACATTACCGCACACCGACTGAGTCGCTGTCAACAAGCAAACCCCGGCCAGGCACTGCGAATACTAGCTGGCGCTGTGAAAATCACGCTACTGGCGCTCATCTGTCGCTACCTGGCGCTATTAATGAATCGGCCTCTAAGTATTACACTGTAACAAAGAGCTATCAAAACGTAATAGTCCTTTAAAGCAGACAAAAACTCAAATGACTTTTAGTCTGCTAAAATATGCTGCCTTGGGTTATCCCAATTCGGACACAGTGGAAAGCTCTCAGAAACCACTGCATCAGCGTGTGCTTCACTCTGCAGCTGCCTTCCTCACTGGTCTGCTTCTGGATGCTTAATACTTCTAAACTACAAGGTTGGGAAAATTCATCTATTTCCCACTGGGTGCAAAGGGAGGAAAAAGACGCCACAACACACACTGCAGTAGTTGGTTCTTCCTTTTGGAGGAGCTGACTTATAACAGTGTTTGGCTTCTGGAGGTAATAGATGATTGTTCCTAACTATGGAAAGGATGGTGGTAGGAGGGGAGGTCAGAGACGTAACTATAGGGGCTGCAAGGTGTGTGACCACACCAGGACCAGGAGGTCAGGCCCCATCATTGCTGCTATTCCACCTGTTTTATTAGTTGTGTGCTCATTTGGCACCATGCAGAGAAAAGAAGGTTGTTTAAAAGCCAAGAAAAAAAGTTTATTATGTGAGTCTTGAAGGGCCCCATTTAATGTTCGTACCAGGACGCCGTCACATTTAGTTACACCACTGAGGGGGGTGCTTAAAGGAGCAGTATCGCGAATTTTTCTTGGTGACTTATATTTAAATGGTACTTTGAATGTAGGTAGGTGTTGGAGTAAGAATTACAAATGTAGAAAAAAATGATGTGTGTGTTGAACAGCTGGAGACTAATAGCTCATGTTTATGTCTTGTCAGTGTCGGGCGCCGACACTCTGGCCTGTTCCACACTGAGGAGAGGGAGAAACAATGTATCGGTTCCACGCTGAGGAGAATGTATCAAAGTCTCAGCTGTTCAGTGCTGGCAGCCGTCCAGCATCAGATAACATTGCAACATTGCCTGGCCAGAACTTATATATCATAACAGAGAGAAAAGCTCTAGAAGTCATTTAGCTGATTTTGACAGTTTTCCCTTCATGTTGGCTCTGCTGCAAAATTGTTCAGTTTACCACTTTCTCTCTTTTTTCCATATGATCTTTCTTTCAGCTTTTTGTGTTTTGAGCAAAGCCCAACCCAGGATTTTCACTATCTGGAGTTTTGTTTTGTGCCCCTGGGGGCATCCCGACTTGGGATGCCCTGATATGTGAAATCCCCACGTTCGCCTGTGAAAACGTACCTTTCCCTGTCCCACAGCGCATGCGCGGGCTCTCATCCAATCAGCTCTGTTTGCACGCAGATGGGGAGCCTGAGCAGTAACCTTCCTGTCCACCTGGCCTGTCTAAATGACTATCTGCGTGAGTGCGCCAGAAAAATGGGGGGATCTGTGGTTATCCAGGGGTCGTTTCACACAGTGGGTATCCTGATTTAGAATGGGGTTTTGTTCCACTTTAATAACTTTAGATTTTCCTGCACAGTTATTCAAAGAAGAATTTCAGTCGTTTTCCGTGAGTTTAGTTTATTTTGTATAGATTTTACACATTTGGGTCACCTGGTCTCATAACAAAAGCAGCACCTCACACACACACAGCCGTTACCACTGATTACAGTGTCAGCCTCTGAGGTAAAGTGTTGCTAGGAGACCAGTGGGCTAAATGAAGCAGCTCACTAAATACAACCAGCAGATCCCCCTATTCAGCAAATGGACTGAGCTATTATAATTATACAATTTAAAAGAGAGGCAGATATTTTTTTCTTTTTCTATCGCCAGATTATTTATACACATGTTATAAGCTATTGTATGGCTATTTAATTATTTATCTTTTTTAATGCAAATTTCGCGATACTGCTCCTTTAATTAGGTAAAGAAAACTCCACAAAGTAATGTAAGGTGTAGGTCTGCATTAATGTTACTGAGTGGGGCATAAGAAGAGCAACAAGATTCTAAATGTAATTTGCTGGTTGGGGGTGGGAGTGATAGGAATAATGGGATAGGTGACAGGGCTTATAGCTTTAGTGTTGCTGCCTGGCATGTAGTCAGTTTGAAAACTCACATTTTTCTATTGACAGGGGCTCTGGGGGGATATGTTTGCATTCTGCTCTTTATGAGTAGTATCTGCTTACCACCTGTCCATTAAAAAATAGAGGTTGTAGGTTTTATGTAGTTCTAGCCCCCCCTCCTCAATCTACAGAAAGACTATGCTCACCTTTTCCAGGAGGGGATGCAGCAATGCACGCTCCCCACTAAGAACAAGAGAGCTACCTACCAAATGACATAGTCATAGCGGTTGGCTCTCACTGGAAGAGAGCCCGTGCATGCACTGTTGAAGTGGGGAAAGGTGAGTGTTTATGGGCAAACAGGAGGGTTTCACTCAGGGGGGTATCACGATTTGGGATAAAGCCAGCGGCCTGCCCTAGAATATTTTAGATTTTACTTTAAATCTTGCTTACATACAAGGATGTTCCTTCTAAAATTGTATTTTGAATTTAAAAATCGATACTGCTGCTCTGTCAGATTGTGGTGTTGCTGAGCCTAAGCTATAACAATTGCCCCAAATCTTTTCCCTGATCCTCACATATTTATAGCTGGTCTTACTTTCTATTAACTTTCCAGGTAGATGCAGTTGTTCAGGTATCACCTGGGAATGGGAGCAGGCATTAATTAGTGGGACCAAAGTAGGTTTTAGCTTACACAATGTGTAAGTCAAAGAACATACCTAAATCTGGGCCTGGGACTGTTTGGTATGTAATTTAGTCCAACCACCTTTTACACCCCAAGAAACTAGCACAGGTTTCATACAGAAAATTAGGCATCTACCTTTTACCAATTACCTTGCCTTGAATATAGTTAAGGCCTCCAGTACAGTCACCAAATACGGGAAAGACTCATTTACACACAGTCAGATAGGCATACAACTGAATAGACTAGATAACACTTTGGGCCTTATTTAAGAAACACTGGTGCCATATAATGCCACACAGCGGCAGGTATTTTTCAGCAGCACCACTTGAAATCCATATTTGCTAAAAATGTTTTGTGCCTCATCTAACGCCACATAGCATTCAATTTATCACTTGAAATGGGTGTATTTGTAGTGCCGGCACTGTGTAGGCAGCTGTGCCACATCACATCAGATGTTCAGTGTCATTCTCCCATAGACTTCAATTGTCCTTTCTTGGGTTATTGTTTTTGTTACTTTTAGCTTGCCTTTCTCATTATTTTGTCCTCATTGAGCTTGCACGGGCTCCTTTTAATGGTCTGAATGTGCTTTTATTTAATTTTTAGTACTGGCTAACTTGCATTTTCAGCCTTGGCACTATTGTGTCATGCCATTTCGTTGACACTCCATTCCAGGTGTTTGCAGCATTTTTTAACGCATTTGTATTGCACCTGGCACCCGATCATGCACAGCTGGCACTTCCTGGGTGCTTAAGGCCCTTTAAAAGTGGCCTGCGGTACTAGGAAGTTGCCTGCAGATCTTCTTGTAGTGACATTTGCCTCTGTTCCTGTGTGACTTTCTGGTTTGACTTTCGGCTCTGACATCTGGCTTTACATTATGACCCGCTTCGGTTCTGACCCTCTGGGTCTTGGATTATGACCCCACTCTGGCTTTGAACACTGATCTCTGATCTCAACCCCCAGCTTGGATGACTACCTGTTGTGGCTCTCTGAACTCAGGCACCAGGTTACAGCTTTCCCTGGCTCTGGCTTGCCTGCATGAGCTTCCACAAAAACCGGACTGGACTTATCTTATATTTGGGCTAATTGGCCACTGGCAACAGTAGTGGGGTCTTGACTTTTCTGTACAGCTTACGGAAGGCTCTGGCAAACCAGACCCGATATGTCTCCCCAAGCTGAAACCAGTGTGTGGTGTGGCACTCAGTTACTCCCCACTGGCTCCCCTCAGTTACAGTCAGCTTTAACTCCATATTGCTCTAACATCTGGTGTGGTAAGCTGAGATTGAGGAGCACACAGTAAGCTAGAATTGTATTTGCTACCTTGGGTGGGGTGTCTAGCATCTCCTGTCTTGGCTGTGACAAACTTGTAGTTTGCTTTCAGCAGGCTAATGTTTCTTTTCACAATGCATCTGGGATTTTGTTGAGCTGCATTGACTTGCACTTCTGTGTGTAAGATTGTGTGTGTCTGCTGTTTGTTTTAACTGTGCTTTGTGTGTATGTGTGTGTGAATGTTTGTGATTGCGGTTGATCATATGTTTGTGAAGTGGCAATGCAGTGCATTGCAAAACCCAATTTTGGTGCAATGTTTGGGGCATGGATGAGTTGTGTGGCTACCACAGAGGAGGAAAAGGAGGCTGAGGAAGGTACAGTATTGCTGCTCAGCACAAGGCCTTACAAGGCATAGTGAGGTCATGCTGGCCATATGTGACCTCATACCCACCTACATTACATTTCTGGCTGATGAGGAACAGGTGCAATATTCCTCTCGTCCAGATATTCCTCTCGTGCACAAGAGCTGCACTTCCGCAACCGTAAAAGCTTCCATTCTCATAATGTGATGGTTGTGTGCGATCATGAGATGCAACTGCGTGCAGTGGGATTGAGGTTCCTGAGCCCCTATGTGTGCCAACAATTGGCCATGGCCAGGAAATTTTTAAAAATCAAGAAATGCTGCTGGCTTGGCAACTAAGTAAGGTAGGATGCGAATTGTAAGCACACAACCAGGATGAGCTCTGCATTTTTTGTGTAAACAACATTAGCATATGTGTTTGTATTTAGGTGATAAGGGATATGACCAAAAGACCTGACTGATAACCCCAGTGTGCAATCCACAAAAGACGGCAAATGTGCGCTACAGAGCAGCTCACAAAAAGACCAGATGCATTGTAGAAAGAACCTTTGGCTTGCTGAAAGTACACTTCTTATGTTTGGCCAGCTGGGGAGGGGAGATGCTATACAGCCCAGAGAAGGTGTCAAAGATCATCCGGGCTTGCTATGTGCTGTACAATCTCTGCATACTACATTGCATGTAAGAGCCAGAGGAAATGCAATTGATAGTCTGAAGTTCCAGACATGCCCGCAGACACTGCCGAGGGCACACAAAGTGGCTTTGCCCGGCGGGCAGAAATGACTGCTTAATTTTTTGGTGTAAGAGACACAAACTGTGATTAGAATTATGCCCTATGAACAGCAGGGAGATATTGGGACCCAGGTAAAGCATAGCTAAAAAGTGCGGCAAAAGCTATAAAAAATCAGGGCAACCAGGAAACACTAGCAGTCCAACAGAGAGTTAGCAGAGCCATAGACAGGGACAGTAAAGTCACAGCACAAACACAGTCCAAAACAATTTAGGCAAACATTCAGTTAATGTTTTTATGTTGCTATTTCGATTCTGTTTTGCCATGGTGTCTGCTTAATTTGTTTATTTTTTAGTTTGGACATTACAGAAAACATTAAGAAAATTGAGGATAACTTGTTGGTCTGTGATGTAGTCTCTTTGTGTTCGATAAAGGACGCTGCTATGGCATGCCGAAAAACAACAAAGCTGGTATCAAAAAACGCCCAGGGATCTCAGTTCATGAGCGCCAATAGATCATTACATTTATCAAATGAACATAACAAAGTACAGAACAAATTTGGCTGCAGCGTAGAATCATACCAGACCCTTTTGCCGGTTTGCGGCGTGACGGCTTAAGGGATATCTGCGCCTCTCGTTAGCAGCAAAAGTAATAAATTAGGCTCCCCTTATCACAAAGATATGTTCATCTCAGCAAACATATCTCACAATATAGCTAGCCATGGAAAGGTTTAAAGGACACATCTGTAGATGCATATTTTTTTTTATTCTAATCCTTAGCATCTGTAACAAATTTGGCAAGGGGTATCTTGCTGATATACTGTTTACATTTTACATTTGTGTTTCATCTGTACGTAGTTCCAGTAGTGCTTTAAAGCATCAAAGTTGTATTTAGAAAACCTCAGATTAATGTTAAATCTGTTGAATTAACATGAAAGGTACATTGTTCTATAATCTGTTATCGACAAAGGATGTGCTGGCTGCTGCAGTGTGTGCTGTGACTACCATTTCCCTCAGATAAAGCCCCATCTTGGACAATGAGATCATATCTAATTGTGGCTCAGGAGATGAGAGTAAGGTGGATCAAAACCCATGGCTGACGGCCCTGAAATCTATAAGATTGGCTGCCTGATTCCCTACCCCTGGGGCATCCAGATTCAGGATGTTCCGCTGTGTGAAACCTCCCAGGTCGCCCAGTAAACTCACCTTCTCCCCCAATCCAATGTCACATCCAACACCTGCTATACGTTGAGGAGGGCCTGCGCCCACTCCAGGAATTTGGAGGTGGCCGGCGCGCGAGCACGCACCCTGTTGATGATGAAGAACTCACTAGTCAATCTAACCCCAAAAAATGAATATATATATGCACAGCTCAAATTGACTATCCCTTCCTAAAGATCCTCATGATTCACATACAAGAGTGAGAGTGCAAGTGGAATCCACCCACAGGCAGAGAAGAGTTAAATAAATACCCCACCCAATAATCGGACAGGCATAGGGACATAAAGCGAGTAAGACTTCCGAACCATATAATATACAGTAGCTGACTTAAAATGTATATATTGTGCCCGAAAAAGGTGGGATTTTCACTGGCTATTTTCTTCCTCCACGTTCAGACTGAAAAGTGCTTTATGTCTTGTCAGCATGGTCACTGATTGGTTGACAGATGTTGGAATCAGGGCATATAGCACTGTTCTTCCTAAACAAGAAGGAAGAGGAGCACTAAAGCAAAATGACTGCTTGCATCAACAGTAGCCAATGCGTGGGGGATCATGGTAGTAAGAGCAGAAGTATACTATAGAATACATTGTATGAAATTTCTTCTGGCTCAAAATTCAATTGACAACCTACCCAGTGCCACATTGACCTTTCTTATAACCCTAATCATCCTTAGTATAACCTATTTTATTGCTTTACTTATCTGACCTGACTAACCTGACCAACAACCCAATTATCTGTACCCCCAAAGGGATCTGCAATCTGCTTTATTTGTGCCACAGCACAGTTTGTACTCCATCCCATTTATACTGCCCTTAATTCTGTACCAAGAACAAACCTTCTTGTGGCTGTGTGACACCTGTGTGCAATTTCTTTGCCCTACTGATTCCATTTCTTTGAATGTCAGAAGTACAGGTCATATGGAAGTCAAAGCAAAATCAGTGACACAAATAACTTACAGTTGTTAAAAACTTAAAGTTAAAATTGTACGATACTAAAAATCCATATAAACACATGGGCTAATTAGAGGAGGGATCACTTATAGACCTGAATTAAATAAAACTCTCTCCAAGCTTGTGGTTTTCTTCTCCTGGTAGGAATAACATGCAGGACCTGTCACCCCAATTCCCTTTTCTTCCATTAAAATAAAGAAACAAGCCCACAAGCCTGGCTGGATATTTATTGATCCCAGGTGTATAAGGGATCCCTCCTCCTGCCATCCGGCATATTTAAATGGATTTTAGTGCTCCTGCCCCTGGCAGAAAAAGTTATCAAGACACAACCTTCTAGTCTTGTGTTCATTTTCTGAAAATCTAAAGTGCATCATGTAAGTACTATATGATCCTTGTTTGAGCACAGGTGAATGCATTAGAAGGGGAAAAAAGGACAGAGACTGAACCTATTGTCACGGACCGGGTGGAGCGGACTTGGATGTGTATCCGCTTTGACTGTGGAACTGATGGCGAGTGCTGTGTCAGGGGAGCGGAGTCTAAGAGGCCACCGGTATTCACCAGAGCCCACCGCAAGGCAGGTTGGTCTTGTAGCGGCGAGTGACCCCCAGGTCGCTAACCCCCAACAGCGGCCCAGTTCCACAGTTAGCCGAGGTTCAGCGTGGTGCACAGGTGCAGGTAAAAGACGTAGTGAGTACAGGCAGAGGTCAGGGCTGGCAGCACAGGTTCGTGGTAAAGGTGAGTAGCCAAGGTCGGGGCAGGCAGCAAAGGTTCAGAGTCGGGGACAGGCAGAGGTCGGTACATGGGTGAGCAATCCAAGAGCAACTGATTTACAACTGGCATGGAAAGACCAAGATCCGGCACTGATGGAAAGGAAGTGCCCCTTTAAATAGGGGAAGTGGATGCAGGATTGGATGACCAGACACCAATCAGTGGTGTACAGGCCCTTTAAATCTCAGGAATCCGGTGCGTGCTCCCTCTAGTGGACGGGGACGTGCGTGCACCTGACCATGCGAGGAGGAAGCATGGGGGGAAGGGAGACGGCTGGGAGCAGCCATGGAGGTGAGGGAAGTGCTGTGAGATGGATGACGGCTGGATGCAGCCATGGAGTTAAGTGAAGTACCTCATAGATAAGTTATTGAAGTTAGGACTCAATCCCTGGATAATTCAGTATATTTACAGCTGGCGAAGGATAGGTATCAGAGTGTTGTGGTGTACTCCAAAACTCTGTCCTGGGCCACATTCTTTTTAATATATTTGTAAGTGACATAGGAGAAGGATTGATAGGTAAAGTTTACCTGTTTGCTGATGATACAAAGGTGAGTAATAGGGCGGATATTCTTGGAGGTGTCTGCAACATGAATGCATGCACTAAGGTAGAAGGAATTCCCGCTCTGAGTGCTGTATGGCCAGTACTGTGTTAGCTAGGACATCGGAGGAGAGAGATTTCGGGGAAAGCTGTGAGATGTGTGGACAGTATAGCCAGGCAGTAGGAAAAGCAACCCGGATGCTCGGCTGCATAGCTTGAGCCATCACAAGTAGGAAGATGAAGGTTGTAATGCCACTGTATAGAGCCTTGGTGGGGCCACAGTTAAAATACTGACATTACCTGTAATAAGATATTATTCAAATAGAACGGGCCCAAAGGGGGGCAACAAAAATGGTGGAAGAACGTAAACTTATAAGGAAAGCATTAAAGAACGTAATTTGTACAATCTGGAGGAAAGAAGGTAGAGAGGAGACATGATAGAGACCTTTAAATTTGTTAAAGGATTGAATAAGGTTCAGGAGGGAAGTGTTTTTAGGAAAAAAATTAAATGATAGAACAAGGGGGAACAACCAGAAGCTAGTCGGAAGGTCAGGAGCAATATTAGAAAATATTATTTTACAGAAAGAGTGGTCGATGTTTGGAAAAAACTTTCAGCAGAGGTAGTTGAAAAGTCAACAGTAAGTGAATTTAAACATGCCTGGGGTAAGCATACATCTATCCTAAGATAAAGAGATCCTGAGATAAAAGATAAACATACACACATAAGGACAGACTAGATGGACCATCAACCTTCTATGTTCAATATTTATGCAGCATACAAGGATGATAAAAAATAAGTATTACACACAACAGAACACATACCCAACACAAATAATACAAATAATATTTAATGTTATACATAGTAACACAGCTAAAGCATTTTCATTGTGCCTAGAGTCTAGCTTCAATGTGACCCCCAAAATAACATCAAGTTAGTAAAGTTTGAGCTTCTGTCTTGCACATCTCTTTCAGGTCGGTAGCTCAGTAAGAATTCAATCAGGTAAGACAGATTGACAGCTATGTAACTAACTTTTTTAGAAGATTAACTGAAAATACCTATGTTGACTACAAGCAGCAAGTCTACAGTAGATTATTATCAAGATGTTCCAGAAGAATTGAGATAAAGTTTAAAGCTAGAAAACTCTGTTTTGTCTGTCAGAAAAAAATATGTCAAGCTCCTTGAAAAGATACTCAGTTTCCCCCAAAGATATTGGGTGTCCCAACTATATTTTGATCTTATGCCTGCTACCACCTGCCATGGCAGCAAACTGCAGCCTAGAGCTGAGTATAATGGGCATTAATTTAACACTACTGGAACCGAAATATTTAGCATGAGAAAGAACCCACAACCCCTTTTGCCTACTTTTTTTGATAGGCCAAATATGTCAAACTGATATTGTTTCAGTCCCTTTCCAGTGGGGGAATGGGGGTTAGAAGAGATGGGGGGTTTTCTTTAGATCTAGGGAGGGACTCCCTAGTGTAGGGTGGTACTCACTATGGTGGCGATGTCACTCCTTGGTTAACACAATGCAGGACCCCCGGTGATGAGGTAGCACTTTATTATTGGTCTCTTCACATGTTCATACCCAGCATCACATCCAGTACAGTTCATATACACAGCTTATATCACAAGTTCATATAGCTGCAGGTATTCCTCCATTAGAGCATTAGTAGCACATCCTCTTTCTCTTGTCAGAAAACACTTTGGATTTCCTTCAATGTCTTAGTCCAAGGCTGCCTTCCCTGTACTAAGGGTCCCCTTTATACCCTCTGTTGGCTTCCTGCCCAAGCTAGAAACACAATCACAAGAGCTTACACTTTAATACAGTCTCTCTCTGTATTATGACCTCTCTGTTTATGGACTAATTCCATTTGTTTCTCCTACACTCCCCTCTTGTGGCCATTTACTGTAACTCCCACAAAATGTCACTACATGGGTTTTACTCTGTTTAAACTACTAGTGCTTACCTCTTTTTATGGTTTTATTTAGTTTCCCTGTTAATACCTATACAGGCCCTACACTATAAAAAAAAAACTTTACAACCAGCAGTAAGCCCTTTGTACACTCTTCCACAGTACTTAAAGTGTAAGTCCACTTTTAATGACATTTTTGAAAGGGTTTATTTTTTTGTCCTCAAGATGCTGTGCTTATTATTAAAATGAGTGTTTTATGGAAACAGTTTTCACTACCTGCAATTTGTTGTCATTTGCAACGTACACCAAGTCTCTACACCAAGAAGAGAAAGGTGAGCCCTGTACACACAGAGCACTGCTGCCATGGTCGCTGTTGAGATGAGAGAGCTCACCCAACCTTAAACATGCCCAGCAGTAGTGTTCTGTGTATACAGAATTCACATTTCTTTTCTTGGTGTACACGTTGCCAATGGCAACAGATTGCAGATAGTGGAAACTGCTTCCATGAAACACTACTTTCTAATGTAAGAAAATGAATGAATTATTACTAAATCAGCTCGGCACCTTGATGACATCATTTTGGCACACAAAAATATACACTTTCTGAAATTCCACGTGAAAGCTGACTTTCCTTTGATAACGGTATTGAGAATACCATTCCATCATCAACAATGGCTCTGAAACATGCAAATATTACACAAAAAATGTGTTCCCTATAGATCATAACAGATACGGCATAAAATGATCTGCTTTTCAATGTATATGTGCAAAAGGAGCCATACACCGTATGCTGTTTGTCCATGGAAAGTACGTGCACTGACAGGTAATTTATCTTTTTGCCTCAACAATAAAAATGTTTTATTGAATAGGGGTCACCCTGTTAGACTTTTTTTCAAGACTTTGAATGTATATAACAATTGCACACTGAAAATGAATGCTTATGGTCTAAATTGAGGTCTTCACACCTGACCTTATTCTTGTTGCAAAGTGTGAGTGCTGGGTGCAGCGGACTCGTAATCCAGGTAGACATTAGTGGTGTAACAGGAACTGGCATTACTGGAACATGAATAGTGCATAACACAGACTGGAAAAGAAGTATTATAGACCAACTGAATGCACGGGAAATACACAATGCCATCTAGTGCCATAACTTGTCAGAACTGTAAACTGCAGTAAATCTAGCAAAAGTCACTCTAGCTATAGACTAAGCTGGAAGTCTGTTGTAGCTTCAACACCCCTTTCACAACAGCAGAGGCTTAGACTGATTTTGGTTCAGAAAGCTGCCATCTTCCTTTCTCTCAATCTGAATGCCAAGGTCATTATTTATGTTTCCAAGAAGTGCACATTCAGGCTTTGCAGTATTTCTGCTTTATCCCGTTCTTGCTCAAAACAAATTGGGATATCGTCCACATAAATAAGCACATAGATCCATCTGTTTTATTATTATATTTTATATATTCCATGCTTTGGGGGCTTGCTTTAGACCATATATACTCCTCTGAAATTTGCATACTAGGCCTGCCCTTTGTTCATCTATTAAACCCTGGTGGTTGTTCCATGTAGATGTTGTCTGTTAACTCGCCATGTAGAAATTCTGTTTTCACATCAAAGTGTTTCACCTGCATTTTCCTTGTGGTGGCTATTGTCAGAAAGTCCTTATTGTAGCATGTGTAACTACTGGAGCAAAAGTCCCATCATAGTCCTCCCCATATTTTTGAGAATATCGCTTGGCTACGAGTCTTGCTTTGTATTGCTCCACTGTGACATCTGCATTGTACTTCACTTTAAAAGTCCATTTACAACCTGTGGCTTCCTTCCAGGTGGTCTGGAAGTGTCTATATTTTGGTGTTGTGCATGGATTTTATCTCTTCCATTGCAGCCTTTATACATTTACTGGCTTCCCCTTCTGAAAGCTGAAATGTGTCTTCCAAAGTTGTAGGTTCATTGGTACTGGCAACGCTTCCCTTGTATGAAAGACGTACAGGTGGTTGACCTCTGTTTTCTCTTGTTGAGCGTCTTGTTTCTGTGTCCGAGCCTGCTTGTGTCTGCTCTTCAGTACTGGTAGGTTCTACGGTCGCTTCAACTGTTTGCTCAGAAGTTGCAGATGATGGCTAAAAAATGTCAGTTATCTCTTCTGTTCTTACTGTCTCAGTTGTCATTACATTATCTCTCAGATCTTCTGTTTTGAGATTTAGGATTCTGAAATCTTTAACATTGTCACTGTATCGAACAAAGACTCCTTCAAATGCTCTGTTTTGGAGTTTAATGCGTTTTTCCCTCTGGAATGTAAATAAATGTTTTGCATCCAAAAACACGCAGGTGTTTTACACTTGGCTTCTCATTGTGCCACAGTTCATATGGAGTTTTCTCCAATGTTCTAGAAAACAGTCTGTTTTGCAAATAAGTGGCTGTCATTGCTGCCTCACCCCAGTATTTTTGTGATAGTTGAGATTCTGTTAGCATACATCTGATCATTTCAGTCAGAGTTTTGTTCTTCCTTTCAGCTACCTCATTTTGCTCTGGTGTATATGGAACTGTCTTTTGATGCTTTATTCCATTCAGCTTTAAGTACTTGTACTTTTTGTCCTGTGAATTCACCTCCATTGTCACTTTTTCAAGAGCTTCACTCTCCAAGTGTGGGGTTAGGGAGCGCATACATCACTCTGAACTAGGTTAGTGGTCTTGAAGTTTCTTTCTGACTGACTGACTTTAGTAAGTGTTGCTCTTGTGGCTTTGGATTTGATGCAACATTCACACTTAACAGTAACTGGAAAAGGGGATACTGCCAAATCATTTGTCAGATTCCTCTTTTGAACTTTTTGTATGCATTCTTGATATCTGTGACCTAAACGCCTGTGCCATATGTGTATACAGTCATTGTGTTTATGAGTGCATATCCTCACCTTTTCCTTCACTTTGTTGAGGTGATATAGATGGTCATCCAGCTTGGCAATTGCTATGATCTGCTTGCCATCCAGGATAGAGCACTTGTCACCTTGGAATCTTACAGTGAGTCCTTTGTCTGAAGATGCTTCACAGATATTCGTCCTTCTTCAAGATCAGGAACATAATGCACATCCTTCACTGGTATGGCTAAATTGTTCCCTGCATCATTGGGGTATACAAAGGTTCCATGTCCATATCCCTCTACATGTATTTTACTTCCATCTGCAAGGTAGTCTCTTTGTTATTCAGATCAAGTTCTGTGAAAAATCACTTGTCATGTGACTGATTGCTCCTGAGTAAATGCACCTTGAAATGTATGGTTGTCTGTCATTCCAGTTCCCTTCACATAGATCAGAGATTGTGGCTATGACTTTCTGTTTAGTGTAAGAATGAATCTGTTTCATTTGCTCTGCTTTCTCTATAGTACAGTCTCTCGTTATGTGTTTATGGCACCTAAAACACACCCTGGTTTCCTTCTTGTGTATCTTTGTGTCTGTAGCTTTAAGAGCTGTTCTGGTGTCGGTTTCTGTGGGGTCATACGCAAGCGCCTTTCTTCGCTTATAATCATCTATGAGCCTGGTCTTTACAAACGCTAGTGTCAGATCTGTCTGAGGCCGTGTCTCCAGGACATTGATCAGTGTAGTGTTTGTATCGGGTAAGCTACACAACAAAATGGCGGCAGCGTGTTATATTCTCACTGACTGATCTGAGTTGTGCGATCACTTCCAGCATGGCATTTATGTGGCCTTGTATGTCCTGCTGTCTGCTAGGCCTTATTTTGGAGAGTTTCCTCAGCAGAAACCACTTGCTTTTTTAAACTAGATCTCTCATGCAGTCTTTTCAGTACATCCCACATGGCTTTCACTGTATCCTCACTGCATATGTGAATAAGCAGATCATCTTCGTCCAGTAAGCTTTGGTGGCCCATGCCACCTGTCCCAGTACTGATTATTATAAAAGCATTTCCACTTTAAACTTCCATAGCTGATAATTGTCATTATTTAGCTTGGCCACTGAGAGTTTGAGCTCTGAGCTGCTGGCCATTCTCCCTCTTTATTTATAAGAACAGTCTTACTTGTATACAGGAGATTTCTCTGTGGAAGCTTCTTTATGTTGATCTCCGTACTGGCCTCGCTGTCTCTCTTTTTGGGCTTCGTTCTGCATGGGGCGTGTCTGGTCACTGAACTTAATTTTTTCACTGAGCCCATATCCTGTTGAGTATGAGTGCTGCGTGCAGGGGAGTCGTAAACCAGATAGGCATTAGTGGTGTAACAGGAACTGGCTTTACTAGAACATGAATGCATTAAGAAAATGTCACCTTACATGGTGCATAACACAGACAGGAAAAGAAGTATCATAGACCAACTGAATGCCAACAGGAAATAAAACACATCAGTAAGATGCATAGAGGAACTTAAGTTAAGCATTGGTCACACCGCCATCTAGTGTCATAACTTGTTATAACTGTAAACTTCAGTAAATCTAGCAAAAGTAACTCCAGCAACAGACTAAGCTGAAAGTATGTTGTATTTCCAACAATTCTTAGAATATATCTCATATTGTTGTTTTAGAAATAAGAAAGTTGTTTTTTTTTCTTTCTTTTTTTTTATTGGGGCAAACTAGGTTCCTCAGTCTGAGGACTGAAAAGTATTGTTTTTTTGTTAAGGCTACGTGTCTCACTCTTGCTATATATTTAAGCTATGACAATAGTATTTAAAAAGTCAGTTGATTCAACTTTCAGATTATATTGCCTACATTTCGTGATATTTTCTAATACCCTCCCTGTTAACCATGAAACAATCAAGAGGGAAGAGTTGGCCTATTTTTAGCTGTTCAAACAGGGCAAGAATGTGTTTATGAAATTTGAGAGGCTGTTACTGTTTATAGTTTTCCTTTGAGTAAGTGTCTGAAATATAGCCAGGATTGTAAAGTAAAGAGTGAGAAAAGGAAGCTAGTAAATTAGGAGTTCTCGATGAATAGTTTTTTTCAAAATGCATACACAGGGAAAGTTCCAGTCTCTCCTGCTGCTATTAAGAATAGTCTTTTGGACATTAAAGGGTCACTAAACCCCAAATAAAAAAATCAACCCTTACCTTCTGTTCTGTGCTGCTGCGATTATTTGGGCCACAACCTGGACTGTAGGTTGTGACCCCGCCCCTTGCGTAAATCACTGCGTCGTCCTAAGCTCCCATATCCTATATAGGGAGTCACCCATTCCTACTAAGAGTCCTTAGTACTGGCAGATAAGCAACTGGAAACCTTGCTCACGTAGACTCATTTTACCTGAGGTAAGAGAGTCAGATGAGATTTTATAGCCCTGGTGGTCATGGCAGTATGTGATAGCTGGGTAGACTCCATTAATCAGACCAATTGCAGGGTTTCGTTCTCGCTGCTGGCTCGTAATGAAAGTGAGTATTAGAAGCTTTGTGTGCAGTTTGCTGCGAGGGGGGCTCCAGCTTCTTACGATCACCTGACAGTCGGACCAACACCCGTTGGTGTTGGTCTAGTTTAGGTTATTAGTGGCAGTGCATGTTAGGAGGTAAAAGACTTTGTACTGGACCCTAGGAGGGCACCCCATGGGGTTATGTGCTGCATAGTGTTGCTAAAGGCAACAAGTGTTGGTGATTTTTTGTCTACCTCTGGTGTTGGAGATCAACACAGATGTAGCCATTATGTTCCTGCAAGGAAAGAAGCATCTTCAGCTGAAGGCAGGTGTCCTGTGGAGCTTGAAAACCAGACCTCAACTCTCAGGCAGTGCATGAGTTTTATGGAAACATAAGGGGTAGCCTTAGGTTCTGGACATTAATTGTTTCCCACCTCTTTCAATTTAAAGAATGGCTATTCTGTGGAGCACCCTGTAGACTCTGAAGTGCTGATTACTTGATATGCCACCTATCAAGACAGATAGTTTTGGACAGCCAGCCAGTTTGGGAGCAGTGGTCTGGGCTTGTCATTGTCTTGCTACTCAGGGTGATATTTTTGTCCTTGCTGGGGGGCATCCTGATTAGTGATCCCCCTTGCATAATCTCCCATCAGTCAGAGAAGCCTACTCATCTTTCCACTAGCGAAATTAAGTCCTGTGATTGGACACAAGCAGTCAAGTCATCCAGGCTCTATCATTGGTCTGGGCTTGTCATTGTCTTGGTACTCAGGATGATATTTCTCTCCTTGCTGGGGGGGAATCCTGGTTGGTGATCCCCCTTGCATACACTCCCACCAGTCAAAGAAGCCTGCTCCTCTTTCCACTAGAGAAATGAAGTCATGTGATTGGCCACAAGCAGTCAAGTCATCCAGGCTCTATCACAAGCTGATAGCAGTGCCGACCATGTGACTGTCGGCAGGCAATAAAGCGGATGAATTTCAGCAGTGGAATGAGGAGTGAGTAAGATTGTCTTGAATTGGTGGTGCTATATGTGAAGAATCCACTTCTGGTCACAGTACTTGACCACTTACCCAACTCTGTTTACTAAACACTTTTTACTAAAAAAAATAAGAGTGCACCTATAATAAGCTGTCCGCTTTTATAAATACATACAATAAAAACCTGGAGAAATTCTCTACCCTGAAAGTTGTTACTAAATCATGGCCAAGTGAGATGCTACTTGCCACACAATGCAATAGAGAGCTCAGTGCCTTTTGTGGCAATTTGTCCACCCCATTTGGCCATGACTCACGAAGGTTTGAGACAGCACCCAATTGAAGAGTGTCCCTCCTGCTCTCTGCAAAACTGGTTCCCACAACTGGCTGCTTGCAGGGGAGGTACCTCATCAACCGAGATTCCCCTGCAAACCCATACATTAAATGGGTGTTTGATTACTTGAAATTTTAAGGCAACCCATAATAAAAAAAAAAAATGCACGAAAGTGAGTGATGCACGAAAGTGAGTGAAAGTGATTCATTGCATATCTTTAGATTTTTTTTAATTATGTATTGAAAAGATTATTGTCCAAGCTAGGTGTAAAACAGATGATCATTTGCTTACCTGCCATGTAGAAAGTCCATACTGGTGTGCTGCTAAATGAAGCTGTTGATGCTGGGATACAGACTCTCTTCTATAGCCCAGCCCCTGGGTTGTATTTATTCAGGACCACCTATTATATTAGCACTGAAAGGTGGACTTATACAAAAAAATCTGGAAAAATCAGACAATCAGAGCAAGGAACAGCTATCCTCCACTGCATACACTCAAGCATCAATGTATCCCACACAGTCTGATGTGGGCTGAAGACAGGTCCACCTTTTAAGGCCAAAAAGGGCTGACTAAATAAAATCTAGGAAATTGGCAGAAAGGAGGACTGATTTTTAACAAAAACAACTTTATTAAGTTGCACACCAGGATGAATGCTCTGCATGTCAGGCAAGCAAACAATGCTTAGTCTTTACACTTAGTCTGGACTATCCCTTGATCAGAATCACATCAGAATCGGAATAAGATATATATGATAAGATGTATGTAATAATTACCAAAACATGAATGGTATTAAACATAGCACTAAAATGTATGCTTCGGTAAAGCTATTAACTTGACTCAGAGATGCAAAGAAAAAGCAGAGCCTTGTATGTCGATAGCCATCAGAGATGACTCCCACACAGGCAATAGAGTATGTTTGTAAAAGGAAGTAACATCATTATGTACAATGGTAAGGCTGAGTCACAACTGATGCAGTGAGCCAATGAGGCTTAATTCGTAAAGCTTCATTATACCCATATTTAGTTTTTTTTTTTTTATCTCCAAAGAATAGCAGCCTTACTTTTTATAAAGCTTTCATTTTTTTCAGCCTGAAACTGGCTGTTTCCTGCAATTACGGTCATTTATTGTAAGACAGCAAAAATGGCAAGAGGAGGACTGTTGCTTTTTACCTTCCTATTATAATCATACAGCCGTTGTCCATAATGGGTAGGAAGGGAGTGCAGGGGGTAGTGCGGTCAACAGGGGTCTTCTCTCCTGGGACTGGGAAGGTTGGTGGGAAACAAGTGCCTGTCAAGGGAAAATAAAGGAACACATTTACTGGGAACATAGTCTAGTGTTCCACCCCTGGGCAATATAATCTAAATGTAGTAGTTACTTACCGGGTGGGTATTGAAAGAGAGATGTGGGCCCACTCAGGGAACCTTTAATAAGAGTACATAGGGGTGGGGCCTCCCCTTAAGCTAGAAGAGGGAGTGGAGCTTCCATAAGAACTAGGGGACAGTAAGTGGAGTTAGATATAAGTCCAGAGGGCATGCACAGGTATAAAACCCTGCTACTGTGAGAAATCAGGGTGTGGTGCAGCAGGAAATGGGCTGCTTATCAGTGAGCAGGGGTCTATGCTATTGTGAAGAAGGCCCTGGTACGAGAAAGCCCAGGGAGGTCCTGGCGTGAATAGAATGGATGAGGCGTCGCTGCGAATTAAGTGGATCGGGACTGGGATTGTGAGGCTGTGAAGCAGTGCCTAGACTCAGGTAAGGTGTGGCTGCCTCTGTCTTAAACCAGACCTTCAGTGTCATTTAATGAAAAGCCCAAACCCTTAAAAAACTATTCCCCAGCATCTAAAATTAGTATATTTTAAGTTTTAAGTTGCTTACATATTACTCTTTTCCCCACTGGGCTGCAACTCTGTTCAAGAAAAGCGATGGCCCAATTTATTTATTTTTTTTTTTTCCGCTACCACATCCCCTGGCACTATCAAGAGTTCTGGGTGTCATTAGTCAGCTGGCTGGCTGCATCCCCAGCTGAATAGATGGGAGCGGGAACCCACACAGCTACAGGGATGCTGCCGCTGGCGAACACAGCATCACGGGAGCCATCAGGAAAGGTGAGTTGCAATCCTGGGGGTTTCACACAGTGGGGCATCGCCATTTATGATTCCAATGCTGTCTGCTGACGGTTTTGTAAAGCTTTAAGCCATGTTATATGCTTGTCTGAATAAATAGGTTTTGAATGTACATTTCAAAGCTTTGGAGGGTTGGGGAGTGTTGACCAGAAAAGTGGAGAGGTACATGAGAAACCCTGGAGGCCAGAGTGAGAGGCATATACCAGGGTAGAGAACATGAGATGGTAAGAGCAGGGGTTGTTATTGCTGGATTATTTTTTTCAAGATGACACTTGCTATATCTTAGCACGGTCATTTTATGTGGAGACACAATTTCTCTTTACTTGTTTGTTAATGCAAAAAGAGAGAAAAAAATGTCCCTATTTACACTGACAATAACTTCTCACCTTCTTACTGACTCTTCTGACCTAATGTGCTATCTTGTCGGCATGCCATGCCAGCCCCTTATTATCCATTCCATTTAGAGATACATGGGGTCAATTTAGCACTGGGTGAACAAAGTGTTGTATTTTTAAAAGAGAAAACTGCCAGTCACTTTTATTATCTACCTTGGGAGTAAAGAAATACATTTACACCACGGTAGACATTAAAAGTGAACGGCATATATTCTCCTAAATTCACCTTGTGTTGAATCAACCCCTTGTATTTCAGGATCGTTCACAGCAGCTTCTCCCTGAGTCTCCATACACCATCGTAGTTATACAGATGATAGGGTTTGCTGGGCATATCTCTGCACCTAGCAGTAATTGCCAAAGAGGAACCATGGAGGCTCTTATCAATGACTTTGTATGTTCTGCTGTGGGCACCTAAGGTCCCTAATAGGGAGAGGCAGCACGACTGCAGGAAGCGTGGAGGAGGTCAAGGCCACAGACTTGTGCTGCTGAGTAGCCCATTAACCTGCTTAACCTAAAAAACACTAGAAGTGCTGCTAGCTGCTGCCAGTGTCTTCACTCATGGGAGTGGCGGCCATCTTCCTGAAGCCCTGGCCGTAGCCTATTTGACAATGAAAAGAAAGCCAACCACCAACCGGTTCATGGGGCTCAGGTTCCCGTTTCCTGCTGCACACTCTGCATTTGTTTAAAGTGCTGAACCAAACTACCCTCCCCACATCTCAGCAGTCATTAATTCATCACTTTCACTAAATCACTTTCAACAACCCACAAGAGATCATCCAAACACTTTTAAACCCCACACCCACCTCCTTTCCTAGCTTCTTGCTACAGGAGATATCTCACCCAACCCTGGCCCTTCTCTCATCTCTCTACAACCCCATCTCCACTCTCCCTTGTAACACCGACCACCCCACTAATTCTACTAACACCCAAAACTTAGCTAACCTCATACACATAACACTAATACACCGCTCTCCCACTATTGTTACCTGTGCTCTCTGGCGCTCGCACACTCTGATCGGGGTGCTCCCAGGGAAAGGACCCAGAATAGTCAAAACTATTGGCTATCCTGGGTCTAGGTCCACTCTAAAGTCATTGCTCCATTGTCTCCCACTCAAAAACAGTCTCCTTTCCCAACCCTCTATTCATTGGGGTGCCACAAGGGTCCATCCTGGGACCCCTACTCTTCTCAGTTTTTATCTATGGCCTTGGCCAACTTATGAACTCATTCAGCTTGCAATACCACTTCTATGCTGATGACACTCAAATTCACCTCTCAGGCCTAGATCTCTCTTTTCTTCAAGTTCCAGACTGTCTAACAGCTATCTCTTTATTCACGTCCACTTGCTTACTCAAAATAAACATGAACAAAACAGAGATTGTTGTTTTCCCACAATCCAATACTGCTCCTATCTCCTCAATAACAATTTATGTCTCTGACCTATCACAGCAGCTCATCAAGCCCGATGACTTGGTGTTATACTGGACTCCTCTCTGTCATTTCAACTTGACTAGACTACAGCAGATGGAAATCTATGAAATCTATGCTCAACTCTTTTGCTCATCTCACCCACCTCTCCTCTCACTTTTCCAGTGTTGCCCTTCTCTGTAAATGCCCACACTGGCTGCCAATATCTGAAAGAATTCTAACCTGAACCTACAAAGCCCTCTGCAGCCAAGCTCCTTCATACATCTTATTGATTGTTTAAAAAATATCAACCCAGGTGCAGACTCTGATCTGCCTGTGACATCCTCAGGTCCTCAACCTTGACCACTTCCTCCCATAATCATCTTCAGCACTTCACACTGCTTCTCCACTTCTCTGGAATGCCTTTACCCATACAATGCAAGGCTCTCCAACTCTATGAGACTCTAGGGCATAAATATTCCTCCCCCCCAGGGCATCTAGATTCCGGATGTCCTGCTGTGTACAACACCCAGGTCACCCAGTAAACTCACCTTCTCCCAGATTCAATAGCTCATGTTCGAGCAGCGGCCACTCCCTGTTATATCTTTAGCAGGCTGTGTCTGTGCAAGGCATTTGTGAGTAGTTAGCGCGGGTCAGCTTGGCCTCCTGCAAGCTCAGTTGTGCTCGACTTCTTTTGGCTAGACCTGACTGGAGCCATGTCTTTAGCCAAACCTAGACAAGTTAACGTCAGCACAGTCGAGCATGCATTCACCGTATGCAGGCGTTTCAAAATGGGACATCCTGAATCAGATTTCCCTTGGGGCATGGAACAAAACATGGGATAGTCAAAATTCTTGGTTTTGGTCCACTTTAAAACCTTCAATACAGTAACTGGATCATGGGATACTGTTAGATCCTTTGTAAGATTCCCTTTTGTATTTTCTAAAAGCATTCTGGGTGTCTGTGACCTAAATGCTTGTGCTACATGTGTATACAGTCATTGTGTTTATGGGTGCATAGCCTTGAAATATATGGTTGCCTGTCACTTTAAATGTGGCATTCTAGTTCCCTTCACATGGATTAGAGATTGTGGCTTTGACTTTCTGTTTAGTATAAGAGGGATGCTGTCTTTTTGCTCTGCTTTTCATATAGTGCAGTCTCTCAAATAGTGCGTGTCCCTGTTTCTGGCACCTAAAGCAAACCCTGGTTTCCTTCCTGTGTATCTTTGTGTCTGTAGCTTTAAGAGCGGTTCTGGTGTCAGCTTCTGTTGAGTCATTCACAAGCTCCTTTTTTTGCTGATACTCATCTATGAGCCTGGTCTTTACAAATGCTAGTGTCAGATCTGTCTCAGACCTTGTCTCCAGCACATTAATTAGCGCAGTATATGTATTGGGTAAACTTCACAACATGGTGGCTGCATGACTGTCTGTTATATACTCACCAAATGATCTGAGTTGTGCGATCACTTCCAGTATGGCATTTATATGTTCCTGCATGTCCTGCTCTCTGCTAAGCCTCATTTTTAAAGTTTCCTCAACAGAAACAGCTTGCTGCTTAAGCTGGATCTCTCATGCATATAGAGACTACAGTTAAGCATTGGTAACAGTGCCATCTACTGTCATAACTTGTCATAACTGTAAACTGCAGTCAATCTGGCAAAAGTCCCCAAATCACATTCAGAGACAAAGTATTATATCTTCAACACAGAGCACTTGCTGTCATGGTGAGTACATACTCTTTGTGACCAAAACCTTTTGTCTCCATCCTCATCCTTTAGATTGTAAGCTCTCAATGGAAGGGCTTCCTCTCCTCATGTACTCCTGTAATAATGTGTTTTGTTGTATTTGACTCATAATTTGACTCATAAAGCTGCATGTCAACACAAAGCGCTTGCTGCCATGGTTAGTACATACTCCTTATGAGCAAACCTTTTGTTTCCATCCTCATCCTTTAGTTTGTAAGCTCTCAAGGGCAGGGCTCCTTCTCCTCATTTACCCCTGTAATAATGTGTTTCGTTGTATTTGATTCAAAATACTCTATGTATTTTTGCATTTGTTGTCATATCTCTGTTATGTATGACTCATAATGCCCTTTGCATTATAAGTATATTACTTGTCCCGCCCTCCTGTAACTTATGCTTTGTACGAGCTACGGAATATAATGCCCCTCTATAAGTAGATGATAATATTAATAATTGCATATAGTTTCCACTGTCTACCATCCTTGATAAACCTTATTTGGAATTATAAGATGAAAAGGGTGGGCAGATGCACATTATTAACTTAAGGATCTAAGGGCAGGTTGTGAGTCTTAAATCTAATTATATATTATTAGGCCTCCAGGTTTGCTCAACTCTCAGTTTTGAGCTGCACAGCAGTTGGCCGATGGCCCAGCGGACATGTCACCCCACCGTATAAAAGGCATGGTCCGCGTCATGCAGCTCACTGCTTCTGCTTGCTCTGCATTAGATAGGGAGAGGTGCTGCTGCTGGGGGACAGTTAGGGCTTTATTTTTTTTTCTACAACTGTCCCTGTAAGGGCATTTTTATAGCATCAGGGCTACATAGCTTGGATGTCAGTACTCTGTAATAGCACCTGAGTGTCAGTATTCTGTAATAGTACCTGAGTGTCATTACTCTGTAATAGCGCTTGAGTGTAAGTGCTCTGTAATAGCACTTGAGTGTCAGCACTCTGTAATAGCACTTCAGTGTCATTACTCTGTAACAGCACTTCAGTGTCAGTACTCTGTAATTGCACTTTTGTGTCAGTACTTTGTAATAGCACTTGCTCTAAACACTTAGTTGTCAGTGCTCTTTCATACCAATTGGTCAGGACACTTGGGGATCAGTGCACTTTCATACCAATAGTTCAGGGCCCTTGTGTGTCAATGCTGTTTCATACCAATTGTTCAGGCTACTTTTGGGTCAGTAATCGTTCATACCAATACTTCAGGACTCTTGTGAGTCAGTGATCTTTCATACCAATAGTTCAGGGCACTTGTGCGTCAGTGCTCTTTCGTACCAATAGTTCAGAGCACTTGTGTGTCAGTGCTCTTTAATACCAATTGTTAGTGAAGTATCCAATGATTCAGAGCATTTAAGGGGCATTTTATTGTATTTTTTTATTTGTCCATTTCGGGCTGCTGTAACCACAAGTGTCTAACAATGCAAAAAGAAGCAAATAATTGCCAGGGACATGGCTGTGGCACTGCTACTGCTGCTTGTAATGGAGCTGGTGCTGCAGGGAGAGGACGTGTTTCATCCTTACCTCCTCACCTGCTACACCTTCCTCTGGTACCAGCAGGCGCCTGGGTTTGGAGTGCATTTTGTAGGCCCCAATACTGCTGGCAGAGTGGTGAGTCCCATGGGATTGTCTCCCCCCCCCCCACTCTACTTCTGCCAGGAGGGCTAAGCACTCCACCTCAACCCCCTTAAAGTCAGCAAGGCTGCCCCAGCCAAGTCAATAATGCTCTATGGTGACAATCCTAGCTGGCATACCTTGGGCCATCCACCTGTCCCTGCCCCCGTTGCAGACCTAGGGTTCCCAGATGCCCAACAACTTATGTTGGAGGATGAGAACATGACCAGCAGACCATCACAGGACACCCTTGATGATGATGAAACCCTAGTGCCGACTGCTGCACCTTTTGCAATGTTGAGGCTGAGAGAGAGGCTTGCAGCGAGTAGGGGGTGGAACAGGATAACAAGGATGATGACAAAGTCCCAGACCCAACATGGACTGAAGGTCATCAGAGTTCAAAGTAAGAGGTTGGTGGTCACTTAGCCCCAGGCAGCCAAAAGAAGATGGAGAAGGGTGCTAGTGGTCAGTGATCCACCCATTGCTGCCATTGACCACCATTAGGTGGAATTCCATGTTGTATATGCTGGAAAGGGTGCCGGCACCAGCACCACCCCACAGGGGAAGGGTGAGCATGGCCACAATGTGGAACAACTTATTTCATTGTCTGCCACATCCACCACCATCGGATATGGCCCGTATTACCAGGAGGCAGACTTTGACTCACATGGTGGATGACTACCTGTTCACGTCTCCTGGCATGGCCTCTCCCCATTTAATTTCTGGGTTTGCCTTCTGTGTCTTGGAGATGCTGACCTGCCCTGCGGCAAGTGTCCTATCAGAAAGCGTGTACAGCACGGCAGATGGTGTCAACACCAACAGGAAGATCTGCCTATCCACTGCCAATTTGGAAATGATTTCATTCCTTAAGATGAACAAAGCATAGATGCCACAGGACTTGGCTGTGCCAGCCCCTGAGTGAGTGCTTAAAGTGTTTGCTATCTCCTCCTCTGACTCTGCCATATCCACTTCCTCTTCCTCCATCTTTTCTGCTTTTACTGCCACATCCACCTCCAACCCCTCTGAACCTCTGACACCTGTAAAAATGTTTTATTTTTATTATATTATTTATTATATTATATTATTATATTTATTTATGTATTCTGGGCTCCCTGTGGTTGTGGCAGTCCAGCCAACAGCACGGGAGAACCAGGACATGTTAGTATACATTTTTTAGTTACCTGGGAATGGGATGGGGGTAATGCCACACTCCCTGTGTGTGAATGGGATGTGGGTAATGCCACATTGCATATGGAAATAGGATGGGTGGTAATGCCACACTGCCTATAGGAATGGGAAGGGGGTAATGCCACAATTCTTATATGGTTAATAGGAAGGGTGGTATGCCACACTGTTTATATGGGGAATGGAGGGGGGAATGCCAAACTGCCTGTAATTGGGAATTCTGCTCATTGCCTATTATTTGGTCCTTGTGGGGTGGTGTTTTAGAACATTTCATTGGTACGAAATATACAGGATATATTTATCTATTGATGTTATTAACTAATTATTTATTTATTTACTCAGTTATGCATTTATTGATTGAGTAATTTATGTATCTATGTATTTCTTTAATTTTTTAGTTTTCTGTTTTTATTTTTGAGTTCTTTCCCTAGGCCATTTTTTGCAAGGCAATTGCCCAGGTGTCCCACCCCCAATATGGTGTCGGACCCCGTAAAAAAAAAACAAATATTAAATTTTTTTCTTTTATGTGGCCATGTATTGTTTTAATTTTTCAGTTTTATGTTATTATTTTAAGTGTTTTCCCTAGTCCATTTTGTGTAGGGCAATCACTTATGTACCTTTATGTATTTTTATGTATTTTCTTATTTTTTTTTGTTTTCTGGTTTTATTTTGAGCACTTTCCCAGACCAATTTGTGCATGACAATCACCCTGGAGTTTCCCACAGCCTTTTTTGATCCCCCAAATTCGGGTCCCTAAAAGGTTCGGGTTCGTGTTTGGGGCAAGTTCGGGGACCCAAACCAGACTTTAGCGGCAAGTTTGGCTGGACTTGTTGAAGCCGAACTTCAGTGGGTTCTCCCACCCCTAATTGTGACTAGACAAGGGCTTTTATTGCACCAGAGACTATTTCAGCTAAACAGCTCCCTCCTTGTTATATTTTTATGCTAATCAAATGTACATTTCATACAGATCAGGTCCTCTCCCAGGGACTTCATGAGGATGAAAAAAATAGCATTAACAATACAGAGGGAGAAGGGGGTATTTCTTTGCTTTATGGTATTATTTTAGACTCTAAGCTTTCATATATGCTCTTGTGTAAGCTTACCTTTTTTCAGTGGGACAAATGTGATACATTTAAATTGTAGCAGCTTAGCAAATTGCTATGTTAATTTTTGATTGCGAGAACATTGGTCACATATCAGTGTTGTTGCTATCGAAAATGTACCTAGAAATTTGTTAAGCTTTCACAAATTTGTTCCTCTAAAAAAATTCTCAGCTTGCTCTTGTGGAAAGGGGTGAAGAAATAGACACTAAAGGGTTGGGGCTCTAAGCAATCTTAGCTATCATATGTTCTACAAATGTTGTGCTTTAGATCCTGTGGAAGTGCAAATGGCAGAAACATGGTGGACTTTTCTGGTTGTAAAAGCATTTTTAAATTAAGATGATTATAGGCCTTAAAGGAGGTGTATCACAAAAATATGTAATATTAAAAACCCATATAAACACGTCGACCAGACCACCAGAGAGGTGGGGTCACTTATATGCCCAAAATGAATAAAACTAAGCTATATTTAACTTAAAGCACTCTATCACCTAACCTAATAGTATACATATTAAAAAAGAATGTGACATACCATATTTTTCACCTAATAAGATGCACTTTTATTTTATAAAAAGTAAGTGTGTGTGTGCAGGGGGGAGAGGTTGGGATGGTTGTGCACGGAGGTTAGAATATCGAGGTGCGGGCAGGGTAACTAAATCCTGTCCACTGTCCCCACAGTCACCTCCCCATTTCTGCCACCACTGCTTCTCCCAGGGGTGTAGCTCTGTGTAGACACAGCCTCATGGGAATGGGGTAGAGGTAATGCCACACTGCCTATAGGGAATGGGATGGGGGGATGCCACACTGTCTATATGGGGAATGGAATGGTGGGAATGCCACACTACCTATGGGAATGTGATGGGGGAATGCCACACTGTCTATATGGGGAGTGGAATGGTGGGAATGCCACACTACCTATGGGAATGGGATGGGGGAATGCCACACTGCCTATAGGTAATGGGATGGGGGAATGACACACTGTCTATATGGGGAGGGGAATGGTGGGAATGCCACACTACCTATGGGAATGGGATGGGGGAATGCCACACTGCTTATGGGAATGGGATGAGAGGAATTGCACACTGCCTATATAGGTAATGGGATGGGGTACACCTCACTGCTTATGGGAATGGGATGGTGGGAATCCACACTGCTTATGGGGAATAGGAATGGGGGAAATGCCACACTGCCTATGTGGGGAATGGGAGGGGGGAATGCCACACTATCTATATGGGGAATGGGAGGGGGGAATGCCACACTGCCTATATGGGGAATGGGACGGGGGAGAATGCCACACTGCCTGTTTTGGGGGATTCTGAACCTTGTCTATTATTTGGCACTTGGAGAGACTGTGTTTTAGCACAACATTTGGTTCAGAATATTTTTTTCTTATTTTCCTGCTCTTTATATTGTATTACCGTCTACATCAAGCTTGTTTATTACCAGCTTTTCAAGCAGCCAGCATACCTTATGTATAAATCCACACTAGTCTGCACAGTGTCGGTTGAGTGCCAGGAAAAAAATGCCTAGCAGGTTTATTTATTCCCTTTGTCTGCCCCAATGATCAATTGACACAACAGCGCTGGAAAAGTATTCTGCCCAACTCAACCTTTTGCTGGTTAGTATGATTGGAGGGCAGCAAGAGTATTTTGTATATGTGTTCCAATTGACTGTTGTGTGTTTGATACACTTTATTAACTTGGATGTGAATGAAGATTTACTGTATATAGACACTGTATCAATACTAATAATCACAATAATTTGTATTTTTATATGTCTTACAGACAGCACAGACAGTTTTGGTTGTCGTAATTGTTTTTGGAATATCCTGGCTCCCTCATCACGTGATCTATTTGTGGGCAGAATTTGGAGACTTTCCACTTACTCAGGCTTCATTTGTCTTTAGGATCACTGCACATTGTCTTGCATACAGCAACTCATCCGTGAATCCTATCATTTATGCTTTTCTCTCTGAAAATTTCCGAAAGGCCTACAAGCAAGTATTCAAGTGCCAGATTGGTTGTGACTCCATGCAGAGTGATGCTAATGAAATAAAAAGCAAAATGGACAAACCTCCCTCCACAAACTGCACTCAAGTTTGACAAAAGAGAAAAGGGTTGCTCTGCTCTTTTAATGCATCATTCGGTTTCCAAGCACAAGGTAATTGCGAGAATATGGTCTAGCTTTAATGTAACTGGCATCTGCTTTAGTTAGCTTACATCCACCAAGTTACATCACCTAGGCTACTGTTACTACATGATAGGTACACAAATGAAGGACGTACTTGAGATTGAGAGACACCATAAATATGTCTTGGTAAGCTGTAAATTGAAATATTTTTTTATTTTTTAAAATCATGTAACATGCTATGTTAGCTGGTTTATACTTCTTGCAAACATGTACTTCAGTGACTATGATCATGCCAGTGTGATGCAATTAAAATGTCTTATGCTGTTTTAATGATGCTGTAAAATAAAGCTTTAAACATATGCTAACAACCAGAATGTTTTTCAGTCCACTTCAAACATCCTTTTGCATACATGTTTTTACCATATTAATGATAACATATTATATTTTGTGAAATGACATGATGGATACCAAGCAATGCTGTCATTTGAAATGCATACATGCTGTACACGCTATTCTCAATCACATCTTAAAATGTAGGAAACACATGTATACTGCCATGATATTATACATTATTGAAGTAAAAGATGTCTTATAATAAATACTCCTAGTGTCTTATCTATGTTTCAGCATTTTATGTACATTTAAGAAGGTCCATAGGCATAAACAGTACAACAATATTCTGGTTAGGCTAAGCTGAGGCTAAAATCTAAGCATTGAGCTGCACCATCAGCCTCATGCAATCATGTCCTATTCACCTGTATTGTTAAAAAAAATACATATTCTAGTACTTGGTCTGGTGTTAAATAAAGAGTCTAAATTTATTAATGTATTTTTTTATAGCTGTAGATTTACTATTATGTCATATTTATATCAGTCATTTTAAACTTCTCCCATCATTTTCTCTCCGTTTCTACAGTCTCCTGTAGACTGTAGCCTTTGCTAAGTGAAGGAACACGCTATAAAGCAGAGATGCACAACCTGCAGCCCGGGGGCCACATGCTGCCCGCAGTGTCCTTAGTAGCGGTCCCTGACACCCTACGCTTATATTTTACAATATTTGTAAAATTGAGATTGCCTTGCCTGCAGTGTGACTGGCCACTAGAGAGCTAATTCCTGAAACAGGGCCCATTTCAGCTCTTCCTCTGTCCCCCGTCACCTCTACATCTACTTACCTCTTCCTGTCTCACCTCTGCCCACCTCAACTCTGCTTAGTTTTCACATCTCTGACCATATGACCTCGACACCTTACCATTGCCTAACACGATCCACCTCTTTCCACCTCACCTATGCTTGCATCATCTCTTCTAACCTCTTACCTGTGACAGGGCCTACACAAATGCTTATGTGACTGCAATTTATTCTAAGGTTCTAAAGTAATGCCTGATGAAGCAATAAAGTAATGCCTGATGCTGCAGCACAGACCTGTATACTTGAGCCGAGGCATAACTAATTGTGACCAGGCCCTGGTACAGACATTTATTGGTGAAGTAGCAACATTTTTGCTCATGCAGTTACATTTTCTTGCTACATTCAACCCTAGGCTATGAGTTTTTTTTTTTACTTGTTTAGGTAAAGTTAGAATACTAAACACTGAAACAGCAAATACACATGTTGCTTTCTTCATAATACCATTTGAGCTTAGATTGCATACATGTGGGGGTGAAAATAAAGTGGGCCCCTGACCTTATGAGCGCCTCAGAACTCCTGTAATTAAGCTTTTGAGTGACAGTCCTAGATACTTGCAGCAAGTCTCAAATGCTGCTTCCACAGCACTGCATAGCATCTGTCATACAGCAACATTATATTCATTTTACAATTCAAAATAAAAATACATACAAAAATTGCAGTTAGGTTAGTAAATGCTCCCATTGCTGAGCTGTATGTACTTATTGCATCATCACTGGGGGTGGGGCTGCTGAGCCAGGGAGCAATATGGCTGACTGCATCCAGTTTATGTTGTTATGAATCTTGGGTAAAGGCTGAAAAAATAAAGAATCACAGGCTGTTTTGGAGCACTGGGTTGAGGAGAAGGGAGAACCCTTTTAATGGATACGGGTGGGGTTTAAACTGAGTGAACACATGGCCCTTTTTACTCCAGAACAACCCTCTACTGAAGATTTCTATAATGGTAACCTGGTGCTTGCAGAGTGTGCAGCAGAAGTGTGCTGCTTTAACTCCCCTCTGCCCACAATCCTCCTCCTGCCAGGAGCGGAGCAGCATCCGGCTCGAACACGGACTTCTGAAGTCTGTTCGGGTTTGGGAATCTGAACACACAATGTTCGGTATGAACCTGGGCTTTGCCATTTGGATTCGGCCATCTCTAACCACAGGCTATTTGTACTCAGGCTTGTATCAACCACCAAGTAAGTTCACAGGGTTAATGTGGGACAGGCCAAAGGGAGACCTGGAAGAATATCCAGTGGCTTGCATTGCCAACTAGCCAACTGGGCTATTGCTTCCAACAACACAATTTAATTCCTGTGTCCCTAGTCTCCCCCTAAACCTCATCCCATAGTACCCTACCAGTCAGTTTTGCCTCCAAAGCATCATGGCCTGACATAAGGATGGGCAATTGCAAGGACAGTCAGCTAGGAGGGGTGCATTGGTGGATAGAGGTGGCAGAGGCGGCTTGGAGGAATGTGGTGACATTAATTGTACAACACCACCCCTGGGGGAAATCTTTGGCTCAATACTTTGGTAAAATAGTTTTTCTATAATAACTGTATGCTGAGCATTGGTGGGAGATGGGTTAAGTATTGGGAACAGGGTTAAGATTTTGGAGGGCTGCAAATAAAGGACAGTATATAAACAGTATATTCAGAGAGGTAAGCTAATCGGCATGTGCATTGTTAGGATTGCTACATATGAATGTAGGGGTGTGGGGGAAGGACATACGAGTGTAGTTTGTGGAGATAGTGGGTGTCCTAATTGTTGTAGAAAAACATCATCATGCTATTCCAAATTAAAAAAAAAATTCTGAACCTATTTATTGTGGCCCTCTAACAGGTTTCAAGTCATTTAAGTGGCCCACTCTTGGCAAAAGGTTTAGCAACCCGGCTCTACACCCTAAGATTTACACCATAATTACGTTTGGACCCTTACAGACCACCTCCAGGGCATCTCAAATATGGATGTGAATCTTCTTTTAAAGGGACAGTCCAGGAAATGGGATGAATAATTTAGCAAGAGGCTCAACAGACGACTATCTTATGTTCCTCATTTCTTGCAGTATGCTGTAGATTGTGTATCAGTTCTCTAAAGACCATGCTCCAAATGTGGTCACATGTCTGCGCCTGTCTCTTGGTGCTCCCAGCATGAGCGAACAACAATCCACATGTTGGAGGTAAGTATAATGGGGTACTATATAAATAATACATTTTTTAAATGTTGAATTTATTAGCACGCCACTGAAACATTCACTACATTAAAAGAGTAAAAATACTGTTTCTGAGCAACAAATAAGGCATTGCTGTGTTTTAATTAAAATTACATTTCATATATTACCATTTTAATTTAATATTTTAACTGCTTATCCTTTACATGTAAATTATGTGTAAAAAGTGTGTATACATGATTCTATACAACCACCTTTCAGTGGTTCCAGTGTATAGTCTAAGAAGTTTAGGTCTTTTGCTATCCTCAAATTCAAATTTAGATCTGTAGCCAAATAAATTTTAATATGCAGTATATTATTTAATATGAGTTTTTTCTGTCCTGCACCATCATTAGAAGCACTTTTATAATATTTGCACCCTCAAAAGCACCCTCACAACCCATATACAAGCTTACAATTTGGCCTAACCAAACCACTTCTTATTACCCTTCAGAGCAATTGCTGCAATGCTTAGTACATATTACCCTCATTGTTTAGAATGTAAGCTTGCAGGGGTAGGCCTTTCTCTCCTAACTTCCTCCTGTATTAATGTGTTTTATTGCATTTGACTTATAATACTGTATGTATTATATGCATTGTATCCATATATGTTATAATACAACTCATAATGCCCTGTATATTATATGTATGTTACCCGCCCTGCCATTCTGTAATTTATACAGTGCCACAGAATTTGATGACACTTTATAAATAAACAATATTAAGAGATAATAGCCAAATGTCTATTTTGTATTATATCTTTGTTTAAAGCGGACCTTCACTCTGAATAAGAGTCTATCTTATATGTTTCCCACACCCTGTACATACAGATTGTCCACATTAAAAATCATCCTACCTGAGCCTTTAAACATCCAAGATGGCGGCTTATGGAAGCCGCCATCTTATCAGGCAGCCTGCAAACAGGAAGTGCCTCCTGACTGTGATGCTCTGCATTCTGGGACTGCTGACCTTTACTTGACCCCAGCTCTGCTCTGTCTGAGCAAAGCACAGCTATCACCCGCCCCCCTGTACCTTATCCCACTCTCCTCTCCTCAGTAAGTGTGATGCTTCTGAGTCAAGATGGCGGCGCCCATATCCTAAATTCCTGAACAGAGTTGCAGCCCAGTGGGGGAAAGAATAATAAGTTAGTGACTAAAAACGTAAATTATATTGGCCTCGATTCAGTAAGGGTAGAAAATAATTCTCATGGTAGTAAAAGATTAAATTCATGAGAAAAAAGCCTGAGAATTTCACTGTTACTGAATCACCAGAAAAAAAGACAATGAAAGTCAATGGCACTTTTTACTACAGTGTAAAAAGTTCTCTACTTTTCCTTAGTAGTAAAAAGTGCCATTGACTTTCATTGTCTTTTTTTCTGGTGATTCAGTAACAGTGACATTCTCAGGCTTTTTTCTCATGAATTGAAACTTTTACTACCATCTTTTACTACCTTTATTGAATCAAGGCCATTAATTTTAGATGCTGGGGAACCGTTTTTTAAGAGTTTGGGCTTTTCATTAAATCACGCTGAAGGTCCAATTTAACTAGTTAACTAACTCCCAACTTGCCTTTCCATGTTAAGCAAAGGGGCTAGAAGACACATGCCTCAGTATGCAAATTTAAATCAAGAGCATCATGTGGTTTTGCCCTACAATACCATATTTATATCCTTTACAATATACAGTATAATATTTGCAAAGTAAATGTGCTGTGCAATATTCAGTACGGGATTCATTATTTATAAGTCTCATGAAACTGACAATTTCTAAGCTAAAATAAATAAATAAATAGGCATCTATATAGCAAATATGGTAAATTGTTCGATTTTAGAATACATTTAGTACATTGTTTCTAAATTAAAATGATGGAAATCTGATTTAAATATAAATGAGAACTGTACATACAAAAATACGTTTTAATGTTTGTTTATGTACCTTACTAATTATACCGTAATTACTGGTGATATTTTGACATACAGTAGCTGCAACTTGTTAAGACATTGTTAAATAAAATTCTTTGGGTCTTACTAAATGGCTTTGTTGGTCTTTTTTTAAATAAAATCTATCAACGTATACTTTTCACATGCTCCTCTACTTAACTTATCCTAATTATCCCAAATATGGTAACCAAGTGCTGTGCTCTGCCCCGATCCCAATTCTGATTGTAAGTACAGCCCCTATGTGCTGGTTATTACATATCCTTCTTAAGAAGATTGAATTCACAGAACTCTCCAAAGCTCAACTTGGCCCAGATTGGGGTCCATTCTAAATGTACATTAGATTTTAGTTTCAAACTGTCTTTATTAAATAGAATACCCATTTTATTGAGAGATAAAATATACAAGGAGATCAGGCCATACAATGTACAAAAGCAAATAGTAAATCAACAAAATGTCCCTTCTGTGTATGAAAACAACATAAAATCCACTGTGCATCTGTTTGCCAGTAAAGAAGTATTATAGCGCAAAAGCCACACCCACTGAGAGAGAGAGAGAGAAGGCGAGGCAGAAAAGGAAGATGAAGGAGAAAACAGGGCAGTACAATACTTCCAAGTTTTGCCAATTTCTGGCTTGGAAGTTGGGTGCCATTTCCTCAATGTAATTTATTTGCCTAAAGCTGTCTCTTATTGTAGGGGAATGCATTAACTTGCATAACTTAGGTATAATTTACTTTGCAGCATTTATTTTATGAATTCAGAAGAGACTGAATGTTTTAAATTTCATGCTTTTCTAACACAGATTTAAGGTGGAAAATGTTTATTAAGAGCTACAGTAAGGGTGTGTGATACCATCATGTGAGATTAGTTTCTTCCTACTTGGCCTCCATAAAAAAGGGAGTGTGGAGACATTTTTTTACAGCTGGGAGGGTGATTATTCCAAACTATTGGTGATCACAGGCCCTGCCCACACTAATGGTTTAGATCCATCTAGAATACATCTGTAGGACAGAAGAACTGTTATTGATGAAAGACGTACACAGCAATATATCTCTTCATAGACAGGATGGCTAATGCTCAAGACTAAAAGACATTTTAAAGCTGAATTCCAGTCACAATATAACCCCCCCTGCTCTGCCACCCTACCCTGGCACTGAGGCAGGACAGGGGGGGGGGGTAGTTACAAAGAGTAAAAACCCTTACCTTATCCAGGGGCCCGCAATGCTCCTCCAGCATTTCGGTTCCTGGGCGCCGCCATCTTGAAAATAAAGTTTCAACAGTTTCAAGCAATTTGTTGGCGGGAGTGCGTGCTGACCTGGGGGATGCCGCTTTGTATATTTTCCTGCGGTGGCCGTAAGGGTTCAGGAGGAGCAGGGCGGAGGGGTATTGTGACTGGAATTCTACTTTAAAATGAGGGGCCACTAGATAAAACTCCTTCTGTTTGTTAGAACAGGACAGCCCTCCACCCTCAATGACCTAACTTTGAGTTTCCCCCTTCCCCCTGTATCTTCTCTTATACTTCCTTACCCATTTTCTTTGCTCTAGTCCTTTCTTCTCCTTTACCTTCCCTTCTATACTATTTTGCACATCTAACACAATAACATGTTTTCACATTAAAAGGGATATTTCAGGCAAAAAGGTTAAAGAAAATAAACAGGATCTTAACTTGCCAAGTGTCCCTTCAACACTGTGCCTCCTCTTAGCTCTGTGCACTAAATGAGGAAATATATTTCTTTATCTGCCGGAAGTGCCACCCTGCCAATGTGGACCACCAAAACTAGCTTGAGGAGCTAGCCCAAGCCATGCTCTCCTCTGTATTGATAGCTTGAATGGCACTCTCAAAGCTGCCATTCAAGCCCAGCTAACCCCTCCCTCCTTCATCCCCACCAAACCTCCCTCTAGCAAGCACTCTCACTCTCAGATTATGCTGATTATTAAGCAGCATCAGAGCTCCAAGAGCCACACCCACTTGCTTCAGATGTGAAATTATGGGGTAAAACTGTAAACCTTAAAATCTCTGCCATTTATTCTTCAATTTAAAAAACGATAACAGTTAAGGACAGTGCCAAACACAGCCCGACACAATGATTTCATTGGCTATGCCTGAAATATCACTTTAAGGTTTATTTGTTGATATACACTGACTGTGATCTGGTATGGACAATACACTGGGAAACTATTGTTCCATGGAGATTCACCAGCTCAAAGCCAGGAGTGCCAGTGAAAGAAGTCTGCCAGAAACACAAAGTAATATGAGTCAGTCTTATTAAATTCTTTGTAATAGTTTATTGCATATTTAACACATATGTAAACAACCGATAACGTGGAAAGTCAATGTATATTTAATTGCTGTGGCATGTGAGAAAGAAATTATACATTGCTGTACCCTGATCGAGCTACTTAAGTCTCTGTTTCTTTCTCTATACTTTCTATGCTACATTTTCTTTAAATATTCAATAAAGTAATAAGACAATTCTGCAAGGATTTCAGTTTTTGCACTGCATTCTAAAACATTACAGCTTTCACATGAAACACCTTTTTAATCCTCAAATCTTCATCAATTGAAATCTCTTTTCCCAGACCATTATGAGAACTGTATCAGTGACTAACGGCACTAATGTCATCTTTAGGTGAGTGGATCTGGGGGGTTTCATGGGGCGATCCGGGGGGTTTCGCACAGCAATTTGGAATTGGAGGCTAAACCTAAATCTTCCTAAAGATGTAGGTGCTGTTGAGAAGATAAAGATGACACTAATGCCATTAGGGATAAAGTTCCAGTGATAGTCTGGAAAAAGAGATGCTAATTGACAAGGGTTTTAGAATTAAAAAGGAGTCTCCAGCATATTTCTTGCTAGAAGTGCACCCATGCCAGGCCTTTCTGGATGACCTGCATGGGCATGCCCACAGCTAGAAGCGGGGACGAACATGTGGCTGTCAGAACTCGCTCCAGTCAGATTTCCTTGTTGCGCCGTTCAGTGAAATCTGCATGTTAAGTGTGCTGTTGCCCTGCATATGCACCGTGGGAACAAGGATAGGTGAGTTTATGGGTAGTGTTGGGCGAACATGAATTTCAATGTTCGGATTTGTACTGAATATGGAAAAGCTGGTCAACCTAAAGTGTACAACTAACCTGAATCCCGAAATCCAATCAGTGGTCAGCATTCTGCTACACTGTCAAATAGGCTACGGGTCACCACTTCCATGAGTGAGGGCACTGGCAGCTTGCACTAGGAGTGTCCTCACTCATGGGAGCTGTGGCCATCTGTCTGTAGTCCCCCCTGTAGGTTTTTTGACATGTCAGCAGAACACCAACCGCCCACATCCACCACTACTATTATTTTTTTCACAGTTATGATTCTGCTTCTGGGGGCCACTTGACAGACGCCCCACCAACTAGGTGGGTGAGAAGTGGGGGGTGGATGGGCCATCAGAGGCAGAATCGCCCCTCAAAGTTTGGGTCACTAATGATTTTTAATGGGGACTAGGTTAGGGTTTGAGTTAGGCTCAAGTTCAGGTACCCAAACCAAACTTTTGTTCATCGTTCGCCCGAACTCACCGAACCCCAACCTCTAGGGATTTGCCCAACACTATTATTAGCAATCCTCGGAGATCCAAACAGCAGGGGATCCCAAATCGGTATGCCCTGCAAGAAAGGCTGCAGACTGGTCTCATTGACAATCTATACATTACTCAACTATACTATATTTAAAAGGTCATGTAAACTACTTATGTGTATTTTAATGTATTTTATGTTGTGTATAAATATCTGTATACAATGAATACAGTTCTGACTTTAATTAAAAAAAGAAAATGTTTTGGCTTTGATTTACAAACATATTATTTAAATAAAATTGTAACTTATTTTTTGGCATACAGTAGTGTTACAGAAATTACCAGATCAAAACTGTCTAAATGTGATTGTCCTCTTCGATATATAGAAGTAACGCGGTACACAGCACAGGTCTGTAGATTTCATAAAACTGCTTCACTTTTAATTACAGGGTCTAGTGATCCTATTTGTACAGGTTTAGTGTTGCATTGCAGTAACATCCTGCCAAAACACAGATGTGCCTATTACAAGTCCATGTAAGGCAAATGTACAGTATGGCAAACTGTGCAAAATCTGTGCCATGAATCTAGAATTTTACTTCATTTTCAGGTTTCCTTTAAAGTGGACCAACACCCAGGATTTTCACTATCCTGGGTGTTGGTCCACTTCAGCGGGGCATCCGAGATCAGGATGCCCCGCTGTGTGAAACCCCCCCAAAAGTCCCCAAAAACTTACCTTTTCGGCGATGTCCCTCTTACAGGGCGCGCGCCCACGCCGGCCATTCACAAACGGCCGCGCACTGCTAGAGGGGCGCGTGGGAGGCGGCGGCGGCTGATCCGTTGCCGATAAGGTAAGGTTTTTTGGGGCTTTTGAGGGGGGTTTGACCCCGCGGGACATCCCGATCTCGGATGCCCCGCGGTGAGGGAGGTGATCGGCCCGGGAATCTTATAGATTCCCGGGCCGATCACCTCTGGGTGTTGGTCCACTTTAAGGACAATTCCTAGAGCTTGGTGTCGTGGCTTACACTTTGTTTGCTCAGACCAAACAAGAGAAATCAACTTCCCAACAATGCCAAAGATTACAAGGAGCATACAGGAGGTTCTCAGATGGTTCTCAGGAGACATTCTCAGAATGATATTAAAATAACTTCAGCAGTCGATGGTACCATAGTAGACCTCAAATCAGGAGTGTCATAGGGTCACTAGGCTCCCCTGCTTACTGCTTTTCCCCGCTCCTGTTGTAGCAGTCGTGCTCCTGCAGCCCCTGTATTTGAAGCTGGATACTGCCCAACCTGATTCTGACTGTCTGGCGCCCGGCTTTACATACCTGGGCTGCAGGACTGGCGCTGTTGTCCACAAAAGTGGGCTTTCTTTTTAAAGTCACTATGCTTTTATCAGAAATGTATTGACACAAGTATGGCACCATGCCTCATTCTCTTTTGTGTTGTGTCTATTTTCCTATTTCAGCTCTTTTTCAGTAAGATTTGAAATGTCTTACAAAACGTTTAGTTACCATTCCATCATTTAAATATCTGTTATGCGCATAACGTTAAAAAGTAGAAAATAATAGAAGCAGTCAATAACATTGACTATGCCTTAAAGCTACAATTTAAAACCACAAGCTAATGCACTAGAAACAACTGAAATACACAATATCTGTGTTACTATGTTGTATTTAATGTCATTTTCATATCTACATAGCTTTTGATTTGAAGGGTTAGTTTTTACAAAAATACAGCATATACTGACTTTAGTGTTACAGTGAAAACATATTGAAAACGGATAACTTAGTGACTGATTTAAATTGATTTCTTAATCCACTTTGAAGTAGATTAGGTGCAAATCATGGCATCCCCTCTGGGTGCTTTTATAAAGTATACCTGGGGGTTTGATGGAATACCATGGAAACAGTATCTGTTCAATTCTGCATGCACGGCACCTGGTTTTTCTGACCATTTATAAAAATATGCTCAGGAAAACATACTAAAGTAAAAATCTGTATTTTGTTATAGGAGTATTTCTCATTTCTAATTTGAAGTGTTTAGTGCTTTTCCGGGAAAGTACTTTACATTTTTTTTTATTTACTAAAGAGGCTTTAAACTAACCATAGTAGGAAAGTGCGCAGGAGCATCTATTTTGCCATCTATTATTAAGACAAGGTATAAAAAAAATAAAAATGAAAAATATATCATTTCTATTTTTAGACCCCAATGCTATAAAGTTCTGTAAAACACCTTTGGGTTTAAGATGCCTACAACCCTATATGATTTACTTGAGGGGTGTAGTTACCAAAACAGGTTCGGCTGTTTTGGTACCTTGGGGTTCTCTGGAAATGAAACATAGCATCTACAATGTATTCCAACCAAATCTGACCTCCAAAAGTTCAATAGTGCTCTCTCCCTTCCAAGCCATGATGTGGGCTAAAACATCGGAACTTACCTTCACCGGAGAACCAGATTGCACCGCCTTGTTGGTGACTCCTCAAAGCACTCAAGGGCGACTGGCCACACCCATTCTACAGTAATGAATGGAGTGAGTGGGGCTGGTCACCATGATGTGAGAGGGGGCAGCCGCTTGGCTCCAGGCTTTCGGGATGGCAGGGACGAGATTGCCGATTCCAATTTTAAACTACTTTTATTTGGTGAATCACAGCTGGAGCATAAGTGAGTACCGTATTTGCCGGTGTATAAGACGACTGGGCGTATAAGACGACCCCCCAACATTTCCACTCAAAATATAGAGTTTGTTATATACTCACCGTATAAGACTACTCCCTCTTCCGCACACCAAATAAAACGTAAAAGAACATCCGATTTTATTTCAACATGTTAATTCCCTTCCCCAGAGTCCCTGGGTGGCTTCTTACAGTCATACTTTCTGGCTTCTTACAGTCATGGGGGCATCCCTCAATACAGTCATGGGGGCATCCCTCAATACAGGCATGTGGGCATCCCTCAATACAGGCATGAGGGCATCCCTCAATACAGGCATGGGGGCATCCCTCAATACAGGCATGGGGGCATCCCTCAGTACAGGCATGGGGGCATCCCTCAGTACAGGCATGGGGGCATCCCTCAGTACAGGCATGGGGGCATCCCTCAGTACAGGCATGGGGGCATCCCTCAGTACAGGCATGGGGGCATCCCTCAGTACAGGCATGGGGGCATCCCTCAGTACAGGCATGGGGGCATCCCTCAGTACGGGCATGGGGGCATCCCTCAGTACAGGCATGGGGGCATCCCTCAATACAGGCATGGGACATCCCTCAGTACAGGCATGGGGCATCCTTCAGTACAGGCATGGGGGCATCCCTCAATACAGGCATGGGGGCATCCCTCAGTACAGCCAGCGAGTGGCCCCACTCCCTCCTCCCCCCGCCCCGCCCTGCCGCTCACACACTTACCGATGGTCGGAGGGCCGGTCTGCCCGTCCCTGCTGTTCCTCACATTCATGCTTACCGGCACTTCCTGGCTGTTGCGCGCTGGTCATCGGTGGGCGTGCCGTAGATGGCCGGCGTCCATTCTTTTCATTGGACGGCGGCCATCTGGGACACGCCCACCGACGACCAGCGCGCAACAGCCAGGAAGTGAAGTAAGCATGAATGTGTGTTAGTGTGTATGAGAGCGGCGGCGACAGGAACAGCAGGGACGGGCAGGCCAGCCAGCTGCAACGGCCACCCCTCACCCTCACCGTATAAGGTGCACCCGGCGTATAAGACGACCCCCCCACTGGGAGGCATGTTTTACAGGGGGAAAAAGTCGTCTTATACGCCGGCAAATACGGTATATGTTGTTAATTTTTTTTTGGATGGACAGAGATTTTAACACATTTTCAATATCAGTGCTTCTTGTGAAAATGAAAACATTTTAGTAAAAATAAACTAAAATGTTTCCTTAGCCTTCATTTTTTTTTTACATAGGGGTGCCAGAAAAGAATAGAAACAATAGACCCAACAGAATGTTATGCAATTTCTTCCGAATGTGGCAATACCCAATATGTGATCAGAAGCTATTTGTTGAGCACATTGCAGGCTTGACCAATTCCAGGGTTCATTGGCTTCTAGTGCTCCTTGTGAAAAGAAAATCATTAAAGCCATTCTGCCTGGTGGAAGCAGGGGGCACAACCTGGGGGTTTCAGTGGAATAATGGGGATGCAGGAGATTTTGATTTTTACCCCCTTCCCCTCTTGGGAAACCCTGCCCGAATATGACATAAATGTAAATCAAAATCTCCTGCATCTGTGACGAGCAGGGGCAAATTATCTTTAATGAGTTTTGTTTTGTATAGCAAAATATTAACACACCTTTTCAAGGATGTAGCCATGACCTGCTCCTGCACTGTGGTAGTGCAAGTGAACCCAGAGTGTTTGATGTAGAGGGGCATCCTGGCATTGTCTGTCCATGGCAAAAGGAATTGTCTGGGATTTGCCCATATGACCTTCCAATTTCTACTCCCTGTGGCATCCAAACTAGGATGCCACACTATGTGAATCTCCAATGATGCATGCGCAGGTCACAACCTCACTATACCTTTAGCTAGACATATCCGTGGCAGCCATTTGTGATTGGTTGGCCCAAGCACAACCCCAGCTGGAGGTGAGCGGGGATGCAAATCAGAGCTGAGCGCATTGGCTCACGTAAGTGTACACTGGCTTCTTAGCTGCTACACACGGCAACCCTCACTTGAAACAAGTGGACCACCCTGATGTCATTTTTTTTTTTAAACAAAAAGTTGCCACTGATCTGACCCTGCTATTGGGGAGCGCCATGCATATGAATGGCTTGCGTGGTGGTTAAGCACGCCACTGCCTGGAGCTTATGGGAATTTAAAAATAGTCTCTGAAATCCCAATAGCTACTGTTTTTTCAAAACTTCTAAATGAAAAATTAAACTCAATAAAATAACTTGAACCTGGCATGTACAATTATCCTATCACAGGTGCAGGTGATTTTGATTTCTTACCACCTAGCACACATGTGACTGCGCTGGCCAGAGTTCTGAATTTCTCTGGGAGAAAGAGGAGAAAGGTAAGCTGGTTTAAAGTGGATGTCCAGTCTCAGGACACCACCTCAGCCCTGCATCTCTGCTGCCTGGGGAGGGAGGGAGGAAGGGCAGGTGGAGAGCGGAGACTGTACTTCCACTTTAAATAACTGCATAAGACTGCTATTCATATGAAGACGGGCATAGATACAGGGATACGACCCAGGTTTCTGAGCAGCAGACTGGCTGGGAGCTGCTGTGGGAGAAAAAAGGTAAGTGCCTTTTTATTTTTTTATTTATTTTTATTATGCTGCCTCTGTATGAAAATCAGCTTTGTGTGACCCTTCAAAAATTACAACTTAAATATATATTTTATATATGATATATATTGTTAAGTAACAATTCTTTCTTGATGATTCATTTCTTGTTTTGTTTTGTTTTTGTTGGTTTATACTAATGAATACTAGTATTATACATATCCATTCCAGAGGGAACCAGTTTCCAAGATAATGAATCATTTTTATGCACAAAGAGATATTTACTTTTTTCCCATCTAAGTTATATCTTTAATATTAAAATTGTCAAATAGTTTTGAAGGTTCTCATAGTTTTAATGATATTATTATCTGGAACATTTAGGGATTGGATATTTATATTTTCCTCAAGCCATTTTCCATGTTTTTTTTTCACATGGAAAGTGATGATGTTGCTCACAACAATAAATTGTGAGAAATCAGGAATTTTGTGCATGAAAAACTTCAGATAAAATCTAACATGTTTGGGGCCCAGTATTTTCTAATGGAGGATACCTTCAACGAATCAAAGCACATAGGTAGACAAAAAAAAGCAACAAAACTGATTTGAAATCTTACTTGCAATCAACTACTCCTTAAAGCCCACTCTTAAAGCGGACCAACCATGTTTATCACATGTATGCAATGGCTACATGTATGCAAATTACTATAACAGGTATAGCAAGCAACACTGATGGCACAAGACATTCAAACGGTCATGTACCTAGGGTGGGGCAGCAAAATAGATTGGGTGGCCTTGGTCCCTTTTAAATGCCAAGCCCATAATTTCTACATGCTCGCTTCTCCTACTGCTAAGTGCCAAGCATGTAGAAACTAGGGCTTGACATTTACAATGGTCGCCACGGGGAGGGGCATAAATATGCAGAGTGGAATGACGTCATCCACTCCTCCTATATAAAAGAGGGGAAGGCAGTTGTGAGGGCAGGGGACTCCGATCCCCACCGATCCCCACGCTGTGGGACACAGATTGGATTGAAGGTAAGTTAAAAAAAAAGGTTTTATTTTTAATAAATTAATAATTAATAAATTAATTAATACATTACATTTTCGCTCTGGTGTGTGTTTTTTTTAACTTTTTAACCCTTTGTGATCCATGAGCCCGGGGCCGGCAAAAAAAACATGGTCCACAAAGGCTATGTGGGCTTGTAGCGTTCAAGGCCCGGGGCTACCCAGGCTGATCCCTGCGCCCTGGTCTACAAGCTCCCATAGCTGGTGTCCGGGCTGGTTTTAATGAAAAAAAGGCTGGGGTCCACCTCCCGGGGAGGCTGGGTAACCAATATATGATATTCAAAGAACCTTGTGAGCATGTTGTTTCCTTTTCTTTGCATCTCTAAATGTCCTCTCCTTTACCTCATCAGTTTCCCATTGGAACATGTAACCTTGTGTTTAGACCAGGTAGGAGGTTCTGTGAGAAGCAAATAAATTGTAGTAGATCATTTAAAAACAGATCATCCCTGATTACGGTCAACGTTATTTTAATCCGAATCAACTGGTTTGTTTTTATCTACAGTAGCCAACCAGTGTATAATTTGGAAGTGATTAAAGTGTTCCACCACTGGGATTCCCTTCTTTTCAGTAGAAGCATTCTATAGCAGGTAACAACCTCACTGTAATCAAAACAATTGTGGATGCCAAGGAATACCAAGGCAATGCTGTAAATTCCAGAACCTGGTGAATCTGGATGTTTAGTGGCTTTGACCTACTTGGGCTCTACTGGCTAGTGCTTAGTGCTACCTTGAAGACCGCCTACTCGCTAGCCTGGCCCCCTCTGCCCACCATATGGCCACTGGGATGTGGCTTGACACAATAAGGATCTGTAGTCACTGGAGGAACGAGGGTGAGAACAAAGTGAGAGGTTATAGAGTCTCAGAGATCTTGCAAAGGCAAGGGTGCAGGGAGAAAGGAAAGAGCAGAAGGATACAGGGCAAAGAAAAAGAAGAAAAGAAAGAAAAGAAAATGGAAAAAAAGAAGGAAGAGTGGGGATCAACACCCAAAAGTAGTAGGCATCTATAGTAAGCTGGTGGTAAAAGAACTGAAAATAACCAAGCCTCAATTTAGAAAGAAGAAAACAATTTGCAGTCATGTGGGGTTGCAAGAATCGGATTGGAAGTAAGAGGGCTGTCTTGGAACACATAAATGGTTTGAGCTGCATCTAACAACATCTTTTTGGTGAATTCTACTACATACAGAGATTTTTTACAGAGGTATTTGTAATATAATTTATTTTTACCCCAAACATCTCTGATCCCCCAAGCCCAGTTTTTAGAGGTAAGACTCTCTGTGTTCTCATTCCCTTCCAATATTAACAAATTCCTTCTTGTTCAGTTCAGCTCCTGCATCAGGTTCAGATCTTATACTACTATTAGCCCCTGCTCTCAGGAACTCGATTGTTCTCTGGTTACCCCTTAAAATGGACCAAAATCTTGGTTGGTCTTTCCTGGAGTCTAATAGATTCCAGGGCTGGCTGCTGCTCTTGCCCTGGTGTTCAAACTGAAATCCATGTCAGCATTTGACCTCAACCCAGAAAAAAGTTTTTTTCCTGCCCTAGCAACCACAGGCATTCCTGTTACCCTGACATATAAAAGGCAGGGCCGCGTCCCACAGATCTTGTTGGTGCTCTGCAGTAGCTAGGGACAGGTGGCTGGCTGCTACTGAGGGAAAGATAGGGCTTTGCTGCAATCAATACTGTCCTTGTAAGGGCAGATAGGACATATACTTAGGCCCTACAGCTGGAGTTAGAGATAACTAGTTTGTTAAGCACGTTATTGTCCTTGTCAGGGCAATTACTTAGGGCCAGTGGCTAGAGTGAGGGACGAATAAGCTGTTTTATTTGTTGTCCTTGTTGGGACATTTGGGGACATCCGCTGGAGTGAGGGTCAGTGTAGCCAAATCAGGCCCTTTTTTCTTTCAGTATCCACTAGCTACGGCCACTTTGGTGTCACTGCTGTTTAATATCAAGTAATATTTGTATATACTTTTGCTCAGATCACTTGACTGCCACTGCTGTTTAATATCAAGTAATAGTGTAGTGTATAAGCTATGAAAGCATATGTAAAGTGGTATTCCACCTTGTTGGCAAATCACCCATGAGGTAGAGGTGGGAAGGCCAAAGTTCCTCTCCAGTGCAGATAGGTGAGCAGCAACAAAAGGGTGTGAACGCAGAAAGTGCGTGCACACGGCACACACTTTATGCATAATTGGCCAGGAAGCTTGAAACAAGGATGCTACTAGGTTCCATACATCAGGCTTAAGGTTCGGCAGCTGCAACCACTCATGTGTCTGCTCCTGGATGCCAGTCCACAGCTCCTGGGCCGTGCTCCCCTGCCCATGCTTAATTGTCTACATGTCAGTTGTGATGTGGACCTTGCAACATATAGCATTGTGCAGTGCACACCTTATTTTCTCAACAACCTGTTGGTGCAGAGCAGGGACGGCCTGCTGAGAAAAGTTGTGGCACCTAAGAATGATGATTGTGGGGCAGCGCAGCCGTAAGATTTTAATTAGCACCACACACTAACTAACTGAGATAACCACCCCCTTGCACCATAAGATTTGAAAAGCTCTCCAGCTCCAGTGGCCGGAATGGGAACATTTCAAAGGCAAGCAATTTACTAATGCTCACATTCAAGATCAGGAGTCGTGGAAGCTGAACGCTGCTCTGGGATGGTGTGGGCAGGCTTGGTGGTGGTGGTCTCACATCCCCCCTTGTGGGGCAAGACAAAAAAAAGAGCAGGTGGAAAAAAATATATATATTTAATAGTAAAACTAACAATAACTAATACTAATTCTAATACTAACCAGTAATACTAATTATAACTAATAAATTATAGATAACTAATACTAACTAGGACAAATTAATTATACTAACATTAACAATACTAACAACTAAATGATAATAACTAATGTTTTTCTGGTTGCTTTGCCTTGGTGATGAATGTCATCCACAAATTTCCCTAGCTTCAGTGACTGGTGGCAAAGTGGCAATGACCCATGTCTTTCGCCTTCTCGGCCTGACCTCATGGCATCATCAGGGCTCCATGTCCCTCATGGAGGCATATTCATTGGTGGTGAAGTGCTTTTGTTCTGCACTTTGACTCACCCGGACATTTTGGAGCTGGAACTCCATTATTGAGCAAATGCGCCAGCCAATGGATGGGCCTCAACCCAGTTCGGCCAAAGGCTGCTACTAGGTTCAGCACCGTTGTCGCACACCACCTTGTCGGCCTTCAGGTTCATCATCAGCAACCTCTCGTCTGCTTATTCCAGGCTCCTATGACTGGATGAGGAGGCAGGAGGGAAGAAAGCAGAGCAGGAGTCAATGATTGGAGGCATAACAATAATACCAACAATGTTTTTGTTTGCCTTGCAGGTTCCTGGTGATAGACGCCCTAAACAGTTTATGTTATTGTTATGCCAGTCGCTGGGCTCCACGCTGCACCCACACCACTTGTTTCCTACCATACTGTCACCAAAATGTCCCTCTCAGAAGCCTCCAAAACTGTTATTTGGCTGGCTGCTGTTGGCCCAGCAACCCACTTTGCGAGTCATATGCGGAGTGACCTGACACCTGAGAAAATGGGCCTTTCTGTTTTTATAATTTTCACTTTTAAATAATTTTTAATTTTTAATAATACTAATAATGTTTTTTGGTCATGGACGTGGAGCAGAGAGCACATGGTTTTATATAACATGTGAAAAAGGACCTGTTCTATACATGTATCAGCTTTTAGATGACTATAAAGAAGAGCTTCATATAATGCCTGACTCTCCAGCGGAAAGAGAGCCAAGAGAGGTAGTGAACAGCCGAGTTGGGAAGCATGTGGAATATGCTAAAGAATACAGGTTAAAAAAGACTGGCATGGTAATATATCTAGTGGAAGCCAAACCTTCAGTGTAATTCATCAAGCTTGATGATGATTTCTATAGTTATGATTTGGTGAAGACCTACGAGAACCCTGGTGCCTGCTGGCACCAAAGAATAAAAGGGAGACGGGGCGGTGCGATGAAAAAACCTGTGAGACACGTGTGGAGTTGCCAGACACCTGGGAAAATGGGCCTTCCTGTTTTTGAATTTTAATTTTTTAATAATTTTTCATTTTTTATTAATACAATGTTTTTATGTTTGACATGCCTGTCCATGAATGTTGAGCAGAGATTATCAACACTTTTCCCTCACTTCAAGGACTGGTGCAAATGACCCGTAAATTGTCATCAGTTCACTGCTTGAAAGAATGCCTCACTGGAGAGATCCTTTGATCAGCTTTTTAAGTGCTCAGTCTCTGGGTGTGGTGGGCAGCAGTAGCAGGCTGACCGCTAATTGTTGGCACCCTTCCCACAGTCTAGCAGCCTGGGGCTGCGTGGCCACCACCTCTTCTGCCGAAATCTATTTGCCTTTAGTCCACGTTAGATCTAGGATTTCATCATCACCCCTCGATTGTCTTCCACCCACTCCTCCCCACTACCCTCCTTCTCAGCCTCCACATTAATGAAAGCCATGGGAGTCGGCAGTTGGGTTTCAATCTCACCGTGGATTTCCTGCGATAGCCTGCTGGTTATGTCCTTATTCTCTAACACAAGTTGCGCATCTGGGAACCCCTATGTCTGCAACTGGGGCAAGGGCAGGTGGATGGGCAACGTTATCCCAGCCAAGGGTTGTCATTATAGAGCATTAAGTCCACAGATAATAAAACACAGAGCTTTTCAGATCTCAACATTAGGTGCATGAGCCAACTTATTTCCGTGTGCCCATCACCAAATATATTAAACTCTTATCAGAATACAGTATGGATGTGAGCCTGTAACCAAATCTACAATCCAAAGCTTCAATAGACAGCAGGGCAATTCTGTGACTGTCACTTTAAATACTTATACTTACAGCATAGCATGGGATGAATTTCAACACTTATTGCTCCAAAACCAAGCATGTGAAATGAAAAAGAAAAAGAATCTAGCGCAATAAGGCCTTAACCTCAAGCCAATTTTTTATAGCTGAAAATGCATTCACAAAAAAACAAGAATAAAAATGCCTTCCAATCAATAGAAATAGCAGCTAGCAGCTCTCACCACCATTACCACATGAAGACTCTCCTCCTCTGCCTACACCAACTGTCCGTAGGCAAACGCCATAGGAATCTGATGAAAGAAATAGCCGCTGAGCCTCCAACGCATTTCGTCACGGAAGCAACGTTTGACCTAGCTAAAGTAGCATCCGCAACGAAATGCGTTGGAGGCTCGGACCCAAACTTTGGCGGCAAGTTCGTTGAACCCAAACTTCGACCCACCTGCTCATCAATACCTATGATACAGGCAAAAAGGAACCAGAAAGACCTTGAATTGAGATAACAAACTGTACAGGGCAAAAGAAACAAAACTAGCTCACATAAGCACAAAAATACAGAGAAACACAGAGGGAACCTTAGAGAGAACCCACTCACCAAAATGCTCAAGACAGGGTCCGGAAGCCTCCAGAAGCTGATAGGAGGCCTGCTGCATGGAGGACTAGAAATATAAAACTGCCAAGCAGCCTCAGGGGAGTCAGGGATAGGCCTGCTCGCCACTAAATTCTGACGGAGACTATGTTTCAGAATCAAAAAGGTACTGTATACACACAAAATCTCACTGCACCAGGTAAAGGGTGTTTCCCACTTAAATTGTCCAAACAACAGGTGAACAGGTGAGGAGCAGATAGAACAGTCAGAGGCTCTGCTGACACCCCCTGGTGGATTTCCAAACTGCTGGCCAGGTAATAAATAGCACAAACCACCAGCCGGGCAACAGCTGATCTCCGGGTTCTCACAATATAATATTATAGATGTAATTGTGGGTTTTTTTTAGAACATGTTTACACTTTCAATTTATACACCATTAAGCAAAAAAATCTTTAAGATAAACTGTTGTTCATCGTTTAGAATTGGACCACTGAGCACAGCTGTGCCCAGAAATACATGAGCAATTGAGCATTATTTTGTAGAGTTGCCTCTCTACTGCATTACTCTCAGCATGTGTTCCACTTTACAAATCAGAACCACACTATAGATTTCAATACTAAGAACCCCACTAGCTCCTTTAAAAAAAAACAGGTAGGTGTTACATCACAGCATAGAAGGCAAGAAAGCCTTTAGAATTCTTTTCACATTTCAAATTGGAATCTGCCCTTTAAATGTTTACTGTAAGATAGGAGAAGGTAGAAAAATTTCAGTGCATGTAATTTTACATTTAATAACGCTTATCCCAGGAGTATTTTTTAAGGAAAGCTTCTTATATTATGCAAATGTCCAGCACATTATTCTTTTTTATTTTATAATAAAATAATCCTGGCCCTTATATTTGATAAGCTTAACACTAGACTAGGAAGTTTTACTTCATTTGAAAGTATAGTGAAATTATTGTCAAATTGAGTTTTATTATTGTAGTTATCAAACAAGCCATATTGAACAGGGTCTTGACATCAATTAATTTTTTTAGAATTTGGCATTTTTAGGGCTTACTATTCAATTAATATGAAATTTGGCATTTAAAATTCAATTGCGTTTGAAATTCAATTCAGCTCAAATCTCATTAGCTATGGGGTTTCTTGAATTTTATAAAGTAAAATGCATACATAAAGCAAGATTTAAATGTGCATTTTTTGATGGCCAAAAACATCAGAACTCCATCTGATGGAACCAGGACCCTGCAATCCAATGGCTGTGTCTGATTCCTGTTATTTGCTGGTCATATGCATGGTTCACCTTTAAGAAGAGGCTTATCAAAGTGCAACTTTGGGCAAAAAAGCCATTTGTTTTGGAAGGGTGGTTCATGACCTTTATAGGGCTTGTTTTCAAATTTCCACATTTGTTGAGGGTTTCTTCAAGCAAAAGGATGGAAGTAACCGACTGGAAATTGTGGGTTTGACATTTGTCATAGGTCCCTGTGGATGTTTTTTTCCCACCTCCTTTTCATATTGCTGCTAGCTTGACGGGCAGGCTGATTCATCACTAACGGCAGGCAGTGACAGATGAGCATCTGTATTGCAGCGCTATTAGCGACCGCTAGTGGCTGCCACGATCAGCTGTCAGTCGCTATTCCATTGCTCCTCAGTCACTACCTGCCGTTATTGGGAATCACGTCGCCAATGAATGAATGAATATGATGTTTCAGATGTGCTTTAGAGGCGCTGTTGAGTTGTTACACCGTATACAATACAGCGCCTGAGCGTTTCTTTGCTGTTGTATACAAATCAATCTGTAAAATTAGGAAATGTGATATAACATTATGCAAATAACACATGGAAACATTATTTTGTTTTTTTTGTTGGATTTATTTAAGCAGATATTTGGATGAATTTTGACAAAACAAAAACAGGTGTTGCTATGTTCATGGTGCCTAAAATGAGAAAAAAAGTGTAGTTAGTTAATGTTGTTGCTTCAAAATATATTTAACAAATTCCCCTTTGTTTGTTGTGGTTGAATGTAATTACCTAACAAACAGCTTTAAACTTTAGAGATTGTAAGCAAGCTACTTTTGCTTTATCCATATCAACTACCACCCACATATTTTTTTTTAATTACTTTAAGCTACACTTTTTTCTGGGTAATAATTAGACACCAACCACATATTTGGCAAGTAATGTTTTGCAGGGCCCTGTAGTACATTAGTTTTAGTATAGGTGGCCTAGCTTACCGAAAAAAAAGAGATGTCCTTGTGACTGTCTGCGGCCATGTTGGGGACTTCTGGCACCAGTGCTGTTTCCTCGGGGGTTCGATTCGGTGACATATGCAAATATTGTGTAGGACACAGCATGCGAGGATGATTTTGGAGACCTTTTGTGGACTGTACAACATCTCTCCTCCTGGGCGTGCCAAACAGAGAAAGCGTGCTTTCAGCAGGCCGATGGTTCTTTCCACAATGCATCTGGTTTTGCGATGTGCTGCATTGTATCGTACTTGGGCAGTGGTCTGTGGGGTTCTGACCAGAGTCATTAGCCATGTTTTCTGCCCATATCCCTTGTCTGCTGTTGAATAATCAAATTGAGAGAGAGCAATTAGTCAAGTACCATGAACATAATGTATACATTAAAGCTTCTGTTATCTAGTTTGCCAATTTACTAGGCCACATATCAAACTTGAAATTATGTCAAGGATTATTAATTACCCAGTAGCCAGACAGGTGGCATTTCATTGTTCTCAAACTTCCAGCACAGAACTGATTGCTGGAGCACGTAAGAATCATGGCATGATCTCACGGCCCGCAGCTTCATCTCATGGTCACACACTACCACGACGTTCATGGAATGGAACTGTTTCCGATTTCGAAAATGCCGCTCCTGTGCACAAGGAGGGCGGAAAGGGATATGTGTACCATCCACGCACCCTAGCACATTAGTGATCCCTCCCATGCGGTAGATCGCACGTTTTATATTGGCAACCTCCTCCTCATCCTCAGGAAATTTGATATAAACAGAGATAAGGTTGCAAATAACCAGGACTACCTTGTACAATATGCGGCTCATTGTAGCCTGGCCGATCCCACTGAGGAGGGCAGAGGTTGCCTGGAAATTCCCCCGTGCCACAATATTTAGCATGGCACATAGGCGAACTATGCCAGGGATGGAATGGGTGCGTCTGGTGGATGGCTCGATTTTGTCTTAATCTGATCATATAGGGACTGTAGTGCTGCACGATTCAGACGAAAATGACTTCTGATCTGCTCGTCACTTAAATCCCATACAGAGAGGCGGATGCCAAAGGATCGGGGTGCCCTAAGCCTCACAGCACCCTCCTACCTTGACTCCTTACCTTCCTGTATGCTGCCACAACAATACATCCATAACCCAAACATCACCCTCTCATCCATCTCACAATCACTGGCTATAGCTCATGCACTGCACAAAATACAATATCAACACACACACCACCACTCCACATACACAATCCTCACGCATTTACACAAATGCAGCTCACCACAAAACCAGATGTATAGTGGTTAGAACCATCAGGCTGCTGAAAGTATGCTTTCAAAGTTTGGCACAACCAAGAGGGAAGTTGCTGCACAACCCACAAAAGGTCCCCAAAACAATCCACACTTGCTGTATACTACACGATATTTGCAGATGCCACCAAAAAAAATCTCACAAAGAAACAGCACTGATGCCAGAAAAGTTCAACAAAGCCACAGACAGTACTCAATAAACCCAGCCAGACACTTTGTGCAAGCTAGGGCTTAGTAACCAAAAACACCACAGCGTTTGCCACAGTGTATCATGAAAAGAATGCTTAAAGTATTCTGAATTTATACTTAACTTATCCAAAGGACTGGTCCGCTTAGCCGCCTCTTGCGTTTCTTAGCAGCTTCCGGTCTGTAATTAGCTTACCACAGGTGTGGCGGAAAAGCCTAGCGCTTGCATAATAGCGTCCTTTAGCGAATCTGGTTGCACAGACTTCTTTTGTCCAATCAAAGGTACGCTGTTCCAAAATCAAATAGCCGTTTTTGGGACACCATTTCCAATGTTGTTAAGAAACATGGATCCCATTACTTCATAATGTCTATGTGGGTTGTTAATTAGCTAATTAATTACTTTATTGACTGCAACACATGTTTTCCAGAAACATCATTCATTGCAGTCAAGATGTATCCCCAAACACCTGTACATTATGTGTCAATCAATTAACTGGGCCTGTTTGTGATTGGTTCCTAACATAAATTGTGGCATACACATTCAGCATTTGTTGCCATTCTGTAGGTTGCATGCGTCCTTGTGTGTGTTTTTGCTGGTGTGTGCAGCTACAGGATGGAGCCAAATTCTGGCCATCTGCCAGCCACTGCTGTGTCTTCTGCTGGGCCCAGTACCAGTGGTGTGCATCGTGGCTGCAGACCTTCCTTAAGGAAAAGGGCACAGCCTGAAGGTGAAGCCCCACCCAAGGCCAAGCATCCATTTGTCAAGAGGGAGCCAGAATTTAATTTGGTGGATAATAATACTCTTGTGCGTCTTACACTGGCTAAATGGGAGTTATTATTTGGCTCCCAAAGTCAGTGTTTAGGCAAACAAGAATGGAGCAAATTGTGGGATGCCATTGGTGAGCAGCTTACTAGCAATGCTGAATACCCACGTAGTGGCACAGCCTGCAAGAAACGCTTCAACACTTTGCAAAGGGCCCTTAGGGGAAAGATGAAGAATGATCTACTTGTAGACAGTGGGACAAAGCAGGGTCCAAAGAGTAAATACAGGCCATATGAGGAGATGCTGAAGTGCAAGATTCCACTCTGTCGGCTGCAGGGGGTGGATGCTGGGGATGACACCACAGGTTGGGGTGAAGGTACATTCATTTAATCTGGAAAGTGATTGTTGATAATAATGTTGTTACATTTCTCATAACCAAATATTTCTCATAATAAAAGTAGGTCACGGTAAGTATTAGATTTTAGCTATGTCCTTTTTAACAAACATTTTTCTGGCTTTATGCATAGTGGCACATGAGGACTCCCAGGAGTCGGGTGATGAGGTGACCCCGAATCCTGCCCTTCCCCCAGCCTCAACCTTAACGCAGTCTGCTGTTGAAGGTAAACAGTCTGTATATGTTTGTTTTAATTTTCTTTTTTTAACATTTTTTGTACACATTAACAATGCATAATTATTTACTTTTGATTCTCATAGATGCCCTCAGAATTGCACCAGCATCTCCTCATGAGGCTACCTACTCTTTGGATGCCAGTAAGTGCATGTGCCAACCTGGGTTGGGTTTAGGTAATATAAATGTGTGAATTTCTCTCAATCATGGTTTGTAATGGTTTGTAGGGCAAGTCCCTGCTTCATCTTTGGACCCCACTTCCTGTGTTGCAGGCCTTCAGGACCCTGTTGGTGTGTATTGCAAAGCACACTGTATCCTTTGTGGTTTTGGGGTAACAATGTGTATCTTTTTATATGTGTAAATGCCAAACCCTGATACCTTACTTTCAAAAAAGGAAAGTTGTTTAGGTTTGTGCAACAACCAGATCCTCTTTTGGCATTTCCAAATGATGGAAATGCATTATACATGTTTTTGCGTTAAGCTGCTATTGTGAAAAAATGACATTAACAATACTATGGGATGTGCTAATTATATCCATTCTGCTTTATTATTTTAGGCCAGAATACAGGAAGTGCTGGTCGTGAAAGGGCTCTTCACTGCTTGGCTGCTAGGGATGAGGGTAAGAATGTGTTTGGTTTTTTCAAGTAAGGATGTTGTTTGACCATAAATGTTGTGTGGCTCTTCACATTTGTTCTGAACAATGTTTTTGTAGGGCAAAGCTCTAGTGATGGCCTAAGTCTGGACATCTCAGATGTGGCGGCTATGTGTGTTCTTAGATATGTGATTATGCTTTTTGTTGACACAATGACTTTATCGTGTTGATTAAACAAACAGCTCTCTTCCTAATATCTAAACATTGACAAGGGTGTGTGTATTGGCCAATAGGTTACTTTGGACAGGTATTGCCTCTATACTGGTTTGACAAAATGGACACACAATATGAACCTCACAAATAACAGGACTTTTCTAATTAGCATATGCAATGTTGCCGCCACTCTCAGATGAGGATTTGCCCCTTTCTGGCAGCCAGACACCTGTACTATTTGAGGAGGAGCACACTCAGGTACCATTGATGATTTGGTTATAGTTGTCCAACAGTTACATGTTTTTGTGACAATCAGGTTCGACCATGTAACATGCAACATACTTTGAGCGTAGCAGGAATCCTTTGCACCAACCCAGGATGTGCCCTCCTCACAAGTCCCGTGTGGCCAGGCTACAGAGGCAGAACCTACGGTACATGATAATGTAACCATAGATGTATACGGTTTTGATGTATCTGCTAAATCCAATCTGGAAACTAATATTTTGTGTTATGGTTTAGCCTGCGCAACAACCAACTGCCCGAGGTGCCCCCACAAGTGCCGACCTTTATGAGCTAGGGGGCAGGATGCTGGAGGCCTACAGTCGCCAACAGCCGCATGATGGAACTCAGGAGTGCATTGCGGCGTTGGAAAACCAATCGCTGGTGGACCAACAACAAATTTGGGACCTGAGACAAGAAGTTAGAGATTTGAGAAACCACCAACAGTCTGAAATGATGCATGCCATGCAACAAATGATGCATGGCATCCAACAATCTCTAGAGTGCCAGGACCAAACTTTGTTGTTGTTACATCAGCTAATACAGCAGCAGTCTATTTTTTTTACTGCACTGTTGTCCCCCAACACCGCCCCTAACAATGAATCGGCACCACCCAGGCCACCAAGAGACTAATTATTATTTTTCTGTGTCAAATTCAATGCTGTTACAATGTGGATTTACTTTTTGCGATGTAATAAATCTTTGAAATTATGCACTAATTTGTGTTTGGTAACTAATTACATAGCTAATACCCCACACATTAAGACCTCTCTATATCTAGCTATGTGAATGGTTGGCAAAAATGAATACTGTAATTATTTAGGAAACATTACAATGCTTTCTAAATTTTAGGCCTAACAATGTTTTACAGAATGACCAAAATAATGGGTTGTTGGACACTTTAACTATGGTGTAAACGTCAAGTTTTAAACAAATAACAATGTTTAATATTTTAAAAAAGGCCAGCATGGCCAATATAAAAAAAACCACAGCGGATAAACCCATACCCCCACCCTACGGCTGTTTCTTCTTCCCCAGCAACAGATATCGGGTCCGTCGGACGTACTGCCACAGTCTGAGATGCTCATTAATACAAGCTCTAGTGCGAAAAAACCCTCATTAGTATGGTGAAATGGATCCAAACATAAGCATATTAATTAAAATGTAATAGTTGGGACTCATTATGTGGCCACATAATTCACATTAGGCTAAACTATGGAATTATCAGGTTACATGACCTTCATTTTTTTGGCTTACATGTGCATTTTTAGGCACTATCCTATATATTGACATCCCCTCTTTAAAAAATGTTATGCTTACTTAAGATTTTGGACATTGTTTTTGCGGTTTGCCTAAAGTACTCATGGTCATAGTACTAAATAAACAAATCCTTCTGCTATTCATATGATAGTTCATAAAATTATGATTGAATGAGTTTGTTAGTGAACAAACACACTCACAGGCAAAATGTATTAGGTGTTTACGTTTAAACAAAGGGGAGGCCACAATCTAGCATGCATACATGCATTTCAGATTTTGGGTGGCCCAAATTACATCTACATGTTTGCTAATTAACCACATGATGACCTTTCCCCTTAGACATAAGTTTGAAAAGTATGTCTGCAAACAAGTAATTGTACTCACCATCGCAGCTGTGGCTAGGGACCATGCTGCTGGGGGTTCCTGGACCTGGGGTGGGGAGTATGGTGACAGGGTCCGTCTGTGTGGAAACATCTGGGGAGACAAAAACACCACAAACGTCATAAGCGTATTATTCTACATCCATGTGTTTTTTGTCTCCTCTAAATCATGCTAACATGGTTGGACACATGTTTCCAAGATCTTAGCAGATTTATTGGTTCATAAGGACAGCTGGATAATTTATTTTTGACCACATGGAGCAAACAATACCATTTTTGGCACACATTCCCAGTGCAATGCAAGTTCAAGATTTAACCTTGACATCCACATATTTAGTGTTGAGGCTGGCACATGTGTTAGGAAAAAGCTAAAACATTTGCTAACACATTTGCAATGCAGCATCATGCTGTAAAACATTTGCACTACAATATAATGATATGTAGCATCAAACATGTCTATGTAGTTTCTAATATTACATACACCATGTGAGTGATAACAAAAACACCACGATTATGCCCGAGGGCAACGTCTGGCACATAGCTGCTGGAGGTGCCGGCTCTATGATACCCTGAAAAACAGATAATGATGGCACAGGATATTTGACTATGCACATATTCAACCTGGAACAGACAAACAACAATTAGAAATGCACCCACCAGGGGATGAACTGCCGCTGGTGCCCAGGGAAGACTCTGGGGAGGAGGCGTGGAGCCTCTACTCCTCACATTCAGGCCAGAAGATCCCAAAACCCATGGGCCACCCTCCTCCCTCTCACTCCCTGATCCTTGAGGGAGTGTGGGCGAGTCCATGTCCTCCTCCCCACTTGAGAGTGGCCACTAGGGTTTTCAGACTCAACTGAGTCCGAATGTGAGGAGTTGAGGCTCCATACTGCCCTTCCCAAGCAGCACGCTCCTCTGGGGCGTCATCCCCTTCTTCCCCTGGGTCCTCTAGATAGGACTGGCGAGAGGTACCCTCCCCCGCAGACTCATCCGAGCCCACCACTCTTGTGCGGGGGAGGATACCCTTCCCACGTTTGCCCAGGGGAGGACGCTTATCTGTGTTGAGGGGAGAAAACAAAAGGACACCTCAAAAAATACTCCAAAAAGCTACTACATTATACAATGACATTATTTGTTCGGATTAACATGTTGTCATGTCACACTTACCTGAAGCATAGGCATCATAGAGCCTATATATGCCCTCATTGTCCTGGCTCTTGAAATCTGACCACTTCTGGATGATTGCACGCGCAGTCCGATGCGTCTCCTTGCATTAATAATACGCTAATATACGCATATGAAATCGCAAGGATGCGCTAAGATCTCATCCGCTACATGCACACACGCTAAAATGTATTGGACATATTTTTAATTTATGCTGCGTAATTATTTGTAACAGCGTAAGAGCATCTATATATAGATGTGTGAATGTGTACAAAACCAGACTCCAGATATAGCTTTAGATACATTGGAATGCTTCAATAATGGAAGGTGTCAAAATGGGTTGCACAATGTGATGCCTAATGGGTTCATATTTGCTTGAACTGTGGTTTCAAGGTCATGCTAGTGCAGTCAGATGCACGCAAATGTCTGCTGCATATTCTAAAACAGCGACTCTGACCGTTACAAGGTATTTCGACACAAAAACAACAAATGCACATGTATGAACAGCACAGCGCCGCAGCCAGCGACACGTAGCGACTCTGCATAGCGACTGGCCCTCGCCGCAAAAACCCTGATTCAACAAGGAAATTTCTAGGAAAGAGCATGGGCGCTGTTTTTGGCTGACTGCGGCATAGAGCGCCAGACACGGTTAGCAAAAAGTGATTATTTGTGTTGTTTTAAAAACAAAAAAAAATAAAAAATTACGGGAATGACATTGGGGTAGGGGTGTGAGTTTAACATTTAATTAACACATTACAAATTAACTTTAAAAAAATAAAAATAAATAAAAAACACACCCAAAAAAGCCATTTGAGTGTCTGCCATAGAAATGTATGGGAGAGCGCCATGTAGCGAGAGGTAATACCTGGCGTTCGGCAAGGCTGAACACAGTCGCTGTTCGCTGTGGCTGGGAACATGTTGAATCTTACGCTATATCGCGTTCTCCCAGTCGCTAAATGGGATCGGCTTCATAAATGTGTGATTGCGTATTTGAGCCGGCGTTCTCGTGTCGCTACCTGTCGCTACCTCTCATTAACAAGGCACTACCTGACGCTATCCCTTCATGAATAAGGGCCTAAGCATCTTATCTAATCTCACCAGGCTTAAAAGACACTATGGGCTGGGGATGCCAGGAGGTACAAAGCACTGACTAGGATTCCTTTGTTCTTGAAACAGCCCTTTGATCTAAGTAGTACTAGGATCTTACTAGCCCCTATGAAAGGTAGTTAGACCTCCAAACACAGGGCTTTGCATTTGATCCATTTCTGAGTGCGCTGCCTGACAGACAGGAAGAAAACCAGGCAGCCATTGCAACAGAGAGTTGGATAGCTCTGAATGAGACAACAAGAAAAAGAAGGTTACAATAAGGTTACAATAAGATTTTAATATTCACATACAGTTGACTTTAAAGGGAAACAAAACCCACCAGTGGCCGGCCTGCAATCTAAAAGATTCCAGGGCCAGCAGCTGGCTTTCCCCAAGGTCATCCGGATTCGGGGTGCCCCAGAGCGCCTGTACACACTCACCTTTACCCAGTCCAACAGAGCATGCGTGGGCTCTCGTTTTAATGAGAGCCACCCGCTGAACTGACGTAATTTGGCAAGCATCTCTCATTGTTGTCAATGGTGAGCGCGCACTGCCACTTCCCCTGCATGCCCAACGTTGTGCGCGCACTCCTGTCCCAGTCATTCACATAGGCTTGGGCGGGAGTGTGCGCACGGCTGGGAATGCGGCAGCATGTTATCAATGACAGTTGATGTTAGTCAATGAGAGTTGTTTGCCAAAATATGTAAACATAGCAAACGGCTCTCATTGGCTAAGCGCCCTCACATTCACTGTTGGATTGAGGAGAGGTGAGTTTAAATGGGCGAACTGGGGGGTTCCACAAAGCCAAGCATCCCCAATCGGGATGGCCCCCGGAATGGTACAAAACCCTGGAAAGTCAAAATTCCTGTTTTGTTCTGCTTTAAATTGTTTCCTCACTGGCATCACTAAAAAGCATTACTAATTTTGGCTGCTCTCCTAAATATAGAACCCTACGGCACAGCCGTAAAACGCTTTGTTGAGGCAGATATATAACTCTTTTAGTACTATGAACTACACCCAGGTCTCCACATTTTAGATGGCAAGAAGGACCAATAGGATTCTCATAGTGCCGTGGTACAAGTGAATAGGCTATTAGGTGGGGTTATGGTATAAATTAGCTTAGGGTGGGGTTATGGTACAGCCAACTATTTGTTTATTTATTAAAGAGAAACAAAACCTGAATGGAGCTTAATGGAGTGTTAACTATTTCCCTCACCCCCTGCGCCTTCACGTACCTGTGCCAGCCAGAAATGTCTGGAATAGAAGGGACGCGACCGCACCCCTCACATGTGGCGTGGGATTGCTGGTGAGGTGGGTTTACATGCAATCCTGGGGGTTTCACACATTAAGACATTCTAAATGGGGGTGCCACGCAAAGAGCCCTAGAAGTGTATAAGCTATATATGTTGTAATAGGATTCTAAACCCAACAGCTATAATTAGGCCGCAAGCAGCTCAACCTGGGCCTGTCCCATGCCCTTCTACTCTATTTTGTACAGCGCATAGTAGAAGCCTTAGCAGAGCTACAAAGTTTGCCCTCCTTTCAATTTTATGCCTCCAGTGTCATGCAAAAAGTCGCCCAACAACTGCTCTGTTCCTTGCTGCTCTCAGTGTGAGTGAGCCTGGCAAGCCAGAGTGGTCCTGCGGCTGCCTTTGACCACAGCAGAGCATGCTCATGTCTCATAAATCCGTGCCATGCCCTCCCTCATTCATACCTATTGGCCTTGATGCAGTAAAAACTTTTAGTCAAGGAAATAAATAAGGAACAATGGGAGGTGGCAACAGATTCTGACTCCTCCAGTCCTTGTAGCCATCTTCTTGGGGTCCTTCAGTCTTCTACTCCAGCAAGGACCCATTGGAAGGACCTGAAGAAGTTGGCAGCAGCAGACACCAGTCTGGAGGATGCAGGTTTTTGACAGCAGTGGGGATCCAGCGGCAATGGCCTGGTGGATGTCAGTGAGTATGACCCTTTTATTGCCCTTTACATAGAGCAGGTAAGGCACAATACAGTGCCCGTAAAATGTAATGAGCTGTATGTGATGCTGTTGCACTATGGGAAAAATACAGGCTTAGAAGTGTACATCCATCCATCTGTCCATCATAGTCCAGCTACCCACAGTTCACAGATTTGGTGTGCATCCTCTGCTTCCAGTAGCCTCCTTGATTATTGGCTACAGGGGTATGCACAATGGCAGCCAACTGCTCAGCAGTGGTTTTGCCTTCAACTTTTTACAGCTGGTGTACATTGACTGTGCCAGTAAAAGGGCAGCGAAGCTTAGCTTAAAACATGTTTTCAGTGTTGCTATAACTACTTGTAAACTATGCTATATATTTATATTTGTCCTGGAAATTCAAGGAAACCTTAAGTGATTCAAGATGTTAGGTTAGGTATAGAAAATTCCATCCAGGATCCCTCAGTGATGCAATAGCAGCACTTCCTCCCATGGGCAATTAGGTTCACCAGACAGACATGCAGTGTAACAGTAGTTAAAGGGGTTAATCAGCAGCAGTCACGTCAGCTTTAAATTGTAATCCCATGTATGTCACAATATCAACTTACAGTATCTCAACAATGTCACAGCACACAGGTATGGTAGCCAGGATAAGGGCTAATGGTATCACAGCATGGGGAGCCGACGAGATGGTATCCCAGCAGACAGACACTCAATGGCAAGCAGGATAAGTGAAAGCATCAGTTTGTTTTATTGTTGCAGGGTCATGAAAAGAAAGGTTTAATACTTTAATCCATGTCACGGTCAAATGCACAGTTCACAGGCCAAATATATTTGAATCCCTTTGTAGAAAGCAAAACTGGCACAATGTTTCAGTGTAAGGGTCAAATAGTCTTCTGTCCGTCAGGCAAAACGACACAGGTACACTTACCAGAATAATTCAGCATAGGGATAAACAGGCTTGTTTCACACATTTACTCTTGCTTCTCAGAATGTTTCAGTGAAAGAGTTAATCAGGCTTGTGTCCATCAAGCATAGAACACAGGTGCTCTTACTTATCAGCAGATTTGGGGTTTCACCACCCACTTTGATATGAACACTAGCTCTTAGTAAATCAGGCAGGGAACTAGGCAGGGCAAGGATTACTAGGGGAACCTTTTCCACTACGTAGGTTCAGGTTTCCTTGTGGACCCAGAATCAGCTCATTGTCCAGGGACAACACTCCCAGCCAGGTTCAAGACTTCCCCGGTCTAGTTAACGGTTTTGAACAGGGGCAGCTGCACCTTACCGGAGGTCAGGCTTGTCTCTTGGCCTCGTACACTCCCGTCCACAGATGGCTCCTTTTTTGTTGCCCCAGAGGTTCTCTCTCCCGATAGGGTCCTCTCCAGGCAGCCCAAAACCCATGCAGGCCAAAGCAGTATATCCTCCTGCATTGTGCTTGCTGTTCCCATCTGTTCCCATCTCTTCTGATTTCCACCCCAGCCATCTTACATGGCTTCGCCTAATGAAACCTCTATCCAATACATTGTTGCCTGAGGTTTTCTATTCAAAAGGATCCGAACCATACTCAGCAGTTTCATGTTGTTCCCCAAATGTATCTTATGCCCCGTGACTCCTAAAAGGGAACTCTGAGCTATCATTCTGGGCTTGAATAAAAGTCTGCTTCTCTTATTTGTGGTCTTATACCCCCATCTAGTGACTAAAGTGGAAATAGCGACACATTTTATATTTTACTGAGGAATTCTCACGTAAATCCCCTTTTTAGGCCACAAATGTGTTTGAGCATTTTTTATACTACCACACTAGCATAATCAGCAAAACTGAGCTGGTCCACCATAAGACCAGTAAGTCATGGAAGACCTGCAGCAACTTCTGCCTAAATTAAATTAGACACAAGGCAACAGGAATATCATACAATGAAAAGGAGGATTACCCACTACAAACTGCACAATACCTTAGTTAGGGTGTCCGACACGGACTCCTCTTGTCCTGCATTCTATAGAAAACAAGCAGATTAGCACTTCCCATGTGAGCAGAGGAAATAAATGCATGTCAAATGTCAATTGTTTCATAAAAGCATGCTCATGCTTTTATGAAACAATTGACATTTGATATGCATAGCAAATGACTATGCATCTTTTTAAAGGAACTAATTAAAGTTTTATTTGTTATGGGAATTTCCAGCTTATCTGCTTGTTTTCAAGAGGCAACAGGCAGACTGTCATGTTCCCACTGTCGGGAAGCTTGAATCCGGATGCCAGTAACCTAGGTTACACTGTAGGTTAAGCAGACCAAAAGTAATTTGCTACTTTTGGTCTGGTTTAATCAAGCAGCCTAATAAAGGTTGCATGTGGCTTCCACTACATGGCTATGATTTTATTACTTTAATTAATATCATGTATCTGCAGTGGTATTGGAGAAAAATTAGACCGTGGTAGGAAGCATGAGACTTAGCAGTATATAGCAGGGCCTGCACCCACTGCGGCTGGCTCACAGCTTCTCTTTCTGCCGGCACAACCGCCCCATAGCCAGTCACGTGACAACGTGTAACCTTCCTGCTGGCCTCCAGCTCACTCACTGCAGCTGCAAGCTCTGCTATAATATTGTTTAGTGAAACGTTACCCACCTTGGGCAGGTTACCCACCTCTGCCAGCTCCACTGACTGAACCTACACCCACCTATCCAGCTCCATCCATCCTCCCTATCAACCAGCTCCAATTATCCACTCTCCCATCAGTCATTAAGGGGACACCCTATACCCCCTCCAGTGAAGTTTTTTGGGATGCTCTTCTTCAAAAAAATGCATGGTCCGCTTCCCCTGAAGCTCACCAACCCTATGTGCCAGGGATGGATGCTGCTAATATAGGGCCCTTGTCCTAGTATCTAGCCCTTAGGCACAGGTTCAATGCTCTTCCAGGTACCCTCAGTTCCCCTGGAAGGATACCAGGCCAGAGCCAATGGGCACTGGGCTCTTCCGCAATGCCCTGGGCGGTGGAAGTGAGGGTAATACTGGGTATGGGCAAGCTGACCATTTTTTGCAAAGTTGGGATGCCTAAATTGGGCTTAAAAAAATCTTTAGGTTAATTTTCAATAGCGGCAACTTTGTATGATGTGTGACAAATATTGTCACTATCAAAAATGAACCTAACCATCTAAAAAAAAAATCAGCTTAGGTATAGGCAACCTACCTGCTAACATGCCGCGCAGCCCCCTACTCTTTGAACTGGTCCTATGGACCCCTTACTAGTTCACAGGTAGTTAAGTAAAAAAAAGACACCACACAAAGATCTTTGATTAAATGAAATGCAATGTTGCTCCATGCCCTTCATTCCCCACTGGGCAACCTCCTCTCTTTAGGTCCGCAGCATCACTTCTTCAGTAGCCATCCCTGCCGACACTGGTGGGTTGCATGCTAATACTGACTACTGGGCACCAGTGCGAAAGATCCCATTGGCTACTGGCATGGGCCTGGTGTTCTTGAAGACCATCTGGCAGGGTCAGGGGCTGGTCGCTCAGCCTCTAAAACCTAGGTTGCCGGCCCCTATGCCTGGTGCGCTTGGCTGGTTTTAAACCGGACCTTCACCATAATTTATTGAAAAGCCCAAACCCTTAAAAAACTATTCCCCAGCATCTAAAATTAATATATTGTAAGTTTTTAGTCACTTACTTATTATTTTTCCCCCACTGGGCTGCAACTCTGTTCAGGACTTTAGGATACGGGCTCCGCCATCTTGACTCAGAAGCATCACACTTACAGAGGAGAGGAGAGTGGGATTAAGTGCCGGGGGTGGGGTTATAGCTGTGCTTTGCTCAGACAGAGCAGAGCTGTGGTCAGCAAAAGGTCAGCAATCCCAGAATGCAGAGCAGCACAGTCAGAAGGCACTTCCTGTTTGCAGGCTGCCTGATGTTCCATGAGCCGCCATCTTGGATGTTTAAAGGCTCATAACATGCAGTAGATGCAGGTAGGATGATTTTTAATGTGAGCAATCTGTATGTACAGGGTGGGGGAAACATATAATATTATTCAGAGTGAAGGACCATTTTAAGTTAAAAAAAGGGGTTGATTTAGTAAGAGATAAAAAAAAATTCAGTTAATGTAAAATTCACTTTAGGAGAAAACATTATTATGAGAATTTTACTGTTTCTGAATCAGCAGCTAGAAAGACAATAAAAGTTAATATTAATTTTTACTACAGTGTAAAGAGGCATAAAATGTTCACTTCTTTTCTTAGGAGTAACAAGTGCCATTAACTTGTATTGTCTTCCTCGAGTCAAAAAACAACAAAGGGCAACATCCAAACGGCACCAAACACCCCAACTAATCACCCGATAATCAATTCAAATCCTCTAATTTTATTAAAAAACATCACATAAACAAACATTTAGACAAACATTTAAAAACAAAAACACAGCAAGGGCATCCCATCCATAGTGCAAATGAATCCCCCAAACAATACATACCCAGTATTAATCACACAACAAATTCACTTTGGGCTTTATTCATCAAGGGTGTCCGCGGCACGCAATAGCACATGTATGAAGCCGATTCTGGTGAGCGACTCACAGATGGCTCAGCGGATCCCGGCGGCACTCTAGCTTTCAGAGCATTTATTTTTTTATATAATAAAATCCTTGTGTTAGGTATTCTGCCCTATTAAAAGCAATTTTTGAAAAGTTTTTTGATTTATAATATTTTTTTGAATTATTGTCATTACAGGTCTGGCATTAAATTGTTTATGGCACAATGTTATAAAATTGTCATTCCATATGTTTTGTGTGTGTCACTATAGTGCAGAACATTGCCTTGCGTATGCTGTTTTGATGTTGCGTTTTATAGCTTAATATTGGGCGTTTCATTGCATTGTTAGCTTGCGAAGGGGGGGGGTCAAACGTTTTGCTTTCGCTTTCGTTTTATGCACTTCTGGTTTACCACCTCTGAGGATCCAGCCATGCGTCCCCGAAGGCCTGCACGTCGCCTCCCCAGCTCTTCCTCCGATTCTGATGTCCCCCCCTGCCCCCCCAAAAAGAAGAGACAGCGCGTGGATCCTCGTGTAAGTGGCCAAGTGGTGAAAGTAACTGTACATATGAAATGTGTTTAATGTATGATGTACTGTGTTGTGGCATTATTGAAAAGTGTTTGATTTTCATTCATCTTTCAATATCCAATGTTTATTGTATTTTCATCCATAATCATATATTGTGAATGTGTTTTTTTTTAATATAAATATATTTAATAAAAATTTGTAATTAATATTTTTAATGATTTTTGAAATAATTATTTTTTTAACCAATATCCATAGACATAGACATTCCAATAGTTATATATTGGAACATATAAGCACTTTTTAGTCCATATATATTGTGACTTTCACAAGACATTCATGCCAGGTAAATTCTTTAAATGTTAGAAATGAAACTACAATATTTTTTTGTATTTACATTTAATTATGTGAATGGTAATTTTTTTTTTTTGGGGGGGGGGTTCTGCATTCAGGAGTATGACTATGCCCTGAGTGCGAAGAGCAGCATAATGTCTCGGCACTTCAATATGAAGCTGACAGCCCAATCAATCATGCAGAAGTGGTCGGGTTTTAAGCGCCGGGACAATGAGGGCGTCCACCAGCTCTATGATGCCTATGCATCTAATAAGTCCAACACACATACACATACACAAAATTTAGATAAAGATAAACAATGTAAAGGGTATCCGCACACTGGTAAAACAGGGTGCCCGACCCGGGCTGGTCCCACACCCCAATTGTGCAAAAGGATGAAGAGAGTGGGTCCGCACTCCTTAAAAATGTAAGTCTTTAATGAAAAATATTAAAATAATCTCCAAAAAATCATCAAAAAGCAGTGCTAAAATGCAAAGGTAGACCCAGAGTGACACAAGACATACAAGACCTTCTGACGCGTTTCGGGTATTCTGTCAGCCCTTAGTCATAGAACTTAATCACAAAATTTAGATATGTGCACATTAATCTGCTTATGTCTAACCAATTGTTCTTGTTTTTGTTTTCTCTCCACAGATAAGCGTGCTCCCCTAGGTAAACACAGGAAGGTTATCCTCCCTTGCAGACGTGTGGTGGGGTCGGATGAGTCTGTGGGGGAGGGTCCCTCTCAGATATGCCATATTGAGGGCCCAAGGGAGGAAGGGGATGATGCCCCAGTGGAGAGTGCTGCTGGGGTGGGGGCAGTATGGGGTGGGGGCAGTATGGAGCCTCAGCTCCTCATATTCGGACTTAGTGGAGTCCCAAACCCCCTGTGGCCGCTCTCAAGAGTCCCAGTGGGGAGGAGCCAAGGGACTCCACCACACTCCCTGAAGGATCAGGGAGTGAGAGGGAGGAGGGTGGCCCATCGGGTTTGGGATCTGCTGCACCCATTGTGAGGAGTGGAGGCTCCACGCCTCCACCTCATAGCCCTCCCTGGGATACCAGCAGCAGCTCATCCCATGGTGAGTGGACTTCTAAGTTTGGTTTATTATTTCCATTGGTACCTTGTTGTTATTAAAATTTCCTTTCTTTGTATACATGTTTTTCAGGGCATCATAGAGCCGGCACCTCCTCCACCTATGCTGCAGATGAGGCACTCGGGCATAGTCATGGTAAGAGTTCCTTTAGTTTTATTATTATAAGTATATGCAAATATTGAATTATGTATATAACATTTTTAGGGACATAAAAACTTATACAACAAAATATGGTTGTGAAGTGGCCATGTGGCCTATTTTACAGTTCAAAATCTAATGTGGCTTCAGCATGTGTTAGCCAAAGTAGTTTTGTCTTAGCTAACACATGGCCAAGTGTATACCCACAAGTATTTATATGTTATCATTCTAACAAATATATGTTAAAGCCTATTTTCTAAATCAAATGAAAAGTTCTTAGGCCTTATTTGGTTAGTTTAGGTAGTTTCTGATGTGAGACTAGGGTGGATAATATAAAATGGAGGGACAGGTTTGATTATTTTGGCATCTATTAATTGTCCAAACTTGCCTGTTGTTTAAGGGTTATAATAGTGTGAATGAATATTATTTACACTTACTATTTTTTACAGGTAAGTATATGCTGTCTATTTTGAGCTGCGGTACTTATTTTTGTATTTTCTTTCCAACAGCTTGCACACAGGAGCATCGCAGACTGTGGACCAGGCAAATGCTGCTGGGGAAGAAGAATCAGCTACAGTGTGGGGGGAATTAGGATTGCTGCTGTGTGACCAATTTCCTTTTGGCCCATGTTGGGCCTTTTTCTTAAATAAAATGTATAGTTTTGAATATGCATTTGTGTCTTGTTTTTATTTACATAAATTAGGACTCACTAACACACACACACAAAAAAGTCAGATTAATTTAAATAAAAAATGTGATCACTGGCAATATAACATTTAAAAAAATGTTAGCGTTAGAGCAGCATAGAAACGCACAAACACCATTAGATTTGGGTGAGCGAGTGTATAATGCCTTTATAGCGACTGACAACCATCACATTCATCAATGGCGGGCATGTTACAATAGCGACTGAGCCGCTTTGTAATAGTGACTCACGGCCGATCAGAGCAACCACTAGCGGACGCTCCTAGGGCCGCAGTACTGAATTGGCCTGCCCGATAATTCATAAAATTTCCATAATAAAGTTCCAATGCAACTGTGCTGAAGTGCTATTTGCTAAAGTGCTATGGAAAATGAATTAAAGAGGAATCAAGCAATGTAACCAATCCAAATGCATAAAAGAATATGGCCCTTATTTATCACGGGCTAGCACCAGGTAGTGTCTGACGAGCGCCAGGTAGCGGCAGCTAACGGCGACTACCGACTCAAGTATGCCCGGCGGCGGTCACAATGACGCATTTATCAAGCAAAATGAGGCTAGCGCCGGCGAGAGCGACGGCTAGCGCGGCATTCATCATGAAGCCGCCTGGACCGAACAGCGTCGCTGCAAATTCCCTCACAGCGCCAGGTATGAGCTGTCGCTCCCTGGCGATGTCCAATGCATTTCAATGGAGCAATCTATAATTAATCATAATTAATTGGTATTTTTTTTTTTTTTTTTTTTAATGTCAAAAATTCGGAGACCACTTCTGCAATGTTAGGATTTATTTTTAAGTAAAAAAAAATGTAAAAAAAAATTTGGAGAATTGATGTAACAGGTCTGAGATTAATGTATTCATATTACAAAATGATTCTAAAAACATGTATAATGTTACATTCAAAAAATATGGTTGTTTAGGGGTTAAAAATGAGTTAATACACATCGCCGCCAGCGCTCTGGGGTTTAAACAAGGAATGGACAGCGACAGCACATTCGGAGCGTGATTTGTTAATGAATATGAAGCTAGCCGTTCGCTCTGGCCATTCGTTGTCAGGCACTCACATACAACGCTGAACCTGTGAAACAGCGACCCCTAAGCCCGTATTCAACATTACCGCACACCGACCCGGTCGCTGTCATCAAGCAAACGCCGGCCAAGCACAGCGAATACTGGCTGGCGCTGAAAAAATCACGCTACAGTCGCTCATCTGGCGCTATCTGGCGCTATTAATGAATCGGCCTCTAAATATATATATCATCTTAGTAAAGTATTGTCTTTCAAGCTAGTGATCTCATGCTTTTTTCACCTAAAGTGATTTTTTTTACTACCAATTGAATTATTTTCACCTCTTGCTGAATCAACACCACAGTCTGTGTGCAACCAGCTAGAATCTTACTAGTCAGTGTTTTTGTTCTAGCTTTATTAACAGCATAACACATCTAGGGGACAAACACTCATCTAAGAAGTTGTTGGAATAAACACAATAAAAGTAATTTTGCCAACACTTCCAACACTAACCCAACCCCCAAAATATACGCCTCTACATTTTAGTGGAAACATGTTTCTAGAACTGTCACATGATTTGTTGTTACTCTATTTAGAGATATCATTTAGAAAACAAATGCAGTCCCTAACTGGTCTGCAGAGCTAATATCAGAAGCCAAATCAAGGTGAGTAGAAAGCTAAATGCAATATTATACAAATCTTAGATAAGTAAATAGGCTATAGGCAATGTGTCATATGTGAAGCAAGATTACAATGCAGCAAATCAGCCAAAGGTGCTCCAGAAATTGCTTTCAGGTTTTGAAAATCTTATGTCAATGACAGGTAATCAACAGACTTTCTGCCGTGTACTTATATTTCTGACACTTTTGCAAAGAGAAAGCTGACAGCTGCATGGCATCAGACCGGATGACACTGCACTGACTGAATGATGCAGATAATTATTCAGCGATACAACGAGTGAGAGTAGAATTACACTGACACGCCAATTTGAGCATGACAGACAGCCAGGATACTTATACTGTACCTTCTATGTTTGACATAAGTAAAAAATACAACCCTTCTGCAGGTAAAATGAAAAAACTCACCTCTAAAGCAGAGCAAAACCCACTGTGGCTAGCCTTCCGGAATCGGGATGCCCCTCTGTGTGACCCCAGAGTGCTACAGAACTCACCTGCTTCCCAGCGCCCTCGGTGATATAAACATCCGGTGGCTGCATTTCCTCATTTTCGGCTGTAAGCGTGCTCCTGCCCCCAGTCATTCAGATAGGCTGAAGACGGGACTAGACGCACTGCTGGGGATGTGGACGCTTACGTTACGGATTGCAAAGCTCTGCATGGAAACAGAGGCATTTGTCAGGCATTTCATATGCACAGAAAAAGGCTCTGATTGTACGAGAGCCTGTGCATGCGCCGTAGGACCAGGAAGAGGTGAGTATTACAGGCTGTGCTGAGGGGTTTCACACAGGGGGTCATTCCAATTTGGTATATTCAGTCCTAGTGTATTGTATGAGCCTCATAGTTGGGACATGCAATGCAACAAGCAACTACAAGTGCTACGTTATAAACCAAGCGCTGCAGAACACTACACAACAGAGGAATTAAATCCGACAATTTACAGCAACCTGCAGAGGCCTGGCATGCCTCCTCCATTGCATTAAATGGAGTGGCGCATACTGTCACTGACGCAGTGTGGGGGGAGGCTATTTGTCCTTTATGTCGCTGTTGAATGGAGGACAGGCCTGCATGCGACGGGTCTCCACCTTTGGACCTTTTTTACTGAGTAGGATGGAACAAAAAAAGGTAGACAAAAGGCTCTTTTGGGAGTTATTTAAGAAACACTAACGCCACATAGTACCACATAGAGTCAGGTGAACGCCATGTGTTTTTGCTCTGGTGTTGGTGTATATGTATTGAGAGACAGACTTTTTTCATATAACATCCGGCACTCGACGCTAGATCGCCCAGTTTTAGAGCGCCGAAACTGGTTTTGTGTTTGATTTTCTTAAATATGGGCTTCAGCACCAAGTACCGGATGGACTTAACTGGTGTCCGGCGTCTTGTCTTTGGCGACTTTCCCTTGGGGCACTACATATGCCCTGATTGAGGGAGAGCGCTTTTACAGCATCCTCCAGGCATCACATTTATCAATGCTGGACAGGATACTACAGTGTCACTTGTCCAGCTCCTACGCTAGGTTATAGTGACAGACACCCGTTTGCAGCGTCATATAGCAGACACTCTAAGCACCGCTACATTGATGCTCAAATGGCAATAGATGGCGCTAGTCTTAAATCAGCCTCCACATTGTATTCTCCAGGACAGGCTCTTTAAAGTAAGGAAGCTCTTAAAATGTGTCAGATGCTCCTAAACAGCAATAAAGTGAGATGTAATTGCTCTCCACACCTATTTTGATATCTACCAGTGTGTGTTTGCAATGTGAGGTCATAGCCAGGCTCCAAGCATGCCATATGCTGTTTGTCAATGATATTTACATTTTCTATTTATGATCTGTTAATGATGTGAAATCAAACATCGCTAGTAAAAATGTTTTGATCTTTTTTTTTGTTTTTAGGTATTCCTTCTGTCCTCTGTAAATTTCAGCTAAAAAGATAAAAGTTGCGATTTGTTTTCTTGTTGCCTGTCTTTAATCAGCATGTTCTTTGAAATTGTTTAACCACAGGGTTTCTAATAATACTTCAGTATCTATGCACACAGTTATCTGAGAATTCCCAGAATTCCACTTTATCAGAAATAAAAAATCTTGGGTTTATAAGTGTAGAGATCATATATAGCACAACACATTTGGGGAATGCATTTAGAAGCCTTGTGTAAAAAGCAGACCTATACGGAATTCCCTACTTCTCCAGCTGCCAACAATAGAGAACTACTAGCCTTTTACTTACACTCAGGGCTGTATTTGGTGTCCAGGCCGCCCTAGGCATTTTTTTTTCTTGCATCCTACTCTACTTGCCCCTAAGGGGGAACAAGATGCTTAAATGCAGACAGTGTGAGCATGGGGGTGAAGGTACAAGGATTTATATGCAAATAGTATGTGTGGAGGAGGGAGAGGATTCAAGAGGTTAAATGCAGTATGTGGGCAGGGGTGAGGGTACAAGTGGTTACATGCAGACAGTGTTTGTGGAGGAGTGGGAGAGGGAGCAAGGGGTTAAATGCAGAGCCCTATATTTTTACTGGCATCAGAGGTTCCTGACACACAGAGGTCCTGTTAACAGCTAACAGAGAGGCTTCAACTGCAGACTGTGTTTAACCCCTTGCTCCTTCACCTTCTACACACACACACACACACACACACACACACACACACACACACTGCATCTTTCTGTGGATGGGGGCACTCATTAAGGTGCCAGCAATGGTTTGTTTGTTTTTTTTAACTATATCAGTAACAGCAGGCTACATAGAACTTCCCCTGCAAGCGGCCACCCTAGGCACAGGCCTAGGGTTGCCTAAAGGTAAATACAGCCCTGCTTAGACAGCTTCAGACAATGGAGGCCCGAGAACTGACTGCAGCAACTGATGTGCAGCTGATTCCAGGTCTGCTGATTAAGCAGCTCAAGGAAAGGTTGTACAATAGGTTGCAGAAGGGATTGGGTTTAAGTTCCTACATCACTGTAGCACATGATTTAGGGCCCCACCCACTCAAATCCCAAATCACAATGCTCAAGTGCTGAGAACCCTAAAGGAAGCCTAAAGCTTTACAGCTCTGTCTCAGCAAATACTACAGCCAGTGTCTCCTATTGGATAAGGTGTTAGATGCTTTAAAATCTGTAAAATAACATTTTTTAAATTCGTGGTTATAAGATTTGTGGTTAAGAAATCCTGTACTGTTGCCCCCCCCCCCCCCCCCCCCCCCAATGACAATAAATCATTTGGCGTAATAAAGCACAAAGGATGATGAACACCCCATAATTCGGATTTCTGTGACAATCTTTTGGTCACTTTGACACCCATGACACCAGTAATGACATTTCATTTTTTTGTTTATTGTAGTTTATTTTATAAACCTTATAGGTGCTTATTACTTACACATGCTGATTTAAATTATATGTTTAAAGTTAAAATAAATTAGCATAAATTAAATAAACAGCTATCATTTATGTTACAAAGATAAATAGTAAAATAATCTGTAGGTTTCAGCTAAATTAGTCTTCTTCAAAAAACAATGACCGGAATGGCATAGATGTCTGAAAACCAAAAACAGGCAAATGAGTTTTAGGATTTCATTTTATTTTAAGCTATACTGGAGAAGTCAACCGTAGTCACTGATACTGTGAATTTAACATAAATCTATCAAGCATTATCACTAAATCAATTTAATGCTTACAAAATAATACCTGCAGATTGACTTGTTTGGCACCTGAAAATATATTACTATACATTTAAACTGTTAGTCATTGCTTACACGATAATACTTTATCCATCAAAAAAAGTCATTATTGGGGTTATCCAAATGAAAGTCATTATTGGGGTTATCCAAATGATTTCAATGCTTCTGAAGTGGCTAATGCTTAAGAGCCTTTAAAGAGAAACATTGGTGTACGTGGCCATCCATGGAGTCTAAAAGACTTCACCGCTGGTCTCTCCATGGGGCATCTCACTGTGAAATCGCTGCAATCACAGAATCAACCCACCTAGCTGGCAATCCAAGAGTGCATACCGCAGACACATACCTTAAGCTGGATGCATACCAGCCCCAGGCATTTGTAAATGACTGCCATAGCTAAAGGCGAGCAGGTAATGCAACTAGGGCACAATCAGCTCCATTAGGCTTGCTTGCCACTCGGACATCAGAGCTGTTAGGAGAAGCTAAATGAAGCTAAATGTAACATGCACGCTGACTGGCTGGCCATTCACACTTGTGAGAAGTGTCTTTTACCTCTGATTCACAGCAATATAAATGGATGGGCATGTCCCGCCAAAGAGGAACAACACTCAGGATAGAGAAAATCTCAGTTGTTGTGCTGTTCCTCTTAAAGAGAGTTTTCCAAACAAAGAAATGGGACAGTTCTACAAGTGAGCTATATAATTTTTCAATGTGTTAGATATTTTATTTCTCTCAAATGATTAAGCAAAACAGATTTTGACATACTGTAGACATGCACACAGAGGTTTTCTGCAGGGAGATCTGATTTATGATGCAGAGGTGATGCTTTTTAAGTCAAATCATTTCCCAAATGCCATAGCAAAGTCTATCAATCAATTATGAATTCATCCATATATTAAATACTGTCATTTTACTGGAAACAATATTGTCTTAGGTGCGATTAAACGTACTGTGTTAAAAAAGGTTTCTAGATTATGCTTAGAACGATAACATCTGACAGCACATAAGAGAAATCAATTGGTAAAAACCCAACTGATATGTAGCTCTTTTCGTCCCATTAACTTTCCCCTTCTCCTCTGCAGTTCAATCCCTATACTTCCTACAGAATAATATTCTATAGCTGGATCCTTGCTGGGACTTGGTGGACTCTCTTAGGTGCCCTGAACCGTTCTTCACAGCGCTGAACCTGTTTTTATGAAGTTCTTGATGATCCAATAAATAGTTGTTAGGGGTATTCTTAAAAGCTGCAATGTCCTTGTCCATAAAGAGGTAGCCCAAACATCCCCAAACGTCTTATAGACTCAATGGTGGTGTTGCTCCTCTTTAATTTAATCTAATTTAAAACAAACATTAATGATTTTTGATGGTTCAAGAAACACAGCCCAAGATATGTCATCCACAAAAACTTGAACTGGAACTTTTTATTCTTTCCACTGTAATGGTATAAGCTAATAGGCCCAAATACCTAAAATACGTTGATTGCAAAGATGTATAAATGAGTATGTAACGGTTTGAAATTCTAATTACGTCTTCAATTCTCATGGTCTTCTAAAACATTACAGGGCTGGCTGCTGGCCTTCTACTGGGGCATCTTAAATCGGCATATGTGAATGTTTAAACCCCCCAGGGAGCCAGTAAACTCAAATACAAAAACTATGTCTAATTCTGCTTGATGCAAATGATATCGATATGCATGTAGGTTAGACTGCACTTCCCAGAAACCTGATATACAACAGAAATATCCGGCTATCCCCCATGCAAAATTCCTACAATTGTATAACTTACTGAACTTTAAATACATAAATCATCATCCGCTGCATTGTGACATTTTCTTTTTTTAAATATACAATTTATTATTAAATTATTAAAACTCCATAATTGTGTATATCCATTTCATATTGACAACAATTCATCCACTATATGAACCCATTTTGTTAAAAAAAATTAATCTTAATCTTGATCACCATAAAGTGGATCTACATGAAAAAAATATAATGTATTATAACTGAGCGTACTTTTCATTAAGGGACTTTATATTGGGGGGCATTAAGCATTTATGAGCTTGAATTTGTTATTTCCTTGCTTGGCAGTTGTTGCTTAAGTGTTACAGAGCTAAAATAGGAAGTTAAAACTATAAGTATTAAAATTGTGTTTTCACTGCTGCTCTTGTAACTGAGATAATGGCTAGCAACATTGGAGGTCTACTTCCCCTTTACATTCCTGTGTCTCACATCTCCCCCCTGTGCAGCAGGTGAATGCATGTACTGACCTTGCTGCTAAACAGCATGTGCCTATGGATCTCCAAACTGCTCAGAGCTCTCCTGGCCACCATTCAGGGCAGATTGTCATCGCTGACTCACCTAGGCAACCTGGCGTCCCCAGCTCTCCGGGCCTATAATACTGGCGGATTGGAGTCACTGATGCACCTAGGCGCTGGCGCACCCAGCTCTCCCATTGGCTATTACTGGCGGATTGTAAGGTCTAGGGGCTTGCTTCTGTCTGATCCTGCAACAGTCTCACATACCCCTCTACCTACACACATCTGAGCCCCCCCCAGTGTCCCCTAAAAAAACAGCCCTTTTGGTGGTACATGTGACAGTGATCAGGGCGCATGCTTGAAGGCATGTGGAACATGTGGGGTGACACAATAACAGTGTTGGCCTGTTTTATGATTCGGCCTACAACAGACAGCCAGGGTTTGGGTCTGGCCTTTTTTGCGCTCTCAAGTTGACCAAAACCCTGTCTGTCTTGGAACACCAGGCCTCCGCCATTACAGTGTGGCCCACCATGTGCCTTGGTTTGTATGCCTGTGCGCCACCGGCCAGTCTGTCACTTGCTTGTAAAGCGGCAAACATGCATAGATGAAGCATGGCATAGCATGGGTACTTACCATCACAATGCAAGCGAACAGTGTAGGGGCAATGTTATCCTGTACTCTTCCATCTTCAAGCATCTTGTCAATGAACCACTCCTGCACCAACGCTTCCCAGCGCCAACGTGCCCCAGCAGATCCCGGGAGTGTGCTGTCCGATGCAAAGATGCTCATGATGTTATAGCCTATAGGCTGCAAACACCTGTGCTGACCTATTAAATAATAGTGCTGACTTTGATGGCAGTGCTTACTTGGGGAGTGCAGATGCCCAAACATAGATGCCACAACAACCCCCAGAGTCCAGAAGACAGGCATGGCCAGGGGAATGCAGCACCCGGCCAAGGCACCACAGCCCCAGCCCAAGGCCCCACATCTTGGCCAGCCACACTACCCACTCTGAGCGGGCCTTCCACAGCAGTGTGGCCTGGCAGCAGCAGGAGAGCTACACCGAGGGCTCCCAGGGCTCTTGCCACACATCACCCCGTCTCAGCCACTGGTTTGGTTGACCGAAGCAGAGTGTGGACCCCAGTGCAGGCCCCAGTGCGGGCACCATAGTGGAGCCCATGGTGAAGCACAAGGCGGAGCAGCAGAGCCCCTGCTGGGGCTGCTCATTCCCCTGCCAGGGCACCACCACTTCTGGGCCTGAAAGTGGTCCCAGTGGCTTGGCATCCGCAGTCCCCACCAGTCAGCAGAGACCAGCATCTGCCCCCAGACTGGGCACAAGCCCAGAAGGGGATAGCTGAGTGGTCTAATGACCAATGTCAAATTGTAGGTGTTGCTCAATGGGGTGTTGGACAACTATGACAGGCTCACACATTGACAGGGTCACACATTGGACCACTCAGAACCTCATCCATTTGTGTTTGTTTTTAGGTTGCAAGCTGTTGGTGGCCTGCTGAAGACATTGAAGCTTAGCCATGCAGAGGAGTTTGTGGCTGCACCCGACACCTACCAGGGGGGGTCAGGGACCCTTGACACTGCTCAGCGGCACGTTCCCACCAGTGGTTTCCACCAGAGTAGCCTGCCAAATGTAGATTTGCTGGGGGGGGGGCAAACCACAAGCCGCACAAACACGAGTGCCCAGATGCATGCAAAAACATAATGTGCTTGCCTTTGACGCACATGTTTGGCAAATTACCTCCAAGTCTATTGACAACCGGCCACTTTAACATCTAGCAAAGGTGTTGTGGGCACATGTTTCTAGGGGGCCCAGTGTGTAACACATGACGAGTATCTGACGAGTGCAGCTGCCTTGCAGCAACCATCAAGCCTCAAGCAGCCCTGTCTCCCATGCCTCCTCTGGAACCATCGACGAGACCTGCCCCATCCATCAGCCCCACCACAGTGATAGGACACAATAGATAAGGTAAATATGGGGCCACAGTGAGCAGATGGAAATGATCAGGGGGGTTGTGTGGGGTAAGACTAATGAAATGAATTCATTTCTTTACTGTGTGTGACCATGGCCCCAAACAAACACTAATGTTTACCTTTCTCCGGACCCAGCCACGACCTGCAGCCATGCACCACCTGTCCATGGCATGGCATTGCCAAATCATGCAGCCAAACTGTCAGGCCAATAGCACCATTTGTTAGTGTAATTCAGCAAGATATTTTAAAGGGGTGCATCGGACCACTAGTTTTATCCATGAGGACCTGACTGCAGGGGTGGTGGAACAGCAGCGCCTCAATGATAATTTAAAAGTTGTGTATGGCAATGCATGCCATAATTATCTTCATAACCTTAGCACATTGGTATTGCAGCATGCTCCCAGTGTGATTCAGGCATCTGACTCTACTTTTCAGGAGGTTAAACCTGCTTGACTACTGCCCGGGTGCAGCAGTGGGCCCTGTTGTATGACTCCTGGGCTTGCGTCTGCGGCCGCAAACAGGGCAGGAGTGGGTAGCCAGAATCACCTAAAAGGAGAGAACAAAAACAACAGAGAGCTACTAGTAAGGGGAACCACAAGGGCAAATTGGCTTCAATCCCCCCCTTAATAAAAGGAAAGATGATGAAATGTAGGGGCACACTTGCAAGGAGGACCAGATTTAGGAAGGCAAGATGCACTACAAGGACCAAGGAGTTAAACTAGAAATAGGGCAAATGAGGCCTGAAACTAGCCACATGAGCACACTATTACAGAGGGAGCACAGGGAAACAAATAGGCCACAACAAGAAACAACACCAAAAATATGGGGCACATAGCAAACGCAAGGCGAACAATAGAACAACAATAATACACACACTCACCCATACGCCATTCACCACTTAGATCACAACTCTTAAACCAACTACACAAACTGGAGCTCCATAAGATGAATGCGTCTTGGGATGATCAAGGGGATCCAGCCCACGATGCATTGGACATTCAGGAAGTGTCCCATCTTGAGGTTGCTGGAAGAAAAGCATAGAAGGCTCAGGTTAATACATAGCCACAATACAGTGGCAGGCAAAGAGCAAGCAGATACATGGGCAACTTGGACACAGGGATCAGGGGGTATAATGAGCAACAAGGATTACGAAGTTTAGGGGAGCAGAAAAAAGGTAAACATAAACACAGGACAGGAGGACCAATGAGCAACTAAACATACCAAAACATATACTCCTAAGCCACAGGAGGCACCAGCACCATATGCGTGAAATCAATGGCACCCATGACAGTGGGCATATTTACCAGGTTGAAAAAAAACAACTTTCCTGTGTTCCAGGCTGCCATGCTGTCAAGAAAAGTGACGTATTTCTCCTGTAGGACACCCATGCCATCAAGAAATTTAGTCAAGATGCGGCTCAGTGAAGGCTGAGACATGCCAACAGACAGTGCCCCAAGCCTCTGGAAGGAGCCATTCGCAAGACATTAAAGACAGCCAACCAATTCGGTTATATCCTCAATTGCATGTCCCTTTCTTGTGGTGGGAGTCAACCATGTGCGCACCTCAATTAGAACACCTGTTGATCGGACATCTGATCAAGGGCCAGGCAATGGTGGGTATGCCAAATCTCTACATGGTAAGCATCTCATGCTGCTGCAGGCGTGCATACTCTTCACAGAACGCATAAAAGGGCTTCATCAGCAAAGCGTATACCCCTTCCCGCGTGTAAAAAGAGGGCATAAATTGGCAGTTTTTTATAGGCCCGAAAATGGTCAAACCAGGTCTCTGAATAATGTGCAGTTGAAACCTGCATATGTACACATGCAAGACATGACTAAGGGGGTTCCCTAATCCCCAAAATGGGTTGTGAGGACCTATGTGCACTGTATTTCTGTTGGATATATTTTTAATGCATATCATAAAGACTAACTTTTAGCTGGAATCCTTGGCATAAGAGTTGGCAATTGTTTTTTTTTTTCTTACACATGTGAGACCACCAAAACCTTTATGAATACGGTGAATACTTGGTTTGTGTACCACAAACCGAAAAGTATCTGAAAAAAAACAGCTCAGACAAAAAAACACGGCCCTGAATAGCAAAAATTGACTTTTGGGCCATTCCTACATGCGGGAATGCATACAAGGGAGGCTCTGAATCAGGCTTCATGCAAAACTCAATTTAATGTACAAAAACAGAGATATTGAACTTGTGTGCATACTGATTTTGTGCAACTGTACAAAACGCATCTGTATAACCAATTCCAAATTTAATTTCATTTAAAAAATTTAAGGGCTGGAAAGAAAGTGGCTCTTCCATTTAACAATGTTATACAGTAGATCCACTGGATGATGGTAAATGAAAAGCTGTTGATTATTTTGGTAAATAAGCATGGACAATTGAGACAATTGAACCTCTACTTGAACTTTGGAAATAATATAGTAGAAATAAAATATTGCTGTAGAGTATTGACCAGGCACAGGAGACCCTCCTTCTTTTCTTTCTTTTTTCTATCTTTTCTTTCTGCTGTTCTAATTGGAATATGAGTTTCTAGAGACCTGAGAAAGAACTTATAGAAGTGAGAGGTAAGCTTAGGCTCGATATATATAAAATTTAATGTTAAATATAAAGCTAGCCTAAAGCTTGATCAATAGGTTTATGGAAATTTCTATACTGGAGATACAGTAGCATCTGTGCTAGTCTTAAGAAATAAGGGTCTGGGGTCAGGCAGATAGAGATATGTTTTGGTATGTACTTATATGGTTCTAAATTCTAAATAAAAAAAATTTGAAAGATTGAAGGATAAAAAAATTACCTATTACAGGGTTATATACTGCTTTACTATCATATTAAAACATTTTTTGCTGCCCTGACCTGGCTGCTCGTATGTGCCCCAGGCGGAAGAAGCAGCAGATGGAGGAGCGGCGGGGGCGCTGTCTCTGGCCCCGCCGCTGTCATCACTGCCGGTAAAAGCGACCGCAGTGGCGGGGCCGGGACAGAGCCGGCCGCTGCTTCTTACGGCCAGCTCCCTGAATGGGGTGGGCGTGGCCTGTGTTGACGCTGACGCGGCACAGGCCACACCCACCCCATTCACGGAGCCGACTGCTCAGCGGAGCGGTGTCAGCGAAGAGGTGAGTTTTACTTTTTTTTTTTTATTGTGCCGCCCTGCCTATACAAATGGGGGTAGAGGTCGGGATGCCACACAGCCTATGGGGGGAGAGGGGGATGCCACACAGCCTATGGGGGGAGAGGGGATGCCACACAGCCTATGGGGGGAGAGGGGGATGCCACACAGCCTATACAAATGGGGGGAGAGGGGATGCCACACAGCCTATGGGGGGAGAGGGGGATGCCACACAGCCTATACTAATGGGGGAGAGGGGGATGCCACACAGCCTATGGGGGGAGAGGGGGATGCCACACAGCCTATACAAATGGGGGGAGAGGGGATGTCACAAAGCCTCTGGGGGGAGAGGGGGATGCCACACAGCCTATACTAATGGGGGGAGGGGGAATGCCACACAGCCTATACTAATGGGGGGGAGGGGGAATGCCACACAGCCTATGGGGGGAGAGGGGGATGCCACACAGCCTATGGGGGGAGAGGGGGATGCCACACAGCCTATGGGGGGAGAGGGGGATGCCACACAGCCTATACAAATGGGGGGAGAGGGGATGCCACACAGCCTATGGGGAGAGGGGGATGCCACACAGCCTATACAAATGGGGGGAGAGGGGATGCCACAGCCTATGGGGGGAGAGGGGGATGCCACACAGCCTATACTAATGGGGGGGAGGGGGAATGCCACACAGCCTATGGGGGGGAGAGGGGGGTGCCACACAGCCTATGGGGGGAGAGGGGGATGCCACACAGCCTATACTAATGGGGGGAGGGGGATGCCACACAGCCAATGGGAATGGGGGGGCACACTGCCTATATGGAGAATAGGAGGGGGAAATGCCACACTGCTTATGATAATGGGGTGTACACTGCCTATATGGGAATGGGAGGGGGGAGAATGCCACACTGCCTATATAGGGAATGGGAGGGGGATGTCACACTGGGTATACGGGGAATGGGATGGAGGCATGCTACACTGTCTATGGAATGGGGGCATCCCACATGGCCTATGGGAATGGGGAAGGGGAATGCCACACTGTCTGTAATGGTGCGTTTTTGGTTTAAAATATTTTTTTTCTTATTTTTCTCCCCCAAATCCTAGGTTCGTCTTATGGGCAGGTGCGTCTTATAGGGCGAAAAATACGGTATAAAAACCCATTGTTATACAAAGATGTGTGATATCAGATTTGCATAATAGTTTTTATATTTTTTTGTGATTGTTTCATTATATTGGTAATGGTATTTAGTTCTTTCAACAGTAACTGGCAATTTTTATTAGGTTAATGAACATTACTTGACAAATGTTTTAAAGTAGATACCTAATTAAGGTATTTTGAGAGGGTTAGCTGCTGAACAAAGGCCAGCAATCAGCTGGGGCCATAAAGGATATACATGCTTGCCTGCTTTGTGAGTGATCTATGTTTCAAATACATTTTTTTATTTCAGTATATTTATAAGAAGAAGATAATAGGGTATGTCTTTAGGTTTAATTAATTTTATTAATTATTTAATTAAATATAGCTTGTGATTTCTTATTATGAAATACTTTCCATATACCCCAGAGTGGAAAATCCTAGGAACCCCGTTTGATTAGGTTTTGCGGTTATCTTAAAAAAGACTATTCTGCAACAACGGATCTTCCCTGATCCTCTATTCATATCCCCTTCCTAACCAAACTTATTCCAAATGGAGTCGATCGAGGCCCAAACTTTTATTTTCTACCAGGGAAAGGTCATCAAGCAACCTAGTACCTCACCAGGGTGGCCTCTGGGCATCCCATATTAAGAACTGACCTTAAAAATCTTGAGATCCTCCCAAATCCCTTATATGGGAATCTGGAACATTTGCAAGCATGTGACAGAGATAAATAGGAGACTCAACTACCAAGGGTAGGAGAAATATGTGATTTAAACTGTGTTTTGCATATTTGTAATTTTCTCAGTTATTTGAAGTTTATATATAATAAAACTGAAATATGGTTCACCTGGAATCCATTATAGATAAAAGAGAACAAATAAGAAAATGAGGCCACAAGCAAATGTATTTTATGTCTTTTATTTCACAATGTTATGTCTATTGATGTGCATATCACCTTATGTATAAAAACACAAGATGTATTTGAATGCTTATTTTTTGCATATATTGCCTCCATAAAAATATCTGATAAAAATTATTTGCAACTCACGTGTACAATTGCCTCATTGCATGTAAAAGAGATTTCTCCCATTTCATTACATAGGAGGGCTTTAAAGATTCTGAACTAGCTGATATTTCTTAGTATAGTAATGAGATGAGTCCCTTTGGGTCAGGGTGAGACATCAGTGTTTATCCATTGATGTGTTTCCATCTCATCAAAGAATCAGCAAACCTCTTCAGCTGAATATATCTGAAGATTTCTGGGTTGGGACTGGATTTTCCAGTAGTTACTGAATTTTTCTCCCAGTTCATTGCATAGGAGGGCTTTAAAGATTCTGAACTAGCTGATATTTCTTAGTATAGTAATAAGATGAGTCCCTTTGGGTCAGGGTGAGACATCAGTGTTTATCCATTGATGTGTTTCCATCTCATCAAAGAATCAGCAAACCTCTTCAGCTGAATATATCTGAAGATTTCTGGGTTGGGACTGGATTTTCCAGTAGTTACTGTATTTTCCCCGTATAATTTGCACGCATTTTTTGTCAAAAGTGGGAGGAAACTGTTGGTGCGTTTCATTGGGCGAATGTGAAAAAAAATTAAAAAGATAGAAAAGTATACTTACATATGGTGCTCCTGCGTTGCTGGCGTCGGCGGGTCGGGATGATTCTGCCACATTGCCTATATGGGGAATGAGAGGGGGAAAGCCATGCTGTCTATAAGGGAGTTGGGAAGGGGGAATTCCACATTGCCTATATGGGAAAAGGGATGGGGGAATGCCACATTGCCTATATGGGGAATAAGGGGGGGCGCACTGCCTATAAGGGAATTGGGAGGGAGGATTGCCACATATATAGCCTATATGGGGAATGGGACAGGGGAAAGCCACAATACCTATATGGGAGTTGGGAGGGGGGAATTCTACATTGCCTATATGGGGAAAGGGATGGGGGAATGCCACATTGCCTGTATGGGGAATAAGGGGGGGCACATTGCCTATATGGGAATTGGGAGAGGGGATGGCCACATTGCCTATATGGGAAATGGGACAGGGGAAAGTCACACTGCCTATAAGGGAATCAGGATGGGGAAATGTCACACTGCCTATATGGGGAATGGGTTGAGGGAATGCCACATTGCCTATATGAGGATTGGGATGGTGGAAAGCCACACTTTCTATATGGGGAATTTGAGGGGGGAAATGCCTGTAATGGGGTGGATTCTGCACCTTGCCTATTATTTGGTTCTTGCAGGGTGGTGTTCTGTCACAACATTTGGTTCAGAATATTTTTTATTACTTCCCTCCTTCAAATCCTGTCTTATGAGCAGGTGTGTCTTATAAGGCAAAACATATGGTGCATTAATACCATTTCCATTTAAACTGGAGCAACAGGCAAAAAAAAAAAAAAAAATTCCCCAAATCATCATGTGCCCCATCTGCGTGCATGATAATGAATCATTGTCAGCACTCATGTTTGCTCCTATATCCACTCAAATCAGAAACGCGAACTCACCGATTTTCTCCTGGTTGCAGCTATCTTGAAGCACCCCAGAGACTTCCTTGCCCAGCTTTCCAGCCGTGCTGCTGCCTGGATTTAGAGAACATAACGCCCAATGCACAACTGCAGGAAACCCAGCAGCACTTCCTCTATGCAGGCTACCTGCAGGTCTATAGACGCCATTTCGGTGGTAAAATTAACCACAGCAGGAATTACAAAAAGGTAAATTAATTTTTATGTGCAGCAATCTGAATTGCCCTGGGAGGGATAGACTACTACTACCCGCTCCTATCTATTTGGAAAGACATTAAACAAATACAAATACATGTTTCTTTTACTACAAACTATTTTATACATGTTGTTTACACAAATCCCAATAATGTAACAGTTATTATAATATTCTAAGCACATTATACAATGGAATCAATATTCAATTATATTTTATGTCATCCAAAAATAGATTTTATTTAGACATAAGTGATGAGAAGGAAAACCTCTCCCACTTGACCCACTCCTGATGCATTTCTCTGTGAAACAGCTTTCTCAATGAAAAGTTCAAGGTTTCAAGGACATTTGGTTATTCCAGGAAATCCTTGTTTTTCTCAAAGGTGTCCAAATATAGAAATGATCCAATGTTAGTTGTCACTAAGGTTGTTACTCCAACTGGGGATTGCAGGGTAGAGCTCTTATTCTATCACACCAAACAGGGATTTTAACAAGGGTTTATTAGCTTGAAACCTGATTATCTCACTGTAACATATATGCCCAAAAGCTAAATTTTGGATTGTTTCCACTGATATTGGAACTAAGATGATAACATGTTTTTATCTTTTCAGGGAGGGAGATGCTCAAAGCTTTGGAAGCTTTAACAATCAGATAAGTGGCCCATCCAAGTGCATTTAAAACACTACTAAGGGGAGTGAAGGAACAGCATTAGAGATGAATAGTGCATCATCAGCAAAAAGGTGTCTTTTTCTGATACCCCCCTTATCCCAGTGGCTCAATAGTTGATATATAATATAAGAGAAACATGTAAGTTCTTATCTTGCTCATTGAATTGGGACCAAACTACCAGGTACACCTTTGTAGTAATTGGTAATGTCTAGGCATGACAACATACTAGGTACTCCCCTGTGACGCAACTCATATATTACGTTTAGAAAGCATCTGATGTTGGACCCTCGTCAATCGGGTACAAAAAGCACTTGATCACCATCAATTTATTCATAAAGGGCAATGTTTTATTTGCTAGTAGCTTTGCTATACATTTTATATCCATATTTAGCAAAGATATAGATCTAAAATTTGCCCAGTGGTATCCAGAGAACTAGTTACCCTACATCATTGAGTTAAAAAGTTGTAGGAGCCAACAAATCAGTAATTTTTTTTGTAATACAGTTACTATATATAAACCCTTTTAGACCAGAAAGTTTGTGTGGCTTCAGTGATAAGACAGCCTTCTGCACAGAGAGAGAGAATTTTGCTCTACCCGATTACCCGATGAAAGAATTCACCCATTTCTTGGAAGGAAAGCTGATCCAATTATGGGGAAATTTGCATATTGGCCATTTTGGTGAAATAAAAACAGTAATGCATTTTTCAAATTCATGTTGTAAAAAGTGCACTTTTTAGGTTTCTGTGAATCGACAAAGGCTTTTTTCATTTTGCTTTTTTGCACTTATTGTACATATGTTACAAGCCCATAAATGCCCTAAAATGTAAAAGTGTACCCGAAAAAAATTGCATGTGTACAAAATGTATGCGATTCAGCTGTCTGCAGTTTTTTATTTGCCAGAAGCAGGTTAAAAAACATGCTAAACCTTTTCACATGGTTTTGGTTTAAGAATCTGTGTCCACCTTTAACCCAAGTGCCAGCAGCTGGCATACCAGCCTTCCTACACTTTAAGATAGACCCTTGGACCTCTTACCAGCTCACAAAGAGTTAAAGTATACCACCTGCTAGTGCCAGATACCTCCTGCCCAGTTACCCACTTGGTCTTGGTTGCCAGGGTCGAAAGAAACTATGCCTGGTGTGCTGGCTGGTTGGCTCCAGGGTCACACAGTTTTCTTTTTCCACTCATTTTAACCTGGTAGGTGCCAACATACAACAGCAAGCGTGCATGCAGAGCTAAAATTTGTTCTGCCTATCACGCGCCCACAATGTGTGGGTGTTACTTTGAAACCCCCAAACAACCGCACATTATCTGCACACTTTGGGACATTTTATTGCATTAAGCCCCCTAGTCTAAACTGCTGCATTTCCATGAGATGTGTAAATTCGAGATATACGTATGCATACAAAATTTGAAGACAATCTGTACAGGATTACTAGTTAGGGTTCCAGGGCCAAATTTGAGTGTAATAGGTTTAGCTAAAATGAATCTGCTATTTAATTTGTTAGCTAATCATGTACTGTGCTCATTGGCATGTTAGTATTTTTTTCTCTTCAAATAACAAATCCTCCTCACCGTGTAATTTGCCATGCATAAAATTAGGGCTTGGCATGCGTGCTCTAGGCTTTTTTTAACTCCCTTGTTGGTTTCTCTCTGTGTTGTCATACCAAGGACACAAATCTGCCCTCCAATTCCATAATCATTTTCATTTTAGCACACTTATCTTATGGATGCAGTTGTATAAGACTTTAGAGTAAAAAGAAATAGATTATGAAAGAAATGATGCTGATCTGAATTTGGGACACAATAACATACTAATTTGACTTCCGTGTAAAAATAAAACTATGAATACAAAGTGAAACTAATTAGAGAATAGTAAAATATAAAGGAAAGATAGAAAAACATATAAAGTCTAGAAACAAATGTGTACATTTTGCAACTATTTACCTGCTGGGAATTGTCAGAAATCAGCCACATACCAGGGACTATTTAGTCAAAAAGACTTTAGAGGGATTGGCCACCAAAAAACAAAAAGGGACTTTTGTCCTCTCATTGCTGATTGGCCTTACTCTGGCGATCAACAACTAACCCAGTCGCTGGTTAATATCCTAGTTAATGTATGGTGACTGCCAGGTCTTATAGTTCCTCTAAAATTTGGATCCTACCAGCAAGCAGGTATTTAACCGGAACAAGAACCATTTTTTACTAAAATGGCTATTGTTCCATGTGCATGAACATCCCAATTTCTGGTCCTCTTCCCCCCGTGCTGTAACACCTGGTAAAACAGAAAATCTAACCTTTCAAATTGCTCCCTCAGTGAAATTGATCCCTGCCGCAGTCCACAGTCTTCCCTGGATATCTGCCCACAGGCAACAATGTGACGCCAATTACAGGACTCAAGTTCACCAGTGGAGAGATTTGAAAGGTAAGATTTTCAGTTTTAGCGGGCATTCCATCATGGGGGGGGGAGGGTCATCACCACACAGTGGCAGGAAAAAACACCCATTTTTTGTTTTGTTTTGAGTTAGGCACAATTCATTGGCGTATCACCCAGAAAATAACCAAAAAATGCCAAATGATAGCTATAGAATAACACTAGCAGTTTGTGTGATAATGACTGGTTCTAGTAAGATCAGGAAAAATCTCCTGCGTGAATCTCTCAAACATCCTTTCTGGTATTGAACCCTTACTTAGGACTACTACATTTAGAACATACAGCAGTAGTCCAGTCTGATAAAAGCACTGGAAGTGACAGAATAGCAAGTGCGGTACAGTGCTGTCTGCAAGCAAAGTGGCAACTTGTGAACTGAGAAGGACAGCCAAAAAGATGAGAATGGTTATGGTCAGGGCAGGTGTCAGCACCTGACAAGGAGGGGCAGCTGCCGGGGGCCCCCAGCCTCCAGGGGGGCCCACTGACAGTGCCAAACTTTGGGGTGTGCGACAGCGGTGGACTGGGAGTGGTGGTGCAACTTCTTTTCCCCGCCAGGCCGGCACAACACTATGCAGCAATAAGGTTCAGCTGTCCCCACCGAGGAGAGAGGGAGGGGCATCCGCACCATGTAACAGGCACACCGGCGAGCTGCGGGTGATCAAACAGCAGACGGCAACAAGGAGACCGGGCGTGTGTGCTAGGAGGGAAAGCACTGTAGACGTAAGATTTTTTTAAAGAAGGTTTCTATTTCTTTTCTTCTGATCCTTAGGGGGGCATCCAGAATTGGGACGTCCCTCAGTGATGTGACACGACTCTTCACCACAAAGGGGCCCACTGAGACCATGCTGCCCAAGGGCCCACATAAACCTGGAGCCAGCCCTGGTTATGGTTCTGATGATGGTGCTATGGATTGTCAGTTTGTCAAAAGAAACTTGTATGTAGATGATGGTCTTAATGGTCCCAACTCAGAAGAGATCATTTACCTTCTCACTAAGTCACGGAAGATGCTCCGTGTAGCAAACATCAGATTTCACAAGATCTCTAACAACCAGGAGGCAATGAAAGTCTTTGCCTTAAATAATCACACAGTCAATTTTAAGGGCCTCAAAGTTAGCTCTAATATCCTACTTTTCAATGCAGCCTAGGCTTACTATGGGACATTAAACAGGACACATTCACATTCAAGGTGTCAACCTCTGTTCTTCACCACTCAAGACAAGACACTACTGAGGAACCAGATCACACAATGTGACACTTTGCTACCTTGTGAGAAACAAGAAAATGAGACTCAGAATAAGTCTTTAAAGTTACTGAAACAGCTTCAAGATGTAGAATACATAATTTCAGTTTATGATATATTACTCCTATATTTTACATAAGTCGGGAAGTGTCATGTCCCAAGACCTGTGTGCTGGTATTTAATTTGTTTCTAGAGTTTTTTTCACATAGGCTGTGCAGTATTCTCCAGCTGCTGTAGCCTAGCTGTGATTCAAGCAGATCATCCCTATTACCTGTATTCAGCCATTTTCTATGCTCTACTCTGTGTGAGCACATATTCTGATAATAGCCTTTTTACCTGCTAAAATAGTGTTTATCACAAGATTCTAGTCTGAAAATAAATCTTAGCGCTCTCACACAGGCCTATTCAGGTAAATTCGATGCTGTTTGGATAATACTTTGGCTCTTGTTTGATAAAAACAGCAACAACAGTTTCCTAGCACTGGCATTTACAGAACATGGCTGCCATTTGATATGTTCCTTGCATAACACCCCCCATTCTCCTCAACCAGTGTGAAGACACGCTAGTGGAGGAGCCAAGGGGTCCCTCTCCCCACTGTGTTTGGTAATATACCACTGGCATTGACTCTGCGACAATAGCTTCTCCTCCTCCTGTGATTTAACCCCAAGACAAGCCTTTAGAGATAAATTATAACGGCCCAGTAGTAAGTGCAGTTAGTTAATTTTTGAGGGTTTTAAAAATGTACATGGTATAATTACAGACATGGTAAAACATATTGTGCAGGGACCATTAAACACTAGATGCTACAAAGTTCAGATCATACTATATGTTGTGAGAACAGGAGACAATATGAAAGAGAGCCCCGCCCTTGCAATCTTAATGTCTAAAGGATAGGGGGGCGGAGACAAAGGTAGGGATCACGAGGGGTGGTGGGAGGAGACCCAATCCAATATGAGAAATATACTTCTTTTACCCTTTTCCTTCTTCTTGAATTTCCCTTCTTTCACTTTAATTTTAAGATCCCTTCATTTTCCTCTCTTTTCGAACACCCCCCTCCTTTTTCATGTCATTTACACATTCCCTCCTCCATCTTTTTCTTGTCACCTTCTTTCCATCTTCCTCTATTTTCACCTTCTTCCCATGCTCCACCTTTTTTACCTTCCTCCATCTCTCTTTTCCAGCATCTATCGCTCTCTCTTTCTTTCTGTTTTCCTTTCTCTCTCTTTCTTTCTCTTTTTTCTTTCTTCTTTATTTCTCTCTCTCTCTTAATTTTTCTATATTTCTTTTTTTACCCTCTCGTTCTCTTTCTCTGAATTCCCAATCCCTCTCTTTTTCTAGCCCTATTCAAGTCTGTCACTTTCAGACTCTGGATTAATACATTGTATGACCTCTCTGAGCAGATCATCACTTTTTTTTTCAGGATATGCAGGAGAACCGATTCAATTCATGTTTCACAAAAGTCTCATTTCCAGTCACTAACATGACCTGAAACAGCTTGTCCCCTTTCATTTCATCCAAACGGGTATTTTTGGGAGTATCAGCACAAATAAAGGTCATTCTTTTATTCTCTCTTTTACTTTCAGGTCTGTAATCTTTTACATGACTTTTATAAATCATAGTGACTTTATTACTTTAATACTTGTGATATAGGCAGAAGTAAGTAGGTTAGATAAGCTAGGCTTTGAGGGCTGCTTAAATCAATAAGAATAAGCCTCTGGTCTATAATGAGTTCCTGGCATCTTCCAAAGCTTTCTTTCACCTTGTGTGTCACATATTCCTTAAAACCAATAAAAAAAAGGAAAAATGTTACATGTCGAGATCTCTCAAATTGGACCTCTCTGAATTATTGTATGCTGATTCACCAAATCTTTTTAATGAGTGCTTATGCTTCAGAAACCGGCATTGTATAATTTATCTATTCAGAAAAAATATATCAAATTAATTTGAAGCCCAATTTCAACCAAAGCAATGATTTTGACTAGGCTAGGAAAGGTAAGGTGACTGTATAGGAGATCAAAAGTCAAAATGAGGTTTGCCCTACTGATCCTAAACCTGCACCATTTCATTTAAAGCTGACCAACAGTCAAAAATGACTTAAACCAGACCAACACAACAAACAATGCTCATATGCATCTTTCCCCAGAGCAATTTAGATTGCTGCACATAAAATTAATTTACCTTTTTCGAACTGTGGTAAATTTTAAAAACAAAATGGCAGTTCATGGATCTGCGGGCCACCTGCAAACAGGCAGCAGCGCGGCTGAGATGCTGGGAGGGAAACCTCCAAAATGGTTGCTACCTTTCTTTTCCTACTGTGCCAGACTGTTGGTCCGGTTTAAACTAAAATAAACATTTTGGCTGGATTTCTCCTATATTTGGACTTTATTTTCTCCTCTTGTCTTGGCATCATGTTGTGAATCTGTGATGCAGTGCCTATTAAATGCTATGAAGCTAAATCCATTTACTCAGCAAAAGTGGATAATTGAAGTAATCATTTCTGGAGGCAGATACTTCCTCCCAAAAATTAATGTGACCCCATTTCACAAAGAAATATATCTCATGAAATGACAGCATATATTAATAAGGTTTATACAAGGTAGTTGCCAATTATTCAAAGTTTGTCACAGCTCAGGAACTGCTCAAAATACTGTACAGTACCTCCAGAAATTCTCAGCAGCTTTACCCAGGAGCCCCATAGATGTTGCTGCATGGTCATGTAATGACCGTAAAGGGGCGTACCGGCTGATTGTAATAAATAAATAAATCATCTGGTATTCACTTCATTGTGATGAATTGATACATTGTAAATCTCTGTGCTTTCCCTGCATCCCTACATATGTGTAGACAGTCTTGTAATGCCCCATTGCTTTTAATGGCAGGGCAGTCTACTTTTAGGGTAGTATGGGGTTACGGTCAGAGGATCGCAAGTAACCTCCTTCTGGTAAACTGGGACTATTAGTCTGATTCTTGACTGAGGATTGCAAGTAACCTCCTTCTGGTAAACTGGGTCTGTTAGTCTGACTCTTAACTGAAGCCCTGATTGGCCGGTGGCCACATAATACCTACTCTCCCAGGATTCCTTGCCGATTGTAGTGGTAAGGTCCCTTTGAATCTGTTTAAACATTGCTTTCTGCCAACCACAACCTGCTGGACTTGGCCTGAACTGGCTGGACACACCTGTTGTCTTAACCTGACTATTTTCTGGATTAACCTTTCACTGAGTCACTTGAAAGACCCGCTTGCCTGTAGACCAGTATTCAGTTTAGCCCTTTGATACTACGCTTCCAAGACTGATCACACCTGGGTAACCTGGCCTGCTCTGTTTCATTAGGCTTTTCTTCTCTCTTTGCCACCTCAGCTGTTAGCCCTTGATCTAAGGGGCAATCAAGTTCCAGGACAGAATGTAGGCCTGCATGAGGCAGATCTCACTATAGGTGAGCTGTGGGGTGTTTGATTTGGGGATAACAGCTGAACAAATACATCTCATTACATGGATTCTAAATCTGAAGTTAGAAAAGCTACTAGACACCACATGTGATGTTTCTGGGTAAACCTCTACCATTGATCAGTTTCTAATTCATAAACCTGTGCTTGGTTACTAAGGACGAAGACCCCCCTTTTAGCTACCTTTGTGAATGCTTTTCCAGTCCATTCTCCGTGGTAGCAGAGACTAAGGCGCTTATTTATGAAGGAATAGCGACATGTAGCGACTGGTGAGCGGCCGGTAATGACGGGCCCCGCCACGAGAACGCCAGCTCCCCACCACAATCACACATTTATCAAGCCAATCCTGCTTAGCGACTGAGATAGCGCCATATAGCGACTCATTCATCATTATTCCAGCATCAGCCCACAGCGCCAGCATCCGACCTTGAACAGCGACAGGTATGACCTCTCGCTACCTGGCGCGCTCCAATGCATTTCAATGGAACAATCTTTAAATATTAAAAAATATTAGAGCTAAAAAACTCCAAAAAAAACCGCGCTCCTAAACAATTCAATTATTTAAATAAAGTTTAAAGTCTTTCGCTCCAAGCCTTTATGCTGTTGTCAAATCAGCTTCCAAAAATAGACATGTATAGATGTATATACACAACTGTGTATAAGGCTCAGCGAAAACTGTATTAACACCACAGGTGCTCTTCACACAAATCCAGTGACTTCAATCCACCACCACCTTCTTATAAATCACGTACCAGATGTATTCTTTGTAATTTGCATATATGATCTCCCTTCAATTTAAAAGGCTCCACAATTTTTCTTATAATTAGAAGGACACACTTATTTCATTAGGTGCCTGTATTTCACTTCATTAAACCAAGCACAAATGGCTCCAATCACTCCACAAGTATAATTCAGCTTGATCCAAATTTATTGTGGCATGTTAGAAAAAAGACAGAAATTGCTCTAATAGCGTAAGTACGTTCCACATAAAACATAAAATCTCTATGGCCGCTGGCCCTTTAAAAAGCCGCTCACCAGATGCAAGAATAAAATGCGCTTTTCTCAATGTAACACAATAGGGCAGGCGTCATCTAAGCCCTCCGATGTGCACGCACACAGCACAATACTGAATACTAGATAGAACGAGTTCAGCTCACCGCCTTCTCCGGCCGTAGTACGCGGCGCTGCCCGTCCAGAAACAACTCACGTGACACTCCTAGGCTCCGCCCAACGCGTTTCGTCTAACATGCCACAATAAATTTGGATCAAGCTGAATTATACTTGTGGAGTGATTGGAGCCATTTGTGCTTGGTTTAATGAAGTGAAATACAGGCACCTAATGAAATAAGTGTGTCCTTCTAATTATAAGAAAAATTGTGGAGCCTTTTAAATTGAAGGGAGATCATATATGCAAATTACAAAGAATACATCTGGTACGTGATTTATAAGAAGGTGGTGGTGGATTGAAGTCACTGGATTTGTGTGAAGAGCACCTGTGGTGTTAATACAGTTTTCGCTGAGCCTTATACACAGTTGTGTATATACATCTATACAAATCTTTAAATATTAATAATTAATTGTTATTAATGTTTTTTTTTTTTTTTATGTGAAAAATCCTGTGACCACTTCTGCCATTTTAGATATTTTTTTTAAGGGAAAAAAAATGTACAGAATTGATATTACAGGTCTGATATTAATGTATTCATATTACTAAATTATTTAAAATACTTTTTTTTTTGGTTTCTAAAAATATGGTGGTTTAGGGGTTAAAAAACTACTTTTAACACATCGCCTCCAGTGCTCTGGGGTTTAAACATGCATTTCACAGCGCTTGAATTTTTGGAGCGTGATTTTTTGATGAATATGGTGGAAGCCGGTCGCTATCATGCGCACCCATACATCGCGGAACCTGTCAAATAGCGACTCGTAACCTTGTATTCAACATTACGCCACACCGACTGAGTCTCTGTCAACAACCGAACAACGGCCAAGCACAGCGACTACTAGCGGGCGCTGTGAAAACACCGCTACAGTCGCTCAACTGTCGCTACATGTCGCTATTAATAAATCAGCCTCCCAGTACAGCTAATCTTAAACATAGGGGTAGAATTGTACTGGTTCATTGCTTTGACCCACATATCATGGTGCTCAAATATACATGGCACTTTTCATATGTATGTAGCCTTGATACAGTGTTACCAAGTTCTTGGATATATATTTGCAGGAATTCCTGCCGTGCTGCTTCTGTTGCACTATAATTTTCTTATGAGATGAGCTATCAGTCGTCCTTATTATTTAAAAAAGCTACAAGAATTTTGGTAGCTCCACGTTTAAGGAAAAATTACAACAGCTTGCTACTGAAACATTTATAACTCTTTGAAAAATATCCTAGGCCCAAGTGACACAATGGATGACAGTTAAGATCTGCCTACAGGCAATTTTTCTTCTAGAGGTCAGCAATATGAACATTATAAACAGCGTCATACCAAGGAATGGCAAATACATTTTACACAGAAATTCCTTGTATCGTTTAATGATATCCAAAGGCAAAGGCGCATCGAAATAAAATTACACTTACAGAATTAGGACAGGGTCTCTGTTATAAACTTATCATAGAGCAACCTATGCAGCAAAACTTCAAAATCATTTTAATTTTAAATCTTTTAAATATATATATATATATATATTCAATTTTTGAATAGCCAAAACTGGATATAAACTGGATATATATATATATATATATATATATATATATATATATAAATGTTATTAATTATATATTTATTCACTCATTTATGTATATATTGACTGATGAATTTATGTATGTATTTCTCTAATTTTTTAGTTTTCTGCTTTCAGTACTTTCCCTTGGCCATTTTGTGCAGGTCAATCACCCAGGTGTCCCCCCCCCCCCAAATTGGCCTCCAACCCCGTAAAAAAAAACTAATAGTTTTTTTTATTTTTTTTTTATATTCTTTATTTAAAGATTTTGCATTATTAAACATTACAAACATATCGACACACAGAGACAGGACACAAAGGGTGAGGGGAGAAGACAGTTAGGAGCACCATTTACAAGCATGTATATCATTTCGGCTGCGAAACAGATTCTATCACTGTTGCACATTAAATTGCAGAGGATTCTCAGTTTCAGACCTTTCATGGGGTGCAAAAATCTCTATTAGAGCTGTTCCTGTTCTCTACTGATAAACGCCATGCAGCTCTAGCCCACCCGGGGTGGGTGGCGCCCACCTCACATGGAACAAATGTATTCAACCACATTACCTTCTGTAGGAAGGGCAAGACTTCTGGTCCTGGTCCTGGTGCCTGACCCAGTAAAGAAGGGCAAAAACACGAGGGTGTGGGTAGGTTGAGGAATGGGGTGGTGATGAGAGGGGGGGATAGGTATGGTGTGTGGGACACGGACCTAGACCGGGATCTCACTTCGGCCTATCCTTAAGTAACATTCCTCCAGTTAGCTCAACTTCCAGTCTGCCTATGCTAAATAAGACGGTTCGGCCGCGCAGACACGGCCCAGAGCCTATCGCTCAAACAGGTTTCTAAAATCTTCAGATTCCTCAAAGATCATCCAGGGGTGCCAGGTAGCCCTGGGTTGCTCATCCCTATCATGTAGCAATAGAGTCAGATCTTCCATTTCCCTGACATTTATAACCTCCTTCACCCAATCCCTAATGGAGGGGGCTTTTTTTTGCTTCCAAAACCTTGGGAAAGTCTGTTTGGCCGCATTTAAAAGGTAGACAAACAGGGTTTTCTTGTACTTCCTCGTTGGGACCCTTGTTGAATGGAGTAGAATCTGGGCTGGGTCCTCCTGCAATTGCGACCCTGTAAGCTGCAAGACAATGGGCAGGACCGCCCTCCAGTATTTCTGGATCCTGGGGCACGTCCAGAGTATGTGGAACAGGGTCCCCCGCTCCTCCCTGCATCTCCAGCAACCTGGGTCCGCTGCGCCAAACATCTTGCCCAATCTATCAGGGGTGAAATACCAGCGCGTCAACAATTTATAATTGACCTCCTGGATTCTCGTGGCTACCGAGGACTTGAGGGTCAAAGTTGCTATTTTTCTCCTCTCCTCCTCCCCCATTGGTCTACCTAAGTCGGTCTCCCAATCCCTCCAGAATGTTGGGGGTTCCACCCATTCATTTATGAGGAGTGAGTATAGTTTGGAGATCAGATGTGGGTATGGCTGACCCCCCAAGCAAAGCCTCTCGAACTCTGTGTGCCCCCTGATGTTCTCTTTTCGGAATCCCAGCCAGGAAAGGCATGACTGAAATCATAAGAATGTCCAGGGATCCAGGTCACCGATCGCTAGCTTGGTTCTTAGCTCGCCCTGGGAGGCCCACCCTCCCTCCTTTATCAGATCGCTGCCTCTCAGATGTCCTACCCTTCCCCATTCCCTAAGGTCTATCCTAGTGCAGTTAGTCAGGAGGAGGGGGTTGTCTAATAGTGCGATCATAGGAGAGGGCCAAGGAGAAATTTCTGATTGTTTCCTATGGTCTCGCAGGACCCCCAGTGTGGCAGCCACTGTTGGGTGGGTTTTCATCTCCGGCATGCGTGTCTCTCTATTCCAGACTGTCATGTCTAGTGGAGCCGGTGCCAGGAGTTCTAATTGGACCCACCTCTTCGTTCCTTTGCAAGCATGCAACTCGCATATTCTCTGTAGGTGAGAAGCCTCCCAATATGATTTGATGTCTGACATCGCCATGCCCCCCTGGTGTTTGGGTTTACACAATAGCTGCCGTTTGAGTCTTGCCCTCCTTTTTTGCCATATAAACCCCATCAAGATTTTGTCTAGGTCCCTAAAGAAGCGCATAGGGATGCTAATCGGGAGTGCCTGAAATAGAAACAGCAACTTTGGCAGAATCGACATTTTAATTATATTTACCCTCCCATCCATGAGAAGGTAGGAGTATCCCATCTATCCAAATCTGCTTTTATTCTCTGGGACAAGGGCAGGAAATTCAAGGCCAGGACTCTTGACAACTGGTTTGGCAACTGAGTGGCCAGATACGTTATCGAGGTCCTAGCCCACTTAAATGAGAATGTCTGTTGAATATTCCTGGCCACGTCTCCTTGGAGCGATATATTTAGCGCTTCGGACTTGTCAAAATTAATTTAAAAAAGGACAACCTGCCAAAGAGTTCAAACTCTTTCATTAGGACCGGCACAGTGATTATGGAGTTCACAATGAAAAACAAAAGATCGCCCGCGTACGGGCAATCTTGTGAGTGTCTCCTTTGATTCCCAATCCCCCTATATCTGCGTTTTCCCTAACTTTGCACAGAAATGGTTCCAGAGCCAGGGCGAATAGTAGGGGTGATAGAGTACAGCCTTGCCGGGTTCCGTTGCGGATCGGCACCGGGGCAAAGAGATGTCCATTCATCTTAACCCTAGCGGAGGGCATTGTGTACAGTGCTTCGATAAGTTTCCTCATATTGGTACCTAGGCCCACATGTCTAAGGGTCTCCTTTAACCCTTTAAATGCCAGCCACGTAAAATTTACGTGGTTGCCTCTCCGTCACTTAAGTGCCAGCCACGTAAATTTTACGTGCCTGGCATTCCCCAATAATAGTAAAAAAAGTAAAAAAAAGTGTCACTTACCTGACCCCTTGTTCGATCCGGCCGGGTCTCCTCTTCAGCCAGAGGGGCTCCGATCGCCGATTGGGGCTCCTCCGGCTGCAGGGGAGGGCCCGGAATATGGTGCCCCCCCCCCCCCCGTTTCAGCAGCCGCCGGGATTGCCTGCAAAAAAAAAAAAAAAAAAATGACAGTTACTCACCTCCGCTCCCGCCGGCTCCCGCCACCTCTCCTCTTCATGGGGGGGGGGGCTTCGATCACCCCCCCCGGCTCCTCCGTCTTCTGGAGGGGGGGCATAACAGCCCTCCCTCCGCAGCAGCTTCCGGCCGCCATCTTGGATTTGATGTTTTGATGACGTCACCGCCGGGTGTCATCGGGGCACCCGGCAGTTCTCCTGTCAGATGCCGGTGACGGCTGGGCAGAGAAGGAGGGAGGCAGGCGATCCTCCGATCGCCTGCCTCCCCCCTTCTCTACCCAGCTGTCACCTGCATCAGATCGCCGCGGGACACTGCATCTTTTTTTTTTTTATTAAATTTTTCAACAACCTGTGTTTGTCTTTTTTTTTTTTATACTGTTAAACCTTTGTGAACTGGTAAGGGGTCCATGAGACCCCTTATACCAGTTCACAAGGCTCGCGGGTCTGGCAAGTCACCTGCGGCAAGCGGGGGACTTGCCATTAACCCCTGGCCACCCAAATTACCTGCCTCCCCAAAGCCCAGGGGGGGCAGAAGAGCCGTGGCCCTAGGCTATGACGGCTTGTAGCCGGCAGGGCCAGGGGCCACTAAAGCTGACCCCTGCGCCCTGTTCTACAAGCCCCCATAGCTGGTCACAGGCTGGTTACGCTGGGTAGGGGGGACCTCACGCCATTTTTGGGGGGGGATTTTTAAGGGTTTTAACCCTTAAAAATCAAAAAAAAAAATGTTGAAAAATGTTGTCGTTGACTCTAAAGTAGGCCTCTAGGCCCTCCCTTATGTCTTGAGTCACAACCGCATCTTGGAGGAGAGATTCGTTTAGTCTCCAAGATGCGGGGGATGGGGGTCTGTCTATGAGGTCGAGATCAAGAAACACCAGGGCATGGTCAGAGAAGGAGGTCGGGTAAATCCCGTCTCTGGTAGCTAGGCTCAATAGGCCGTGTGAAATCCAGATATAGTCTAACCTGGAGTATGTCCCATGAACATTTGAATAGAAGGAATAATCTTGTGTCCTAGGGTTTCTAACGTGCCACGCGTCCACCAGCTGCATACCGTGCAGTCTCTTCTTCAGAGATCTCAGGGCCAATTGGGAGATCGCTGATCTGCCCGCCGATGAGTCTAGTAGGGGCTCTATAGTTAGGTTAAAGTCCCCCCCCCATTATTACTTCTCCCTCCATAAACTTTTCTATCTTATCCAGCGTGTGCCTTAGGAATTGGATCTGACCTTGATTTAGTACGCATATTGAAGCCAACGTGTACATTTTTTGGTTAATCAGCCCTTTAGCTCGTACCACCCTTCCAGATTAATCTCGCCAGACCTCTTTAGATACGTAGGGTATGTCTCTTGCAATCATGATCGCTACTCTCTTCTTTTTGGAATCTGCCGTGCAGCTGGTGAACACATGCGGGAACTGTTTAGCCTAGAGTCTAGGAGCTGCATCTCTTTTGAAATTTGTCTCTTGTCGGAAAATGACCTTTGCTTTACATCTTTTTAACTCCTGCCCCAGGATCGTTCTCTTCTCTGGTGTGTTAAGCCCCTTCAAATTCAGAGTGACTATTTTTATAGGACCCATGTTGGCCAAAGCACCCGGGGGGGGGGGGGGGGGGGTAGAGGTTTCTTGGTGCCACCGGTCAATAGTACCACTTATCCGGTATCCAGTCCCACACGCCAACAGGAGGGGGATGGGTAGGTAGGGGCTAGTGGGGGGATGAGTGTTGAAGGGGGAAATACTGTGCCCTGAGGGACAGTGGGTGAGGGTTTGGGGAGGTATACACAAATAACAGGGTGAATTAAGGAATAGCAAGTAGTCCCCCGGCTACCCGCCAAAAAGTGGGGTCCGGATATGGTGCCTTTTTGTTAAGCACTAAGCGGAGAGGGCTACAAGGTAAATGTAAGTCCCTCATCTTAGGGCTGGTATGCCCTGTGCTAGGTCCGTTCCCGTCTGAGGGAGGCCAAGAGGCTTCCCCAGAGAGGTGCACCAGGTGTTGGGGGGGGTTGGAAGACTAGGCTTGCGTACAAAGGGCTGGGAGCCGCACCCTGATTATAGTTCCCCAGCGAGGCATGCTTCAGCAGAGACACCCCGTGAGCTATAGCTTCACCGCATATGGGCAGGGGACTCGGATCTGGCTATCGTCTCGCCCGGCAACTCAACCCAGTGGCAGTCCCGACGGGGGCCCATAGGGGGCACCAACTCACGCATTAAGTTAACATGGTTAATTCTAAGCAAAAAACTCTTAACATTTGCAAATAAATCAACAACAGCAACAAGCGAAACCAGATAAAGGGGGGGTTCGGGCTCAAGCCCAGCAGCCGGGTCAACGACCGAAGTGAGGGGCGGAACCCGGCACCCCAAGGCTCCCAGCCCCCCCTGCACTGGGCCCCCCGCGGCCCACCCGCCCGCCACTGGATCAAATGTTGGCAAGGGCAGCACTGATTAGTGTTATGTGGCTGGGCGAGGGGACGGCAGGGGGCACCGCGGGGAAACCGGGACCGCAGGTCTTCATTTTCTGCGGCCCCTCACGCCTCTTCTTTCTCCTCTGGGGCCTCCTCCCGGGCGTTGCGGCAATTGACCGTTGTAGACGGCCAGGTCAGGGACTGTCCAGTCTGGGACATCCACGTTTTCAGCTTCCAGGAAGTGGAATAAGTCCGGCAGGTAGCTAGGTGACCTGAGGGTGAAGAGGCCTCCCCCCTTCCGGACCAGGAGCTGGAAAGGGTGCCCCCATCTATAAGATGCCGCCTGCCTCTGGATGGTTTCCAGCAGGGGCTTTAGGAGCTTTCTCATCTGAAGTGTCCTTCTTGAGAGATCTTGAAGTATGATCACTTGTGCGCATTTGCATCGGACCGGACCTTTCTCATAGGCACATCGGAGTAGATCTTGTTTTATTTTAAAGAAATGGACTCTGCATATGATGGTCCAGTTCTATGTGATTTGTACTGGGGAGTTCAAGGAGTTTGTTGAAGATAGAGATGACCACCTCCGACAGATCCTGCGGCTCGACCGACTCAGGAACTCCCCGGAGGCGCAGGTTATTCCTGCGGCTCCTGTTCTCTACATTGTCTTGGGCAAGGGCTAGGTCGGCTAGGAGGCGTCTGCTCCAATCCTGTTGCTGTTCTAACTCTGTCACGCGCTATGCGAGGCTTCCACCCCATCCATCCTCTCCGTGACTTCTGCCACCGAGCCCTGCAGGGCCGCTAACTCTCTCTTGATGGTGCCCTCCATTCTGGAGATGTATCCGTCAAAGTCCCCTCGTGTTGGGAGCCCGCGTAGGGCCTCCTTGATATTGACTCTTACTGCCTCCGCAATGGAGTGTGATAGTAGATCTAGAGGTAGAGCAGCCGGCGGACTCTACAGTTGAAAGCGCTCAATGTCGCACGTGGCATGTTGTGGTGGGCTCAGAACAGACGCTTCTGGTGGTCCTCTCCTCAATGGAGCTGGGTCTGGGGCTGTATGGGAAACCGGGTGTTTGCTCCTCTTCTGGATCCCTTGCGCTAAGAGGTCCGAGTTCTCTTCCCAGACGCTGCATGGGGCGGAGGTTGCCCCTAGGATCGTCGGCTCCCCCATGGGACTGCCGGGTGGGGACTCTGGTTGGCGCTGCCATGAAGGTTGGGGACTCAGTGGTGGTGATGGGGTGCCCACTAGAGAGCTGGCGCTGGATGGAGGCCCCGTGATATGTGGTGAGGCGCAGCTCCACCCCCGCAATTGTAAGGTCGGGGTTCCCTTAAATAGGCCCAGTGGTGGGGAGTCTGGGCTGTATGGACTCCCATGCATGGGTCTCTGGTGGTGTCGCTCTGTTAATTGTGCGGCGGATGTACTGGCACGGGGCGCTGTGCCCCATCCTCCCCCATCTGTAGCTCCCCTGTCTGGCTTGGTGGTGAGCTGAGCGGGACCTCTGCCACTTTGGTACGGGGACTGGCCGGGGGAGAACGGGAAGCGAGACTGACCTTGGCCCCACCGGGTGTCCCCCCCCGCCCGTCCGCTTCGCGGTGTACCTCCGCCGTTGCCGTCATCCTCGGTCTCTCACCCCGCTCTACCTCTGCGATGGGGAGGATGCTCCCCTTCTCCCTGCGTCTTTCTTCGTGAGCGGGCGGCTCCGCAGCAGGAGCTCGCGTGCGGCCGGGGTCTTCAGTCTGCAGCACCGCGATCTTGGGCCCACGTGTGTGCGCCTCGGCTCTCGCCACCACCATCTTCCCTGCAGCCAGCTCTCTGCCTGTGATGCCTCTGGGCTGAAACAAACATGTATCGTCTGCGTCCTGCCTCTCCTCGGTGCTCCCTGCTGCTTCCCCCGTCTGGGCATATGGATTGGGGGTCCTGCCTGCTCTTTCTGCCTCGGCTCTGCTTGTTCTGGGTACGGGGCTCCTTCCCAGCGTGTCTCTACTCCGCCATGTCAAACCACGCACCCCTAATAGTTTTTCATTTATCATTTAGGCATTTTTTTCTTTGTTTGCTGTTATTATTTTGAGTACTTTCCCAAGCCAGTTTTGTACGGGGCAATCACCCTGGTGTTCCCCTTGATTTGCAACACCCAACCCTTGCTACTTCAATTTTACATCCATTTTTGCTCCCCCAAATTATATATCCATATATATATATATATATATATATATATATATATATATATATATCATATTTTTCGCCCTATGAAACGCACCTAGGTTCTGGGGAAGGAAAACTAGAAAAAAATATTATAAGCCAAATGTTTTGCTAAAACACCCAGACAGACATTGTGGCATTCTCCCATCCCATTCCCTTAGGCAGTGTGGGATGCCCCCCTCCCATAGGCAGTGCGGCATTCCCCCCTTCCTACTTCCCATAGGCAGTGTGGCATCCCCTCATCCCATTCCCCATATAGTCAGTGTGGCATCCCCCCTCCCATTCCCATATAGGCAGTGTGGCATCCCTACCCATTCCCCCCTCCCATTCCCATATAGGCAGTGTAGCATCCCTCCCATCCCTTATAGGTAGTGTGGCATCCCCCTTATAGGCATTCCCCTTATAGTTAGTGTGGCATCCCCCTTATAGGTAGTGTGGCATCCCCCGTATAGGTATTGTGGCATCCCCCTTATTGGCATTCCCCTTATAGGTAGTGTGGCATTCCCCTTATAGGCATTCCCCTTATAGGTAGTGTGGCATTCCCCTTATAGGCATTCCCCTTATAGGTAGTGTGGCATTCCCCTTATAGGTAGTGTGGCATCCCCCTTATAGGCATTCCTCATTTAGGTAGTGTGGCATCCCCCCCCTTCTATTCCCCTTATAGGTAGTGTGGTATCCCCCCTTCCATTCCCCATATAGGTAGTGTGGCATCCCCCTTATAGGCATTCCTCATTTAGTTAGTGTGGCATCCCCCCTTCCATTCCCTTATAGGTAGTGTGGCATCCCCCTTATAGGCATTCCCCTTATAGGTAGTATGGCATCCCCCTTATAGGCATGCCCCTTATAGGTAGTGTGGCATTCCCCTTATAGGCATTCCCCTTATAGGTAGTGTGGCATCCCCCTTATAGGCATTCCCCTTATAGGTTGTGTGGCATCCCCCTTACAGGTAGTGTGTCATTACCCTTATAGGTAGTGTGGCACCCCCCTTATAGGCATTCCCCATTTAGGTAGTGTGGCATCCCCCTCCCTTCCATTCCCCTTATAGGTAGTGTGGCATCCCCCCCTTCCATTCCCCATATAGGTAGTGTGGCATCCCCCTTATAGGCATTCCCCATTTAGGTAGTGTGGCATCCCCCCTTCCATTCCCCATATAGGTAGTGTGGCATCCCCCTTATAGGCATTTACCATTTAGGTAGTGTGGCATCCCCCTTATAGGCATTCCCCATTTAGGTAGTGTGGCATCCCACCCTTCCATTCCCCTTATAGGCAAAAGTAAGAAAAAAGAATCACCCTGGTGTTCCCCTTGATGTGCAATCCCCCAACCCTTGCTACTTCTTTTTACAGCCATTATTTGCTCCCCCAAATTATATATCCATATATATATCCATATATATATATATATATATATATATATATATATATATATATATATATATACCATATTTTTCGCCCTATAAAACGCACTTAGGTTCCGGGGAAGGAAAACTAGAAAAAAAAATATTATAAGCCAAATGTTTTGCTAAAACACCCAGACAGACAGTGTGGCATTCCCCCATCCCATTCCCTTAGGCAGTGTGGGATGCCCCCCTCCCATAGGCAGTGCGGCATTCCCCCCTTCCTACTTCCCATAGGCAGTGTGGCATCCCCCCATCCCATTCCCCATATAGTCAGTGTGGCATCCCCCCTCCCATTCCCATATAGGCAGTGTGGCATCCCTACCCATTCCCCCTCCCATTTCCATATAGGCAGTGTAGCATCCCTCCCATCCCTTATAGGTAGTGTGGCATCCCCCTTATAGGCATTCCCCTTATAGGTAGTGTGGCATCCCCCTTATAGGTAGTGTGGCATCCCCCTTATAGGCATTCCCCTTATAGGTAGTGCGGCATTCCCCTTATAGGTATTGTGGCATCCCCCTTATAGGCATTCCCCTTATAGGTATTGTGGCATCCCCCTTATAGGCATTCCCCTTATAGGTAGTGTGGCATTCCCCTTATAGGTATTGTGGCATCCCCCTTATAGGCATTCCCCTTATAGGTAGTGTGGCATTCCCCTTATAGGTATTGTGGCATCCCCCTTATAGGCATTCCCCTTATGGGTAGTGTGGCATTCCCCTTATAGGCATTTCCTTTATAGGTAGTGTGGCATTCCCCTTATAGGCATTCCTCATTTAGGTAGTGTGGCATCACCCCCCCTTCCATTCCCCTTATAGGTAGTGTGGCATCCCCCTTATAGGCATTCCCCATTTAGGTAGTGTGGCATCCCCCCTTCCATTCCCTTATAGGTAGTGTGGCATCCCCCTTATAGGCATTCCCCTTATAGGTAGTGTGGCATCCCCCTTATAGGCATTCCCCTTATAGGTAGTGTGGCATCCCCCTTATAGGCATTCCCCTTATAGGTAGTGTGGCATCCCCCTTATAGGCATTCCCCTTATAGGTAGTGTGGCATCCCCCTTATAGGTAGTGTGGCATTCTCCTTATAGGTAGTGTGGCATCCCCCTTATAGGCATTCCCCATTTAGGTATTGTGGCATCCTCCTCCCTTCCATTCCCCTTATAGGTAGTGTGGCATCCCCCCCTTCCATTCCCCATATAGGTAGTATGGCATCCCCCTTATAGGCATTCCCCATTTAGGTAGTGTGGCATCTCCCCTTCCATTCCCCTTATAGGCAAAAGTAAGAAAAAAAAAAAAGTAAACTCACCCTTTAATCCTCCCCGCTGTCCCCGCCGTCTTCAAACACAGACACACGGCCTTATACAGTGGTGGGCGTGGCCAACGCTCTAGCGTCGGCCACGCCCACCACTGTATAGTCCAGGTGTCTGTGTCTGCTGGGGCCATGGAGAAGTGACAGGGACAGTGCGAGCGGCGATACCTCTGCCGCTCGCACCGTCCCTGTCACTTGATCACGGCCCCAGCAGACACAGGCACCCGGACTATACAGCGGTGGGCGTGGCCGATGCTCGAGCGTTAGCCACGCCCACTGCTGTATAAGGCCATGTGTTAACTCTGTATTCCGGCACCGCAGAGAGGAAGCGATGGAGGCAGCTGTATCTGCCGCCTCCTCCGCAGCGCCTGCACGTACAGGCAGCGCGGAGGAGGCGGCAGATAAAGCTGCCTCCGGCGCATCCTCGCTCTCTGCGGCGCCAGCACACAGAGTGAACACCCGGCCATGGTATAGTGGTGGGCGTGGCCGATGCTTGAGCATCTGCCACACGCCACTGTAACAGGCTGGTGTCTGTGTGTGCTGGCGCCGCTGCCTCCGCCTCTTCCGGGACAACGCGAGCCATTGAGAGGTGAGTTAACCTTTTCCTTTTTATTTATTTTTTCCCACATTCGGCTGATAAGACGCACTGACATTTTCCCCCCACTTTGGGGCAAAAATTGCGGTATATATATATATATATATATATATATATATATATATAGTGACAGGGGGTCTGTCAGAAGATGTGAAAAATGTCTCATTTGAACATTTCTGGAATGAAAAGTACTGGGTTAGGCTACAAACGGACTCCAAGAAAGACTTCACAGCCCTTTAAGGGGCTGCCAGTAAGGTGCTCCATAGGGTCCTGGAGTCTGGCTAGTAAGGGAATCTAGGTGGGTCCTGCTGGCCGAGTAGCCTGGTCCAGTACTGATCCAGTGTTATATAGAGACTGATGAGCTTCAAAGTGTGGCTAATGTGCTTGGGCTGAGAAGGTCTCTCAGTCAGACAGCCATGGGAGCTGACAGGGTGCAGGTGGCAGCAGGAGCTCTCAGCCAGAGGGTCGTGTGGGCTAACAGGGTGCAGGTAGCACCAGGAGAGAGGCTAGCTAGAGGCCTGCGGCCAAACCTGTGAGACGGTCGGTAGGGCAGAAGCGCCCAAGGAAAAATTAGGTGAACTGTATGCTGAATGAAGCCTGTCTGTGTTGAATTTATAGATGGAAAAATAAACCATTTGAGTTAAAACCCTGTGTATGCCTGTGTCTGTGCCCAAGAAGATCCCAAATGTTACAATATATACATATGCATATATATATATATTGAATACATTGTCATAAACAATTTACCACAAATACATGAAGCATATCTTTGTATACCTTTTCCCGGGCCTACCTTGCATGTGCGGCCTCTCATCCAATCAGCGCTCTGGATCCGCTCGCGTAAACTCGTCTAGGCTTATCTAAGCAGAGGGGACCCTGGTGCGCCGGTGGCTGCATCCCTGCTACCCTAAACCAGGGAGCATGTCCATTCACAAATGTCTGGCATGTGCATGTGCCTTTCTAAAGGTATAGCAGCTCGCACATGCATCTTTTGGATCATGGGAGAAGGTGTCTTTACCGGGCTACCTAGGGGTTTCACATAGCTAGAGCTATGTAGAAGATTTCAGGGATACTTGAATCAAGTTTTGATCCACTTTAAGGGTATATACAAATTGTCCACAAGGTAATAGTATATGCAAAATCAACTGCTGATTCCATTGTTGGCCACCGGATGTCTGTGATCTTTTAATCATATACTGTACAGTCAGATTCGATTAGGCTGCATAAAGCCTATAAGACAATTACACTCTAAAACAATTACACCACAACATCCAGTATTTGCAGAATATTATTGGAATCAATCAGCATAGAAAATGCTTACAGAGTGGCAGAAATGGGAATACGGGTGAATCCAGATAAATTTACAGCAATATTTTCTAGATTAGGTATCTGATCTGAGATAAATCAAACCATGACTCTAAACTGTACATAGCACATATATCACACACATACACATATCATAAGTCGATGCTCATGATAGCTCATGGGATGACAGTGAACAAGGGAGCCTCAAGACCGTCAGCGGGGACGTGTACAAATCAAGTCCAGATGCAATTAAAGCCGATCTCCATTCAATAAAAGTAAAGTTAGCAAATTGCTCCCCTAACTCTCTCCTCTCATGATCAGTAGCTTAAGATGTTTGAGATGTTGTGAAATTGCTTGAAGATTCTGCGCTCCTGAACTACATGGGAGCGACCCTCATGCTGACAGTCCTGTTTACACATGACTATGAGGAAGGAGCTTTTCCAGCAGCAGCATGCACCAGAGAGACATATATACCTCAGAAACATGGGAAAGCTGACACACACACACACACACACACACACACACACACACACACACACACACTAAACAGCTACTGGAGGAATTATGTGTGTGAGAGAGGGAAGCTGTTACATCGTACCCATAAGTTTGGTTGCGTATGCTGAGTGGTGGACTACCAGTACAGCCCACCAAGGCCCCCCCAAAATATCTATACAGATCAGCCGCTCTACAGAGTATATTCAAAAATTCATGTTTATTACTATAAGCCATCTTAAAAACAATTACATCTTAAAAACAATTAAAACCATATACATGAGGTGGGGGACATAATGTACTAATAACAATGAGTATAATTATAATATAATATAATATATATAAATATAATGAGTCTAATTATACTCATTGTTATTAGTCCATTATGTCCCCCACCTCATGTATATGGTTTTAATTGTTTTAAGATGTATGTCCTTTTTTGGCTTATAGTAATAAACATGAATTTTTGAATATACTCTGTAGAGCGGCTGATCTGTATAGATATTTGGGGGGGCCTTGGTGGGCTGTACTGGTAGTCCACCACTCAGCATACATAGACATACCCTGTTCTTTTCAGAGTTGTGGCCCACCCTCAGCCAGCATCCAGATTAGATTAACATCAATACTCCAGGTAGTGCGGGAATACCCCCTGTTGTAAATAGCATAAGTTTGGTTGCCACAGAGCATTGTTTATAATGTTGATACAATGTTTTAAGACCTTTCTGAACAGTTCTGAACAGTGATGAGCCATTAAAGCATTAGAGACATTTTACTTCTGGCTAGAAAAAAAGAGATGATTGCACTGTGACTTGAGGCAATTTTGACTGTGGGATTGGGTATTTCAGAAGCAGGGCTTAAATGTGTTTGACAAGATGTCTCCTCCCATGCACTTCAGGAGCACATAATCTGCCTACTATTCAATAAGATCTGCATGGGGTTAAATCAGAACAAACCCCATTCAGCCTTTCTTTCAGATTCCAGGGCGAGCAGCTACCCTTCCCCTGTGTGTGAAACCCCCCAGGGCACCCACACTCACCTTTCCCTGCTCCAATGGTGCATGCATGAACTCTCATCCATTGAGAGCCGCCTGTGGTGACTATGTCATTTGGCAAATAGCTCTCATAGTTGTCAGTGGGGAGCCTGTGCTCTGGCATCCCCTGCCGCATGCCCATTCTAGTCAACGAGAGCCATTTGTCGAATGACACTGAATGAGATCCCGCGTATGTGCCATTGGAATAAGGAGGGAGTGAGTGAATAGAGGCATTCTGGAGGGTTTGACACAGCAGTGCATCCCAACTCAGGATGCCACAGGAAAACAGAACAAGACCTGGGAAAGTCAAATTCCTGGGCTTTGTTCTGTTTTAAGTTCTCCATAGGGTAGCATTTTTCTATAATTTTATATATTTCATACAAAAGGAAACAAAAGCATACTGTACAAATTATCAAACATGTTACAGGGCAAGACAGCATTTTTAGTTTGTTCCACTGGTACTTTTCTGTGCTTTTCTTCCTGGGTAAGTTTTGTTCTTTTTTTATTACAGTTCTAACAAGGTACCATTTACAGACATAATGAATAACAGCAGGTTTGTTAGGTTGGTTGAGGCAAGTGTCGGCTGGCTTTTTTAAAATTTCCCTAGGCCTGTATTATTAGCAAAACTAATGACTGGCATTGTTATTTATGTAGAAATAGCCCAGGAGTATTCCTCAGATGGTAAAAAATAAACACATTTTATGTTAGCAAAATAGAGCATCAGGCAGAGCTGTACAGAACTTGTCTTAGCAGCCTAGAAAGTAAAATGTTAGGACTGCATACAGATCTGGTACAATGGGCTGATTTAAAGTGGAACAAAACCTGGAATTTTGACTATCCTGGGTTTTGTTCCTTGTCCCCAGGCATCTTGATATGGGATGCCCCCCTGTGCGAACGCTAATATTTACATCAGCGAGGGAGCCAGGAAGAAAGTGAGTTTTACTGCAACCCGGAGGCCCAGCAGTGCAGGGATATTCTAAGTATGTCACACACCCCGCTTCAAGAAATTCATAACGTGTGGGTAATACTGACCTGTAGAGGGCGATATGCAGAGATGCCAGGAAAAAAGAGAGCCCCTCCCGGTCCATAAATACCTGGGACCTGCCACTCATTACCCAGTCTTCATCTCTGCAGACGGCGAGCAAGTCAGAAGATGTGGTCTCCTCCTTGCACAGGGGGATTTCAGGTAGCCGGGATGACTCCCGGCCCTTTAGTTATCTATTTCCGCCTGGATCTTTTTTTTCTGTTACCTCATGCCTCCCAGCCTAGGCTGACGGTCCGGGTGAGGGTAGAAAAGCACCCTTGGTGCTTAAGAGCAAATGCTCTCCCGTGAGACCCTATATAAGAGGGTAGGCGGTCATCCGGGACGGTGACCACGGTTTGGGATGCCCCATCCCTTGGCCTTGCAATTTGGGTGGTCCCCCCTTTGGGTAATGCCCCTTTCTCTAGCGGGATAGCAGGGGGGTAGGAGCAGGGCCCCTTATTCGGTGTTAGGTCCAAATTTTGTAAACATTAATTCTTAATAATGTTTTAATGTATTAATTTATTAAATTATCCTCCCAATAGTTATTAACTTATTTATTACTTCATAACAGCGTGTATTTCTCTGTCAAAACGGCGCTGTGGCCGCCATTTTTATGCAGGCTTTCTCCCTGAGGTAACAGGGGCGGGGCCGGACGTCAGGGTCAAAGCCACGGCCCGCTCCCCTCCTTCTGTCTCTTCTGAGACCGCCGGCGCGGCCGCACATAGCTGCGGTGCCGGCCTTTTTGCATTGTCATGGCGGAGGGGAGCTTCTCCCCATACGCTTTCACTCTTGGGGGCGGGGCCGAGCTTTCTAGCGCTGCGGCCCGCCCCTGTATCACAGGCAACGCTGAGGTGCTTTTCTCTGTGCCTGTTTCCTCAGAAGGAGCTGGTCAAGCCCCCCTTCTCTCCTCAGAGCTGCTCTTTACCTCACGGAGAGAGGAAGCTGTCTTCAGGACCACAGTGAGTTGCCCGGTGGGCCCCCCTTCTGTCCCATTACCTATAATTATATATTTTTATGTCATATATATATATTTTATACTCCGCTTTTCTTATTAGCCTTTTTTATTATGTCTTTTAGATATAACCTACAGTGGTGTTAAGGGGTTTCTCCCGGTCCTAGGGTCCCTGGGTTCTTAATTGGCTTATTGCAAATCCTCCCACTTGGGACATTAAAGGGGTATCCCGGGTTGCTTATATGCGTAATTCCCTCGGTCATTGCAACCAACTATAAGTTCACCTTATGGAGGCATCCCCGGATACTGGGCTCGGGCTCCCCTCGGGGAAATCCCGGAAGTGTATGGGGTGTGGGGCATCCCTTACTGGCGATGATGTATTTCTGTGTATACCAGCACAGCAGACTATTACGCGGCAGTCCGGACCCCAGGCGTCTGGTTCAGCACCGCCGGTCTCTCCTACCCCCCTCCCAGTTTGATCCGTGCCCAGTCTGACGTTGTCATGGGCAGGCAGTTGCAATCGGAGATGTGTGCCTGATTGGCCAATCTTGAAAAATTATTCTCCAGCACGGTCACCAGAAAGGCTCCGGCTAAGAGAAAGCACTTGTCGCCGTCTTCACCGGCGGCCGACTTGGATGATCTTGATAATCTGGACTGGTCTGATTACTCCCAACTTGAGGAAGGGGAGGTATATGAAGAATCAGATAATTCAGACGATCAGCAGTTTGTTGGTGCTGATACCGAGCGGGGCTTGGGGAGGTCTTCGGATACTCCTAATGTTCTGGCTCAGATGTTTGAGGTTTTGGCTATTTCTCCTCCTGAGGTGGTTCCACAGCAAAAGGGGGAATTATTCGAAGAATCCAGGCCGCGCTTGGAATTTCCTAACCAAAAGCATTTTGATGGGATTATTGCTAAGGAATGGGAGAGGCCTGCCCTGCTCCCAGGTGTCCCTCAGGGTTGGGACAAAAAATATCCCTTTCCCTTGGATACGGTTAAGCATTGGGGGTCCCCTCCCGAGGTGGATGCACAGATTCTGGGTTTATCCAACACTACTGTTTTAAATTCTCCTGATTTCTCCACTCTTAAAGATGGTGAGGATAAACGCATTGACCAAATGGCTTGTCATGGTTTTGCCAGTGTTGGGTCAGCCATGAGGCTGGTTTGTGCTTCAGCGCTGCTGGTGGTGGCTACCAGGTCGGTGGTCAGGGACATGTTGACTTCTTCCGGGTTAGATCCGGATAGTGACGAGTTCCTTGGCCTTAAAAGGTGTGAATTGTTTTTGTCATTTGTACTAGCCGCCTTGGATGACACACTGATGATGTGTGGCAGAACGTCGGCTCTATTGGTGACTATTCGGCGTTCAGTTTGGTTGCGCCAGTGAGCGGCTGATTTTGTGTCTAAAAAGTCACTGACCGCTCTTCCCTTTGTGGGATTACGGCTCTTTGGTGAGAAGTTGGATTCAGTTGCCAAGGGTGGTAAGTTACCTCAACGCAAAAAACAGCGTCATCCCTTTCGGGGGGCGGGTTCTTTTGCTCCTTCCTTTCGTAGGGCTAGAGCTGGCAGAGGAATTGTTTTCTCCGCAACCAGAGGAGATTCCTGGAACAGGGGCAGAGGACGTGCCCGCCCAGGATACAGCTGGGGCTCTAAGCCCAAACCCGCTGCCAAGCCAGCTCAGCAATGAGGGGGCGCCCTCACCCATGTGGGTGGGGGGACGGCTGCAACACTTCTCCCAGGTCTGGGACCGGGAGGTCTCGGACAGATGGATCCGGGAAGTGGTGACTTCCGGCTACAAGCTGGAGTTCGAGCTCCGGCCCCCTCCCAGATTCCTCAGGTCTCGGGTGCCTTCGGACCTTCTGGCCGCGCAGGAGCTCCAGGCGGCAGTAAAGAGTCTGTTGGATATGGCAGTTATTTGCCCAGTGCCCCCCTCAGACAGGGGTCGGGGCTTTTATTCCAATCTGTTCACGGTGCCCAAAAAGGACAGCTCGGTTCGACCCATTCTGGATCTAAAGATCCTCAACAGGTTCGTCCGTCCGCGGAAATTTCGCATGGAAACGCGTTCAGCTATCCATTCTCTTCGGCAGGGGGACTTTCTGACATCCGTAGACATCAAGGACGCCTATCTGCATGTGCCGATTTTTCCAGCGCACCAGAAATTTCTCAGGTTCGTGGTGGAGGATCGGCATTTTCAGTTTGTGGCACTTCCTTTCGGTCTTACCTCGGCTCCAAGGGTTTTCACCAAGGTGCTCTCCTCAGAGCCCAGGGTATTCGCATTGTCCCTTATCTGGACGACCTTCTCATTATGGCATCTTCCTTCAGCCAAGCGGTATTGGACACCAGAACTGTGGTGTCCACTCTGGAGAGATTCGGGTGGGTGATCAACTACCCCAAGTCCTCCCTTTCTCCGTCCAGGTTAGTGTCTTTTCTGGGAATGTCCCTGGATACTTCCCAGGCCAGGGTGTTTCTTCCTCAGTCCAAGGTTCTCTTGATTCAGGAGTTGGTTAGACTCCTCCTGTCTATTCCTCGTCCAGCCATCAGACTGGGGATGAGGCTGGTGGGATTGATGGTAGCCTCCTTCGAAGCGGTTCCCTTTGCTCAGTTCCACACAAGGACACTCCAGCTCCATCTGTTGGCGGCCTGGGACGGGTCGCCACTGTCATTGGATCAGTGCTTCCTGATGACCCCCCGAGTTTGGTGCTCCCTTCAGTGGTGGCTGGATCCAATCAATCTGTCGAGGGGCAGATCCTTTCTGGCCCCTTGTTGGGAGACGGTCACCACGGATGCCAGTCTATCAGGATGGGGGGGGTTCTGGAAGGATCGTCAGTTTCAGGGACTGTGGGGACCTCAGGAGGCTCACGAGTCCATCAATGTTCTGGAATTGAGGGCCATCAGGATGGTTCTGTTTCGCTTGACTCATCAGTTTCAAGGATTGCCGGTTCAAGTCTGGTCGGACAATCGGACGGCGGTCGCCTACATCAATCACCAGGGAGGGACTCGCAGCAGGAGTGCCCTCAAGGAAGTGTCTTTGATTCTGGCCTGGGCGGAGACCCACGTCCCGTGCATTTCAGCAGTTTACATTCCGGGAGCGGAGGCGGACTCTCTGAGCAGGTTCTCAGCTCGCCGGGGGAGAATGGTCTCTCAGCCCCAAAGTGTTTCGCTTGATTTGTCTCAGGTGGGGGTCCCTGGTGGTGGACCTCTTTGCCTCTTGTCACAATCACAAACTTCCGACATTTGTGTCTCTCTCACGGGATCCACTGGCTCTGGCAGTGGATGCCATGTCTCTGAACTGGAGATATCTGGGGTTTCTGTATCTGTTCCCTCCGTTTCCCTTGGTGGCCAGAGTGGTGTGCAAGCTGGCCCTGGAGGGTGCGTCAGAAATTTTGGTGGCTCCAAGGTGGCCAAGACAGGTTTGGTTCGCAGATGTGGTAAGGTTAGCAGAGGATCAGTTCGTTCTGCCCCTGCTGCCGGATCTGCTCACCCAGGGTCAACTACGTTATCCCAATTTACCAACGCTGGCTTTGACGGCGTGGCTGCTGAAACCTCCATCTTGAAGGAGGAAGGTCTTTCCGATGCTGTGATTCGAACTCTCATTAGTGCTAGGAAGTGGTCTTCCTCTAATATCTACTATAGGACTTGGAGGTCTTATATTGATTGGTGTGAGATCAGGGCGTTGCCTTGTAGGGAATTTTCCATCTCCAGAATCCTGGAGTTTCTTCAACATGGTCTGGACCTGGGGCTCCAGCTTAGTACTCTGAAGGGGCAGGTTTCTGCCCTGGCGGTGTTCTTTCAAAGGTCATTTGCCCTACATGCTTTGGTTAAGACTTTTTTCCAGGGAGTCACGCACATGCGGCCTCCTAGAAAACCTTTGCTCCCTGTTTGGGATTAGAATTTGGTTCTTTCTGCTCTTCAGGATTCTCCTTTTGAGCCCTTGAATTATATTGCCTTGTCTTCACTTACGCAGAAGGTGGCCTTTTTGGTAGCCATTACTTCGGTTAGGCGTGTCTCTGAGTTGGCGGCTTTGTCCATTCAAGCCCCGTACTTTGAGGGGCATCAGGACAAGGTGGTTTTTCGTTTCAAGTCCGATTTCCTTCCTAAGGTTGTTTCTGCCTTTCACCTAAACCAAGACATTGTTCTGCCCTCTCTGTGTCCTAATCCCAGCAATGACAAGGAGAGGGCCCTGCATTCTTTGGATGTGGTTCGTGTTGTGAAGTATTATTTGGAGGTAACGTCTTCCTTTCGTAAGACGGATGCCTTTTTTGTGGTGCCCTCCGGGCCCCGAAAAGGCTTGGCGCCTGCCAAGTCTTCCATTAGTAAATGGATTCGTCAGACCATAGTTGGGGCCTATTCTGCCAAAGGGAAGGTACCCCCTTTTCGTGTTACTGCTCATTCTACTCGTACGGTTGGGGCGTCCTGGGCTTTTCAGCACCAGGCCTCTGTTGAGCAAGTTTGTAAGGCTGCTACTTGGTCTTCTGTTCACACTTTTTCCAAGCTTTACAAGGTTGATGTTCGGGCCTAAGCGGATGCTGTGTTTGGCCGCAAAGTTCTGCAAGCTGCAGTGGTTTAAGTTGTGCCTTGTTGCCTTGTTTTGGATCCCCGCCCTTTATGGACACTGCTGTTGGATGTCCCACACGTTATGAATTTCTTGAAGCGGGGTGTGTGACATACTTAGAATAATACCATTTTGTGAATACTCACCTGTAAAATGGGTATTATAAGTATGTCACACACCCCGCTTCACCCTGCCCTTTTGTATTCTGGATCCTTTATATGGTGAATTTTGCGTGGTTATGCTTTGTGTTGGGCTCTTCCTGGTCCCTTACCTTACTGCTGTTCTTATACTGGGTAATGAGTGGGAGGTCCCAGGTATTTATAGACCGGGAGGGGCTCTCTTTTTTCCTGGCATCTCTGCATATCGCCCTCTACAGGTCAGTATTAGCCACACGTTATGAATTTCTTGAAGCGGGGTGTGTGACATACTTATAATACCCATTTTACAGGTGAGTATTCACAAAATGGTATTTTATGCCACTTTTTCCACTTTCCTAATTTTTCGAAGCGAACTTGTGGGCAGAATGTAATCTATATTGTAGTTTATATATTTTATGAAACCTTATTTATGCTTTCCACCATAAGGTTCCTCAGGTGCACAAATGCCCGTCATGCTTTTTCCTGTTAGAATAGAGAGAATACATTAACTGACATACTGTATTTTTAAAATGAATCTATAAGCAGCAGTGGTACTATGGTGGAAAAAATTACCTGCCCCTGGCCAGCCCATGACTAGCATGTTGTATCATCACCGATGCTTCCTAGTCAGTAAACAAGTCCTGAAGCATTACAGGTACAGATTATGAACAGGGGGAATATAGCCAATGTTGAACTGAAACTTTGGCCCAAATTTAAGAAGGGATAGCGTCAGGTAGTGGCTGGTTAATGACAGGTAGCGACAGGTAGCGACTGGTGAACGCCGGACATGGCACGCAATTACGCATTTATCAAGCAGAATCTGTTTAGCGACTGGGATAGCGAAATGTAGTGTCTAATTCATCATTTTCACAGCCTCAGCGAACAGCGCCAGCGTTCAGCCTTGCACAGCGCCAGGTATGACCTCTCGCTACCTGTCGCTCTCCCATAAATTTCAATGGACGATCCTTTTCTTCTCTTTAAACGGGGTTTTTCTTTTTTTCAAAAAAATCACAATTCTGTGACCTCTTCTGGCATTGAAAAAGCAGTTTTTTTCATATTTTTTTCATTTTTTAAACATTTCCTCAGAAATGACATTACAGGTCTGCCATTAAAGTGTTCATTTTACAATGTTGTTACAATGTAATTCCATATGTTTTCGCTTTGTTACTAGTTGATAGATGCTTGAAAACACACTTTAAACACACCACCTCCTGCGCTCTGGGCTTCAAACAAGTATTTTTCAGCGCCAGAGATTTGTGAGGCTGTTTTTTTGCTGCATATGGTGTGAGTCGGTCGCTATGAGCAGTCGCTAACATGCGCTCCCATACAGCGCTGTACTGGTCAAATAGCGACTCCTCACAATCTATTCAACATTACTGAACAGCGACTGAGTCGCTATAAAGTAGCGACCCACGGCCGAGCACTGCGACTATTAGCGGGCGCTCTGAAAATGCCTGCTACAGACGCTCATCTGTCGCTACCTGCTGCTAATGATGAATCAGCCTCTTTATTGTAGGGGCAGAAACTGAAGCAGGGGGAGTATAGAATCGATAGGCTGGCCTTTTTTACTGAAAAAGTTGGGATATTTATGCAAAGTTACCGGGGATGGAGCTTCTTGACATAGTAATGAAAACTAAGCCCCTAGCTGCTCAACACACATTTCAGGCATGTGAAATTAGAGGCAAAACCCATATTCAAAGCTGACTTGTTCCTTCTCCCAGCTGCCTAAAGATTGCAACTTCTGACCTAAAATCTTTTAAGAAGCTGGATAACTGAAAGCTAGTTCAATTAGCTAGCCCACACTCTTCTCTCTTCAGTGAAACACAAGATTGTAACATTATTTCAAACTGCTTTGTAAGGGGCAAGTAGCCGTGGCCTAGTGGTAGAGGAGCAATCCTGTGACTGGAGGGTTGCAGGCTCGATTTCCTGCTAGGGCATGACTGAAGCACTCTTGAGCAAGGCCCCTAAACCCCAACTTCTCCCAAGCACTGCTCTGGGCTATGTGTGCGCAAGAATACAATGGCCGTACATGCTTCCCTCCCCCAAAACAAAAGCAACTAGGTTTATGACTAAGCAGAAGTATACAGTAAATGGCTGCCTTAGATTTTTTTCCCCAGGACCTGTGTTATGCCCAGGTACAGGGGCGGACTGGCCATAGGGCTTACCGGGCAAAATCCCGGTAGGCCGGCACCTGGGAAGGCTGCGGCCAGTTAGCGATGTGGAGGACAGGTGGTGGCTGGTGAGCAGTGAATGTGTGGGGCGGAGGATCGGGTGGTGGCTGGCCGGTGAGCGGGGTATGCAGCTGAGTGGCAGCCAGTGAGCGCGCATTTCAGGGCATGTGGTAGAGGCTGTGTAGTGTGGCAGTACCGCTACTACTACCACCGCAGTGCGCTACACTGTGCAACTTTTACTGCACTGCCCCCCGGCTTTCTGTTAAAGTTTTTTCCCCTGTCAAAGTTTGGTACCTTCCCATTGGCTGATGAATCTCTCTGCTCATCCAATCACTGTGGGGAGGCTCCATGACTCAGTAGCTCCACCTCCTACCCCCGGAATTTTGGGCAGCATGTCTGGCAGGCAAGCAAACTAAGAGGTAATGATCTTTTAAAATGTTTTACTACTTAAGCACATGTTTTTGTCTGGGGGCATGACTAAGAGCAACATAGCCTGAAACGTTTCACACTACGGTCACAGCCAGGGGACTTTTGTATGGTTGTCTTTTCCTGTTGTCTGTCACTATGGGCTGATTTTAACTTTTGGGTCACAAGCTACAGCTTGAAGGGAAAAAGAAGTGGTTCACTTTCCTGCCATTTTCTGAATTAAACGGCTTGCCAGTCTTACTTTTGACTAGAGGGTGACTTATACCAAAAACCATTCTCATTCAATGCAAAATTGTGTGGCAAATGAATTCCATGTCTGGGGAAATGATTGTCAGTCTAGGGCTGTTATATTTCTCTCAAAGATTTTTATTTTCCAAGAAGCAAAATATAGTGTACAAGCAATGGCATCATACAAGTAGTTTACATAGGAGTAGAGAGTCAGAGTAACAAAAATATATAAATAGAACATTATAAGATCAGGCTTGTGACAGATAAATATATACATCTCAAAAAAATAATTATCAATTGACGATTCTATATATCCTATATACCCATCCCCTCCACCCCCTCCCCCCATCTTCCTTACTCCAATTATTGACCACCTCTTCAGTAGAGGGAGACCTTCATGTTCAATATACAGTATCATATGTAACAAATAATTAAAGCGAGTCAATAACTGCCATATTTTAGCAACATTAAAAAAAAATATAACATACTTTCACAAAGCAACGACACCCCCCTTCCCCCCCCCCTCCCTCTCCCAAGTCCCACCCCCCAGCAGCAGGGATTCATACACAAAACAGGAAAACACAAACAATAAACAAAGAACAAACAGACAACAAAACACCACACACACAAAAAAAAAAAAAAAAAAAAAAAAAAAAAAGGAAAGGATTTTCCTAAAGGTAAGAAACGAGCAGATACGCTTATACTATTAAAAGGTTCCTATCAAAGGTTCTAGGTAAATACTTTTCCACCCACGGCAACCAAGTTCGTTCAAATTTTTCCAAGCGTCCCTCTTTTAAAGCGGATAATTTTTCCATCGCCATAATATCATTTACTCTACTCTTAAATTCCAGGATGCTGAGAGTCTTAGTTCTCCAAGCCTTGGCTATTACTAATTTGGCTGCGGTTAGCAAATGAAGTGTAAGCTTTTGAGAATCCTTTCCATATCCCTCTATAGGCTTATTTAACAGCGCAACCCACGGATCCGTACTAACATAGGTTCCCATAATATTGGACAATATTCGAAATATCTTACACCAAAATTTACTCACTAATGGGCAATCCCACCATATATGCTTAAAGGAACCCAGATCCTGGCATCCCCTAAAACAATTTTTATGAAGGCCCGAATCATCTGTTGAATATCGAGCAGGAACCCAGTACCAACGTATCATCACCTTAACATTAGCTTCCACAGCAAGCACCGATGTATTCCCACGCAATGTGGTACTCCACATCCTCTGCCATTCATCATTCTCCAGACAGCCACCTAGATCCTCTTGCCACTTTGTTATATATCCCGGAGTATTATTTAAGGCTGAACTGGTTAGAGACATATACACCTGCGAGAGGATAGCTCTGCCTCTGGGATTAGTAGCACACCGCCTCTCAAACTCCGTTAGCTCCTCTACATTCTGTTTTCCATGCAACAGGCTCAGAAGAAAATTTCTTATTTGTAAATAGGCAAACACATGTTCAGCCCCTAAATCAAATTTTTCCTTAAATTGTAGAAACGTAAGCACATTAGAACCCTGTACACAGTCCTTCACACAATTAACACCCCTAGTATTCCAATTATAAAAGCTTTGTGGGGAGAGTACTGCCGGCTGAAACATAGGGTTATTCCAAAATGACAACAGTGGGACATGGGGGGACACTAAACCTCCAGAATATTTAACCCCATCCCATATTGCCATAGAGTGCAACATTATAGGGTTACTATGAGCTTTTCTAACAGAGGGTATTACCCATAAGTAATTGTTTACATCAATTGGCGCCATAATCTTTCTCTCAATAGATACCCAAATAGGAGGGTCTACAGTCTCATGATATGCAGTTAATTGAGCTATCTGGGCTGCTTGATAATAGCGAAAGAAATTTGGTACCCCAAGTCCTCCTAACTTTCTCGGTCTACATAAGACATTCCTAGCCACTCTAGCCTTCCTCCCGTCCCAAATAAAATCCAGAACCTTCCGTTCAAAGTTCCTTAGATGTTGCAGTTGAATTTTTATTGGTAATACCCTAACATAATATAGAAATTTCGGAAGAAGGGTCATTGTGATAGCATTTATTCTGCCCAGCCACGACAATCCCAGATCCCTCCATCTCTTTAGTAATTCCATCAAAGTTTTATACAATGGGGGGAAATTAGCAGAGTACAAACCTGTAACACTATTCGTCAAATAAATACCTAAATATTTGAGCCGAACTTCCTCCACCTTAAAATCGAAATTGGAGATCATTCCTTCCCAGGTATCATCAGGAACTGTGATGTTCAAGGCTCTAGACTTTGCCATATTGACCTCCAACCCTGAGATTTGTGCAAAATTCCCTAGTATTTTCATTAAATTCGGTAGAGAGATCAAAGGATTGGTGAGAAACACAATGACATCGTCAGCGAACAGACAAAGCTTATGTTCAATGTCTCCAATAGTAACCCCCGACACGTCCTTAGCCTCTCTAACAGCATGTGCTAATGGCTCCATCGCCAGGGCGAAAAGCAGGGGAGATAAAGGACACCCCTGACGGGTTCCCCTCTGAAGAGTAAAGGTTCGAGATTTGAACCCACAATACTTTATATATGCTCGTGGCTCATTGTATAAAGCCTTTACACATGAAATAAAACTTTCACCAAAGCCCCACCACTGCAAAAGCTGAAACAAATAGGACCACGAGACCGAATCAAAGGCTTTGCGCACATCGAGCGACAAAAGCATTGTCGGCTTCTTCATGTGATCTGCAGCATGTATCACATGAACAATTCTCCTTACATTATCCCCTGCTTGCCGCCCTGGGACGAAGCCCACTTGATCTCCCTGGACCAATTGTGGTAAAAATTGAGATAAACGTTGAGCTAAGACCTTCGCATACACCTTAATATCTATATTTAAAAGAGATATCGGTCTGTAATTTGACCAGGTCGTTGGGTCAGAATCAGACTTTGGTATCATACTAATTGCAGCAGTTACAGTGTCCCTTGAGAAAGCACCCCCTTGTCTAATCGCATTAAAAGCTCTAACCATCCGCGGTGCCAGAACATCCACAAATGTTTTAAAGTAACCTGCTGAGAAGCCATCAGGGCCCGGTGCCTTATTAATTTTTAACCCTTTAACAGCAGCCATTACTTCCTCTAAAGTGAACTCACCATCCAAATACTCCTTCATTTCTATCGGGAGGTGTGGTAACTCCAACCCCCGCATAAATTCCGAAAGAGGGATCTCGGAGGTCGTGCTAGATGCAGAATAGAGTCTTTCCATCTGATTTCCAAAAAGATCAGCAATCTTTACAGGATTAGAAGTAAGAGAGCCTCTACTATCCTTTAACTTGATTGGTTTAAATAAACAATCTGGTGTTTTAAGCTTACGAGCCAATAATGTGTCAGGTTTGTTAGCCTTAATATAAAACCTATGTTTTACCCAAGCCAAACTACGTCCCGCCCTTTCTGCTAAGGCTAAATTTAATTCTTCTGATATTCTTCTTAAGGTAGATCTATATGCAGCCGACATGATCTGAGGTACTTGCGCGACTAAATCCGCATACTTCTTTTCTAGGGAGTCAATATAAGCATTCTGTACCTTACGTTTCCCCGCTGCCGCCTGTAAAAGGAACCCCCTAATAACTGGTTTATGCGCCTCCCATTGCAAAACATCTGAAATTTCAGTTTGATCATTATCCTTAAAGTAATTAAGAAGGCTTTCTCTAGTATCATCTACAATTTTTTTATCTGACAACAGCGTCTCATTCAAAACCCACGAGACACCTACCTGCCTTAATAGAAGAGACTTAAATTTTATCAAAACTGCATCATGATCTGTCCATGAAATTGGAAGTATTTGCGAGCCTTTAAGGCTGGACAGAGCTTGGAACTTAACAAACACATGATCTATCCGTGTATAGAGATCATGCGGAGAGGAATAATGTGTGAAGGACTGTGTACCAGGATGACCCTCCCTCCAACAGTCCACCATGCCATAAGATTCCAATAACGACCTAAAAGCTCTCGCAGTGGCCAGCACCTGTGAGGAGGGGACCAACGACCTATTAGAGTGCCTATCTATATGGGGCTGAAGTATCATGTTAGAGTCCCCACAAACCACTAGTAAACCTTTCACATGTTTAAAAAGTTCAGAAAAAAAACCCTTCATGAAAGCCATTTGATTGGTGTTAGGCGCATAATAAGATGCAAACGTAACTTCCACGTCTTGCATTGTGCCACACAGAATCAGATACCTCCCATCAGGGTCAGAGATCTCTAAATTACATATAAACTGTACAGATTTCTTAAAGGCAATAAGAATCCCACGTTGCTTCGTCTGTGCGCAAGACAGAAAAAATTGAGGGTATGAAGCATCTAAATATCTAGGCTTAGAACCCATTGAAAAATGCGTTTCCTGGAAGCAGACCACATCCGGTTTCAGGGAACGCATCTTCCTAAAGGCTATAGATCTTTTCTGCGGCGAATTAAGGCCCTGCACATTTAGGGATAAAACTGTACAAGACATTTCCACAGATCTAGAATCTATAGCAATTAATATGAAGAAAGTCCAATACACCTAAGAAGGAACAGAGATACAAGGGAAAGGAAACAAAATATTAATAAATTAATAAAAATAGACACAAACAAAACACACACAAAAAAAAAAAAAAAAAAAAACAAAAAAAAAAAAAAAAAAAGGACCCCTGCTACTGGAGGGTCAGACAAAAAAATGTACAAATCTACCACCTCACCGAGAAAACAATCCCCAGTAGATGCAGATATGGAGTGCAACAAGACAAAGCCGCCCCACGGATAAGGAGGCAAAATCCGTATTTATAACAGACCTTATGAAATCTTTGAGCCGACAAGCCCTTCAAACTAGGTAATACTCTAGACATTCAAAACACTGCAGAGTTAGTAGTATGTATTACAACATTTTACCTAACCAGATTTCTTAGAGTCTCAGATCAACTTATATCCCAGTTAACACCGAAACCAATGATGTTTCACATGTGCAATCAGGACTTAAAGAAATCAAGATATAATGGAGGTGAGCCTATTAATATCAGAACATTATCTTCAAAGTTTCAATTAGTTAAACCTCTTATCTATACCTAAGCGGCTCAGAGTTAAAATAGTGGCCATAACATGTTTTTTAAAGAACCTATTGACGGAGACTATTCCGCCACAGGGTAAGGCACCCAACCCAATAGTGGATGAAAAATCATAATTTTATGCACCAGCCCGTCAACCCCTGCAAAATCACAGAATGTAGCTATATTCCTCATTACTTTATGCACAAAAGTTAACCACAGAAATCTTTCCCGGTTATAGCAACCAAAAAATGTATCATGCACTATTAGGATAGCCATTTAACCAAACGGAACAGGAAGTAATAGTCATAAAGTACCTAAAGCATGATACAGTGATATCAAGACATCATATTCCAAACCTCATTCAGTAAGATCTCGTACCAAAATTTTAACAGCTAAAAATACAAGTATAAGCAATAATACAGGCAGTCTTAGTATCCTGTTGGTCAAAGCTATACTCCACCACCAGGATAAAATAAGAGACCCAGTGCAAGGAGACAGCATAATTTTGCATACTCATCCTAATAATATTTGAAAAACCACCGGGTATAGCTACATCCCTTAGTTTCATACAGGGGTTGAGCACGACTAATATCCTTAGTTGTGGCAGCCAAGAAATATAGCCTGTGTTATAAAATAGTTATTTAACCAAACAACTTAGGTGCCACAACCAAGGAGCACCAAAAGCATAACACTAATATCAGAACAATATATTCTATACACATTGAGTTAGACCTCTTGCCTATGCCTTAGCAGCTAAAAATAGAAATAGAGATACTAACATAATTATTGAAAGATCCTACCAGCAGAGATAAACTCTACCCATAGGATAGGACAACAAGCTAAATAGTAAATACACAACCCGTACTATACACCATCTCTAACAAGACTTGAGAAACCATGAGATAAAACTATATCCCTTATTGCTGAATAAAAATCAAGCAGGTACTTTTCTCGGTTATGACAACCAATAATTCTATCTTATACTATAAGAATAACTATATAGCTCAGGTGTAAAATTAAAGAGCATCAGAGCATGTTAATCATTAACAGATTCCAATATGAGAGAGGGGATTTCAGACACCGCCTGTCTTCTTTGCCGCTTTCCTGCCCTCTGCACCTTGGGCGAGTCATCCAAGGAGAGGGCCCTTCTAGCCGATACATTCGCCAGTTGACCAGATAATAGTCCCAAATCAGAACAAATGTTATGGAGATCCTCAGGTGTCGTCGCAGACCAGTCCTTATTATTAAAGGAAAATTGCACTCTAAAGGGGAAACCCCACTTATATTTCACACCATGATCTTGGAGACCTCTAAGATAGGGTTTCATTTCCTTCCTTTTAAGAATAGTAGTGGGAGACAAATCAGAAAAAATCTGGAAGCTATTTCCTTGGAATGATAACTGTGCAGCAGCACGTGCCGCCTGTAGAAGTCTCTCCTTGGTTTTAAAATAATGAAAACGCACAACAATGTCCCTCGGGGGATCCTCCGGCCTTCTCCTGCGCGTCAAGGCTCTATGAGCCCTATCCATCTCCAATCTTTCACCTGGTTCCCCGGGCAGAAGCTCCTGGCAAATAGATAATATTGTAGACTGCGCATCTTCAAAATGCTCTGGGATGCCCCGAAAACGCAGATTTTGGCGACGATCCCTGTTCTCAGCATCCTCTAACTTGGTCATCAACATAATGTTAACAGCTTTTAGCTTCGCAAGGTCATCCTCATGGGCCTCTATAACAGTAGACACATCGCCCAGCCTCTCATCCAGTGTAGAAAGACAGTGTGAGATTTTATGCAGCTCTTTAGTAAAGTGCTCATTGATCCTCTTAGTGTTTAAGTCCAGCGCTTTAAGAAACATGGATTCAAGTTGTTCCATCATCCCTGGGGTGAAAGCAGTAATAGAGCATTCTGCCCCCAATGTAACAGGACTCACGGTTACAGCAGACTGTAGTTCCGCTCCCTCTTCCATCACGGACGCAGCCAGAGCCGCCGCCATCTTGCGGCCTCAGGCCTCTCCTCCACCTCCGCGCTGTCGCAGGAATCAACAACCGGGCACCGCCAACGAACCACCTCCAGACTCAGTAGCCCGAGCGCTCCGTCAGCCCAGCTCACAGGTAGGTACACTGCCCCCGAAATCTTCCGTTTGCCTCTAACTCCGCAGGGCGGACGCGGGACAAGCTCAGCAAGCGTCCGACCTCATCACGCGCGCATGCGCACTCGGGCTGTTATATTTCATTTATGGGGGAAATTAAAATGTTTTGGAAGACGTGGAGTTGAAATGTTTTTTTTTTTTTTTGTGCATCACTATTCCCTGCTTTCACACAAGCTGAACTGACACTTTGGACTATGTTCTCTGTGCCCCATAATAAAGGCAACCAATATGAAGGGCCCCACCGCTAGTCCTGTTGGTGGGGCTCAGAAAAGGTGCCCAGCAGGACAGCGATAGGGGTGCAGCAATAATTAGGGCAGAGCTGGAGGTATACCAAGAATTATGGCAGAGATGGGGTGCAGCATGGAGCAGGTTAGATTTAGGGTGCAGCAAGGAGCAAGGCAGAGATGGGATGCAGCATGGAGCAGGTTAGAAATAGGGTGCAGCATGGAGCAGGGCAGAGATGGGGGTGCAGCATGGAGCAGGGCAGAGATGAGGGTGCAGCATGGAGCAGGGCAGAGATGGGGGTGCAGCATGGAGCAGGGCAGAGATGGGGGTGCAGCATGGAGCAGGGCAGAGATGGGGGTGCAGCATGGAGCAGGGCAGAGATGAGGGTGCAGCATGGAGCAGGGCAGAGATGGGGGTGCAGCATGGAGCAGGGCAGAGATGGGGGTGCAGCATGAAGCAGGGCAGAGATGAGGGTGCAGCATGGAGCAGGGGCAGAGATGAGGGTGCAGCATGGAGCAGGGCAGAGATGAGGGTGCAGCATGGAGCAGGGCAGGGATGGGGTGCAGCATGAAGCAGGGCAGAGATGGGGGTGCAGCATAGAGCAGGGCAGAGATGAGGGTGCAGCATGGAACAGGGCAGGGATGGGGTGCAGCATGAAGCAGGGCAGAGATGGGGGTGCAGCATGGAGCAGGGCAGGGATGGGGGTGCAGCATGGAGCAGGGCAGAGATGAGGGTGCAGCATGGAGCAGGGCAGGGATGGGGTGCAGCATGAAGCAGGGCAGAGATGGGGGTGCAGCATGGAGCAGGGCAGGGATGGGGTGCAGCATGAAGCAGGGCAGAGATGGGGGTGCAGCATAGAGCAGGGCAGGGATGAGGGTGCAGCATGGAGCAGGGCAGGGATGAGGGTGCAGCATGGAGCAGGGCAGGGATGAGGGTGCAGCATGGAGCAGGGCAGAGATGAGGGTGCAGCATGGAGCAGGGCAGAGATGAGGGTGCGGCATGGGACAGAGATGAGGGTGTAGCATGGAGCAGAGCAGAGATGAGGGTACAGCATGGAGCAGGGCAGAGATGAGGGTGCGGCATGGGACCGAGATGAGGGTGTAGCATGGAGCAGAGCAGAGATGAGGGTGCAGCATGGAGCAGGGCAGAGATGAGGGTGCAGCATGGAGCAGGGCAGAGATGAGGGTGCAGCATGAAGCAGGGCAGAGATGAGGGTGCAGCATGGAGCAGGGCAGAGATGAGGGTGCAGCATGGAGCAGGGCAGAGATGAGGGTGCAGCATGAAGCAGGGCAGAGATGAGGGTGCAGCATGAAGCAGGGCAGAGATGAGGGTGCAGCATGGAGCAGGGCAGAGATGAGGGTGCAGCATGGAGCAGGGCAGAGATGAGGGTGCAGCATGAAGCAGGGCAGAGATGAGGGTGCAGCATGGAGCAGGGCAGAGATGAGGGTGCAGCATGGAGCTGGGCAGGGATGGGGTGCAGCATGGAGCAGGGGCAGAGACGGGGGTTCAGCATGGAGCAGGGCAGAGACAGGGGTGCAGCATGGAGCTGGGCAGAGACGGGGGTTCAGCATGGAGCAGGGGCAGAGATGGAGGTGCAGCATGGAGCGGGGCAGAGACGGGGGTGCAGCATGGAGCAGGGCAGAGACAGGGGTGCAGCATGGAGCAGGGCAGAGACAGGGGTGCAGCATGGAGCTGGGCAGAGACAGGGGTGCAGCATGGAGCTGGGCAGAGACAGGGGTGCAGCATGGAGCAGGTCATAGATGGGGGTGCAGCATGGAGCGGGGCAGAGACGGGGGTGCAGCATGGAGCAGGGCAGAGACAGGGGTGCAGCATGGAGCAGGGCAGAGACAGGGGTGTAGCATGGAGCTGGGCAGAGACAGGGGTGCAGCATGGAGCTGGGCAGAGAGGGGGGTGCAGCATGGAGCTGGGCAGAGACAAGGGTGCAGCATGGAGCAGGGGCATAGATGGGGGTGCAGCATGGAGCAGGGCAGAGACGGGGGTGCAGCATGAAGCAGGGCTGAGACAGGGGTGCAGCATGGAGCAGGGCAGAGACAGGGGTGTAGCATGGAGCTGGGCAGAGACAGGGGTGCAGCATGGAGCTGGGCAGAGACGGGGGGCAGCATGGAACAGGGCAGAGATGGGGGTTGTAAGTGCATTTTCTGGTGGAGCAGTAATGGCAAAGAAGAGCAGCGGTTCCAGTAGAAGCAGTGAAGACTGGGGTTACCTCACCCCTTAATCCTACCCGTTACCTTTGAATGGGGAGCCCAGGATATTCACTCCACATTAAATGTTATGTTTTATCACACTTGGTGAGCTGGACCTGCAGCACATTTCCATGCTTTTATTGCCAGCAGTCTGTTATTCCAAGTCTGTGAGTGTAGGCTCAGTATGGAGTGCTTCTGTACGGAGGCACCTATTGAAATCTATGGGAGCGTCCCTTACTGAGGCCACACCTCCCTAGTTTCTTATAACGTCATAGCAGTGAGCAAACAGTGGTGCCGGAGCCTGTGGAAGGCAAGAGAGGAGTCTTTTGCTCTTGAGCTGAGGTCTAGAGTAAAGTCCACAAACTTTATATACCAAATTATTGCCCTATAAGACACACTTATTTAGCACCAAAAGTAGGGGGGAATGTCAGTGCGTCTTATCGGGCGAATGTGGAGAAAAAATGGAAAAAAGTAAACTAACTTTTCTGTTCTTCCCGCTCGCGCTGTCCCTACCATCTTCGTTGTATCTGCCGGGCATTGGCCACACCCACCACTCTACGAAGCCTGGTGTCTGTGTGTGCAGGCGTCGGGGACAGTGCTTCCCTGTGGCGCCTGCACACACAGACGCTCGGCTTCATGCAGAGGTGGCCGTGGCCGATGCTCGAGCGTCATCCATGCCCCCGTTGTGCAGAGCCGAATGTTCGCTCTGTGTGTGCTGGCGCGGCAGATACAGCGGGGGGAATGCCACACTGCCTATGGGAATGGGATAGGGGGAATGCCACACTGCCTATGGGAATGGGATAGGGGGAATGCCACACTGCCTATGGGAATGGGATAGGGGGAATGCCACACTGCCTATGGGAATAGGATGGGGGGAATGCCACACTGCCTATGGGAATAGGATGGGGGGAATGCCACACTGTCTATGGGGAAAGTGAGGGGGGAATGCCACACTGTCTATGGGGAAAGTGAGGGGGGAATGCCACACTGGCCATGGGGGATGGGGGTAGAATGCCACTCTGCCTGTAATGGTGGGATTCTGCACCTTGGCTATTTGTTTTTTGGGGGGATTGCGTTTTAACACATTTGGTTCAGAATAGTTATTTTCTTATTTTCCTCCACAAAATCCTAGGTGCGTCCTGTGTGCAGTTGCGACTTATATGGTGAAAATACTGTGTGTGTGTGTGTGTGTGTGTGTGTGTGTGTGTGTGTGTGTGTGTGTGTATATATGTATATTTCAATTTGAAGAGTTCTTAAACAAGCCAATAAGCAAACTGAAGTCACTTTCCCATGCATGACACAGTAAGTTGTAGACAATATAAATGTATTCAGGTAGAGCAAAGGGCAATGAGTATAATGAAGCTGAGTATATTTCTATTCATAACAGCTCGTTTAACAGAGATTGTGATGATCACATTGCTTTGCTGATTTACAGTATCACCTAATAAATGTGTCTTCTCTGCTACTGATTATATGTTAAAATGTTAACTATAAGGACAACCAAAAGGACAGTACACTCTCTTTAACAGCCATTTGTATTAAGTAAGAACAGTTGAAATAACATTTAAATATTTATGTGAGAGATATGACTGGAATCTGTTATGTGGATGTAATTAATCTAGCGTTCAGTTTAGAAGCTCTTGGCAGCAAATATCAATGTTGGCTTATTGAGAAATAGGCACTTGATCACGAATCAAAATGTACTCCAAAATTAATCATGGTTTGAGATAAACGGTGAATATGGCTTAATTTGTAGATCAGTCTCAACCAAGGGCTCTAGTAAGAATTTTGTGCCCAGGCCAAAAAACATTAGCTTAAAGGAATACATCAGGCAAAGGCTATTGTTAACCCATTGCATCGGGCTTAGTTTGGCACTGTCCTAAACTGTTGTCCCTTTTTAAACTGGAGAATAAATGGCTGAGCTATCAAGGTTTACAGTCTCACCTTATGATTGCAATTATGAAATGTGGGCATGGCCCTTGGCTCTGTGATGCCGCATATTAAAAAGCATCATGGTCTAAGTCTGTAAGTGCCCAATATTGTGCTTCAAACACTGGCATTCTTATCATTCTGGCTGTTGCTAGGCAACAATGCACGCCTGGACCAGTACTCTCAGATGTGCATACATGCATGCACTCCCAGACGCACATAAGCGGACTCCCAGATGTGCATGCACCTACACACACATGCATTTCCGCAAGCGCACATGACATGAAACACATTTGAACCCCCCACACTATTATTTATAGGTAGCTTTATTTATCTACTTTCTATAGGTTTCATATACACATGTTTATCTGCTGGATTTTGTGTTTTCTATCTAGGATATTTTTATAGTGGGTGGATTTTTCAGCAGCAATAACCATTGTTGTGATCTCTCACTTATTTCTGTGTATTTAGGGTGGTCATTTATGGGGGGATTTAGGGCACACCTGATTGCGTACCCCCCGTGTTCGCTGTAAGTAAGATGAAGTCAGCACAGTACAATTAACTGTGTCATGAGGTGACAGTTTAGACCAGGGGTGGGCAATTATTTTTTCCATGGGGGCCACATGAGAAACTAAAAATATTGTGGAGGGCCGGGCCAACATGCTGAAGTCAATTCTGCATAATATTAATTGTATTTCTTTATAAAAAGCAGTAAATTCTTTTAAAACCCTGCATTCTTCATCTACCTTTCTTTCTTTAGCGGACATTTTGAGGGCTAAAGTCCTCTTGTGACAAGGATCATGTGCACTTAGCTGACAACTGGAGGGGAGGGTGATACCGGTTGGTAGGATCCACAGAAAGGGGGGATGTCAGTAGCTCACTCTTCCACCACACCGGGCAGAGCAAATGCAGCCCCACTTCCCTTACTCTCCTTCCCCTTAAGCTTAGCAGCAGCCCGAGGATGGCTTCCAGTCGGGGCACTTATGAGTCCCGCCCCTCCACCTAGGCAAGATGGCGCCGGAGCCTACCTCCTTCTCCTCCCCTGGATGGGCTCTTCTTCACTGTCGGGTGCCCGCCCGTCCCTCTTCGGAGTTGGTCGGCACTTGAGGAAGGGAGAGCGCGCCAGACCCGTGTACAGTGCGGGAGGCAGGAGATGCCAACCCGCTGCGAAGAGGGACGGACGGGCGCCTCGCAGGCAGCATGAGTGGAGGGACTCTGCGAGCCTGCTCAGCCCGGCCGGTCAGAGCCAATCAAAGGGCCGTATGCGGCCCCACAGGCCTTACAATGCCCAGGTCTGGTTTAGACAAAGCCAGCTGCACAGCCATTGCACACAGTGCATTTATTTAATTTTCTTTGACCTGTAAATGTGACTTTCAATTTTTACACAGAACCGAGCTACATATCCACACCCCCCCCCCCCACCAGGGGGCCCCTAGGTAGAAAAGTCTGCTCTCCCTGTCCAGTGAAAGATGGTAACTTTACTGTCATAGATAATTGGTAGTGTTGCTGGGGCTCCCCAAGCCAGATGACAGCCAGCGGCAGCAAGAAGATCAGTTACAGCAGCTCCGCAGGAATTCCCCTGGCCAGTAAAGGCCCCCCCCTGCTGTTGGAGGTGACTGACAGTCTGATGGGAACTTCCCGAGCCAGAGGTTCCCATCAGCGTTGGTGGCAGTACCCAGGACCTCCCTCCTCTCAGAGTAAACTGGGTCAGTGGCCCAGCAAGGATTTTCTCTTCTTAGAGAAGGCAGGGAAATCCAGACAAGGTGACGCTGCAGCTTGTGGGGACTCCACCACTCCAGGAGGCAGCTATGGTAACTACCACTTTTCCTCCACTGTCGGAGGTGGTGGCAGTCCATGGGACCTCCTAGTGGAGAATACCATGTCAGTGGCTTAGCAGGGGGGCGATAGATTAAAAGCCTGGAGGGCCCTTGGCAGAGTTGGCAGGTGTGCGTTAGGTTGGCAAATTCAGTAGGCCTAGGGTGTTTTCCGGGGACCTTGAATGAAACAGCCTACTTACTGCACACACTGATGGACTCCCTGAAGCAGCACTCCTCTGGTCCCACAGACTAAACCCTAATGCCAACCTAGCACAGTTGAATCATATGCATGGTGGTCCTGAAAATTCACGCTGTTGTCTGGGTGGGACAGCGGTCCTGTGGAAGGACTGTGATGCACTGTGCCCTGAGCGGGACACCGACTCCTCTGAGTTGAGTGTGAGAGCCTAGGAGGCCCTTGGGAGCTCGCCATAATGTGCCCCCTGCCAGGTTGCCATAAACTCACATCATTTGTGAAATTCATTAAGCAGCACAATCGGTATTGCCCTGGCAATTCTGCTCCCTCCACTTTGCTGATTCAAGTGGGCATCCTGATTTGGGATACCCCATAGTGCACCTGCCCAGGCTCTGTAATATGCTGCTGCTGATTATGATGATGCTGTTGCCAGTACTTCTTAATGCTACATTGAATTTCAGTCTCTGGCACCTGGATCTTGTTGCCATTTTCCACCTAGTCCTCACTAGTGGATTGAGCACAGCAATCCCACAGTGCAGGATCCCTGATGACACGGACATACCAATTATTAAGCTAAAAACTGCACCCTGGCACTGCAGTACAGGGAGAGGGGGTGGGTCTGATCTTGACACAAGGGACCATTAAAAAACAGGGTAATACCCCAGTGGGCCCTTGAATCAAGATCAGACCAGCACTACATGCACCAGACTATTCTATCCTTTAGTCCAGGCCTGACTTTCTATGCTCTCCTTTCCTTTTTATTTCCTGACTTTTTCTGTGCATCTCCCAAGTCCTATTTTGGACGAGGTGCAGCCGTCTGGCCACATCTCGTGCACGCTGTTCGGGCAAGCGTACGTGCACTCCTGCGCCTAGCCTTTCTGAATGCATGCATGGACTCAGAGAAGGCAGGGATGCGGCCGCCGGTGAAGACGCATCACAGGACCCGCCAGTATCAGGTAATATTACCGGCACCCCAGGAGTTTCACACAGTGCGACCTCCAGTGTAGGATGCCCTAGTGGTAGACTAACACCCGGGCCTGGAATCTTTGAGATGTAGACTTTATTCAATATGTGTCTCCTTTAAAAAAAATATATACTTTATGCATGCAGAAAAGGTTTTTTTTTTTTAAAGTTGCTGACCCACTAAGTGAACACCTCAGTTTTCTAACACACATTCTTTGCTTTGATTTGAAATTTTTCGAGCATATCTGTTTTACTTGATGTCTCAACAAAACCTATTCTTTGGAAAAGAAAAAAAAAGCTTATCACCCATGGCAGCCAATGCAGCTTATCACCCATGACAGTCAGTGCATCACTAATTACCTGGTATAAACACAGTAGATTAAAACTAATTGGTGTACGCAAAGCCTTTGTTCCTTTACCTGCTTTTGTAACGTCAGATCATTATTATGTTTTCTTTACAATGCCCTTGGGCTGTTCCTGACTGTTTTTTTCAGGGCTTGTTTTACATGTATTAATGTGAATGCAAAATGCGTTTATGGATTTACATTTATTCATTTTCATTCATTTAGTTATGACATTCAAGTTAAAAACTTTTTCTGCTTCAAAATTACTAATGTAATGCTGCCATCAAGTGGAAATAGTCAGAATTACACCACTTATTTAGCATGAAATGGAATAATTCATTGGTGTAAGGGCTTTGTAATTTTGTTAACTAAGTTGTGCTTAGTTGGAAAGGTTCCCTTTTAATGCCATTTAGGAACAGACTAATGTATAAGAAACGAATTATGTTTCTCGCCATTAGATGTCATGGAAATGACAATGATAAACTGAATTCCAGGTAAATAAAACAAGCTCCAACTTTTACTTTTTTGGATTATGTGAGGAAGGGATAGCAACATTTTAGTGATCTTCTGCCATCTGTGACTTATAGTCTGGAACAAACATTAAAACCAGTAAAAATATGGGATTCCTGGGCCATCCACATCTGTAGAAAGTGTGCTTGGCCCCGCAAGAAAGCTGTAAAGCTAAATCTCCACAATGGGGTCAAATACACCAAAGTAGACATTAAAATGTTACACATGTCCTCATTCTATCACAAAGGGACAGAGGGATAGCAGGATGCGGCCGCTGCTCTTAGAAGCACCGTGGGACTGGGAAACGAGGTAAGTGAACGGGGCGACCTGGGGGGTTTTACACAGCGGGGCTGATTTTAGATTCCCCGAGGGGGGGGGGAATTGATTGGCCCGGGGATCTTATCGAGCTGGGTTTTGAGCCACTTTAAGGGTTAAGTTTATTAGGTTAACCCAGGTTATGGGGGGCTGTTGGTTTGGGGTTGGAGCCACAGACACCAGAGGATAGGGTCTCCCTGCTTCCCAGTGGTTAATTGTTCATAGTGGAATAAAGTAATGTCCCTCTGACTGATTGGCTGCTGGGCATATATAAGGGTGGAAGTCTTGGGCTGGATAAGGAAGAGAGGCTGTGCTGCAAAACAGTGGACGCTGACATTGGCCCTCATGGGGGACATACTGCAGGTCCCCGGATTAGTGCCCACGGAGGAAGGAGACAGTGTGGAGGTTCTGTTCTTGTCCTTGACCCTCTAGGGGTGCTGGCGGAGCATCCTTGTTGTACATCCTACATGAAAACTTGAAGCTAGCAGGTCTCCTGGAGGCAGATCAGGTGGGGGCCTATTCAGTATGAGGAGAGCAGCAGTGGCATCCCTATAGATGTTCTAGGGACCCCAGACTTGTGAGTGGAAAGCTTAACTAATAAAAGGGGTGTCTTCTCTATTAAAAGCATCAACCTCTGGAAGTCCGGACCCACCTAGGATAGCCACCTGAAGCTGTGGAGATCAAAAAAGTAACATTTCCCTTTTCCCCGGGTCACTGAGAGTACCCTCATGTATCTAGACTCTAGCTCAGAAAGTTCCCATAGCCCCTTTTATATGTTCGTGCATCCATAGTATGTGATTGTCCCCCTTACACACTTTTTTTTCCTGGTGCTGAATCCACCCTAATATGGGAAAAACCACTGGATATGATGGGTTGTGATCAAGCTGCAGCCTGAATACAGCCGTCGAGCAGGGAATTGCAGTTTAAGGTAACTTGGGGCTGGAGGGATATTCTCTTATAGTGGAAGTCCAGTCTACTGTGGACATCCACTTAAAAAACATTAATTCAGTTAAAAGAAAACAAACATTGCAGGGACATCTTTCCCCCCCTTTGCATCCCGCAGAACTTTCTGTACCTCTCTCAAAACTCAACAGTCAAAGCTTGCCTTTTTGGTCAACCCAATCTAATTGAGTCCAGTGGGTGGACAGAGGCCACAGCAGCTAAGGACACATGCCGCCGCTTCCACTGTGGGAGCACAAGCGAGGACTACCTTTTTTAAAATCACCTCATTGGGGTGGTGGGAGAATATGATTCTGGCTAGCCACTTTAAGGTGGACCGCTGGGCTTTACCAACCCCTACTGCTCATCTGCTGCCCATCTTGACCTACCTCACTTCTGCCCACCTCTTTTCACTTTACCTTTGCTTACCTTTCTCTGGTGGGTGCCCAACTGCCCCACAACAGAGCAGGTAAAGGACAATACATGCACTATACCTGCATTCCTATACACTTCTAAGAACTGCGTGGAAAAGCCCAAACATTTCAAGCTCCTTCACTGCTTTTATTGCAATGGAGTATTTCCAGTGCAATGAAAATAAGAATGTGGGAAGGGTAATAAAAAACACTCCCCCAATCACCATTTGCACTCTTTAGGGGGAACATTTTCTCCTCCCGTGCATTTTAGGCTAGAGGCTATTGCCACTTGCTGCTCTAGTCCCAAAGTACAAAGCTGTCACACTGGGCTAAAAGGTGCTTCTGTTTGCGGTTTTATTCATTATATGCTAAAAATGTGGACCTGCTCCGGTGTACCTTATCTTAAATGGATAACTGCTACCCACCTATCTCACTGGGTTAAAGGGTGGTGGTTTGTATTTCTTTATCCCAGGAAGACTTTGGCCCTTATTTATCAAGGGCTAGCGCCAGGTAGTGTCTGACGAGCGCCAGGTACCGACAGCTAACGGCGGCTACCGACTCTAGTACGCCCGGCGGCGGTCACAATGACGCATTTATCACGCTAAATGAGGCTAGCGCCGGCGAGAGCGTCAGCTAGCGCGGGATTCATCATGTAGCCGACTGCAACGAACAGCGCCGCTACTAATCCCATCACAGCGCCAGGTATGACCTGTCGCTCCCTGGCGCTCTGCAATGCATTTCAATGGAGCAATCTTTAAATATTCATAATTAATTGAGTTTATGTTTTTTTTTTTTTTACCGGCAAAAATTCTGTGACCACTACGGCAATGTTAGATATTTTTTTTAAGGTAAAAAAAAAAAAAAAAATATGTGCAGAATTGATATTACAGGTCTGATATTAATGTATTCATATTACAAAATGTTTAGAAAAACTTGTATAATTTTTACATTAAAAAAAAATGGTTGTTTGGGGGTTAAAAACTACTTTACACACATCGCCGCCAGCGCTCTGGGGTTTAAACAAGGAATTCACAGCGCGAGAAATTTTTGAGCATGATTTGTTAATGAATCTGCAGCAAGCCGTTCGCTCTGGCCATTCGCTGTCAGGCGCACCCATACAAAGCAGAACCTGTGAAACATCGACCCCTAACCCTGTATTCAACATTACCGCACACCGACTGAGTCGCTGTCAACAAGCAAACCCCGGCCAAGCACAGCAAATACTAGCTTGCGCTGTGAAAATCACGCTACTGGCGCTCATCTGTCGCTGCCTGGCGCTATTAATGAATCGGCCTCACCGTACTGGAAAATCAGAAATGATAGCATAGGATGCCCATTATTTCTTTCTTGTTGGAAGGGGGGGTATTTGGGGGCTGGGAGGGCTGAGCAGAGCAGAGCCTTTGGCTACTGTCCCTTCTTTTCTCAGTAGTTCTTTCTAAATTTGGTAGTAAACTTTCCCTAGTTTAGCCAGTAGTAAAGAGCCAAGAAAATGCAACATCTCAAATGTTGTTGCTAATTTTATATATGCTTCTACAGCTTCTCCTGGCTAAACTCGGGAGGGACTAGCTAATTCAAAAGTGTATTAAGTTTGGGTGGCAATGTGCTGGCTACAGTGGTAATCTGGCTGTACTGGTGGGAGGCCTGGCTAATTTCATAAATCAGAGCTCCCTTTAAAGCCTTTCTTAATCTTCAACCCCAAATTTCTCAAATATTTTTGGGGGTAATGGCCTGCCCACAATGGCCCTTCTCCTTGAGTATGGTGTCTAGCTAATTTTTGGAATAGGAGAGCCGATGGTGTCGCTTTGCAAGGCTTCCTCTCTGCTCCTAATGTATACTCAGGAGCTATCTCAGCATAGAAGCCGTTGCACACTATGCAGTTCATCAAGCTTGATTTTAAAGTCCCTGTCTAGGCACACATGAACCTCCTCCCACCTTTGGGAATGGTGTAAAATGATCCATATTAAAATCTCAGATTACATATAAATACCCTGTGTTCTAAGTGAATCTGCTTTTGTCGCTTGAAATTATGAGACATGGCTGGGCAAAGAAGGGCATGCCATGACACAGCTTTATAAGTCCTGAGTATGCTTTGATGCTCTCCTGTGGTCAGAGACAGCTGTGGGAACACTGTGACTTGTCATGTTCTCTCCGAGAACACCAAAGCAAAGAGTGGATGTTTGACCAGTTTTTTTTTGTGGCCCTGGAAAACTGAAATTGAAATGAGGTCAAACTTTGGAGGAAATAGATAAGAGATAAGAGGCACATGGGACAGGCATCAGACAAGCTGCTTGCTGCCTTATAATCACCATTGGGTTTACAGTCTCTTTAAAGAGCTGCATCTGTACATGTTTACAACTGTCACATTATTTGCCAGTCCTTTGGGGGTGCTCACTTTCAATTTGGGGGCATTTGGCTGCTTTTATGTGCTTAACCCAAAAGAGTGAATGGAGATTAGCAGCTGACAGAATTTTGTCTTTAAAGTGGACCTATCTCCAGGATTGTCACTGTCATGGTGAGAGGTCCTTTTTCCTGGAACACCCTGATTTTGGATGCCATGCTTTGTGAAACCCCAACTCACCTCTGGCGGTCCCACGGTGCAAGTAAAATGATAAAATGTCCACTAGCTAAAACTTGGGGCAGGGGGATGTCGGCCATGAACTGCCTCTCCGTGAGGAGCTAACCCACCCGGAGTCCTCCTAGTACTTCACTTTCACAACCTCAGATCCGGCGGCTCCTGGAAACAGTCCCCAACTGCCAGTAATTCACTGAAAAACACTCCTTAGCGCCAAAGTAAAGGCATCAATTTCTTTATTGTTTTCAGAGTTACAGTACAAAAGCCAGTTACAGCTATTTTTTCCATTAGTGGAAAATACCCGCCATGTATTAAATCCCTCTGTTCCACTCTATTACTGAGTAAGCACATATCCATTATCATAGTTCAAATACAATAAACCATGATTATGATATTGCAACCAAAAACCTTATAAAAACAAATACACATAAAATAAGCACTCAGCCTAAGCAGTATTATTTTATTATTACGGAGGAGAAGAAGCATTGTCCAGGACATCACTGCTAATAGGGCAATAGACCCCTGCCTGCACCATGGGTTTGCCGTCGAGGTATGTATAGCATCTGACCGGTGAGGTGTCACAGCAGGGCATCCCAAATTGGGATGTCTCAGGGAGGCAGCTCAATAGTCAGGATAATGAAAATCATGTGCTTTGGTTCATTTTAAGCAACTATAGAAACTGGTTGGCTTGTTACATCACAGGAGATATACAGTAGGCTGCATTCACAGAGCAGCATTTTGGTAAGTTTGAAAGACAGTAGCGGAGGCTTTTTATAACATTTCAGATCAACAAGGACCTGTACAAACTGGTTGGTTTGCTACATCACATAGGACTTAGGTCTCATTTACACAACAGCATTCTAGTGAGTAGTGCATGGTTTTCTAAAAGTGCAAAATATTTTGTATGAACTGGTTGAAGGAACCTGTTGCAATTTATATTAAAAACATATATAAAGTTCATTTTTCCTTTGAAGGAGACTGATCTCCCTGGGTGTGTATGGCATTTCATTTACAGTCAAGTAAACATTTAAGCATTTATGGTGCTGGGTGCTTCAGTTAATTAGTGCACTTTTCCTTGCATCTTTTACATATAGACAGATCATTGGAAGCTGTGCCCATAGCTGTGCATCAGAGCGTCATATTAACTATTGACCACTAGATGGCAATGTTATTCACCTTTTCACACATCTTGCATACACTTATGCCCTTATTCATCAAGCGATAGCGCCAGGTAGTGTCTGACGAGCGCCAGGTAGCGGCAGCTAACGGCGACTACCGACTCAAGTACGCCCGCGGCGGTCACAATGACGCATTTATCAAGCAAAATGAGGCTAGCGCCGGCGAGAGCGACGGCTAGCGCGGCATTCATCATGAAGCCGCCTGGACCGAACAGCGCCGCTGCAAATTCCCTCACAGCGCCAGGTATGAGCTGTCGCTCCCTGGCGATGTCCAATGCATTTCAATGGAGCAATCTATAATAATTCATGATTAATTGGTATTAATTTTTTTTTAAATTTTTTTAATGTCAAAAAATCGGAGAACACTTCTGCAATGTTAGGATTTATTTTTAAGTCAAAAAAAAAAAAAAAAAATATGTGCAGAATTGATCTAACAGGTCTGAGATTAATGTATTCATATAACAAAATGATTCTAAAAACATGTATAATGTTACATTCAAAAAATATGGTTGTTTAGGGGTTAAAAACTAGTTAATACAGATCGCCGCCAGCGCTCTGGGGTTTAAACAAGGAATGGACAGCGACAGCACATTCGGAGCGTGATTTGTTGATGAATATGAAGCTAGCCGTTCGCTCTGGCCATTCGTTGTCAGGCGCTCACATACAACGCTGGACCTGTGAAACGGCGACCCCCCAGCCAGTATTCAACATTACCGCACACCGACTGAGTCGCTGTCATCAAGCTAATGCCGGCCAAGCACAGCGAATACTGGCTGGCGCTGAAAAAATCACGCTACAGTCGCTCATCTGTCGCTACCTGGCGCTATTGATGAATCGGCCTCTACGCGCTGTACCAGGGAACCCGTGCTTCTTTTGTACTAACCTTTTCCCGAACACAGTGACAAGGGGTTAAAAAAAAAGTGACTGTGTGTATGTTCAGATCTCATGACAACACCAGATTCTTGGAAAAACCTCTTTTGAAAAACTCTAATGTTGACCTTTCTTCATACAGACGGTACCTCTCTTGGATGAAATTATGGAACTGGAGGAAGGACACTCTAAAAATCTGGATGAGACCCCCAATATCATCTGGACACCGCCACCAGCTGCTGGTACCATAGACACTTGCCATCACCACTCCTCCCTGCAGCTACAGCTTTATTCTGACAGTAGCAGCCCCACCATCTCCACAGAGCGCCCAGGAGGAAGACAACCCCAGCCTACAGTCAGGCGTCACCTGTCTTTGGTGAGGCGGAGCCAAATTATGGAGGCAAACTGGCGGGCCAACAGCACCACTTTTCGGCAATAATTATTTTAAAGCTGTATGACGGACTGACAGTTTGCTCCATGAAGACCTAGCTGCAGTGGTTGTGGAGAAGCAGCACCACCACCAGCAGATGGAGATGCTGGTTGGGGCTCTGGTGGAAGCCAACCTGCTAGCCCTTCAAAGGCTGGAGGCCAACCAGCTAGCCCTTCAAAAGCTGCAGGCCAACCAGCTAGCCCTTCAAAGCCTGGAGGCCAACCAGGTAGTCCTTCAAAGGCTGGAGGCCAACCAGGTAGCCCTTCAAAGGCTGGAGCCCAACCAGGTAGCCCTTCAAAGGCTGGAAGCCAACCAGGTTGCCCTTCAAATGCTGGAGGCCAACCAGGTTGTGCTTCAAGCTGCAAACACCCAATGCCTGGCAACATCCCCCTAACCTGCCATGCTGGACTTTGGGTAGTGGGGGGTCCCCAAGCTTTAGTTACGCTGGACAGGCGCATATTAGTGATCAATTTTCTGTTGACCTGGATCCACAGTTGTGCCGTAACCCAACAACTTGTGTCAATTAACAATTAATTAGAGAAAAAATACCAAAAACCTGAACTTTGTTTGGATGTTATTTAATCCCACCCAGACAAGGCAAGGGAACAATTCAAGAAAAGAGGTGTCCACCAAATGCTGCCGAATGCTTTGGGCCACATGGATCTGGGTGGCAGCATACAGATGCCCAGGAATCTCTGGAGCAGAAGCAGGGGTTGTCTCCTCCAAATATGCTGCCACCCCCTCACTCAGGGCAAAATTATGAAGGCTGATGCACACCATAATAATTTGCACAACCTTCTCTGGCTTGTATTGAAGGGTGCCCCCTATGTGGTCCAGACAGCGAAATTTGGCCTTCAACAGCCCGAAGGCACGTTCAATTACAGCCCGTGTGTGGCGGTGGTCCCCACTATATAAGCCTCCTGGCCAGGTGTCTGGAGCCTTAAGGAGGGTGTCAAGAGCCAGGGCAGCAAAGGATAGCCAGAATCACCTAAAGACAAATGAAAATGGAAATTACTAACGCAACATCAAAACAGCCTAGACTAAATAGTAAAATACTAAATACTAATACTACTAATACTAAAAAGTATTACAAAAGAGTAGAACCAAACAAGCAAAAGGTAAAACAGGATGCTAGGACTAAGCATTTGTAACTGCAACAGGGAGAAGGGGACATTCATAGAGGGGCATGAGCACAGTCGAAGTGATGGAGGGCAGGGAGATTAATTGGCTTACACAATAAACTTGGGCTCATTACAAAAAGGGGGTACATAACAGAAAAGAAAAACACATTGCAAATGCAACATAAACAATAAACAGACAGATCCACTCCAGCAATAAACCGCCAGTCAGCTCGCCACTCTCAAAAGGGGTGTATAAACCAAAACTTCTCAAGATAAATGTATCGTGGGACGAGCCAGGGAAGCAGGCCAAAACACTGAAAAAGCGAAGATGCAGCCCCACGACACATTGGACATTAAGAGATTGGCCCATCTAGCGGTTGCTAAAAAGAAGCCACAAATAAAAAAGGGTCACTAGTCTGGCAACAACAAAGGATCAGCAACAATAAAGTAAAACAAGGGCCAAAGAGGGGAGTGAAAGCTAGGTTAACCTCAAGAGAGGAGAGTGGACAAGAAGGAGGTGCAATGTGAACCTAAACAGACTGAGACACATGTAAGCTGTTTGGGGGGGGAGCGGAGGCTAGGTTAACCTCAAGAGAGGAGAGTGGACAAGAAGGAGGTGCAATGTAAACCTAAACAGACTGAGACACATGTAAGCTGTTTGGGGGGAGGGGAGGCTAGGTTAACCTCAAGAGAGGAGAGTGGACAAGAAGGAGGTGCAATGTGAACTTAAACAGACTGAGACATATGTAAGCTGTTTGGGGGGAGGGGAGGCTAGGTTAACCTCAAGAGAGGAGAGTGGACAAGAAGGAGCTGCAATGTGAATCTAAACAGACTGAGATACAGGGAAGCTGTTTGGGGGGAGGGGGAGCTAGGCTAGCCTCAAGAGAGTAGAGGACAAGAAGGGGGAGCAATGTGGACCTAAACCTACTGAAACATATACTCCTAAACAGCTGGGGGAACCAGGGCCACATGTGTACAATTGATGGCACCTATGACATTTGGCATATTTCCAATGTTGAAAAAATCCAACCTCACCACGTTCCAAGCTGCCATGCTATCAGGTATTTCTCCTGCAGGACATCCAGAAATTTAGTCATGGTGCGGCTCAATGAAGGCTGGGATATGCCAACTGACAGTGTTCCTAGCCTCTGGAAGGAGCCATTCGCTAAAAATTGAATTGAAGGCAGCAAAATAATTTGGTCATACCTCCGATTGAATGCCCTTTTCATGTAGGGGGGCCAACCATGGCTGCACCTCTGAGTAAAGCTTTTCAAGAGAAAGGCGGTTCAGTCGGGTAAATTCAAACACTTGCTGATCTGTCATCTGATCAAAATTCAGGCAACTGCAGGTATGCCTAAGCTCTGAAAGGTACTTTGGACCTTATTCATGAAGGGATAGCGCCAGGTAGTGCCTGTACAGTGGCAGGTAGTGTCAAGTAGCGTCAGGTAAACTCTGGAGATGGCACGCAATTACACATTTATGAAGCCAAATCTGGTGAGCGACTGGGATAACGCCATGTAGCATCCGATTCATCATTATCCCAGCCTCAGTGTACAGCGCCGGCGTTCAGCCTTGCAGAGCGCCACGTATTACCTCTTACTACCTGACGCTTTCCCATACATTTCAATGGACGTTCTTTTACGTCTCTTTAAACAGGGTGTTTTTATTTATTTTTTTTTAAATAATCTCAAATAATGTTGCGACTTCTCCTGGCCTAGAAAAAGCCTTTTTTTCACACTTTTTTCATTTTTTATATATTTATGCAGAATGGACATTACAGGTCTGGCATTGATGTGTTCATGTTACAATGTTATAACAATGTAATTCCATATGTTTTCGCTGTGTTACTGGTGGATATGTGTGCAAAAACAGCCTTTAATCACACAGCCTCCGGCGCTCTGGGCTTCAGCGAAGCATTTTTGATCGCCAGTGGTGTGTTTTTTTGATGAATATGGTGTGAGTCGGTCGCACTGACAAGTCGCTCCCATTCGCTCCTATGCAGCGCTTTACTGCTCATATAGCGACTCCCCACAACTGGTGGATATGTGTGCAAAAACAGCCTTTAATCACACAGCCTCCGGCGCTCTGGGCTTCAGCGAAGCATTTTTGATCGCCAGTGGTGTGTTTTTTTGATGAATATGGTGTGAGTCGGTCGCACTGACAAGTCGCTCCCATTCGCTCCTATGCAGCGCTTTACTGCTCATATAGCGACTCCCCACAACGTATTCATCAATGCTGCAAAGCGACTGAGTCGCTCTGAACTAGTGAACCACGGCCGAGCACAGCGACTACTAGCGGGCGCTCTAAAATGCCTGCTAAAGACGCTCATCTGTCGCTACCTGCCACTAGTAATGAATGAGCCTGCCAGTTAAAAGCCTGCGCTGATGCAGATGCTCATAGTTTTCACAGAACTTGTCAAGGGGCTCCATCGTAGGTGTAGCGGATGTAGGCTGTATTCCCACTAGCAAAAAGATGGCGTAAGATTGAACCTGAAACCTATGGCTTTTATAGGTCCGAAAGCTTCAACTCTTCTTTTCATGTATTCAGTGAGATTAAACTGAATTACAAAATTATTTATGCTAGTTTTATTTATTGTTCTCACAAATCTCTGACATACAACTTTGTTTTTAACAGTGTGGTTCCATATTTTTAGGCTAAAAATACGGAAAGAACTCTGCGCAGACAATTGATAATTCACTCTACAATTAAAATAACAGATGAAAAGTTTTTAAGAACTAAAGCTCAACGTGCCGAACCCTTTTATTCCACCAAACAGTCCAGTCAGTAATAGTATAAAAAAGGCACAGAGCTAGATACATTAAAAGTTCACAATTTCATGAATACAATTCAAAATCCCACGCTGCATGCACAGATGAGAATAGCTTGTTATCGTTCAAAAGTCACATTCAAATCAATGTGTTGAGCCATTAACCAAGGGCTATGATAATTCCACTTCCAACAAGGCAAATACAATGTCTCACAATCACATGTAAAGAAAAAATAAAAACCATCTAGTGCAACACTGTATGGTATAGGTCTAAGGATTTTAATATTTCCAAAATGCTCACTTACAAAACACCTTAAAAGGCACAGCGTGTACAGAAATGGTGGCTCCCTAGGAGTCCCACTGCGGCCGTCAGTGTCAAATCCACGGGTTTCTCCACATAGGTATATAGAAATAAAACAATTCAGCCGCCTAGGCTGTTTTATTTCGATATACTTATGTGGAGAAACCCGTGGATTTGACACTGACGGCTTTGGGACTCCTAGGGATCCACCATTTCTGTACACGCTGTGCCTTTTAAGGTGTTTTGTAAGTGAGCATTTTGGAAATATTAAAATCCTTAGTCATATACCATACAGTGTTGCACTAGATGTTTTTTATGTGATTGTGAGACATTGTATTTGCCTCGCTGGAAGTGGAATTATCATAGCCCTACGTTAATGGATTAACAGTATTTAAAGCGACAATTCATATTTACTCTGGTAAGAGTAAATCTACGTGGTGGTGGCTTCACAAGCGTGTTCTGTTTCAGTCACATCTTTAGAAGTGCATACGTGATTTGAACGTGACTTTTGAACAATAACAAGCTATTCTTATCTGTGCATGCAACGTGGGATTTTTAATTTTATTCATGAAATTTTGAACTTTTAATGTATCTAGCTCTGTGCCCTTTTTTATACCATATTTTTAGGCTACTGAGATTTCCGAAGAAAAGAACAAACGGGGAGGCTGATTCAGTACTGGTGGCAGGTAGCGACAGATGAGCGTCTGTAGCAGGCATTTTCAGAGCGCCTGCTAGTAGTCACTGTGCTCAGCCGTGGGTCGCTACTTTACAGCGACTCAATCGCTGTTCAGTAATGTTGAATACATTGTGAGGAGTCGCTATTTGACCAGTACAGCGCTGTATGGGAGCGCATGTTAGCGACTGCTCATAGCGACCAACTCACACCATATTCAGCAAAAAAGCAGCCTCACAAATCTCTGGCGCTGAAAAATACTTGTCTGAAGCCCAGAGCGCAGGAGGTGGTGTGTTTAAAGTCTGTTTTCAAGCATCTATCAACTAGTAACAAAGCGAAAACATATGGAATTACATTGTAACAACATTGTAACATGAACACTTTAACGCCAGACCTGTAATGTCATTTCTGAGGAAATATATAAAAAATGAAAACATTATGAAAAAACTGCTTTTTCAATGCCAGAAGAGGTCACAGAATTATCTGGGTTTTTATTTGAGAAAAAAAAAAATACCCCGTTTAAAGAGAAGAAAAGGTTCATCCATTGAAATGTATGGGAGAGCGACAGGTAGCGAGAGGTCATACCTGGCGCTGTGTAAGGCTGAATGCCGGCGCTGTTCACTGAGGCTGTGAAAATGATGAATCAGACGCTACATGGCGCTATCCCAGTCGCTAAACAGATTCTGCTTGATAAATGTGTAATTGTGTGCCGTGTCCGTACGTGTCCTGTACGTTCACCAGTCGCTACCTCTCATTAACCAGCCCCTACCTGACGCTATCCCTTCTAAAATAAGGGCCTAAATATTTATACCCAATGTGTATTTGCTTATTGCTGTAGTTGCTGACCTGGAACGTCTCGTGGGTCTCTGGCTTCTCAGGGGGGCCACCAGGCATGGCAGGTTGTCATTTTGGACCTGTCACTGTACTGTCAGTGACTCCCTCTGAGTAGCTGTTCATGCCACAATTGCTTGGGGGTCATGGTGGAGCAGCATTATGTCTCAGTAGTAGAGGTAGATCTGATTGTACAAATGCTTGTTTATGTGTGAATGCTCCAGTTCAGCAAGTGCATGGCCAAGGGCTTGTGCTATCATGACAGTGATTGACTCGCCAGGTTAAGCATGCGCTGTCTGACCCACTTGCATCTGTGGTGCATGCATGCATGCGTTCTACACTACTGCAACATTTAAAAGGAGGCCTACAGCACTGGGAAGATGCCTGCAGATCTTCATAGTAGTGAGGGCTGCCACCTGCTCCTGTGTCTGAAAGTGTCCAGTTTGACCTTGGCTCTGCTGACCACTCGCTTTGAATTTGACCCTTTGGCTTTGGATGACTACCGACTCTGGAATCCCTGGATTCGAATGACTATTTGGCTCTTTGAACTCTGGTTCTGGATTACATACTTGCCTGGCTTTGGATTTTCTGTCTCAGTTTCTGCAACCTTCCTCGATACCTGAACTTGACGTTTTCCCTTCCAGATTCCGGTTGCCCTGAATACCAGCTCTGCTCACCAGATCCGGTGATGCATTTTTACTTGACACTCTGGCCTTCCCTTCTGCTGTGTTTCCCTAGTAGTCATCCTCTGCAGAAGCTGCAGATGGTACTGCTGGAGATCATCTGTGTCTACAACACTCTGGTCATCAAGAAGGTACCTAAAACTTTAACTAACCCCTCCCACATGCCACACCACCCAGAGACTGTGCAATAAGCAGACCCAATTAGAAGGTGTAGGGTTTTTTTTCTTGTATTAAAGACACCCCTAAGTGCCACACTATCCCAGAGACAATGAGGTAGGTAGCTCAGTGCCAATAGTGCAATAAGCAGACCCATTTAAAAGGTGTAGAGGTAGGTGACCCCCTTAAAAAACACAGGGACACTCAGGCTGTACTTTCTGAAAAGAATGTCCACAACCAAGAATATCCCCAAGTGTCCCCCTTTAGTGTAGTGCTGGCAGCGGCAGGTGACCTGTGGAAAAACAAAATGTAATCCCCCCCCCTCCTACACTATGGTACCTATTTTTATCCACTAGCAATCAAATTTCAACTTTCCTTATCTCTGGCTAAGCCCCTGATGAGGAGCAGGTCAACACTGAGGAAGCAGCAATGCAGGGCGTTTGCATGCAATCTAGATTTTATACTGCCAGACATGGAGTGACATCAAAGGGTGGTGGCTACTAGGAGGGTAGCAGCGAACAGACAGGCTGCATTGCATCGTCTGTGGCAGATCTGTGACATCTTTTTACTAATACCAGCAATTCTGTCTTTCAGCATTGCCGCATCCATTAGGCTGGCTTCACCTTTTGCTTACACTCCTAGTCCATTCATTGCAATGGAGGGGGGGTGCCAAAAACAGGGCATGCCAAACTTGCCCTGGCATGCCCCCTCCATTGCAATGAATAGAGAAGGCTTGTAAGGGTGGAAACAAGCCCCCAGGATGCCCCGAGAACAGCCTCAGCCACTGCAGATGTAAACGCTGGACCTCTGCCCTCTGTGTGTGTTTGGAAGGGAGATACACAGGAACACTGGACCCATATAGATTAGTTGCAGAGGACAAACGGTCATTATAGGCTTTTTTAATTTTATTCCTGGATAGAGAAGTTCCAACAAACTTTTGGGCAGCAATGGTGAGCTGTTGGTTTACAGAAAACAAATATAACAAGGCAATATATCGGGAGGCAGCTGTGCTGGGTGAATTTTTGGGTATTGGCAGTAGCCAGTCAGGAAATGTGGAAGCCTAGCCATATATATCCATATTTAAGAGAGTAAAGCAAATGTCATTACCTGGAGACTGTTGTGTTGCTGTTTTGCCACAAGGCCCCCCCCCCCCACAAAGCTAAGCTGTGGCTGATTTACAACCAGAGGGGGAAAATGACTCAGCTTGTGTGTGTGAGGAACAAGAAGAAGAAGGAAGTGAAGCGACCTCCATCTTGAAAGGGAGAAGGCTGTGTAAAAGGGAGTCCTGCGTGTCGCACGGAGACCAGACGTGGTAAAGAGGGACTGAATCCTGATCCTTGCCAGGAGCAGAGGATTTCCCCAGCTCAGCTACTGAGAACTGCGGATGGAGCCAGCCTGCTGTTCTTCATGGTTGTGAGAGAGACTTGCTGTGGCCCAGCCTGGAGACACCATTGGTTTTCATCTACTGGACCCAGGTCAGTAATCACATACAGCATGCGTGCTTAACTTAACAGACTGAGACTAGGCCTATTAGTTAGTTAGATTAGGTTTTACATAGGCTGAAAGAGTTTTTCTTTTGCTTGTTTGCTGTCTGGATTTTTGAACTTAAAGGAACATTTTGCCTTTGAGAGCTGACATCTGCTCCACATCTCCATCCTCGGTCAGTGGGTTACTCACTCATTTGGGAGCAACATTGTTCTTTTGGTTTCTGGGCTAGTGCTAGGGAGGGCAGTTGTTTTTCTTGCATTTTTAATGTTATAGGATTGTTAGCTGCTGTGCTGTACCGCCGATGACCCCTCAGTGAGCACCCACACAAACATTTGTTCCAGCAAGAGGGTATTAACAGGTATGGTGGGACGTTCTAGTGTACCCACTAATAGGTGAATTATCAGTGCTTCATGTAATTTCCAATAAGGGTCATCTGGCTGTGTAGCACAGGGGTTCTCGGCCCAGGCTGAGTGTATGTAATCAAGTTTATTGTTTATCACAATTGTCTTTTTGAAGTAGGTTTTGATATGCTATTGTAGTAAAAGTTTGATATCCAAACGCTGGTGTCAGTGTCGTTTTTCCCGCACATGGCTACGCTGTATCCTTGGGTGCCCATATCGGTACATGGCTTACATCTTTGTGTAGTCGGCAGGATACAGCGTCCGCTATGGATGGGAACGCGGCGGGAGATCTTCCCCCGCGTCAGTGCCACCGGATCAGGACCCAGCTCAGGGTACGCCTGCGCCAGGTCAGCCTAGCTGTAGCGCCATTTCCGCCCCAGTAGGATATATCCCGGTGGGGCGCTATTGCGCCATCTGCCAAAATTTGACGGCAAAAACTCGGCATTACAAGACTGGACAGAGAGAGTGAGGAGTGCGGTCAAAATGTGTAACCTAACTCCCGAACTGCAGGCAGAGGTTGCGCTGGGAGCACTTGAGGGAGATTTTAGGCGGACTGTGATGGTGAGACCCGAATCTGAGAGGGATACCCTAGAGAAAATATTGTCCCTGCTGGAGATAGCGCAAGGGGGCCGTGCTAAAGTGGTGCAGCTAAGGAGCCGCTTCTTCAACCGCCTGCAGCAAGAGAGAGAGACTGTGATGCAGTATTCTAATGCCCTACAAGAAATGCTAAATGAAATCCAACAGCGAGGCCGTGGGGCCATGGGAGCCTTTCTGGGAAGTGGACCAACTGCTGACGGATCAGTTCATAGTGGGGCTCTCAATAAGTTCCTGCAGGATAAGCTGCGCGAAATGACCTGGGTGACAGCTGACATGTCATTCTGAGCAGCACTCAGGCTACAGGGAAACAGACAGGATCCGCAGAATCCGAGTCCCTAAAGGAAGTGGTCCAGGCCCTGCAAACTGAATTAAGGGAACTGCGGTTGGAGGTGTCCCAGATGAAGAGATGAATCTTCCCAGCCCCCAGAAGTGACTCCAGCATGCCACACCACCCCACTCATGAGGAACAAGGTGCAGGGACCTGTCAGAAGAAGTCCCCTCTGTTGGGGGTGTCGGCAGTATGGCCATATAGCCAGAGAATGCCCCGAACGGATGGAATCCGAGCAGCCGTTAAACTTCTGACCGCCACAGTAACTGGGTGCCCTGCGGCGGTACATCAACAGCTAAGCCCCGTGCGGAAGGAACATAACCTGTATGCTGCCGGTGGGGGCTGGACGACAACTGAATGGATTAGAGGTCCTGATCGAGCCAGCCCATCAAGAGGAACCCCAGGCTCGCCCATTGATAGCTTGGGCCCTCGCCATTGGGACGAATGGGTGTGTACCGGTATGCTGCTGGAATGTTGCAGACTGCGAGTTAACAGTCCCTAGCAACGCCGTCCTGGCAGACGTTTATGTGTCCAAGGGGGGTATTTCTCGACGGAAAAGCTTCACTCTACAGCCTGATGGAAGAGCAGCCTGGACTTATGCTGTGGTCCAGCAGAAGGATGCCTCGACAGAGGAATGGTATAGTGATCATGACCTGGTTGGGGGTGGACTGTAAGGCTCTGACTCCAGGACAACAGAAGTTGCTGGAAGATACCCTCTGGCAGTTTCAGGAGGTGTTCTCAAGACACAATGAGGACTTCGGGTGTGCTTCTGCTATTGAACACGAAATCCCCACGGGCGATGCTGCACCGATTAGGGAACGCTATCGGCAGATCACACCTAAAATGTATCAGGAAGGATATGGTTGCCAGCATGCAGTTTTTCTCAACCATCGATCTGGCCAGTGCATATTGGTAGGTACCGGTAGCGAAGAAAGACAAAGTGAAGACAGCTTTCATCTTACCTATTGGACTCTACGAGTTTAACTGAATGCCCTTTGGCCTCAACAATGCCCCAGGGACATTCCAGCGGTTAATGGAGCACTGTCTGGGGGACCTCAATTTCCACCTTCAGAAGCTACGACAGGTCCTAGGACAACTGAGAGACCACGGGCTCAAGATCAAGCCAAAGAAGTGCCAACTGTTTCGCCAGCAAATAGAATACTTGGGACATGTGGTCACCTCTGAGGGGGTAAAACCAACCCCCAGCAAGGTGGATGCCATCCAGAAGTGGCCCCAGCCGAGGACACTACAAGAGGTATGGGCATTCGTGGGACTGGCCGGATACTACAGGAGATTTATACCCAAATTTGCTCAGTTGGTGAGCTCGTTGAATGAGTTATTGTGGGGCACTGCAGGAGGTCCAAAGAATTGTCCCATCGGCTGGGGGCCCTGGCAACAAGAGACCTTTGCGGTGGTATAGGAGGCGCTAACCAGTGCCCCAATTCTGGCTTATGCACGGTTCGGCCCGCCATTCCTGCTGTACACTGATGGAAGCCTCAACGGGTTGGGAGCCGTCTTATCCCAAGTCCAGGATGGACGCGAGAGTGTCATTGCCTATGGGAGCCGGTCTCTGAGGGAACCAAAGCGCAACCCTGACAACAATAGCTCCTTCAAACTGGAACTGTTGGCGCTGGTATGGGCCATGACTGAAAGGTTCGCAGAATACTTGACAGGTGCAGAAGTGACAGTGATGACGGACAACAACCTGTTAGCCCACCTGGAGAATGCCAAGCTGGCTCGCCTTTCCAAGTTCCCAGTATCGCATCAAGTTCCGGTATGGTAGAGAGAACCGTAATGCTGATGCACTCTCCCGAGTCCCCGTGGGGACCCCGCTGCAGAGGGGCAACGAGGAGTTAGAGGACATTGAAACTCCTGACCTTGGCCGATTACCCTTGTTCCAGGACCTGGCACATTCAAGTGGGGTGGCGTCCTGGATGCCCATGGTGTTGGGAAGATATTGGCTGATTGGGAGAGAGTAGCTTTGATGAGCCAGCGCATGTAGGGGAGAAGCCTCCGTATGCTCCGAGTACGGGGGAAAGCTCCTCAGAGGAGGAAGAAAAGTGGTGGGTCGCCCCTGCCCAGATACCCACCGGCGTCCCAGGTGGGTCTGGTTTGCCACCCAGAAAGAGGGCTGAACAAATGTTGGCCTCTCCCCTGATAGAGATGCCTGACGTACCCCATACCCCTGAGGCCTCCACTTTGAGAAGGTCAGCGAGGTCCCATGCTGGTGTGCCCCCACAGCGCTATGCCCAGGAGGAGTTTGTATGGGGAGGGTTGCCAAGGACGACAACCTCTAGTGGGGTAGCATGTAAGAGAGTAAAGCAAATGTCATTTCCTGGAGACTGTTGTGTTGTTGTTTTGCCACAAGGGGCCGCTGTTTCTCCCACACAGCTAAGCTGTGGCTGTGATTTAGGAGGAAATGACTCAGCTTATGTGTGTGAGGAACAAGAAAAAGAAGGAAGTGAAGCAACCTCCATCTTGAAAGGGAGAAGGCTGTGTAAAAGGGAGTCCTGCGTGTCATGCGGAGACCAGACGCGGTAAAGAAGAACTGAATCCTGATCCTTGCCAGGAGCAGAGGATTTCCCCAACTCAGCTACCGAGAACTGTGGAAGGAGCCATCCTTCTGTTCTTCATGGTTGTGAGAGAGACTTGCTGTGGCCCAGCCTGGAGACATCATTGGTTTTCATTTTCACCCAGGTCAGTAATCACACACAGCATGCATGCTTAACTGAACAGACTGAGACTAGGCCTATTAGTTAGTTAGTTAGTTGGAACTTAAAGGAACATTTTGCCTGTGAGAGCTGACATCTGCGCCACATCTCCATCCTCGGTCAGTGGATTACTCACTCATTCGAGAGCAATATTGTTCTTTTGCTTTCTGGGCTAGTGCTGGGGAGGGGAGTTGTTTTTCTTGCATTTTTAGGGTTATAGGATTGTTAGCTGCTGTGCTGTACCGCCGATGACCCCTCAGTGAGCAGCCACACAAACATTTGTTCCAGCAAGAGGGTATTAGCAGGTATGGTGGAACGTTCTAGTGTACCTACTAGTGGGTGAATTACCAGCGCTTCCTGTAATATCCAATAAGGGTCATCTGGCTGTGTAGCACTGGGGTTCTCGGCCCAGGCTGAGTGTATGTAATCAAGTTTATTGTTTATCACAATTGTCTTTTTGAAGTCGGTTTTACTATATGCTATTACTGTAAAAGTTTGATATCCAAACGCTGGTGTCAGTGTCGCTTTTCCCGCACGTGGCTTCGCTGTATGCCTACACCGGTACATGGCTTACACATACACCCTGCTTTTGGTGTAATGATATAATATTACAACTATAAATGAAGACAATACAAAATGCATAATTATTGGGTTTAAGTTACAAAATTTAAAAAATGATGAATGTTTTAAAATAAAAAGGAAAATGGGCACAAGCAAATTTTGGAAACTGTGCATGGGCAGTACCTAGTTATACCACAGTATTACATGTGGTAAATTAGGTAGCTAGCCAAGAGTCTTTCAATTCTTGTTTAAGGAATTTACATTCTTCTTTGCAAAAGATGTTCAACTTTGTCAGAATCCTGGGTCGTCTTGCTTGCTTTGCTCTTTGGTCTCTTAGGTCTATCTAAGAATGTTTAGATCAGAGGACTCAGAACCAATTTAAAACATTATACTTTTGTCTTTTCAGGTAAGTTTATTGTGGATTTAAGGTGTGCTTAGTAGAGATGAGCGAACTTTTCAAAACTTTGGTTCGCTGAACTTTTCAGAGAAAGTTTGGTTTGGTCCGAACTAGTTTGGGACAAACTGTTGTCCAAAACTCAACGTTCTTTATAACACTCAAAAGTCAGCCAAGGCTGTATGAAAACATGTTTTAGCTGGCTAATTAGCATTTGAGTTGGCCGTTGCTAATTAGCATTTATATTGACTGTGGCCTAGTTAGCACTTTAAAAGTCTGTGGCTATTGTAGATAGTTTAAAGCACAAACAAAAAAAATGGGGAGAAGCAACACGGTTGGCGTTCCTGGAAAAATAAAAGAATAAAAAAAAATAATGGCTTTTTACAAACATTGAAATATTTACCCATTTTGGGCATCACAGGTGGTAGACCTTCTGTTGTGTAGGCCTGACAGTAGTGAGCAAGCCCTCAAAAAAATGTACCAGCGTGATTGGCACCCATAAATTTTAGCTGAAGAAGAAGCAATGACTTTTTACAAGCACTGAAAAATTTGTTTCTAATTTTGGGCATCACAGGGTTGACCTGTGTGTGTGTTGGCCTGGCAGTAGCAGAGGGTGGCAGACTGGCAGTGGAGGTGCTGTTGGTGGTAGTAGTAGTAGCAGCATTAGCAGAGGCTGCAGCTGTTGAAGAAAAACTAGGCCATGACACAGGAAACCTGTGGTGGTTGTGTAGGCCTGGCAGTACCATGCAAGCCTACAAAAACTTTCCCACAGCAGGTTTGACATCCTGACAATTTAGTTGAAGAAGAAGCAATGGCTTTTTGCAAGCCTTGAAGAATGTGCCCATTTTGTGCATCACAGGGTTGACCTGCGTGTTTGTTGGCCTGGCAGTAGCAGGGTGGTAGGCTGTCAGTAGAGGCAATGTTAGTGGTAGTAGTAGCTGAGAAAAGCTGACACCCCACTAGGAGGGAGCAGTAAAGAGACAGATGATGGATGAGAAAGGCTTCTTTTACTGTGATGTGTATCTGTAATGGGGGAATAATCCACTGAAACCTGGCTCAAAGTCATTGCATCAGAGTCTTCCTCTTCCTGAGATGAGCGAGAGTAAGTCAGCCATTCCACAATAGATGCATTGTCTAAAATAACACGCCCACTGGAGGAAATGGACAACTCTGGCTTGATGCTGCTGCTACTACTACGTACATTACTGCTGCTGCTACTACTACTACGTGCATTGCTGCTGCTACTACTAGCAGTGGTGGGCCTGGGCAAATGGATGCTGCCATTACTATGGCTGGGCTGGGCAAATATCTGGTACTACTTTTACTGAGCCTGGGCACATGGCTGCTGTCCACAGTCAAAGTACAAAGTAATGGTCAGCTGTACCTGTGTAATACTCCGATCCCAGATGTGATGGGGAAGCTCACCCGGCACGGCCACGAGCGCTCACCTCGTGTCCAATTCAACAAAAGAAGTCAAAGCCAGCCAGCGTGCAGCGTAAAAACATCCACGATTTTATTTTCAAATCATTAAAATCCACCCATGATCAAAGCATCAGAGAGAAAAGGAACATCAAGAATACATGTATAGTCTCCTTGTCTACGCGTTTCGGACGTCAGTCCTTACTCATGACATGACATGAGTAAGGACTGACGTCCGAAACGCGTAGACAAGGAGACTATACGTGTATTCTTGATGTTCCTTTTCTCTCTGATGCTTTGTTCATGGATGGATTTTAATGATTTGAAAATAAAATCGTGGATGTTTTTACGCTGCACGCTGGCTGGCTTTGACTTCTTCTGTCCACAGTGTTGGTTATGGCACCAACATCCTTATGTTTAGTGGCAGAAGGAATTACAGGGATGTCTTTTCCTCTACCCTGTCCTTTTCCAGACATATTACTTAGTATTTCGTAAAATAGATCGATTTATCACAGAGATTCTGTAGCTTTCAACAGCCAAACTCATTCTTCATTAGGAGTCTCACCTTACTACTATGTCTATGGGCATCAACCAGTCTGCCACAGGTGAAGTTGCTATAGCTGATGCTCTTTTGTCCCATAGAAATAAAACTTGAAAAAATGTTTATTAAAAAAAAAATTTAGACCTGAAGGTTTCTTCTGGAAAAATTTCTCTCAGTTACATGGGGCCGTTCAAAAGTTTTCAGAAGGTTAACTATGTATTGTATGTTACGTTCCTGAGTTGCCTCCTTGTTATGTTTTTTTCCCGCTTTATTTAAAGCGGAACAAAACCCTGGGGGCCCTGGGGTCAAAAAGGCTTCAGGGATGGCCACTGGTTTTTCCCTTTTCCCTGGGGAATATCAAATTAGGATGCACCACTCTGTGACACATCCCTAATGAAAAAAACTTTTTGTTTATTTAATGTACTTTAAATGGCTGTTTTTAGGTTTTTAAAGTGATCCTATACCCGGAAAGGAAGTTTATCTGGTCACCTTCTATCCCCAGCCCAGTGCCTCAAAACAGCCTGTGTGTTTCTTTTTTTACTAAAACCTTTGCCTAATATCTATAACAACATTTACAGGAAGCAGTCTGATGATGAATGGCAGCGTATGTTAATAAATTTAGTAATAACTAAACTGTTACATAATGTGGGACCAGAAGAACATTCCTGGATCCTTATGCAGGATATTCATGTGGAAGATTTTTGCATATAATTTCACTGGGAACATCCAGACAACCCTAAGCTAGGAGGTCCCTTTCTTAAGGCAGGGTATTTATTGTCAGCCTCGAACATTTTTATATCTACAAAGATGCAAGTTACAATCTAAGAAGTGTTGAAATAGGATACAGGGGATGAGGGTTAGATTTATATTTTGAGTTGCTAGATATATACGTATACTGTATTTCTCCCCATTTGAAAATATTTAGAAGATTAACCCTGTAACTTTCTATTTGGATTTGCCTCTTTTAATGAGATGTCTGTACTCAATGTACATGTACATTTTTAAGGGGTTATATCTCTATCAATGTGATGCAATGGAGAGATCAATCCCAGGTCAGCTATGAGTTACAGTAGCTGTGAAGCTGTTTACATGCAGCAGGTCACATCCATTGTTACATTGTAAAAGCAGCCTCATGTCTGACTATTTACAATGCAATACAGCAAGGAGCTGGCTGGCTTTTTATGATGTAACAGCAGGACTAAATCGTTGTACAGGGTGGCTGCAGTACAAGTTGTTTTACTCTCAATGCTGCTTCTTTTGTACATATCCCTGTTAATGTGTTTATCTTCCACACGATTGGTGCCTGGGAGGGTGGCCTGGAAAAGATTGAAATCTAGACATTTGGGAATATTGGAGTTCTCTTCAATTTTCAGTGATTTAAAAGTGGATATTCATGTGGCGGCTCCTTGCAAAAAAATGTTTACATTTTTTTTTATTTGGAACATCCAGACTATACTACAAACTATAAGCCATGAGGCCTCTTTGTCATGGCAGGGTATTTTCATTAACAGCCTGGACCACTTTTATAGCTCCCCTTTTTTTTACGTAAGTCAAAATCTCAAGTCTTGGGCTAGGATAAAAGAGATTGGGGTTAGATTCTGATTCATGCTTTGAGTTGTTAAAAATATACTTTATATTTCAAGGGAAATGTCAGTACGTCTTATTGGACGAATGTAAAAACATGTAAAAAAACAAAAACAAAAGTAAACTTACATAGTCGTCGCTCCTGCACAGCAGCCACGGCGTGCAGTGTGTGTGCACATGCCGTGTGCCTAAGCATCAGTGGAGACCCTCCCTGCTTGTCCTCTTGCTGTTTCTCCATAGTCTGGCTGTGGCACAGGTGCAACGGTTTTGTACATTTTTTTTTTTTTTTCCTCCAGAGTCCAGGGAAGGAGGGAGGGGAATATACCACACTACCTATGGGAAGGGGGAATGGGATGGGGGGAATATCACACTGTCTATGGGTATTGGGAGGGGGGAATGCCTCACTGCCTATGGGTGGTGAGAGGGGGGGGGTTGCCACACTGCAAATGAGGAATGGGAGGGGAGAATGCCAAACTGCCTATTGGGATTGGGAGGGGTGCCACACTGCCTATAGGGATTTGGTGAGGAGAAGGCCACGCTGCTTATGGGGATTGGGAGGGGGATGCCACACTGCTTATGGCGACTGGGATGGGGGAATTCTACACCTCTTATGAGGATTGAGAGGGAGGAATGCCACACTGCCTATGGCAATTGGGGGAGGGATGCCACACTGCCTATGTGGATTGGAAGGGGGAATGCCACACTGCTTATAGGGATTGGAGGGGGGAATGCCACACTACCTGTAATGTGGAATGGGAGCAGTAGAATACCACACTTCCTGTAATGGGAAATGGGGGGTGACACCCTGCCTGTAATGGGGGGATTATGCACCTTGCTTATTATTTGGTTCTTGGGGGGGCAGTGTTTTAGCCTATTTGGTTCAGAATATTTGTTTCTTATTTTCCTTCTTTAAATTCTAGGTGTGTCTTATGGGAAGAGTGCTTCATTACACCTATTAAAAAGGCATCTTTAACATTTTTAGTGTTAAAGTGGAAATTCAGTCTCACAGTAAACCCCTGCCTTTGCCCCCTCCCCTGGTGCTGAGGCAGGACCGGGGGGGATATAAAAATAAAACCTTTATCTCTCTAGCAGTATTATTGGCAATTTGAGTGGCAGCCACGGGAAGGCTGCACAGAGTAGTATATCTCATTCCTGCCCCCCCCATTCAAGTAAGTGGGGGATACTGCTAGCCAAGATGTCCCCCCAAGGCCAAAAAAGCCAGGGAGAATGCAGCTGGATTTCCTCAATGCCTGGGGAGATTGATATTGATGAGGCAGTTCAAAGTGTAGGGGGTGACAGGCCACCTGTCCGTCCCATGGAAAGCAAACCTGCCAGTGCCCAGGGCTATGGTTTCAATGTTGTTCGGGGAAGGGGGGCAAATTAGAGCACCAAATCTATGCTTAAGGGCACTATGGCTAGGGGGGCGACGGTTGGGCCTCAAACCTTGGAGACACCAGCCCCTAAGCCTGGGGCGACAGCTGTTGGCATTGGGAGATGAGCCATGCTCTAGGCACTTATATATATATATTTTATACTAATGGACACAACTGGCATGTTTAAAGGAACACAGATTTTAACAGAATACTTATATAATATAGTAAACAGACCCCTTACAGATTAATTACATTTATTCTGAAGCTGTCTTACACAACATTGCTGAGTGTGAGAAAAAATAGAACAGCATTTCAAAAATGTCAATGAATGGGATACAGCTAAAAATAGAAGGAAACATTCTCTATACTCTATAAAAAGAGTTTTTATTGTTGAACATTCCAGAATACATAATTGCCTTACTTTAAATAGAAACAAGCCTAAAAATAAACCATCTCATGGGAATTGGTGTATTAGAGGTATTCATTCTAAGTATTGGGATTTTCTGAAAATTCAAAGAAAGGAAACCCTCTTTCCATTCTCTTGTGTTGCTGAGTCTTTTCACTACATCAGTTCAAGTAAGCTCAGGCCCACAGTTTTCACATAACCAGTTAGCGCTAAGAACAAAAACACATCCAAGGTCGTTAGGTTTGGTTTTCTAAAAAAAGTTAAATGAGTTCTATGTTTATGCAAGTTAAAGTGTTTCCATTGAGTCCTCAGCTTTTTGGGGGAAACAAAGCAATGAACCTAATGCTCCACCAAATAACCAACTCTTTGGGAAAGAAGTCTTTATTGACAGATAGAAAGAAAGAGCTATTAGAATAAAAAAAAATCGTAATAGTCCCATTTTATCATCATTCATTAATCGCTACTTAAATAAAAACTAGCCATGTAAACAGTGTTTATTTGGTATAAATCTTTGAATAGGACATTTTAGAAAAGGTCCAACTTCATTCTAACAACAAGTGTATCCACCATTTGATCATCGTCTCTGTGTGGCAGCAAAATAAATCAAGCTGGGGCATCAAGTGCATGGAAAATAGTATCAGGTACAACAAAGTCAGCCAAAGTTCGAAAATATTTATTGTCCAGCTGCAGAGATATCTCTCAGGCTAGGCTCCCACTAATCCATCAACCCAATATGTGATTTCTACAAGAATAGGATAGGTGAAGAAAGGAGAAAACTAGGTTCCCATACCAGGGGCTGAGCTTTACAATATTGGAATTCTGTTTTTATTTATATATTAAAAAAATGATACTTGTTAGAAAAATCAACTTCATTAAGGAGGTTCTGAAGACACCTCATGTGAGAAATGTACCATCCAGACAGGTTTTAAAAAAATAAATTAGACTTAATGCTAGAACATATTTTATACATTCATGTGTTTAATTAATGCATTTTTAAAGTACCTGGAATCTGCTTTAGGTTTGGCTTTTACTGGCCTATTCCTAGGAAATTGGGGTTATTTATTGGGAGTGTTCCCAGTCTTAATGTGGACAGCTCTACCTTAATAAATACCCATGTGTAGGAGTTGAGGAAAATTCCTTTTTCGTCTTCTGTACCATACCTGGGTGACCTATTTGCCTTAAACCCCAACCAAGAGCTTGGTAAAATACAAGTTTACTAAATATCAACAGACTGAGGCAAAGTGCTTTCTGCATGAGTAGAAGGATGACACCCAAGAGGCAGTCTGGAAGCAACAGGAGACTCTGGTATCACTGAGCTGGCTGTGCAGGTAAGTGGATTACAGCAATGTAAGGCACATACAACATTTAAGCTGTATCATATATCATTAACTGTATATTTATATATATTCCCAGAGCTCCACTTTAGCAGTACACATTATAACACTGTAATACTTTTATTTCCTTAACATGTGGCACATGTTACAGGTATAACCCCTTACATTTTTTCTACGTTAAGTTAAATGATATACATGTATGTCTTTTTGTCATATAGGATATTACTATTGCTCCCAATTTGCTTAAACAAGTAGCTAAATCAACTATGCATGTCCTTCATAGCTATACACAGTCACCAAAAGAAGCTATGTAAACTGTAAGAAGTGCACTTGAAGATCAGTCTATTGAACTGGTTCACCTTTGTAATTAGCTAAGGGCAATCAGTCTCCCATTTTCAAACACTTACAAGCTCTTCCTCTTGAAACTAACAGCCAATAGTTTTCAAGCCTTCTGTAAGCCTTATATTGAGCTCCTTCTTATAAAAGGTAAGAGTTCAGCCATCCTTTCAAATACTTTAGTTAGCCATGCTTCATATTTTAGCCCTATCTAAATACATTATAGATGGCTAACTGTGATTAGGTGTATTGAATAACTTTACCTGCAATGAAGATTAGTTTATTACATTTGCCCATGAATGTGCCTCCACTTTTATTGCACAAGGCATGTTTTCATACACCAGCCAAATGTGTTGGCTTTTTGAGAGGATCTTTACCCTTTCCCTCTGTTCCAGGTCCTGTTGACCAGTCTGGCATTACAAGTCTCCTAAAAGTTCTTTGGAATGGAGGGTTACAAAATCAACATAAAATTATGGTAAATATATATCTTATACTTGTACTGGTACTTAATAGTTTTGGTTGTTAACAGAATTCTATTATGTATCTAATGTTAAAATATGTATATTTACTGTGTGATGCTTTATATATGTCCATTAATACTACCAAGCATATAAATGCTTCTATTTCGAATACCAATAATGATGATATAATAACATTAATAATATGACCCTGATATACGTAAAATGTTACTGTGTGTATAGTTTTCTTTAACTGATAAAGATTTTGAAGTTACTGTTTTGTTGCCTTTTAGTTTAAATATCATCAGCATTATGGTGGAATTTTTAGACTGAACCTTGGATTTTTTAAGTCAGTTCAAATTGCAGACCCAACATTATTAGAAACCCTTTTAAGAAATGAAGGTATACATCCCAAGAGAATGGAGATCAGACCCTGGAAAATGTACAGAGAGTACAGAGGAGAAGATTATGGTCTGCTTACACTGTAAGTATAAAATATATTTTGCTTGTGTTTTTTAATTATTTGCCCTATTTCGTATTGGACTGATCTATATTAAGTCAGTTATAATTTTATTTGTGCACCACATTTCTAAAAGGAGGTTATGAGGTATAACATATGTAGGATGTTAATGTTTGACTAATGTTGCTACTTCAATATGGGTATATTCAACCAAAATATAATTCAATATGATTTGATTCAAAACAAGTAACAATAGTTTATAGATGCTTCCTTCCTTACCTTCTTTAATGGCTAAATACCGTATTCTGTGATATATGAGCTGTGAGATGATCAACCTTAAAATAATTTAAGCTGTTTCTGGACCATTTTTATGATATACTTTGAATGGCTATCATAAGAAATTGTCTTTAAACAAAACTAGTGTGGATACTTTTGTATGGTGGAATTTTGGAGGGCCAATCAGCAGCCAGAGATAATATCATTATTATTATTTATTTATGTATAAAGGGCCATCATCTTACATGCCAATGTAAAATGCAGAAATTACAGAAAGTGTAAAACAACTTGCTTTTATTTCATGAGTAATATTAGGGTTGATTCAGAGAAACAAAAAAAAGACAGTTGTTTTAGTGCCGATCTGTTTTTTTTTAAATGTTCCCACTCTCGTATGAGTGTACGAGCGATTCTATGCATGCATTGCTAACCTTCAGTAAAGTTTCCGTCTGTTCGTATGCCAGAGTACGAGTACGAGGATGTCATTTTCCAGCGTGACTTTTCTGTTTCATTTTCTCATGTTACAATGTAGGCTTTCGTTTTTTGTCCTTTTCCCATCGTCTCCTCCAACGAATCCTTTACGTTTCCCGTTAGATTCTGTTTCCCTTTTTCACTAAATAATCGTCCAGACGTAAATCCTTACGATCTTGCACCTGCGCACTACAAAGTTAATTCATTAAAGTGGTCGCCTACATATTTGGCTCAATCACTTCTACTACAATTCTTACCTAAACCACTTTGCGCTTTCCTACATCTTCCATGTTTCACCCCTAAACTTATCTAAATCACTTCGCAGTTAGGTTCTTCTTCCATTTTAGGCCCCTAAAACTTACCCAAATCACTTCGCGGTTAGGTTGTTCTTCCATTTTAGACCCCTAAAACTTACCCAAACCACTTCCCGGTTAGGTTCTTCTTGCATTTTAGGCCCCTAAAACTTACCCAAATCACTTCGCGGTTAGGTTCTTCTTCCATTTTAGACCCCTAAAACTTACCCAAACCACTTCCCGGTTAGGTTCTTCTTCCATTTTAGGCCCCTAAAACTTACCCAAATCACTTCGCGGTTAGGTTCTTCTTCCATTTTAGGCCCCTGAAACTTACCCAAATCACTTCGCGGCTAGGTTGTTCTTCCATTTTAGGCCCCTAAAACTTACCCAAACCACTTCCCGGTTAGGTTCTTCTTCCATTTTAGGCCCCTAAAACTTACCCAAACCACTTCCCGGTTAGGTTCTTCTTCCATTTTAGGCCCCTAAAAGTTACCCAAATCACTTCGCGTTTAGGTTCTTCTTCCATTTTAGACCCCTAAAACTTACCCAAACCACTTCCCGGTTAGGTTCTTCTTGCATTTTAGGCCCCTAAAACTTACCCAAATCACTTCGCGGTTAGGTTGTTCTTCCATTTTAGACCCCTAAAACTTACCCAAACCACTTCCCGGTTAGGTTCTTCTTCCATTTTAGGCCCCTAAAACTTACCCAAATCACTTCGCGGTTAGGTTCTTCTTCCATTTTAGGCCCCTGAAACTTACCCAAATCACTTCGCGGCTAGGTTGTTCTTCCATTTTAGGCCCCTAAAACTTACCCAAACCACTTCCCGGTTAGGTTCTTCTTCCATTTTAGGCCCCTAAAACTTACCCAAACCACTTCCCGGTTAGGTTCTTCTTCCATTTTAGGCCCCTAAAAGTTACCCAAATCACTTCGCGTTTAGGTTCTTCTTCCATTTTAGGCCCCTAAAACTTACCCAAACCACTTCCAGGTTAGGTTCTTCTTCCATTTTAGGCCCCTAAAACTTACCCAAATCACTTCGCAGTTAGTTTCTTCTTCCATTTTAGACCCCTAAAACTTACCCAAATCACTTCGCGGTTAGGTTGTTCTTCCATTTTAGGCCCCTAAAACTTACCCAAACCACTTCCCGGTTAGGTTCTTCTTCCATTTTAGGCCCCTAAAACTTACCCAAACCACTTTCCGGTCATCTGAATCTTCATCTCTAAATATGTATTTTAGCCTTCGTTTGTTGTTAATGTATTTGTGCAAAAAAATGACACTGAAACTTTTTTTTTTATATTTGAAGGCCATTTTTGTGTATAAAAAATATGACACATTTTTTTGGGGAACTTTAAAAAAATGTAAAAATTAAAAAAAAAACATTAAAAAATAAAAACTATTTACAAGGAAAAAACACAGTGAGAGGACCCAGGACACTAGTCTTCTTCTGTTGTCCCCAACCAGCTGCTGCATATCGGCCACCAACTCAAGGACCCTTCAATTCATTGCTTCGACTTTTGCCCGTGTGGTCCCTGTATAAAATCGGGAAAAAAACATTAGTTTAAGACAAATACATGTTTCTCACCTGTGGATGGAATGTTTGTTAGTTGGCAACTTAAACCATGACGACATATGTCATTCTGCTAAGTCATTAATCTAAGGAAGTGGGCAGAGGTCATTCTGCTAAGTCATTAATCTAAGGAAGTGGGCAGAGGTCATTCTGCTAAGTCATTAATCTAAGGAAGTGGGCAGAGGTCATTCTGCTAATGCCATTGACTATGGCTTGATGTATCTGGGTGATCATGTCAATTACCACATACTGCAAAGAATGACATTACAACTTACTTGGTTGGTGGCCGACGGATGCCTCGTTGGGGACAACCCTACGCCCTGGGCCCTGCCACTGCTGTGAAGTAGAAGCTGTTGAGACATGGCAAAGAGGGTCACTTATAATGTCTTAGTCAACAGTAATCAAATGTCTATTTCACTCACCTTCTCCCTGTGCCTCCTGGGCGAGATCTGCTGCTACCTCCACATCTTCACCCGCTCCAGAAGCATCTAGAAAAACAGATGAAGGGAATCAGCTTGGGTGAAAATAGCATGTATATGTGTGTGCGGTTACATGAAGAGTCACATACCAGAGGCTCCCGCATACGTCGCTGGGTACGACTGCCTGCCCACGCCGTGCCGCCCCTCCTCTGTGGAAAGGTCCAGGGGCTGGTCGGAGGACCCAACAGAGGAGGGGTAGGACCGTCGCCCTGGAGATCCACCACCTTCACTTCCAGCTGCAGATTTATGCAGCACTGGTCGGCCTGTGCGCCTCCGGGTGCGGGCGGATTCGGTAATCCATTTCCAACACTAGAATAGAAAAGCAATTATAAATAAATGCCTACCTTGTGGATTGGTTACATCTGGCATGCAATCGCTATGTACTTACTAGGGAAATGGAGGCCGAAAAACCGCCGCACCCGGGGCATGTGCAGCCGTTTCAGGTCCGACCAATGCTGCATGATCTGAGTGTGGGTGAAGGTGGTGTCCGTCTGATGTTGGATTTGCCCAATGATCTCCAGGGTGATTGTGCGCTTCTCAAAAGAGTTGGGCAGGTAGTCGTACCTGCGCTCCAGCATGGTCTACAAAACACAAAAAAAACAGAGGATTTAGTTCAAACTGCATACAAATATCTGTCACCAATCGATCATTTGACTAAATGACATTAACAGACACATTTCTAGCCTAATCCAATCCTTGAAGCTGGCCTCAGTGTTGTTTCGCACGTGTGGGCCCTCACTTCGGTTTTGCACGGAGTTTTAGACACTTTTAAAACAAACTGTTTCTTCCTGCGCTTCCTTAAGGGCTAGGCATGCATTTAGATGGCAAATCAAAGGCATTAAAACACACTTACAAGCATGATGATCTCTTCTTGTTGGCGGGTGAAGATTGTGGGTGCCATCTTGCCTCTTGTCTGCAGCAGATAAGTTATGCCCCAGCGGTTTCTGGGTTCCACACGGCCAGACGAACGGCCGTACACACGCTTACGCAAGCGCGTAAGCGTCAGACCCTGCCAATCTTATTTAAAGGGTCCTGGACACACAGCTCATTCTCTTTGAGAGTCGGTGAGTAATGGCACCAAAAAAATTCCAAGCTAAAGCAGCAAAGGAGGTCAGCAGCAAACAGACATCCAAGCTGCAGGAGCCTCCTGCGGGCCCAACAACTCGTTCACAGATGCCAAAAGCCAAAGGCACCCACCACAACCACCAAAAAAAAGGAGCCAGCGGGAAAGAGGAAGCCACAGGCCAGCAAGCCAACCCCAACGGAAGGGAAAGAGGTACAAAGAGGGTGCCAAGCCCCAGCCCCCACGGGTCCCCATCACCCCACCCACGTGGCTCCAAATCAAAGGAGAAGAGCAGAACCCACCGGGAAAGAAGCCACAGCAGGCCAAGAAGCCACAGCAGGCCAAGAAGCCACAGCAGGCCAAGAAGCCACAGCAGGCAAAGAAGGCCAAGAAGCCACAGCAGGCCAAAGAAGGCCAGGAAGCCACAGCAGGGCAAGAAGCCCAAAAAGGCCAAGAAGCCAAAGGTCGCCATCCCCACCCGCACGGGTCTACAAAACCTTTGGCATGGCACCGGGCAAGAAGCCAAAGCTCTGCATCACCCCAGGACCGGCCTACAACATCCAAGGGGCATGCCACTTCTAAGGGCCCACAGAGGCACAGGGCCCCAAGCCGTAATTCATCCAGCACACCCTCTCCTCCTTGGCAACATTCTCCACCGGCACAGGTGGCAAGGCAATCACCATATGCCACATCTACACCTGCTACTTCAGTGGCCACCCAACCATGAACACCCAGCCCCTTTCCAAGTCCTGTTCAATCTCCAGCCAGCCAGCAGTTCGTAATTTCACCCCAACACAGCCAGGCCAGAATGTCCCCCGATTTTCCTCCAAACACTGAGGAGCCAGAACCGCAACCAACAGGGCGCACATTGCGCAGAGGCCAGTTGTGTGGCAGGTTTGGGGAGGCCCTAATTCTGGCATTGGCTAGGTTTGGGGAGGCCCTAACTCTGGCATTGGCTAGTGGGCTCACCTTGTGTTATGCAAACAGCGCAAAGCCGAAATTTTGGAGGAGCTCACCAGACAGGGCAATGCAGCGGGGGAAGAGCTCAAAGATGTGGAGCAGATACAAAGGAAAATATCGGACCTCAAGTATGCAGCACGGAAGAAAGAAAATAAACGGCGTCATTACAGGTACATATATACTTTGTGGATTTTTATTCTTTCCGTATTGGCACCATTTTGCTAAATGTGTCAAACTATCTTTTTCAGCTTACAAACTGGCGGAGGATTCCCCACTAAACTTCAATTTACCCGAGATGAGGAGATGGTGCTGGGCCTGCTACATCCTGTGGCCTTAGAGGGACACTCAGCCTGACAGGACACGGACATTCCGACTATTCCTGCAGGTTAGTAATGTTAGTGTGTATGTGAAATGTGAGCTACGTGTAAAATGAGGCTCAGAGCCATATGTTAACACATGCCCCTAGGGCAGTGGTTCCCAACCCTGTCCTCAAGGCACACCAACAGGCCAGGTTTTGCAGATCTCCACAAAGATGCACAGGTGGAGTAATTAGTGCAGCTGCAGAGCAATAGAGCTGGCTATTTGGAGATCCAAAAAACATGACATGTTGGTGTGCCTTGAGGACAGGGTTGGGAACCACTGCCCTAGGGTGTGCCTTGTAGTGGAGGTAACAATTTTAACAGGGTGTGTTATGTCTGTGGACTCATCATTTGCTAATTTGCTTGCCCATACATGACCTTTGAGAGTCTTTAGGAACACTATTGAGATTAGCAAAGGACTGCCTGTTATGTATTTAGAGTCAATTACATCCAACACTTCCATCTTTATCTGTAGGCCACTTGTGTTGGAGCTGTGCTTTGGTCTGAAAGACTTGATCTGGGGTGATTGAAAGTTTGACCTAGAAAGAATGGCAACCAGCATAATCTGAAGCCAAATGCTATTTGCAAGCTGCGTGTGGTCCCCTAATGGGCTTTTAGGGATGTGTGAAGCCTCAGAACAGCCAGTACATGCATGTTTAGTTGGGTTAAGGTGACCAATGTGTATGTACTTGTTGACTAATACATCTAACAGATAATGGCATTCATAGTGAAGGTCAACTTGGTCCGTTGGGGGAGTTGCCATTCATGCTTGGCCACATGTTTTAGTGAAGCATATATTTTATTAAACATCAGCAATGCATAGTTGTGTGTTTACATGCCTTTTTTTCAACAATGCAGCCCAGCATCATCCCTCAGCTAGTGGGGAAGCCTCAGCCAGTTTGTCCATGCCGTCAACTTCCGTGCTTCCTCGGAGCCAGGATCCGATATATACGGTAAGTGTCTTTTTCTGATTTTGCTTATGCATGTGACTTGCCATGTTTCTTTTTGCGGAATTACATATGTATTGCCCAAACTGAACCTTTTTTTTTTACATGTCCCAACAGACCCACACACTGATGGAGGAAATCCAGGAGCTGGAGGAGGATGGACCCTTCATGGGACCTTCTGTACAGCCCCTCCTGGGACAGAATCTGCAGCAGAGTGAAGCTGGCTGCATGCTGCCAGTCCATCGTGAGACTGAGCCTACAGTCCCCAGTGTTAGCTCTGCTGCTGAGGATTTGCCAAGCAGACTTGTGGCTGTTGGTGGACCTAGAGGCCCATCATCTGCATGCCCCACAACCCGGGGAATTGGGAGGTGTAGTCAGCTACTTCGGCCAGTTTCCCAGGGGAGGGGCGTGCCGATGATGGAGTCAGCATGGCACCATGAGAGGCGGTTATTTCGCCTACAAAATCAAAGAAACCACGAGCATCTTCATGGTCAATTAGAGACATTAAATAACACCTTAAACTCCATGCAATTTAGGTCCAACAACAGCCACATGGCAGCCTTATCGAATTATTACAGTGCCATGCTTGAGGAAGTTAGAAATAGCAACAGCCACATGGCCACCTTAACTAACAATCTCAGTGCCATGATGGCTGATTTTCGAACTACCAATAGAAACATGTTGGAACAGTTGCAGATTCTGAATGCCACACAGGCCCAGGTGAGGGCCCACCTCCAAGGGCCCCAACCTGGGTTTTATGGGCATCCCCCATTTTAAGGCCTATTTGGCCTGTAACTGCTCAACATCTTTGCTCTACATCCCCACTGTATTGACCTGTCTGATGAGCCCTACCAATATAAACTTTTGGTTTGCCGGAGGTCAAGCCTCACCGAACCTGCCACTCAAGCTGTTGCGCTGCAGGCTTGGGCCTAATTACATTGGTTCTGGCTCCGCCTGTTTGTAGGCATGATTGGGGGACATTCTTGGCTGGAAAACTACTACCTTGACCCCTGAGATTGAACAGGACTTGGATTGGTGCTGGGGGTTCTTGTTTGGGTGGGCCACTGAGTAACAGGTGTAGATGTGGTATAGGTATGGCAGCTTTACACCTGTGCCTGTGGCAAATGTGGCCAAGCAGGAGGGGGTGTGTCTGTGGGCCTATTTGTTTGTAAAAAAATCTGGACATGCCAATGCTTGTCACATATGTGTTTGTATTAAAATTTTGTATGAAACTTTGGCCTGGAGTGCCTTACTTTGAAACTCCTGCCTGTGGCCAATTGCTATGTGGCATGATTTGCCAAAAATGACATTTGTTGTTTGACCATATATTTACATGAACTATGGGAGTGACCATCAACTCCAATGTTTGCTTTTCAAATAAACCCCAAAAATGTATACTTAACCTGTTGTTGACTAAGTTGATGCCTTTAGGTTTTTTGGGAACAAAGATTACTTAAAGTTTGCACCAACACATTGGGCACAAAAAAAGACATGAGTTTCAAATCAGGTGTGATGTTTTTAGTAATTAATTCCTTACTCTTTTGTACATAAAAAAATAAACAAACCAACACAAAGGGCAAAAAACAAAATTTACAATAAATAAAGTGCCAAAACAAACAAAGGGACAACAAATTAGGAAAAATGTGTGGCTATCAAATTTGACCGCACGGCTTGGCCAGACGCACTAGGTGGCCCACGGTAGTCCTCCTCTGGGTCATCGGTAGGTGGAGAGGGGGGCAAATCCATATACCGGGGGACACGCAGCAATATGGCAAAATTATGCAACACTGCACATGCCATTATAATATCTATGACCTTTTTGGGGTCTTACTGAAGGGCTCCCCAGGTATGGTCCAAGCTTCTGAAGCGGGTTTTTAATAGGCCAAACGCCCTCTCCACCACAGCCCTGGTCTTCCTGTGTGCCCGATTGTATGCATCCTGGGCGGCATTTTGGGGCCGAAGGACGGGCGTCAGCAGCCAGGGAAGCAGTGGATAGCCTGAATCACCTGAAAAAATTAAAAAAAAATAGCATCAATTACACATTACTGCCTAAATTGAATCCAAAAAACGGTCCTTCCCCATGACTAAGAGCCTATGTTACATTTGAGCAACACCCTGAGCATACAGATTGTGCAGCCCAAAATAAACACTAACCCCATCTAAGGGATGTTGGGACAATTTAAACATCAAAGATGGCGGATGATGGCCAATCAGGCAGACTGCTAACAGGTATTGGTTTAGGACTGTGCTGCTCAGCATTCTTGGATGTCTTAACTTTTCAGGACCCCGTATCTGCTTTGTGTGAGGCAAAAACAGCTCTAACCCGGCTCCTGCACTTTATCCCGCTCTCCTCTACTGAGTAAGTGTAATGCATCTAAGCAAAGATGGTGCAGACCCGATCATAAAGTCAAGAACATAATTACAGCCGAGTGTGGGGAAGCCTAATAATTAATTTACTATAAAGTAGAATTTGTCAATTTGGAAATGCCGGACCAACATTTGTCAAGGCTTTGTTGTTTGATAAATGTAATGGTTAAGGTCGTGTTTCACATGTAAACAAGTGGTACAAATAGGCATAGTTTCATACATGGGTCAAAAATTAAATTCATAGGCATACATTGAAAAGTAAATGATGTTCTTGGCGTCAACTTACCAAGGAGCCATCCACCGGAGAATTCTTCAGACTCAAACTGACCGTACAATCCAGATCTTCTAAGAATGTGGGCGTCATGGGATGAGCCTGGGAACCCGGTGAGGACACTAAGGAACTGCATGTCCGGGGCCACCACTGCTTGGACATTCAGTGAGTGGCCCATTTTGCGGTTCCTGGGATAAAAGAAAATCAAAATATCAGCAAGGCAAGGAAAACTAGTGAAACACTAACTAATAACACCCTAAGCAAAACCTGTGGGTCAATACAAATAACACTAACCAAGTACAAAAGTATTTTGTAACCAAAAAAAGGATATGTATGTTGGATCAAGTAAAGCTTAAATTGTAATTGGCTCTTTAAGGTCCACATTAAAATGTTTCCCTTTCGCCCACATGATAAAAATGTGAGAGCCTAAATACGGCCCATTGTTTCAAAGGGACTATTTACAAGGAGGGATTAACAGATATACCATGTGAACTATTTCACTGGGACTATTTACAAGGAGGGATTTTACATGGAGAAGAAAAATTTTGGGAAACTATATTAAAAAATGTCAGATTGTACTTGCCTGTAGATATACTTGTCGGCTGCCGGAGGCACCAGGGCAACGTGGGTGCAGTCAATGGCACCCATGACGTTGGGCATGTCGGCGATGTTATAAAATGCCAGCTTAATCACGTTCCTGGCTACCATGTCCTCAGGAAAACAAATATATTTCCGAGTAATGGTAGCCATGCCTTCCAAAAACTTGGATAGCACGCGGCTCAGCGTAGGCTGGGAGATCCCCACGGAGAGGGCACCCAGCCTCTGGAACGAGCCATTCGCCAAAAATTGCAGGCAGCCAAGCATCTTGGTCATACCTGAAATTGCTTGCCCCTTCCTTGTGGTGCGGGCTAACCATGGCCGCAGCTCACTATACAACTTACGGATGGAAGCGCGATTAAGTCTGGTGAGCTCAAACAGCTCAACGTCATGCATGCCATTGATGTGCATGCTTCGCCGGTGCAATCTGGTCTCAGCCCTCTGGACAATTTCAATTCCCATGAGCTGCAGATCCTCATGCTCCTCAAATACACTAGAGTCATCCATAGCTGCTAGTCTCGAGGTCAAAGTGGTCCCGTAAGGGGATCGCAAAGGAAACGGGTTTATAGGTTGGTGGTCCTTCGGCAATCAGCTCTCTGAATGAGACGCAAGCCCATACCAATAACGTAAGCTATCTGAACGAACGAAAAATATCAGATTTGGATGGGAAAATGATCCGAACTAACGCAAATGATCCGATTTGGGCATATACGCATTTGCCCGAACGTTCGTACGAATGAAAAATGAACGAAAAAAAACAAAAAAATGACAAACACACACAAAAACTTTCACAGACAGCTACGGAAGTCCAGACGAATGTGCCTCTGAATCGAGCCTATTATCCAGAGGTGACCGAAAGGGTCCTTCCCGTGCAAGACTGCAATCTGAAGGATAAGGGGAGGAGACAAAAGGTAGGTAAAAATTAATAGGTATTAAGCAAGTGCTCTGAAGTAGTCAGGAATGTCATACATAAAGTCACATAAAGAAAAAGCTGCCATCAGTATTTTAGCTAAGCAAAACAGGGTTTCGCTGTTTGATAGTAGATTAGTAGAAGAATATGGGTTAATTGGAATCAATTGGCAGTTAAGTACATTGGGAGCATGGTGGTGGCAGGGAGAAGGGGAGGACGTTTTTGCTTCTGAGGCTATTATTACAATAATTGCAGCATATGAGGGGTAGAAATAAATTATTCAATACTATTACTTAAAGCGGACCCACACCCAGATTGCTTCCCCCCCACGCATCGACCACCGCAGTGCCTGCTTTTCTTACCTGAAACACAATCTTCAGCTGAAATTCAGCCCTGTGATTGGCCACGGATGGACATCTGGGTCAGCCCTGATCAGCGGCCGGAAAAGAGAACGTGTCTCTGACCCATATGACCGCTGGCAGCCAATCAAGTGGCTGTATTTCAGCTGAGGATCGCGGGTCAGGTAAGAATTGTGGGATGGTCCATGCACAAGGGGGCTCCAGCAATCTGGATGCCCCTCCGAGCCTGTCAAAATACAGACCCACACCCATTAGGTAGGAAATGGATGTGGGTCTGCTTTAAGAAGGATCAGTATCTTATGTTACAAATGCATCTTTTCAGCCATATAAATGCAAGGAGCTAAAAACACCTACAGGCTTTTTCACCTCTTAATTGAATGTTGTTTAGCTGTCTTTGGTCCTTATGTGCAGCTTTGAGCAAGATTTAAAGTGTCTGATTTCTCTCCCTTCCCTGAGCTCTGCTTTGATGGTCAGTAAATAAAAATCTTTTTTTATGACCAAGTCCCACCCTCTCAGCTTGTGCAAAAACACTACATTACATCCCCCCTGCTCTGCATGGCCACGCTGACTCTCCCTGTATGTAATAAAGAGAAAGTGAAAGTAAAATCTCAGCAACAAAAGCTTTGAAAAAAGTTTAACGCATTGCCAGGGGTAGCACTTTATAATGGGCCAATGCGTGGAACTGCTTGCTGAATCCTTTTAAATCAATATACTCAGTATTTTTACATATTTCATTCACATGTATTTAACCGAACTGATTAGACAAATACAAATGTACCGTACTTTGTTAAAGAGGCCATACAAAATGTATAACAGTACACCCAAGAAGAAAAATGTATACCATGCACTGCCCTCACTCAAGGGCAAGCATCTACATTATTGTGCTTCATGCCAGTCATGCATTTCACTGCACTTAACCCTTTAACTGCCATTCATGTAAAATTTACGTGGCTGTCTCTCCTGTTAACTGCCAACCAGGTAAATTCTACGTGCCTGAATTTCCAACTTGCAAGCAGACAAAGTAAAAAAAAGCCACTCACCTGACCCCTTGTTCGATCCGGCCAGGTCTCCTCTTCACCCGGAGGGGCTCCGTTCCCCCGTTGGGGCTCCACCGGCTGTAGGGGAGTGCCCAGAATAGGGCCCCCCCTGTTTCAGCCGCCACCAGAATTTTCTCTAAGAAAAAAAATAAATAAAAACGACATTTACTCACCTCCGCGCCCAATTGTTCCCGCCAGGTCTCCTCTTCACCGGGGGGTCTCCGATTCCCCCACTCTTCCAACTTCAGGAGAGGGCCCAACAGCCCTCCTCCCTCCGCTTCTCCGATGGTCGCTGCCATTTTTACTGCTAGCCCCGCCCCTTTGGGGCGGCTGGATGACGTCACCCGGCGGGCGTCATCCTGGCTCCAGGCCTCTCAGCTCTCAGATGTCGGTGATCGGTGGGCAGAGGAGGAGAGAGGCAGGAGATCCTCTGATCCTCTGCCTCCCCCCTCCTCTCTCCAGCGATCACCGTATCTGTCATCGGATCGGCGAGGGACAAAGGAACTGACGATCTGAGGTGAGTAAAGAAAAAAATGTTTTTGTTAATAAAGTAATTTTTACTGTGTCTCTGTGTGTTTTTTTTTTTTTTACTGTTAACCCTTTATGAACTGGTAAGGGGTCCATGAGACCCCTATAACAGATCACAAGGTTTTGGGTCTGGCAAATCACCTGCAGCTAGCGGGTGACTTACCATTAACCCCGAGCCCCCCATTACCTGCCTCCCCAAAGCCCGGAGGGGCAGAAGAGCCCATCGCCATAGGCTATGCCAGCTTGTAGCCTGCAGGGTCAGGGGCCACCAAAGCTGGCCCCTGCACCCTGTTTGACAAGCCGCCATGGCTGCTTATGCTGGGTAGGGGGGACCTCATGCCATTTTTTTGTTTTTTAACCCTTAAAATTCCAAGAAAAATGGGGTCCCCCTCCCCGGTATGGGGGACCCTATGTCATTTTTTTAAAATTAACCCCATGTTACCTGTCACCCAGCAGGTATAAAAGGCTTCCAGCAGCAGCAGGAGAGTGGAAGACAAAGTAATCAGCATGGGGCACAGTGCTCTGGGATGGATGGGAGGTAAGTATTAAAAAAATAATAATAAAGTATTTTTATTTACATTTAACCCTTTGTGATCTGGTAGGGGATCTATGAGACCCCTATACCAGTTCACAAGGCTCTGGGTCTGGCCCCCCCCCCCATTACCTGCCTCCCCAAAGGCCAGGGGGGGAAGAGCCCGTGGCTATTAGGCTTTGGGGCTTGTAGCTGGCAGGGCGGGGGGCCACCAAAGCTGGCCCCTGTGCCCTGTTCTACAAGCCCCATAGCTGGTGCCCAGGCCGGTTGTGCTGAATAGGGGGGCCTCACACCATTTTTTGAGGGGAAATTATAAGGGTTTTGTGTGTGTAAACACACAGACACAGCACAAGATAGTGCAAAATGGTCTGTCAACAAAGGGTGACAAAATCTCCAGATCGGCTGGCAGTTAAAGGGTTAAAGGAGGACTATCATGAAAAAATGTCCCAAAGATAAAAATCTATATATATATATATATATATATATATATATATACTGGATGGAGGGAGACGTGGTCACTTATACAGCCGGCATCAAGAAATATCCAGCCAGGCTTATTTCTTTCTTTTAATGGAAGAAAGAGGAACTCAGTGGTGAAATGGTTCTTTTACCCCTGAAATACTCAAACCTGTCACCCCTGTATTGTATTCCTACCAGGTGAAGTAAACTACAAGCTTGGCAGGAGTTTTATTTATAAGTGACACCTGCTCTCATTAGCCAACATGTTTATATGGATTTTCAAAGTGATTGAGCAGGGGAAAAAAAATTAAAAGGGTACTTAAATTTTGTCCTGCGCCACTGGTCACTGCAGGACCAGAACTCCAGAACTCACTGGATCGCTTTATCAGGGCCCCAGCTGCAGCCGCTGCCTCCCATGCCCATCAATCATCTGGGTGTGGCCATGCCTTCTAAATTTATTGCATCGGAGGTAGTGGACAAGGCCTTACATGTTCCCTCTCCATTGTAGTGAATAGAGGGTATGTGGCACACCCCCTGTGACTGATAGTGGGGGCGTGGTCTGGCACAGAATTGTCAGGCAATAAAGCATCGGGCCCTGGATGGTGTGGGATATGAACGGGTGAGTTCTAGAGCACTGGACCTGCAGTGACCAGCGGCGCAGGACAAAAGGTAAGTACCCTTTTGTTTTTTTATTTCCCTGCTGAATGACTTTAATTGAAAGTACCAGGATCCTATTTTAGTATCTCTTACAAACAGTGATATTTACAGCGCCAGAGAAACACCACTATGTATCGCCAACTTTTAGGTGCTGTTCATTGTATTTATACATTTTTTGCATGCTGAAAAGATTGGCGCTGTATTTAACAGGTGCTAGTCAGTGTTTCATCATTATAAACACAGGGTAGCAATACTGTGAACAAAGGGGGCAAGCTTTACATCATGTTTAGGCTGCATATTAGTTGTTGTGCTCCAAAGTACACAATAGTAAGAAAAATAAAACGTGAACTTTTAAAAAAAAAACAATCAAATGACATTGGATATATAAGTCCTGCATTTACATTATTGACAAGTCACCAATGCAAGTTCTGTACAAATAATTTTGTTTAACATTATACTTACAAACAAGAAATGCTTCAGTACAGTTCTTCCCATTGTGATCTAAGAGGCCGATTCATTAATAGCGCCAGGTAGCGACAGATGAGCGACAGTAGCGGTATTTTCACAGCACACGCTAGTATTCGCTGTGCTTGGCCGTTGTTCGGCTGTTGACAGCGACTCAGTCGGTGTGCGGTAATGTTGAATACGGGGTTAGGAGTCGCTGTTTTACAGGTTCCGCACTGTATGGGAGCGCATGACAGCGAATGGCCATAGCGAACGGCTCCCAGCATATTCATTAACAAATCACGCTCAAAAAATTCTCGCGCTGTGAAATGCTTGTTTAAACCCCAGAGCGCTGGCGGCGATGGGTTAAAAGTAGTTTTTTAACCCCCAACCGTATTTTTTGAAAAAAAACAAAACATGTTTTTCAAAACATTTTGTAATGTGAATACATTAATATCAGACCTGTAATATCAATTCTGCACTATTTTTTTTTTTTTTTACCTTAAAAAAAAATCTAACATTGCAGAAGTGGTCACAGAATTTTTGACATTTATAAAAAAAAAAACATTAATAACAATTAATTATGAATATTTAAAGATTGCTCCATTGAAATGCATTGGAGAGCGCCAGGTAGCGAGAGGTCATACCTGTCGCTGTTCAAGGTCGCTCGCTGGCGCTGTGGGGTGAGGCTGGAATAATGATGAATGATTCGCTATCTGGCGCTCTGTCAGTCGCTAAGCAGGATCGGCTTGATAAATGTCTGATTGCGGAGGGGAGCCGGCGTACTCGTGGCGGTGACCGTCATTACCGTTCGCTCACCATTCGCTACCTGGCGCTATCCCTTGTTAAATAAAGGCCTAAGTGATCTTAATCTACTATAATCTGGCACAGCTTTTACAAGCGCATTGGTCACCGTGAACTATATATAGCACTAGTGATAAATTAGACGCAGGCTGGTGGACATAAAGGTGCTGATTGTCTTTAAACTGTGCATTGAGAGCCACTGAGGCTAAAATATTGGAGCTGAGTGGAATTGACTGGCACCAGTGCTTGATAAATGAGTCTCCTTGTATGAGACAAACATTTTTCCATGCACATATTGGGCAGCAATTGGTCCAGTGTCCCAAATTAGTAGTTGTTATACTATAACTAGGTTCATATAGCACAAACAAGCTAAAATAGGGCTTTAACCCTTTACCTGCCAGCCTACCTATAGATTCTTTTGTCCTCTGTTGCCTGGCCATTTTCAGCAATTTGTGCTATATTTGTTTAAGTATGATTTTTTTGCAGGGATTATATATTGTTTTTTTCAGTAGAGCTTGGGCTTTAACATTAAAGGGCTTGTTTGTAAATGCTTACTCAAAATTTTCAAATTTGTAGCATTTCCTTTTAATACTTTTTTTTTCAAGTAAATCCTATTAGAGTTGTTTCAGCACCATTTTATTAACTAAATAAAAGTGAATAAAACAAATACGGTGATGAACCAACCCTATTGTGTGTAAAGGCCTCATTCCTCCCGATTACAATGGTATCACATATGTATCAGAAGACACCTGTTCCTGCCCAGAAGGCACACCAAACTGAAAAGACTGAGACTGTCAAATAAAATACAACTAATATGCACACTGTCAAGGGTTAAACCCTTAAACATTACAAAAACAAATGGCTTGGGGACCCCCCTCTCTGGCAGCAAGAGTTTCTGCCAGCCCTTCCTGCCCTTTGAACAGGTTCTCAATTGGCTAAATGTAAAAAAAAAAAATACACACACTTAAAAAAAAGTTTTATTGTTATTTTTTTTTTTTACTCACCTACTTCCAATTGCTGATCCAACGGGGGCTGGAAGGGATCGTCAGAAGCTGGGAGCAGAACAAAGGATTGGTGCCCCCTTCCCACGCACCCGGCTTCCGTCAGTCCCTACAGCTTATCTGCTCGCTCCAGCTGCAGGGAGGATTCTTTTATAGTGGTGGAGTGATCTGTGATCAGCACACTTGCTAATATAAAAGGCCCCTTTCTGTGGGGGTGAGCACTGTGTGGGACACATAATGGCTGTTCTCTGCACCACTGACGACACTGGGGGGATCGGAGGGCTTGGCACTTAATGGTAGGAAAGGCAGGTTAGTCAATTCTATGTGCTTGTCTTTTAAATGGTTAAAGCTTGTAAGAGGCCAGTGATGCCAGCATGAGTAAACTTAAACCATTGCCTCTTTCTCTTCTTTCAAGACAATAATCAGTGGTTTGCAGTGAGCCATTAGCAGACCTCCTTTACTTAATCCCATGCTAAATGTATGCCAGATGCTCAAAGGAAGTCTACAGAAAGGCCTCATTTATTTATTTATTTTTAATGCGCAATTAAAGTCCCTGGTGTTCTAATTTGTAACTGTTGATGAGGAACTCAAAACAACCAGGGGGGGACAAATACTTTATGTAATATTGTCCAAACCAGTCTTTCCTTTGTGGAAGTGAACAATGTGGTGTGGAAAGAGTAGCAGGGGGATGTACCAAGAGATGTTTTAACTCCCAGCATTTAGAGGCTAATTTAATATTATAGGTGTGGGCAGCACATGAGTGCCATGTCAGACGCTCGTCAGCGCCCGCACCGTACCGCAACAACACCTGGCGCTGGCCGGGAGCACTACAAGCTGAATATTTTTATTAAAAATATACATAGCGCTCCAAGAGGCACTCAAAAAATGGGAGATCAGGCACACAGTGCCTGTTGGAATCTCAATTTTTAATTTTGCTGGATCTAAACCCGCCCTGAAGCTTGCGATCCTATGTCATTTGGGGCCTGAACATGGGGTTGAAAGTGATGGTGTGTAGGATTTGTGATCCACCATCTATCACAGGCATGCTGCCATGCCCTCTCCATTGATTGCAATGGAGCTAGTGAGCCAAGGTCAGTATGTGCCCCTCTATTGTAGTGAATGGATCAGGCATGGCCACATCCCTGTGACTGATGTCAGCAGCGTAACCAGATCCGCAAGTGCCGGTGAATGAAGTTTGAGGACCAGACAACAAGGGAAGCAAGGGCTACTGTGCTCACATCAGGTGATGGATATATGTCTTTTTTCAACCCTATTTACTATGTAATTATGTATATTTTTTAGGAACGTTTTATAATTTTTACAATGGCATATCACCCTCCTCATAATATACTGTACATTGTTTATTCACAGTGAAGGAGATGAATGGAATGACATGAGAAGGATTGTACAATCTCATCTCATGAAACCTGAAAATATATCTCAAATGGATGTAAAAATTAATGAGGTAAAGTATAGGAAACAAACAATGGCATTTAATTTCAATTCTTTAAGGTAAAATGACCAAAATATGCAACATATATGAATCTACAGAAGAAAGGGGGAAGAAGGAAAGGAGGGTACTGGGGGAGTACTGTAACTCTTTCTTTAGTAGTGACGGGTACTTTCTCTGCCCAATGGGGCTATTTAGGGAATGGGGGGAGGGGTCCACTTAGTCTCCATTGGGATCTTGGGGGGTCCCAACGTGAGAGTGGCTGGATCCCTGTGTATCTGCTAGTCACTTACTAGTATCTTATCAAAGAATTACTTTATTTACAACATTTTAACATCAATATTGTGTGCAGGAGACAAATTAGTGAACACATACATAGCAAAACAATGTGTACATGTGCTTTTGTGCAATAAAAAGTCCCTGGGTGGGTTCTTGTAAGGTCTTAGGGTAGAGGGCCTCTTCAATGGAGGCTGTTTCCAACCTTACTGTAACATTGTCGGAATACCGACGGTTTGTAGCATAAAAGTTATTTCAGTTTGTAGCAAGATTTTGCGTTTCCTCTCTTGTTGTTGCAAGCTGTTATCCTTTTTTAGGTCTGTTTGTAGCAAGTATATATGAGTTTTCCGTCACATACGCGTTTCACCACTAGGCTTCTTCAGTGTGTGGACCTGGTGTCATTATGATATACGTTATCGAATAATCAGATCCCAACAATGGTAGTACGTGTTTAAGTGTTCACAGATTTAACCTGCTAACCCAGGTGCTTGCAAATAGGGATAGGGCCATCTTCCATCTCTGTGCCGGGTATTGCTTGTCTTGTGTGTAGAAGGGTTTATTATCAGTGTCTTTGTTATAAAATGGTTTATGAAAAAACTGTGGTTTCAGCTTTCAGGTAGTTTATAACAATGGTAGTACTTACTATTTTTGAGTAGGCTTTACCTAACCCCCCCAACCCCCCCGCAAAGAACCTTCAAAAAACCCTCAACATATTTCCCACCCCTTCACAATAACGCTAGTATAAAGACCTTCGTTAATATGGTGACTTATGACATAGAGCGAATGAACACAAACAACAATATTACAGCACCCATGAAGAAAGCCCTTCAGCAACTAGAAACAAATCCAGACATAATTATTAAACCAGCCAACAAAGTAATACAGTCATTATGACTAAACTGCAATATATGTGTTACAAAATACTTAATAACAAAGATTGGTATCAATGGTGCCCTTGACAACAATCAAAAAAGATCAAGAAGAATATTATGCTCTCATAGACCAAGCCCTAGACAATGAGATAATTGGCAAACATACAGCTGACTTTCGCAAGATAGACAAACCAGTGAGGCAGATCTTTTACACACTCCCAAAAATCCATAATCCATAACAGACCCACCAGATAGACCCATATGGCCTGATTCAGAGCCGCTTTCACATGCACTTTTGCATGTGTCTGTGTATTTTTGTGAGATTTTGGCAGTTTTTTCGTATTTTACATTACTGTTTTTATGCGTATACGCTCATTCAATGATCGTATGTTTATCTGCATTTTTCCGGTATGTCGGGCAACTTACGTTATTGGTATGGGCTTGCGCATGACTCAGAGCCTTGATTGCCGATGACTAGGGATGAGCGAATCGATCCGGACGAACCCGGATTCGATCCGAATTTCAGGAAAAATTCGATTCGGATCGAATCCGAATTTCCCCGCGATTCGATCGCTCGAAGTTTTCCTTTAACATCCATTCATTTACATTACAGGCATTCTAAGATGGCGGACGGGACATGTCCAGACATGTAAGCTGGGGCAGTGTATGCTGGGACAGTCACATGCAGCCTATCAGCAGCCAGCAAGCCCGGTGACGTCACAGCGGTATTTAAGGCCGGCCATCTTGCTTTCCTGCCTCATTTCTCTATTGCATTCGTGAGAGACAGAACGCTGTGTAGCTGAGGGAGAGACAGTTAGACAGTTAGACAGGCAGGGACAGACAGGGACAGGCTGGAGACAGGCAGGAGACAGACAGGAGACAGACAGAAAGTCAGCGAAAAACAGGGAAAGGAAGGGAAAATCGGAGGCTGTCAGTTTTTTTTTTTTTTTCATCCAGCCTGACAGGCCTTGTTAGCGTTTTCAGGCTGCTTATACTAACTAACTGTGCATATATACTGAACTGATCTTAAGTCTGCTGTGAGGCATCCCATTCTGTGACTACAGCAGCCTCTGTTTAAGACCATATAACCATTTGCTCTTATTATATTTGAAATTAGCCTGTTAAAGACACTTTTGCTGGGCATAGCACTACTTGTCCCTGCCAGGGCATCCCATTCTGTGACTAAAGCAGCCTCTGTTTAAGACCATATAACCATTTGCTCTTATTATATTTGAAATTAGGCCTGATAAAGACACTTTTGCTGGGCATAGCACTACTTGTCCCTGCCAGGGCATCCCATTCTGTGACTAAAGCAGCCTCTGTTTAAGACCATATAACCATTTGCTCTTATTATATTTGAAATTAGGCCTGATAAAGACACTTTTGCTGGGCATAGTACTACTGGATCTTTTTTGGGGGCATCCCATTCTGTGACTAAAGCAGCCTCTGTTTAAGACCATATAACCATTTGCTCTTATTATATTTGAAATTAGCCTGATAAAGACACTTTTGCTGGGCATAGTACTACTGGATCTTTTTTGGGGGCATCCCATTCTGTGACTAAAGCAGCCTCTGTTTAAGACCATATAACCATTTGCTCTTATTATATTTGAAATTAGCCTGATAAAGACACTTTTGCTGGGCATAGTACTACTGGATCTTTTTTGGGGGCATCCCATTCTGTGACTAAAGCAGCCTCTGTTTAAGACCATATAACCATTTGCTCTTATTATATTTGAAATTAGCCTGATAAAGACACTTTTGCTGGGCATAGTACTACTGGATCTTTTTTGGGGGCATCCCATTCTGTGACTACAGCAGCCTCTGTTTAAGACCATATAACCATTTGCTCTTATTATATTTGAAATTAGGCCTGATAAAGACACTTTTGCTGGGCATAGCACTACTTGTCCCTGCCAGGGCATCCCATTCTGTGACTAAAGCAGCCTCTGTTTAAGACCATATAACCATTTGCTCTTATTATATTTGAAATTAGGCCTGATAAAGACACTTTTGCTGGGCATAGCACTACTTGTCCCTGCCAGGGCATCCCATTCTGTGACTAAAGCAGCCTCTGTTTAAGAACATATAACCATTTGCTCTTATTATATTTGAAATTAGCCTGATAAAGACACTTTTGCTGGGCATAGTACTACTGGATCTTTTTTGGGGGCATCCCATTCTGTGACTACAGCAGCCTCTGTTTAAGACCATATAACCATTTGCTCTTATTATATTTGAAATTAGCCTGATAAAGACACTTTTGCTGGGCATAGCACTACTTGTCCCTGCCAGGGCATCCCATTCTGTGACTAAAGCAGCCTCTGTTTAAGACCATATAACCATTTGCTCTTATTATATTTGAAATTAGGCCTGATAAAGACACTTTTGCTGGGCATAGTACTACTGGATCTTTTTGGGGGCATCCCATTCTGTGACTACAGCAGCCTCTGTTTAAGACCATATAACCATTTGCTCTTATTATATTTGAAATTAGCCTGATAAAGACACTTTTGCTGGGCATAGCACTACTTGTCCCTGCCAGGGCATCCCATTCTGTGACTAAAGCAGCCTCTGTTTAAGACCACATAACCATTTGCTCTTATTATATTTGAAATTAGGCCTGATAAAGACACTTTTGCTGGGCATAGTACTACTGGATCTTTTTTGGGGGCATCCCATTCTGTGACTAAAGCAGCCTCTGTTTAAGACCATATAACCATTTGCTCTTATTATATTTGAAATTAGCCTGATAAAGACACTTTTGCTGGGCATAGCACTACTTGTCCCTGCCAGGGCATCCCATTCTGTGACTAAAGCAGCCTCTGTTTAAGAACATATAACCATTTGCTCTTATTATATTTGAAATTAGGCCTGATAAAGACACTTTTGCTGGGCATAGCACTACTTGTCCCTGCCAGGGCATCCCATTCTGTGACTAAAGCAGCCTCTGTTTAAGAACATATAACCATTTGCTCTTATTATATTTGAAATTAGCCTGATAAAGACACTTTTGCTGGGCATAGTACTACTGGATCTTTTTGGGGGCATCCCATTCTGTGACTACAGCAGCCTCTGTTTAAGACCATATAACCATTTGCTCTTATTATATTTGAAATTAGCCTGATAAAGACACTTTTGCTGGGCATAGTACTACTGGATCTTTTTTGGGGGCATCCCATTCTGTGACTACAGCAGCCTCTGTTTAAGACCATATAACCATTTGCTCTTATTATATTTGAAATTAGCCTGATAAAGACACTTTTGCTGGGCATAGCACTACTTGTCCCTGCCAGGGCATCCCATTCTGTGACTAAAGCAGCCTCTGTTTAAGAACATATAACCATTTGCTCTTATTATATTTGAAATTAGCCTGATAAAGACACTTTTGCTGGGCATAGTACTACTGGATCTTTTTTGGAGGCATCCCATTCTGTGACTACAGCAGCCTCTGTTTAAGACCATATAACCATTTGCTCTTATTATATTTGAAATTAGCCTGATAAAGACACTTTTGCTGGGCATAGTACTACTGGATCTTTTTTGGGGGCATCCCATTCTGTGACTAAAGCAGCCTCTGTTTAAGACCATATAACCATTTGCTCTTATTATATTTGAAATTAGCCTGATAAAGACACTTTTGCTGGGCATAGTACTACTGGATCTTTTTTGGGGGCATCCCATTCTGTGACTACAGCAGCCTCTGTTTAAGACCATATAACCATTTGCTCTTATTATATTTGAAATTAGGCCTGATAAAGACACTTTTGCTGGGCATAGCACTACTTGTCCCTGCCAGTGCATCCCATTCTGTGACTAAAGCAGCCTCTGTTTAAGACCATATAACCATTTGCTCTTATTATATTTGAAATTAGGCCTGATAAAGACACTTTTGCTGGGCATAGCACTACTTGTCCCTGCCAGGGCATCCCATTCTGTGACTAAAGCAGCCTCTGTTTAAGACCATATAACCATTTGCTCTTATTATATTTGAAATTAGCCTGATAAAGACACTTTTGCTGGGCATAGTACTACTGGATCTTTTTTGGGGGCATCCCATTCTGTGACTAAAGCAGCCTCTGTTTAAGACCATATAACCATTTGCTCTTATTATATTTGAAATTAGGCCTGATAAAGACACTTTTGCTGGGCATAGTACTACTGGATCTTTTTGGGGGCATCCCATTCTGTGACTACAGCAGCCTCTGTTTAAGACCATATAACCATTTGCTCTTATTATATTTGAAATTAGCCTGATAAAGACACTTTTGCTGGGCATAGCACTACTTGTCCCTGCCAGGGCATCCCATTCTGTGACTAAAGCAGCCTCTGTTTAAGACCACATAACCATTTGCTCTTATTATATTTGAAATTAGGCCTGATAAAGACACTTTTGCTGGGCATAGTACTACTGGATCTTTTTTGGGGGCATCCCATTCTGTGACTAAAGCAGCCTCTGTTTAAGACCATATAACCATTTGCTCTTATTATATTTGAAATTAGCCTGATAAAGACACTTTTGCTGGGCATAGCACTACTTGTCCCTGCCAGGGCATCCCATTCTGTGACTAAAGCAGCCTCTGTTTAAGAACATATAACCATTTGCTCTTATTATATTTGAAATTAGGCCTGATAAAGACACTTTTGCTGGGCATAGCACTACTTGTCCCTGCCAGGGCATCCCATTCTGTGACTAAAGCAGCCTCTGTTTAAGACCATATAACCATTTGCTCTTATTATATTTAAAATTAGCCTGATAAAGACACTTTTGCTGGGCATAGTACTACTGGATCTTTTTGGGGGCATCCCATTCTGTGACTACAGCAGCCTCTGTTTAAGACCATATAACCATTTGCTCTTATTATATTTGAAATTAGCCTGATAAAGACACTTTTGCTGGGCATAGTACTACTGGATCTTTTTTGGGGGCATCCCATTCTGTGACTACAGCAGCCTCTGTTTAAGACCATATAACCATTTGCTCTTATTATATTTGAAATTAGCCTGATAAAGACACTTTTGCTGGGCATAGCACTACTTGTCCCTGCCAGGGCATCCCATTCTGTGACTAAAGCAGCCTCTGTTTAAGAACATATAACCATTTGCTCTTATTATATTTGAAATTAGCCTGATAAAGACACTTTTGCTGGGCATAGTACTACTGGATCTTTTTTGGGGGCATCCCATTCTGTGACTACAGCAGCCTCTGTTTAAGACCATATAACCATTTGCTCTTATTATATTTGAAATTAGCCTGATAAAGACACTTTTGCTGGGCATAGCACTACTTGTCCCTACCAGGGCATCCCATTCTGTGACTAAAGCAGCCTCTGTTTAAGACCATATAACCATTTGCTCTTATTATATTTGAAATTAGGCCTGATAAAGACACTTTTGCTGGGCATAGTACTACTGGATCTTTTTGGGGGCATCCCATTCTGTGACTACAGCAGCCTCTTTTTAAGACCATATAACCATTTGCTCTTATTATATTTGAAATTAGCCTGATAAAGACACTTTTGCTGGGCATAGCACTACTTGTCCCTGCCAGGGCATCCCATTCTGTGACTAAAGCAGCCTCTGTTTAAGACCATATAACCATTTGCTCTTATTATATTTGAAATTAGGCCTGATAAAGACACTTTTGCTGGGCATAGTACTACTGGATCTTTTTTGGGGGCATCCCATTCTGTGACTAAAGCAGCCTCTGTTTAAGACCATATAACCATTTGCTCTTATTATATTTGAAATTAGCCTGATAAAGACACTTTTGCTGGGCATAGCACTACTTGTCCCTGCCAGGGCATCCCATTCTGTGACTAAAGCAGCCTCTGTTTAAGACCATATAACCATTTGCTCTTATTATATTTGAAATTAGGCCTGATAAAGACACTTTTGCTGGGCATAGCACTACTTGTCCCTGCCAGGGCATCCCATTCTGTGACTAAAGCAGCCTCTGTTTAAGACCATATAACCATTTGCTCTTATTATATTTGAAATTAGCCTGATAAAGACACTTTTGCTGGGCATAGTACTACTGGATCTTTTTGGGGGCATCCCATTCTGTGACTACAGCAGCCTCTGTTTAAGACCATATAACCATTTGCTCTTATTATATTTGAAATTAGCCTGATAAAGACACTTTTGCTGGGCATAGCACTACTTGTCCCTGCCAGGGCATCCCATTCTGTGACTAAAGCAGCCTCTGTTTAAGACCATATAACCATTTGCTCTTATTATATTTGAAATTAGGCCTGATAAAGACACTTTTGCTGGGCATAGTACTACTGGATCTTTTTTGGGGGCATCCCATTCTGTGACTAAAGCAGCCTCTGTTTAAGACCATATAACCATTTGCTCTTATTATATTTGAAATTAGCCTGATAAAGACACTTTTGCTGGGCATAGCACTACTTGTCCCTGCCAGGGCATCCCATTCTGTGACTAAAGCAGCCTCTGTTTAAGACCATATAACCATTTGCTCTTATTATATTTGAAATTAGGCCTGATAAAGACACTTTTGCTGGGCATAGCACTACTTGTCCCTGCCAGGGCATCCCATTCTGTGACTAAAGCAGCCTCTGTTTAAGACCATATAACCATTTGCTCTTATTATATTTGAAATTAGCCTGATAAAGACACTTTTGCTGGGCATAGTACTACTGGATCTTTTTTGGGGGCATCCCATTCTGTGACTAAAGCAGCCTCTGTTTAAGACCATATAACCATTTGCTCTTATTATATTTGAAATTAGCCTGATAAAGACACTTTTGCTGGGCATTGCACTACTTGTCCCTGCCAGGGCATCCCATTCTGTGACTAAAGCAGCCTCTGTTTAAGACCATATAACCATTTGCTCTTATTATATTTGAAATTAGCCTGATAAAGACACTTTTGCTGGGCATAGTACTACTGGATCTTTTTGGGGGCATCCCATTCTGTGACTACAGCAGCCTCTGTTTAAGACCATATAACCATTTGCTCTTATTATATTTGAAATTAGCCTGATAAAGACACTTTTGCTGGGCATAGCACTACTTGTCCCTGCCAGGGCATCCCATTCTGTGACTAAAGCAGCCTCTGTTTAAGACCATATAACCATTTGCTCTTATTATATTTGAAATTAGGCCTGATAAAGACACTTTTGCTGGGCATAGTACTACTGGATCTTTTTTGGGGGCATCCCATTCTGTGACTAAAGCAGCCTCTGTTTAAGACCATATAACCATTTGCTCTTATTATATTTGAAATTAGCCTGATAAAGACACTTTTGCTGGGCATAGCACTACTTGTCCCTGCCAGGGCATCCCATTCTGTGACTAAAGCAGCCTCTGTTTAAGACCATATAACCATTTGCTCTTATTATATTTGAAATTAGGCCTGATAAAGACACTTTTGCTGGGCATAGCACTACTTGTCCCTGCCAGGGCATCCCATTCTGTGACTAAAGCAGCCTCTGTTTAAGACCATATAACCATTTGCTCTTATTATATTTGAAATTAGCCTGATAAAGACACTTTTGCTGGGCATAGTACTACTGGATCTTTTTTGGGGGCATCCCATTCTGTGACTAAAGCAGCCTCTGTTTAAGACCATATAACCATTTGCTCTTATTATATTTGAAATTAGCCTGATAAAGACACTTTTGCTGGGCATTGCACTACTTGTCCCTGCCAGGGCATCCCATTCTGTGACTAAAGCAGCCTCTGTTTAAGACCATATAACCATTTGCTCTTATTATATTTGAAATTAGGCCTGATAAAGACACTTTTGCTGGGCATAGCACTACTTGTCCCTGCCAGGGCATCCCATTCTGTGACTAAAGCAGCCTCTGTTTAAGACCATATAACCATTTGCTCTTATTATATTTGAAATTAGGCCTGATAAAGACACTTTTGCTGGGCATAGCACTACTTGTCCCTGCCAGGGCATCCCATTCTGTGACTAAAGCAGCCTCTGTTTAAGACCATATAACCATTTGCTCTTATTATATTTGAAATTAGGCCTGATAAAGACACTTTTGCTGGGCATAGTACTACTGGATCTTTTTTGGGGGCATCCCATTCTGTGACTAAAGCAGCCTCTGTTTAAGACCATATAACCATTTGCTCTTATTATATTTGAAATTAGCCTGATAAAGACACTTTTGCTGGGCATAGTACTACTGGATCTTTTTTGGGGGCATCCCATTCTGTGACTACAGCAGCCTCTGTTTAAGACCATATAACCATTTGCTCTTATTATATTTGAAATTAGGCCTGATAAAGACACTTTTGCTGGGCATAGCACTACTTGTCCCTGCCAGGGCATCCCATTCTGTGACTAAAGCAGCCTCTGTTTAAGACCATATAACCATTTGCTCTTATTATATTTGAAATTAGGCCTGATAAAGACACTTTTGCTGGGCATAGCACTACTTGTCCCTGCCAGGGCATCCCATTCTGTGACTAAAGCAGCCTCTGTTTAAGACCATATAACCATTTGCTCTTATTATATTTGAAATTAGCCTGATAAAGACACTTTTGCTGGGCATAGTACTACTGGATCTTTTTTGGGGGCATCCCATTCTGTGACTAAAGCAGCCTCTGTTTAAGACCATATAACCATTTGCTCTTATTATATTTGAAATTAGCCTGATAAAGACACTTTTGCTGGGCATAGTACTACTGGATCTTTTTTGGGGGCATCCCATTCTGTGACTACAGCAGCCTCTGTTTAAGACCATATAACCATTTGCTCTTATTATATTTGAAATTAGCCTGATAAAGACACTTTTGCTGGGCATAGCACTACTTGTCCCTGCCAGGGCATCCCATTCTGTGACTAAAGCAGCCTCTGTTTAAGACCATATAACCATTTGCTCTTATTATATTTGAAATTAGCCTGATAAAGACACTTTTGCTGGGCATAGTACTACTGGATCTTTTTGGGGGGCATCCCATTCTGTGACTAAAGCAGCCTCTGTTTAAGACCATATAACCATTTGCTCTTATTATATTTGAAATTAGCCTGATAAAGACACTTTTGCTAGGCATAATACTACTGGATCTTTTTTGGGGGCATCCCATTCTGTGACTACAACAGCCTCTGTTTAAGACCATATAACCATTTGCTCTTATTATATTTGAAATTAGCCTGTTAAAGACACTTTTGCTCGACATAGTACTTCTGGACCCTGCCAGGGCATCCCATTCTGTGACTACAACAGCCTCTGTTTAAGACCATATAACCATTTGCTCTTATTATATTTGAAATTAGCCTGATAAAGACACTTTTGCTCGACATAGTACTTCTGGACCCTGCCAGGGCATCCCATTCTGTGACTACAACAGCCTCTGTTTAAGACCATATAACCATTTGCACTTATTATAATTGAAATTAGGCCTGATAAAGACATTTTTGCTGGGCATAGCACTACTTGTCCCTGCCAGGTGTACTTACTGCTGGTTTTTAGGGCATCCCATTCTGTGACTACACCAGCCTCTATTTAAGAACCTAACCATTTGCACCTATTCTAATTGAAATTAGGCATGATAAAGACACTTTTGCTGTGCATAGTCTTACTGCTGCCTGCCAGGTGCTCTCTGGTTTTTGGGACATCCCATTCTGTAACATACCATTAGCCTCTGCATTTACTGTAAGCTGCACAGTTATTTAAAGAAATTTGGCCTGTATGAGCCTGCTAACACACTGCTGCTGTGTGCATATATACTGATCTCAAGTCTGCTGGGGGCATCCCATTCTGTAACATACCATTAGCCTCTGCATTTACTGTAAGCTGCACAGTTATTTAAAGAAATTTGGCCTGTATGAGCCTGCTAACACACTGCTGCTGTGTGCATATATACTGATCTCAAGTCTGCTTGGGGCATCCCATTCTGTAACATACCATTAGCCTCTGCATTAACTGTAAGCTGCACAGTTATTTAAAGAAATTTGGCCTGTATGAGCCTGCTAACACACTGCTGCTGTGTGCATATATACTGATCTCAAGTCTGCTGGGGGCATCCCATTCTGTAACATACCATTAGCCTCTGCATTTACTGTAAGCTGCACAGTTATTTAAAGAAATTTGGCCTGTATGAGCCTGCTAACACACTGCTGCTGTGTGCATATATACTGATCTCAAGTCTGCTTGGGGCATCCCATTCTGTAACATACCATTAGCCTCTGCATTTACTGTAAGCTGCACAGTTATTTAAAGAAATTTGGCCTGTATGAGCCTGCTAACACACTGCTGCTGTGTGCATATATACTGATCTCAAGTCTGCTGGGGGCATCCCATTCTGTAACATACCATTAGCCTCTGCATTTACTGTAAGCTGCACAGTTATTTAAAGAAATTTGGCCTGTATGAGCCTGCTAACACACTGCTGCTGTGTGCATATATACTGATCTCAAGTCTGCTGGGGGCATCCCATTCTGTAACATACCATTAGCCTCTGCATTTACTGTAAGCTGCACAGTTATTTAAAGAAATTTGGCCTGTATGAGCCTGCTAACACACTGCTGCTGTGTGCATATATACTGATCTCAAGTCTGCTTGGGGCATCCCATTCTGTAACATACCATTAGCCTCTGCATTAACTGTAAGCTGCACAGTTATTTAAAGAAATTTGGCCTGTATGAGCCTGCTAACACACTGCTGCTGTGTGCATATATACTGATCTCAAGTCTGCTGGGGGCATCCCATTCTGTAACATACCATTAGCCTCTGCATTTACTGTAAGCTGCACAGTTATTTAAAGAAATTTGGCCTGTATGAGCCTGCTAACACACTGCTGCTGTGTGCATATATACTGATCTCAAGTCTGCTGGGGGCATCCCATTCTGTAACATACCATTAGCCTCTGCATTTACTGTAAGCTGCACAGTTATTTAAAGAAATTTGGCCTGTATGAGCCTGCTAATACACTGCTGCTGTGTGCATATATACTGATCTCAAGTCTGCTGGGGGCATCCCATTCTGTAACATACCATTAGCCTCTGCATTTACTGTAAGCTGCACAGTTATTTAAAGAAATTTGGCCTGTATGAGCCTGCTAACACACTGCTGCTGTGTGCATATATACTGATCTCAAGTCTGCTTGGGGCATCCCATTCTGTAACATACCATTAACCTCTGCATTAACTGTAAGCTGCACAGTTATTTAAAGAAATTTGGCCTGTATGAGCCTGCTAACACACTGCTGCTGTGTGCATATATACTGATCTCAAGTCTGCTGGGGGCATCCCATTCTGTAACATACCATTAGCCTCTGCATTTACTGTAAGCTGCACAGTTATTTAAAGAAATTTGGCCTGTATGAGCCTGCTAACACACTGCTGCTGTGTGCATATATACTGATCTCAAGTCTTCTTGGGGCATCCCATTCTGTAACATACCATTAGCCTCTGCATTAACTGTAAGCTGCACAGTTATTTAAAGAAATTTGGCCTGTATGAGCCTGCTAACACACTGCTGCTGTGTGCATATATACTGATCTCAAGTCTGCTTGGGGCATCCCATTCTGTAACATACCATTAGCCTCTGCATTAACTGTAAGCTGCACAGTTATTTAAAGAAATTTGGCCTGTATGAGCCTGCTAACACACTGCTGCTGTGTGCATATATACTGATCTCAAGTCTGCTGGGGGCATCCCATTCTGTAACATACCATTGGCCTCTGCATTAACTGTAAGCTGCACAGTTATTTAAAGAAATTTGGCCTGTATGAGCCTGCTAACACACTGCTGCTGTGTGCATATATACTGATCTCAAGTCTGCTTGGGGCATCCCATTCTGTAACATAACATAACCTACCTACCATACTAAGCAGCTCTCTTATTTAAACTAAGCAGGCCTCTTGGAGGCTGATTGTCCACTTTTGGGTGTGCATTTATATTCGGTTTCATATACAGTGGGGTATCCAATTTGTAAGATAACCTACCCCAACCATGTAAACTAAATAGGCCTGTTGCAGCCTGAGTTTCTCTGCTTGCGTATGGCCTGCATTACAATCTGTCTCTTTCAATGACACTGCTGCCTGGGGTATCCCAATTTGTAAGATAACCTACCCCAACCATGTAAACTAAAGGTTACGTCCTTCCAGAAGGAAAACTTATGCCGAACACTATTTTTGTTAGGGGCATTGACCTTTGGATTGATCGGCATGAAATTAATTTTTTTTTTCAAAGTATGGCGCTGTAAAGAAGGTCAAAATGATGTCTCATACTTGGATTATTGTTACTTTTTGTTCAGCTTGAAATATAACAGGCCACACGGGCATCCCAAGGCACATGCTATTTTAAACCTATCTGTTATACAACATAAGCGTTGATCAGGCTACTTCAGTTTGCACTTGTTTTTGACTGCTTTTAATAAACCAGGCCGCAGGGCACCCCAAAGCTGCACCTTGCACCCTATCTGGTATACAACATAAGCGTTGATCAGCATCAGCTTCATTAAGCTACTTCAGTTTGCACTTCCTTTTTGACTGCTTTCATTTAACCAGGCCACAGGGCACCCCAAAGCTGCACCTTGCACCCTACCTGTTTATACTAAATAAGCATCTACAGCCTCAGCTTTATTAAGTTATTGCATTTTGAATTGGTTTTGGTCTGCTTTAAATACACCAGGCCGCAGGGCATCCCAAACCTGCATGTTGCACCCCATCTGTTATACTAAATAAGCGTTGATCAGCATCAGCTTTATTAAGCTATTGCATTTTGCATTGGTTTTTGTACTGCTGCCAAAACACTAGCCCATATGGGCATCCCAAACCAGCACATGTCACCCTATCTGTTATACTAAATAAGCTTCTACAGGCCCTTTTTTGTTTTTTTTTTATTTATTTATTTTTATTTATATAGAGCTGCAATAGCTTATATTGTGAGGTTAATTTGCCATTTTGCAGCATAATATAGAGCAGCCCCTGTGTAAATCTGAGGGGCAATAGCTTATATAGTGAGGTAAATTTGCCATTTTGCTTCGTTATATAGAGCAGCCCAGTTGCCATCTAAATCAACTACTGTCCGGCCAGTACAGCTTTTCCAGGGCAAACTCTGCTAGTTGCGGGCACAAGTCAAGTTTGGCTTCCCAGCAAATCCAGTGGATCTTGAAGGTGTGTTGGCATGGTCATGTCAAGGTATGACATGACCTGCTGTTTGAGGTCCAGCTCCAGGTCTTCCTGCTGCTCATGAGTAGACTCACTATGCGGGTGTAGAAAGCTACTCACTAGCGACTGAAGACTGAGGCTGCTGCTGATGGAGCTGCTGCTGCTGCTCCTTCCACCCCCCCAGCAGCCATGGCAGTGGAAGGTGATCGCAGACTTCCCCCCGAGTCAGACCTGCGGGAGTATGGGCCATGGCGCAGATAGACATCGCCCAACTGACTACGTGGGATGTCTCTGTAGTAGGTCAGTTTGTCCTCCCTCTCAGTGGGCGTAAAAAATGCCCCCATTTTGTGCTGGAAGCGAGGGTCCAATAAGTTGGAGAGCCAGAAGTCTTCCCGCTGACAAATGGAGACAATTCTGCGCTCACTAGTACGCATGCATGTGAGCATGCATCGTGCCATTTGTGCAAGTGACTCGGAGGGACTACCTGTCTCCATCTCCACTGTAAACTGCCATGGTGTGTCTGGGTCCTCTGTCTCGCCTTACTCACAACCCTCTAGCTCCTGTGGCTGCTCCTGCTCCTCCTCTCCTGTCAGATGACTAGATAAAATGGTCATTTTGTGAAACCTAAACTGTGGTTTGCTGTGCCCCACCCCCTCCTCCTCCTCCACTTCAGCCCCCACAGGCTTCATGTGGCTGTGAAATGTATGTGCCATGTCTCCAGTGCCCTGACCAGCCATGGTTTCCAACATGTGTTGTAGTAGATGAAGCAGTGGAATCTCATCGTTCATCTCATAGTCCTGGCAACTGACTAATAACGTAGCTTCCTCAAAGGGCCTGAGCAAACGGTCGGTGTCACGTATGAGCTGCCAATGGTTTACATTGAATTTACACAGGGGTGTCCCCCTATCCGTTTGGATCATCCAGAAATCCGTGATGGCTTTTCTCTGTTCCTATAGTGCAGTGGTCCTCAACCCTGTCCTCAAGGCCCACCAACATGTCTTTTGGATCTCCAAATAGCCAGCTCTATTGCTCTGCAGCTGCACTAATTACTCCACCTGTGCATCTTTGTGGAGATCTGCAAAACCTGGCCTGTTGGTGGGCCTTGAGGACAGGGTTGGGGACCACTGCTATAGTGGATCCTGCATATGGAGGGTGGAATTCCAACGGGTGGAAACATCGCAAATCAGACTATGGTGGGGTACACCGTTGTGACGCTGAGGCTCAATAAGGTTGTGCTTGGTGGTGTAGGAGTGCCAGAAGTGCATGCTAACTTTCTTTCCTGTTGTTCGGATGTCTTTCAGATGGGGGCAAGACTTCAGAAAACGCTTGACAACTAGACTGAACACGTGTGCCATGTCAGGACGCATGACTCTGGCTTCCTTGTCGCAGCGCAAACAAGATGTTCTTCCAAGTGTAATGCAGCAGGCTGGACTTATGGTGACGCTGTCTGAGAGGAGAAATCCCTCAGACATCAAGATTAAAAATTCCAAGAATTTTTGAGGGCTAATTATTCAGAGGCAAATGATAGCTAGTTGTTTCTGATTTAATTACAAGGTGGAAACACACCCTCAAACAAAAATTCACTTTGGCAATACCATTGCATTTGTCTATTCATAATTTTATGTATATACACTAACTAACCTACTTTTTCTCCACAGGATGCTGCATGAAACACTGCCACATCGCTGAGTAGCTGATTTTTCCGAACAACAGTCCGCAATAATCTGCTGCTGCTGCTGCTGCCGCCACCACCGCCGCAGACTCCAGGGACCCTCTTCCACTACCTCGGCTTGCAACACCTCCTCCCACGACACTCTCCTCATCACTAATTGCCGGCTAGTGGAAGAAGAGGCGAGTGTCTCCTCCACTTCTTGGCTGGGCAGTAGCTGCTGAATTTTATGATTATCAGATCTTCATCAATGGATAGTGGAGCTGAACCCAAAGCATAACAGACAGACAGTTGACTGGGGGTGTCAGATGCCACTTGTGATGCAGTGGACTGCTTTTGCAGCACTTCGAGACAAAGGCCCTTATTCATCAAGCGATAGCGCCAGGTAGTGTCTGACGAGCGCCAGGTAGGGGCAGCTAACGGCGACTACCGACTCAAGTACGCCCGGCGGCGGTCACAATGACGCATTTATCAAGCAAAATGAGGCTAGCGCCGGCGAGAGCGACGGCTAGCGCAGCATTCATCATGAAGCCGCCTGGACCGAACAGCGCCGCTGCAAATTCCCTCACAGCGCCAGGTATGAGCTGTCGCTCCCTGGCGATGTCCAATGCATTTCAATGGAGCAATCTATAATTAATCATAATTAATTGGTATTATTTTTTTTTTATATTTTTTTAATGTCAAAAAATCGGAGACCACTTCTGCAATGTTAGGATTTATTTTTAAGTCAAAAAAAAAAAAATAAAAAAAATGTGCAGAATTGATCTAACAGGTCTGAGATTAATGTATTCATATTACAAAATGATTCTAAAAACATGTATAATGTTACATTCAAAAAATATGGTTGTTTAGGGGTTAAAAACTAGTTAATACACATCGCCGCCAGCGCTCTGGGGTTTAAACAAGGAATGGACAGCGACAGCACATTCGGAGCGTGATTTTTTGATGAATATGAAGCTAGCCGTTCGCTCTGGCCATTCGTTGTCAGGCGCTCACATACAACGCTGGACCTGTGAAACAGCGACCCCCCAGCCCGTATTCAACATTACCGCACACCGACTGAGTCGCTGCCATCAAGCTAACGCCGGCCAAGCACAGCGAATACTGGCTGGCGCTGAAAAAATCACGCTACAGTCGCTCATCTGTCGCTACCTGGCGCTATTGATGAATCGGCCTCTTAGTTGCTTCATTGGCTGACACAATGACTGGTAAAGCTGTGGAACATATGGTTGAAAAGCAAGAATAACCATTTGTTTTTATATGAAAAAGACCCTGGTTTATACAGATTTTTTTTTTTTTTCCAGAGACTGCCCTGCGTGGAAATGAATGGCGCATGGATCATCCAAGCTTTCCTCCCAACAATGCCTGATGTATTCCAGTAGATTGATGATGGGGCCAGACCTACACTAAAGAAAGATGGATCGTGCAAAACAGATTTAAGGCGCTGCTCTCCAGTTACAGACATTCCTCCGCATCGGACCACAAGTAAGTATTAATAAAAAATCCTTTACGTTACGCTTACTTTTTATTAATATTCTTCGGATAAGACGGATCAGACATGATTCCAGATTAAAAATTCCAAGGATTTTTGAGGGCTAATTAGTCAGAGGCAATGATACCTTCTTGTTTCTGATTTAATTAAAAGGTGGAAACACACCCTCAAACAAAACTTCACTTTGGCAATACTTTTGCATTTGTTTATTCATAATTTTATGTAGATATTACTAACTAAGCTACTTTTTCTCCACATGACTCTCCACAGGGTGTGATTCATCCAATTTTTGGGTTCCTGAAGCCAACTCCAGTGTATATTTGGGCTCCTGCTGCTGCCAACTCCAGGGTGTGATTCATCCAATTTTTGGGCTCCTGAAGCCAACCCCAGGGTCTCTTTGAAGTAATATTTGGGCTCCTGCTGCTGCTGCTGCCAACTTCTACCAACTCCAGGGTGTGATTCATCCAATTTTGGGCTCCTGAGGCCAACCCCAAGGTCTCTTTAAAGTAATATTTGGGTTCCTGCTGCTGCCAACTCCAGGGTGTGATTCATCCAATTTTTGGGCTCCTGAAGCCAACCCCAGGGTCTCTTTGAAGTAATATTTGGGCTCCTGCTGCTGCTGCTGCCAACTTCTACCAACTCCAGGGTGTGATTCATCCAATTTTTGGGCTCCTGAGGCCAACCCCAGGGTCTCTTTAAAGTAATATTTGGGCTCCTGCTGCTGCTTGCAACTCCAGGGTGTGATTCATCCAATTTTTGGGCTCCTGAGGCCAACCCCAGTGTCTCTTTAAAGTAATATTTGGGCTCCTGCTGCTGCTGTCAACTCCTGCCAACTCCAGGGTGTGATTCATCCAATTTTTGGGCTCCTGAAGCCAACCCCAGTGTCTCTTTTAAGTAATGTTTGGGCTCCTGCTGCTGCTGTCAACTCCTGCCAACTCCAGGGTGTGATTCATCCAATTTTTGGGCTCCTGAAGCCAACTCCAGTGTATATTTGGGCTCCTGCTGCTGCTGCTGCCAACTTCTGCCAACTCCAGGGTGTGATTCATCCAATTTTTGGGCTCCTGAAGCCAACTCCAGTGTATATTTGGGCTCCTGCTGCTGCAGCTGCCAACTTCTGCCAACTCCAGGGTGTGATTCATCCAATTTTTGGGCTCCTGAGGCCAACCCCAGGGTCTCTTTAAAGTAATATTTGGGCTCCTGCTGCTGCTGCTGCCAACTCCAGGGTGTGATTCATCCAATTTTTGGGCTCCTGAAGCCAACCCCAGGGTCTCTTTGAAGTAATATTTGGGCTCCTGCTGCTGCTGCTGCCAACTTCTGCCAACTCCAGGGTGTGATTCATCCAATTTTTGGGCTCCTGAAACCAACCCCAGTGTCTCTTTTAAGTAATGTTTGGGCTCCTGCTGCTGCTGTCAACTCCTGCCAACTCCAGGGTGTGATTCATCCAATTTTTGGGCTCCTGAAGCCAACTCCAGTGTATATTTGGGCTCCTGCTGCTGCTGCTGCCAACTTCTGCCAACTCCAGGGTGTGATTCATCCAATTTTTGGGCTCCTGAAGCCAACTCCAGTGTATATTTGGGCTCCTGCTGCTGCTGCTGCCAACTTCTGCCAACTCCAGGGTGTGATTCATCCAATTTTTGGGCTCCTGAGGCCAACCCCAGGGTCTCTTTAAAGTAATATTTGGGCTCCTGCTGCTGCTTGCAACTCCAGGGTGTGATTCATCCAATTTTTGGGCTCCTGAGGCCAACCCCAGTGTCTCTTTAAAGTAATATTTGGGCTCCTGCTGCTGCTGCTGCCAACTCCAGGGTGTGATTCATCCAATTTTTGGGCTCCTGAAGCCAACCCCAGGGACTCTTTGAAGTAATATTTGGGCTCCTGCTGCTGCTGCTGCCAACTTCTGCCAACTCCAGGGTGTGATTCATCCAATTTTTGGGCTCCTGAAGCCAACCCCAGTGTCTCTTTTAAGTAATGTTTGGGCTCCTGCTGCTGCTGTCAACTCCTGCCAACTCCAGGGTGTGATTCATCCAATTTTTGGGCTCCTGAAGCCAACTCCAGTGTATATTTGGGTTCCTGCTGCTGCTGCTGCCAACTTCTGCCAACTCCAGGGTGTGATACATCCAATTTTTGGGCTCCTGAAGCCAACTCCAGTGTATATTTGGGCTCCTGCTGCTGCTGCTGTCAACTCCTGCCAACTCCAGGGTGTGATTCATCCAATTTTTGGGCTCCTGAGGCCAACCCCAGTGTCTCTTTTAAGTAATATTTGGGCTCCTGCTGCTGCCAACTCCAGGGTGTGATTCATCCAATTTTTGGGCTCCTGAAGCCAACCCCAGTGTCTCTTTTAAGTAATGTTTGGGCTCCTGCTGCTGTTGTCAACTCCTGTCAACTCCAGGGTGTGATTCATCCAATTTTTGGGCTCCTGAAGCCAACCCCAGTGTCTCTTTTAAGTAATGTTTGGGCTCCTGCTGCTGCTGCCAACTTCTGCCAACTCCAGGGTGTGATTCATCCAATTTTTGGGCTCCTGAGGCCAACCCCAGTGTCTCTTTAAAGTAATATTTGGGCTCCTGCTGCTGCTGCTGCCAACTCCAGGGTGTGATTCATCCAATTTTTGGGCTCCTGAAGCCAACCCCAGTGTCTCTTTTAAGTAATGTTTGGGCTCCTGCTGCTGCTGTCAACTCCTGCCAACTCCAGGGTGTGATTCATCCAATTTTTGGGCTCCTGAAGCCAACCCCAGTGTCTCTTTTAAGTAATGTTTGGGCTCCTGCTGCTGCTGCTGCCAACTTCTGCCAACTCCAGGGTGTGATTCATCCAATTTTTGGGCTCCTGAGGCCAACCCCAGTGTCTCTTTTAAGTAATATTTGGGCTCCTGCTGCTGCCAACTCCAGGGTGTGATTCATCCAATTTTTGGGCTCCTGAAGCCAACCCCAGTGTCTCTTTTAAGTAATGTTTGGGCTCCTGCTGCTGTTGTCAACTCCTGTCAACTCCAGGGTGTGATTCATCCAATTTTTGGGCTCCTGAAGCCAACCCCAGTGTCTCTTTTAAGTAATGTTTGGGCTCCTGCTGCTGCTGCCAACTTCTGCCAACTCCAGGGTGTGATTCATCCAATTTTTGGGCTCCTGAGGCCAACCCCAGTGTCTCTTTAAAGTAATATTTGGGCTCCTGCTGCTGCTGCTGCCAACTCCAGGGTGTGATTCATCCAATTTTTGGGCTCCTGAAGCCAACCCCAGTGTCTCTTTTAAGTAATGTTTGGGCTCCTGCTGCTGCTGTCAACTCCTGCCAACTCCAGGGTGTGATTCATCCAATTTTTGGGCTCCTGAAGCCAACCCCAGTGTCTCTTTTAAGTAATGTTTGGGCTCCTGCTGCTGCTGCCAACTTCTGCCAACTCCAGGGTGTGATTCATCCAATTTTTGGGCTCCTGAGGCCAACCCCAGTGTCTCTTTAAAGTAATATTTGGGCTCCTGCTGCTGCTGCTGCCAACTCCAGGGTGTGATTCATCCAATTTTTGGGCTCCTGAAGCCAACCCCAGTGTCTCTTTTAAGTAATGTTTGGGCTCCTGCTGCTGCTGTCAACTCCTGCCAACTCCAGGGTGTGATTCATCCAATTTTTGGGCTCCTGAAGCCAACTCCAGTGTATATTTGGGCTCCTGCTGCTGCTGCTGCCAACTTCTGCCAACTCCAGGGTGTGATTCATCCAATTTTTGGGCTCCTGAAGCCAACTCCAGTGTATATTTGGGCTCCTGCTGCTGCTGCTGCCAACTTCTGCCAACTCCAGGGTGTGATTCATCCAATTTTTGGGCTCCTGAAGCCAACTCCAGTGTATATTTGGGCTCCTGCTGCTGCTGCTGCCAACTCCAGGGTGTGATTCATCCAATTTTTGGGCTCCTGAGGCCAACCCCAAGGTCTCTTTAAAGTAATATTTGGGCTCCTGCTGCTGCTGCCAACTCCAGGGGCTATTCATCCAATTTTTGGGCTCCTGAAGCCAACCCCAGGGTCTCTTTAAAGTAATGTATGGGCTCCTGCTGCTGCTGCCAACTCCAGGGTGTGATTCATCCAATTTTTGGGCTCCTGCTGCTGCCAACTCCAGTGTCTCTTTAAAGCAATGTTTGGGCTCCTTCTGCCCCTCATAGTGATGCCACTTCAACTCTCTTGAATTCAATTGTGCCGCTCTGCGATTCTATTAGCGATGCCTCTGATCTGCATGTGATATTTCTTCAAAGTATTATTTAACTAACCCAGCACGCATCCTGTGCGTGTTACAGCAAGGCAGAATGGTTTACAACCCTATTGAGGCTCTAGGAGGCTCAGAAATAGCCGTTTTTAATAGCGATTCGTCGCAAATTTATTCGGGTCGAAACGATTTTTGTCGGAAAATTCGGCGAATCAGTCGAATCGAATTTTTCAAAAGTTCGCTCATCTCTACCGATGACCACCCGGCCCATAAAACGGGTTTATTTCCGCTCAACTTACGGGGACATTTGTAGCCGAAAGCACGGTGTCTGAGATGCTTGCTGCTTTCGTTGATGAGTACGAGCGCTTGCAGCTCAACGGGCTGATCTGCATCAGCATGGCAGAAGCCAGATTGCCCCGCACACGCATGGACATCGATCGCATGCATGACGTTGAGCTGTTCGAGCTCACCCACCTTAATCGCGTTTCCCTCCATAATTTGTATAGTGAGCTGCGGCCATGGTTAGCCCGCACCACAAGGAAGGGGCATGCAATTTGAGTTATGACCAAGATGCTTGGCTGCCTGCAATTTTTGGCGAACGGCTCGCTCCAGAGGCTGGGTGCCCTCTCCGTGGGGACGTCCCAGCCTACGTTGAGCCGCACATTAACCAAGTTTTTTGGATGGCATAGCTACCCTGTGTCCCAAATACATATATTTCCCTGACAACATTGTAGCCTGGAATGTGCTTAAGTTGGGCTTTTTTATTATAAACTAGACAAATTTTCTGGGTATAGACAGACTCAGACTTTTAAGAACCTAAGAGTGTGACCGCACCATGCAAAATTCAATAATAATACCATAATTTAAAAAATCACTATATGCTTTATTGATCTCTCGTCATAAAAGATAAAAATATGGAGGAGAGACACTTTGGTCTTATTATCCTCCCATGTGCAACATCTTATCCAGTTAAAAACAATTATTCAGCAGAGATTTCTTGGGACATGTAAAAATCTGCAATTAATTATTCAAATTCATACAACGTATGTACAAAGTGATTTGATATTGACATGATTAGCATATATAAGTTATCACATAATTAAACATTCTGGGACACAAGCTTTCTGCCTGGAGGAACTCCACGGCTGCAAGTAAGAGTTGCACCAAGCCGATGACACCCAGCCCCCAAGCAAGTCCACCAAAATCCTTTACTAAAAAAGTTGCGATGTTAGGCAGGCAACAATATCACCTATTTTATACCACCCACTCAGGAACAGGCATTTTTGTTAACAATTATTTTATTTTGGAAAATACATCTGGTGGGAAGCCAACATAACATACATGGGTCAAATTCACCCACAATTTAAATTGGTACATGCATACATTTAACCAGACAATGGTTAAATTAGGTGGGGAAGGGCAGTTGCAGGTTAAGAGGACATCCATTAGCCAAAGGAAGGATACATTGGGCCACACTCCAGTCCAAATGGGTTTTGTCAGTTCAGGGATGGTGAATCATAGTTCCTCCAGGCAGAAAGCTCCCCATCCACCCACATCCAGTACTATAGGGAGCACTAGTTTTAAGGGCAAGGCAAACAGTAGGGCAGGAATACATAGGGCCACAACAACACCCTCTCCTGCTCGAGGCCCATTTCAGCATTACAATGTAGCCAGGCCTGAATCATTGGCCAACTCCACGGCTGCAAGTAAGAGTTGCTCCAAGCCGATGACACCCAGCCCCCAAGCAAGTCCACCAAAATCCTTTACTAAAAAAGTTGCAATGTTAGGCAGGCAACAATATCACCTATTTTATACCACCCACCCAGGAACAGGCAGCCAGTATCTCATTAGGGCAAAACCTGCTGCGTGGTGGGCGTTTTACTCAGCCACAAACGGTCAATAGTGTTGGAATGGAGAGTAAAGATGTGGAGCAAATCCAATGCAAATTCGGAATATGGATGCTGACCATAATAAGGCTGGTGTTGGGCTTGGAGGATGGCCAACACCTGTGCATGTGTGGCATTCATAATCTGCCACTGTTCCAGCATCTGCCTGTTGCTAGTCCTCATTTCCTCAATCATGGTGCTAAAGTTGTTATTGAGGAGCTCTATTTGGGCTGACAGGTGCTCTGTTGCTCTATGGTTGATTTGCCTAAAGTAGCGGCTGTCATTGCGCCAGGCTGTCTCCAGTATCTGCACGCGCCTCCCATGGGTAACATGGCGATGTGGATGAATGCGTCCTTCCCTGGGTTTGGGCGCGTGCAGATGATGGCGGTCTAGCCCTAGCAACAGGAGCAGAAGTAGTAGGCAAATCCTCTGCAGCAGAGCGAGCACTGGGGACTGCTGGGTCGGTCTCTTGCTGATGGCCATGATGGCCTTCCAGCAGAGGCCGTGCTTGACTCTGCTGCAGAGGATTTGTTTCTGGCGGGTGCAGGGGCAGTGGCAGATTATGTGGCATGGTTGGGCTTGGTGTGGGCAGAATTAGGTTGTCCTCCTCCTCCTCCTCCATATGGTGGATAGCATCCATTATGGGTGGATTCTGGTGGGAACAGACAAAAAAAAAAGGTTGTGATAGTTGTTGAAATATATATTGGGTCAACTAGTCATCTGCATTCACATGCATCAACAGTTACAGCACAGTACACTTACCAGATCCAGCTGTTCCTGTGGCCTAGGCAGGCGGGACATTGTTGCAGGGGGCAAGCTGGTGGAGGCTTCCACACTCGCAGCAGACTGTTGAGGAGCTGGAATAGAAGTTAAAAGGCACGTTAACACACAAACATCCCTTGGGTACCCATAGTAGTAGGTAGGCTTTATTGCACCCTGGTCAAAGTATTACAAAGCCACCCCACACCTGTTACCAACAAGACGTTTGTAATGCCCCTCAACTGCTGCACCCTTGAAGCCTGTACACCACTCCCCCACCCCTCCTCCACCATATCTCCGGCCCTCTGTTGAGTTATGCGTTAAAAAGACATTTATTCAAGGCAAAGCCAAAAAAAAAAAAATGAACCTTCAGACATAACATTGGTGTCAGTGTCGAATGCCCTGGATAAGCCCTGTAGTGCCGAGGGGTGGATTAGTGCGAGCATCAACTCCTCTGCTGCAGTGTATTGTAATTTTGTTGGGAAGCCTCCGCCTGTTTGCAACCTTGACAAAAGACAAAATACACATTAATTACAAGGTTTCACACAACAACAACCAGCACAACTCCAAGAAACATATGTACCCGTGCTTCCTGCGCTTATTCCTCTTCTGTTTCACAGCATATTTAAGGTCTGAGAACTTCCGCTGGATCTGCTCCACATCTTTCCTCTCCATTGACCTGTCTGGTGATGTCCTCCCAGATTTTATTTTTTTTTTGCATGTTACTGGTGGCTTTAGATGTTCTCCCATACAGTTCATGAAAGTGCTCCAAAACCCCACTTGCCAACGCCATGGTTTGTGGCTCGGTAAAGCGTCCACTCAACGTTCCACGACGCAGGTTTTGCCCTAATGTTGCCCTGGCTTTTGGATGTAGAGGGGCGCGGAGCCTGCTTTCTTGAAGAATGCTCCTTAGCCTTCTTGGCTGATGCAGATTTGGAGTGCCCTTGAGTGTGGCCCCAATGTATCCTTCAGGTGGCGACTGCTGCTTCTTTTGCTATGGGAGTTCCCACTGGCTTTGTGGGACCGAGTTGTAGGCCTGGACGAGGTTTCCCCATGCCTTTCTGCATGACGCTCATGGCGTTCCTTGGCCGAGGCTAACTTGTGGCTAGCTTTCTTAGCAGGCATGGCAAGATCTGTAAAGATACCCAGCTGTGTGTCAAAGTGTCCTTTAAATACTTATGACTGTGTATGACGCATATGCGTAAGCGTGCGTATGAACGTGCGCATCCCGGAAACCGTTGGGGCACAAGTAGTTGAGACGAGGACATGAATGAGGTTAATAGGTGCGCGCATGCGTATATGCAAAGAAACATAGCATGTTTCCAAGAAATTTCCGTTTACACGTATATTTGGAGAAAGATGCATGCTGAATCTAACGGGACATGGAAAATCGTTGTGGGAAGCTATGTTGAAAAACGCTGAAAAACGATAAGATACGAGGTTTACGGGGTAACGTATACGTAACCCTCGTCCTGTAGAGAACGCAACGAGAGGCAGAAAATGCTATTCTCGTTGGCTTACGCAGCTACGAACAGTCAACGGAAGGCTTACGATGGAGGTTCTGAATCATGCGTAAGCTCATACGCGAACGAAAAAAAATGTAAAATACACAAAACGAGCTTAACACGACACGGTTTTGAGGCGGCTCTGAATCAACCCTATAGTGTCCGGGATAAATTCATTAAGAGTACCGCCAGTCAATGTATTGAAGCCCATCTACAACCTTATGTGCAAACCCTACCATCATACATAAAGGACACACCACATCTCCTTCAAACATTAGAAGGAAAATCGCTGCCCAAAGGGACCAAACTAGCCACACTGGACGTCGAAGCTTTATACTCAAGTATACCACATACAAGTCATTTCTAGACCAAACTGATATCAGCCATTACGACCACAGCAGTTTCCTGATTAGACTTCTCAGATTTATCTTAACCCATAATGCATTCCTCTTTAATCAACAACTGTATCGACAAATACAAGAAACTGCCATGGAGACCATAGGCTCGATTCAGAGAGACACAAAAAAACTTTCAAAACGGTGCCGATGTCGTATTTTTTTCAACTGTTCCCGCTCTCGTATGAGCGTTCGAGCGATTCTATGCATGCATTGAAAACCTTGTGTAAAGTTTCCGTCCGTTCGTACGGCAGATTACGAATTACGCAGATGTCATTTTCCATCCAGACTTTTCCGTTTCATTTCCACATGTTACAACGTAGGCTTTCGTTTTTGCCCTTTTCCCATCGTATCCTCCAACGAATCCTTTACGTTTCCCGATAGATTCTGTTTCCATTTTACCAAAAATAATCGTCCAGACGGAATCCTTACGATCTTGCGCCTGCGCACTACAAACTTAACTCATTAAAGTGCTCGCCTACATATTTGCCACCCTCACTTCTACTACAATGTTTAGCTAAACCACTTAGCACTCCATCCTCCATCTTCCCTTTTGGACCCTTAAAGCACACCCAAACCACTTAGCACTATCCTGCCTTTTCCCTTTTGGGTCCTTAAAGCTCACCCTAACCACTTAGCACTATCCTGCCTTTTCCCTTTTGGGTCCTTAAAGCTCACCCTAACCACTTAGCGCTATCCTGCCTTTTCCATTTTCGGTCGCTAAAACTTACCCAAATCACTTAGCGCTTAGGTTCTTCTTCCATTTTAGCACCCTAAAACTTACCCAAATCACTTATCACTATTCTCCATCTTCCCTTTTGGACCCTTAAAGCTCACCCAAATCACTTCTCGGTCATGTGAATATTCATCTTTAAATATTTCTGTGCCCATTATTTTTGTGTTAATGTAGTTTGTTAATGAAATGACAATGTAATTTTTTTGTAATAATTACCAGCATCAAATATGCATTTTTTAAAAATGTGTTTAATTTCAACTTTTTACAACTATAAAAAACAAAATACATAGCAATGGCAGGCCACTGAACATTATTCTTCATCTGTGGTCCACAACAAGTTGCGCAGCTCCTGCATCTCGCCCACCAACTGAAGGACCCTGACACTCAGTTGTGCCACTCTGGCACGTGTGGTCCCTGTAAATTAAAATTTTGGTATAACCTTGTTGGGGTCATACTGCAGTGCCCCCCCCCCATATGGTCCAAACACCTAAATCTGGACTTCATAAGCCAGAGGGCCCTCGCCACCACTGGCCGGGTTTTGCATAGTGCCCGATTAGAGAACCCCTGGCCCGCATTCTGCAGGCAAAGAACGGGCATCAGGAGCAAGGGCGAGTGGCACATCTTGCGGTTCCTGCAACCAAATATAAAATAATTACACAAAGCAAAGGTAACCAACTAAAACACTAACTCCTACAACACATTAAGATTCAAGTTCAACAATCCAAATATAATTCACAAAGGACATAAGTCTAAAAAAATATAGCAATTATATGGATGTGTGGAAAAATAAATGTTTACATGCTAAGGACTAATTTAGGTCAGCATTAAAATGCATCTATAAGACATACATGAAATGTATTGATTCGGGTGCATTGCTATATAATTTATGGCCTCGGCCATGCTGATACATGCAATGCCTTGGTGCTAAAGGCGCGCAGACTCCTCCACATAGCCGCAAAACATGTTCAACAATAGCAATCCGAGTCCTCAGAGGTGTCGGAAGTGGTTTTACAATTAAACGAATTTATAGGGTGGTGAGCCGTCGGCAAACAGCTCTCTGAATCAGACGGAAACCATCCCAGCAACGAAAGTTTTCTGAAGGAACGGAAATTTTTCAATTTTGTTTGGAAATGTTCTGAATTGCTTCCGTTTATCGAAAGCGCATATACACATTCTCCCGAACGTTCGTGCGAGTGAAAAATGTACGAAAAAAAGCCAAAAAATGACAAACACCCACCAAAACTTTCACAGACAGCTACGGAAGTCCGGACGAATGTGTCTCTGAATCCAGCCTCATGTGTGCTCCCACCTATGCCAATTTATACCTCAGCTGGTGGGAAACGGCCCTATGACAGGATGAGAGTTTGACACCATACCCGGAAAGAGTAATTTCCTGGCATAGATATATAGATGACATACTGATACTGTGGGATGGCCCAGAGTTGGAACTAAAAACCTTTCACAACATCCCTAACCAAAACCCCTACAACCTGAAATTTAGAGTACCACAAGGAAAAGGTCACCTTTTTAGACTTCAAAATTGGCATTGACCATGAAGGCACAGTCTTCACCAATTTGTTCAGAAAGCCGACAGCAGCTAATAACATCCTGAGAGCCATGAGTTCCCACCCTAATGCCCTCAAACGCAGTATTCCCTATGGGGAATATCTAAGAGCCCAAGGGAATTGCTCATCCAAAGCACATTTTCAAACAGCAGCTAATGGTATTAGGGACAGACTACTGTTGAGGGGTTATGAAAAATGGGTGCTCAAACAAGCGTACAAAAGAGCACTATCCAAAGAAAGACACTACTTTATCCAAAGCACATCAAGAAGAAAAATCCCCCCCGAACGTTACCCTTTATACTAACTTACACCAAACAACATACTGAAATTAGAAGTCTAATACAAAAATACTGGCACTTACACATGATTCAGACCTCAGAGAACGTATTCCTAAGAACCCCCAGTTGGTCTTTATAAGATCAAAATCTATCAAGGACTCATTGGTAAAGAGCCATTACACTGAACAAAAGGGGAAGGAGTGCTGCAAGACCAAAGCAATCACAAATCTGAGTTCTCTTAGTACTCTGTGGTGAATGCCTTCTGGACCCATTGCCTTACTTACCTTTAAATGTGCCAGATCAGCTAAGACATCAGCCTCCAAAAACTCAAGAGCTGGAGCCTCCCAGACGGATGCTGTGCTATGGCCATACATATTATGGGTTTGAAAGCCACCATCTGAAAATACAGAACAGATTCTATTCAGATTGTCAGCCACAGCCTTATCTCTGCCAGTATAATATTCCCCCTAGTTCTTATTATTGAAAGTGCACTGTTTTCTACTTTCTGTTACCAATATTTCGAAAAAATAATTTATCCCTCCCTTTCCAGATCTGGCCATTTCTTCCTCCTTTTGCCCTTTAGCAGCAAAAATATCCAGTTTTGCTTCCCTCTGTTTAATTTTACACACCTCTCTGTCAGCCACACTTTCATTTTCTTTTTTACTTTTAATAGGGAGACTTATTTTCTTTTATTGTAATGCTGACTTCCCTAGTAAACCAGAGAGGTTTCTTATTTTTCTTATAATTACCTAGTTTACCTTAGTTGCATTTAAGATGTCCATTTTTAATAGTGATCACTGGGCACTCACTTCTGCTGCTCTGTTCAATTCACCTAATTCACTTTTCCATTCACCTTATTCACTTTCTATATACTCAGCTATTTCCCTAAAGATTGTTTTCCTAAAGTCTAGCACTTTTGTTTTTTGTGCAACAATCACCAGCAGCCTCCCTGTAGAGGTTATGCTCCAACTGAATTCCCAATACTACCACTTTATCAAAAACTGTGCTTATTTAAATCCACATTGTTTTTTGTTTTCTTGCTGCCACCCCTCAACACTTATCTATACTTCACCTTCCCAATTAAGTTGACTCTGGTCTCTCAGTTATGACTCGATTACTTAAACACATAAAATTTTATACACTCTTCTCTTGCTTTATAAATGGCCTAATGTTTATGGTACTTTTTTTAGGTACTTAAAGATTTTGTTACACATATAAACCAAATATGTGATCACGATGGAAAAATTGAAGATTTGTATTTTGAACTGAACAAACTTTCATATGAAAGTAAGTTTATTTCATTATGTCTTTTTATTAGAAATTGTTTAGCTGTAAATTATTTATATGTAGTTATATTTCTTTGCAGTAATTTGCTCAGTCCTATACAATGAAAGATGTGGACTTCTCCAAAAAGAATGTAGAGATGAAGCACTGACCTTTATAACATCAGTAAAAAAGGTAAAATTCAAAAATTCAAAACTCATAAATGTAAGTGCATGACCATTGTCTTGTTTAATTATAATTCTAGTCTACAAGACCAGCTGATATGTTTTATGTGGTTTGTTTAATTTTATAAAGTGTATTGCAGACTTTAGGTCCTCCTGAATTCTGTCCATGTGTTGTGACTGTACAGCTACAGTGTTGCTGTTGGAACTGGGCCTACAGGGTGATGGCCATTTGGCAAGGAATGCTTTGGCAGTATTCAAGCATATAGATATGAGAGAACAAGAGGGAATATGACAGCCAGGCCTGTTGGTAGCCCACAAAGAGAGGGTTGGGAAAAACAGACCCATAGAAATAAATGTAGAATGTTCTGCAGATCCCATTTACCTCATAAAAATATTATCAGTGTCTGTTCACACCCCCTCCACACACACAGTTGTGAAGGTATACTGACACCTTAGCAGCCACACATGATTGCTACTTTCAAAGAGACCTGGAATCTGATTGGTTGCTAGGGGTGGCTACCTCATTTTTTTTTTTACAGCAATTTAGTGAAACCATGTTCTATTCTATATTCTGCTCTTTGGGCATATGCTAGAGTTTTCATTAATAACAGAGAGGGGTGGCAACCTGCAGCTGATATTACTGACTTCAGTGGCATCTTTTGGACCCACTAATTTAAACCAAGATCAGTACTGACTTGCAGTCTGTTTGGGAGATTTTGATTTCACATTTGTAAATTGTATTGTATTTGGCTTTTAAGACACCACTACATCTTCAGGGTCTAACAATTAACTTCAATTTGGCAAAAAGCCTCCAAAGTAACTCGCTTATTTGCCAGGAAATATTGCATGGCCATGAGGAAAACTGCATCACAAGCTGCAGGGACTCCTCAGCAAACTCAGGCACAGCTGCAAGCTAATAAAATGTGCCATGTTTCTGCTCAAGCTTCTGAAATACATCAGGAAACTAAGGCCAGGCAGCAAGCTGCTAAAATGCATAATCCTGCTGTCTGAGCGTCTGAAATGCCGAAGGTAACTAAGGCCAGGCAGCAAGCTGATCAGATGCATCATGCTGCTGCTCGAGTCACTGAAACACATCAGGAAAATCAGGTCTGTCGGAAAATACATAAAATAGAGCATAGTGCAGGTGGAGCTGCTGAATCTCCTCGGCAAACTCAGGCCAGAAAACAAACTGATAGAGTACATCATGTTGCTCAGTGTGCTAATGAGTGGGCTTTCATGCATGATGCTGCTTTTGCTTAGGATCCAACCATAGCCTATGGCCAACATAGATTGAGTGTGATTAGCAAAATGCAAGTTTTATGTTCTTCCTGTGGTGCTTTGAATTTTACCAAGGAACCACCAGGTTCTGCTCTGGGGCAAGGTACAGATACCAAATTTGCCAACTCCTCCAAAGCCACTGAAGACATTACTGGCAATAGCCCAGAATCAAGTTACCAAGTTATAATAACTGCTTTCACAGGGAAATACTTAAATTGGTGCAACTGGCTCTGTTTTTCCTTTACAGAATTAGGAACATACATTCCTACAGATCTACTTCATGGGTGATGATCAGGCAGACTCAAATGCCTGCCACAGTACATTTACCAACTACCAAGCAGGAAACAATACTTAAATTACAGGACATGCTGCATCAGCATAATCCCTATATCAATATGTATTAGGCAGCGATTGAAAATGCCTTCAGATAATCATAAGGTATTTATATGGGCAGAAAAAGCACAGTAGGGCAATACCCCATGTAGATTCAAAGCTTCAACTATTAATGAAGTTAATGAAGCCTTTGTAATGGTTGGTGACAACTTTGATAAGAGATATATCATCTTACAAAAGCATGATAATTTGCTTTAGAGAATATCTGAATTTCTTAGGTCATATGAAGCCCTGCGGTATCCACTCTATTCTGGGATGGACATGATGGGTATCACTTTGGAATCCCTCGGGCCTAAACTCTGCTACAGGCTATTGACTTTTTTGCTTCTATGCTCATGATTCACAGTCAGCTGCCAATGTTGTTTATAAACAGGCTCTGTCATAAAGTCTTGTGACATGACATCTCAGTTTGGCTATTAGGTATTTAAGATTTAATTTTAAAGTTTTTCTTTTTTTTCTTTTTTTTTTTTACATAAACAGTGCATAACTTTCAAGGTATATAGGGATTCTGGCAATGCCCCTGTTATCAAAAAAAATTGGCCTCCTGGGATCTCTTATAGCCAGGCAGCGCTGGGTACATTTTCTAGTACTTAATATTTAATGACCTCACATCAGGATTTGCTAGAGGACACAAGGCTCCCCTGCTTATCTTTCATCCGTTTCCGCATCACTCATAAATTTCCTACAGCCCCAGTATGAGCAGCAAAGACTGTGGGTGAGCCACTCCATTGCCACCCCTGAAAAGTGTGTAGCTTGTGACTTCTCAAAGGAGGCCTGCAGTAGATGGATGATTGGTACTGGAGCTGGTAAAAGGTAATAGGGGAACCTCATGCCTTTGGGCAACCCCTCATCAGAGGTCTGGGTCCTTTTCCTTTAAGCCTTATTTCTTTGTGTAGCCAGGGTTGGAGCTCCCTTGAGAATTTTCCTAGGATTGGCAAAGCTGATGGTACTTGCGTTTTTTGTTTAGTCTCTGGACTCTTATGGGTGCCTGACAACCTATTTAATTTGTTGTTTGTAAAACTGGAACAACATCCACTTTTCACATAACTGGTGTTCATCAGGGTGCAGAGAGGCATCTCGATTGTGGACACTCCCCTGCGGGAGAAGTATTACATTCTCCTTGTTTCCCTGGAGAAATCCAACACGGTGATAAGGATTAAAATTATCCTGCTAAACGTCTCAAACTTCAAGCACACTGTGTGCTTTACATATATAATAATAAAAAAATAATTTCATTGTTGTGCCTCTAGTTATTACTGTCAGCAAGTCAGTGTCAGTGTGATCATAAAAAAAGGGTGAGATATGCTGCAGGCTAAGAGTGTCTCCAGCTTGCTAGCACATAGTGTGACAGGCGGGTGGGAGGAGAGCAGGGTTTCATAGCTGCAGAGAGAGGCAGCTAATCAGGAGGTCTGGGGAGGGAGTGGGGGTATTTCCATTCTCGGTCCACTGAAGGTTGATTGAAGGACCAGGTCAGCAGGTTGGAGACTGAAAGCTTAATGAGGTAGTGATTTACTCACTAAGTAGACCAACATAGCAGAAGGAGAGCGCTGGAGGGACTCACTGTAATGCTACTGATATATATTTTTTTAACTTTTGATTTTTCAATTACTTTAAGGATTTCTCCCATTTGTTGCAACATCCATTTTGTGAAAAGTGAATGTTGTCCCAGTTTAATCTAATTTTATAACCAAGGTAAATACAGTAATTTCAAAGGGCCAAACTAAATGACCTGATGGCATCTGCTACCTGCCACCACTTTGTTTCTTTACAAATTAACTCAATACATGCACCACATTAGTGATTTGTGTGTCATGTTAGTATGTTAGCAATGGAAATCAGTCAATAAAAAGTAGGCGCATATGTAGCCTGTGGCTTATATGGAGCCTATTGCATATAGTTGCTATGCAACTCAGATCAGCTTCCCAAGTTCTGCTTAGGAAAACATTCCCACAGCATGAAGCTGGTCACAATGGATTTTATTTGTGGGTATTAAGGTACTGGGGGCTACATGTATATGCAAGCCACACTTTTTCAATTTTTTTTATATTTTGGAAAAGCATTTATTATTTTTAGAGATGAGTGAACTGGTTTGTCAGAACCAAAGTTGGCTCTGCATTTCAGGCAAAGCTCAATACGGCACAAATTTTTGGGGTTTACTGCTGACCGAATTTTCCCTGAAATCCACTGGCACCTCGGCCAGTGGGTGTGCTGGCACCTCGGAGTGGTGGGTGTGCTGGCACCTTGGGCAGTGGGTGTGCTGGCACCTCTGAGTGGTGGGTGTGCTGGCACCTTGGGCAGTGGGTGTGCTGGCACCTCGGAGTGGTGGGTGTGCTGGCACCTTGGGCAGTGGGTGTGCTGGCACCTCGGAGTGGTGGGTGTGCTGGCACCTCGGCCAGTGGGTGTGCTGGCACCTCGGAGTGGTGGGTGTGCTGGCACCTTGGGCAGTGGGTGTGCTGGCACCTCGGAGTGGTGGGTGTGCTGGCACCTTGGGCAGTGGGTGTGCTGGCACCTCGGAGTGGTGGGTGTGCTGGCACCTCGGCCAGTGGGTGTGCTGGCACCTCGGAGTGGTGGGTGTGCTGGCACCTTGGGCAGTGGGTGTGCTGGCACCTTGGAGTGGTGGGTGTGCTGGCACCTTGGGCAGTGGGTGTGCTGGCACCTCGGAGTGGTGGGTGTGCTGGCACCTTGGGCAGTGGGTGTGCTGGCACCTCGGAGTGGTGGGTGTGCTGGCACCTCGGTCAGTGGGTGTGCTGGCACCTCGGAGTGGTGGGTGTGCTGGCACCTTGGGCAGTGGGTGTGCTGGCACCTCGGAGTGGTGGGTGTGCTGGCACCTCGGCCAGTGGGTGTGCTGGCACCTTGGAGTGGTAGGTGTGCTGGCACCTTGGGCAGTGGGTTGAACTGCATCTCAAAGAAAAAAACTCATCAACATCCTCGTTCCAACACCACGCTTGGATCCAGTGTGCGCAGTGGAGTGCACAGCCTCCCCTGCTCCCATTGTGCTGTGTTAATTGCACAGTCACTTACATACATGCCAGCTTCCCCGCTGTCCTGGTCCAGTGGCTGGCTGCGGACACAAGTTGGCTTGCACAGCTGACAGTGCAGGTGCCCCCCCCCCCGTGCTATGTGTATTGCCCAGCAGGGGAGGATTGGGGAAACCGGCTGCACTGTCAGCTGTTCAAGCCAACTTGCACCCACAGAAATTTGGCGAATCACCGGAACAAATTTTTGGGAAATTCGCTAATCTCTAAATATTTTCATTAGACTTAAAACATACTTGCTTCATTTGTAAAAAAAATCTCAATAAAATACATTTAAGTTTGATGTTATAACGTTTAAAGATTTGGAAAGGTTTAAGAGGTGTAATTAATTTTTCAAGGCACTATAAAGCTAGAGAATAAATCTAGATATAAATATAGATTTGATTATTATTTGACTAAATCTAAAAATGGTCACAGTAAGAAAATAGTACATTAATGAACATGTTTTCTTTCTTTCACAGATGATGAAATACTTAGGTCCTCTGATTGTAACATCAGCAAATCTCCATAAGCAATTCAACACAAGATCATGGCAAAACCATACAAAAGCCTGGGATGAAATATTTTCTACAGGTAATATATAACAATAATACTTCCCATGTTGACCTAGAAACATATTGTATTTTGTACAGTGTTATTTGCATAAACATGTACATTTATTGGAGCAACTAAATGTGACCAGGCCCTAATGTGAATGGTAAATATGGCTCCATCACCCATCATACAGTAACAATTTTCCTGTAATTAAATACAACTGGAAATCTAAAGATTAAGACAGCTGAGACCAATGGTGTCTTATGATACCATGAGAGCACAAATCTAATAAATAAGATGGAGGAACAACAAAACCTTATGGACACTGCTTATAGTTCCGCCCCTGACATTATTCTAATGCACAGCCATCCCCTCAGACCACTTATTGAATAAATGGTTAACAGAAGATACGCAGTACCTAACATCATGCAGGGTCAAATAAGTTAATTTATGAAACCAAAAACCTCTTAAGATTGGATCAAAGAGGCAGGCCACATTTTGAACGTAAATTATTCATTAGTGTCTTACAAATCTAAAAACATATGGATCTTCCAAACATCACATTGGGTTCCTGAGAATATGTGTTTTCCATAGACTCTAAATAGCTCTCCCCCATCTTATAAACTGAGATATTGTTCCCTTTGCAAGCCAAGAAAATTGTGTTTGCGTCCATAACACAGGGTATGTATAATCCATTTCTCTAGCCACTCCACCTAATAAATAGAGATGAGCGAATCGATTCTGACGAACCTGAATTCGCTACGAATTTCAGGAATAATTTGATTCGTTACGATTCCAAATATTGCCGCGATTCGATCGCTCGAATCTCTTCCTTAAAACTCCATTTACTGCTATACAGTCCATCTAAAATGGTGGATCCACATGTCAGGACATGTCCCATGGGGCAAGGAATCCTGGGTAGGGGTCACATGCTACCTATCAGCAGACAGGCTTACCGATGATGTCACAGCCCCATATAAATGGCGCCATTTTGCGGAAGATCATTCTGACACTCTATTGCGGCCAGAGCAGATCAGGCAGGGAGAGAGCGAGGGACAGATAGACAGACAGACAGACAGACAGATAAGTAGATAGATACAGCAAGGGAGAGATAGATCGACAGATAGATAGATAGATAGATAGATAGAACAGAAGAAGCCGAGCGAGGGACAGATAGACAGACAGACAGACAGACAGACAGACAGACAGATAGGTAGATTGATACAGCAAGGGAGAGATAGATAGATAGATAGATAGATAGATAGATAGATAGATAGATAGATAGATAGATAAGAAGAAGCCGAGCGAGGGACAGATAGAGAAGGAGAGAGGCCGTGACAGTGACAGAGAAAGACAGGGACAGTTTAAAGTGTTTGCATTAGCTTTCCAGCCTATTTGGTGTCATTCTTTAAAACTCGTGCTAGCATTAATATTTCAAGACTACCTGTCTACTAACTGGTTGCATCTTGTAATGAAAGTCACTTTTTAAGCAAACTTTGCCTTTCATCGGGTGGGGGGGGGGGGCATCCCAAATACTAGCATAAATATTTCAAGAGTACATGTCTACTAACTGGTTGCATTTTGTAATCAAAGTCACTTTTCCACTATCAAAGCAGCCAAGCTGTGTATTTGAAGAGGGGGCATCCCAAACACTAGCATAAATATTTCAAGAGTACCTGTCTACTAACTGGTTGCATGTTGTAAAGAAAGTCACTTTTCCACTATCAAAGCAGCCAAGCTGTGTATTTAAAGAGGGGGCATCCCAAACACTAGCATAAATATTTCAAGAGTACCTGTCTAGTAACTCGTTGCATTTTGTAATCAAAGTAACTTTTTAAGCAAACTTTGCCTTTCGCTGGGGGGAGGCATCCCAAATACTAGCACGTGTCTTTTAAGAGTACCTGCCTACTTACCTTTTGCCTTTTGTATAAAAAAGTCTGGTTTACAAGTTTAAAGCACCCATTGCCTTTCACTGGGGGCCATTGTCAGGGCTAGCACTTATCTTTTAAGAGTACCTGCCTACTAACCTTTTGTATAAAAAAATCTGGTTTTAAAGTTTAAAGCACCCATTGCCTTTCACCGGGGGCCATTGTCAGTGCTACCATTTATCTTTTAAGAGTACCTGCCTACGAACCTTTTGCCTTTTGTATAAAAAAGTCTGGTTTTAAAGTTTAAAGCACCCATTGCCTTTCACCAGGGGGCCATTGTCAGTGCTACCATTTATCTTTTAGGAGTACCTGCCTACTAACCTTTTGCCTTTTGTATAAAAATGTCTGGTTTTAAAGTTTAAAGCACCCATTGCCTTTCACTGGGGGCCATGTCAGTGCTAGCACTTATCTTTTAAGATTACCTGCCTACTAACCTTTTGCCTTTTGTATAAAAAGGTCTGGTTTTAAAGTTTAAAGAACCCATTGCCTTTCACCAGGGGCCATTGTCAGTGCTACCAATTATCTTTTAAGAGTACCTGCCTACTAACCTTTTGCCTTTTTAAAAAAATATTCTGGTTTTAAAGTTTAAAGCACCCATTGCCTTTCACCGGGGGCCATTGTCAGTGCTACCACTTATCTTTTAAGAGTGCTGGCCGACTTACCTTTTGCCTTTTGTATAAAAAAGTCTGGTTTTCAAGTTTAAAGCACCCATTGCCTTTCACTGGGTGCCATTGTCAGTGCTAGCACTTATCTTTTAAGAGTACCTGCCTACTAACCTTTTGTCTTTTGTATAAAAAAGTCTGGTTTTAAAGTTTAAAGCACCCATTGCCTTTCACCGGGGGCCATTGTCAGTGCTACCACTTATTTTTTAAGAGTACTTGCCTACTAACCTTTTGCCTTTTTTAACAAATATTCTGGTTTTAAAGTTTAAAGCACCCATTGCCTTTCACCTGGGGCCATTGTCAGTGCTACCACTTATCTTTTAAGAGTACCGGCCGACTTACCTTTTGCCTTTTGTATAAAAAAGTCTTGGTTAAAGTTTAAAGAACCCATTGCCTTTCACTGGGTGTCATTGTCAGTGCTAGCACTTATCTTTTAAGAGTACCTGCCTACTAAACTTTTGCCTTTTGTATAGAAAAGTCTGGTTTTAAAGTTTAAAGCACCCATTGCCTTTCACCAGGGGCCATTGTCAGGGCTACCATTTATCTTTTAAGAGCACCTGCCTACTAACCTTTTGCCTTTTTAAAAAAATATTCTGGTTTTAAAGTTTAAAGCACCGATTGCCTTTCACCGGGGCCATTGTCATTGCTACCACTTATCTTTTAAGAGTACCGGCCAACTTATCTTTTGCCTTTTGTATAAAAAAGTCTGGTTTTCAAGTTTAAAGCACCCATTGCCTTTCACTGGGGGCCATTGTCAGTGCTACCACTTATCCTTTAAGAGTACCTGCCTACTAACCTTTTGCCTTTTTTAAAAAATATTCAGGTTTTAAAGTTTAAAGCACCCATTGCCTTTCACCGGGGGCCATTGTCAGTGCTACCACTTATCTTTTAAGAGTGCTGGCCGACTTACCTTTTGCCTTTTGTATAAAAAAGTCTGGTTTTCAAGTTTAAATCACCCATTGCCTTTCACTGGGTGCCATTGTCAGTGCTAGCACTTATCTTTTAAGAGTACCTGCCTACTAACCTTTTGCCTTTCGTATAAAAAAGTCTGGTATTAAAGTTTAAAGCACCCATTGCCTTTCACTGGGGGCCATTGTCAGTGCTAGCACTAATCTTTTAAGAGTACCTGCCTACTAACCTTTTGCCTTTTGTATAAAAAAGTCTGGTTTTAAAGTTTAAAGCACCCATTGCCTTTCACCGGGGGCCATTGTCAGTGCTACCACTTATTTTTTAAGAGTACTTGCCTACTAACCTTTTGCCTTTTTTAAAAAATATTCTGGTTTTAAAGTTTAAAGCACCCATTGCCTTTCACCTGGGGCCATTGTCAGTGCTACCACTTATCTTTTAAGAGTACCGGCCGACTTACCTTTTGCCTTTTGTATAAAAAAGTCTTGGTTGAAGTTTAAAGAACCCATTGCCTTTCACTGGGTGTCATTGTCAGTGCTAGCACTTATCTTTTAAGAGTACCTGCCTACTAAACTTTTGCCTTTTGTATAAAAAAGTCTGGTTTTAAAGTTTAAAGCACCCATTGCCTTTCACCAGGGGCCATTGTCAGGGCTACCATTTATCTTTTAAGATTACCTTCCTACTAACCTTTTGCCTTTTGTATAAAAAAGTCTGGTTTTCAAGTTTAAAGCACCCATTGCCTTTCACCGGGACCATTGTCAGTGGTACCACTTATCTTTTAAGAGCACCTGCCTACTAACCTTTTGCCTTTTTTACAAAACAGTCTGGTTTTAAAGTTTAAAGCACCGATTGCCTTTCACCGGGGCCATTGTCATTGCTACCACTTATCTTTTAAGAGTACCGGCCAACTTATCTTTTGCCTTTTGTATAAAAAAGTCTGGTTTTCAAGTTTAAAGCACCCATTGCCTTTCACTGGGGGCCATTGTCAGTGCTACCACTTATCCTTTAAGAGTAACTGCCTACTAACCTTTTGCCTTTTTAAAAAATAGTTTAAAGCACCCATTGCCTTTCACCAGGGGCCATTGTCAGTGCTACCATTTATCTTTTAAGAGTACCTTCCTACTAACCTTTTGCCTTTTGTATAAAAAAGTCTGGTTTTCAAGTTTAAAGCACCCATTGCCTTTCACCGGGTGCCATTGTCAGTGCTACCACTTATCTTTTAAGAGTACCTGCCTACTAACCTTTTGCCTTTTTTACAAAACAGTCTGGTTTTAAAGTTTAAAGCACCCATTGCCTTTCACCAGGGGCCATTGTCAGTGCTACCACTTATCTTTTAAGAGTACCCGCCGACTAACCATTTGCCTTTTGTATAAAAAAGTCTGGTTTTTAAGTTTAAAGCACCCATTGCCTTTCACTGGGTGCCATTGTCACTGCTAGCACTTATCTTTTAAGAGTACCTGCCTACTAACCTTTTGCCTTTTTTACAAAACAGTCTGGTTTTAAAGTTTAAAGCACCCATTGCCTTTCACCGGGGGCCATTGTCAGTGCTACCACTTATCTTTTAAGAGTACCTGCCTACTAACCTTTTGCCTTTTTAAAAAAATATTCTGGTTTTCAAGTTTAAAGCACCCATTGCCTTTCACCGGGGGCCATTCTCATTGCTACCACTTATCTTTTACGAGTACCGGCCAACTTACCTTTTGCCTTTTGTAAAAAAAAGTCTGGTTTTCAAGTTTAAAGCACCCATTGCCTTTCACTGGGTGCCATTGTCAGTGCTAGCACTTATCTTTTAAGAGTACCTTCCTACTAACCTTTTGCCTTTTGTATAAAAAAGTCTGGTTTTAAAGTTTAAAGCACCCATTGCCTTTCACCGGGGGCCATTGTCAGTGCTACCATTTATCTTTTAAGATTACCTTCCTACCAACCTTTTGCCTTTTGTATAAAAAAGTCTGATTTTCAAGTTTAAAGCACCCATTGACTTTCACCGGGGGCCATTGTCAGTGCTACCACTTATCCATTAAGAGTACCTGCCTACTAACCTTTCGCCTTTTTAAAAAAATAGTCTGGTTTTAAAGTTTAAAGCACCCATTGCCTTTCACTGGGGGCCATTGTCAGTGCTACCACTTAACTTTTAAGAGTACCTTCCTACTAACCTTTTGCCTTTTGTATAAAAAAGTCTGGTTTTCAAGTTTAAAGCACCCATTGCCTTTCACCGGGGGCCATTGTCAGTGCTACCACTTATCTTTTAAGAGTACCTGCCTACTAACCTTTTGCCTTTTTTACAAAACAGTCTGGTTTTAAAGTTTAAAGCACCCATTGCCTTTCACTGGGGGCCATTGTCAGTGCTAGCACTTATCTTTTAGGAGTATCTGCCTACTAACCTTTTGCCTTTTGTTTAAAGCACCCATTGCCTTTCACCGGGGGACCATTGTCAGTGCTAGCACTTATCTTTTAAGAGTACCTGCCTACTAACCTTTTGCCTTTTGTATAAAAAAGCCTGGTTTTAAAGTTTAAAGCACCCATTGCCTTTCACCGGGGGCCATTGTCAGTGCTACCATTTATCTTTTAAGAGTACCTGCCTACTAACCTTTTTCCTTTTGTATAAAAATGTCTGGTTTTAAAGTTTAAAGCACCCATTGCCTTTCACTGGGGGCCATGTCAGGGCTAGCACTTATCTTTTAAGATTACCTGCCTACTAACCTTTTGCCTTTTGTATAAAAAGGTCTGGTTTTAAAGTTTAAAGAACCCATTGCCTTTCACCAGGGGCCATTGTCAGTGCTACCAATTATCTTTTAAGAGTACCTGCCTACTAACCTTTTGCAAAAAATATTCTGGTTTTAAAGTTTAAAGCACCCATTGCCTTTCACCGGGGGCCATTGTCAGTGCTACCACTTATCTTTTAAGAGTGCCGGCTGACTTACCTTTTGCCTTTTGTATAAAAAAGTCTGTTTTTCAAGTTTAAAGCACCCATTGCCTTTCACTGGGTGCCATTGTCAGTGCTAGCACTTATCTTTTAAGAGTACCTGCCGACTAACCTTTTGCCTTTCATATAAAAAAGTCTGGTATTAAAGTTTAAAGCACCCATTGCCTTTCACTGGGGGCCATTGTCAGTGCTAGCACTAATCTTTTAAGAGTACCTGCCTACTAACCTTTTGTCTTTTGTATAAAAAAGTCTGGTTTTAAAGTTTAAAGCACCCATTGCCTTTCACCGGGGGCCATTGTCAGTGCTACCACTTATTTTTTAAGAGTACCTGCCTACTAACCTTTTGCCTTTTCTAAAAAATATTCTGGTTTTAAAGTTTAAAGCACCCATTGCCTTTCACCTGGGGCCATTGTCAGTGCTACCACTTATCTTTTAAGAGTACCTGCCTACTAACCTTTTTCCTTTTGTATAAAAATGTCTGGTTTTAAAGTTTAAAGCACCCATTGCCTTTCACTGGGGGCCATGTCAGGGCTAGCACTTATCTTTTAAGATTACCTGCCTACTAACCTTTTGCCTTTTGTATAAAAAGGTCTGGTTTTAAAGTTTAAAGAACCCATTGCCTTTCACCAGGGGCCATTGTCAGTGCTACCAATTATCTTTTAAGAGTACCTGCCTACTAACCTTTTGCCTTTTTTAAAAAATATTCTGGTTTTAAAGTTTAAAGCACCCATTGCCTTTCACCGGGGGCCATTGTCAGTGCTACCACTTATCTTTTAAGAGTGCCGGCTGACTTACCTTTTGCCTTTTGTATAAAAAAGTCTGGTTTTCAAGTTTAAAGCACCCATTGCCTTTCACTGGGTGCCATTGTCAGTGCTAGCACTTATCTTTTAAGAGTACCTGCCGACTAACCTTTTGCCTTTCATATAAAAAAGTCTGGTATTAAAGTTTAAAGCACCCATTGCCTTTCACTGGGGGCCATTGTCAGTGCTAGCACTAATCTTTTAAGAGTACCTGCCTACTAACCTTTTTGTCTTTTGTATAAAAAAGTCTGGTTTTAAAGTTTAAAGCACCCATTGCCTTTCACCGGGGGCCATTGTCAGTGCTACCACTTATTTTTTAAGAGTACCTGCCTACTAACCTTTTGCCTTGTCTAAAAAATATTCTGGTTTTAAAGTTTAAAGCACCCATTGCCTTTCACCTGGGGCCATTGTCAGTGCTACCACTTATCTTTTAAGAGTACCGGCCGACTTACCTTTTGCCTTTTGTATAAAAATGTCTTGTTTTCAAGTGTAAAGAACCCATTGCCTTTCACTGGGTGTCATTGTCAGTGCTAGCACTTATCTTTTAAGAGTACCTGCCTACTAAACTTTTGCCTTTTGTATAAAAAAGTCTGGTTTTAAAGTTTAAAGCACCCATTGCCTTTCACCAGGGGCCATTGTCAGGGCTACCATTTATCTTTTAAGAGTACCTTCCTACTAACCTTTTGCCTTTTGTATAAAAAAGTCTGGTTTTCAAGTTTAAAGCACCCATTGCCTTTCACCGGGGGCCATTGTCAGTGGTACCACTTATCTTTTAAGAGCACCTGCCTACTAACCTTTTGCCTTTTTAAAAAATATTCTGGTTTTAAAGTTTAAAGCACCCATTGCCTTTCACTGGGGCCATTGTCATTGCTACCACTTATCTTTTAAGAGTACCGGCCAACTTACCTTTTGCCTTTTGTATAAAAAAGTCTGGTTTTCAAGTTTAAAGCACCCATTGCCTTTCACTGGGGGCCATTGTCAGTGCTACCATTTATCTTTTAAGAGTACCTTCCTACTAACCTTTTGCCTTTTGTATAAAAAAGTCTGGTTTTCAAGTTTAAAGCACCCATTGCCTTTCACCGGGGGCCATTGTCAGTGCTACCACTTATCCTTTAAGAGTACCTGCCTACTAACCTTTTGCCTTTTTGAAAAAATAGTCTGGTTTTCAAGTTTAAAGCACCCATTGCCTTTCACCAGGGGCCATTGTCAGTGCTACCATTTATCTTTTAAGAGTACCTGCCTACTAACCTTTTGCCTTTTGTATAAAAAAGTCTGGTTTTCAAGTTTAAAGCACCCATTGCCTTTCACCGGGGGCCATTGTCAGTGCTACCACTTATCTTTTAAGAGTACCGGCCGACTAACCATTTGCCTTTTGTATAAAAAAGTCTGGTTTTAAAGTTTAAAGCACCCATTGCCTTTCACCGGGGGCCATTGTCAGTGCTACCACTTATCTTTTAAGAGTACCTGCCTACTAAGCTTTTGCCTTTTTTACAAAACAGTCTGGTTTTAAAGTTTAAAGCACCCATTGCCTTTCACTAGGGGCCATTGTCAGTGCTACCACTTATCTTTTAAGAGTACCGGCTGACTTACCATTTGCCTTTTGTATAAAAAAGTCTGGTTTTCAAGTTTAAAGCACCCATTGCCTTTCACCGGGGGCAATTGTCAGTGCTACCACTTATCTTTTAAAAGTACCTGCCTACTAACCTTTTGCCTTTTTAAAAAAATATTCTGGTTTTAAAGTTTAAAGCACCCATTGCCTTTCATCGGGGGCCATTGTCATTGCTACCACTTATCTTTTACAAGTACCGGCCAACTTACCTTTTGCCTTTTGTATAAAAAAGTCTGGTTTTCAAGTTTAAAGCACCCATTGCCTTTCACTGGGTGCCATTGTCAGTGCTAGCTCTTATCTTTTAAGAGTACCTTCCTACTAACCTTTTGCCTTTTGTATAAAAAAGTCTGGTTTTAAAGTTTAAAGCACCCATTGCCTTTCACCGGGGGCCATTATCAGTGCTACCATTTATCTTTTAAGAGTACCTTCCTACTAACCTTTTGCCTTTTGTATAAAAAAGTCTGGTTTTCAAGTTTAAAGCACCCATTGCCTTTCACTGGGGGCCATTGTCAGTGCTACCACTTATCCTTTAAGAGTACCTGCCTACTAACCTTTTGCCTTTTTAAAAAAATAGTCTGGTTGTAAAGTTTAAAGCACCCATTGCCTTTCACCAGGGGCCATTGTCAGTGCTACCATTTATCTTTTAAGAGTACCTTCCTACTAACCTTTTGCCTTTTGTATAAAAAAAAGTCTGGTTTTCAAGTTTAAAGCACCCATTGCCTTTCACCGGGGGACATTGTCAGTGCTACCACTTATCTTTTAAGAGTACCTGCCTACTAACCTTTTGCCTTTTTTACAAAACAGTCTGGTTTTAAAGTTTAAAGCACCCATTGCCTTTCACCGGGGGCCATTGTCAGTGCTACCACTTATCTTTTAAAAGTACCGGCCGACTTACCATTTGCCTTTTGTATAAAAAAGTCTGGTTTTCAAGTTTAAAGCACCCATTGCCTTTCACTGGGTGCCATTGTCAGTGCTAGCACTTATCTTTTAAGAGTACCTGCCTACTAACCTTTTGCCTTTCGTATAAAAAAAGTCTGGTTTTCAAGTTTAAAGCACCCATTGCCTTTCACCGGGGGGGGGGGGGCGGTTTACCTTTACCTTTTTTATATTTTGAACAAAAAACAAGTTTTAAAACTGCCTGTGGTGCATTTAACTCTGACCAGGGGCATCCTGTGTAAGACCATCTGACAGTGTCTTTTTGCATTAACTTTTAGCTACAGTGTCTGCCTATTTTGATCTAACTTTTCTAGACACCTGCTGTTACAAAAATACTGTTCTAGGTGTAGTGTAGTGTATTGTTTTCCCCTCCTAAACGCAGTAAGAATGTCAGGCAGACATCGAGGAGAGGCCTAGATTCATCAGGCAGAGGTTGCAGCAGACTAGGGGTGAGTGGCAGCAGGAGTCGCGGTGAGAGGCCTGATCTTCCGTTATCTGCTAGCGGTCGTGGCTCGACCAGCAACGCATCTGCCGTCATCGATTGGTTAACGTGGTCATCGACCTCATCACAATTGACATCTGACACCCCCAGTCAACATTCGGTATGTTCCTCGGACACAACCCTGAATTGGCATGGCCCGGGAGTTGCCCCTCTCCTTCCATTGCCTCTGTCCTACGCCCCCCCTCCGGCCGCCATATCTTATGCTTTGGGTTCAGCTCCACTATTCAGTGAGGACGATGTGTTAGAGGACAGTCAGCAGCTACTGCCCAGCCAAGAAATGGAGGAGACATCCGCCGCTTCTTTTGCTAGGCAGACAAACACTGAGGAGGAGAGTTGCGTGGGATGTGGTGTGGCGAGCGTTCCGCCTCCTGCAGCACAAGCTATTGTGGAAACCAAGGAGGACATCAGTGACGTGCAGACACAACTCGATGATGATGATGATGAAGCTGATCACACTTGGGAGCCCGGTGCAGAAGGAGCTTCATCATCATCAGGAGAAGAGGGTCCCAGGTTGCCCCAGAGTCAGCAGCTGAGGCAGCAAGGTGGTAGTAGGGTTGGCAGTCAGCATGGTGGCAGAATTGGGATGTCTGGAGCCACACGTGGCCGGGAGCGGGGTAGACCACCAGTTGGCAGCAGTAGCAGTGAATTAGTGCGGACTTTTGGAGGGAAAATTAGCTACTCGGCAGTGTGGCACTTTTTCATCAAGCATCCGCAGGAGGGTAACCTGGCCACATGCAAGATGTGTAGACAGAAGGTGAAGTGTGGCCAGGGCCCCAATGTTGGTACCACGGCCCTGCGGCAACACATGCAGCGTCACCATAAAGCGGCCTGGGAGAACCGAGGCTCCGAAGTGGGGGTCCAGCCTGCCTGCCTGCAGTGCCACGCCGCTTCCAATTTCACCCAGCCAAGGCTCCAGCACCTCAGCCAAAGGTAGCTGTGCGTCATACCCATCCTCTGCAGCTCCAGATGCTCATGCTCCTCCTACTAAAAGTCAGTCATCCTGCCAGCAGTCCATCAGCGAAGCCATGTCCAAGAGACAACAGTATGCGCCCACTCATCCTACGACGCAGAAGCTAAATGTGCTCCTGTCCCTCCCTTTTATGGTGGTGGACTCTGCACCTTTCAGAGAGCTGATGGCTAGTGCCGAGCCGAGGTGGAGAGTCCCAAACCGTCATTTCTTTGCAAAGAAGACAGTACCAGCCCTGCACAAATTTGTTGAGCAGAAGGTGGGCCAGTCCTTGAGCCTGTCGGTGTGCACCAAAGTGCACGGCAGCGCCGACATCTGGAGCTGTAACTATGGACAGGGACAATACATGTCCTTTACGGCCCACTGGGTGAATGAGGTTCCTGCACAGCAACTTGGACAGGTCACACCGCTTCGGCCTCCACGCTCCTAGGCCGTTTTGCCTGTCACAGTGTGCTCCTCCTCATCCTCTGCCGTCTCCTCAGCCTCCACTGTCAATTCTCAATGCCCCTTCAGCCTACAATGTGTGCAGGGCACGGCGGTGTCATGCTGTGCTTCACATGGTTTGCCTTGGCGAACGGCGTCACACAGTGGAGGAGCTCCTGAAATTCATTCATCAAGAAATCAAAACATGGCTTACTCAGTGAAAATTGGAAATGGGAACCATGGGGATTGACAATGGGCGTAACATCTTGTCTGTGCTGCGACAAGGAAGCCTGAGCCATGCGCCCTGTATGGCACACGTGTTCAACCTAGTTGTCAAGCATTTTCTGAAGTCTTCCCCCCATCTGCAAGACATCCTAACAATGGGAAGGAAACTTTGTATGCACTTCAGAAACTCCTACACCGCCAAGCACACCCTTGTTGAGCTACAGCATCAGAACAGTATCCCCCAACATAGTCTGATTTGCGATGTTTCCACCCATTGGAATTTCACCCTACATATGTTAGATCGACTATAAGAACAGAGAATAGCCATCAATGATTTCTTGATGATCCAAGCAGATAGGGGGACTCCCCTGTGTAACTTTAATGTGAACCAGTGGCAGCTCATACGTGACACCTGCCATTTGCTCAGGCCCTTTGAGGAAGCCACTTTATTTGTCAGTCGCCAGTATTACGGCATGAACTATGTGATTCCGCTGCTCCATGTAATACAACACATGTTGGAAAGCATGGCTGGTCAGGGCACTGGAGACAAGGCACATACATTTCACGGCCACATAAACCCTGTGGGAGCTGAGGAGGAGGAGGAGGACAGTGAAGCAGTTTAGTTTTGGCGAAATGGGCATTTTTTTTAGTCATCTGACAGGAGAGGAAGAGCAGGAGCAGCCAGTGGAGCTAGAGGGTTGTGAGGAAGGCGAGACAGAGAACCCAGACACACCGTGGCAGTATGCAATGGAGATGGAGACAGGTAGTCCCTCTGAGTCACTTGCACAAATGGCACGATGCATGCTCACGTGCTTGCGTAGTGACCGCAGAATTGTCTCCATTTTTCTGCAGGATGACTTTTGGCTCTCCACCTTATTGGACCCTCGCTACCGGCACAAAATGGGGGCATTTTTTACACCCACTGAGAGGGAGGACAAACTAACCTACTGCAAAGACATTCTACGTAGTCAGTTGGCCGAAGCCTATCTGCGCCATGGTCCATACTCTCGCAGGTCTGACTCGGGGGGACCGCTGCGCTCACCTTCCACTGCCAAGGCTGCCGGGGGGCAGGAGCAGCAGCAGCTCCATCAGCAGAAGCATCAGTCTTCAGTCGCTAATAAATAGCTTTCTGCACCCGCACAGTGAGGCTACTTATGAGCAGCAGGAAGACCTGGAGCAGGGCCTGAACCAGCAGGTCGTGTCATACCTTGAAATTACCATGCCAACGCACCTTAAGAATCCGCTGGACTTCTGGGCAGCCAAACTTGACTTGTGGCCGCAACTGGCAGAGTTTGCCCTGGGAAAGCTGTCCTGCCCGGCCAGTAGTGTGCCATCTGAGCGGGTCTTTAGTGCTGCGGGGGCCATAGTAACGCCAAGGAGAACTCGTCTGTCCACTAAAAATGTGGAGAGACTCACCTTTGTGAAGATGAATCAGGCATGGATCAGCCAGGATTTCCACCCAACAACAGCTGATGCATGCGAGTAGCTGATGCATGGTAGCTCCTTCTGCTGCTGCCAACTCCAGGGTGTGTCTTTCAGGCAATATATGGGCTCCTAATGCTGCTGCTGCTGCCAACTCCAGGGTGTGTCTTTCAGGCAATGTATGAGCTCCTACTTCTGCTGCCAACTCCTGGGTGTGTCTTTCAGGCAATATATGGGTTCCTAATGCTGCTGCTGCTGCTTCTGCCAACTCCTGGGTGTGTCTTTCGGGCAATATATGGGCTCCTAATGCTGCTGCTGCTGCCAACTCCAGGGTGTGTTTTTCAGGCAATATATGGGCTCCCTATGCTGCTGCCAACTCCAGGGTGTGTTTTTCAGGCAATATATGGGCTCCCTATGCTGCTGCCAACTCCAGGGTGTGTTTTTCAGGCAATATATGGGCTCCCTATGCTGCTGCCAACTCCAGGGTGTGTCTTTCAGGCAATATATGAGCTCCCTATGCTGCTGCCAACTCCAATGTGTTTTTCAGGCAATATATGAGCTCATAATACTGCTGCCAACTCCAATGTGTTTTTTAGGCAATATATGGGCTCTCTATGCTGCTGCCAACTCCACTGTGTGTCTTTCAGGCAATATATGGGCTTCCTATGCTGCTGCCAACTCCAGGGTGTGTTTTTCAGGCAATATATGGGCTCCCAATGCTGCTGCCAACTCCAGGCAAAATGTTCTGCAACCCTATGGAGGCTCTCGGAAGCCCAGAAATAGCCATTTTTAACAGCGATTCGTCGCAAATAAATTCGTACCAAAACGAATTTTTCCGGAAAATTCGGCGAATTGGTCGGATATAATTTTTCAAAAGTTCGCTCATCTTTACTAATAAATCATTTATGCTTTTACAGTATTTCGCAACTGCCCCTGAAATACATTGTATGTAGTTTTCTATTTTTAAAAACACTAATTTAACATTAATGTGCGTGGGCCTATATTCACTGTTAATCAGTTACCTTGTTACCAAAATCTGCAACTAGCTTTATATTAAAATGAAAACGGAATGAATGTGTGTAGCCAAAAATAACCTAGCACGACAAATATATATCTTTTGCTGCATAATGCATGATTATTCTACCTGACACTGAAGAATTCATACCTTCATTTATTTTGCTTGTTTAACCAGCAAAGTGTTTTATGGATAAGAATTCAAAACCCAGCCATGAAAAAAGTAATGATTTGCTTAACACAATTTGCTCTAATCAACCTCTCACCAAAAAACAACTGGTTGGTCTTTTTACTGATCTACAAATTGGAGGCGTAGAAACTGTAAGTGTTTTTTTTTTTAGTACAAACAAGTTTAAATGATATCAATGAACAATATTTAATTTATGTTAATTGTTGCAAGACAAAAAAAATTACAAACATTACATACATTGTTGTGGAGGAAGTATAATATAAACAGCAGCTTTTTCTCTGAGTGCTTAGGATAGATTCACTAAGAATAATGGGTATAGTCTGTGGTTCTTGATTTGTATGTCTCATGTGAATACTTTCTGTTTCAAGAAATCGCTTTTTAATTTACTTTGTACCCTTAAAAAAAATCTCTCTTAGCCCACTATATTAAGCAAAACATGCCCCCCCCCCCCCCCCCGAGGTACCTGTCTCTATCTTATCGTGCTCTCAATGCCAACCCCCATGCAGCCATTAAAATCCAGCCACATGCTGGAGTCGACAGCTGTGCAAATGAAAAATTAAAATACACCCAAGCATTGCAGGCTTCTTTCTGACCAATTGAAGTAGTATAGAGATGACAAAAGAAGACATGGCTCCACCTAATCACTACAAGTAATGGGTATATCCTGCTCTGTATGTGTGTGTCATGTTTTAAAAATGCACGTTTCTTCTAGGGGTATTTTAAAATTTTCAGTATTGGCTGTTTTGGATGTTCAAAACTAAACAGGAACATAAATTAAACAAAAAGTTCCTCTTTGGTTCTCTTCCAGGGGGGATCCCAGTTCGGAAATGTGTGAAAGCACCAATGAAGGCCCTTCTTATTCTTACACAATCAGTAATCCTATGGCACATATGTGATCTCCTAACTGCTTTCTATACTGTGCATAATAATAAACATAATTGGAGACCATCAGCCCTATATTGTTTCAGACTCTAGGTCATTTGTTGCTACTCTTTAAACTCTCCATTGAATACTTAAACCATGGTGCCTGGGACCAATTAAAAGTCTAATACCAATGCAGATACTGCCCTATCATATCATGTGTTCTTGTCAGCATTAAAAGTATAGAAAAATAAACACATACAGTTTTCTTACCTTATCTCACACACCCCTGATCTAGTCAGATCCTCCATACTTACCTATTCAGTAGTTTGTAATATGTGCCCGTATCTGTCACCCCAAGGGAATAGGCTAACGCTATGGTTTCTGGCACATTCCACTCCTTGGGATAACTCGTGCTGGTGGTTCTTTTGAATAGTGGCAATAGTTAAGGGGACCCTATCTACAGTACCTGTACCTCACTTCCTAATACCCCTCACAGACACAGGAACTGCCAGAATGACTGTGGAGTGGGGATCGAGGGAGTAAGAAGGCTCCTAAACCTTTCTTTTTTTTGACAACCAAAACATAGAGTCATAAGATATGCTGTGCACATTTTTCTGTTCACATAAGCTGAAGTAAATGTCTGTCCAGGCAAATTCTTCATTTAGAATGTATATGTTAAAGGGAATTACTAGGCAAAGGCTTACATTGTCCTGCTTTCCCTATGCTGACTGTCAGGGACTGCATGTTTGATTCATCCAGGTTTATATTTCTTGATAAGCCTTGGGATCTCTGGGCCTTCCTTAGTCTTCATAATATTGCTGTGTTCGTGTGTTCATGGAATTCAGTGAGGAGACTGAGAATATTGAGTCAGCAGAGGGGAGCAAATTCAATAGGATTTATCAGGGTACGCACGGTGTTAGTAAATGAAAAACGCAGCCCCCGACACCCAAGCAGAAAGTAGAACAATTCAACACTTCTCCCAGAACCTTTTAGGGTCTGGATGCCCAAAGTGCCACCCAAAACTTTATTTAAGTGCCAACCTGATGGTTCTGGTGTCAGGGGGGAGATTAAAAAAACGTGTGTAAAAAAGAGTGTTTCAGACTCTAGCTCATTTGTTGCTACTCTTTAAACTCTCCATTAAATACTTAAACCATGGTGCCTGGGACCAATTAAAATACTAATGCAGATACTGCCCTATACTATCATGTGTTCTTGTGAGCATTAGAACATCAGTTCAGTATAGAAAAATAAACACGTACCTTATCTCACACACACCAGATCTAGCCAGATCCTCCACACTTACTTATTCAATAGTTTGTAGTATGCACATGTATCTGTCACCCCAAGGCAATAGGCTAAAGCTATGGTTCCTGGCACATTCCATTCCTTGTGATAACTAGTGCTGGTGGTTCTTTTGAATAGTGGCAATAGTTTAGGAAACCCTACAGTACCTCTACCTCAGTAATTTGTCTGTACCACCCCAACATCTAATGAAAATATACACATAAACACTCATATTTGAAAAATTATCATACATTTACTGGTCATAAATTGTAGTATACAGTGCCCATATTTTGGTCTCACAACATACAGATTGATAAAAATCACAAGTTATATATTTCTGGTTTGAAGGCAAGCTGTGTTAGATTCCTTCAACGTTTTCACCCTATGGTATGCCTTCCTCAAGGAGGACTTCTAATCCAGCTAATTTTTAGTATATATTTGCCTTTCTGAGTAATCTTGATTGGAAAAGATAAGATGTTCTCTGAACTGAGGTATATCATAATTTCATAATGGATCATATCGTATTCATAATGTATCATAATGGCTGATAAGCATTACAACATCATTTGTGATAGCAGAATGAGACTTGCCATTATATATGCCCCTTCCCTTCAACACCTTGGCCCAATAAAATTTAAATATTTCAATATGGAGAACATCTTATCTTTTTTAAGATTAGTCCTAAAGGCAAAGGTAGTTCCCCACAACATTGCTACTATATTTAACATACAATCAAAGGTAAGATCCCCTCCCCCTAACATGATAGTGTCAAGGTGGATTTAGAGATGTCTGAGTGAGAAGGATTAGCACACAAAGTTATATTACCTTTTATATGATCTACTGAATTAGTCTGGAAGTAGTGGACCTGGGCAGATCTACTGTGGTGGAGGTACGTTCTGTATCTTTTTATTTGTTTGCCTACAAATCAGATTTTTTTGAGTGAGATGCTGATGTTGTCTTTCGAATATAAAAAGGTTAATGCACATATGTTGTTTAAAGACAGCAAATTCTGTGCTTTGGTTGCTATACAACCTGTCCAGACACAACAACGTGCAGGAACGACTTCTGGAGGAAATCCAGACTGTATTATCACCAACTCAGTCACCATCTGCTGCTGATTTACAAAAGATGCCATATTTGAAAGCATGCATAAAGGAGTCCATGAGGTTATTATCATTTTTATTATTACCATTTATATTATTAAATATGCTTGAACAGCTTGAACATACTGTTTATGAGGAAAAAACTACTAAAGTTATCATATCCTATTTGCAACCTAAAAGAAATGCCAAAAAGAGTCACTTCTTAGCATACTGTGTCATTTAAATAAATGTAAATGCAAATTTTGAATATAGAAAAATTCCTTACGTGTGTCAACGCCTCAAATATTAATTTCCAAAAGATAATGTTCAAAATTACAGAGGCTTATGCAGGAAGATAATTAGTTAGAATCAGAATGAGGTGTATGTTATTGTCGACAGGAGTGGACTGGCCAAAGCAGGAGCTGGGAAATTTCTCAGCAGGCCATAGTACTTTAAGGCTGGGTGTCGCTGGGTGACCTTTATTTTAGGAGTGCTCATATTCAATCCTACCCATGATCAGTCTTGGCAAAGTTGTAGCCCAAGATGTGGAGCACACTTGTTGATTAGGTGGGAAGTGCTTTGGGAATATTTCTTAGCGTAGAACTCATGGGCTGTCCAAGGCCAGTAAAACCCAAGGCTAAATTTTGGCTCCAGTCCACTGCTGATATTTTCATTCAACTCTTTACTACAATGGTTAGGGATACTGACAGTAGTCTGAGAAGGTATGGTCTCCCAGGGCAGTTGACCATCCGTCTCATAAATAAGCAACACATGGATGTGCCCCTCTGTCCAAGCATGTTTTCTTGAGACTAGAAAAAAAAGGGAAGCACAGAAGCTGGCCAAGAACCATGAGGACAGCACTGGTGGTGAAAGCAGAAGAAGAGCTACTGGGGCCATGTGGGATCTAGCCTATTGTAGGTTAGGTCAGCTTTTTTATATTTCATGTTTTGGCTAGACATGCTTATTAAAGCCTAGGGAGGTTCCAAAAATATGGAGAGCCTCACCATATTTGAAAAATAACCCCCTATGTCAGGTACCATATTCTTGGACATTCAGAAGAGTTTCAGAATCTCAGCATAAGTTAGTTAAAATAAAAAAAAAACACCAAACTAAAGTTATGATGGCAAAATATTGTATATTCATATAAGGTAATGACATAGTGATGTACTATTTAAATTGGTCCAAAACCTGTCGAGTCAGAGTGACGACTCCATGGCATAGTGAAAGCCCTTCTCCACTGAGTAAAAGCTCTCTGTGATTGCCTATGTCTCCTTCAGAATCTCTCTATTCGTTACACACACCCTGACCAGCATATATAAATGGCCGACGACTTGTGCACACAGCAGGAGGAGCAGGCCAGAGGGAGGCACAAGGCAATCATTCTATTATTGTGTATTGGGAAGATGATGGGTTACCCACAGAGAGGGCTCTGAGTGCCTCCTCTGGCATGGGTGCCATGGGTTCACCATCGCTGCCCTAGAATGTCCCTTTAACAGAATGTTAGTAAGAAAAATTAAAGCCAGTTGGAACAGATTTTAGAGTTTATTCAGCATTGGAAGCAAATAGTGCAATTTGGTGTAAAAAAATATTTTAGGTGAAAAATAAGATGAAATAGAAGTGTTCTTTTTCATCTGGGAAGTTACAGGCCGCAAGGCGGCCTGGAAATTTACAGGTCCCATGAAGCTCCTAAGCCAATCCATGACAACAATGTGTTTATCAACTGATGCTATAGCATTGCAGGAACAGATTGGGGGTGGGGGGGTGGGAATGTGATAAGTGATGGTATTGAGCTGATACATTGGCAGAGGCTGGATGGGTGTTACAATAGGGTCAGGTATGATGAGAGGGGTTGCGGAGGCCTTGGGAAGCAAGAAAATGAGTCTCCCAGTAGGGTGGGCTGCATTCTGGAGGGTCAACCCAGGTAAATGGGGATTTTTCCTGTGTTCCCTATGGCCTTTTTTGGTGCTGAATCATCCTTTCAATTTAGCACTAGGCACAAAAGTAAAAGAATTGCTATTAAAGTAGACCAATATCTGCGGCTGACACCCCACTGGTCGGCCGATATCCATACCTCACCTGCATTCCCAGAACTCAGACGATGCCCTCCTCCAATCAGCGGTTTTAGCCGCACATATTAATGTGCAGCTAGAGAGTATGAATGGGAAATTAGTCACACTCTCAATCAGTGTGTGTCCCCCTCTGCATCCCTCTATGGCTGTGTGTAGCCACACAAGCCATTCAGCCACAGCATTCAGTCACAGCGAGCATGGCTGTACACAGCCCAGAAAAGATGCAAGAGATGCTGCCACCCACTGCGCATGTGCCATGGGCTCAGGGGTAAGGTAAGGATATCAGGAGACTAGTGTAGTTTCACATAGAAAAGCATCCCAAATTAGGATGCCCCAGGGATGGATGTCTAACTGCACCTAGCGTCTTATAGACCCTAGGTCCGGTTTTGGTCTGCTTTAACTTTCATTGTCTACCTAGGGGGTTGATTAATCACCAGGTTCACCTATATTTACTCCAAAGTTCATATCTTACACCAGGGTTATGGCTGTTTAAATCACTTCTTCCCAAGTGACATATATATGTTTTTCTTCAGGAGTTCAGTGCAGATCACACTCTGACATTCCAGTGTAAAATTGGGTTATCTAAACATGACACTGTAATGGGGGGTTCTTGTGTGAGAGAGTTGTTTTTTGAATGGATGTGTTGTTGTGGAGTTTTTCATATCTGATCTTTTTATAGACTAACTCCTACGGTGCCTTTCACCAGTCGGACTTTAAAGGAAGATCTAAACCTTGGCGGATACCTAGTACCACATGGGGTAAGTATACATTCTTAAGGAACCCATATCACAAATATTTGTATAATAAAGTCATGACACAATAGCTCCTAACATGTATATAAATAATTTGGTAATAATAAAGAAGAAACATGAATGCCTTAATTGCAGTAGTGATGCTTTGTGTTGCTCAGTCTATTCACTAAAAAAAGTAATCCGATTGGGTTAGGATTAGTGACGTGAGCGTGGACAGCTGCAGTGTCTCATGATCAACTTACCTCACCCCCAATCTCATCCTGCAGCAGCGCCACTGAGGAGAAGCATAGAATACTTGAATGCTGGAGAATGTGGGCACGGTAACACTGGTCTCCTAGCAAAATAAATAAAAGCTATGTAGAAACTATTAAAAAGTATGAAAAAGTGATATAACAACAGTGGAACTATTGGTATACAGGCCCGCGCTAGCAATTTCCCAAATAAAAAATCAATGAATACATGTGATAAATAATGCTCAACGTGAAATGTCCTCAACCAACCCCATTGTATTGTATTAAAAAGTATGGGTTTGTGCCACACAGACACACACACATAATTAATCGTAGATCCATGCCTGAGATGTCAGTGTTGGAGACCAGTTTACAGGATGATGAGTATTACAGGGGTGAGGTTTAGCGGCATGTCACACATTCCTATGATAATAATCTATAAGTTATACATGGTTCAGGGAGGACATATAAAGGTGTTAGAGTGATGCTGCAGGCAAAGGTAATTGTTACACCATTGTGTCCGGCTACATTTGGCACTGTCCTAAACGGTTTACAACTTTGAAATTGAAGTAGAAATAGCCGAGATATTGGAGCTTACAAGTTCGGCCAATGACATTCTCTTTTTCATCCCGTCAATCAGCTCAGAAGAGCTGGACAGGATTGCTGGTCCCTCCCTCCTCCCACCCCTCCCTCCACCTCCTCCTCCTCCTGCTCCTCCAGATTCATCACAGATTATGCAGCATCACAGATCCAAGGGCCACACCCACTGTTTTAGAAAAAAGAAATCATGAGGTGAAACCGTAAACCCCAATATCTCGGCCATTTCTTCTTTAATTTAAAAATAGAAAACAGTTTAGGACAGTAAAAGGTCCTCTAAAATGCTCAGAGCACAATAACATTTTCAAAAATTTGTTTCGGTTGTCAAATACAGATGTTATCCCATGATGCAAGACATGCCCTCCACCAGTATTAATAAACTCTTACAAGATAAAACAAGAAGTAATGCATGTATCAATCATTCTAACCCCGGTGGCATAATGACATATTCGGATAATTAATGCCACAGACATCCAAAAGTAATAGCAGTCACTTTAAGAGTCCAAGTATGCATCCCCAGCACAGACAAAACAGTTGCATGCAAGCAAAGCATAAACAAATCTAGTGTGAAAACGCTTACAATATAGAAAGCTTTAACTGAGAAAAAAAAAACTCAAGGCCGGGCCTTTGTTAAAGTCGCATGGAGCGATGAAACACATTAGGCCACTGGTGCGGGCGGTTTTCTATAGTACCTTTCAGCACAGTCCATGGAGAGGCATTTACAGCCCATATTGCTCATACATGGTCCATTGGCTTCGGAAGTTGGTGAGAGACACCTGGAACTGCTTGGCATTCTTTATCTGCTCTTGATGTTTTAGAGAAGGGATGGACTGCCAGCACAGACCACAACTGCTCACCCCTGTATATAAGTCAGCCGCACTACAGTGAATATATTAAGAATAAATCTTTTTATTATATTTAGTAATGCAAAAAGCCAAACAAGACATACATATTAAAAACAATTAAAAACTTATATGCGGAGATTAGGGACATATTTGACTAATGGTCATCAAATGTAAAAATCTGATACATGAAAATAATGCCAAGGATGCAGGTTATGCCTTGGGGTCTCCCCCACAGAAAGTGCTAGTGCAAAGAGAAAAATAGGATAGATTGTGCCATAAAGAAATGTGCAAAAATTGCTAATTGTGCAAAAAAAGCAGAATTGTGCAAAGTCCGCAATAAGAATTTGATAAGGGGACTAGAGTGTCCCTATAAACACATAAGTGCACAGGTGAAAGTGCTGTGTGCAATTGTGCTATATACTGAAAAAGCAGAGAAAAAGTAGCGAGGCACCAAGGCATATATAACAGCAATGGTGAAAAAGTAATGACTTTAGCTGAACATTATAACCGTATAACAACAAACATTACCGGGTAGAAGAGTCTAGGTCCACTTTAATGCTCCGCAGGCCAGCACCACCGACACGTTGCGTGGCAACGTCCTAGTGCCACTTCATCAGGGTGTGCTCTTGATGTTTTACATTTGTGAGTGATTTTTTATTCTCAATTAAAGCTTTCCTTACTTTTACTTTTGGATGTCTGTGGCATTAATTATTAATATCTCATTGTGCCACTGCGGCTGGAATGATTGATACATGCATTACTTCTTGTTTGATACAGGTGGAGGGCACGTCTTGCCTTGAGATGCATACACCACAGGATAACATCTGTATTTGACAACTGAAACAATTAAAAAAAAAAAATATTGTGCTCTGTGCTTTATAGAGGACTTTTTACTTGCTTGGAACTTATTTGGGAATATATGTTTAGCAGGTCAAGCATTTTTCTTTCCTTTTTTCCTTTTTTTATTTTTAAAGTGTCAGCTTTTGGATTTTTATTGATAGCACGGTATAAATAACTTGTTTATTTGTCAGTTTAGGACAGTGCCAATTGTAGCCTGACACAGCACTGCAATAGCACTTTAAATACACAATGCTGAAATAGTAATTTTGGCCTTACACAAACTCTCTTCACTAATCGCATTACAATGATAAACAAATCACAAGTTGCTCCCTAATATGAGTGGATTGGCTGTGCTCCTCCACCGTGGAGGTGCAACACTCAGAGGCTGATTCATTAATAGCGACAGATAGCGACAGATAGCGACTGTTGAGCGACTGTAGCGGTATTTTGACAGCGACCGCTAGTAGTCGCTGTGCTTGGCCATTGTTCGGTGGATGATAGCGACTCAGTCGGTGTGCCGTAATGTTGAATACAAGATGATTAGCTGAGTCGCTATTTCACAGGTTCGCTGTTGTATGGGAGCGCATGATAGCGACTGGACATAACGACCGGCACCCACCATATTCATTAAAAAATCAGCCTTAAAAATTCCTAGCGCTGTGAAATGCATGTTTAAATCCCAGAGCACAGTAGACGATGTGTTAAAAGTAGTTTTTTAACCCCCTAACCACCCAAAAAAAAAAAAAATGGAGTGATTTTGAAATAATATTCAAACCTGAATAGTTTAAAATCAGACCTGTAATATATCAATTCTGCAAAAAAAAAAAAATGTTTTTAAAAATCCCAAAAAAATACATTTTCAAAGGAAGAAGTGATCACAGATTTTTTTTTTGAAATTTAAAAAAAAATATATATATATTAAAAAATACTTAATTAATTAAAATACATTCTGCCATTGAAATGCATTGGAGAGCGCCAGGTAGCGAGAGGTCATACCTGTCGCTGTTCAAGGATGTTCGCTGGCGCTGTGGGATGAGGCTGGGATAATGATGAATGAGTTGCTAGGTGGCGCTATCTCAGTCGCTAAGCAGTATCGGCTTGATAAATGTGTGATTGTGGAGGGGAGCCGGCGTTCTAGTTGCGGTACCTGGCTTTACTGGCCAGCTCCCCAGTCGCTATCTGTCGCTATCTGTCGCTATCTGTCGCTATTCCTTGATAAATAAGGCCCTCAGAATTAATCTTTCACTCCCTCATTGCCGAAGAAAAAGAGGGAATGGAATGCCAAAAGCAAAGATGCCCCATCACAGGGGTTGGTGCTTTTTTGGGAAATATTAAAACAGAAATGTTTTATAGATTTTTTTTGTGTGTACAAGTAAAAAAGATGTAAACAGATGTAAACTTCAATTCACACGCATGACCCAAATAGAAGTTATATTAGATGTCTAGAAATTCATAGCAAAGGTAACCATATAAACAGCTCTTGTACACAACTATAGAAATGTTAATATTTACAGTAGATTATGCAGAATTTATAACAGTAGAATAAGGAGATGGTGTAATATAGCCACAAGATGGCAATAGAGTACAGAAAATGCACACTTCAATATGATGTTTAGTTTGGTTTACAGGGAAAAAAGTGTATAGAAAAAAACATCTCTGTTATAATAGACCTCGCTTGAAATGTAAAGGATTAGGTGAAACAAATAATTAATAGTAGCAACAACTGGATTATTTTGGACAAACAAGAATGTCATCTAAATATTCAGGTACAGGGGACCCACTGATAGACCTGACTTTTGTACTCAAGTTCCAGATCCTCATGAAGATTCGCTAACTCCCTGAGGAAGGACTAGTGATTGGTGAAACCCCCAAAGTTTGGGTCCGGCAAGTTCAATCAACGAAGACCCAAACATTGGGGGTGGCTGTGGTGGTGGGGGGTGCGTGTAGCAGAAGTGCCCTGTGTGTAACTCACCTTTGCCTGCAATCTTCTTCCTGTCAGTGGTGGCATTTGCAACCGGCCCCGGCTGGATCCCATAGATGAGGACAGTTCAAGTGGCAGCACTATGGCCCTTATTTAACAAGGGATAGCGCCAGGTAGCGACTGGTGAGCGAACGGTAATGACGGTCACCGCCACGAGAACGCCGGCTCCCCACCGCAAGATTAATTCTGAGGGCCTTATTTATCAAGGAATAGCGACAGATAGCGACTGGGGAGCTGGCCAGTAAAGCCAGGTACCGCAACTAGAACGCCGGCTCCCCTCCACAATCACACATTTATCAAGCCGATCCTGCTTAGCGACTGACAGAGCGCCATATAGCCACTCATTCATCATTATTCCAGCCTCACCCCACAGCGCCAGCGAGCGACCTTGAACAGCGACAGGTATGACCTCTCGCTACCTGGCACTCTCCAATGCATTTCAATGGAACAATCTTTAAATATTCATAATTAATTGTTAATAATTTTTTTTTTTTTTTTATGTGAAAATTTCTGTTACCACTTCTGCCATGTTAGATATTTTTTTTAAGGTAAAAAAAAAAAAAAAATTTGCGCTGAATTGATATTACAGGTCTAATATTAATGTATTCATATTACAAAATGTTTTTATAAACTTGTTTTTTTTGGTTTCCAAAAATATGGTTGTTTGGGGGTTAAAAAACTACTTTTAACCCATCGCCGCCAGCGCTCTGGGGTTTAAACAAGCGTTTCACAGCGCGAGAATTTTTTGAGCGTGATTTGTTAATGAATATGGTGGGAGCCGTTCGCTATGACCATTCGCTATCATGCGCTCCCATACAGCGTGGAACCTGTCAAATAGCGACTCCTCACCCAATATTCAACATTACCGCACACCGACTGAGTCGCTATCAACAACCGAACAACGGCCAAGCACAGCGACTACTAGTGGGCGCTGTGAAAATACTGCTACAGTCGCTCATCTGACGCTACCTGGCGCTATTAATGAATCGGCCTCCCCGAGTGTCCTCACACATGGTGCTCACCGGTGGCCATGGGTCCAGGTTTCAAGCACCGCTGCTGCTGCTGACAAGAAGAGGATCGGGCAGAGGTGAGTTACAGCAACTTCCTGCTCAGCAGCCCATCCTGCTCAGCAGGACATCAACCAGCTTTCCGTGTTTAGGCCAGATGCCAAACTCAAACATGGACTTCTGGCTGAAGTCTGTGTTCGGATTTGGGAACCCGAACCTGCAAAGTTCGGTATCAACCTGAACTTTGCGGTTTGGGCTCGCCCATATCTACCCATGACCAGGCCCCTGAGTGTCATGTTTTCTAATGCATTGCTCTGAGTGTGATACAGACTACATTTTCTGTTTGGGAAATGTGTTGTCTAAAAACACATGTATAATACATTAATTTTACTGAATTAACAGAATTTTATTTTACTCTCAATGTATGAGGTAATTAGATTGCCCATTTGGCTAAACCTATTAATAGGAATCATGGGTAAATCCTGTTATATTTGGTCATTATGTGCCATGTAAATTCTTTCCCTTGTACTCCTGACTTTTTGGCCAAGTCTAACATGGGTATGAGTATGCAGCAGAAACTGGGCTTCTATTTGAATCAATAGACTGCTATGACTTCTTCCAAAAAAAGTAAATATATTTATGTAAATATAATGAGGATTAGGGCATATTTTTAATTATCTGTAAATAAAAGCAGCAATTTTAATTGTGCATTCGTAGGTTTATATTACATACTGTTTTTAGAGGGTATGGTTTGGTAGCTGAACTCAAGGCTTGGTACTCATCTATTTTCCTTTTTTGTAGACTATAGCAATGATTAATTTCCATGCAATGTGTTGGAATGAAAAGTACTTCCCAGATGCTCATGCATACAAACCTGAGAGGTGGTTGAGGCCAAGAACCATAGTTAATCCTTTTGCAAGCACCCCCTTTGGAGTTGGAAAAAGAATGTGTGTAGGACGACGTTTGGCAGAACTGCAGCTTCAGTTGACTTTGTGTTGGGTAATTTTATTTAATCATATTTTGTTGTATGATCATTAACAATACGTGGCACATTGTCTAAACACTGCATCAAATTATTTCTCAATAAGGGGCTTTTATACAAAAAATATTAGTGCACTGCACACCCCAGCAGGGTGTTAGCCAGTAAGAAATTTTTATTTTGTATTATTACATTGATTTCATTGTTGTTGCTTGGGCGGTGGGAGAAAAATAACTACAATAGTATTAAAATGTAATTTTAATATTTATATGTTTATATATTTATTCTTGTACAATTGTACATTTTTACCCTCACACCCAGAACTCCTGGGGTGACATTTCTAGGGGTTTGTTTCTTCCAAGGAGGAGGCAAGACTAAGGGGTTTATATATATAATATCATATATTATGTGTTGTGGGCAGAAATGATCCAGCTGAAAATTGAATTTTAGGGTCTCACGTTAGTTCAAACTAGGCTACTGAATCATCAGATCGCAGCCCTGGGGTAGACATTTCTTACATAATTTAATTATGATGTTGAAACCATCAAAATGTACAGCTGTGGTGTATATTGTGGGGTATAATAGTGAAAAGATGGGTTCTAGCTTTAATTATCACCCCGGGGGATAGCGATGTCCCCACAGTTACTTAGGTACTTAGGCCCTTATTTAACAAGGGATAGCGCCAGGTAGCGAATGGTGAGCGAACGGTAATGACGGTCACCGCCACGAGAACGCCGGATCCCCTCCGCAATCACACATTTATCAAGCCGATCCTGCTTAGCGACTGACAGAGCGCCAGATAGCGAATCATTCATCATTATTCCAGCCTCACCCCACAGCGCCAGCGAGCGACCTTGAACAGCGACAGGTATGACCTCTCGCTACCTGGCGCTCTCCAATGCATTTCAATGGAGCAATCTTTAAATATTCTAAATTAATTGCTATTATTATTTTTTTTTTTTTAAATGCCAAAAATTCTGTGACCACTTCTGCAATGTTAGATATTTTTTTTAAGGTAAAAAAAAAAAAAAAAAAATTGTGCAGAATTGATATTACAGGTCTGCCATTAATGTATTCATATTACAAAATGTTTTGTAAAACTTTTTTTTTTTTTCCCAAAAATATGGCTGTTTGGGGGTTAAAAAACTACTTTTAACCCATCGCCGCCAGCGCTTTGGGGTTTAAACAAGCATTTCACAGCGCAAGAATTTTTTGAGCGTGATTTGTTAATGAATATGCTGGGAGCTGTTCGCTATGGCCATTTGCTGTCATGTGCTCCCATACAGCGCGGAACCTGTCAAACAGCGACTCCTAACCCCGTATTCAACATTACCGCACACCGACTGAGTCGCTGTCAAAAGCCGAACAATGGCCAAGCACAGCGAATACTAGCGGGCGCTGTGAAAATACCACTACTGTCGCTCATCTGTCGCTACCTGCCGCTATTAATGAATCGGCCTCCCCGAAATCCAATAATGGGCTTGAAAGTCTGTTCGATGGATTGCACTGGATTACACTCCGAAGATGTTCATTAACATTATTCTTACCTCTTTCCAGCTCATTCAGAACTTCCGCATCTGTGCTACTGACCTTGATCCAGTTGAAGCCATTGTGTCCGGACTAATGATTCCAAGTCGTCCCCTACCTATCATTTTAAAAACGCGAAATGATACAACCTAAAGGAAGCAAGTGTACATTGTGCGATATGCTAAAAGCCATTCAAACTTGTGGCACGGTCTATAACTAGTGATTTCTTTTTGTGTTTCACAATGTTAGTATAAGTTTTTTAAACACATCCTTAATAATAAATTGTGGTAACTAGATTTGCTTGCTGTCTTTTTCCTGAAAACATTTTGCTAGTCATCCAATCAGTCTTATCCGTTTAGAATTACTTAACAAGATTCTCTAGTGTATTGACGATATCCTTACACTGTTTACCATAACAAAAGGAGTCAAAGACCCCCATACGGATAAGTCTCTGCTGAGTCCTGTACAAGTGTATTCTACTTTTTCTTTTACTGATACTAATAAAAGTTCCCTGAAAAATCTTAATGATGAATACTTAGAAAATTACTATAATTTGAAGTTTAATCAACCTATACCAAGGGGAGACCTTTTGCTGTGGGACAGACTTCCTTTTGCCAAACTCCTATTCCATCACTTTAGTCCTCTAATAGTATCGTATACAGTTGTAGATAATATACATTTTTAACTATGGGTCTCTTTCAAGGTGGTAGGTTGTGGGTACCACAGTGTTTACTGCATGACTGATGACTCAAGGTAACAGGAAGAGGTATAAGGACTGGACAGCACATAAAAGCAACCATAAATATTTTCCACTATAAAAATACGATTAAAGGGATTTTTCATGCAAAAAAGTTAAAACAAATAAACAGCCGCTAATCTTCCAAAAAGTTCGTCCAGTACTGTGCCTCCTCTCAGCTTGGCACTGTGAATGAGGGTTACGCTGGAGGGGCAGATGAGGGAATGTATTTATTCATCTGCTCATCCAGCAACACCCTGCCGATGTGGGCCTCAAGCACAAGCTTCAGAAGCTAGTCCAGACCACACCCCCCCCCCCCACTGTATTGATGGCATGAATGACACTTCTGGAGCAGCCATTCAAGCCTGGTTACCCTCCTCATAATAAGTGCATTCTTTTCCAGTGCTGACAGCTTTTACAAACCTGTCAATTATGCTGATTATTATGGTTTTTATAATCTGATATTCTGATATCTGATATTATGATTATTATAAGGGCCACGCTCATTTTTTTCAGAACAGAAATCATAAGGTAATCTCGACCTTTGCTGCTTCAATTTAAAAACAGAAAACAGATTAGGACAGTGCCAAATGTAGTCCAATATGCTGGACTAACAATTGTTTTTGCCTGAAATATCACTAACATTTTGCATTGAGTTAAAAGACCATAGTATCGGCACTGTAACAGAGCGCCTCAGTCGCAGTAGTAACCTGGCGGGCATTGATGAATGTGATGTATGTTGGGCTCTCTAACACCAGTATGCTGCAGGGAGCGAAATGTAGCGCCAGCTCAGTGCAACCAACTCTCAGTGATCCACACCATATTAAAAAAAGAAACAGACTCACAGAGCATAGGTGCTTTAAAGCTAGGCGCTGTAGCATAGAGCGGCAGACACTGTGTTATTAAAGTCTGTTTTTGAACACATATCTACTAGTAACAAAACCCATGGAAATTCATTGTTGTAACATTGTGACATTAACACCTTAAAGCCAGACCTGTAATGACAATTCTGCATTCAAAACAAAAAAAAAAAAAAAAAAAAGTTTTAAAAAATGACTTTTTCTAGGCCAGGAGAGGTCACACAATTATTTGAGAGGAAAAAACACAGTTTAAAGAGAATAAAAGGAACATCCATTGAAATGTATGGAAGAGCAACCGGTAGCGACAGGTAATACCTGGCACACTGGAAGCTAGAGCTCCGGCGCTATGCGCTGAGGCACCTGTAATGATGAATCATACACTACATGGCGCTGTTAGAGTCGCTCACCAGAATCGCCTTCATAAATGTGGGTTTGCGAACAGAACCCAAGCGTTCACCAGACGCTGCCTGCCGCTACGAGGCACTACCTGCCGCTATCCCTTCTTAAATAACCCCCATAGCATGCTTTACTTCTCTCAAGGGCCTTGATTCAGAAAACCTTCGGTAAAATATCTTCTGAAAAGTTTTATTTCATAATGCGACACAAGTTAAAATAAGGCATGATTCAAAGAGGAGAGACTTTGCATTAAAGTGCACATGTTGGTTATGAACATCTAAAACTTGCACTTTGGTGCAAGAAAAATTGGCTGTAAAGATTTAGATTTACTGAAGATGTCTTCCTTAAAAAATGAAAAAAGCCATCACATTACTCTAATGAGTTTTAAGTGCAAATCACACTGCTTATTTTCCTAATTTGCAGGAGTTATTTTAAGGCAAGTTTAGTGAAGGCCAAGGATTTTCAGTTCTTAAATTTCAGTGTGGACAAGTTTTTAGGTTTAATGCAAATGTTTTGCTCTTGTTAATGAAGTTTTGTTAACATCCACAAGGTGGCAGAATAATACAAAGAATAAAAGGTTCCCTGGAACTGCAATTGCCAGAATTTCAAAAGGCACAAATGTTTTTTTGCAAGTTATATTTTGCTGAGCAGTACATACTATAGCTAATAAAAATCTTGCTTAAAGGGTTATTCCACTTTCAATGGCATTTTTATACTTTACATTACTGTGTATATATATATATATGTATATATATATATATATATATATATATATATATATATATATATATGTATGTATATATACATATATGATGTAATCAATTTGCTAAGCTTATCGGTTATTTTTTTTTGTTTCCTATTTGTTTTCAGCTCTGTGTTATAAAAAAAAAAATAGTTCCCATGGTTTACCTTAGCAATGTACATTAAAGTGGTGTGTTAAAAGTACAGATCAGACACTTCCTGGCTCTAGCTTGCTAATCATCTGATTGTCTGAGGCAGAAACAAGAGTATTAACCCCTTCTGCTGTAATTCAACCTCTTCAGCTGGGAGGAAAACAATGTTGGGTTTCAGTAGCTAAAAGGGTTACTGGCAAACTTCTCATGATTGCTGCTGTGTGATTTAGCCATCGCTTCTAATGAGTTCACCTGCTACAGTGGGGTGTGGGGTCTAGGCTGTATTGCAAGGTCTTTGACCCTTCCATCCCATGGCTTGCACTTGAGGTTTGGGGCAACCTCAGGTAAGCCTGCTCCCAATTTATCTATTGCTTTGTAAGTCCCAAATGGGGGTCTCAGAGATGAGTTAGGACTGCACCCCACAGAGGCGCCTTGGCGTGGTGGTGCAGCTTAAGCATACTTCTGCAGATGTGTGTGACCGAGTCCTCTGTTAGAGACAGATTGTAGGCTGGTCTGCAAGCTAACAGGGTTGAGTGTTGTGGCTCCTTTAAGACTTTTGCTACAGTGGAAGGATTGTGGAAGGTATAGATGGAAAGGATAGTCAGAAAGGCCACTCTTGTTTTACCAAGACAGAGTAAGAGGTATATAAGAAACATGGAAACAGCATGCTGATAAGTAAGTCACAGGTATGAGGGCACAATCGCAACACAAATGATTCCAGAAGGGAGAGACAATAAGGCAAAACACCACAAACCTGACAAAAAAGGAGTCTTCCTTTAATGCAGATAATGTATTATGTGAGTATTAACTGATATTTTGGGTATTAGTACTGACGACAAATTAACAGGCACAAAGAATATGGAGTAAAATGATTTTTATAAGAAATCTTTCAATGTTCTAATTTGTATGTATTCATCGGAGCTACAAACATTTCTTTTAGGGCTTAAGTGGCCGGTTTTCTTATTATCATGTGACAATCACCATAATCATAATGAAACAAATAGATAACCTGAGGAAAGAACCATGGTTATGCTTTTGTGCTGTCTGAAAATACATCATTACTTCCCATGTGGAGACACTAGCAGAAAAGCGCAGAGTTATAAAAGCTGTACACCATAACAATATGAGACACCAATGCATTTTCTTTTCAATTGATCTTATAATGTAAGATAAAAAAAAAATCTTTCTCTCCCTGTCCCCAACTACTAACCTGAGTTACCATAATGATTGAAAAAATATACTCATGTTCTACGGTATACTTGAAATAAAATATACTTGAGTCCTATTGCCATTCTCTTATAACACTTCACTATAACATCACTACAATGGCTAGCCCAGCAAATGTAGGGTGGGGGAGTTATTTTACAGTACAGGATCACTTTCATTTTATTTTTTTTTACAAATCAACAGAGCAGCCACCAGGCTAGTCCTGGCAGGAATCCTGTTTGCTCCACAGATTGTGACTTCTCATCTGCTCCTATACTTTCAGGGAATCTGACTGCTTCCTACCTACTAAAAGCCAGGTAGGGCTTATCATTTCTGGGTCTGGGGGCCCTAATCAAAGATATTATGTTAGTGATGAGGTTAGAGCACACCTGAAGTAGGCAAAAATTCTGCATATAGGGTGCAATACTTCCATAGGATTATGTCCACACAGTTCCTCACATATGCAACCAGAAATATGTTTTTAATGCACACCACATTTGGTAGTTTTTCAATGCAAAAAGACACTTTAATAAGTGTATTAAAAATCATACACATTAGAATAATGGCACATATATGCATAGAAAAGGATACACATCATCATTGGTGAGGTCATATGTTCAAAAATAGATGGAAATAAACACAGAGCAGTAGATATAAGCTGGCAAATTGCCACAATACACGGTATCCCACGGTGCATGCACTCCACACGACAGGGTGCAAGAGAAATCCTCCACCGACAGTGCAAACTCTTACCAGCTTCAAATCAATAAAGCGCTTTCAGATAATCTTAGACAACGTTGGTAAGGTTTCCAAGTACGTCCACTTCAAATTATATCCTTATCAAGCATAGATCGTGCCATATACCAACTGGTTCAGTACGAGTTTGGTGAGCTCCATGTAATGTAGATTAGACATAAGGGTGAAGGTGTCCTCTTGCAGCTCAGTGTCCCGAATCTCCTCCAGCTTCTACCACAGTGCTGACATATACCGCAGTCACGTGACTCAAAAAATATGTTCAAAAATGTCAGAATAATCTTGCGGGCCCCATGTAGAAAATTTGAAAATATTAAAACAGGTAGCCAGTAACAGCGGTGCATACCAAACTGGGATGCTCCAGGAAAGTGAACCCAAACCTTAGATGGGTGCTCTGCGCAGCATACCAGCCAGGGCAGTGCATTCTCTGGACCTGTTGCTTACCTTCTTAATTTATCCCACTCTGCATCAGCGGCACAGCATTTTATGTGGGCCTGCCCAATAATTTTCGCTGGCAGTCACATGGGACGTGGTCTGGCAGCTGATGGCAGCAATCTCAAGAGGTGAGTTTCGGATGCCCCAGCTACTGATAAAAAAGGGGCAACACTCATTTTTTTGTGGTTTTCTGCTTTACTTGAATGCTAGTGGTGGTTGGGGGGATTATTAAAGGGTCAGTCCAGTCAGATGCCCATGTTTTTAAATCCCCCTTGTCCTGTCACCCTCCCCTAGTGCTGAAGCCGGACAAGGGGTTAAATAAAAAAACCTGTCCCGCAATTTAGCGCTGGTTGTCGGGCAATTGTGGCACTGCTCGGCACACTCCCACACGCTCTACTCTCTCTCTCTGTACTTGCACATGGTCTTTTCTCCTTGCCTCTTTCTCACTGTGCTTCCTTTTGGGACAGGTCTGGTGAAGGTCGAGTATGTAAAGTGTCGGGGGGCCCAGTTCAAAAGTTGCTCTGGGGCCCCTCAAATCTTAGTTATGCCACTGTTCACCAGTGAGCTTCAAATAAATGGCTGATTGTGATCCACAGTTACAGTGATTGCGGGTTGCCTACAATATTCACTGCAATAGAGGGTACATGCCCCCTTTGCAGTGAATGGAGTGGGCATGCTCAATTCACTATGACTGATGCGGGGATGTCCGCTCATCCAGAGCTCATTCGTGAATGGAGGCCGGGCCTGCATGCTGTAGAACAGTAGTCCTCAAACTTCCTCCACAAGGGCCGAGACAGGCCAGGTTTTGCAGCTCTCCACGCTACTCCACAGGTGAATTAACTGGTGCTCAGACAGAGCTATAGCCCTAATTATTACATCTGTGCATCAGCATAGAGAGCTGCAAAACCTGGCCTGTCTCGGCCCTTGAGGAGGAAGTTTGAGGACTACTGCTGTAGAACTTAATTTTGTGAACTGGTAAGTTTTATAAGAAACAAAGGAGGGGTGGCAGCCGCTCAGACCATTTTATAACTGACCTGGGAGGTGCACGTTAGCAGGGCAATTAGGATACAAAAGTCTTAAAGGAGCCACAGCACTCAATCCTGTTAGCTTGCAGACCAACCACAAATCTGTCTCTAAATCTGGTTAAAAACAAAGGCTTGGTCACACACATCTGCAGAAGTATGCTTAAGCTGCACCACCAAGCACCAAGGTGCCTCTGTGAGGTGCAGTCCTAACTCTAATCTCTGAAAGCCCCATTTGGGACATACAATGCAATAGATAAATTGTGAGCAGGCTTACCTGAGGTTGCCCTAAAACCTCATGTGCAGCCCATGGGGTGAACTTATGAGTATGTCTGTATAGAATATCTACAGACCCTGTAAGTGGATATGGGTATCGTTCTTTGAACTATTCCTAGGTTTTGCATGATGTAAAATGTGCTGACAGAGGATACGGTCAAGAAATGTACATGGAATAATGATAAAATATAAGGGGTTGAGAAAGCGGGGGGAGGGGAAGAAACTGTCCTGGTTTCTATATGCCCAGTTGAGCGCCTTTAGCGGATCCTTCGCCCCTGTACCTACCTTGTCCCGGCCCTTAACAACGCTGGAAACGATCCTCAAGGCCCAGACCCCCCCCCCCCCCCCCTCGCGAGCAATTTCAACTTTGTATAGGATCTACCTGACCGAGGGCATGGAAGAGGGGCTCCCACAATTTTGCAGGAGATGGGAGGAGGAATTGGGACGGACGTTTGAGAGGGAGGAATGGAGGAATGGGAAAAATCTTTTGCTTTGACGCACAAATTCTTGATAGCTTGCAGAGCTCAGGAAAGGAACTATAAAATCTTGACCAGGTGGTACAGGAGCCCTGCAGACTTAGTGAGGGTCGGGGGATCGGAGTCAGGCGATTGTTGGAGATGTAACAAAGCCCAGGGGACCTTGACCCATGTATGGTGAGAATGCCGTGATGTTAAAACTTTCTGGGAGGGGGTGCTGAGGGTTTTTAAGTATACAATGCTTGAGAGTGTCCCCAACTCCCCTCAAGTAACCCTTTTGTCGATGACTTCCGGTTCAGTGGCAGCGGGGAGGAGGGACCTGCTAAGGCATATGCTTACGGCAGCCAGGTCAGTAATACCCCGACACTGGCGCACCAACACTGTACCCTCCCTGGTGGAATGGTACGGAGAGTTGGAAAATTTCAAAAGGATGGAGGAACTAGCACTTGACTGAGTTGAGGGTGGGGCCGAGAAACACTACAGGACGTGGACAATATTGGAGGTTTCTAAGAGTTCTCCAGAGATTCGAATTTTGCTGGAGGGGAATGGGTAATGTGGGTGTTCATTCTTTCTTTCCTTCTTTCTCGTTCTTTCTTTTTCTCCCTCCTTTTTCATTAATGTTTCTGGTGTCTCTCTATATTTCGCTATACTTTTTCTTTCTCTTCTCCGCCTTCCCTGGGTTCGGTCCCGGGGGTGGACAGAGCCATCAGCAGTAAATCCTGCAAGGTCAGAGATGGAAGGATCGATGGTTGATCCGTGAATCCGAGTCCCCTAGCACCGGATAATCGCTCTAGAGGCCCCGGCCGGGATCGGGTACCCCCCTTTGTGTCTCATGATAATGGCGAGGGCGGTACCCTCCGGGTCCCCCATCCTGGTAAAGTGGGGAGACCAAGGTTTGGGGTAACCTTACAGGTTCGGGGCGGGATGGATAGTGCCATTATAACCGCTACTGTCACCGTTGTCATATCATTATAACGTCAGTGTGTTGATGATTTTGATTGGTGTATACTTCTTTTACCATCTTTGTACAGCTTCACCAGTTTCGGTTTTTCGGTGCATGATCTGGCTATGCTCTTTGTATACTTAAAGAAGCTGTGGCTCTATATTATTCTTGTACTGTTTCTTGCTGTCTTATATACATAAAAATCTATATAAAACTCAATAAAGATATATTGCACACAAAAAAAAAAATATAAGGGGAAGCTTGGCCGGATAAAACTTTGTACTGTAGGTAAGACAACAATGGCTTTGATGATCAAGCTTGTGGGTAATGCATAGTTCATTGTAGGTGGAAGTTCCCTTTATTTTTTTAAAGGACCATAAGACTTCACAAACAGAAAAAATAAACCTCACTTTATAAATGCATATTTTTAAACATATATACTACAGGCATGATATTCATTTAATAGCATATCATGTAGAATTTCAATTTTAACATTTTAGTCTGCTCATTTATCAGTAAGCTCATTTTTCAATCTAGTCTAATAGAATTCAATTACAGATGAAGTTTTGTAACAGTGATTCTAATTATTTATGCATTCATACAGTCAATTATTAATATCCAGGTATTTGCATAATGACTGTATTAAATGTTTAAGACAATTTTAAAAGTTTATGATTAATACTATGTGAAATTTATTATCTATAATTTCTTAATGTTTTTGTAGGAATTAAATGTCTGAGGATTACTTGAATTATTTAAAGAGAAGTTGTACGGTACTCAGTCTTAGCTAAAGGAAAAGAAATAAGTGATGCTTTCCAATTTGTAATAGCAAAAGAAAAAAAATTGACCCCTCACTTTAAGCATTCTAGTATGGCCTGCATTTTAAGTGGACGAAAACACGGGACTTGTACTATCCAGAGTTTTGGTCAGTACCGGGGGGGGCACCAAAATTTGGGGTGCCCGGCTGTGTGAAAACACGTTGCCCACCCTGCCAGAAATTCCATGGTGCAAATGTGACACTCCTATCAGCATTTTTGGGCAGGCATTTAAAGCCCATAAACCACATTTTTTAATAGCATCCACAGAATTACTGGAGCTACAGAGAATACATTTTGCAAATTTGGCACCTGCTTCACTCTAATCCCAGACAATGTCGCCTGTTTCAGCTGTAAAGCCACACCTCCTCCATATATTGCAACTGTTGTGTGTGGCAATGATGTCATTGCCACATCTATGCAATGACTGATCACAAGCCATATTACAGGGGGGGACTGCAAAAGAACAGTGTTCCAGGACCAGTTTTGGTTCACTTTAAAAACTAATACTCCTTGTGCATCTCTGTTGGAATAAAGCTACTCAGGCATTCAAACAAAAAGAAAACTTAAATCAGGATCGTAAGCATTTTACTTCCTAATGGGTGTGGGGCTGCACAGTGACAGTCTTCACCTAAATCCTTGGCTGAAAACGCGACCACTGCTGGACAATCGTGGGACAGCATTTCGGCCAAGGATCTAGGTGAAGACTGACTGAGGTCAGAGTAAGGATTTCGGGTGTTGTTGAAGTCATTTCTTTGGCGTTGGCTCCAGCAATCTGGATTCCCGCCCTCAAGTCATCATTTTTGCACAAAAAATATACACTTTCAAAAATTCAATCGAAGGTGGACTTACACATTAAAGAGGACCTTCTGGGCAAAAAGTCTAACAAGTCCCCATGTTCTAAATTAACCTAATCCACCCAGGGCAGCAAATACCAAGATGTGTTTTCCCATCAGATGCAGCAATGCAAGTAAAGTTATATATAATATAAAAGGTATATCTGCAGTGTCAAGCTCATGGATGGCATGAGGAGGTTGGTAGGGTTTATATGGGATCTTTATGGACAGGAGCAGGTTCAATGATAAAGCAGGCCCTTAGCCTTACTGTTAGGGATGGGCGAACTGAGTTGGGACGATCCGGTCCACAAACTCAGCTGGAACCTAAGCCCCATTAAAGTCAATGGGAACCCAAATTTGGGGGACCAAAGTTTGCTGTGAAATGGAGTAGCAAGGGATAGAGGGCTGCAAATTGAGGGGAACACGGGGGTTGCACAAAGTGGGCTGGGGAAAGTACTCAAAATAATAACAGAAAACTAACAAATTAAATTACATAAATTAAAAAAAAAATCTAAATATTAGTTTTTTTTTACGGGGTCAGAGGCCAATTGTGTTTGCATTTTTGGTTAGATATCATTTTTATCTTATGACGGAATAGCCCAACTTTTTATTTTTTAATTGCATTAACACCCAATACTTTCTTTACAATCTACAACTTGCAATCTTCACCCTACTATCTATGGTTGTTGTCATCCTTAGTCAATAACACACGCATCCTTTACTACTGCCATATTATATGCAAGTAGACCCTCCACTACCCACTTTGACGCTGCTTGCTTGTCTCTTATCATTTAGTAATGCATAGGTTTAGTTATAAATACCCATTTATACTCGTTCAAATGTTTACCTAGCGTGCACTTATTGTTTGATAAATAATATGTGTTTGGGACCCTGGTCTTTCGAAGACTTGGGGCTATTGACCAAGACTCCTGGTCACCATTCACGTCTTTTCTCTTCATTGTTAAATTAAATATGCCTGTACATGTTTCATTTTCCAAACTGTACACTTACAATATACCCTTCTTTAGACTATCTTGTCTATTTTATAAAATTCTGTCTTGTCCACCCTTCTCTTTGTTAACCTCCCAACCCATTATAGAAGAGATAGCTACCAAGATTATGGCCTTCTTTGACTCATTTCACCCAGAGGACACCCCCCAAATAAATTTAAATTATTCAGATATCAAGCAGAATTAAAGAGAACCAAAACCTAAGGCAGGCATACTTGCTCCCACCAGACCCCGATCGGGGGTGCCCCACAGTGTGAACCCCCCCAGGTCACCCAAAAACTCACCTTCATTCCCGGTCCAATGGCGCATGCGTGAGCAGCGCCCACGTGCCCGCTATCCCTTTAGCAGAGCACATGCCCGCACCAGGCATTTGTGAATGGCCAGCGCGGACACACATCCTGTTAGAGAGTAGTGGGGGATGCGGTGGTCAATGCATTCGGATCCGCTCGCATTAGATGAGCTTCTTTACGAAGGAGCTTATGAAAAACTCACCTTCATTCCCGATCCAGTGGCTCATGCGCGAGCAGCGCCCGCGTGCCCGCTATCCCTTTAGCAGAGCACATGCCCGCACCAGGCATTTGTGAATGGCCAGCGCGGGCACACATCCTGTTAGAGAGTAGCGGGGATGCGGCCGCCAACGCGTTCGGATCCGCTCACATTAGATGAGCGTCTTTACGAAGGAAGTTGGATCCGAGCGCGCTGATTGGACGAAGACGTCCTAAGACCGGGAAGAGTTAAGTTTGTTCAGGCGACCTGTCGAGTTTCACACAGTGGGGCACTCCCGATCGGGGTTTGAAAAAGCTAGAGAGTCCACTATAACACTCAAAAACAAACAGCTCTTAGATATTATTAAGACGCATAGGGCCAACCTGAACCGATTTGAGAGACCAGATAGATAACCTGAGAACAGAGATAAACCTACTGTTAACCACTAAAGCAGGAAAAGGAATTAGATAGAACAAACACAAATTGTACACATGGGGAGACAAACCTGTCTCTCTATTAGCAAGGAAACTTTCCCCCAGAATGAGGATTATCACTGTCCCCAAATTTCAACTTGGGGAAATTTTTCCCAAAACCCTGAAAAAGTCTCCAGGGAGTTCTTTAAATTTACTCCAAACTTTGCTCTTAACCTCTATCTTTTAACCTTAAACAAGCTCACAAGTGGCTTGATGACATCTCTTTAAAACTCTCAGAAAGATCAGAAAGAACTCATAGAAACTGAATTTACATCATTAACTAAGTTAATGATGCTATCAAATTACTCAAACCCTCAAAAGCTCCAGGTCCAGATGTTTTTCTGGTATCTACTATAAAAAATTTGCTGACATTCTAGCTCCCCACCTCCTCAACTGGTTTATTGATATTCACAAGGCGAGTCCTAGCCACAAAGACATCAAACTGGCATACATAAATGGTATCCCAAAGCCAGGTAAAGATACATCTGATTGTAGCCAATAATATCCTATTTCACTTATCAACCACAATCTAAAAATGTTCACTAAAATACTATCCACCAGATTGAACACTTTTCTTGCATATTCAATTCATATAGACCAGGTAGGTTTCATACCTGGTCGCCAAGGCCAAGATCAGATGAGAAGAGCTAAAGACATCATCTTCTCTATTCATTCCAACTGGGATGGTAGAGCCCAGGGGCGTAGCTAGGGGGAGCAGGGGGGGCACTCGCCCCCGGTGCAGCAGGTCAGGGGTGTGCCAAAGGGGGGCCTGAGAAAAGATACAAAATTTTGTATCTTTTCCCCAGGTGCAAGAAAGCCTAGCTACTGCTCTGGTAGAGCCAACAAACAAGGTATGCTCAGGGCTCTAGATCTAAAGAAGTCTATTGACTCAATCTCTTGGGAATTTTTACAACTTACTTTAGAAAAGTATGGCTTTGGTTCTAAATTTAGAAACATGTTAATCAACCTATATTCTAACTCCCAAGCCTTAATTATGCTCAAAGGTATTCAATTAATGCATATTGACATACTAAGCGGCACGAGGCAGGGATGCCCCCTGTCCCCTAGCCATTGAGCCACTAGCCCTGAAAATCAATTCTCCCTGATCTCTGGTCTAAAACTTAACCACTTCAAAACAGAAGCTCTTAATATTAATATTCCCATCCCTGAATTTGAAAATAATAAATCTAAATTTAATTCACATGGAACCAGTTTGACATCCCATATCTAGGGGTCAAGCTTACTCATGACTATGATTCAATCTACAAGGCCAACTTTCCTAAACTTCTCAAGAAATTGACAGAAGATATGAGAACTTGATCAGCCATCTCATTATCTTGGTTTGGAAGAATAGCTGCTCTAAATATTACCCTACTGCCTTGTTTACTTTACAATTTTAGGTCCTTGCCCATCCAAGACCCTACTAAAGACATTGAGAATTTTCAATCAAAAATTATCAATTTCAATGGGTAGTCAAAAACACTATTTGCCCCTAAATCATAGATTGGTCTGGGTGTCAAATCGGTCACTTACCATCTTGCTTCTACTATCATACAACTTTCCTGTATCGCCCACTCTCTTGAAGTAATACTCTGGACCAATCCTTCACATTAAAAGGCACCCCTTTTCTATCTTCCATTACCTCTTTGGACATAGCTTGTAAACATTTTCCTATCAAATCCATTCATATTCAGATAACCCCGTGTTCACTCCTGGCCTGCGGAAAGCTAACTTCAAATGGTGGACAGACAAAAGTTTTTACAGAATTGGAGATCTGCTTAATTCAGCAGTTCAGTGGGATTCCCCTCAATGGAATTCTTCGCATTTTTCATTTCCTTACCTCAGACATACGGTCCATACAGACAGACTCTGTTTGAAGATTTGCTTCATATTTCCCTGGAAGGGCATGATGAATATCCCTTCTCTGTAATCAATTAACTGAAGTCTACACCAATTTATCATATAAGCATGCCTGGGATAGAGATCTGGGGGACTTCATGGATCTACAAAACTAGAAAGACTCCATCTGTAGATCCGCCAAAGGGTTCATCAATACAGCACTGATAGAAGCCAGTTATAAGGTAGCATTGAGATGGTACATGGTTCCAACCAGGATAGCCAAGGCTTTCTCAAGTGCTTCCCCCAATAGCTTCAGACTATGTAATGCATTTGGGGACATGTTACACACATGGTGGACCTGTCCAATACCCTCTCAGTTCTGGAGTGCGATTAAAATCCTTAAAGATATCAGTAATATTTAAATTCCCCCCTCCCCCCAAATCTACCCGCTCAATAGCCAGATTGCGGGGATCCCCAGACCAACATCCCAACTCATAACCAATATCTTACTTTTGGCTAAAATTACAGTAGCGGTCTCATGGAAACATACATTCCATTCTCTACAGTTCACCATTGCACAGATCTGGACCCCTTGGGCCCCTCTCACTTCAACACACCTCTATAAACAACTAGATCAGGACCCCCCTCCCCTCCTCAATACTTCCTCTTAAATAGGTTATACACTCTTTAATCCCTACCTTTCCCTCCTCCTACCTCTCCCTTACTTTCAGGATATCCTCCACATACCTCTATCCACCTCTAGCAGTTGAAATGTTATTCTTTATATTATGTATTACACCTCAAGGTTCATATATACTAACAACCAAAATCTAACTACATATATCATCAGATACCCAAAGAGTCCTCTATACTTTCCAGAATGCAGCGAATGGTATCAGGGACAGACTACTCCAAAGAGGATACAGTAGAAAAACTCTTAAACTGGCCTATCACAGAGCAGCAGGGAGGGACAGACAGGAAATACTTTTCCCAAACAGAAAAACGGATATCAAAACTTCACCAAATCTACCCTTCATTCTCACATACACAAAACAGCACCAAGATATAAGACACATACTACAGAGACACTGGCATGTTTTAACTCATGATCCGGACCTAGCACCTTTGGTCCCTAAAAAACCCCAATTGGTCTTCAGGAGAACCAAATCCATCAAAGACACACTGGTCAAGAGTCATTACTCACAACCCTCAGACGAGAAATGCTGCAAAACCGTAGGCCTTTACAGCTGCGGGGGATGCAACACGTGCCAGTTTCTAAAACAAGGAACCACTCTAGAATTACCCAACAAACAGACACATAACATGAAACATTTCGTGAACTGCAACTCCCCACACATCATATACCTGATGACATGCCCATGCAAGAGGTTTTATGTGGGCAAAACAAACCGTAAATTCAGGGTAAGGATCCTGGAACATCTGAGAGACATCAGAAATAGGAACCACACCACACCGATAGGCCGACATTTTTCAACAAACCACAATGCAGACCCAAAGGGGACCACTTTTCAGGCACTTGACAGACTGCATATACATAAAAGGGGCGGAGACATCCAAAAAAAGACCTTACAAAAAGAGACTAAGTGGATAGTCAAACTCAAGGCAACACATCCACCGGGACTGAATGAGACGTGCAGCTTCGCCCCTTTTCTAAAATGACCCAGACTACCAAACAAATATAAACCGTTAAAATGACCCGGACCGAATAAAAGATCCCCGTGACGTACCCAAATAAGGGACACTGAAAACTCTTTAGTCCTGACCTTTTACCCCAGATGGAGATACCTCAAAAACATGCGACAACCCACTCAATTGAGTCCAATGAAAGAAACCAGTAAGCACATAAATGGAGAGTTACTAAAAACATAGGAGCAAGCAACATGGGAAGGGACAAGCAAGCAGGCAAACTGAGTACATCAATTCACTCCACTATATCTTATTTGGTTTTACCTTAAAAATTAATGCATGGTGCCGTAAAGCTACTTTCCGGTGCACAAAGGGACATAATGAGTAATTTCTAAATATTATATGGTTTACAATGTGTACAATGCCTTGACATAGCTCAAGTCATTGAGGGTAGAATATGTGAACTAAAATTCATTATTTAAAATCATTACCTAATCACGGTTCTAACATTGCTCAAATCTTTGATTGTGGAACACGTGGACTATGTTACATTGTTAATCTCATTGCTCCAATATTATCTGTGTAATATTTGAATAAACCTATGTAATTACCTCTTAGAGCATTGGAACTGGGAAACAGCGCTTCCTCCCAGCCAAAACAATCACAACAAAAACGACAGCCACCAACAAAATGGCTGCCGCCAGAACTGCGGACAGGAGCCCATAGTAACACAGAACATATAGACACTAACAACAGCATACATAAGAACAGCAGTCACTAACAAAATGGCCGCCTCCAGGCCAGGAGACAGAAGCCTAAACAACTGGGAAACAGCGCTTCCTCCCAGCCAAAACAATCACAACAATAACGACAGCCACCAACAAAATGGCCGCCGCCAGACCTGCGGACAGGAGCCCATAGTAACACAGAACATATAGATACTAACAACAGCATACATAAGAACAGCAGCCACTAACAAAATGGCCGCCGCCAGGCCAGGAGACAGAAGCCTAAACAACATTGAACAAGACGGACACAGAAACCAGCCAATAGCCAGGCGGGGCCGGCGAGAGGAGAGTGCATGTGACGCACCTCCGCCCCTGGGGGAACAACCAACCAGGGGACTAGCAGGAAGTGCGGGAAACGAAACCCCGCCCACCCTGCAGCACACGGCCCCGTATATCTGCAGACAGCACAGAGCCCTACACATACGGCTACAGCAACAGAAATAGACACACCGCTCACAGAGCAGGAAAGCAGACCCAGCGGGACACCAGCGCATAGACACAGCGATTACATACTGCAGAATTGCCCCCTGATGTGATACAGAAGGGGGTACTGGCTTTATGGCGAAAGTGACCAAAGGCAACTGATAAAAAGGTAAGCAACAATTTTTAAGGGGGCCTTCCACCCCTCACACGGAACCCGCCCAAACCAACAGGGCAATTACTTCTTAAGGGGGCACGGGAGACGCATAGCATAATAAGACATACCTTCGGTGGCACACACATATATACACACCCCACCCCTTCTCCAATATAGACCAAAAATACCATTGCACAGCAAATGACATCTGTACTCCCTATCTTATACCTATTTCAAAGGCAACACCTTGGGAGTCCGCACATACAAAAAAGCTGGGAGGAACCGCTGCAACCAAAGCTCTAAAGCCGCTACAACAGCCGTTTTTAGCTGCAAAAAAATTCAGCATCCATGTAGAAACAAAGATAAGGAATTGTAAGTGCTTTTTTATATATTGACCAATGCATTTATCTCCATGTTGCTATATACAACAAATATACATGACTGTTTAATACAAACTAACCATGTACTGATGCATCATAACTAGAACACAAGGACCCTCACACTGAAGAAGCAAAAGAGCGAAACGCGTCTGTGAAAGAGGTCCACATCAACAGACCACAATAAGCCTTGCTACAGGCTGAGGGCAAATACAAGCCCCTAATACATTTAAGGACTTTGTTTTCTAAACAAATGAACCTGCAGAAACAAGTATGAATATAATACTGTTTTTTTGTATCACACAAATGGAATGAGCATTAAACTAAGGTTTTACTACTGGCATACACTGAGCCTTTGCAATAATTGTTTGTGTGCTACGCTTAACCTAACTTTCCCAGGGAGTGACTTAGAGGGCCCCCCCTTTCTTCCTCCCGAGACCTGGAGGTTTCCAACAGACTCCTCTTCCACTCCAATACCTTGATTGGTTGTGAAGGTGGCCTGGAGGAATCCTTCTGGACCACGGGAAAGGAGGAAAACAACCCAAATTTCCTCTATACTTGACTAGATTTCCAGTTAGATGCTCTTTAGAAGCTTCTCAAATAATGTTTTGCATTATTATGCCTTTTGAAAAGTCAGATGAAAGTTTGTGGACTACTTACGGAATTATAGCCCTCCTGAAATGTGGGAGATTATCTTTGTCACACTGAACTTACTTTCTCTCCAGTCCTGCAGTGTCTGCAGGCAGCGTAGGCTCCTGTGGCTGGCGAGCTCTCCTTCCGCCTGGCAGCCGCATCCCTGGTGGGTGCTGGCTCAAGCAGCGTCAGCTTTCTCTTCACCACTTCCTCGGCTTGTATGACTGTGCTCACGCGTGCCCATGAGCACAGCTTTCTTATGACCTCTGGCGGCGCTGCAGACAGCGTGCCCACAGGAGGTTAGTTTAAAGGGCAAATTAGCCATAATGTTATTACGAAGTTACAACCTAATAAAAGTATTGGGCAATCAGCCCACAGAGTGTAGATGGACCAATGAGCCCGAGTGTTCTCCCGACCAATTCCTTGCACCCTTATCCTACATAAGCATTACCATGTCACTTGCTCACTGCCCATGATAGCGTGCTGCTGGGTGCTCTTGATTCTGTGTTACTGATTATTACGATTGCTGACCTAGCTTGTCTGACCATTCCTTGACCGCCACCTGAAACAACCTTTGCCTGGATTCCGACTTCATCCCTGCCTTATCTCTTGTACTGCGAACTCTCTGCTTACCCACTTTGATCTTTGGCTTGATCTTTGACCTTTCTCGTGATCTGTGTATGACCCCCGGCTTGCCCGATTTCGCCCAGTCTTACCTCTGGTTCTTCTGCCTTCAGCCCTGTGAGTTTACATTTTTTGTGCTAACAAGTCCTGGGGGCAACCACGTCCGATGAGGCGTTTAAAGCGTCCCGGAAAACGGGGGCTTGACTATAGGTGAGTGTCCTCGGGGTTTGACAATCTGTATTTTCTTTCTTCTTTCTTAAAGCAAAAAATATACAATTAAACAAATGAATTATCTAACCAAAAATGCCAAAAAATATAAAACATCTGTTTAAATGTGAAATGGAATGCCTTTAATAGCCGAATTTAGTAAAACACGTAGGGATATATTTAAGAAACGCTAAAGCCACTGTGGTAAGATGTATGGAAAAGTAATAAATGGTGTCTATTTTTCCCCTGCTATGCTCTATCAGGCACAATCTATGCCAGGTTTTCAGGACCCAGGCCTCAGGCCTCGCACAGGTGATGAGGCTGATTGCAGGAGAAGCCTGAATAAAAGGAGCCGCTGAGCCTGTCAGTTTGCTGTTGGCCAGCCTGGAGGAAGGAGCCCAGGCCATACTGCTCAATATGAATGAGAGAACTGGATTAAAGCCGAAGGACTTTGCTTCTGTCACCCCAAACTTGGACTTGTGGGGATTAACAGCGTGGGCTTGTGTGCCCTGAAAGTGGACCTTGTCCAACAAGGACTTTTTCAGCTTGCTGCATTTTCTTACTCTGGACTTTGCTAAGAGACGGTGAGGTAACAGCTTATACTGCATTTTGTGATGCAACCATCTCTGATGTTAAGAGATGCTTTGGCTGTGGAATTCTTATTTTTAATAAACTACAGTTGATTGGAAGGAGATCTGTCGTCTGAGTCACTACCGTTCGCCCCAGTTGATTACATCACATAGTGCCAGATGCGTGTCAGGTGAATGTCAGGTCCCAATGCAAAAGCTGCATTTATCAAGTCAAAAAGCCAGAGCACCTGTGATAGTGCCAGGTAGTGTCCCATCTATCATCAGGACCGGAAATGGAATGAGTGCTAGCCCTGAGTTCCCTACAGCCTCAGATAAGACCAGGCACCCACTCTGCACTATGTGGCCTTATCTTATACATTCCAATGGGCTTGGATGGTTATAACTATTTTGGTCACTTTTGTTCATTTTTTTTTTGGCTGGTGCATGTGCATGTGTTAGGACTGCACCCCACAGAGGCACCTGGGTGCTTGTGGGTGCAGCTTAAGCATATTTCTGCAGATGTGTGTGACCGAGCTCTCTGTTTTTAACCAAGTTTAGAGACAGGTTGGTCTGCAAGCTAAAACGGTTGAGTGCTGTGGCTCCTTTAAGACTTTTGTATCCTAATTGCCCTGCTAATGTGCACCTCCCAGGATAGTTATAATGGCTAAAGTGGCTGCCACCCCTCCTTTGTTCCTTTTGAATTTGTGCAAGCACATGGGGTGTGGGGTCTAGGCTGTACTGCGTGGTCTTCAACCCTTCCACCCCATGGGCTGCACACAAGGTTTTAGGGCAACCTCAGGTAAGCCTGCTCCCAATTTATCTATTGCATTGTATGTCCCAAATGGGGCTCTGAGAGATTAGAGTTAGGACTGCACCCCACAGAGGCACCTTGGCGTGGTGGTGCAGCTTAAGCATACTTCTGCAGATGTGTGTGACCGAGCCCTCTGTTTTTAACCAGATTTAGAGACAGATTTTAGGTTGGTCTACAAGCGAACAGGGTTGAGTGCTGTGGCTCCTTTAACCCTTTAAGTGCCAGCCCACCTGGAGATTTTGTCACGCTCTGTTGCCAGAGCATTTTTCACTATTTTGAGCTACATATGTTCAACTGTAATTTTTGAAAGGATTTTCTGGGACTTCCCATAAAAATTACATACCGTTTTTTCAGCAGAATCTGGGCTTTAACAGCATATGTCTTGTTTATCAATTTTGTTGTCTTATCCTAATTCTTTTGGGCAAAATATGTGAAAGAAAATTAAAAATACACACGTTTTTACATTTTGCAGTGTTTTTCTTTAATCAAAAATAAAGGTTTTACAATAAAAACATATTGAGGGTAAAAGCCCCATTTCTCCCGGTTACAACGGTACCACACATGTATTAGTAGACACCCTTTCCTGCCCAGGAGACCCCAGGAACTGCAAAGAGCGCTAGAGGAGATTTTCAGATAAAATACAAATACTATGCGCTCCTCGCAGTTTTTCAAAAAATACAACCCTTTACATTTGAAATACCCCCCACAAACTATATATTTTTGGAAAGTGCACAATTCAAGGTTTCTAAGCATATTAGGCTTGTTGGCGTGGGTGCATTGGTTTGGACTCTATTCATTGGCAGAATCTCTGGTTCCAAAGGATTTCCCTAAAAAAAAAAGCAAAAAGCAGATTCAAAACCATATTTTCCTATAAAAACAATAAGCAAGCAAGAAGTAACACAGTAAATCTGAAAGCACAACATCTGCTGAACAAAATAATACCCCACATGCATAGGTACTTTGAAGGGTAGAGTTGCCAAACACCCCAAAGTCAAGTGTGCACTTGAGGGTCATTTTACTGGTAAAAATCAGCTGCGCACACAAAGTGCGCACCTTGCAGTTTTTCCAAATTTACAACCCTTTACATTTAAAATACCCCCCACAAACTTGAATTTTTGGAAAGTACATACCTCAAGGTTTCTAAGCCTACTAGGCTTGTTGGCGTGGGTACATTCATTTGGACTCTCTTCATTGGCAGAACCTCTGGTTTCAAAGGATTTCCCTAAAAAAACAAACAAAAAGCAGATTCAAAACCATATTTTCCTATAAAAATAATAAGCAAGCAAGAAGTAACACAGTAAATCTGAAAGCACAACATCTGCTGAACAAAATAATACCCCACATGCATAGGTACTTTGAAGGGTAGAGTTGCCAAACACCCCAAAGTCAAGTGTGCACTTGAGGGTCATTTTACTGGCAAAAATCAGCTGCGCACACAAAGTGCGCACCTTGTAGTTTTTCCAAATTTACAACCCTTTACATTTGAAATACCCCCCACAAACTATATATTTTTGGAAAGTACATACCTCAAGGTTTCTAGGCGTGCTGGGTTTTTTGTTGTGGGAACCTTTTTATGGACGAAAAACCTTGAGGTGTTCATAGTTTGCAATGGATTTCCCTAAAAAATATTAATAAATATGCAGCATACAAGAAAGTTTTCCTAATATATCAATATGCAAACAAGAAAAAACTCAATAAATCTGAAACCACAGGGTCCCTGGAACAGAACAATACATAACATGCATATGTGGACACAGACCGCTAGACAAATAGCACAGAATAAACATCTGAAAAAGCAATGCAAAATAATCTCAATAATGATACTAATAGGTTCTGCTAGGATTAGTCATGGGAGGATTAGCCTTGTGCTGATAGATTGTGAACGTCAGTAAACACTGAAATCCTAATGAAGGGCCCCATGTTTTCATCATCTATCACAAGTATCCAGCGGCTCCTCCTTCACCATTTCCTCCATCATCTTTTGGCTTCGCAAGTACCAAAAATAAAAAAACACAGGGACAAGAAAATGCAATTATCTAACTGAATTTTTAACTAGAGAAAGTATATGCAAATAGCCTAAAAGATTCCAGGTCTGGCCACTTACCTTCACCCAGATGTGGAGATGTATTCTGTTACTATAGATCTGGGGGGTGTTGCAGAGCAGGGTATTCCAAACCAGGATGACCCTAGGGCACGGAACAAAACCTAACCTAACCTACATACAGTCTAAAAATCCATAAAAAAACTATTAACCAGAATAAAACAACTAAAAATCGAATTTAGTATGGTATGCTTCAAAGCAACCTTCCAAACACAAACCAGGTTTGCTGGGACATGTCGGGCAGTAGTAGCGCACATCTGTCCTAAAGCCACGCCTACTACAAACCCTACAAGGCTTCTGGGGATACCTCTTCCTATTGATGGAGGGGATGCACTTTATGAAATGCTTCCCCACTAATCTAGCCTCGTCATCATTACCAGCCATCTCTGGTGCCTGCTCGGTATCCCCAAATAACAGAGCAGGGAGTATCTGCAGCTAATATTTTACAAACGACAAATTGGAGCCTGGTACTGCTGCCTTGAAGACAACAAAGGAGTTATAAGTTGCTAATTGGACCAAATGTATAGCAACTTTTTTGTACCAGGCTCTGGATTTTCTGGTGGCGTTGTAATATGTTAAAATTTGGTCTGTTTTATCAACGCCACCCGTGAATTTATTATAATCTTTGATACAACGTGGCTTTTGGGAAGGGGCTCGGGGACCACGTTGCCGTAATCTCACGACTGACTCATCGTGGATTGTAGTCAGCATGAAAACATTTTTTTTGTCCATGTATTTCACGGCCAGGAGCTCATCGCTTCTTACAGCATACGACTCTCCACGATTTATTTTTTGTCTCAGCAATGACCTGGGCAAGCCTTTTCGATTACGGTTGATGGTGCCACAGGCCGGTGTGTCCAATGAGTAGAGGGCTCGAAATAGGGGGATGCTGGTATAAAAGTTATCCACATATAAGTGGTAACCTTTCCCCAGTAGAGGAGTCATGAGTTCCCAAACTATTTTTCCACTGACAGACAAATCAAGGGGACAACCAGGGGGGTCCAAGTGTGTGTCCCTTCCTTCGTAAAGACGAAAAAATTTGGTGTAGCCGGTCGAGCTTTCACACAATTTGTAAAATTTTATCCCATAGCGGGCATGCTTACTAGGGATATACTGACGAAATACAATGTGCCCTTTATAAAGCAGAAGCAATTCGTCAATACTGAAATTTTGGGAGGGGGTGTACACTTCTGCAAAGCGCTCAGACAGACTATCGATCAGGGGACGTACTTTGTGAAGTCTGTCATGACCGGGCTCACCACGGGGAATTGCAGTGGCATTGTCATTAAAATGTAGAAACCGCAGTAAAATTTGGTAGCGGTTTCTGGTCATTATGGCCGGAAATAATGGTGTTGCCAAAAGGGTTCGGGTATCCCAGTAGGAGGCGATACTAAATTTTTTGCAGATACCCATGGCTAAAGTGAGCCCCCAACATTTTTTTAACTCACTTATGTTTGTGGGCTGCCATGCATGAGCGCGGGCGTGCCTTTGTGGGGGATTTTGTGCTAGGACCCACTCAGCATAGCAGTTTGTATGGTAGACCATGTCCTGTAGGATGGCCTCCGTGATGAACAATTTGAAAAAGTCAACAGGACGGAAGTTTGTTGTGTCCCCGTTGACTCCGGGGACCGAATCGAAAGGGGGAATTTCAGGGAAATAATTATTGGGAGGCCTCCACGTAGGCACTCCATCACCAGCTGCAGCACTCTCCATCTGATCTACACTCTCCTCCAGCGTGGCTTCTCCTTGTGCGCTACCATCCCTTCTAGGATGCCTAGCACTACCACTGGTACTACTGCACGGCTGTGTCTCTTCAGTAGAGGAGACACTGTCAGACTCACTATCTGAGGGCAAATAATCTGACCCTGAAACACTATACTCTTCCGAGTCTGACTCCATCATGTAAGCCGCTGCTTCCTGGGCAGAGTACCTTTTCCCAGCCATCCTGAAATCTGCTAAACAAAGGCTAAAACCAAATGAAAACAATAAAAATACTACTCTAAAGGGGAGGAACTAGGGGGAAGTTTACAGTAACTAAAAGCTAAACTAAAACCTAGAACTAAAGTTGGGGAACAAAACAGCCAAAAAGCAAATACTCAAAAGTAAACGTCAGCAAGCTTGCAGAACCAAGAATCTTCGAGAGCAATCGCAATCTAAAAGGAAGTTAAAGTAACAGAACATTACAATTAAGAAGGATGGTTGAAACCACCTGCCGCTGTAGTGCCCATGTACAGAGAGGCTGCGGGAGGAGTAGGTGTGTACACAATATGTATATGCTGGAGTTGTACCTCTCTGTACATGGGCCCCTCCAAGATAGAAACAATGAATGGACAATTGCAGCGGCGCAACATGGTAGGAAGGAGCTGGTCAGGCGATCAGTGATCGCTTACACACCAAGCAGTGGAGGGAGGTGAGGACGGGGCGGCTCCTTGTGTTCCCCCCACTCAACGGAGGGGAGAGATTTGCGCTGATCATTGACAGGTCAGGGCAGCAGCGTAGGTAAGGGGGGGATTACATGTAGGGAGAGGGGCAACGCTAGCAGTTCAAAGCTTAGTGTGCCCAGGTGAGTGACAGGACTGGGCAGTGGCATCACTCCCTGCATGTGATTGCCGCTGCCCCGACCTGTCACCGACACGCCGTTATGGATGCACGTTCCAAACCGAATGCCTGCGTGCATGCGAAGACGTGATTGCATCATCCGTCTGGGGCCTAAGGGGCGGGGGAACCGGGGTGGACGCAGCAAGCACCGGAGGACAGAAGCCAAGAGCCTGCGCGACACCTGCTGGTGTAATAACAGTACACTGTAACATGAGGAACTGTATTGCGGGGTCATGGCATTAGAAAGGTTGAGAACCACTGCTCTACTGTATCCACGTCTGTGCCCCTCCGAGGTGTATCATCAACATGTAACATCAATGCTGCCCCGACCTGTCACTGATCAGCATGAATATCCACCCCCTCTGCCAAGGGGCAATGGCGATCACGCTGCCCCGACCTGTCACTGATCAGCGTGAATCTCTCCCTCCTCCACCCGTCGGAGGGGAGAGATGTTCATGCTGATCAGTGACAGGTTGGGGCAGCGTGATCGCCCCTAGCCCAAGACCTAATGTCAGGAACCGCTTACCTGATCCCCGTTCCAGCGACGTCTCCAGGCGGCCAGCTGCAGCTGTCACTGTGCGGCGGCCGCGCCGAGCGGCGTCGGCTCGAGCAGCGTCTGCTCGAGCGGCGCCCAGCTCACCCACGCCCCCCGCTTCCTCCTCCAGGAGACGTGCTCGCGCGCGGCCGCGAGCACGTGTCTGTTATGCCCTCCGGCGGCGCTGTGCGGCGCGCACCCGCCGGAGGATCAATTAAAGGGTTAATGAATCCTAGGGGATTGAGGGCTTCGCCCTCTTCTGCTCTGCAGCCAATTACCCTTGGAATCCTATGTGCTCCAATCAGTACACTGCTTCCCTCAGACCTGTTCCTATAAAGGCAATTCCCTCTCAGTTGTGAATTGCCTGTGATAGCGCTCAGAACCCTGTGTTACCTACTCCTGTGAAGTCTAGCCTGTTGCCGATTTGATTGTACGACCATTCTCGATCCTGAATCCTTGTTGCCGACCTCTGCCTGAATTGACGCCTCTCGATCCTGAATCCTTGTTGCCGACCTTTGCCTGAACTGACGCTTCTAGATCCTGATCCCCAGTTGCTGATCTCTGCCTGAACCCCGACTACGTCTTGCCTGACCCCTGGTGCCGCTACGATCTCTGCCTTCCCGTTATCGACCTATTGCCTGTCTCTGGACTTCCGTCACTCACGCTCTTGCTATTGGTTCTCCAGTCCTCCCACATATAAGCTTACATCCTTTGAGCCATTAAGTCCTGGGGGCAACCGATCCCGGGTAGGCGTATCTTGCGTCCCGGCAAGCGGGGGCTCCTACAGGTGAAGCTGGCTGTGGAGATTGGGGGTTGTGAGCTTATTAAGAGGGCTGGAGTTACCCCGAGCGTGACATTATCACAGGCCCAAAAATGCATGACCTGGTACAGCAGGTGCAAGCTATGGCCACAGCGATCAACCAACTCGCTCAAAGAGTGGCCACTCAGGAATCTCGTCAAGTGCCAACTTCCTCTGTACCACCTCATTTCTCCGAACCTAAGATTCCACTGCCTGAGAAATTTTTTGGAGAACGAGCAAAATTTTCCAATTTCAAGAATGCCTGCGAACTATATTTTAAGTTAAGACCTATCTCCTCTGGCACAGAGGTCCAACGAGTAGGCCTAGTCATTTCCTTGCTTCAAGGAGACCCACAGTCCTGGGCCTTTAGTTTACCGTCCCATGACATTGATGCTATGGGCGTTTTATACGCCGATCCAGATATACAGTCTACCGCAGAGAATAGGCTTCGGGCCTTAAAACAAGGACGGAATTCGGCCGAAGACTACTGTGCTGAATTTCGCCGCTGGGCTATCGAAGCTAGGTGGAACGATCCAGCTTTGTGTAGTCAGTTCAGGGTGGGACTGTCGGATAGCATCAAGGATGCCTTAGTCAATTTTCCCCCGCCAGCGGACCTAGATCAATTAATGCAGGTCTCCATTAAAATAGACCGACGTCTTAGAGAAAGGGCCAGGGAGAGAGTCAGGGCTCCCACGTCCTTTAGACCAGTCCAGAGTCATAGATCCCCGGTTCCCCGTGGAGAAAATACCTCATCATCTTCCCAGGAACAACCTATGCAATTAGGGAGAACCCGCTTATCCCAAGAGGAGAAACAGCGTAGGCGATCCGAGGGGTTATGCCTGTATTGCGGGAATTCTGGTCATTTTGCAGGGTCCTGTCCCAACAAGGGGAAACCGGCGGAAAACTTCCGCACCCAGACCAGGTAGAGAGTACTGATCTGGGTGAGTCAGTTTGTAACTCTCGCCAGAATAAGATGCTTGTACCTATTGATTTGTTTTGGGGGTCCTCTAAGCAGACAGTTTCCGCCTTCATAGACAGTGGTGCGGCTGGAAACTTTTTGGACAGGAGCATGATCTCCACCTTAGGGATCCCTGTAGTTCCCCTTGAAAGATCCCTACAAGTTTTAGCTATCAATGGAAAGGCAATCCAGGGAGGTCCTATAAATACCAAGACCCCACCTCTCAGACTAATTGTCGGCTCTTCTCACTCTGAATTCTTAGAATTCTTTATTTTTGATTGTCCGGAAACTCCGGTGGTTTTGGGGTACCCCTGGTTGCAACTCCATAACCCGGTGTTAGATTGGCGGGCTGGGGAGTTGGTCAAGTGGAGTGACCACTGTAAAGGTCACTGTTTTAATACAGGCCTCAGAAGCGTTCAAGTCTTACCACAGGAATTACCTCAGCCATACGCTGATTGGATCGATGTATTCTCTGAACGCTCTGCTGATACTCTTCCTCCACATCGGTCCTATGACTGCCCCATTGACTTGCTGCCTGGCACAATTCCCCCGAGGGGAAAGATTTATAACCTTACCCTGCCCGAGGAGCAAGCAATGAGGGAGTATATTACCGAAAATCTTAGGAAAGGATTTATCCGTCCCTCTACCTCGCCTGCTGGGGCCGGGTTCTTTTTTGTAGAGAAAAAAGATGGTGGCTTGAGACCGTGCATAGATTATCGAGCCTTGAATAAGATCACTGTAAAAAACCGATACCCCTTACCCTTGATTGGGGATCTGTTCAATCAAGTCACAGGAGCTCGAATTTTCTCCAAATTGGATTTGAGAGGGGCTTACAATCTGATTCGCATCCGACAGGGGGACGAGTGGAAAACTGCATTTAATGTGAAGGATGGGCACTATGAGTACCTGGTCATGCCCTTCGGTCTTTGTAATGCGCCAGCCGTTTTCCAAGATTTTGTTAATGATATATTCAGGGAATATCTCGGTAGATTTGTAGTCATCTACTTGGATGATATTCTCATTTTTTCTAATTCTTTACCGGAGCACAGACACCATGTTAGGTTGGTGCTACAAAAATTAAGAGAGAACAGCTTATTTGCTAAACTGTCTAAGTGTGTGTTTGAAGTCACTACAGTTCCCTTCCTAGGGTATGTTATTACCAACCAGGGTTTGGAGATGGACGCGGGGAAGGTTTCAGCAGTTCAGGATTGGGTCCAACCCAAAACTTTAAAGGAATTGCAACGTTTTCTAGGTTTTGCAAATTTTTATCGGCGTTTCATAAAAGGCTTTTCCCATGTTGTTGCACCCCTTACCAACCTTACCCGCAAGGGAGCTTTTACTGCTAACTGGTCCCCCTCTGCCTGTGAGGCCTTTCTAACCTTGAAACGGGCCTTTACTTCGGCACCTGTCTTAGTGCATCCAGATATTCATAAAGCTTTTATTATTGAAGTGGATGCTTCTGAGCTGGGAGTGGGTGCAGTTTTGTCACAATATTCTGGTAACCCTGAGCGTCTCCATCCATGCGCTTATTTTTCGCGTAAATTCAGTACCGCGGAACAAAATTATGATGTTGGCAATAGGGAACTATTAGCTATTAAACTGGCATTTGATGAATGGCGACACTGGTTGGAGGGTTCATTACATCCTATAACTGTGTATACCGATCATAAAAATCTCGAATACATAGGTTCTGCCAAGAGGCTGAACTCTCGTCAGGCACGTTGGGCATTATTCTTCTCGCGCTTCAATTTTATTATTACTTTCAAGCCGGGTGTAAAAAATACTAAAGCTGATGCTCTATCTCGCATGTTCGGTGAATGTAAGGATCGGGGTGATTCTGGTGAACCAATTTTACCCACAGGTTGTGTGGTGGGGGCGTTACTTCCTGATCTCTCCAATACCTTGGCGCCGTTTCAAGATGAATCTCCTAGTGATGTACCCTTGGGGTGCCAGTTTGTTCCGCCGCACCTGCGTTCGGATGTAATTCGCGAATTTCACGATGCCAAAACTGCTGGTCATTTGGGTAACCGTAAGACGTTTATGCTTGCCCGTCGTCATGTATGGTGGCCTACCATGAGACGCGATATCATTGCCTTTATCGACGCTTGTGCTATTTGTGCTCGAAGTAAAGGAGTTCACAAGGCTCCTAGTGGCAGTTTGGTTCCTCTTGAAATTCCTGCTGAGCCATGGACCCATATTTCTATGGATTTTATTGTAGATTTGCCTCTCTCACATGGTAATACTGTCATTTGGGTGGTCGTAGATCGTTTCAGTAAGATGGCACATTTCGTTCCTTTGGCCAAACTTCCTTCTGCACCTGAGCTTTCGCGGCTGTTTACTTCGCATATTTTTCGTATTCATGGTATTCCGTCCAATATAGTCTCTGATCGGGGTGTTCAATTTACTTCCCGTTTTTGGAAACACTTCTGTTCGCGGTTGGGAATACAGATCTCTCTTTCTTCTGCCTACCATCCCCAGACTAATGGGCAGACGGAAAGAACTAATCAAACTTTGGAACAATACTTAAGGTGTTATGTTTCTGATGCCCAAGAACAATGGGCGGAATTTATTGATTTCGCCGAGTTTACTTACAATAACGCGCCTAGTGAGAGTACCAAGGTATCTCCTTTTTATTGTAACTTAGGGAAAAATCCTAGAGCTTCTTCCCTTTCAGGGTCACCTTCCAATCTGCCGGCGTTGGAGGAGTGGCTTCAAGAACGGAAGAATATCTGGACACACGTTCAGGAGATTCTTAAGACCACTGGTTTGAGGTATAAGAAATTTGCCGACCGCCGCAGATCACAGGAACCTACTCTTCGAGTAGGCGATCTAGTTTGGGTCTCCACTAAAAATATTGCGCTCCGTCAGCCATCTAGCAAATTAGGTCCAAAATTTATTGGTCCTTTTCCAATCGTCAAGAAGTTGAATAATGTGTCTTTTAAAGTTTAACTCCCGCCAACTATGAAAATACCTAATTCCTTTCACGTTTCACTGTTAAAACCGGCGAAGAATGCTCCTCTTGCTGGTCCTGCACCAATTCTTCTTAATAATGAGCCCGAGTATGAAGTGAATAAGATCTTGGATTCACGTAAAGTGCGTAATTCTTTACAGTATTTGGTGGATTGGGTTGGCTATGGTCCGGAGGAAAGATGCTGGGTGGCAGCGAGGAATGTTCATGCCAAGGCTCTTGTAAGAAGGTTCCATCGTGACAATCCAGGGAAACCGGGTGAGGGTCCGGAGGCCCCTCGTGAAGGGGGGGGTAGTGTCAGGAACCGCTTACCTGATCCCCGTTCCAGCGACGTCTCCAGGCGGCCAGCTGCAGCTGTCACTGTGCGGCGGCCGCGCCGAGCGGCGTCGGCTCGAGCAGCGTCTGCTCGAGCAGCGCCCAGCTCACCCACGCCCCCCGCTTCCTCCTCCAGGAGACGTGCTCGCTCGCGGCCGCGAGCACGTGTCTGTTATGCCCTCCGGCGGCGCTGTGCGGCGCGCACCCGCCGGAGGATCAATTAAAGGGTTAATGAATCCTAGGGGATTGAGGGCTTCGCCCTCTTCTGCTCTGCAGCCAATTACCCTTGGAATCCTATGTGCTCCAATCAGTACACTGCTTCCCTCAGACCTGTTCCTATAAAGGCAATTCCCTCTCAGTTGTGAATTGCCTGTGATAGCGCTCAGAACCCTGTGTTACCTACTCCTGTGAAGTCTAGCCTGTTGCCGATTTGATTGTACGACCATTCTCGATCCTGAATCCTTGTTGCCGACCTCTGCCTGAATTGACGCCTCTCGATCCTGAATCCTTGTTGCCGACCTTTGCCTGAACTGACGCTTCTAGATCCTGATCCCCAGTTGCTGACCTCTGCCTGAACCCCAACTACGTCTTGCCTGACCCCTGGTGCCGCTACGATCTCTGCCTTCCCGTTATCGACCTATTGCCTGTCTCACTCACTCACGCTCTTGCTGTTGGTTCTCCAGTCCTCCCACATATAAGCTTACATCCTTTGAGCCATTAAGTCCTGGGGGCAACCGATCCCGGGTAGGCGTATCTTGCGTCCCGGCAAGCGGGGGCTCCTACAGGTGAAGCTGGCTGTGGAGATTGGGGGTTGTGAGCTTATTAAGAGGGCTGGAGTTACCCCGAGCGTGACACCTAACCTAGGGTTCGGGCTAGGGTTAGGAGTGTCTCTCCAACACTCGCTCTTTCCATTCCCCCTCATCCCATCCCATATGCAGTGTGGCATTCCCTCCCATTTCATTCCCATTTGCAGTGTGGCATTCCCCCCACCTCATTCCCATATGCAGCGTGGCATTCCCCCCACCCCATTTCCATATGCAGCGTGGCATTCCCCCCATCTCATTCCCATATGCAGCGTGGCATTCCCCCCACCTCATTCCCATATGCAGCGTGGCATTCCCCCCACCCCATTCCCATATGCAGCGTGGCATCCCCCCCACCCCATTCCCATATGCAGCGTGGCATCCCCCCACCCCATTCCCATATGCAGCGTGGCATTCCCCCCACCTCATTCCCATATGCAGCGTGGCATTCCCCCCACCTCATTCCCATATGCAGCGTGGCATTCCCCCCACCTCATTCCCATATGCAGCGTGGCATTCCCCCCACCTCATTCCCATATGCAGCGGGGCATCCCCCCCACCCCATTCCCATATGCACCGTGGCATTCCCCCCACCCCATTCCCATATGCAGCGTGGCATTCCCCCCACCTCATTCCCATATGCAGCGTGGCATTCCCCCCACCCCATTCCCATATGCAGCGTGGCATCCCCCCACCCCATATGCAGCGTGGCATCCCCCCACCCCATTCCCATATGCAGCGTGGCATTCCCCCCACCCCATATGCAGTGTGGCATCCCCCCCACCCCATTCTCATATGCAGTGTGGCATTCCCCCCACCCCATTCCCATATGCAGTGTGGCATTCCCTCCCATCCCATATGCAATGTGGCATCCCCCTACCCCATAGACAGTGTGGCATACCCCATCCCAATTCCATGGGCAGTGTGGCATCCCCCCCCACATGCCATTGACCCTCCCCCATCCCCCCTACCCCATATGCAGTGTGGCATTCCCTCCCATCCCATATGCAATGGGGCATCCCCCCACCCCATAGACAGTGTGGCATACCCCATCCCAATTCCATGGGCAGTGTGGCATCCCCCCCCACATGCCATTGACCCTCCCCCATCCCCCCCACCCCATATGCAGTGTGGCATTCCCTCCCATCCCATATGCAATGGGGCATCCCCCCACCCCATAGACAGTGTGGCATACCCCATCCCAATTCCATGGGCAGTGTGGCATCCCCCCCCACGTGCCATTGACCCCCCCCATTCCCATATGCAGTGTGGCATTCCCTCCCATCCCATATGCAATGTGGCATCCCCCCACCCCATAGACAGTGTGGCATACCCCATCCCAATTCCATGGGCAGTGTGGCATCCCCCCACCCACGTGCCATTGACCCCCCCCATCCCCCTCCAGACAGCCAGCACAGATCGGGAGGAATGATGGGAGAGGGAGGCAGTGGGGGAGGAACAAGGGATGGGGGCAGCGTGAGCGTGGCAGCCCCGATCAGAGATCGGGCAGAAGGATGGGGGAGGGAGGCTGTGCGTGAGCTAGGAGGAAAGGGAGGGGGGGACAACACATGTGGCCAGTGACAGATCGGGGGAGCACGATCGCTGCTTTGCGCCCGATCTGTCATTGATCATCATGAATCTCTCTCCCCTCCGCCCATCGGCGGAGGGGAGAGAGATTTATGATGATCAATGACAGGTCGGCGCAGGTCGGCAGTGTGATGGGAGGGGGGACAACACATGTGGTCAGTGACAAAGACAGATCGGGGGAGCGTGATCGCTGCTTTGCGCCCGATCTGTCATTGATCATCATGAATCTCTCTCCCCTCCGCCCATCGGCGGAGGGGAGAGAGATTTATGATGATCAATGACAGGTCGGCGCAGGTCGGCAGTGTGATGGGAGGGGGGACAACACATGTGGTCAGTGACAAAGACAGATCGGGGGAGCGTGATCGCTGCGCCGACCTGTCATAGATCATCATAAATCTCTCTCCCCTCCGCCGATGGGCGGAGGGGAGAGAGATTTATGATGATCAATGACAGATCGGCGCAAAGCAGCGATCATGCTCCCCCGATCTGTCCCTTGTCAGTGCAGGTCGGCAGCGTGATGGGAGGGGGGACAACACAAGGGACACAGACAACACAAGGGACACAAACAACCACTCACCTCAGATCCAGGCAGCAAAAGGCCGGATACCATGTGATCTGGCCTTTTTATAGCAGTGCTGCGCCGGATGATGACACCAGCAGAAGCCGCACTTTGATTGGCTCCTGCAGCGATCGGGTCACAGCTACAGCCCTCAACTCACCTCTGGATGACCCCCCAAGCCTCGTCTTCAAGAAAAATCAAGAACTGTGGTGCTGCGACCTTCCAATCGGCTTTAAGGTAGGAAAATGTCAGCTACGTGACTCTCACGTAGCTGGCACTTAACAGTAGGAGAGGCAGCTACGTGAGAGTCACGTAGCTGGCACTAGAAGGGTTAAGACTCATGTGCCACAGATTCCCTGGGATGTTTGGAATTGTTTTTGGAAGTATTTTTTGAACTTTTGTGTTGCGCTGCAAACTTGTGATTTAGGCTGTGCAAATCATGTGTCCTATCTGTGTCCCCAATGCAAATCCTGGTGTTTTTAATTATTATCCCAGCCCCCTCCCAAAAAAAAACAGGGATGACTACAGGGGCATGGAGGCTGGAATCCCCTTCTGACAGTGCCCACTTGGATGCTGTGGGGTCGCCAGGCAGCGCTAGGGGTCGCAGCTGCATCGGCTTTGACAAGCCATGCGCTGTGCCGACCTCCCAGCTGGGAGGGAGCACGGGCATAGGGATGCCTTGCTCCCCACTACTGACAAGTATGGGCACAGATAGCGGCTCGTGCAAGCCTCTAATCTGGTGCCCGCCAAAAAAACATAAATACACTCTTAAAAGTAAAAAAATACAATAAAAAAATAAAAAATTCAGCCTATATCTGAACAAAAATGCCCCAAAAATTACCACAAAAATGAAAAAAAAACTGTTTCAATGTGATATGGGATTTAATTAAAAAATAAAAATAACCAATCTCACCAAAAAAATTTCCAAAAAAATAAAAAAAATATAAAAAAATTAATCTGAAGGCAGATTCAATGTGAAATGGGATGCATTTAAAATCTGCATTTAGTAAAACACTTAAATGTGAAAAAATACAATTCAAGTTGGGCTATTTTTCATGGGATAAAAATTGTATCTAACCAAAAATGCCAAAAAATTTACCAAAAAACAGCCCATCAACCAGCTTTTCTGTTTTTTGAACCGAACCCCGACATGAACTTCTGGCCGTAGTCCGTGCTCGGGTCCAGGGACAAATTTTGAGGTTCGGGTTCAACCAACCCTACTTACTGGCAATGATGAAGGAACTGTAGCCCATCTCCTCTTATTGCTTGTGAGCTCCACACTGGAGAGTTACTTACCTACTTACCATCTTCCTTGCTCTGTTCCATCCATGTTTTGCCATCATCAGCTTCATCATCAGCTCCTATTCTAACCCAGCTGCTGCAAACAAAAGACAAGACACACTGCCATGCACCACTGGCTTAGCATGCTTTGTATTCCAGCTTTCCACAGTCAGCCTGGGAGCATGCATCAGCACCATAGCTGAAGGTAGTGAAACAGCCTGGCCATGGTACCGTGGACTACTGTAGATAAAGGCAGAAGCAGGGCAGGTAAAAATGTAAAAAAAACTACAGTCTACACTTTAATTTACTTACCAGCATTAAATAATCCCCAGGCTCAAAAATAACCCCATTAACTATAGTAATTTAGTATAATGTGGTGCACCACTAATAATGATAAATATAGGCGTGCTCACCAATTTACTCAACCACACAAACCAGGTGAAGCCTGGGGTATGCTACTCCCCCAGGGGCCACCAGTGAGGGAGCACAACCTCCCTTACTGGTGGCCCCTGGGGAAGTAGCATACCCCAGGCTTCACCTGGTTTGTGCCATTAACTATAGTACATATCCCTCTACACATGCGTTCTGTACAGACAGAAAAGGTTGTGTGGGCAGCTGCAGGGCTTGGTTGATGACGGTGGGGCTTGATTAATTTGCGGCTTGGCCCTGGGGGGCTGGGGGGCTTGTTTAATGTCTGTGAGGGCTGGTTGCTTAAACCGGGTTGGTGACATCAGGGATTTGTTGATGGCAGCTTGACCCTGGTTGTTAGCAGCATTTTGGTGTTTGTGGGACCCTGTAGGGTGGCTGCGGGTATGTGCTGCCGAGCCAGGGGCAAGTTGCTGCAGGGCCAGGGCCTGGTAAGGTAGCTGTGGGCAAGCTGCTGTGGGAGCCAGGGGACCTGTTAGGTGACTGCAGACAACCTGGTATGGGGCAAGAGGCCCTGTAAAGTGGTCATGTGGAGCCTGGGACCTTTAAAGTGCCCATGGGGTGGGTTGTGCTTTGGTGGGTTGTTATGCTGCTGCAGGGGGGGTGTTAAACTGCTGTGAGGTGGGCTGTTATGCTGCTGCTGGGGGAGCTGTTACGCTGCAAGTGGGGCTATTACGCTGTTACCCTGCTTCGGGGGGTGTTATGCTGCTGTGGGTGAGCTGTTATGCTGCTGCGGGGGGCTGTTATGCTGCTGTGAGGGGCTGTTATGCTGCTGCTGTGGGAGCTGATATGCTGTGAGTGGAGCTGTTATGCTGCTGCGGGGGGCTGTTATGCTGCTGCTGGGGGAGCTGTTACACTGCAAGTGGGGCTATTACACTGTTACCCTGCTGCGGGGGGGGGGGGGGGATTATGCTGCTGTGGGGGGCTGTTATGCTCCTGTGAGGGGATGTTATTCTGCTGCTGTGGGAGCTAATATGCTGTGAGTGGAGCTGTTATGCTGCTGCGGGGGAGGTTAAGCTGCTGTGGGGGGCTGTTATGCTGCTGTGGGGTAGCTGTTATACTGCTGCGAGGGGAGCCTGTTATGCTGGGGGGGCCAGGGTAAGCACAGACCAGCAGAGAAATAAGGCGCCTCAGGCACGTCTTGTTCCATCGGTGCAGCATTGAATGCGTGCCAGGTGGAAACAAAAAAGCGTTTTATTAGATATTCCCTGAATAAACTAAAATTCAATGCTGCTATCAGGGCCAATGCTGTCACTAGAAGTGTCCTCACTCATGGAAGCCAGCGGTCACCTTTCTGTAGTCCCAACTGTGGCCGCTTTCAAATGCAGCCACCACTGCCGCTGATCCGCCGCACTGACAGGAAGAGGATCATGCAGGGACGGTCCAGATAAGTCCAGACAGCTAAGCAAAAATGGTGCTTCCCTGCAAGCCTGCAGACTCAATTCCACAAGGTGCCGGTTTTGCTTTGTGCAGCATATTTCCTCTGCTGCCAATCAACCATATTCCTACATGTAATCTATGAGAGCCCCACTTGGGACATACAATGCAAGAGATAAAATGGAAGCAGCTTACCTGAGGTTGCCCTAAACCTCATGTGCAAGCCATGGGGTGGAGGGGTCAAGACCTTGCAATACAGCTTAGACCCCACACCCCATGTGCTTGCACAAATTCAAAGTGGACAAATGGGGAGTGGCAGCTGCTCAGACCATTTTATAACTAACCTGGGAGGTGCAAGTCAGCAGGGCAATTAGGTTACTAAAGACTTAAAGGAGCCACAGCACTCAACCCTGTTAGCTTGCAGACCAACCTGTAATCTGTCTCTAAATCTGGTCAAAACAGAGGCTTGGTCACACACATCTGCAGAAGTATGCTAAGCTGCACCACCACGCCAAGGTGCCTTTATGGGTGCAGTTCTAACTCTAATCTATGAGAGCCCCACTTGGGACATACAATGCAAGAGATAAAATGGGAGCAGCTTACCTGAGGTTGCCCTAAACCTCATGTGCAAGCCATGGGGTGGAATGGTCAAGACCTTGCAATACAGCCTAGACCCCACACCCCATGTGCTTGCACAAATTCAAAGTGGGCAAAGGGGGAGTGGCAGCTGCTCAAACCATTTTATAACTAACCTGGGAGGTGCAAGTCAGCAGGGCAATTAGGTTACTAAAGACTTAAAGGAGCCGCAGCACTCAACCCTGTTAGCTTGCAGACCAACCTATAATCTGTCTCTAAATCTGGAAAAAACAGAGGCTCGGTCACACACATCTGCAGAAGTATGCTAAGCTGCACCACCACGCCAAGGTGCCTCTATGGATGCAGTCCTAACTCTAATCTATGAGAGCCCCACTTGGGACATACAATGCAAGAGATAAAATGGGAGCAGCTTACCTGAGGTTGCCGTAAACCTCATGTGCAAGCCATGGCTGACTTGCACCTCCCAGATTAGTTACAAAATGGTCTGAGCAGCTGCCACTCCCCTTTTGTCCACTTTGAATTTGTGCAAGCACATGGGGTGTGGGGTCTAGGCTGTATTGCAAGGTCTTGACCCTTCCACCCCATGGCTTGCACATAAGGTTTAGGGCAACCTCAGGTAAGCTGCTCCCATATTATCTCTTGCATTGTTTAGATACAGATTATAGGTTGGTCTGCAAGCTAACAGGGTTTTGTGTTTCGGCTCCTTTAAGTCTTTAGTAACCTAATTGCCCTGCTGACTTGCACCTCCAAGGTTAGTTATAAAATGGTCTGAGCAGCTGCCACTCCCCTTTTGTCCCCATATTCCTACATGATTGGTCAGCAGAGATGCAAATACGGGCCCAGGGCAGAGGTGTTCAGTTGGGTAAGCAAAAACCAACTTTAAGAATCGGAACCCTTAGAGCTGTGTGTCCCTAACCTGTCCTTAAGGCCCACCAACCGGTCATGTCTTGTCATTTATCTTTACAGAGATGTGCAGGTATAGTAACTAGTGCTTCAGCTGCACTGTCTAAAGCAAGCTTAAAGTGATTGACAACCTATATAGCAAAACCAAAGGGTACTCATCTTTTGCCCCCACAACTGATCAGTCCAACTTCCTTGCCCAGCCCCCGCCATCAGTCACAGGAGCGCTACCACGCTCTCTCCACTCACTACAATAGAGCAGGCATGTCAGGCCTTGGCCCACACTCCCCTCCATTGCAATGATCAGAGATAGCGTGGCAGTGCTCTTGTGACTATCGGTGAGTCATGGATTCATTTCCGGCTGCTGTTCGGGGCCTCAGGCAGTATGGGATACGATCTGAGTTGCTGACTGCTAGAGTCGGACTGATCATAGGGGGGAACAAAAGGTGAGTGCACTTTTGTTTTGTTATATGGGTGGTAAATAACTTTAAATCATTTAGTATACTTATTAGAATTACTAAACAGGCACCAATTATTTTCCTGACTTCAGTTGTCACAATGTTTATTCAGTCATTCCATTCCTCAGTCCAAAAATACTTAATACAGCATATTTGGGCATTTTTTGCTATACAGGTGTAAGTAAAGCCAAAATAACTTAACACACGCTTTATATTTTACAACCATGAAATCAAGATTTGCAACCCTCAAATCTATTATCTTTCACCATACCATTAGCTAGTAAGTAAATGTCTGGCTTTTTGCCACTGGGAAGATCCAGTTCTGTGGTTGATGTTACCACAAACCACAGTATTAATAAATGCCAAGGTACTGTCTTGGGTCAAGGTCAGGGCAGAAAAATAAATATTTGAAAATCCCATTGTGGTTATTGACTATAGGTCATTCAAGCAACAGTAATACATTGCTTGCTTGTGTTAAGTAACAATGTTTTTTTTTTTTGGAAAGCACATAAAACAAAGCTGACATAGCTAAAGCATAACTATAGAAAAGTCAGCCAATACATCATTCATTGGAGGTCATGTTAATTTTTTGAAGAAGCAAGTTTAACTCTGGGTGTGCTTTAAAAAAACATAAAAACATGTTTGTTATAATTTTTCCCCAAAAAATCGCCTGCATGTATTTTTAGATTTTTTTTTTAAAGTTTGGAAACCACGGCACTCTATGGGGTCTGCAGGATAAACAATGTAAATTCTTTAGTATACCTATATGATTGGATGCCATTTGCTGTCAAACTATTGATTAAAGAAATGGTGACTTGACTATAGATCTTTATTAATCCAGAAAATAGAAGCTTGTAATATATCAAGAAAGGCACCACAAGGTGCATGTAAAATAATCACCTCCTTCTATCTTTGTGCAGAAATCACAGATCAGTGCTGCCCTGATCAGGATACTTTATTAGTTATGGAGACCTCATATGGCTAAAAAGAGGGGCATCCAGGGATTGTTTTTCGTACTGGCAAGTCTGTAGTCAAGAAATATATAATTAGAAGGATGAAAGTATGTCCACGGGTACTCCGCAGCTCCTACCTGTTTATGAGCTGTCATTGTTGACACAACAAGTCCACACAATAGGATTGATTCAGAGACACATCCGCATGCACTTTCGCATGTGTCTGTGTATTTTTTTTTGAATGTTTGCCTTGTTTTTTGGTTTTTACGTTACTTTTTCCATGCGTATATTCGTTCACGTTAACGCGTGTATGTGCTTTCGATAGACTGATCGAAATCGGATAATTTGCGTTAGTTCTGACAAGTTACGGATCGAAATCGGATAATTTTCATTAGTTCTGATAAGTTACGCTATTGGGATGGGCTTGCGTCTGATTCTGAGACCTGATTGCCGATGGACCTCCGCCCTATAAAACGGTTTCATTTCCGCTCCACTTACGGGACTATTTTGGACTCAGAATTAGTGTTGATCATGTTTTGCGGCTATGTGGAGGAGTATGAGCGCCTTCAGCTCAATGGCATAACCTGCATCAGCATGGCCGAGGCCAGATTGCACCGGAGACACATGAATATTGATCACATGCATGACGTTGAGTTGTTAGAGCTGACCCGACTCAATCGCGTTTCCCTCCATAAATTGTATAGTGAGCTGCGGCCATAGTTAGCCCGCACCACAAGGAAGGGGCACACAATTTCAGGTATGACCAAGATGCTTGGCTGCCTGCAATTTTTGGTGAATGGCTCGTTCCAGAGGCTGGGTGCCCTCTCCGTGGGAATGTCCCAGCCTACGCTGAGCCGTGTGCTATCCAAGTTTCTGGATGGCATGGCTACCCTTTGTCCCAAATATATTTCCTTTCCGGACGACATGGTAGCCCGGAACGCGATTGAGTTGGGATTTTATAATATCGCCGACATGCCCAACGTCATGGGTGCGATCGAATGCACACACGTTGCATTGGTCCCTCCCTCAGCCGATGAGTACATCTATAGGTAAGTTAATGATGTCATTTTGTTATATTGTTTAGCCAAACTTAATTTTATCTATACTTTGATCCCTCCTTCTCAAGTGTCCCTTTGAAGCAGTTTAGAATGCATACCTTAATCCCTCCTTCTCAAGTGTCCCTTTGAAGCAGTTTAGAATGCATACCTTAATCCCTCCTTCTCAAGTGCCCCTTTGAAGCAGTTTAGAATGCATACCTTAATCCCTCCTTCTCAAGTGTCCCTTTGAAGCAGTTTAGAATGCATACCTTCATCAATACTTTTCATGTAGGCCTTATAAAAGCATTTTAATGCTGACCTTAATTAGTCCTTAGCATGTTCAACTTTATTTTCTAACACATCCAAATAAGTTTTGTTTTGTAAATGACTTATATCCTTTGTTATTTATTTTGGGATTGTAGAACTGGAATGTTTTATTATTTTGGGAGTTATTTTTTTTGTTGGTTACCTTGGCTTGGTGTACATTTTTTTTTTTTATTCAGGAACCGCAAGATGGGCCACTCGCTGAACATACAAGCAGTGGTTGGTCTGGACATGCGATTCCTCAGTGTCCTTGCAGGGTATCCAGGATCGTCTCATGATGCCTATATATTGAGGAGCTCCGGCTTGTTTCGTTGTTTTGAGTCTGGAGAATTATCTGGTGGATGGCTCATGGGTAAGTTTGGTCAAATTCCATCATTCCCTTTTCACTGTATGGCTATAAATATAGTTGCTGACCCATGTCTTAACCTATGGCTGTTTTTAGCCCTTGATGACATGTTAAACAATAATGTTGCTTAGAATGTGTAATTTATGTTAGTATTTTGTTATTCTTTCAGGGGTTTCTGGATATCCACTCATGCCCTGGCTCCTGACGCCTGTTCTTCACCTGCAGAATGTGGCCCAGGAGTCCTATAATTGGGCCCACCGGAAGACCCGGGCCGTAGTGGAGAGGGCCTTTGGCCTGTTGAAGTCCCGATTTCGTTGTTTGGAGCATACAGGGGGGCATTGCAGTATGACCCCAACAAGGTTATACAAATAATTTTAGCTTGCTGCGTGCTCCACAACTTTGCCCTGAGCCAGCGTGTCCCCATTACGTGGATATGCCCCCCTCTCCACCCAGGCAGGAGGCAAATGACATATATGATGGCACCCCAAGTGCCTCTGCACAATCTGTTCGTGCCCGTGTTATTGATTCTTATTTTTCTTAAGATTGGTTTAGTTTGTTTATGTTTTTGTCTGTTTGTTATATTTGTTGCCCATGTAAAGGCCATTTTTTTTTTTGGTTTAAGAATGTTGTAATGCCTTAATTACAAAACATTTTACACCTGATTTGAGCGTAATGCAGTTTATTTTCTCATGTTTGTCATTACAAACCTTCATTAATGTAAAAACAACACAAACATGAATGCATCAACAGTCAATAACAGCTACAGACAAATTCCATACATTTTCTGGAAATATGACAAATTTTGGGTGAAGGGCACTCGCAGACTCCATGGACATACATGGACATACATGGACAACATAAGTATAAATTGGCCCAGACTCCTGCCCCCTAGCAATTGGCCACATCCAGGAGTTCTAAGGTAACTGACTTCAGGCCCAAGTTTACCCGCCCACCAACATCAAGATCCATAGGGAGCACTACTTTCAAGGGGAATAGTCGGCCAGGGATACATAGGGCCACATACACACCCTCTCCTTCTTGTAATTTTGCCAGCCTATGACAGCCAGACCCCATGCCAGTCCAGTCCAATCTTTTCCATGGTCGAATGTGGATTTTTTCCAGCCAAGAATGTCCCCCAATATTTCCAACAAACAGGATGAGGCAGGCAGCATTTCCTTAGGCCCAAGGCTGCTGTGTGGGAACTTGAGCGGCCGCTTCACTTAAGCTCAGCCATTGGCTAGTGGGGTATGTGAGCACTCTAATGAGCTATATGGGCGAATTCCAAAACAAACCAGCAAAGCCATAAACAAACCAATCTTGGTTGCGCTCACCATACAGGTAAATAGAGTTGGGATGTAGAGGAAAGATGTGTAGCAGATCCAGGTCAAATTATTAATATTAATGTTTCCCATAATAAGGTTGTGGTGGGCCTTGGAGGTGGCCCAACATCTGGGCATGTGTGGCATTCATAATGTGCCACTGCTCCAGCATCTGTCTGTTGCTAGTTCTAAATTCATCTAGCATGGCAGTGAAGTTAGTATTTAAGGTGGTCATTTGTTCTGTCATCTGTCTGTTTAAGGTGGCCATTTGTTCTGCCATCTGGCTGTTGCTCCTCCTAAATTCAGTCAGCATGGTGCAGTGCGGTAATCTGCTCTGTTGTTTTTTGAGTCACCTGCCTAAAGTAACGGCTGTCATGACGCCATGCTGACTCCAGGATTGGCACGCACCTACCCTGGGAAACTGGTCGACATTGTTGACTGCGTATTCCAATTTCCCAGGTTTGAGCGCCTGCAGATGCTGGTGCAAAAGTCTTAAAGGAGCCACAGCACTCAACCCTGTTAGCTTGCAGACCAACCTATAATCTGTCTCTAAAACTTGGTTAAAAACAGAGGACTCGGTCACACACATCTGCAGAAGTATGCTTAAGCTGCACCACTACGCCAAAGTGCCTCTGTGGGGTGCAGTCCTAACTCTAATCTCTGAGAGCCCATTTGGGACATACAGTGCAATAGATAAATTGGGAGCAGGCTTACCTGAGGTTGCCCAAAACCTCTCAAGTGCAAGCCATGGGGTGGAAGGGTCAAAGACCTTGCAATACAGCCTAGACCCCACACACCATGTGCTTGCACAAATTCAAAAGAAACAAAGGGGGGGTGGCAGCCGCTCAGACCATTTTATAACTCACCTGGGAGGTGCACGTTGGCTGGGCAATTAGGATACAAAAGATGCTGGTGGTCTAGGGCGAGCAACAGTACCAGATGTACTAGGCAAAACCTCTGCAGCAGAGCTACCACTGGGGACTGTAGGCTCAGTCTCAGACTGCTGCCCAGGATGGGCTGGCAGCATGCATGCAGCTTCACACTGCTAGAGAGGATTTGGTGCAGTAGGATGCTGGGGCAGTGGCAGATTAGGTTCCAGGGGGGTAATTTGCGAAGGTCCAATCTGGCTGGCATCCTTCTCCTCCATATCCTGGATGACATCCATTAGTGGGGGAGTCTGTTGGGACATGTGAAAAAGTGTGTCAGATTGTTGGCTAAATATGTTTGGGAACAATTAGTCATGCGCATTCAAATGCATCACCAGTTTCAGCAAAGTACACTTACCCTATATATCTGGTCCTGTGTCCTAGGCAGCAGGGAAGTAGATGGCGTGCTAAAAATGGAGGAGGCTTCCACACTTCCAGAGGCAGGATGCTGCGCTGTGGTAAAAAGTAAAAGGCACGTAAACACACAAACATCCCTTGATGAGCCTGATGAGTACATATGCTTTAGAACACACGTGGGCAAGCAGGAATTACAAGTCCCACAACTGTTAAAGTTGACCTTCCGAATGAATCTGAGTCTATCTTGTATGTATGACTCACCCTGTACCTACAGATTGGTCACCATAAAGAATAAAAACATGCATGTACTGCATGTTAGGAGGCTTTACACATACAAAATGGCGCCTTAGGGGCCAACAGTCAGCCTGCAAATAACATTTGGCTTCTGAGTATGCTGTTGTGCATTCTTGCAATGTTGACCTTTCCCTGACCCCAGCTCAAGTTTGTCTGACCAAAGCACAGCTAGAACCCCAGTGGTAGAAAGACAAAGAAATAAGTGTTGTCAATTTTTGACTATATTCACATCACATGCAGTGCTTTGGTAAGATAAATTGTTTTAGATTTTCCAGAAATAATGTTAAAGGTCGTGTATTGACTGAAAACCTTTCTAAGGACCATTAACTACTGCACCCTGGGAGAGTGTCCATCATTAAGCCCATTCCTCAGCCATTAAACACCCGCCTACAACAGTAACCTCCCCTCAAAGCCACTCCCTAGGGGTCTGTGTTCATATCTGCCTGTGAGTCTCATTTCCAAAGTTTACAATATCTCACATTAAAACAATCATTGCTAACCTGCAGAAATGTTCTGGCTGTCCGTGTCGTGTCTGCCAGAGAGGTCCTGTGATGCTACGGGGTGTATCAAAGCCAGGACCATTTCTTCAGCTCTGGTGTTTTGAAATTTTGTGGGGAAGCCTCCGCCTGTTTGCAAGCTGAAAATAAGAGTATAAACATTATTTGGCATTGTGGTCACTACAACAAGCTGCAAAACGCAAACATCAAATATGTACCTGTGATTGCGCCGTTTATTCTGCTTCTTCCTTACTGCATATTTTAGGTCAGATATTTTTCTCTGGATCTGGTCCACATCTTTCCTCTTGTCCCCCGCTGCATTCACCTGTCTGGTGAGCTCTTCCCAGATTTGTTTTTGTTGCACTTTGCTAGTTGTTTTGGAATTGCGCCCATATAGCTCATCAAAATGCAGTGTAAGGCCACTTGCCAAGGCTAGGGTTTGTGCCTCACCAAACTGGCCGCTCAAGTGGCCTTACCGCAAGGTTCGGCCTAATGGTTGTTCTTCTGGCTCTTGCCTTGTAGGTGGAAATTCAGGGGACATTCTTGGCTGGGTGTGTGGTGAAGAATAGGCCGTCACCTCACTGGAAAAAGATTGGACTGGGCTGGCATTAGGACTGGGGGTCATTGGCTGGGTAGTCACAGAACTTGCAGCCGTGGATGTTGCATAGGTCTCGCTTGTTTCCACGTGTGCCGGTGGCAAATGTGGCCGAGCAGGAGAGGGTGTGCTTGGGGGGCTCGGGCTTTTCAACCTTTGCTTCTTTTTCCCCTTGGAACTTGTGCTCCCTTTCTCTTTGGATGTGGTAGGGTGGGGAGCAGGAGAGGGTGTGCATGGGGGGCTCGGCTTCTCGCCCTCTGCTTACTTTTCCCCTTGGACGTTGTGCTCCCTTGCACTTTGGATGTGGTAATGCTGGGAGCCTTCTTCTTGGAGGAAGGTTCTAAAATTTTCCGGGTGCTGGAAGTTTTTGATGGGCCTGGAGTTGTGCCCAATGTAGCCTTGTGGTGGCCACTTTTGATCCTCGCTTCAGGCACCTTTGAAGTCGATTTGTGGGACCGAGTGCTTGGTCTGAAGAATGATGTGTCCTCATGCCACTCCAACCTTTTTGTCTTGGCCTCCTTGGCTGCTGGTTTCTTTGCGCTATTTTTTTTTTGGGGTGCCATGATGACTATCAGAAGGAGAATGAGCTGTGTGTCCATTACCCTTTAAATACAAATGACTGGGTATGACGTCCGGCCATGCGGATCCTGGAAACCGCTGGGGCACTACCTATCTGCTGCGGACAAGAAAAAAGATGGCGCCCACAATCTTCACCCGCCAACAACAAGATCTCATTATGCTCGTAAGTGTATTGTAAGGACATTGATTTGACATCTAAATGCATGCATAGGCCTTAACCCTTTCGCTGCCAGCCTACCTGCAGCATTTGCCACTCCCTGTTGCCAGACGATGTTTCACTATTTTGCGCTACACATATTCAACTGTCATTTTTGAAAGGATTTCCAGGGATTTCCCAGGAAAATGATATATTGTTTTTTTCAACAGAGTCTGGGCTTTAACATGAAATGTCTTGTTTGTATTTTTTAGGTGTATTCTCAATTTTTTTGGGTGAAATGTGTGAAAAAAAATAAAAAAAAAATATTTTTTTACAATTTGTAGAGTTTTTTTGTAATAAAAAATGTAAGAAGCCTTTTATAGCTGCTGGATGACAAATGGTTAATTAAAAAAAAAAATGACATAGGGTCCCCCTTCCCGGGGAGGGGGACCCCATTTTTTTTTGGATTTTGAAGGGTTAAAAACCCTTCAAAATCCAAAAAAAAAAATGACGTGGGGTCCCCCTTACCCAAAGTAACCAGCCCGGGACCAGCTATGGGGGCTTGTAGGCACAGAGTGGGGGGGCCAGCTTTGGTGGCCCCCCCACCCTGCAGCCTACGAGCCCACATAGCCTATGTGGGCCCGGGCTCTTCTGCCCCCCCCTGGCCTTTGGGGAGGCAGGTAATGGGGGTGCGGGGGTTAATGGCAAGCCACCCGCTAGGGCAGGTGACTTGCCACCCCCCCAGCCTTGTGAACTGGTATAAGGGGTCTCATGGACCCCTTACCAGCTCACAAAGGGTTAACTGTTAAAAAAAAAACACGACACAATAATAAAAAGTATTTTATTAGAAAAAAAAAAAATTTTTTTTACTGTACTTACCTTCGATTGCAAGCTCTTGTCCCTCGCCGCTCAGCTGACAGATGCCGGTGATCGGCATCCAGAGAAGGAGAAGGCAGGAGATCAGAGGATCTCCTGTCACCTCCTTCCCCAGCGCCGATCACCGGCATCTGAGAAGCTGAGAAAGCTGAAGCCCGTTCGGGGCTTCGAGAAGAAGAGAGGAGAGAGCCTCCCAGGCTCTCTCCTGAAGATCGGTAAGTCCTGGGGGGGGATCGGAGGCCCCCCAGGTGAAGAGGAGGGACAGCGGGAGCCAGCGCACACACAGGTAAGTGAATGTCATTTTTATTTTTTATTTTTTTTACAGTTAGAAGCTGCTGCTGCAGAAGCGGGGGGGTCGGCCTATTCCGGGGGCTCTCCTGGAGCCATCCGACCTCCCACGGGGGATCGGATGGCACCAAATTAAAGAGGAGACCCGGCCGGATCCAACAAGGGGTCAGGTGAGTATTTTGTATTTTTACTTTTTAAACTACAAGCGAGGAAAGTCAAGCACGTAACACCTACGGGCTTGGCACTTAAGGCCCAGCCAAGCCAGCACGTAGGTGTTACGTGCTTGGCAACAAAAGGGTTAAGGAAGCGCAAGAAGAAACATTTTTTTGAAAAAGTGATTTAAACTCCGTGCCAAACAGAAGTTAGTGCGCACATGTGTGAACCAACTCACTTTCATCTAGAAGGATAGGTTAAGGCTAGAAATGTGTTGGGGAATGTCATTTAGTCAACTGATCTAATTGTGAATGATATTTGTCAGTGGCGTTGCTAGGGCTGGTGTCACCCGGGGCGGTAGGAAATGGTGTCACCACCCCCACCCCACCCCCAATGGTGTCACCCCCACCCCACCCCCCCAATGGTGTCACCCCCACCCCCCCCCCCAATGGTGTCAACCCCCCCCCCCCCAATGGTGTCAACCCCCCCCAATGGTGTCAACCCCCCCCCCAAGAAAACAAAAAAAAAAAAAAGCATTTTTGCCGGCATGGTGGGAGCGGGCCGGCCGGTTCCGCGCTGACAGCGGAACCGGCCGGCCCGCTCTGCTGTCAGCGGAACCGGCCGGCCCGCTCCCACCATGCCGGCATTTTTTAAAAAAGCAAACACTTACCTGCAGGTCCGGAGCGTGGAGGCCGGCGCCGCTCTCAGCTGTCATCTGAGGGCGCGTCATCAGAGGCGCGCCCTCTGATGACGCGCCCTCAGATGACAGCTGAGAGCGGCGCCGGCCTCCACGCTCCGGACCTGCAGGTAAGTGTCTCTATACCGAGGGGTGACCGGCCGAGAGGTGTCACCCTCTAGGTCTGGTGTCACCCGGGGCGGTCCGCCCCCCCCGCCCCCGGGTCGCTACGCCACTGATATTTGTATGCTGTTTGATCTTTTGTGTTCTTTCGACTATGATGGAGCGCAGGTACGACTACCTGCCCAACACCTTTGAGAAGAGGAATCTGGCCCTGGAGATCGTGGCCAGGATTCACCAGGACACGGACACCACCTTCACTTATACGCAGATCATGCAGAACTGGTCGGAACAAAAGCGACTGCACATGCCCCGGGTGCGGCGTTTTTTTGCGACCCATTTCCCAACTAAGTACATACCGATTGCATGCTAGATGTAACAAACACAGAAGGTAGGCCTTTAATTAGAAATGCTTTAGAAATGCTTTTCTTTTCTAGTGTCTGAAATGGAGTACCGCATAAGACCCACCCGGAGGGCAGTCTTTCAGACCAGCCCCTGGGCCTATCGACAGAGGAGGGGCCTCACCGCATGGGCAGGCAGTCGTATGAAACAACTCAGGCATTACCCTCCGGTATGTGACTCTGAATGTAACCCCACACACATACATGCTATTCAAACAAAAGCTGATTCCCTTAATCACTTTTTATAGATGAATATGTAGCGGGTGAAAGATCTGGAGCTGAGAGTGCACTGTGCAGCAGATCAAGCCCAGGAGGAACATGAAGAAGGTGGGTGATGTCACACACACACATTCTAAGTGTCATTTGCTTACTGTTGAATCAGACATTAGAAGTGAGCCAATTTTAAATGTCTCTACAGCCTCAAATTCCCAGCAGTGGCAGGCCCCAGAGCCTATGGTGCCCCCCGAAGCTGAAGTAAGTTGCAATGTAAATATTTGGAGTATGTGGAAAATGACATCATCACCAATCAACCTAAATCCATTGGCAATGTCATTAGCAAAATTACATATGGCCTCTTCCTTTAATACATTCCTTAGCATAATGACATATGGCCTCTTCCTTTAATAAATTCCTTGGCATAATTACATATGGCCTCATGAGTTAGTCAACTCATGAGGCCATATGTATCATATGGCCTCATTTAGTCAACTGATCTAATTGTGAATGATATTTGTCAGTGGCGTTGCTAGGGCTGGTGTCACCCGGGGCGGTAGGAAATGGTGTCACCACCCCCACCCCACCCCCAATGGTGTCACCCCCACCCCACCCCCCCAATGGTGTCACCCCCACCCCCCCCCCAATGGTGTCAACCCCCCCCCCAATGGTGTCAACCCCCCCCCAATGGTGTCAACCCCCCCCCCCAAGAAAACAAACAAAAAAAAAAGAATTTTTGCCGGCATGGTGGGAGCGGGCCGGCCGGTTCCGCGCTGACAGCGGAACCGGCCGGCCCGCTCTGCTGTCAGCGGAACCGGCCGGCCCGCTCCCACCATGCCGGCATTTTTAAAAAAAGCAAACACTTACCTGCAGGTCCGGAGCGTGGAGGCCGGCGCCGCTCTCAGCTGTCATCTGAGGGCGCGTCATCAGAGGCGCGCCCTCTGATGACGCGCCCTCAGATGACAGCTGAGAGCGGCGCCGGCCTCCACGCTCCGGACCTGCAGGTAAGTGTCTCTATACCGAGGGGTGACCGGCCGAGAGGTGTCACCCTCTAGGTCTGGTGTCACCCGGGGCGGTCCGCCCCCCCCGCCCCCGGGTCGCTACGCCACTGATATTTGTATGCTGTTTGATCTTTTGTGTTCTTTCGACTATGATGGAGCGCAGGTACGACTACCTGCCCAACACCTTTGAGAAGAGGAATCTGGCCCTGGAGATCGTGGCCAGGATTCACCAGGACACGGACACCACCTTCACTTATACGCAGATCATGCAGAACTGGTCGGAACAAAAGCGACTGCACATGCCCCGGGTGCGGCGTTTTTTTGCGACCCATTTCCCAACTAAGTACATACCGATTGCATGCTAGATGTAACAAACACAGAAGGTAGGCCTTTAATTAGAAATGCTTTAGAAATGCTTTTCTTTTCTAGTGTCTGAAATGGAGTACCGCATAAGACCCACCCGGAGGGCAGTCTTTCAGACCAGCCCCTGGGCCTATCGACAGAGGAGGGGCCTCACCGCATGGGCAGGCAGTCGTATGAAACAACTCAGGCATTACCCTCCGGTATGTGACTCTGAATGTAACCCCACACACATACATGCTATTCAAACAAAAGCTGATTCCCTTAATCACTTTTTATAGATGAATATGTAGCGGGTGAAAGATCTGGAGCTGAGAGTGCACTGTGCAGCAGATCAAGCCCAGGAGGAACATGAAGAAGGTGGGTGATGTCACACACACACATTCTAAGTGTCATTTGCTTACTGTTGAATCAGACATTAGAAGTGAGACAATTTTAAATGTCTCTACAGCCTCAAATTCCCAGCAGTGGCAGGCCCCAGAGCCTATGGTGCCCCCCGAAGCTGAAGTAAGTTGCAATGTAAATATTTGGAGTATGTGGAAAATGACATCATCACCAATCAACCTAAATCCATTGGCAATGTCATTAGCAAAATTACATATGGCCTCTTCCTTTAATACATTCCTTAGCATAATGACATATGGCCTCTTCCTTTAATAAATTCCTTGGCATAATTACATATGGCCTCATGAGTTAGATTAAAACATAATAATCATTCCATCCACAGCTGTGAAACATGTATTTGCAGAACAACAATTTTCTTCTTTTTTTTTTAGACACCACACAGGCAAGATTAGCTTAACTCACTGGGACGGCGTTTCGGCTGGTGGGCGATATACAGGAGCCCAGAGCTTCGATTGGGACCACAGATGAACATTAATTATCTGGGGCCTGCCATGGCTTTGTATATAGTTTGTATATAGTTTTGTAAATTTAAAATTTTTTACTATTTTAAAATGTTTTTAAAAAACGTTTACATTTTTATTCAAAAAAAGAAAAAGTTAATAAATAAATACATAATTACACAACCAAAAAAAAAGGCCAAACAATTTGGCAGTTAATAATAAAAAAAAAAAATCAAACTTGTTTCTGTGTCATTTTATGTAAAAGAAAAATTCATTAAGGGTTGGTTACAGGAAAATGTAGGAAGAACTCAAAATAAAAGATTGCAAAGTGAAGAAGAATGAAACCGCGATGGAATTGAGGTAAGCATTAAGGGCGCAAAGTGAAGAAGAATGAAACAACGATGGAATTGAGGTAAGCATTAAGGGCGCAAAGGGAAGAATATAGAAACCGCGATGGAATTGAGGTAAGCATTAGGTGCTTATATATGATATTCAATGACTCTCCCTGATCCAGTCTTGAACTTACATCCACATAAGATTGGCCAGATCATGTCAGACTAATGTTAATGATTTCTTTGACAATGTCACTAAAGTGTTATATGAAGGTGGTGCTGTGGATATTCCCTATCTGGATTTTAGCAAAGCCTTTGACACTGTACCACATAAAGAGCTCATAGAAAAGTTATTGAAGGTAGGATTCAATCCCTGGATAGTTCAGTGGATTTCCAGTTGGCTGAAGGATCGGTATCAGAGAGTTGTTAATGGCGTGCAATCTGAACAAAGGCGAGTTACAAGTGGTATGCCACAAGGCTCTGTCCTGGGCCCCATTCTTTTTAATATGTTTGTAATTGGTAAGTGACATCGGAGAAGGCTTGGTAGGAAAAGTTTGTCTGTTTGCTGATGATACAAAGGTTAGTAATAGGGTGGTTATTCAAAGGTTAGTAATAGGGTGGATATTCCTGGAGGTGTCTGCAACATGGGAAATGATTTAGCTTTACTGGATAGATGGTCAAAACTGTGGAAACTAGAGTTTAATGTCTCTAAATGTAAAATCATGCACTTGGGTAGAAGGAATCCCTGCTCTGAGTACCGCATGGGCAGTACTGTGTTAGCCAGGACCTCGGAGGAGAGAGATTTAGGGGTACTGATTACTGATAGCTGCAAGATGAGTGGACTGTGTAGCCAGGTGGTGGGGAAAGTAAGCAGGATGCTCGGCTGCATAGCTCAAGGCATCGCCAGTAAGAAGAGGGAGGTTGTGATGCCGCTGTATAGAGCCCTGGTAAGGCCACAGCTAGAATACTGTGAGCAGTTCTGGAAACGTTGCCTGCAAAAATACATTCTTCAAATAGAATGTGTCCAAAGGCGGGCAACAAAAATGGTGGAAGGACTTAAACTTAAAACTTATCAGGAAAGACTTAAAGAACTTAATTTGTACAGTCTGGAGGAAAGAAGGGAGAGGGGGGACATGATTGAGACATTTAAATATGTGAAAGGATTGAATAATGTTCAGGAGGGAAGTGTTTTTAAGAAGCAACTTAATGATAGAACAAGGGGGCACAACCTGAAGCTAGTCGGGGGGAAGATCAGGAGCAATGTTAGAAAATATTATTTTACAGAGAGTAGAGAGTAGTAGATGCTTGGAACAAACTTCCAGCAGAGGTAGTTGAAAAATCAACAGTCACTGAATTTAAACATGCCTGGGATAAGCACACATCTATCCTAAGATAAAGAGTACATACAGTATACACATAAGGGCAGACTAGATGGACCATATGGTCTCCTTCTGCCGTCAACCTTCTATGTTTCTATAAAAGCTGATCTGGTTTGTCTGACATGACCGATTCCTCTTAAATCCATGGCATCTCTAGCAAACCTTACAACAACAGTTTCCGTGCCAGGCTTTCTCCCCTGCTAGCACAAAAAAAAGCCACTCACCTCGGGCCACAATCCAGTGATGCAGATTTCCTCTTCACCTCCACCTGGAAGGCCTACGATCCCCCCCGGGTTTTTCTGCAACCAGGAGAGGGCCCCGAATAGGGCCCCGCGCTTCCATCGTCACTTCTGCCATTTGCCATTAGAGGGAGGATGTGGCCGTCAGAGCCGCTGCTCTTAGACACGCTGTGGGACCGAGATAAGGTGAGTCGCTGCGTCGATCTGGGGGGGTTTCACACAGCGGGGCACCCGCAATGGGGGTGCTCCCGGGGAAAGGAACAAAACCCAGGATAGTCAACATTTTTTACAATCCTTGGTTTTGGTCCATTTTAACTGTCATTTTTGCAGGGATTTCCCAGGGAAATTATATATTGTTTTTTTCAGCCTGTGCTTTAACAGAAACTGTCTTGTTTTTTCGGTTGTTTGGTGTATTGGGTGAAAAATTAGCAAAAAAATGAAAATGAAAAATTACAAAATGTAATTTGTAGTGTTTTCTAGTGTCTGTAAAGAATTACAGATGATGCGTCCCCCACATGCAACTGACGAAAGGAGGTTCTTTGAGACTTAAAGGCATATTTGATTGGTTGGAGGGAAAAACATGGGCATTTTTTCTGCATAACCCATAGTTAGTTTCTAAAAAAATATCCTTACCCAACTGGAAAGAATATGAACTTACCTTTAAAAATGTAGGCAATTATTGAGTAAAAACAAAAATGTTATGGTACTTTCTTGTGGGGCAAAACTAAAAAGCTTACTGAGCAAGGCACGGCAAACCTGAAGTTAAAAGTTACTTCTTTTTTTTTGGGTGAACCCCAATGGCAGCCTGTGTAATTTACAAGTTTCCTTTAACAACTTTTTATTTGACCTTGTCTTGAAATACCAGCAAAACAGTCACTGTAAGAGAAAACACACATCATTTCTGTGAGTGGCACTGTGCCATAACAGTCTAATGTTGTTAACATTTGTGGAACCACAAGAAACTTTAGCTGGTGCGCTGGCTTTTACTGAGTGGCATTCATTAGCTTGTTGAAAATTTAATTCTCTGAATGAGTCATGTACATGTAACAGCCTAGTATCATCAAGAAAGGCTGTAGACACAATAGTCTTCAAAAACTTTTTGTTTTGAAATGTAATTATATAATTACTTATGTAATAGTAAATACAGAGAAGTTACTTTGTGTTTATAGAATAGCAATCAATTTTTATACTTCCCTGTCCCAAGCAATTAGAATTATTCCCTGGTTTTCTCCTTCCCTCTTCCAATCTACTACCCCAGCATGATTTTCCCATCCTCCTGTATTTTCTCCTTCCATCACAGTGCTACCACCATTTTGTTAGTGGAACAGATCATTACAGTAATACTCATCTAAATGTGTTACCTGAATCTGATAAAGTGATATTTCAGGCAAAGGCAATTGTTAGACCATTGTGTCGGGCTACGTTTAGGACTGTCCTAAAACAGTTTGCTGTTTGTAAATTGAATAAAAAATGGCAGAGATGTCAAGGTTTACAGTTTTACCTTATCCTTTCTCTTCTGAAGTATGTGGCCTCTTGGAGCTGTGATGTGTCATAATAATCAGCATAATAGTAGGATGGCACTGGGAGTGAGTGTGCTTGTTAGGAGGAGGCTGGGTGGGGAGGAGGAAGGGGGAGTTTAGCTGGGCTTGAGTTGACTATACAAGTGGCAAGATGCAAACCATTTTGAAAATGGAAGAAATTGTGTTCCAGACTACCGTTCCATACAATCCAGAGCAAAATGGTGAACTGCTTACTCTGTGAACGTGCAAGAAGCACAACAATTTGGGGAGAAGCCACCATGATAAAATGCTATCTTCAAAACAGACTGCCAGGTAGTGCTACACACAAAAGTCAATGTCAACTATGGATCTGCAAGAAGCCTGACCTGAAGGACCTCAGGATATTTGGAAGCAAAACATTTGTGCATATTCCCAAAGAAAAAGGTCCCACGTGTGAATCTCGAGCAAAAGAAGGGATCCTGTTTGGCTATAGTGAAACTCAAAAAGGATACAGAATCTTGCACCCAGAGATCAACACAGTAACACTCAGCAGGTATGTAGTGATTGATGAGACCCGTATCATTCAAATTTCATGAAGTTTTGCCAGTAATTCAACCAAAGCTAAAAGAATATGAATCTCAGTTACAAGTTCCAGATGCTAAAAAAGAAAACCCCGAAGTCTGGATAAGCTCTGAAACCACCAAGGAAGGTACAGAAGAACCAAGTCAACTTTCAGTCAGGAGATCAGAGGGGCCAAAAAAGGGATCCCAGTTAAGCACCTTTCTTACATTGCAAGCAAAAATGTGTTTATGTGAACTGTACTCAGTAGCACTCTTCTGTACTCAGTAGCGAAAACTGCCCTTCACTATCATTGTGATTCAGCACCAGGTTAAAATGCACATCCAGTTGCATCACTCCCAAGGTAGACAATGAAAGTGAATGGCATATATGGTGGGATTGCCCATTAGTGAGTAAATTCTGGAATAAGATATTTCGAATATTGTCTAATATTATGGGAACCTATGTTAGTACAGATCCGTGGGTTGCGCTGCTAAATAAGCCTATAGAGGGATCTAGGAAGGATTTTCAAAAGCTTACATTTTATTTGCTAACCGCAGCCAAATTAGTAATAGCCAAAGCTTGGAGAACTAAGACTCTCAGCGTCCTGGAATTTAAGAGTAGAGTTAATGCTATTATGGCGATGGAAAAACTATCCGCTCTAAAAGAGGGACGCTTGGAAAAATTTGAACGAACTTGGTTGCCATGGGTAGAAAAGTATTTACCTAGAACTTTCGATAGAAAACTTTTGATAGTGTAGGCTTATCTGCTCTCTTGTTGCCCTTTAGGGAAAACTCTTTTTTTTTTTTGTTTTGTTTTTTTTTTTTGTTTATTGTCTGTGTCTTGTTGTTTTGTTTTTGGATCCCTGCTACTGGGGGGCGGGACTTGGGGGGTGGGAGGGGGGGTAAGGGGGGTGTCGCTGTTTTGTGATAGTTTGTTATATTTTCCAATGATGTTGAAATACTGCAGTTATTGACTCGGTTTAGTTGTTTGATACTTATGACACTGCATATTGAAAATGGAGGTCTCCCTCTACTGAAGGGGTAGTAAACAATTTGACATGAAGCGAGGAAGACAGGGGGAGGGGGAGGGGGGATGGGTATATAGGACATATAAAGTTGATAATTGATAAATTTTTTTTTGAGATGTATATATTGTCTGTCACAAGCTTGGCCCTATTAATGTTTGTACTTATATATCTCTATTACTCTGATTCGCTTCTTTTATGTAAAAGAAAATTTGTATGATGCTATTGCTTGTATATTTTATTATGCTTATTGGAAAATAAAAACCTTTGAGAAAGTGAATGGCAGTTTACACTTCTGAAGAGTAGCAGAGTTTTCTCACCTGGTGTTAACTTGATCCTATACTGTGTGAGGAAGTTAGTGTACACACAAACAGATTATCAAGGAAGTCCAACACTAACGGTAAGCAGAACATAATAAGTACAGTCGCTTGTCACATACTACAAACAACCTTGTTGTCAGGTTCAACAAAAGTCCATCAACCAACCATCCACTAGTTATCAATAAGGCAGTCCAGAAAGAATACTCTTGTTCTCAAAGATACTGCCATCCCTCTAAAGAAAAGGAAAATATATGACAGCCCTCACTACAGAAAAATACTATTTTCCAAAACCACATGACTAACGCCACCTAAAGACATTCATCTTTAAACTGTCACCAGGAAGGCGCAAAATGACAAAGGCTTTGGTTCACGGGGTGATCCTATTAAATCAGTAAGTTTGAGTGATTGTTTAAAGAGAAAGTCAAGGCATGTATGTAAGTATACTGTGGGGTGGTGCCTCATTTATTAGCAGAAATATTATTAACTACAGTATGCATTAGGAGGAGGTTTCAATGTGTGCTAGGCCTCTTGAAAGCCATATTGTTTTGGGGACCATGTTCGTCTCCCTATGTGTTATAAATAAGTGTTCTTATTATAATTATTTCTTTTAAAACTGATTATTATTCCTAATTTTTTTTAAGATAGACAAAGTAGGGTGATTACTAAATGCATCTTACTTCATTATAGAAAATCGAATAAAGCAAGGCAATGCTTAACAGTCAATCAAACAACTAGCATATCACTCATGGTACACAATAGTGATCAATTCTCAATTACATTAAATGATCTTGCAATTATGCTACTGATAGGACAATGATTTTGAACCCTTATATCAATACCAATGAGCATGCATATATTTCTTATAAATTAAGCTGTGAAAATATAACATAATTATATATAATTTCCAGGGTCTCATAAAGCTATCTGTGCAACAAACGCATACAAACACATCACCTTAAATAAATACTAGATAAAAGTGAGTACAAAATAATACAAAATATATCTTCCTATTGCTTTAAATAAGTGTTTATTATTACTATATGTGTTTATTTATGTAGCGCCATCATTTTCCGTAGCGCTTTACAAGGTATTATTACAGACAAGGTAAAACATATAGCACAGGGAACAATACAAAATTAGATGCCACAAGGTGTAAACCAAGTATTGTGAGCACAGGAGACAATAGGAAGGAGAGCCCCCCCTTGCGAGCTTACAGTCTAAAGGATGGGGGTGGAGACGAAAGGTGGGGATCAGAAGTGGTAGAGCTAGAGTTGGGCTACATGAGCCATTTGAAGGTTATGGGAATTGCTTAAGCAAGGCCATATGCTTGTCTGAAGAAGTGAGTTTTGAGGGCACTTTTAAAGGCTTGGGGTGATGGAGAGTGGCAGATTGAGCGGGGAAGTGCATTCCAGAGAAGTGGGGAGGCACGGGAGAAGTCTTGAAGGCGGGAGTGCGAGGAAGTAACGAAGGAAGAGGACAGGAGAATGTCAGAGGCAGAGCGGAGGTTGCGCTTGGGTTGGTAATGCTGGATCAGAGATGAAATGTAGAAAGGGGCCTGGTTAGAGAGAGCTTTGTAGGTAAGTGTTAGAAGTTTGAACTGAACTCTGTGGGAGACAGGTAACCAGTGGAGGGATTGACAGAGGGGGGCAGCACTGGAGAAGCGAGAGGAGAGGAAGATGAGGCGAGCAGCAGAGTTTAGAACAGATTGGAGGGGAGCCAGTCTGTTTGTTGGCAAACCACAGAGGAGGGTGTTGCAGTAGTCCAGTCGGGAGATGACCAGGGCGTGTACTAGCATTTTTGTGGTGTCAGGTGAAAGGAAGGGACGAATGCGGGAGATATTTTTGAGTTGGAGACGACAGGAGGTGGCTACGGAGTGAATGTGAGGTGTTTAGTAACAATTGCTTCAAAATAAGTGTAGAAAGAAAGAAAGCACTGTTGCATACTTTTAAAAACTGCCAACAGTTTCTTTTAATTTGACATTAGCCATAAAAAAATGTGAATTTACATTGACATGTACAGTAGTTACGTCTGAAAAAAATACAGCACATACAGTACATTGGAGGATCTTAATATGCATAGCTTAAATGAACTGAAAAACTATCCCTTGTCTCTATTCTGTCTGTGTTGTAACTTAATTTACATGTTCCATTATGTGAATGAGATGAAAAAGCCCTGTATCTCTGCAGTATTAATGTGGTAAGTGGTTTGTTGGCTGCAGACCATTGAAAAAAAATGATATTGCCATCAAATTACCTTTAGTGGAGTTGGTTCATGAAGTGTTTTTCAAGTGGAGTGACAAGAAAGTAAAGTAAATAAAATAAATCATTGACTTTACAATTATGGATTATAATGCTAAACATACTATGCCTGGTACAGTCTTATATTTGACTATATATATATATATGTATTGCAATGATCTGAATGGGGTGGATGTTCTTATAATGCATATACCTCTATACCACTCTGACTTCACCAAATATTTAGCATGACCCCCAATGTAAGTCAATGCCTCAGCAATTGCAGAGCACTAAAATAATCGTTTACAATGTTGATAAAATGTTTTAAGAGGTTTCTGAGACATGATGAGTCATTACAGCTGATGGCTTTTGACTCCTGGCTAGAGATAAAGCATTAGTGCACTAAGGTTTAGGGTAATTTTGACTGTGAAACTTGTTTTTTTAGAATCCAGACCATTAGAATTGTAGCAAGATGCCCCCCATGCTATTTCACAATAGCTGCATGGGGTTAAAGTGGACCAAAACCCAGGATTTTGACTATCCTGGATTTTGGTCCGTGCCCCGCTGTGTGAAACCCGTCAGGTCCCCTGACAAGCTCATCTCTTCCCAGTCCTACATTGCAAGCGTGGCCTCTCGTCCAATCAGTGCTCTTTGTCCAGGAGCTCGCCTAATGTGAGCGGATCTGCTGGCGGCCGCATCCCCCGCTACCCTCTAACAGGGAGTGTGCCTGTGCCAGCCATTCACAAATGCCTGGCGCAGGCACGTACCCTGCTAAAAGGATAGTGGGGATGCAGCCACTACTCACGCATGCGCCATTGGACCGGGAATAAGAGTTTTCAGGCGACCTGGGGGGTTTCACAAAACAGGGCACCTCTGAATGGGGTACCCCGGGGGGAGCGAGTATGCCTCCCCTGGAGTCTCATAGACTCTAAGCTGAGTTTTGGTACTCTTTGAGCTGTCTCAAAAAGCTTACATCACTGATTGATGGGGGGAAGGGGCTAGTTAGTTGGAGTCTATGAGACTCAAGGGCAGGCATACTCGCTGGGCGAAACCCCCCATGTTGCTCGAAAACTCAAACTTTGTTTCAGGTCCAACAGCACATGCTCAAGCAACAGCCTCCCACTTTTCCTTTAGCAGGGCGCATGCCCATGTCAGGCATTTGTGCTTGCATTAGACGAAGGGGCTTGCGGGGATCTGAGTGCGCATCCATCGTAGGACCGGGAAGAGGGGAGTTTGTTTGGGGGCGACCTGGGGGGTTTCACATAGTGGCGGCAAGGACCAAAACCCAGAATAGTCCAAATCCTGGGTTTTGGTCCACTTCAAGGCTTCCCAGGGTTCATTGATAAGTGGGGCATCCCAAATCAGGATGCCCTGGGAGTAGGTTCACTGAGGAAGACACTTTTTCTGGCACATTAGACAAAAGAGGCAACAATTTAAAACCTAATCAGTTACAAGCTTTGCTTTTGGATCCAATATTGTGTGGTATAAAGAAATTGATCAAATTTGTAACTCTGATAACATGTAGAAACATGGCACATATTAACTTACTCCACCCTTTTCACCCTTAGAAACAGTGTCAAATGAGCCATTCTGATTCTGCATCTCAAAATCTCATATTATATGTAAATACCTTATATATTCTAAGCGATGCCACTATCTTTGCCTCATTTTCATGTTTGTGACTGAGCTGGGAAGGGGTGTTATAGTGCAGCTTTATGAATCATGAGCATGCACTGCTGTGATCAGAGACAGCTGTGAGACCACTGTGACTTGTTGTGCTAACCCACGCTGAGAGCATAAAGGGACAGAGTGGCTGTTCAACCACTTTTTTTGCATGGTCCTGGATATAAGGGCAAACCTTGGAACCCTGATACGGCTTCTACCATGTACTGCAGGAAACCGGGAGATCAGCTGAGCTGCGTGCTGCCTTATTATTTCTGTGGTATTCAAAGTCCATTTAAAGTGGACCAAAACTGACTGAACTTGAGAAATATATTTGGCCAAAGCCCCTGTCTGGAACTGGATATTACCATATTGTCCTGGTACACTGTTTTTTTTTTTTGGTTTACTGTCGCTACAACAGTAGTCTAACTGCCACTCTGCTTATTGGTGCTCTCAGCACAAGTAAGCCTAGCAAGACACAGTGTTCCCACAGCTCTGTCGGACCACAGCAGAGCTAGCTTGTGACTACACCATTACATGCCCATCCCAGATAAGCTACGGCCCCAAAATTATAGCGATGAAGCAGCTTTGCATAGTTATTTCCATTTAAATGGAGACTTTGCGATTCTTTGAAATTGCGCATTTTACACTGTTCCCAAGGTAGATAAGGTGGAGGAAGTTGGTGTGTGCTTGGACAGTGACTTTAAGTAATATAAGGGCGTATTTATAATAATAAACTATATTGCGACATCCAAAATCCAGTTACTTAGTAAAGCACTTTTACGTGAAATGCGCATTGTGTCTTTGTTACTTGTTGCTATGTCTAATTTTTTACAGAACTAATCTTAATGTGTTTCAGTGTGACAGCCTCTCTTTGGAGTCATTAATATTGTGTAGCACAAATATTTTATAATTCACTAATCTTGACAAAAAGGCAATGGCTTGCTAATGAAAAATGTATGAAGAGTAATGGTTTCCTATTAATAACTTATTAGGTCAGATCACACAGTTTGTAGTATCTTCTACACCTCATATTTTATCTTTTCCATAAAACTCATAATTTACAGTTCAGTGTATGTCTAAACTTCTGATTTTTCCCGGCAAGAAAAGTTAATGGTGAAAAATCCATAACACTTACTTACTTACTACCTACTTTAATAATATATGATACTAACATAGATGAACTAAAAATCTGTATACTGGGTATTAGAGATGAGCGAACTTTTGAAAAGTTCGATTCGGCCGATTCGCCGAATTTCACAATTCGGGTTCGGCCGAATCGAACTTTTACGAAGTTCCCCATCATAAATGCCGGCATGGTGGGAGCGGAGCCGGCCGGCGGGCCGGTAAAGCCGGCCGGCCCGCTCCCACCATGCCGGCATTTAAAAAACAAAAAAAAAAACCATTTTTGCCGGCATGGTGGGAGCGGGCCGGCCCGCTCCGCTGTCAGCGGAACCGGCCGGCCCGCTCCCACCACGCCGGCATTTCAAAAAAAAGCAAACACTTACCTGCAGGTCCGGAGCGTGGAGGCCGGCGCCGCTCTCAGCTGTCATCTGAGGGCGCGTCATCAGAGGGCGCTCTGATGACGCGCCCTCAGATGACAGCTGAGAGCGGCGCCGGCCTCCACGCTCCGGACCTGCAGGTAAGTGTTTGCTTTTTTTTGAAATGCCGGCGTGGTGGGAGCGGGCCGGCCGGTTCCGCTGACAGCGGAGCGGGCCGGCCCGCTCCCACCATGCCGGCAAAAATGCTTTTTTTTTTTTTTTTTTTTGTTTTTTAAATGCCGGCATGGTGGGAGCGGGCCGGCCGGCTCCCACCATGCCAGCATTTTTTTTTTAATTTCAGGAAAAATTCGATCGGCACGAACCACAAAATATCCGGGTTCGTGCCGAATCGAATATTTCCTGAAATTCGGAGCGAATTCCGGTTCGTCCGAACCGGTTCGCTCATCTCTACTGGGTATATTAGACATAGAAAGGTTGAATTACATTGTTATATTTGTTGCTTTATGTTGGTGACAATGAGGCACACTTGTCAGTACAGGCAGAGATATTGTACAGTGCTACAGTGTCCACTAAAAGCACAATAAATTAGTGCACATGAGACAGCATACTGAATACCACATAACAATAATGTCAATAATACAATATATTCTTAGTTCTATAGTTTTACACAACATTGCAGCAGCTAATTACTAATGGCAACCATTGGCACTGTCACGGGCCAGTGGATGAGCACTGTGGACATGGGAAGTCCGGCTTCCACTGCTGAGGTTGGTACTTGGAGACACAGAAAGCAAGCTCGACCCTGTCCATAACCCAATCTCGAATCTGCAGGGCTGGAGTCTAAGTACCACCCTGGTCTTCCCTAGAGCCCTCCACTTGGGTGGTCCCAGGTTGTTCCCTAGGGAGACAGCAGTGGTTACCGGCCTGGCAGAAGAGGAAAATGTGAATGCAAGCTGGGTCATACACGTGGAAGCAGATGGGCAGATGTTATTCCAAGAATCAGAGTCCAGAAAGCAAACTGGGTCATACATGTGGAAGCAGGCAGGCAGGAGTTAATCCAAGAAACGGAGTCCGGTGAGAAAGCTGGGTCGAGATCGAGAAATCCGAAGTAATACTATTCACTGGTACCAGGGTCACAGGCTCGGCAAGATGAAACACAGAAATCTTCTGGCACTAATCCAATGCCGACAGCTTCCTTATAAAGGCCCCATGATCCTCTGATTGGGTCTCCGCTGTCAGCTGACAGAGATCCCCTGGATCCACACCAGCTAAACAAAGCTGCCTTTACAGAGACCTCTGTCTGCAGATATGCCACCTGTGGCTTCTCACAGACAGCCACAGAGTTCACATGGAATGCCCTGATGTAGCATAACTCACCAGCTCCATCCACTTTTTAGACCGGCAGCTGTCCCTTCTGAATATTTTTGATCCATGTTGGGTGGCAGCTTTCAGTGGGGATGTAACTATTTCTGTCAGCTTTTTTCTACATTCACAACATGCATCAGCGGTGGACTTGACAGCACACGGCTATCCGGAATTACATTGTGAAAACACATTGACCAGGAACCATGCACCCTCAAGTTTAAGAACCCCCGGGCCACGGCGTTAAGTACCCCTTTTGTTTTATCTTGGCATTATTTCATTAATGCTATTCATATCTAAGGGCACACATGTATGTGTGTGTTTCAAAGGGTTTTGAAATATTCTGACCAGCCTAGATCTCTGTGCTGAGAACTGAAAAAAAGCCTTCTCATAAAAAATTGGCTTGGGGCAACTAACGTTCCCAATTATATAACTATTCAATTAAGCTCGCCTGGATTCACGGATGACAGCAAGATTTTTAAGTATTTTTAAGGATCCTTTTAAGTTTTCCCTTAAAGTGGGTCAAAAACCACAGCAATTGGCTCAGGAATCTATAAGATTCCCAGGCCGATCGACTCCCTCCCCCCGAGGATCCAAAATCAGGATGCCTCGCTGTATGAAACCCCCCAGATCACCCATACACTTACCTTGGGGGCTTTCACGCAGCGGGACAACCCTGGTCGGGGGGAAAGGACCCTGATAGTCAAAATCTTTAACCCTCTTCTCTACTAACAATTTTGAGTGTGGCCACTCAAACAGGACGCAGCTCCCTGTTATCTCCAGCGCTAACTTTAACCTCTATTACTCGAGATTATGTGTTTTACTTTCTTTTTCTCCTTCTCACACACATACGGAGAGTTGGCATGATCATGCAGAGCAAGGAGAATATAATGCCTTGCTTGCAGACAAGCTGAGAGGGAGCTGGGGGTGGCCCTTGGTCACAGGAGACAAAGGATTTTTATTTGTTAACCATCAAAGCAGAGCCCAGGGGGAGGAGGAGAAATCAAACTTTCAAAATCTTGCTCCAAGCTGCCCATGAGGACCAAAGGCTTAGCTAAACAACATTCACTTAAGATGTGAGGAGACTGTAGGGTTTATTTGCCCCTTGCATGGCCAGAAAACTTCTAAATGTTGTTTGATAATAACAGCAGATTTAAATGAGATCAAGTATATCTGGATTTTTGCTTGATATGCCCCGCAGTATCAGATATTACTGTATATTGTAATTTCAATCATAAATATATTGAATAAATAAATTGGTTTAGCATCGGTGCATCTGGCTATGGTGCTATGTACCTGCTAATGTGGCTGATGAAAAATGCGATCAACATGGATCACTTGAAGCACAGCAGCCATAGCTAGTGTTATTTACAAGAACTATTTTAATGTATGATAGAGAGTTTCACTGCTTTTACAGAAAATAATCCCCCCCTATGCTACTGAAGGACTGTCTTTACTCTAACCTTAGTGGACACCCTGGGTTTGGTTACACTCCAGGGTATAAACAAATCATGGGACAGATCTTTGTCTCCCGCTAACACTAGGACAAGTCCTTGTCATGGTAATGGAAACTAGGTATAATAGGTAGTGCGTCTAAGATTAAAAAGCTTGGGTGGAGAAAATGGCAATGGGCAGGGAATATGGAGGGGGGAAGCAAGATACATTTGTGGTACATTCGTGGTGGGACAGCCAAGAACCTGAAGGGTGTGGGGGGGCTGCAGGGAGCAACTTACAAGGTACTCGGGGAGGGCAGTAGGGAATGTTTATTGGTGGAGGAATGCAGGAATTTGGGGAGGAAGAAAGGAGGAAGGGGGGGCATTCTACAATGTACATTACATGAATGGGGGACATTAAGGAACCTGGAAGGGTGCAGAGAGAGTGATCCAAGATAAAGAGACAGACAGGAAACTTAAGAGAAACTGCCAGATGAATTACTAGGGGACTTTGGCATAAGCCTTTGGGTCATCAGCAAACTGCTCACTGCACTTTCTGCTCACTGCCACTGGTGGGCTCACTGCTCTCCACCAGTGTCCTTGCCTCTGCTTACTACTGCCAACCCTCCGAGCAGCAATTCTTTTTGTAACAACCCGCACTGAGGTTTTCTGCTCCCACTAGTTCAGCTCTGCTTCTCACATGATTCTTCCTTAGCAGCTACATTTGATTTTTCTGTGCCCGCTGACATGTCCCACAGCAGCCATATTCTACAGATTCTAATCATTTGTTTCTGCAGAACTTTAGCAGATGGACTCATCTCATCAGACAGTCATGGACGGTTCGCCCTGCAGTAGGTAGCAGGCTAGAATAGTAGTAGGAATGTGGATAGGGTGAGAAAAGCCATTCCAGCACTCAAGCCCAATAACCACAAAGAAAAAGGACTACCAGCCTAGGAGCTGCCATTTACAGAACCATTCTCAATGAATGGTTAAAAGCTAGAAACATACATTTCAAGAGTACCAGGATCTGCAGCCAAAAAAAACAAACTCATTCTGTCCCAACTGTCAGACTGATTCTACGGAGGAAGTGGGGGTTCTCATGAGCAGCCACCATTGCTGAAGATCTTGGGTGACAGTCTTGTTCTTTACTTATTTACTGCAGCAGCACCTGGTGTCAGAGCAGGCGAAGGCCCGGACAAGGGTATAATCAAAATTGTTGGAGCAGTGGGTTGACGTTTAAGGATACTTTAAGGAATAATTAGCCACAACACTTTGTCAAAGTAAAACAAAATCTGATATCAAGCCCATGTTTTATTAACCCTACATCAGCAGAAACGAACATTACCAGTAGGATTGTATAAAAGAGTAAGTAAGGTTATGTAGATATTTACAGTTGAGGTGACATCCTCGTAAGAGCATTTACCTACAGTCGCACTCCTACTCCATTTACAACTGTGATACAGATTCATGACAGTGCAAGTGATCCTGAATTTTAGGCTTTCCTTTACTGTAGATGGCTCAGGATGTGTATTGAGCTTGATAAGTGGCCAGTAAAAGTACCACAAAATAAAAACGTTTGCAGCTAACTGAAGGTGCTTACCCATGCTGATCAGACGAACTTAACTTGCCATTTTACTTGACTAAAGAATAGTTGAGTTATACCACAAGATGGCGGTATCACCTAAAGAAAGAGTATCAAAGCATGCCTGCAAAAAGTTTCTCAAAGCATCATTTTAAATTTAGAAGTCTTTACACAAAGCAAGTTAGATTATTATGATGGATTCACTCTTCTGGAACGTCTGAGCAAACAGGAAAATTTGTAAATTTACCGGCTAATGCACAATGACTTCAAAAAGGTAAGGGAAACTGAAAAACCTGTGTTGTATTTTAATAAAATGAGCCATTATGGTGGAGTAAAAAAAAGAAAAGAAAACAAATGCTTTTCAGCTTAGGTCTTCCGCAGGCTTTTGATTTGCGGCTGTGGTTTGTTTTCAGAGCTTAACGTCCTTGATTCAGTAAACTTTCCTTAAAATATCTCACGAATACAGTATAAGGACTGTGTTATGCTTTATTTCAGAATAGGGCATGGTTTAAAGTTAGATGTAATTCAAAGAAGAGAGACCATTGCAAGATTTTATAAATGATGTAAAACTTTCTTTACTTAGAATTTCCAAAAGAAAAAAGTTTTAGGAGCAAATCTCACTCTACCTTCCCCATCACTGAATCATTCCTTCTCATACCCTAATTTGAAACAAGCAGGAAACCTGTATTTCGTTGAGATATTTTTAGGAAAGTTTACTGAACCAAGGATAAAATATTACTATCTTCCTCCTATTTATTTCAGACATCTTCTTCACTAAAACATGATCCCCAAAAATGTAACCTGAAAGTGGAAGTCCAGATTCTAAGTATTTTTTATGCATGCAAAAAAGTATCTTTATCAGGGAATGAAGTCAATTTTTTAACCCTTTTGCTCTCAGCCTATCCAAAGATTTTGTCACAGGCTGTGCCAGACCATTTTTCATTATTTTGCGCTACACATGTTGAAGTGCAGAATTTGCATAACTTTAACAAGAAATGTCTTGTTTGTAGTTTTTTCAGTGCTTTTGCAATATATTTGGGTGAAAAATATAGAAGATATATTGTAGCTCACAATCATATTGCGCATAAAAGCCCCATTCCGCTCGGTTACAACAGTACCACATTCTTCTCGGTAGACATCCTTTCCTGCCCAGGAGGTTCCCCAAACTTAAACAGCACTTAAACACTTAAACAGGAAAATTTCAAATAAAATACTGCCATATGCACCTTGCAGTTTTTCAGGAAAAACAACCTTTTATATTTAAAATACCCCCCAACAAACTATATACTCTCTCAACGTACATACCTCAAGCTTTCTAGGGTTCCCAGGCTTGTTGTCTTGGGTGCAGTTTTCTGGATGAAAACACTCAATTAATTCACTGGTTGCACAGTAAATACCTACTTAAAAAATTTAAAAAAGCAGAATAATTTAAAAAAAAAATATCAATATGCAAACAAGAAAAAACAAGCTAAATCTGAAAGCACAAGGTCAACTGAACAGAACAATACCCAACTTGCATGGGTACTTTTAACCCTTTTAACTGCCACCTCATTCTTTAACATTTTTTGCAATGTTTAAATGTGATTTTTGCAGGAATGTCCAGGTGTAAATTTTTTTTAGTCAAAGTTTGGGCCTTCACATGAAATGTCCTATTTGTAATTTTTCATAATATGTTTGGGTAAAAAATGTCTTTAAAATTTATATTTTTTCAACTTTGTTGTGTTTTTTTTTAATAACAATATGTAATAAAAAAAAAAACATATTGTTTGTGAAAGTCTCATTTCTCCCAATTACAACGGTATCACATATGTATCAGTAGATCTTTGTTCCTGTCCTTTTTTGTCCCTCTAACACCGGGCTACTTTTAGAGTATAATTCTTGTTGAAGGCCAGGGTTTTGTGCATAAAAGGGGACTTAGCAACTGATCGGTGTCCCAGTCAAGGACTATGGGCTAGGAGCTGCATTGGAAATTGAGGGGCCCATGTGCATGAAAATTGGAGGAAGAAGACAGTGGGTAGCCTGTGCTGTTTGAGCTGTTATTGTAGGTGGTAATAGAGAGGCACCAAGGCAAAAGTGCACCTTGGAATAATGGAAGCAGCATATGCCAAGGGGAGTCAAGAGGATGGGTTTATGTTGTTGGAATGGAGATGCCATGTATGCCAGTTGCAGTCCGCTACACCCCAACTTCCCAGCTACCCACAACCCCTTCCTCTACCTCCACCTTCCTTGCTGATCCCACAGGTACCATGCTGGTTTCTCCATGTTTCATCCTGCACATTCCTTAATTGCTTTATCTTCACTCATGTACTGGTACAGTCCCGGATATCTCTCATGACTTACCCTGCAACCTACTATCTAACAACTACCTATCATCCAGACCATAACTTCTCCAAGGGACACCTCGGAATGGCTGCCTGGGTAATTTAATGCAGACCTTCAGTCAAAATCCACTAGAGGTCCACTCACCTTCCTCCAAGCTCCATAGACATCCTGATTTAGGATACCCCACTGAATGTACTGTAACATCACAGCCAAGACTGGTCTACATTAGTCAGTACGTTACCCTTATTTTGTTGTGTATATGTATGCATATATGTATATACCATATTTCCGCACCTGCCCATAGGACGCACCTTTTGAGGGGGAAAATAAAAAAAATGATATTCTGAACCAAATTTTGTGAACCAAATAATAGGCAAGGTGCAGAATCCCCCAATTAAAGGGAGTGTGGCATCCCCCCTCCCAATCTCAATAGGCAGTGTGGCCGGGCTGCAACACTGCGGGAGGGCAGAAGATGGAGGAGCGGTGGACGCTGTCTCCACCCCGCTGCGTCTGCTGCCACTGCTGCCGGGGGGCATTGACTGCACCAACTTGGTGCATCCCATGCCCACTCGCTGCACAGAGCTGGGTTTTTAAGTGTGCCCCAGGCCGAAAGAGGCAGCAGCAGGGATGGAGAAAGCACCTGCAGCTCCTCCATCTTCTTTTGGCCTCCCACAATGTGGCAGCCCAGCCAGCAACGCAGGAGTACCATTTGCCGCACATTTACCGCCACTTATGGGGCAAAAAAGCAGTGAATTAAAGAGAAACTCTGGGGGGCACAATTCACTATTCAGATGTGCAATCTAAGAGCAGAAAAAGTGAATACGAAACAAAAGGATACCGGGAGAAGCCTCCATCGAGATACTAATGCATATAGGCTGCACTACACACAAAATAATAATTAAATAATAATAAAAAACAAAGTTTATTGTTACAGACTATACAATATACAACACAATTAAAACAAAGAATTCAGGGACCCATTTCAGCTGGCTGATTGCTAATGATGTAAACATAAAAGTACTGCGAGTACCACAAAGTAGACCAAAAGTGCTATATATAGTGACTCTCCAAAAGGCCCATTTAAACCTAGAACCGGCTATGGTTGGGGTAATGCAAATTGGCAACTATTAGAATGACTATGCAATTTCTTGGCTTCTCAAGCACCACCTTAGACCCACACTCAAGCCAAGACAATCTGTGTATAGGATAATGCCCCACCAAGAAATGAACTGGCTGCTGAATGAGTTTTAATGCAACAGCCACATGACAGAAGCTCTATCTGAAATGATGTGTTATTTGAACTAGCAATCAACTTTCATTTAAGCAAATCCAAACAAAAAAGGGCTCATTTAAAAATGATGTGAACATTTCAGTGGTAAGGTATTACTCACAGTAACCAATGATTGTTTTGTAATGGGACAAATCGCCCCCCTAGAGTCATCCCCTTATTTTGAAGAATCATGGAAACGCATCTCAAATTTTAAAAGAACTTGATACCTGTTTTGTGTTAGTATGCTTATATACAGTATCCAATGTTTCAGCTATTTACAATCAGTTTGAGCCCTTATAGATTCAAGTAGGCCTGGTCAGCCAGTTACAAGGTCAACTTTGGATAAAGCTTTTGAAACACGACCTTACTTTTTGTCATTAACGGTCTCCTGCCTTTGCCCATTAGTACCATAAGGTTGCTCTCCCACTCAAAAAACAAATATCTACCTCCAACTGGGTATTCATGAAAGCGTGGGAAGCTACATAAAGCAACAAGCTCTTTTACATGGTGGAAAGATTGTGTTCTCTAGAATACTGCCTGTGCCATGCGCTACACATGAACAACAGCGGGAACTTAGAGAGTTAAATAAATGGCCCGGTGCAGGGCAGAAGGATTTGGGTTCCTAGAGCACTGGGCTGACTTTTCACTGGGAGACTAACTGTATTCTACAGATAATTTGCACCTGAATGAAAAGGGGGCTGCTTTGATTGGTAAGAGAATACTAGAGGGGGTAGAAGAGTGTTTAAACTAGAAATGAGGGGAGAGGGCAAGAGTGAGAGCTAAGGGGAAGACAGGTTACTTAGGTGACAGCATATGATGGTGGGTGGAGAAATGTGAGGGGGAGGAGGACTGTTTTGTTGGACCAGGAGATCCATGTGTTACAAACCGGCAGTGAAAAAGTATGTGGACAGAACATTGTAATAGTTAATGACACTAAAGCCAAATGTGTTAAACTGGTTGGCAACTTGAAGTTCATGTTCTCATATGTCAGCCGTACTTCTGGCAAGTAAAGTGGGAGAGCTTGAGGCCCTGGTACTAGAAGAAAATATTGATGTTATTGGTGTGCTTGATGTTGGTGTAATATACCTATAAACCCCCAACAACACAGACACGGATCTGCTTCATCTGCAAGGAGGAGAGCTTTCCTGAGCTTGCTACACTTTAAAGACATTTTATGAGCCAGTTGATGGAGGCAGGAAGTGGCTCCACACACTGCCAGTACACTTGGAGACTGATTCATTACTAATGCTAGTTATCGGCAGATGAGAATCTGTATAGCGGCGCTTAGAGCGACCGCTAGTAGACTCTGTAAGCGGATATCGGGCACTGAAACAGAGCACCTCAGTCGCTGTAGTAACCTGGCCCGCATTGATGAATGTGATGTATCTTGGGCTCTAACACCAGTACAGCGCTGCAGGGAGCGAGAGGTAGTGCCAGCTCAGTGCGACCGACTCTCGGCACTCCACATCATAAATCTGGTCGCTGTAGCATAGAGCGCCAGGCGCTGTGTGATTAAAGTCTGTTTTTGAACACATATCCACCTGTAACAAAGTGAAAACACATGGAATTACATTGTTTTAACACTGTGACATTAACACTTTAGTGCCAGACCTGTAATGACAATTCTGCATAAAAATATAAAAAGTAAAAAAAAATTATAAAAATGTTTGTTTGCAGCCAGGAAAAGGTCACACAATGATTTGAGCCAAAAAACAGTAAAACACGCTGTTTAAACAAAAGCAAATGAAATTTATGGGAGAGCGGCATTGAGCACCGGCGCTATACGCTGAGCCGCCTGTAATAATACATTGGACGGTAGATGATGCTGTTAGAGGCGCTCACCAGATTCGCTTTCATAAATGTGGTTTTGCGTACAGCGTTCAGCATTCACCAGATGCTGCCTGCCGTTACTAGGCGCTACCTGGTGCTATCCGTTCTTAAATAACCCCCATAGCTTCTTAAAAATACAAGGACATCAGCACATGCAGCATAACACAGGGGAATAGAAAGGTACTATAGAAAACAATTCATTAGGTTAAAGAGGACCTCCAGTCAAAAGAAAGAAATGTAGTAAATTGCTTCCCTTTTTATGAACAGTGATATAAGCACTTTGAGATATCATAAAGTGATTGGCAAGTCAAAAGTTAAACAATACATTTTAGCAGCTTACTTTTCACTCAGTGGCTTTAGTGCTGTGCTTTTTCCCTATTTGTCTCCTTAGTGAGGAAAATCACTTCCTCATTAACTTTCATTCCCCGCCCTGCTCACCTAGTACATCAATCATCCTTCAGTGGACCAAGAACAGAAACAACCCCCCCCACACGCCCTGATTGGCTGCCTCTCTGAGACCCCACACTCCTCCTTCCTCTCTCCTCTCACACTCAGAGTGTGCTTAAATCACAAAGCTGTTGCCACACCCACCATTTCTCTTTATTTTTTCTATGACTCCCCAATGCGCTCATACTTTTAAAGATAACGTAGTAATTACAGGGTCTTTTTGAAAACGTATTGAAGTTTAGGGCAGTGCAACGTGTAGCCCGAGACAATGGGACAACAATCAGGCTTTCCTTTACTATAACTTTAACCCCATGCAGATTGTCATGAAGTTTAATCACTCTTGAATTACATGGGGCGGCCATCTTGCCACACACCTGATAGTCCTGCTTACACATGAGAATCAAAGGGGTGCTTTGCCAGCAGCAATTCAAACCATATTGAGATAGATATATGCCTCAGAAACAAGGAGAAGCTTGTCTGTCCTGCCATTTTTAACACACACACACAAACAATGAATAAACAACGTATGCAGCAAAAGACATCTGTATGAGGGAAGCTGTTACAAAGTATCTCTTAGCTGCAGCAGCCGCAAAATAGCTCTCAGTCAGGGGATACAATTTATATAATGTATTTTATTCAAAGATGAGTCATTACAGCTGAATGCTTACTGCTTCTGCCTAGAAATAAGAGATGATTGCACAGAGCTATGAGGCAATTTTTTCAGAATCAGCTTCCTTGTGTGTGTGGCAAGATGGATGCTGCTATGCAGAATCTGCCTATTACTCCAATCATCTATATGGCGTCAATCCCTCAATAATCCCTCACTGAGGGGGCTTTAGGGGAGCAATTGAATAAGCTTTGATTTTATGACTGGAGGTCCACTTTAAAGTGAACCAAAACCCACGCCTCTCAGCCTGGGAATCTATAAGATTCCCGGGCCAATCTATTTCCCCCCTCCCCCCGGGGCATCCAAAATCGGGATACTCCGCTGTGTCAAACCCCCCAGGTCGCCCCATTCACTTACCTAGTTTCCCGGTCCAACGGCACATGCGCGGGCCATGGCCGCATGCCTTCTATCCCTCTAGCAGGGTACATGCCCACGCAAGGCATTTGTGAATGGATGCGGCCATCAGTGCACTCGGAGAAGCTGCTCTTAGGCACGCCGTAGAAATGGGAAGAGGTGAGTTGGTCTCAGCATCCTGGGGGGGTTCACGTAGTGGGGCACCCCGATCAGGGGAAAGGAACAAACCCAAGGATAGTCAAAATCCTGGGTTTTGGTCCACTTTAAAGATCTCCTGGCTCAGGAGCCTCTTACCCAGGCAGCCATTTTAGGTTCCACTTTGAGGAAGCATGATACCAAGATATTGTATTGGCATGGGTAAGGTTAACACGATAGGAAGATGAAAGTGGGAAGGCTCTTGTTTTATGATACACTGGCATTAAAACAATGAGATCTAAAGATATAGAATATGTAAAAATGGACCAAAACCCACGAAGATCGATTCCTTCACTCGAGGGCATCCAATGAATGGCTGGCATGGGCACACTTCCTGTTAGAGGGTAGTGGGGGTGCAGCCAGAGCAGAGCGGCTGGCCTTAGATGAAGGCTTAGACGACGTGGCGTCAGCGGCTCAGAGCGCACAGATTGGACGTGCGGCCACGCACGCCGGGAACTCACCGGGAAGAGGTGAGTTGGCTTCAGCAATCTGGGGGGTTTCATGAAGCCCGATCGTGGTGTCTGGGGAAAAGGACCAAAACCAAGGATAGTCAAAATCCTGGGTTTTGGTCCACTGTAAGGACATGTCAGTAGGGATTACTATTGGGGCACTAGTGATTATGAATTACCGTATTTGCCGGCGTATAAGACGTCTTTCTGCCCCTGAAAAACCTGCCTTCAAGTGGGGGGGTCGTCTTATACGCCGGGTGCACGGCACAGCACTGTTACCTGCGGGGCCGCTAGGATTCCGGGGCGGCCGGGAGGGAAGGCAGCGCGCAACCCGGAGACGAGAAGGCAGTGGGCGGGGCCGTCGACCAGGATGGAAGGCAGCGGGTGGGGCCGTCGGCAGCGTTCCCTCTAAGGTGCGCCTCTCGGCGCAGCCCCGTCTGCTGCCCGCGCACAGTCACCTTACGTCGCCGCGGCCAGGAGGAAAAACTGCGTGCGGAGCCGGTGGGCGGGGTCGGCGAGCAGGAGGAAAGACAGGGGGCGGGGCCGGTGGCCAGGAGGAAAGACCCCGCGCGCAATTCTGAGGCTCCTGCGCTTCAGTGGAACTGTGTGAGGAGCTGTACGGGACCGCGAGCAGCGCGCATTGCTCCCACAGCCTGGCTTCAGGTAAATAGGGAAAACACGGGGAATATCTCTGCATATATGCCCCCTCCCAAATACACATTTAGCTGTAATTCCTGCCCCATACCCGACCCACAACCAGCCTTTACCACCCACCACAGGTCAGAGAAAGCGTGTGTTACTGGAGCCTATAGAGGCTGCTGCTGGGGACTAATAGTGGCTTCTATTGTATTACTGGAGACTGGTGGCTTCTGCTATATTACTGGAGACTAATAGTGGCTTCTGTTATGTTACTGGAGACTGCTGGCTGCTGCCATGTTGCTGGAGAATGATAGTGGCTTCTGTTACTTTACTAGAGACTGCTGGCTGCTGCCATGTTGCTGGAGACTAATAGTGGCTTCTGTGATGCTACTGGGGACTGCTGGGCACCGCAGAGGCCAATGGGATGGCCTGCCCTCCCATCATGTCTCCCGGCCGGACTCAGTTGCCGGCACTGCTCCTGTGATTAGAGGGAGCCAGGCTCCCCCATGCCCTCAGTTCGGCCATCTTGCTCCATCATAGGTAAGTCCCCAAAGGAAAAGGTAAGCTCTTCCTTGGGTGTGGGTAGCGGTTTATGGGATAACTGGAGTGTATGGGAGTTAAAATGGGCCTACATGTGTGCTGGTTGAATTAGTGCACCTGGGGCATCTGGGGCGATTCGGGATGCCCCATTGTGTGGAGCATCCAGATTTGGGATGCCCAAGGGACAATGATAGTGAAAATCCTGGTGTTCCGCTTTAATTGGTGTCTGGGGCTAACTGGTCTATATGTTTGGGGGTTTATTGGGTGGGGGGTTACTGATGTATATGTTTGCGGGGAGGGCTTAATGACTGTATATTCAGGAATGCCAGTTTTCTCCATCCTTTGGGATGCCTGATTTGGGATGCCCCCTTGTGCAACCCCCCTCGTGTTTCCACAAAACTCTCCTTTTTTTTTTGTTTGTTGTTTATTTGGTGTGTGGAAGGTGTGCGGAAGAGGGAGTAGTCTTATATGGCGAGTATATAACAAATTCTATATTTTGAGTGGAAATGTTGGGGGGTCGTCTTATACGCCCAGTCGTCTTATACGCCGGCAAATACGGTAATAACCCAGAGAAAAACAATGCACATTGTGCATTGAGCCCCGAAATAATCAGTCACCTCATCTTTCCAGCTATTGCGCTCGAACATAATACCCATAATGCAATCCAAGGGGATGCTAGCAGGGGAACCGCAGGGAAAATGTACCCAATCCCTGCTCTTAGGGGGGAGGGGGGAAAGCAACACCCAGTGATCTGCAAGCTGTATCCATCACTGCAGTGACATCTGGGGAAGGTACTAGGGGGAAATTATAGTGAAGGGCTTTGCATCACGGTCAAGTATAAATTAGTTTTGGATTGGATCTAAAGTCGATCACTAAAAATGAGTCAGTTATATGATAATGACTGTTCCAATTTGCATGATCCCGGATACCAACAAGATCCTGAAATCTACTGTGTGTGAACTGGTATAGGGGTCCCTTCATCGGTCCTTTACTGGGCTCATCCTCTCTGCAGGTCTGCTGGGACAGGGCTTCCTGCTGATCTGGAGGATGTTATCTTCTTCCTGCCGGGGAACGCCTGTTGCAGCCTCTCCATTTTATTTGTAGTGAGAGGGCGGCAGGTCCCACACAAATAAGAGAAAATGAGGTAAAGGTGAGATCTTTTTTTTCATTGTAAAACTATATTTTTTAACAGTTTATTAACTGGTAATTTGTTTTTCACTCATGGTCTTAGTTGCCCGCTTTTGACCTCCAGACTGCCTATACATTTCTACACCTGAACTTTATGCCTCTGGTTTTGCTTGTGGCATCTTACCTCGGCCATTCTCAGTACAATTGATACCATTCCCTGCAGATTCTCACCCTCAGGGCCATAGTGAAGTCCAGGGACAGGGACAAAGAATGGTTGCCTTGTTAAAAATTGTAGGGAGTGCTACAATTCATATTGAAAAAATGGGGTCTAGGTCCCTCCTGCACCACATGGATCTCCTTGTTATATTCCAAGCCTGGTGCGTTCGTCAGTTACTCCGGATACTCCTCTAAGCGGTTCAACTTGGGCAGAGGTACAAGACAAGGTTGCCCCCTCTCCCCCCTCCTTTTTGCCCTCACTATTGAACCTCTATCCCAGTTAATACAGGCTAACTCCAATATAGCGAGGGTTACGGTCGGGGGATATGATCACAAGATTTCTCTATTTGCTGACGACATCTTGATGCTCGTATCTAACTCCACCACATCCCTCCCAAACCTCTTTCAAACCCTAGATGACTTCTCCAAGATCTCAGGTTTGCAGATCAATACTTCAAAATCCCAAGCCCTCAATGTCACCCTCCCTGAAAGTACGCTGTCTGCACTTAAAGCCTCCTTCAACTTCTCATGGCAAGAACAACACATCAAATATCTTGGCGTACATTTGACTGCAAAATACTCCCTCTACGCCGCTAACTACCCTGCTATACTTAGGGACCTCCGCTCCCTGTTGTCTTCTTGGGCCAAGCTGCACCTTTCGTGGCTTGGAAGAATAGCTGCTGTAAAAATGTTGTGGCTTCCCAAATTGCTCTACGTCTTCCGGGTTTTGCCGATACCGATTACTGCCGCATGCCTAAAACGTATCCAATCCACTTTAAACTCCTTCATTTGGGGTCAGCAAAAATCGAGAGTCAGCCGTATGACGATGTACAGATCTAAACAACAGGGAGGTCTCGGAGTTCCTAATATAGCGCGCTATTATTCCGCATGCCAGATTGCACAAATGGCTGCTATTCATGCGAGAGTTGATAGACCATTATGGGTAGACATCGAGCAGGAAAACTGTTCCCCGCCAGCTATCTCAAACCTATTATGGCTGCCCCCAACAGCTTCTCCCAGCCTATCTGGAACCCGATGCGTTTAGTTGGTGGAAATCACAAAATCTAACAAGGATTAAAGATCTCGTCCTTTATAGGGGGATTCTATCCTTTCCTGAGCTCCAATCCCAAAGAGGCATCCCAAACAGGGAATACCTCCACTACTTGCAAATTTCTCATTATATAGCCACTAAGTTTAGAGCGGGGGCTGCCCCTGGTCCATCTACACCATTTGAGTTCGTATGCGGCTCGCAACCCCTGGGGAGGGGGGCGATTGCCACGTTGTATAGGAAGTTGAGCGAGGACGGGGTGTCACCCCTCCCATCCTACGCGAGCAGGTGGGAAGATGATCTTGGTATAAGCATATCACCTAGTGAATGGAAAATAGTCTGGCGGAACTAATTTTCCTGGTTTCTGAACACAGGTGCTCAGAAGGTCAACACTAAAGTCCTACTCCGTTGGTATCTAGTCCCGGATAAGATCCATAAATTTCCCTCCTACCCACCGGAATGTTTCAGAGAGTGCCACCTACATTCATATATGGTGGGAATGTAGGGTCGTCCGCCACTTTTGGGCCAAGGTATATTACCTCCTAAGGAAAGCAATAGGGTTACACCTAACCCCTTCACCACAACTCCCCGGATGTACAAGACCACAATTTGAGCTTATTAGACACATTCTCACAGCTGCTAAACTCATTACAGCACACTCATGGAAGGAAAAGACGATCCCTAGTGGGAGCCTGGTCCCCCGCATCAACGAAGCTATGTTCTTTGAGAAGATGGCAGCTTCGATGCAAGGTGACTTTGCCCCCTTCCTGACTATCTGGGAAGGCTGGATCACACATTTTCAACCCAAAAACTTTGATCGCTCCCTTCTTACTACTCAGTGACATATTGTACCCCTCTCACGCCTGGTGGCGGCTGGACACCCTCTCCTAAACCTCCCCCCCTCCAATCCTTCCCCCCCCCCACCTTTCCCATTTTTGTCCCCCATCCCTTGCCCTCCGTTTTCCCTCCTCTGGTACGTGGTTTCTCGCTATAAGCACCTCATATTTTGTTTTCGTTGTTTTCGGGAGTCCTAGTCTATGTACAAGTCGACACCCCCTCGGGGGTGACTATATGATCCACAAAATGTACTGTATGTTGTAACTTAATGTACTGCTCCTATATTTTCAATAAAAATATTGATTGAAAAAAAAATTGTAGGGAGTGATAGTAACTTAAAGGGGCAGTCCTGGCCCAAAGGGGCAGTCATAAGGAAAGAAAGGGCTGCAGGCTCAGTTCCTGGCCTTGACTAGACTAAAGTGCTCTTAAGCAAGGCACCTATCCCCCCAACTGCTCCCCAGGTGCCATGGTGAGCGCAGCTCACTGGTCCAGGCATGTGTGCACTCACTGTTTGTGTTTGTCTCATTGCACGAATGGTTTAAAGTGGATTTTGCCTATCCTGAGTTTTGTTTTTTTTAGCCCTGGGGCACCCCCCAGGTTACCAAAACAATCTCACCTCTTCCCAGTCCTACGGCACATGTATGGGCGCTTGTCCAATCAGCGCGCTCGGATCTGCTAGAGCTCCTTTGTCCAGGGGCATGTCTAATGCGAGTGCAATCTGAGCTTGCGGGTGGCTGCATCCCCCGCAATCCCCCGCACTCACAAATGACTGGTGTGAGCACGATCCCTGATAAAGGGATAGCGGGGATACGTCCGCTGCTCGCACATGCACTGTTGGACCGGGAACAAAGGTGCTGCATTCCCCAAGTGCTGAGGATGTGACTGCTGCAGAAACATTGATATATTTTATGAGTTCTCCTGAGCTGCTGCTAAGTATCCCCTAATGTAAATAGCTGCCATGCTGCGCTCAGGTCTGCCACAAATGGAGGAAATAGCAACCCTGTGCTCCACCAGGTCTGGTGGGATCGGTGTTCAGACCACCCCCTTAGGTGCTCCCCTAATGTGACAAATTTTACAAGGGAAAAGAGTGCACTGGAAATGGCCAGTCTTTGTTTGGTTCTTCGTAGTTAGAAGTGCAGAAAAGCTGGTGGTGGACTAGTATGGACACGATACTCCAGAACTATCTATTTTAAGATGCCAGGTGAGTTGTTATATACTTTTTAGCAGGTTTTGGCTTACATGGCCACTGTCCTGCTACTGTAACTAACTAAAGGATTAAGCAAAGATGGAAAAGTGCCAGTGGACTCCTTAAAGTGAACCCACCATGATCGGCCTGGGAATCTATAAGATTCCCGGGCCGATCGATTCCCTTCCCCCAGGTCATCCAAAACTGGGATGCCCCATTCGGCGTATGCAGCGGCGTACAACAGCGTATGCGGTGTATGCGTGAATGGTTGGCGCTGGCACGCTCCCTGTTAGAGGGTAGCGGGGGATGCGGCCGCCAGTGCTGTCCTTAGACGAAGCCTTAGACGATGTGACGTCAGCGGCTCTGAGCACGCTCATTGGATGAGCGGCTGCGCATGCGCCCTAGGACCAGGAAAAGATAAGTTGACATGGCTGACCGGGGGCAAGGACCAAAACACAGCATAGTCAGAATCCTGGGTTTTGGTCCACTTTAAAGTGGATTCTGAGAGGGGGCAGTGACATCCACCCCACAGCTGCTGCACCCCACATCAATTTTGGCTTCATCGGTTTGCAATTCTACCAAAAGTTTAATTTCATAACAGAGAAGCTTATGAAAAAATACATTTCTTTATTTTATGAGCTTTTTAATGATAGCCATTATATACAAAATATTCAGTAGGAAGAGGTTGTCTTTAAAAAAAACATTCCTCCTGGGATTTATAAATACAACTGAAGCACAAAAGTATAAGTGTGAGAAGTAAAAAAAACACTTTCCTGTGTACTTTCATAAACACTTGGACAAAGAAAAGAAATATAGCATAGAACTTGTTTGCAATCAGTCACCAATGAAAGGTATAAAAGAAATGAACGCTGAAGGTTTCTCATTCCGGTAAACAAATAATTTGTGAGCAATCTGTGCTCAGACCACAAATAGAAGCAAGAATTAAATGAGCCCCTAGCTGACCAGCATATACATATATCATTGGCCTGGTGTAATGAAGATTACCTGATAAAGATCACGATATGACAGCTTTCCTTTCGCATTGGCTGCTGAACAGCCAGAAACTGTTTTCAGCGGCCAGCCAGCTATTGATCCAGCTCCCTCCTGTCAGTGATGCAGTTAATGGGAATTCCACAGGCAAATAAAAGCAACATTTTGTCTTCATTTTCATCTGAAATATGAGCTGGTCTTTTGTACTCTAGACAGTCATTTATTACTCATTTTCTTTTATTGATGTTTATGAGCTGAAACATAAAATGATTCTCAAATGCGGTTTAATTGAGGCAGCAGTTGACATTTTGACCATGATTACTGATGCACCATAAACTGTATTAACACTACAAAAACAAGCTTTAATTTCATTGGTTGTTTGACAGGTTTTTAACTGTATTTAAAATGCATCTAGCTGTACACTGTACATTCAGCAATACTAGAAGTGCTGTAATGCTGGCAACGCATTAAAACTCGATTCAATTTGATTTCTTAGTTCAATTCTCTTTGTTCATTTGGCATGTTCCATCAAAGCAAACTTTAACCCTTATATATATAATCTTAGTACATGTTTTAATGATTTGAAAATTACATATACAGACATGGACAGTGGACTAATGACTTTTCACTTATGCTACTGTATGTAATTATATAACGCATGCGACCTGCAATGATGTCAGTTGCAGCCCCCAGCATCCCTAGGAAGTTGGAGAGCTGAGAGATGACCACTAGATGACCACTAGACCACTGAGAGTGCATCACAAATTCCCAAAGCAGTACTGTAAGTGAGGCAGCAATTAAATTCCCTGTAGAGGTGGGTGACAAACATATGTCACATATGCCACGTTATCTTTCCCTACATTACTAAAGCCTCAAAACCATCAATTTATTCATCTCTGGTAATGATTTGTGCCTGCAATGCCTTAGCCTCAGCCTTGGAGCACAGTTTACTGGCCTGGAGGCACATTGGGGGCTCAATGCATCACAGGCCGATCATGGGCTAGCCAGGAGCCAGAAAATTCTGGGCTGATTTTTGGTCCCAGTCCATCACTACACTGGGGTATTGTTAGGTTTGGGTTTGTCTAGATATTCCTATGTAGTCTCTTCTAGCTGCTTTCTTCTTCACACCTTACCTGTGCTTACCTCACCTCTATTTACCGATGCCTACCTCTACTCACCTCTTCCCACCCTTCATTTTCCCCACTTGTCCCACCTTACCTTTGATCACATCACTTTTACCTTACTCTACACACCTCTGTTTGCCTCTTCCAGCCTCCTCTCTGACCTCTGCCCTTCTCTGTTTACTTTTTCACACTATACCTCTGCTCATCTCACCTCACCTGCCTCTATCCACTACTGATCACTTATCCCCTTTCCGTTTCACCTCTCCCCTCTATCCATCTCTGCTCACCTCCTCCTGTGCATATACATATACATAAAATCAAATGCAACTGTTTAATGTCTAAGTCTGCCTGCAGTAAACTGTTTGCGTTTTTACAGTTTACACTGAATTGTGACCCCTTTAAGTGGTACAACACGCTAACGAGGCCCTTAGACCAAAAAAGGTTTTGCACGCCTGATCTAACCATTCCTACTGATTAAATCTAAAAGAAAAAGCAAACATGCATATGCTCAGTGGATGAATGTGTTCTATAAACTTTATTTAATCTATTTGTATGAGTGAAAAGATCAATACAAATTATGCACCTCGGGCAACCAAGATACACAACAGACTGCTGCAGAGGCAAAGTGCACCTCTATTTTAGTTTTAGTTTAGTTTAGTTTAGCAAGCTCATTGGCCCCTGTGAAAATGGTCCTTTTAGCCTCCTGTAGCCATGCCTTGTATCTGTTGTTGTTCTTTTCCATGGGATTATGCTTAGTTATAAGCTACATACTCAGATATACAGTTCATACACTGAAGGAGATACCACTGTTCATTTTAGAAAGTTAAAGTGGACCAAATCCCAGGATTTTAACTATCCTAGGTTTTGGTCCACTTCCCCGGGGCACCCCGATTGGGGGTGCCCCGCTGCGTGAAACCCCCCAGAACGCCCAGATCAACACACCTCCTACGGCGTATGCGCGGCCGCCCGTCCAATGCGCGCACTTGGAGCCGCTGAGCTATGCATGTCTTAGCGGCGTCTAAGCTCAGCGGCTCTGAGCATGCTGGCAGACACATCTTGTGCTTCCCTCTAACAGGGAGCATGCCCTGCTAGAGAGAAGTGTGAGATGCAGCCGCGGCCCACGCATGTGCCATTGGACAGGGATTCAGGTAAGGTTTGCGGGCATCCTGGGGGGTTTCTCACAGTGGGGCATCCCGATTTTGGATGCCCCGCGGGGAGGGAATGGATCGGCCCGGGAATCTTATAGATTCCCGGGCCGATCCTGCTGGGCTTTGGTCCACTTTAAAGAACCCCAAAAGACTGAGTATTAAGCCAATGAATACTTGCCTTGCTTCCCAAAAAACATTCTCAGAAAAGTATCTTTACACATGCCAACATGACCATGGATAGGGCAATTAAAGACATACAACTGGGTTCCATGGCCCCTATCTTTATGTTAAAACTAATTTAACACTACCAATGTGTTGTTGGCTTTTACATTTGTGAGGTGTAGTGTTACTACAATGAGAAAAATAAGTTTTTGACCCACTGCCGTTCTGACTTGTCTTACCCATTGAACATTCCGCGGGTCATCTTTCACCCAAATACTGTTAGGAAAAGATCAAACCAAATCAGCAAAACCTGCTGCTGCATTTAAATATATTTCACATACATTGTGGAAAATAAGTAATTGGTACAATTTTTGCAAGCTTTCCCACCTACAAAGAATGGGGAGGCCTGTAATTTTTACAGTAGGTACACTTCAAAAATGCCAGGCAAAATCTAAAAGAAATCCAGAAAATCACATTGTATAAATTGCACCTGTTTGAACTCTGTACCTGTATCAAAAACACTTGTCCACTCACTCAATCATTCACCCTCAAAAGAGCTATCTTAGAAAAGCAGGGACAGAATTGTAGACCTGCAGAAGGCTGGAATGGGCTACAGGACAATGGGCAAGCAGCTTAGTGTGAAGGCAACAACTGCTGTTGATCTTCCTCGGTCTGGGGTTCCATGTAAGGTCTCGCCTCGTGGGCTAAGTATGACTCTGAAAAAGGTCAGGAATCAGTCCAGAACTACACAGGAGGACCTGGTAAATGAGCTGAAAAGAGCTGGGACCAAAGTCTCAAAGATTACCTTTAGTAACACACTACACAGTCATGGATTAAAATCCTGCAGGGCATGCAAGGCCCCATTGCTGACCCCAACATATACCCAGGTCCATTTGAAGTTCACCAATGACCATCTGGATGATCTGGAGACATGGGAAAAGGTCATGTGGTCAGATAAGACCAACGTAGAACTCCACTTGTGTTTGGAATTAGAAGGATGAGTACAACCCCAAGAACACAGTCTAAACCATGAAGAATGGGGTTGGAACTTTAGATATGCTCATATTTAGTATATGCTTTTCTGCAAAGGGGACAGGACGACTGCATCATATTGATGGGAGGATAGATGGGGCCATGTATTGCAAGATATTGGTCAACAACCTACAAGTAAAAGCATTGAAGATGGGTCATGGCTGGGTTTTTCAGCATTACAATAAAAACAAATACACAGCCAGAAGAAGTAAGGAGTGGCTGCATAAGAAGGATTTCAAGATCCTGGAGTGGCCTAAGCAGCCTCCAGACCTAAACCTAATAGAAAATCTGTGGAAAGAACTAAAGATCAATGTTGCCCAGCGACAGCCCCAAAACGTTAAATATCTGGAGTACTTCTGTATGAAGGAGTGGGACAAAATCACTGCTGCAGTATATGCAAACTTGGTCAGAACCTACAGAAAACATCTGACCTGTACCAAATAGTCAAAAAGTACAAATAGTGTAAAAATGTGTACAGTACCTACAATAAAAATGACAGACCTCTCCATTACAGACCTCGCCATACGATTAAAATTATAGAGCTCTTCTTAGGTTTGATTCTATCTAAGTACGCAGTATTTGGCAGTATTTAGGTGAAGTGTGACCATACCACCATGTTCAATGTGTTCAAAAGTACAAATAGTGTAAAAATGTGTACAGTACCTACAATAAAAATGACAGACCTCTCCATTACAGACCTCGCCATACGATTAAAATTATAGAGCTCTTCTTAGGTTTGATTCTATCTAAGTACGCAGTATTTGGCAGTATTTAGGTGAAGTGTGACCATACCACCATGTTCAATGTGTAAGAAAAGTCAGATACCATAAAGAAAATAAGAACCATAGTTAAGATTTCGTCCTTAAAGGTCACTGACCCTATGCATTGTGCTGTCCTAGAAATATGTCCTTTAGTTCCTAGTGGGAAATACAGCCTATGTCAAATCCACAGATTACACAAAGAAGCAGCTTTTATACTTAATGTCCCTGTTCAGGCAAAATAAATAATATAAAAGGCTATACTCTTTTGTGTCCTGCATCTCCTCCATGCGGCGCAGGCCCCAGGCTCCGAACATCTTGCTCCTGGTTCACCATCTTGTTCCAGTTGTATGTAACCCAAACTCTTCCCAGGAGCAGCCTCAAGGTTGCACGCCTGTGCACCACTTGCATTGATTCACTCATGACTAGACTAGCAGCTGCTGATTGTGCATTTCGGAAATCTCAAACAATCGAGGACATGAAAACCCCAGATCATTGGGACTTTCAGATACGTCTCAATGTAGGCCTTCATGGCTGCCTGGTGCTGGGAGGTGGAATCGCTTGTTCCCCACCATCAGTAAGTTTGACACTGGAGGAGCTGCTGAGTTCTACTAAACTTAAAGCGGAACTATACTAAATGGCCGTAGTTCTGCAGTGCTAGTTAGCAGTGGGGCAGCATAGCCTGGGCTGCCCCACTGCCCATCACCATTGTTAAAACAAGAAATTGGGCACCCGGATACTCAATGCTTCTGCCTGTTCTGCGGCCTATAAGCATCTGCAGCCTATTGTCTCCTTTATTAAATTGTCTCCTTTATTTAAATAAAACATTTGTTTTATTAAAGAAAACCATCTTGCACATGAAAGCCCCATTTCTCTCGACATTCTTGCCCAGAAGACCCCCCAAAACTGAAAAGAGTACTTTTTAACATTTACAAAGAAAATACAAAGAAAATACAATTACTATCCGCAATGTAAAGGTTTAAACCACAAAAATAATTGGCACGGGGGCATTTTTTTTGGAATTTTAAGGGTTAAAAATCGACAAAAAATTATGTGGGGTCCCCCCTACCAAGCATAACAAGCCGGGGATGAGCTATGCAGGGCTTGTAGAACAGGATGCAGGGGCCAGCTTCCATGGCCCCACACTCTGCAAGCTACAAACCCCACAGGCTAAATAGCCCCTAGGCCCTTCTGCCCCCCTTGGGTTTAGGGAGACGGGTAATAGGGGGGCTGGGGGTTAATGGCAAGTCACCCGCTAGCCGCAGGTGACTTGCCAGCCCCTAAGCCTTATGAACTGGTCATGGACCTTTTATCAGTTCACAAGGGGTTAAATGTAAAACACACACAGAAAATAATTCTTGCCTTCCATCCACAAAGGGTTAAATGTAAACACACACACACACACACACACACACACAGAAAATAATACTTAACTCCCATCCATCTTGCTCCCTAGCAAATCACTCTGGCTTCTGCTCTCCCCTGCTGGAAGCCTTTATACCTGCTGGGCGACAGAACATAAGGGGGGGGGGGGGCATTTGTTCAGAATTGTAAGCATTAAAAACCTTTAAAAATCCAGAAAAAAAAAGGACATGGGTCCCCCCCCCCCCCCTACCCAGCATAACTGGCCCGGGACCAGCTATTCAGGGCTTGTAGGAACAGGGCACAGGGGCCAGGTTTGGTGGCCCCCCGCCCTGCTGCCTACAAGCCCATAGCCTAAATTGCCCTGTGCCCTTCTGCCCCCCCCCCCGGGCTTTGGGGAGGCAGGTAATTGGCGGGGGCCAGGGGTTAATTGCAAGTCACCACACACAGAATAAAAAATGACCTGGATTTATTTTTTTTTCTTTACTCACCTCCGATCCTTCGCTGTCCCCCAGCAATCATGTTTGATGACAGCTGCCAGGTGATAGTGGTAGAGGGGTGCTGAGAGGGCAAGAGATCGACAGCCCTGTCGTGGCTCCAGTCTCTCTCCTCCAATCACCTGGAACGACTGAGCTTCTCGGGTCGGATGAGAAATGCCGGCTGCCGGGTCTATCAGCCAACGACCAGGGAAGTAAGGAAGAGGGCGATTTCTTGCCCTCTACTAACCATGGAAAAGCCTGGGGGGCGTTGGAGGCTCCCCCAGTGAAAAGGAGACCCGCCGGGAGTGATCACTGTCCCAGGTGAGTAAATGTAATTTTTTTTACAGCTGTCAATAGTGGCAGGATCGGGGGGGGGGGATCTTTCGGAAGCCAGAAGAGCAACGGGGGGGGGGGGGGGGAAATCAATGCCCCCCGGGTGAAGAGGAGACCCCGGCGGATCAAGTTTTTTTTTTTACATTTTTTTTAATACTAGCAGGGGGGGAAGGCAAGCACATAACACCTACGTGCTTGGCACTTAACTGCTGGACAAGTGAGTATGTAGGTGCTTGGCACTAAAAGGGTTAAAAGCGATCTCTCCTTATAGTTCCAGTTGACTGGATGAGCACATCCTACCTTCCTTTTTGCTGTTGCATTTGCAGGTCAGTGGCCAGATCTGCTGGATTGTAGCTCTCCCAATGTAACAGGGAGTCCAATTGGCCTCTACCTAAACCCTCTTTTTGAACTGTAGCACTGTGCAGGCAAGTAAAGTATTTTTTTCATTGTGTGTGTGTGTGCAAGCAAGTTAAGTTATTGCACTGTCTTTAGACAGGCTGATTCATGTTTTGCATTGCCAGTGCACACACAAGTAAAGAAGTAGCAATGTTAGCACAAACTTTTAAACTTAGTAATGTTAGGGACGGGGTAACAATTGGACGGCCTTGACGTGGCTACCTCGCTTTTACATTCATTGCAATCTATGTTAACTAACAGTCCATGTTCTTAACAAGTGTTAGCTAGGTTTTTCAGTTTTTAGTATGAGTGTGCAGAGGGTTAACTTTCTTTGTTCCTTATAGTTCCATAGTGTATGATGTCAAATTATCCAGGAGCAGATCTGCTTTAATATTCTTTGGTTTTGTTCTCTCAGTTCCTACAGAGTCACTGAACATGTTAGAGAAGTTCCCCTAAAAGCTCCAGATGAACCATCAGTGCTTTGCACTGGTAACGTGTCAGTCATTTTGAATTGGGAAATTGTTAGTGGTTCATAGGTTTTGCCAAGTTACAGGCTTAGTAAACTACAATAATGACGTTTATCAATGTTTGTTAAGAATGTATGTTATTCTTAAAACAGTCCTATACCCATATAATTACCATTTCCTGATTTATATGTATGGCTACCAATCACGTAACTGATAGTGTGGTGACCAATTGTGATTGTTGAGTGAGCTTGCACATCAAACCTGAATGGTTGCCAGCGCATGGCTGCCATTAGCTGCCATAAACTTGAATGAGCAAGTGGTGACTTTACTATAATGTAGTTCACGCTAACACACAGGGCAGACAATTCAGTTCTTAGAATAGAGGTAATTCTTCCCCAGGATAAGGGAACTCCTGATTAATTGCATGCAGATGCACTCTTGTTGGCAATAAAGCACACCTTTGAAGAACATTGATCAGAATGGGTCATGTACCTACAAACAGTTTATACAAATTACATCTGTCAAGACTAGAATCCAAGAAGTTATAGGGCAAATTATAGGTTATAGGGCAACCTCAGGTAAGCAGCTCCCAATTTATCCATTGCATTGTAAGTCCCAAATGGAGCTTTCATAGATTAGAGTAAGAACTACACCTCACAGAGGCACCTTGGCGTTTGGTGGTGCAGCTTCAACATACTTCTGCAGATGCCAACAGGGAGCTCTGTTTTAACCAGATTTTCAGGATATATTATAGGAATGGTTGCTGGTCAACAGGGTTGAGTGCTGTTCACCTCCCAGGTTAGTTATAAATTGGCTTGAACAGCTGTCACCCCTCTTTTTTATCTTTTAATACCTGCAAGCACACAACATTGGGTTTTGACCTATATGGGGTAAGGGGTTTGACCTTTCCCCATCCCCATGTGCTGCACTTGAGGCTATAGGGCAATCTCACGTAAGCTACTTCCAAATGCATTGTATGTCCCAAAGAGTGCTCTCATAGATTAGTGTTGGGACTGCACCTATACAGAGGCACCTTGGAATTTGATGGCGCAGCTTCAGCTGTGACAGGTTCAAACAAGGACCTCTGTTTTTAACCAGATTTTAGAGACATATTATTGGATTGGTTGCTGGTTAATATGGTTGAGTGCTGTGGCCCCTTTAACCTTTCAAACTCCAAGCACATAAAATCTAAGATGTCGTTTTTCCTACCGTTAATGACCAAACCCATATATTCTATGTGCCTGGAGTTTTCCCCTATTTGCGTCCTCCAAAAAAACACATCTCAGTCTGGAATCCAGTACCAGGGGTCTACTCTCCCTTTGGGGGCCTTCATTTCCCCCTCCGGGGTCCCCACGGGGTGGTTTCTGACACTCGCTCGCCACCGCTGCTGAGTGAGATTACATCATCTCACTCAGCCGCTATAACAGGCCAGCGGCAGCAGCAGCTGAGTGAGATTGCATTATCTCACTCAGCCGCTATAAAAGCAGTGAGCAGAGAGACTGGATTGATTGGCCAAATGGTCAAAGCTTCAGTGGGACATCAGCGATGGGCTGAAGGAGGTAAGTAGAAAAAAACTAATATTATCTTAGAAATATTAATATTTATTTAAAGGACTTTTTCTGTTTGTGTGTTGTTTACCATTTCTGAACTGGTAGGGCGTCTTTGAGACCCCTATACCATTTAATAGGGCAGGAGGGGCTGGCGAGTTACCTGTGGCAAGCGGGTGACTTGCCATAACCCCCATCCCTAACACCCAGAAGGGTGCAAAAGAGCCTGAAGCTGGTTTGGGCTATGCAGACTGATAACCTTCAGGTCTAGAAGCCAGCCACTCGGCCTCATGGGGGGAACCCATTACATTTTTTAAAAAAATGAATACTTAAGGATTTATTCACTGATAGTGCATATGGTAGTTGTATATTATTTTGAAATCTCATAAAGCGCACTTTTTAGCATGCAGTGTCTCCTGGGCAGGGATGGATTTCAACCAATACATCTGTGGTACCATTATAACTGGGAGTAGAGATGAGCGAACTTTTGAAAAATTCGATTCGGCTGATTCGCTGAATTTTCCGACAAAATTTGTTTCGGTCCGAATTTATTCGCGATGAATCGCTATTAAAAGCGGCTATTTCTGAGCCTCCTAGAGCCTCAATAGGGTTGTAAACCATTCTGCCTTGCTGTAACACGCATAGGATGCGTGCTGGGTTAGTTTAATAATGCTGTAAATAAATATCACATGCAGATCAGAGGCATCGCTAATAGAATCGCAGAGCGGCGCAAATGCAGAGAATTGAAGAGGCATCACTATGAGGGGCAGGAGCCCAAACATTGCTTTAAAGAGACACTGGAGCTGGCAGCAGGAGCCCAAAAATTGGATGAATCACACCCTGGAGTTGGCAGCAGCAGCAGCAGGAGCCCAAACATTACTTTATAGAGACACTGGAGTTGGCAGCAGGAGCCCAAAAATTGGATGAATCACACCCTGGAGTTGGCAGCAGCAGGAGCCCAAACATTACTTTAAAGAGACACTGGAGTTGGCAGCAGGAGCCCAAAAATTGGATGAATCACACCCTGGAGTTGGCAGCAGCAGGAGCCCAAACATTACTTTAAAGAGACACTGGAGTTGGCAGCAGGAGCCCAAGAATTGACTGACACACCCTGGAGTTGGCAGCAGCAGGAGCCCAAACATTACTTTAAAGAGACACTGGAGTTGGAAGCAGGAGCCCAAAAATTGGATGAATCACACACTGGAGTTGGCAGCAGCAGCAGCAGGAGCCCGAACATTACTTTAAAGAGACACTGGAGTTGGCAGCAGGAGCCCAAAAATTGGATGAATCACAACCTGGAGTTGCAAGCAGCAGCAGCAGCAGTAGCCCAAACATTACTTTAAAGAGACACTGGAGTTGGCAGCAGGAGCCCAAAAATTGGATGAATCACAAACTGGAGTTGCAAGCAGCAGCAGGAGCCCGAACATTACTTTAAGGAGACACTGGAGTTGGCAGCAGGAGCCCAAAAATTGGATGAATCACACCCTGGAGTTGCAAGCAGCAGCAGCAGTAGCCCAAACATTACTTTAAAGAGACACTGGAGTTGGCAGCAGGAGCCCAAAAATTGGATGAATCACACCCTGGAGTTGCAAGCAGCAGCAGGAGCCCGAACATTACTTTAAAGAGACACTGGAGTTGGCAGCAGGAGCCCAAAAATTGGATGAATCACACCCTGGAGTTGGCAGCAGCAGCAGCAGGAGCCCAAACATTACTTTAAAGAGACACTGGAGTTGGCAGCAGGAGCACAAAAATTGGATGAATCACACCCTGGAGTTTGCAGCAGCAGCAGCAGCAGCAGGAGCCCAAATATTACTTTAAAGAGACACTGGAGTTGGCAGCAGGAGCCCAAAAATTGGATGAATCACACCCTGGAGTTGGCAGCAGCAGGAGCCCAAACATTACTTTAAAGAAACACTGGAGTTGGCAGCAGGAGCCCAAAAATTGGATGAATCACACCCTGGAGTTGGCAGCAGCAGGAGCCCAAACATGACTTTAAAGAGACACTGGAGTTGGCAGCAGGAGCCCAAAAATTGGATGAATCACACCCTGGAGTTGGCAACAGCAGCAGCAGGAGTCCGAACATTACTTTAAAGGGACACTGGAGTTGGCAGCAGGAGCCCAAAAATTGGATGAATCACACCCTGGAGTTGGCAGCAGCAGCAGCAGTAGCCCAAACATTACTTTAAAGAGACACTGGAGTTGGCAGCAGGAGCCCAAAAATTGGATGAATCACACCCTGGAGTTGGCAGCAGCAGCAGCAGGAACCCAAACATTACTTTAAAGAGACACTGGAGTTGGCAGCAGAAGCCCAAAAATTGGATGAATCACACCCTGGAGTTGCAAGCAGCAGCAGCAGGAGGCCAAACATTGGCTGAAAGGCACACCCTGAAGTTGGCATCAGCAGGAGACCAAACATTGGTTGGAAGGCACACCCTGAAGTTGGCATCAGCAGGAGCCCAAAAATTGGCCTAAAGACATAAATATGTTTTGCACCATTTGGAAAGTGTAAAACGTGGCACCATGCTGAATCTAGTCGCATGCATCAGGCATTGGTGGGTGGAAATCCTGGCTGATCCATCCCTGATTCATTTTGACAAAGGTGAGTCTCTCCACATTTTTAGTTGACAGACGAGTTCTCCTCGCCGTAACTATGGCCCCCGCCGCACAAAACACCCGCTCAGATGGCACGCTACTTGCCGGGCAGGACAGCTTTTCCAGGGCAAACTCTGCTAGTTGCGGCCACAAATCAAGTTTGGCTGCCCAGAAGTCCAGCGGATCCTCAAGGTGTGTTGGCATGGTCATGTCAAAGTATGACATGACCTGCTGGTTCAGGTCCTGCTCCAGGTCTTCCTGCTGCTCATGAGTAGCCTCACTATGCGGGTGTAGAAAGCTACTCATTAGCGATTGAAGACTGAGGCTGCTGCTGATGGAGCTGCTGCTGCTGCTCCTGCCAACCCCCCCAGCAGCCATGGCAGTGGAAGGTGAGCGCAGAGGTCCCCTCGAGTCAGACCTGCAAGAGTATGGACCATGGCGCAGATAGGCATCGGCCAACTGCCTACGTAGAATGTCTTTGTAGTAGTTCAGTTTGTCCTCCCTCTCGGTGGGTTTAAAAAATGCCCCCATTTTGTGCCGGAAGCGAGGGTCCAATAAGGTGGACAGCCAGAAGTCATCCCGCCGACAGATGGAAACAATTCTCGGGTCACTACGCAAGCACGTGAGCATGCTTCCTGCCATTTGCTCAAGTGACTCGGATGGACTACCTGTCTCCATCTCCACTGCATACTGCCACGGTGTGTCCGGGTCCTCTGTCTTGCCTTCCTCAAAAACCTCTAGCTCCTCTGTCTGCTCCTGCTCCTCCTCTCCTGTCCGCTGACTAGATAAACCAGCCATTTCGCCAAGCCTAAACTGTGTTTCGCTGGGCAACTCCTCCTCCTCCTCTTCCTCCTCCTCCTCCAGTTCAGCTCCAAAGGGGTTCATGTGGCCTTAAAATGGAAACGCCATGTCTCCAGTGCCCTGACCAGCCATGGTTTCCAACATGTGCTGTAGTACATGAAGCAGTGGAATCACGTTGTTCATCCCGTAATCCTGCCGACTGACAAATAAAGTGGCTTCCTCAAAGGGCCTGAGCAAACGACAGGTGTCACGTATGAGCTGCCACTGGTTGACATTGAAGTTACACAGGGGAGTCCCCCTATCTGCTTGGATCATCAGGAAATCCGTCATGGCTTTTCTCTGTTCATATAATCGGTCCAACATGTGAAGGGTGGAATTCCAACGGGTGGAAACATCGCAAATCAGACTATGTTGGGGGATACCGTTCTGACGCTGTAGCTGAAGAAGGGTGTGTTTGGCGGTGTATGAGTGGCTGAAGTGCATGCAAAGTTGTTAGGATGTCTTGCAGATGGGGGGAACACTTCAGAAACCGCTTGACAACCAGATTGAAGACGTGAGCCATGCAGGGGGCATGGGTCAGGCTTCCTTGGCGCAGCGCAGACAAAATGTTCTTCCCATTGTCGGTAACCATGATTCCCATTCTAAGTTTTCTTGGAGTAAGCCATGTTTGGATTTCCTGATGAATAAATTTAAGCAGTTCCTCCCCTGTGTGACTCCTTTCGCCAAGACAAACCATGTGAAGCACTGCGTGACACCTCCGTGCCCTGCACACATGGTAGACTGGAGGGGCACTGAGACTTGAGCCTACAGTGGAGGGTGAGGAGATGGCGGAGGATGAGGAGGCCAAGTCGCACAGTGTCACAGGCCCAATGGGCAGGGAGCACGGAGGCTGAAGCGGCGTGACCTGTCCAAGTTGCTGCTGCTGCTGCAAAGGGACCACATTCACCCAGTGGGCCGTAAACGACATGTACTGTCCCTGACCGTAGTTACAGCTCCAGACGTCGGCGCTGCCATGCACTTTGCTACACACCGACAGGCTCAAGGACTGGCCCACCTTCTGTTCAACAAAAGTGTGCAGCGCTGGTACTGCCTTCTTGGCAAAGAAATGACGGCTTGGGACTCTCCACCTCGGCTCGGCACAAGCCATCAGTTCTCTGAAAGGTGCAGAGTCCACCACCTGAAAAGGGAGCGACTGCAGCACCAGCAACTTGGACAGGAGCACATTCAGCTTCTGCGCCGTAGGATGAGTGGGCGCATACTGGTGTCTCTTGGACATGGCTTCGCTGATGGATTGCTGGTGGGATGCATGACTTGGAGGAGGAGGAGGAGGAGCAGGAGCGACAGAGGATGGGTATGACGCACAGCTGCCTTCGGCTGAGGTGCTGGAGCCTTGGCTGGCAGAAATTGGGAGCGGCGTGCCACTTGGTGAGGAAGCAGACTGGACGACCCCTTGGGAGCCTCGGTTCTCCCAGGTCGCTTTATGGTGACGCAACATATGTTGACGCAGGGCCGTGGTGCCAACATTTGGGCCCTGGCCACGCTTCACCTTCTGCCTACATATCTTGCATGTGGCCATGTTACCCTCCTGTGGATGCTTCAGGAAAAACTGCCACACTGCCGAGTAGCTACTTTTCCCACCAACAGGCCTCACTGATTCGCTGCTATTGTCGCCAACTCCAGGAACCACTGCTCCACTACCTCCCGATAAGGTAGCCTGCCGCGCAGCAGGTGCTCTACCCCGGCCCTGTTTGGCTCCAGGCTTTACAATTGTGCCCCCATGCTGACTGCCAACCATGTGCTAACACCTTGCTGCCTGAGCTGCTGACTCCGGGGCAACCTGCGCCCCTCTTCTCCTGATGATGACAATGAAGCCCCTTCATCACCCGGCTCCCAAGTGCGATCGGCTTCATCGTCATCATCATTATCACCGAGTTCTGGCTGTACGTCACTGATGTTCTTGGATGCGTCAACAGTGTCTGGCGCAGGAGCTGGAACGCTCGCAACACCCACGACACTGCCCACATCACTATTTGTCTGCCTAGCTAAAGAAGCCACCTCCATTTCTTGGCTGGGCAGTAGCTGCTGACTGTCCTCTATCTGATCGTCCTCCTCACTAAAGAGTGGAGCTGAACCCAAAGCATAGGATACATCGCTGGGGGAGGGAACGGCGTAGGACAGAGGCAATGGGAGGACAGGGACTCGGGGCATGCCAACTCAGGGTTGTGTCAGAGGAACCTACCGACCCTAGACTGGGGGTCTCAGACGTAACTTGTGATGATGTTGATGAGCGCGTTAACCAATCTACCACGGCAGATGCGTTACTGGTGGAGACACGACCGCCAGCAGATACTGGCAGACCAGGTCTCTCACCGTGACTCCAGCTGCCACTCGCCCCTAGTCTGCTGCAACCTCTGCCTGCTGAATCTTGGCCTCTGCCACTCCTCTTTGAACATCCTGGCACTTGTCTGCCTGACATTTTTATGTATTTGCTTATTTAGTATAAACAGATAGGGTTCAAGGTGCAGCTTTGGGGTGCCCTGCGGCCTAGTTTATTAAAAGCAGTCAAAAACAAATGGGATGCCCCCACAGCAGACCTGCGATCAGTATATATGCACAATAAAAGTGTCTAAGCAGGCTCAAACAGGCCAAATTACTTTAAATAAGTGTGCAGCTTAGAGTAAATACAGAGGCTCATGGGATGTTACAGAATGGGATGCCCCCACAGCAGACCTGAGATCAGTATATATGCACAGCAACAGTGGATAAGAAGGCTCCAACAGGCCACATTATGTTAAATAAGTGTGCAGCTTAGAGTAAATACAGAGGCTAATGGGATGTTACAGAATGGGATGCCCCACAACAGACCTGAGATCAGTATATATGCACAGCAACAGTGGATATGCAGGCTCCAACAGGCCAAATTACTTTAAATAAGTGTGCAGCTTAGAGTAAATACAGAGGCTAATTGGATGTTACAGAATGGGATGCCCCACAGCAGACCTGAGATCAGTATATATGCACAGCAACAGTGGATAAGCAGGCTCCAACAGGCCAAATTACTTTAAATAAGTGTGCAGCTTAGAGTAAATACAGAGGCTAATGGTATGTTACAGAATGGGATGCCCCACAGCAGACCTGAGATCAGTATATATGCACAGCAACAGTGGATAAGCAGGCTCCAACAGGCCAAATTACTTTAAATAAGTGTGCAGCTTAGAGTAAATACAGAGGCTAATGGTATGTTACAGAATGGGATGCCCCACAGCAGACCTGAGATCAGTATATATGCACAGCAACAGTGGATAAGCAGGCTCAAACAGGCCAAATTACTTTAAATAAGTGTGCAGCTTAGAGTAAATACAGAGGCTAATGGGATGTTACAGAATGGGATGCCCCACAGCAGACCTGAGATCAGTATATATGCACAGTAAAAGTGTCTAAGCAGGCTCAAACAGGCCAAATTACTTTAAATAAGTGTGCAGCTTAGAGTAAATACAGAGGCTAATGGGATGTTACAGAATGGGATGCCCCACAGCAGACCCGAGATCAGTATATATGCACAGCAACAGTGGATAAGCAGGCTCAAACAGGCCAAATTACTTTAAATAAGTGTTCAGCTTAGAGTAAATACAGAGGCTAATGGGATGTTACAGAATGGGATGCCCCACAGCAGACCTGAGATCAGTATATATGCACAGCAACAGTGGATAAGCAGGCTCCAACAGGCCAAATTACTTTAAATAAGTGTGCAGCTTAGAGTAAATACAGAGGCTAATGGGATGTTACAGAACGGGATTCCCCACAGCAGACCTGAGATCAGTATATATGCACAGCAACAGTGGATAAGCAGGCTCCAACAGGCCAAATTACTTTAAATAAGTGTGCAGCTTAGAGTAAATACAGAGGCTAATGGGATGTTACAGAATGGGATGCCCCACAGCAGACCTGAGATCAGTATATATGCACAGCAACAGTGGATAAGCAGGCTCCAACAGGCCAAATTACTTTAAATAAGTGTGCAGCTTAGAGTAAATACAGAGGCTAATGGTATGTTACAGAATGGGATGCCCCACAGCAGACCTGAGATCAGTATATATGCACAATAAAAGTGTCTAAGCAGGCTCATACAGGCCAAATTACTTTAAATAAATGTGCAGCTTAGAGTAAATACAGAGGCTAATGGGATGTTACAGAATGGGATGCCCCACAGCAGACCTGAGATCAGTATATATGCACAGCAACAGTGGATAAGCAGGCTGAAACAGCTAACAAAGCCAGTCAGCCAGCCAGTAACACTCAGGCTGGATGAAAAAAAAAAAATCTCCCTGTGACTGCCTCCGATTTTTCCTAACTTTCCCTGCTTCTCGCTGACTTCCTGCCTGTCTCCTGCCTGTCTCCTGCCTGTCCCTGTCTGTCCCTGGCTCTCTAACTGTCTCTCCCTGACTACAGCAGTGTCCTGTCTCTCACGAATGCAATAGAGAAATGAGGAAAAGCAAGATGTCCACCGCCTTAAATAGCGCTGTGACGTCACCGGGCTTGCTGGCTGCTGATAGGCTGCATGTGACTGCCCCAGTATGCACTGGAGCGGGGTAGATGTCTGGACATGTCCCGTCCGCCATCTTAGAATGCCTGTAATGTAAATGAATGGATGTTAAAGGAAAACTTCGAGCGATCGAAGCACGGGGAAATTCGGATTCAATCCGAATCGAATTTTTCATGAAATTTGGATCGAATCCGGGTTCGTCCGGATCGATTCGCTCATCCCTAATTGGGAGGAATAGGGATTTAAAAGCACCATGATGTAAATAATTCATTTTTTACATTTTTTTATCCAAAGATATTGAGAAACCCCTACAAAAATTACAAACGGGACATGTCATGTTAAATTCATCCCAAACTGCTAAAAAAAATATATAATTTTCCTTAGAAGTTCCTGGAAGTTCCTGCACAATCACATTTACCCATATATATAACGCAAAAAGTTGAAAAAATAGTCTGGCAACAAAAGGTGACAACATAGGTAGACTGGCAGCTAAAAGATTTGTGCATGGGTTGAGTGTCTGAGAAGTCTGGGTGGCTGCCGCTCATCCTTTGTATCCTTTGAAGGTGGTTGGTCCACTTTAAATAGCAGGTAGCAAAAAGCATTATTATTATTACATAGTTGCATAGTTACATCTTTAGTATGGTTGAAAAAGACATATGTCATAGTTACATACTTAATACGGTTGAAAAAAGACATAAGTGCATCAAGTTGCATAGTTACATCTTTAGTATGGTTGAAAAAGACATATGTCATAGTTACATAGTTAATACGGTTGAAAAAAGACATAAGTGCATCAAGTTCAACCAAGGTTTTTGGGGTAGTGGAAAATTATTTTTTTTTACTGGTAATAATTATTAGTAACTGTTAATGTTATTTTCTTCTAAATAAGCATCTAATCCTTTTTTGAAGCTATCAGTGGTTGATGCCATAGCAAGCTTTTGCAGGAGGCTTTTCCACAGATTTTTAGTTCTTATGGTAAAAAATTATTGTTGCCTCCAGAGACTGGAGATGTCCCCTTGTCTTTAGAGAGGCTTTTACCTGAAATAGTGTTTTCCCATATTTTTTTGTATTGCCCATTTATATATTTATACAAGTTAATCAAGTCCTCATCTTAGTCTTCTCCTCTCAAGACTAAACAGATTGAATTTTCGTAAATAAGATCCTTCATTTCTCTTCTTTGTTTGCTGGCTCTCCCACTACACCCTTTTCATAGTCAGAGCATCCATTCTATGAACTGGTGAATTGGTGCCCATAACTGCATACTCCAGGTGAAGGTGCACCAGTGCCTTGTAAAGAGGCAATATTACATCTCTGTCTCGTGATTTCATGCCTCATTTAATGCATTATAATATCTTGTTAGCCTTAGAAGCAGCTGATTGGCATTGCATACTGTTATTTAGCCTGTGATCTACCAGTACCCCCAGATCCTTCTCAACTAGTAACTCTCCCTGTTTTACTACCTCAAGGACATATGTGGCTTTCGGTTTATTAGACCCCAAGTGGATGTCCAGACACTCAAAGTGTCCAAGTCAGCCTGAAACTTGTGAATATCTTCAATAGACTGTACTGCGCTACATAAATTGGTGTCATCCACAACAATACAGACAGTGCTCTTAATGTCATCTTCTATATCGCTTATAAACAAATTGAATAATAAAGGGCCCAGCACTGAACCTTGGGGTACACTGCAACCGGGGAACATTCAGAGTAGGTATCATTAACCACAACTCTCTGCACACAATCCTTCAGCCAGTTTTCAATCCTCTATGAGGGAAAGTGTCAAATGCTTTTGCAAAATTCAGAAAACCTATGTCTATTGCTGCCCCTCTGTCCAGTCTTTTACTCACTTCCTCATAGAAGCCAATCAGGTTAGTCTGGCAGCTTCTGTCCTTGGAAAACTGTGCTGGTTGTCACTTAGAATATTATGTATAGTTACATAATCCTGTATGAAGTCCCTTAGGAGTCCCTCAATCAATTTTCCCGCAGTGGATGTTAAGCTTAAATGTCTTTAATTACCCGGAGAAGACTAAGAGCTCTTTTTAAAATAGGCACCACAGTCACCTTGCACCAATCTCTTGGCACTATACCAGTTTTTAGTGAGTCTTTAAAGGTCAAGAGCAGAGGTGATGAAATAACTAAGCAGAGTTCTTTAAGAACTCTTAGGTGAAGTCCATCTGGTTCTGCAGTCTTATTCATATTTAAATTATTTAGTCTTTTTTGAATTATATCCATGTTTAGCCAGTTATGTTTTATGCTTGGGGTATTATTTCCAGTGACATCACCGAAAATTGGCACCTTTCGTCTCATTTGTGTACACAGAGCTAAAGAACCCATTTAGCAGCTCCACCTTTTCTTGGTCTCCAATGCCATTAATAAGAACACCAACCTGTTCTGATTTAGTTTTCTTTGAGTTTATATATTTAAAGAAACATTTAGGGTTGGTTTTGCTTTCTTTGGCTATATCAATTTTGTGCTTTTGCCAGCTTAATTTCATGTTTACATGATTTATTTACTGCTTTAAACCGCTGAGGTTACCGCTGAGAGATCTGATTTGTAATTTTGAAATACCCTTTTCTTGTTTTTTATTGCCCAGTTCACTGGAGGTGTCAGCCAGGAGGTTTTTAATCTGAGTCGCTTATACTTGTTACCTACATTTTGGAATGTTGGTACTCACAACTGATTTAAAGCACTCCTATTTGGCATCTGTATCCCTATTCCTTAACACATGCCCCCAGTCTATAGGGTCGATTCTAAATGGAAAAGTTAATTGATTTCGAATCGGAAATCGGAAGTTTGGGTGGGTGTTAGTCATTTTTTCCTTTTTTTTGGCCATTTCCGACTCGCGCGAACGTTCGAACGATTTCATATATGCTCTTACGATCATCGGAAGTTTTACTTACAAAATCGGAAGTTTTACAACCAAATCGGAAATGTTCCCAACCAAATTGTAATTTTTCCGTTCGTTCCTAAAACTTCCGTTAATTGGATGTGTTTCCATGTGATTCAGAGAGCTGATTCCCACCCTAAAAATCCGTTTAATTGAAAATCCACTTCCGACACCTTTGAGGACTCGGATTTGCTATTGTAGAACATGTTTTGCGGCTATGTGGAGGAGTCTGCGCGCCTTCAGCTCCAATGAACTGCATGTATCAGCATGGCCGAGGCCATAAATTGTATAGCAATGCATACCTGAATCAATACATTTCATGTATGCCTTATAAAAGCATTTTAATGTGGACCTTAATTAGTCCTTTGCATGTAAACCTTTATTTTGCCACACATCCATATAATTGCGATTTATTTTTAAACTTATGTCCTTTTTTTTTTTTGGATTGTTGTTGTACTTGAATCTTAATTTGTTTTCGGATTTATTGTTGTAGTTGGCAACCTTTGCTTTGTGTAATTATTTTATCTTATCTTTGGTCAGATGCATCACACTTACTGAGGAGAGGAGAGTGGGATAAAGTGCAGGGTGCGGGTTACAGCTGTGTTTTGCTCGGAGACAGCAGAGCTGGGGGCCTTGAAAGGTCAGAAATCCCAGAATGCAGAGCAACACAGTCACAAGGCCCTTTCTGTTTGCAGGCTGCCTTATATTACCTGACCCGCCATCTTGGCTGTTTCAAGGCTCATAACATGCAGAAGATGCTGGGTGTTTTAAAAATTTGGAGAGCAATCTGTATGTACAGGGTGTGGGTAACAACACAAAAAATTTAAAGTTGTACCATTTGAAACCAAAAATTTTAATTAAAAAACGCAAGTAAAAAATGCCAGTTCAAAATTTTAAAAAAAAAAAAAAATGTATGATTTACTTTTAGAAATACATTCATTAATGGTTGGTTACCACAAAACGAATGAAATAAAGAAAAAGCAGAAATGAAGATTCGCCTGAGCGCACAGTGGTTTGGGTCAGTTTTAGGGGTGAGACATGGAAGATGTAAGAAAGTGCAAAGTGATTTAGCTAAGCATTGTAGAATAAGTGAGTGAGCCAAATATGTAGGCAGCACTTTAATGAGTTCAGTTTGTAGTGTGCAGGCGCAAGATCATAAGGATTTTCGTCCAGACAAAAAAGGAAAAAGGGCAAAATTCTAAACCGACTTTGAAATCTGAGAAATGAAACGGAAAAGTCAGGATGGAAACTGACATTCAACAGATTCACTAACTGCCATACGAACGGATGGAAAACTTACACACGGTTTGAAATGCATTATAGAATCGCTCGAATGTTCATACGAAATCGGAAAATTTACACCAAAAAACACAGATCGGAAAAAATACTAATGTTTTTGGTGTTTCTCTGAATCAACCCTTATGTCCTGGAGTGCAGCCTTGAACCTGGGGAAGTTGGCCTTTTTAAAATTTCTGTTTCACACAAAAGTATGTTTGCTGGATGTGCAACACATGCTTTATCGAATAAAGAAATCTTATGTATGGGGTATCTAGAGAGTGTCTGGGTTGTTTTATTAGAATAAAAGTTCATTTGAAAATATGAAAGTCAAGTAAAAACTTTATTAGTTGTTTTTCACATACTGGGTAACTTTCTAATGTTTATACTCAAAAAAATAATTAAAAAATGCTAAAAAAAAAGCTTAAGCGGCATTCATTAAAACCAGGTAAGCAAGTTAAAAAATAAACAGTCAGGCTATTAATTGTTAGATAAAAATTGTATATAAGGAAAAATGCCCAAAAAATTACAAAAAGAGCAGCCCATCAACCAGCTTTTCCATGTTCGGGCCGAAGGCCAAATCCCGGCATGGGCTGCTCTTCAGGTTCAGGGACCCGGACTTGCAGAATTCAGTACGAACCTGAATTTTGCGGTTGGGGTTTGCTCAACACTAATGATGAGCCATTCTGAAAAACCTGCCATCTCCCTGTAAGAGGTCCATTGTGTTACATTATTTAAACCACACAACTATTAATTTATCATAATTGCTTCTATTGTAATTGGCTGTTATACGTTCTAATGCAGTCATGAGCCTTTAATTGGAATTCTGAATACTGAGCCTACAGTGCAATATGATGTGCTCATCCCCCTGGGATGGGAAAAACTCTCGAAAGATTGTCTCCTCTGTACTAGGTGTCCAGAGCTGTTCTTACAAATGTGCTCTGGAGGTTCTCACTGTAAATGGCATTGTTACATTCGCATTAGACAGTGAGCCCCCACAGACCATCCTGGGTACCCTACATCAGTGCCCCCAACCCTCTAAGGTACACCAGCCGGCAATGTTTTGTTGATCTCCCTACAGATGCACAGTTGGAGTGCTTATAGAGACAGCTATGTAAAAATCTAAAAACATGGCCTGTTGGTCAAGGAGAGGGTTGGGGAACACTACACTATTGCAACGCTGTTTAGTGTTCCTCCTGCCCCCCTGATTTTTCTCAAAAACTGCTCAGTCAGAAACCCACAATTGGACTGGACTGAGAGTAGCACTGTGGAGAAGAAATGGTGGAGGGAAAAGAAGCATGTGGAGGTAGATTAAGATCATCAGCTGCCTTTGTAATAGAGCATTCATCTCCGTGTTTAGTTATACAGCATCTACACCAGGTGAGGATAGTTAAAAAACTAATCTTTAAAAGGTAACTTTAGCATTATATGCAAATGTTTTGCTGTTGTGGATTATTCTTAAATTCTAAACATGCATTACATTGTTTAAGGGGCACTCTAGTATATACAGATGTTTAACTTTATTTAAATGGGTCGTCTACCTTTTTCAAAATAGTAATATTAGCCGCCCCCACTGCAAAAATTAAACAGTTGACATGAAAATGAATAGGGAGTTTTTATTTTTGCCTTGAATGTTCATGCATTGTTATATTTCTACACTGTTTACAATGCCTTTTCACAGTATGATAGGAAACTAATTAGCTTGTGCTCGCTTTGGGCTTTTCTTTCTGAAATGTAAGGGAAAAGGTTGCGGTAATCAATTCATTTGTAAAATTGTAAGTGCAATCAATACCGCAAGGAAGTATTTTTATAAGCAGTTATCAAATAAGCTACAGTATAGCTCATCTCATTTCAACAACAGCTGAGGTCTCCATTCTCCTCCTGAGACTCCTGCAGGTCCTATTATGAGAATCATAAATAATATGTGCTAATGAGATATGAATTGATTATGTTGGAAAAGCTGACATTTTCATCCATCACTCTAAATGATGTTTAACAATGGATTACCAGCCAGTAATTCCACTGATATGAGATTAAATAAAATAGCAGGCTGTTTCAGGAGGCTAGCTCTAGGAGATGGCAATAAATCTGTTCAATTACTGTATTACCAATCCTTTTCTCAATGCTAAGGATATTATTATTTCATTTAGACTTGTTCATGCATCATAGATTATTTTACTTCAGTGTGTGAGGGAAACTGCGGTATTTTATTAACTGAAATATAGAGAGATTTGTTTTATATAACATGGAAAATACTGACCTGTGCTGAAAAGTCATTTGTATTTTTGAAATTCCTTGCTAATATGGGGTATTTTAGAAATACAGCAGTGCTTTAAAATTTGTGAACCCTTCGGAATGTTCTGTATGTATAATAAAATTTGAACAAGTTTCTCATAAATCTGAACTAAAACTAGCATCACAAATCTTTTTTTACACAAATCTTACAAGCAGATAGAATCAAACCAAATCATATCAAACAAAAAAGTCATAAATATTAGATGTGGTAATACATTTATTGAGGAAAATTATTTCATTTTATATATTTGGGATATATTTTTAAACTTCTGTTTTCTGTATCTGCCATGATCCTGTTTTGCAGTGATAACTGCATCTCAACATTCACAGTAACTGTTGGCCAAGATTAGAACATATTTCTCTGTCCAAAGCAGCTTCAACTGTTATAGTATGTTGGTGAGTTTCCCTCTCAAGAACTGTTCACTTCAGGTTCTTCTACAATCTTTTTATTGGTTTAGGTCAGGACTTTTGTCCACTCCAAAATGTTAACTTCTTCTTGGACTAATATTTGGTTGAATGACATGTGAACTTAGGGTCATTGTTTTAATACATAACCCATGTTTTATCGAGATTAGATCAATCAATCAATGGTTTCTTGGTCACATGCATCACCATACATGTATGACATGCAGTTCTCTTTTTAACTGCCTACAATGTAACATAATGTGATTTCACAACAACAACAGCTATGTTGAATGGCAATTTCTTAACAATGTAGAACAAATCCTATGTGTTAGTGTTATCTACAGAATAACATGCATATGTGAATCTTTATTTACAGTAAGCTTTTCTTGTGTAAATGAGCAAAAACAGCCTGAGGTAAGAAGCCCATCCTCATTATTGGCTTGTTGGACTTCAGGGAGCAGAAACATCTCACTGAATGCAGCATGAAAAAAGATAGCTGTTTGGCTAGTAAGTGTCCTCTTCTATTCTTGATTTAGCCCCACCCCATTTATTATAGATTATTCAATGCAGACCAGGTATCTTGTTTCCAATTATTTGATCTGCAGTATGCACTAACCTTATACATGTAATATGTGTACTACCTCCACCAGGGACCCAATAATCCTGACATACTGGTAGTTTCTTTTGCTTTGGTGCAAATGCCAATAACCAATATCCTTTGTTTATGCATTCAGATAGAGATTGTTTTCCTGGCACCAGGTTCCCTGATATCCTCCAGGTAGGCCTTCTCATTAGTGTTCTTGATTAGGCCTACTATAATGGTGTCCTCAACAAACTTTATTATAGTGTTAAAGTCAGAGGAAGCTATACACTAATGCGTTTAGAGTGTGTATAGTATGGGGTTCCGGTGCTCAGGACTAGGGCACAGAAGATGTAATTCCTGACATGTACCATCTACACTGTTCCTATTATCAGATTTGTAATCCACTGTCTTAGGAGTGTAAATGCATGGCACAATGTTGTTAAATGCTGAGCTGAAATCAACAAATGGCAATTTAGAATAGTTGCCTTTCCTGCTGCACACATGGGAAAAAGTTATTATGTGCAACAGGTGATTTACAGTTGACACTGTGAAGAGAATACCCAGATCCTAAAGTCTACAGATAGCCCTAACTGCCCCCCCCCCCACATATAGGGACTGGGCTAAAGTCGTGCAACTGGGAAATTAGTGAGCAAGCAACCAAGCAGTAGGTGGGGACGGTGAACAGACTGGAACCAAAGCATAACCAAAGAACAGGCCAAAGTTGAGGGCAGGCAGCAGGGGTTCTTAAACAAATCATGGGCCAGCAGTAGGTAGGTTCGTAGTGAGAAATATCTCAGAGAGTCATACTTAGAGAAGCAGTCTGAAAATTGTTACACTTGTCAGAGACCTATAGTGTTAAATTTATTAGTAAAAAGCATTGCATACACAACTTTTGCTATCACACTCAGTATGCTAACAGCTCACATACCCCACCGGATCATGCTTATCTGAATTTTAAACTTGCATATTGGCCAATTTAAAGCATTATCTGTATGCTTATCATGGCGTTACTGCGTCTGCGTGTCAGTTTCGTTTTGCTATAATGTCCACGGCAGTTAGCAACATGACACCCTACGTAGATGTTCTGTTTCAAATGCTTACTCCGTCGGCAATGTGTTCACTGTTCTGTACTTTTCATGCTTTTACGCTACCTTCGTAAATGCCGAACTTTCCTGAGCGCCCGACAGCACAGTCCGATGCCTGCTCACTTCCGTTGGAAGCCAACTGGAAGCTGGCATACTCCAGTGGGCACTAATTGCTTAGATTAGCTTTACTGTACCACACTAACCACTTTAGCTTTCCTATGCAATTCCTAGTTGTGTTTGTGGCTGATTCTGTTCTGCTAGCTGGATTACATTATTCTTTACATTGAAAAGTGCTTGTTGCAGCATGCCTCACTAATGTAGTTATATAGTCAAGAGTTATCAATTAGAACCTGGGCCCTCCAAATTTGGGATACCCTAGTATGTTTACAAAGTACAAGACATAGTATGACCAAAAACAGAATGGTTTGTCTATTGTGGATGGCCTAGTGTTTTTGAAAATAAATTAACATATTTCTTTCACTAATTGCTGCACTGAACTTTGATTAGTCTTACCTATAGTGTAATAACAGCTTAGAAGTTCCACACGAACTGCCTTACTGTCCTCCATGTGTCCATACTTTAGAAGAGACATCTGCTGGAACCATGTGGTCCTGCATGTTACAAACATTATTCAAAGTCATGTATAGGTAAATTTATTGTTCATTACTGTCGGTTCTCTCTTTCTTTCCCACAGATAATGCTTGACAAGCAATATGACCATGCTTCCAGCACCTGGTGCAAGCAGAATGTCCTGATCAAAAATTTGGATTGCCTGGATGAGGACTACAACAAAAAATGTACCAGTGACCAAATTCGAAGGCAGTGGTCGGATTGTAGCAGATTCTATCCGATCACTGTCTTTAAAATTTATGATGCAGAATTTCCTTGTGAGTAGTGGTTATAAGAGGTATACTTTTTTTTTCCACCTGTGATTTAGATTGACATCCTTCGATGTTTAGGTGCCATGAGGTCCTACCATGCGCACAGCCATTGCAGGAGTATGGTGGGCCTTCGAACCTCACATCAAGTCTCAGGCCAAAGCACCTTACCTTCGGGTAGTCCAGACCAGGACCGTGAAACAACAGGTTAGTACATGTTTTTATACACCAGATTGTCAGTAGTGGTTACCACCTCAGGTCAACCATGTTGTTCCTAAGATATGTTGCCCTTGTTAGAATTTGGAGCATGTATGCTATTCTCAGACTTGGCCCTAACACTTACACATTCAACCCCCCAATAATGCTTTGGACTGAACACTCACATTCCCAGGAGTATTGCTTGAGTATGCATGCTTAAAACACATATTCCATGTGATACTATTTGTATGCCATTTCTGTTTCACAACATAGCCTAGGTTGGTATGTGCTAGACTGAACTTAAGCGTCAAATCAATATCATACTTAAATTGAAATAATACAATAGGCTCGATTCAAAATCCCAAATGTCATTATGTTCGTATTTGCAATCGAAAGTTTTGTTGGGTGTTTGTCATTTTTTCCTTTTTTTTGGGGCATTTTCGACTCGCACGAACGTTCGAACATAGACGTATATGTTCGTTCGTCCATCGAAATTAATTTTGTGTTTTTACGCAACTTCGGGACTTTTTTCCTTCGAAATCGAAAATGTTTCGATCGGTCAAATCATTTACGTCATTGCAATGGGCTGGCGATTAATTCAGAGAGCTGATTGGCAAGTATTCCGACGCCCATATAGTCATTTCCTTGTCGAGCGTCTTACGGCACCTTTTTGACCTCGGGACTAGGCAGCCAAGCGTGATGGAGAGTGACTTTGAAGAGCATCAAGCTCTTCTTCTGTTTGGCATTGATGGGATCTTGAGGTCAGAGCCCAGATTGCACCGGCGGCGACGCATGAACATCAATGGCATGCATGACGTTGAGCTGTTCGAGCTGACCAGGCTTAATCGCGCTTCCCTCCATAAATTGTATAGTGAGCTGCGGCCATGGTTAGCCCGCACCACAAGGAAGGGGCATGCAATTTCAGGTATGACCAAGATGCTTGGCTGCCTGCAATTTTTGGCGAACGGCTCGTTCCAGAGGCTGGGTGCCCTCTCCGTGGGGATCTCACAGCCTACGCTGAGCCGCGCACTATCACATTTTTTGGAAGGCATGGCTACCCTAACCCCCAAATATATTTTTTTCCCAGATGATATGGTAGCCAGAAACGCCATTAAGCTTGGTTTTTATAATATCGCCGACATGCCCAACGTCATTGGTGCCATTGACTGTACCCACGTCGCCCTGGTGCCTCCGGCTGCCGACGAGTACATATACAGGTAAGTAATGTTTTTTTTTTGGGTTTCATTTTAGGTTAACCCTCCTTGTAATGGTCCCTCCTTGTTAGGGTCCCTCCTTGTAATGGTCCCTCCTTGTTAGGGTCCCTCCTTGTAATGGTCCCTCCTTGTAATGTTTCCACCTTGTAATGGACCCACCTTGTAATGGTCCCTCCTTGTAATGGTCCCTCCTTGTTAGGGTCCCTCCTTGTAATGGTCCCACCTTGTAATGGTCCCTCCTTGTAATGTTTCCACCTTGTAATGGACCCACCTTGTAATGGACCCACCTTGTAATGGTCCCTCCTTGTTATGGTCCCTCCTTGTTAGGGTCCCTCCTTGTAATGGTCCCTCCTTGTTAGGGTCCCTCCTTGTAATGGTCCCACCTTGTAATGGTCCCTCCTTGTAATGTTTCCACCTTGTAATGGACCCACCTTGTAATGGACCCACCTTGTAATGGTCCCTCCTTGTTATGGTCCCTCCTTGTTAGGGTCCCTCCTTGTAATGGTCCCACCTTGTAATGGTCCCACCTTGTAATGGTCCCTCCTTATCGAAATGTGTGTGTTCATTTTTCAAAATGCCTTCCTTATGTTTTCTTGTCTTCCTTTTTTTCCAGGAACCACAAAATGGGCCACTCCTTTAATGTGCAGGCAGTGGTGGGGCCGGACATGCGGTTCCTTAGCGTCCTCGCCGGCTACCCAGGCTCAGCCCATGATGCGTACATCCTTAGACGATCAGGATTGTACCGACGGTTTGAGTCTGGGGAATTTTCCGGTGCATGGCTCCTTGGTAAGTGAACATAAACCACATAATGTAGTTGTGGATGTTTGTTTTTAATTAGCATTTGGCAGTAATGTCTGCAAAACTTACACCTTAAACAAACTTCTGGCCATGTGAAACCACACTTGAATGTTAGTTATTAACCAACCAAGCGTTTCGCCAAGTTTGGCCTGCATTAGCCACATTCTAAATTATCTGTTTGTCTAATTTAATAATCCCTCTTACACCACCCTCGTGTGGAATCGTGCACTTAACTTGAGCATAGTTTAGGACCCATCTTTGCTAAGCTGGTTTGCACTTCCACACGAGAGTAGAGCGGGATAAAGTGCATGTGGCGTGTTTCTTCTGTTTTGGTCTCACACAAAGCATATAAGGGGTCAGCAAAACCTACATCCTAAGCACACTTTGAAACCCAGAGCTGGGATCCATATGTATGATTGTCCCTCATCCTCACTCTTTGTATGTTGTCCTTTTGTAAACCTCTAGGACAGATGTTTAGTTTGGGACTGGGACAGTGGCAAATGTTGCCTCATGTTGATCACACAATTGACAAATAGCCTCCTATTGATGTTGCTGGTGCCTTGATGGTCTTACATGTTTGTTTTCCTAATCTTATGTATAAGGTGATTCAGGATACCCGCTGCTGCCGTGGCTCTTGACGCCAGTACTCCGGCCCCAGGATGCCTCCCAGGATGCCTACAACTGTGCGCACCACAAGACCAGGGCTGTGGTAGAGAGGGCCTTTGGTCTTTTGAAGACTAGGTTTCGTTGTTTGGATCATACCGGGGGCGCCCTGCAATATGATCCGAAAAAGGTCATAGACATAATAATGGCCTGTGCTGTTCTGCACAATTTTGCAATTTCACAACGGGTCCCCCGGTATGTAGAATTTGCTCCCTCTCCACCCAGCGAAGACCAGGAGGACTCATTTCTGGACACACACAGTAGTGTGTCTGGCCAAAGTGTGCGGACTAATTTGATCGCGACCCATTTTGCTTAATGTAACCTGTATTGGCCTTTGTTTAACATTGTGTTGTTGATTTAGTTTTCTTTCCCTTTGTGTATGTTTCGTTATGTTTGTGGTGTTCAAATAAGTAATGAAGTAATTACTCACCACAGGCCTAATGCTTTCCAACTCTCTTTTTTGGATGTGTGAACTGTGTGAATGTCCAAGTATATATTTCTCTGTGACACCCAAAAAAGAGACAATAAAATTTATGAGCCACAGGTGTCTTTAACTGTTTATTTTATAAAAATAAGAGCTCAAACTTGGAGTTGCTGCTCACTCCAATTTGCAAACAAAATTTAGGTAACCACAAAGGATTAATGGTTAGATCAACCATGGCAATAATGAAATCAACAAAAAATCCTGGTTGGCCACATTTGCCCCTGCCACAGGTGTAAACCTGGTACAGGTGTAGAAGCTTGAGTGGCACGTTCAGTGAGGATTCAGATATGGCCTTGGCTAGTGGCCTACCTCACCACTCTAAGGAGCTCTATGGGCGCAAATCAAAAACACACAACCCAAGGCATACACCAAGGGTATCTTGGTTTGCCTCACCAGACAAGTCAATACAGGGGGGATTAAGAGCAAAGATGTTGTACAGATTCATGTTGTGGAGACATTAATATGGGTGATGGCCATAGTACCCAGGTGGTGGCCCTTGCTGATTGGCCCGAACGTGGGCCTGTGTGGCATTCTGAATCTGCAACTGGTCCAAAATGTTGCGCATGATATTTACCATTTCACCCCTGTAGGCACGGTTGTCATTGTTGGCAGTCTCCATGTGGCTGTTGAGGGTCCGCAATTCGTTCCGCACAGCCTGTAATGTCGTATTTAGGGTCTCGATCCGGCCATGCAGTGCCTCTCGGTTTCGTTGGTTTTGGTGCTGGAAGGTAACCCTCTCGTGGTGCCATGCGTCCAACATTGCCATGCCCCTCCCCTGGTTGCGCCGTAGCGGATTCCGCCTCCCCAATCCCCTGGTTCGGGGTCGTGCCGAGGCTGTTGGTCTGGGCCCCTCAACAGACACAGGCATGCTTTCACTATCCTCAACAGCAGAGACAACACTGGGGACTTTACTGTCAGTCTGTGCATGCTGGCCATCATGTGCAGCCACCATGCTGCCAGATTCCCTCTGCTGCTGCTGAGTTGGTGGTGAAACATTTTGGACCAGTTGCAGATTCTGGGCCAGGGGTAGATCTTCAGAAGGGCACATAAAGGATCCATCCTCCTCCAGCTCCTGGATTTCATCCATGAGTGTGTGGGTCTGTATGGACAGAGACAAATTAGATGTTAGCTTGCCCACTACATATGTCAATCTGTTAGTAGTAACATGCAAAGTAACATGGCTAAACGACATTTGCTCAATAAACTTACAGAATATATCGGTTCCTCCCTCCTAGGCTGCACGGAAGTTGACGGCATGTCCACACTGGCAGTGGATTCCACAGTAGCTGAGCGATGATGGTGGCCTGCATGAGAAGCAAAGACACTATGTAAACACACAACTATGCATTGTTGCCGGGTCAAAAGACATATGCCGAATTAGTTAACGGGTCAAAGCTGTCATGGGCACTTCAACAACGGGGCCAAATAAGCTTCAATTTCCATGCCATTATGTTTATAAATTTTTGGCCTACAACTACTTCAACATTGTTCTACTCAACTAAGCCAAACATTCAAGTTCAGCTTGTTCTGTGGCTGACCACATCCCTTATAGGCCATTAAAGCGGACCTTCACTCTGATTAAGAGTCTAGCTTATATGTTTCCCACACCCTGTACATACAGATTGACCACATTACAAATCTTCCTACCTGCATCGACTGCATGTTATGAGCCTTTAAACATCAAAGATGGCGGCTTATGGAATCCGCCATCTTATCAGGCAGCCTGCAAACAGTAAGTGCCTCCTGACTGTGCTGCTCTGCATTCTTGGACTGCTGACCTTTCCCTGACCCCAGCTCTGCTCTGTCTGAGCAAAGCACAGCTATAACCCGGCCCCCTGTACCTTATCCCACTCTCCTCTCCTCAGTAAGTGTGATGCTTCTGAGTCAAGATGGCGGCGCCCGTATCCTAAATTCCCGAACAGAGTTGCAGCCCAGTGGGGGAAAGTATAATAAATTAGTGACTAAACATGTAAAATATATTAATTTTAGATGCTGAGGAATTGTTTTTTAAGAGTTTGGGCTTTTCATTAATTCAGGGTGAAGGTCCGGTTTAATGGGAACCAACAAACTTTTACACTCGGGTTCAATGTACATTCACGTCTTGTATGTGGACCAAAAATCAAAAGTTAAGTGGCCACACACATGCCACACCCTGGCCCAACACAGAAATCACCTACAAGCCACAGCCTAGGTGCCTGGCTTCCCAGATGTGTTACTGTCTAATTGTGCATGCTCACTAATTGTAAAGGTCACATAAATCTTACTCACCTGCAGGACGGGTCGGGGAATCTGTGTCCCTTAGGGCCGCGTGGCCTTCGACAGCGACTGGATGCATCAATCCATAAATCATCTCCTCAGCCGGGGTCAACTTGAGTTTGGAGGGAAAACCTCCTCCAGTTTTCATGCTGCAAAACAGAGTTAGGCTAATTTAGAACCAGGTGGCCAATACAACATCCAGTCTAATCCTAAAGCTAACATTTTCACCTGTCAATCCGCCTTTGATTTTCTTTCTTCCGCGCAGCATATTTGAGGTCCGATATCTTGCGCTGAATCTGTACAACATCCTTTAACTCTTCCCCCGCTGCATTCACTTGTCTGGTTAGGTTGGCCAAGATGTTGGCTCTGCGCTGTTTGGTGGTGTTTTTTGATCTGCGCCCATATAGCTCATCATAAACTAAGGTCAGGCCACTAGCCAAGGCCATAATTTGGGCCTCACCAAAACGCCCACTCAACTGCCCTCTTCGCAATGTGCGCCCTGTTGTTTTGGGTTGTGGGTCCTCCATGGTGTCATCCAAATGGGGTGACATCCTTGGCTGGGTTTGTGGGGTATAATGCAGGGAATGGTGGCTGCCTGGGGATTGGCCAGGACTGGGCAAGGGACTGGGTGTTCTGGGCTGGCTGGCCACAGAAGTCCCAGGTGTTGATGTGGCATAGTAACCTTGCCTTTCCACCTGTGCCGGTGCCAAATGTGGGCGAGCAGGAGAGTTTCATTCTGAGCCTGAAGTAGTGCTGCCCTTGGAGGTAGTAGGGCGGACCAAGGGTGAGGGCGATCTTGCAGGGCCGGCCCTCTTCTGTTTTTTTTTTTGGCACACTCTTGGGGGGCTGCGGGACCTGGTTCGGCCTCTTTGTGGGCTGCATGGCCTGCTGCGGCGTCTAGGGGGGCTGCGGGACCTGGTTCGGCCTCGAGGGGGGCTGCGGGACCTGGTTCGGCCTCTTTGTGGGCTGCGTGGCCTGCTGCGGCATCTAGGGGGGCTGCGGGACCTGGTTCGGCCTCGAGGGGGGCTGCGGGACCTGGTTCGGCCTCTTTGTGGGCTGCGTGGCCTGCTGCGGCGTCTAGGGGGGCTGCGGGACCTGGTTCAGCCTCGAGGGGGGCTGCGGGACCTGGTTCGGCCTCTTTGTGGGCTGCGTGGCCTGCTGCGGCGTCTAGGGGGGCTGCGGGACCTGGTTCGGCCTCTTTGTGGGCTGCGTGGCCTGCTGCGGCGTCTAGGGGGGCTGCGGGACCTGGTTCGGCCTCGAGGGGGGCTGCGGGACCTGGTTCGGCCTCTTTGTGGGCTGCGTGGCCTGCTGCAGCGTCTAGGGGGGCTGCGGGACCTGGTTCGGCCTCGAGGGGGGCTGCGGGACCTACTGCGGACTATTGTGGGTGTTGTAGTGGGGCAGGGTGGGGTGGGTCTTCGGACCCTCTTACCCGTTTTTGGCCCAGTAGCCATACTAGCCTTTGTGGCCTGGGTCTTTGGTTTGCCTGGCTGCTCCTTTTTTTGCCCATAGCTGGTAGTTGGCTTGGCCGGCGTTTTGGTATTAGGCCGTAATTTTGCTTTTGGCTGCTGCGACCTGGTTTTGGGCCCTTCGGAAGGCTCCTGCCGTTTGGCTGCCTTCTTCCCCGTTTGCTCCTTTCCAGTTTTGCCAGGAGGTTTTTTGAGTGCCATTTTGATTTTAGAAAATAATCAGCTGTGTGTGCAGGGACCTTTAAGTAAGCAAGCCAGCGCGTGACGTACGTTCGCACGGCCGTGCGGAACCCGCTGAGGCATTGCGTACGTTCGCACGGCCGTGCGGAACGCGCTGGGGCGTTACTTATCTGCTGCCGAGAAAAAGAAGCAAGATGGCACCCACTATCTTCACCCGCCAACAAGAAGAGATCATCATGTTCGTAAGTGTATTTGATGGACTTTTGTTAGATTAGAAAATGCTGCTCTACATGTGAAGGAAGCGCAGGAATAAATGGCTTTGGTTAAAAATGTGATAAACTACATGCACAACCAAAGGCACGCAACACACGTGCCAAACAACATTTAGGCCATATTGTGAAATTACTGAACACTAGAAATGTGTGTGTGTTAATGTAATTACACAAAAAAATGTATTGCTGACACATATTGATAGGTATTTAGAAGTAAAGTCGATGTTTTCTTTATGTTTTGTAGACCATGCTGGAGCGCAGGTACGACTACCTGCCCAACACATTTGAAAAACGCAACGTCGCCCTGGAGATAATCTCGACCATCCAACAGCAGACCAACACCACCTTCACCCACACGCAGATCATGCAGCATTGGTCGGACCTCAAACGGCTGCACATGCCCCGGGTGCGGAGGTTCTTCGGAATCCATTTTCCAAGTAAGTAGATTGCGATTGCATGCAATATGTAACTAAGACAGAAGGTAGGACTTTACTTAGAATGCCTTTTCTTTTCTAGTGTTGGAAATGGATTACCGAATTCGCCACACCCGGAGGCGCAGAGGCCGACCAGTGCTGCATGATTCTGCAGCTGGGAGTGAAGGTGGTGGATCTCCAGGGCGACGGGCCGACCCCTCCTCTGTGGCCTCCTCAGACCAGCCCCTGGACCTTACCACAGAGTCGTACCCTGCCTCGCATGCGGGATCCTCTGGTATGTCACTCTTCATGTCTACACCAAAAAAGAGAATTGCTAGCTCCTGATATCACCAAACTGAATCCTTTATTCTGTATTTGTAGATGTTTCGGTTGCGGGTGAAGTAGTGGGTCAGGAGGCAGCAGATAGGAGCCCACAAGACCCTGGAGAAGGTGAGTGATGTGACCCAGACTTAGCTAAAAACATTGGAGGACTGCGGAATCAGACATCCAAACTAACCATTTGGCCCATGTTTCTACAGGCACTTCTTCACAGCAGAGCCAGGAACCAGGACCTCAGGGTGTTGTCCCCAACGAGCCATCTCTCGGCCACCAACCAAGTAAGTAGTCATGTCATTCTAGAGATTTCGGTCTAAATTCCCATGAACACAAAAACACATAATGCCCTAGTCAATGCCAATATAAGAGGGACCTGTGGCCACTGAATTAGCTTAATTAGTTGCCCAACTGTCCTGTGGCCACTGAATTAGCTTAATTAGTTGCCCAACTGTCCTGTGGCCACTGAATTAGCTTAATTAGTTGCCCAACTGTCCTGTGGCCACTGAATTAGCTTAATTAGTTGCCCAACTGTCCTGTGGCCACTGAATTAGCTTAATTAGTTGCCCAACTGTCCTGTGGCCACTGAATTAGCTTAATTAGTTGCCCAACTGTCCTGTGGCCACTGAATTAGCTTAATTAGTTGCCCAACTGTCCTGTGGCCACTGAATTAGCTTAATTAGTTGCCCAACTGTCCTGTGGCCACTGAATTAGCTTAATTAGTTGCCCAACTGTCCTGTGGCCACTTCCTAACCTTAATTCCTGTGATTAATCATATGTGCATTAAACTTAATTTGTTTCTTTAAATACATTAAATACACAGGTGATAAACATGTATTGTTCTCCGAATAATTTGAATTTCTGATTTTTTGGCAGGGACCACAAGACAGCGACTTGCTGATATCAATCGGAGGGTCCTTGAGTTGGTGGCCGATCTGCAGGCGATGCGGGACACGTTGGGGACAACAGAAGAGGAAGACTAGTGTCCTGGTTCCTGGCCCTGTTGATTTGTACATTTGTACATAGTTGTCTTTGGACATAATTTTATTTGTGACCCCAAAATTTTAATTGTATATAGTTTTATGGTTTTAAACAAATATTTTATTGTATATAGTTTTAAAAATTAAATTAAAATACAGTGTATATATTTTGAGGAACCAAAAAGCAATGTGTATATAGTTAAACATTTTTTTGTGCCAAAGTGGCCAAAAATAGTTGTATAACTAATGCCAATTGAGCATTAAAAAACCAAAACAAAAAAAAAACATGTTGTCCCATTTATTTGCACACATACATTTTACAAAAACAAGGGGACAATGACATATTTGAAAATCAAGATTGTGATGTCCGTGAAGTGATTTGGGTAAGTTTTAGGGTGTGAAAATGGAAGAAGAACCAAGGCGCTAAGTGATTTGGGTAAGTTTTAGGGTGTGAAAATGGAAGAAGAACCAAGGCGCTAAGTGATTTGGGTAAGTTTTAGGGTGTGAAAATGGAAGAAGAACCAAGGCGCTAAGTGATTTGGGTAAGTTTTAGGGTGTGAAAATGGAAGAAGAACCAAGGCGCTAAGTGATTTGGGTAAGTTTTAGGGTGTGAAAATGGAAGAAGAACCAAGGCGCTAAGTGATTTGGGTAAGTTTTAGGGTGTGAAAATGGAAGAAGAACCAAGGCGCTAAGTGATTTGGGTAAGTTTTAGGGTGTGAAAATGGAAGAAGAAACAAGGCGCTAAGTGATTTGGGTAAGTTTTAGGGTGTGAAAATGGAAGAAGAAACAAGGCGCTAAGTGATTTGGGTAAGTTTTAGGGTGTGAAAATGGAAGAAGAACCAAGGCGCTAAGTGATTTGGGTAAGTTTTAGGGTGTGAAAATGGAAGAAGAACCAAGGCGCTAAGTGATTTGGGTAAGTTTTAGGGTGTGAAAATGGAAGAAGAAACAAGGCGCTAAGTGATTTGGGTAAGTTTTAGGGTGTGAAAATGGAAGAAGAAACAAGGCGCTAAGTGATTTGGGTAAGTTTTAGGGTGTGAAAATGGAAGAAGAAACAAGGCGCTAAGTGATTTGGGTAAGTTTTAGGGTGTGAAAATGGAAGAAGAAACAAGGCGCTAAGTGATTTGGGTAAGTTTTAGGGTGTGAAAATGGAAGAAGAACCAAGGCGCTAAGTGATTTGGGTAAGTTTTAGGGTGTGAAAATGGAAGAAGAACCAAGGCGCTAAGTGATTTGGGTAAGTTTTAGGGTGTGAAAATGGAAGAAGAACCAAGGCGCTAAGTGATTTGGGTAAGTTTTAGGGTGTGAAAATGGAAGAAGAAACAAGGCGCTAAGTGATTTGGGTAAGTTTTAGGGTGTGAAAATGGAAGAAGAACCAAGGCGCTAAGTGATTTGGGTAAGTTTTAGGGTGTGAAAATGGAAGAAGAACCAAGGCGCTAAGTGATTTGGGTAAGTTTTAGGGTGTGAAAATGGAAGAAGAACCAAGGCGCTAAGTGATTTGGGTAAGTTTTAGGGTGTGAAAATGGAAGAAGAAACAAGGCGCTAAGTGATTTGGGTAAGTTTTAAGGGAGGTCAAGGGAAAAGGCAGAAGAGCGCTAAGTGGTTAGGGTGAGCTTTAAGGGAGCTCCATGGAAAAGGCAGGAGAGCGTTAAGTGGTTAGGGTGAGTTTAGTGATGGAAGTGAAATTATGTAGGCGAACACTTTAATGAGAGAAGTTTGTAGTGCGCAGGCGCAATATCGTAAGAATTTCGTCTGGACAGATACTTTAGGAAAAAATGAAGCAGGATGTAGCGGGAAAATGATAGGATTCGTGTGAGGATACGATGGGAAAAGGGCAAAAACGAAAGGCTACGTTGGTAGTTGGGAAAAATAAATCTGAACATTTTCGATGGAAAATGACATCCTCGTCTGCGTACTCTGGCATACGAGCACACGGACGCGCTACGGAAGGTTTACGAAGCATGCATAGAATCGATCGAACGTTCATGCGAGAGCGGGAAATTTTGAAAATCTTACGACGTCGGCACCAAACCGAAAGTTTGTTTGTGTCTCTCTGAATCGAGCCTAATATTTGTGGACAAATCAAACTTGGTTTGATCCCCACCATGTCATGGTGTCAATGGTTATTGACAGCTGGTTTATTTTTTGGTTATGGGTTTGGGGGAGTCTTATTTAATTAGGCGCTAACTTGGTTTCGCTACCAATTATTGATTTTTGACTTTCTAATTTTAAGTATAGACTCAGCGCTGCTAATGGAGCCTGAGGTATCTTTATCATCTGGAGAAGTCCTTTTTCCAGTGGTGTGTAGCCTCTTATTGGTTTATGCCCAGCTGGTGCTACACAAGCATCGACAGTGTGTTTTACATGTTTTTGGCCTTTTTTAACATCAACTGTAAAATTTCTCTTCTTAGGATTAATTTGTTTGTATTTTTCTTTGCCAGGATAATTTTAGTGTTACTTTTTCTGGTTCCTGACATAATTCTAGGTTCCCTTGATCTGGCACAAGAGAACTATCTCTCTGAGTTAGCAAGCCCCTCTTATTCGGAGGTTCGGGTTTACTCCAGGCCCCACCAACTAGCCAATCCCCATTGACCAAATTACACCAAAGTTTGACTGGTCAAGCTTCAGTGAAGGGATGGAGAGCCAAGCCTCACAAGGACAGTCACCAGGTAACTATATGTCCCACATACACCATAATTAGGGTTGTGAGGGTCAACTTCAGTAGACCATGAAGTCTTTAATGAAAGTTGTAACTTTTTGTAAATGTGTACACACATACAATGTGCTTAATGTGGTGACAGTTTTGACATTACACATGCCTGAACACTGGTCCAGCACTGTTGAATGTCATGTTTATTTCAAACACTTTTTTGTGCATGCCATTGTCAAAATTATTTGGTAATTTATTTTTAGAATGTCTGCCACATATGGACAAAGGAGACTTCTCCTCTGTGGCCATAAGTCCATTATCTTCTTGTAAGTAGCATTTGTCTTCTCATAAGTACTTTTTTTATATTTTACCCAAAACTTGCATTGTGTTCACGATGGAATACTATATGCAAGTAATCCCTATAGCAATACCACATGCTGTTGCCAACTTTGCACATTTTGATCATATTTAACCAATAGTTCATCAGCCCTAGTTTTAAATTATTTGATATTCTGATTAACTAATAAGATTTAAATGTAGCCAGTCCTTCCTGATGTTCTAAATGTCTCATTTTCCTCTTGTAGCTTCATCAGAGCTCGGCATGGAGATAGAAAATGGAATAGCTGCATGCCCGCCTGGTAAGAATAGTGTCTGTGTGTCTTTACATGTCTTGATATTGTTATTCAACTTACCAACTTTTTAGTACAATGGGCAATTAACCAACCACAACCCCACTTGACCTCTTAAATATTCAAAACAGGGTCTTGTAGCTTTTTCCTCTTGTAAATAGAGACTCAAGTAGTGGGCATGTTATTGGTTAATATGATGCCTTGGTTTGATTGGCGTGTCAGGCACAGAGCTTAACTGTTTGTGAGAGTAAGATCGAACTAGATAAGGCCTTTGAAAAATTCAGTCTGATCCATTCTTCAGTTTCTATGTCTGTTCTGTCAATATCAATCCCTTTACATAACTAGTGGCTATGACAACAGCTGTGAGACATTCAAAACCACACATGATTAAACATTTTAATTTTTAATACCTGCCCAAGAGACGTGTTTGGAGCACTGACTTGTTGATGCTCCCAAACAATGGTCACAACCATGTCATCTCCAACAATAAACAGTGTCTTGGTCACCTGCCTTTGTTGTATCCCTCCAAATCATAGTTCTTTACTATCACTAACAGATGTTATGTAAAATAGGCCACAGCACTGTTGACTGTCATTTTATGAAGGTGAACTAAGGTTTGGAAATCACTTTAATTTTCCTCATACCTTGAATTTCAAAATTGCAAGGAGTCCTGTCCAACATGTGGCAGTACATGCAGGACATGAAGGCCATGTTAATGGAAGTGGTGGAGATGGCCAAAACTCCACATGCCTGATTTTTATGCAGGCAAAACTGTGCCTTTAAATTATGTAAATAGGTAATTATTATTTTTGGTTGGATCTTCTGTTAATACAGCAATATGTGAAACTTTTATACAGTTGTATAGTTTGTGCTTTTATATAAATAAACAATGTTATTCTTTTATGAATAAACAAAGTTACTTCTTTACATTTGTTGGCTTTTATTTATGATATGGTTTAGAAGCTTGCCTGTAAGCCTTTATGGCCCATGCTGTTTTATGAGGCAGACCCAAACCTAATTAGATTTGACTAGCTCCTTAGCAACCAACCCTGTAGGCAGAAATGCAAACAGCTTATTAGTTGCCAAACACAAGAGGATTTCGTAGGGGATAAGGGGGTAAGTGGGGAGTGGACACAGATGATTGTTGAGATATTTGGGGAATGTGAAGTATTTGTGGGGAAGAAAAGGGTTAACGGCCTGAGGTCTTTTTAAGACTGGTCATTGGAGATTGGTCATTTTTCATTCAATAAATATACACTCTGCATTGTGGTTATTATGATCCAGGATATCATGCAGCTGCTTGCTGTTATTGCCTTCGAAAACATCTGTAATGTGGGTTGGAGAGCACTTGTAACAGCTGCACCTATTAGGTCACTCATGGGTTGCTGATGCTGCTGGTTGTGCTAGTCTTCTGTGTAGATCAGCAAATTGTGCATCAGTAGTTGAAGGCGGCCTATCAGGATGTTGCTTTGCTCAGTTACATTAAGATAACTTTCACCTAGATGTAAGATGTAACTTTCACCCAGATGTAAGAGACGTGATGAGGACCTCTGTGGACCGAACTGTTTGGTGGTGTCATTTGTAGCCTGTAAAAAAATAAATGAATCAAGAACAATACAACCTGAGATATACTTTCAAAATTAGATGTACCAAGCTTTTGTATCAAAACCGAAACCAGTTATTACACATTTAACCAGAAACGCTACATGCACCAGCACATAACTACATCAATTTTAATTATAATTTGTATTTTTTTGCCTCTGTCCCTTCAGCTATAGTAATCTGGTTTGCCTGAAACAAAGAGGTGACATTCATGTTATTATTGACTGGCATGAGAGGCTATGAAGTTATTTTTGAAAAATAATTGAAATATAAACACCTCAGTCCATGGAGATACGTGGTCTTCTTTTTGTCCAGATCTATAATCACTGTCATCCACTTATGAGGCCAGATACACAACACTATCTTCCTTGACAATTGGCTTGATTCAGAGCCTCTCTCACATGCCAGTGGGAATGACATCAAAGGACCACATTCAGTCTCTTCTCCTTGGGTGATTCAGAGCATTGTTTTTGTTGCCGAAGTGTCCTTTTTGTAGAAATTGATGGTGTACATATGCCAAACCAAATGTTCACCATATAAATACGTCTCAAGGAGCCTGGAATTTCATGGGTTTTGACTGTGCTTGTGTGTAATTCAGAGCCCTGATTTGTGAGTTTTCTGACCTATAAAAGCCTAAGGTTTCTGGTTTAAACGTATGTCATCTTTTTGCTAGCAGCTAGGACCAATGAACAGGTGTTCAAATTGACCTGACTGAACCACCTTTCTTTTGAGAAGCTTTATTCAGAGTTGTGGCAGGGGTTGTATGTTAATGTTAAAAGTTTGACAAAAGACCTAACCTGTGCTTCAAAACTTGTACATCTTCTTCCTCCTGTAGAGAGTCTACATTATAGAGTTCTGTGGAGGTGTGGTTACAAATAAATCTAGACAGCATGCACACATGTTTCTGTCATGATTCTCAAAGCTTTGATTCAGAGCAACAGTAGCACTGCTATCACCTATGAAAGAAATACATAAATGAGCAATGGTTCCTCATCCTCCATGTCCTCCTCCTCAAGAAGATCTATCTAATTAAATCAAACCAAATGTCACATTCTCTCCAAACATGTTTTTGTAACAAATTTACTATTGGCAGATATGTTACCAGTTTGGTCCATCTCAGAATCATCAGTGTCACAAATTCCATGTATAGTTTCCAGAGAAATATAAGGCATGACCATCAATTCATAATATGTATACTTTGGTTTCGGCCTAAAAAGAATACCTTTCGATATCATTTTTTTTTTATTCATCTTTGCCCTCAGAAATCTCCTAAATCACTTTTTGGTGAAGTAACATCTCCGTTTGTGTGGGGAAAATGAATTTATTTGTTCTGTAGTTTGTTGCCAAATTGCATTTTTACCATCCTTGCTCAAGGCACATGCCCTATCGCCATAGAGGCTGCGCCAATTGTCTTGGACCATTTCACAGAGCATTATGTTCTCCTCCATGATTCATTTTGGCCCACATTTCAAGGTAGCTCCTGTCTTATAGACTTTTTTTGCTTCCCATGTTGTAATGTTTCCATTTCTCTGCTTTGAAAAAGGTGCCATGAGCAGCGGTGACCTGACTGCAACCAGGGGCTTGTTCTGCCTCAAGTGTTGAAACAGATGCCATGTTGGCACCTTGGCTGCGCCAATTGTCTCGGACCATTTCACAGAGCATTATGTTCTCCTCCATGATTCATTTTGGCCCACGTTTCAAGGTAGCTCCTGTCTTATAGACTTTTTTTGCTTCCCATGTTGTAATGTTTCCATTTCTCTGCTTTGAAAAAGGTGCCATGAGCAGCGGTGACCTGACTGCAACCAGAGGCTTGTTCTGCCTCAAGTGTTGAAACAGATGCCATGTTGGCACCTTGGCCAGGGACAACAACTGTAGGGGGGCTCCTTGGTCTGCCCGGACCACGAGTGTAATGTGCAATATTTCCCCTACAGGTCCAGGGGCTCCAGTTTAAGGCAAAACACATCCACGTCCACGGCCAGACATCTTACATTTTTCAAGCTCTCACACAATCCACAGGTTACAATATACAAAATGAGTAGTCATCCCACTGGAGCTTATCTCTATCTGTCTCTTTTATAGTGCCTCGCTTCAATGTGCCTAGCCATTGTTTCGCGTGCATATAGGTCAGCCGCGTGTGTTGGTGTGCACCAAAAATCTACACAGAAAAGGACGGGTAGGCATGAGGGCATCTATCTTTGAGATCTGTGTGCTTGCTACTGTGACTTTGAGATTTTTTTTGCTGCATTATTTCCTAATTGATTGACATTATTCATTGCTGCTGTTCTGGTGCCTGATAGTTTGCATGCAAAGTGCTGCTGTTCTGGCGCATGGGAGTTAGCATGTGAAGTGCTGCTGTTCTGGTGCATGAGAGTTAGCATGTGAAGTGCTGATGTTCTGGCGCATGAGAGTTTGTGCCCAAAGGTGTGCTTGGTGTTGTTTAACTGATTAGAAGGTTGGGATTGTGTAGGTGTGTGGAAAGAATGAATGTCTCCCAGCAGAGAGATTTGGAATTGATGATGGAAATGGATGCCAAAGCTCATGCACTTCCCCACAAACATGTTCAGAGATTAGTTATGGTTCGAACTGAACTTGATCTGATGAATAATGAGCAGATCCATACTAGATTCCGATAGAACCGTACAGCCATTCTGGATTGTATCATTGATCCCACCACCGCTTGAAGCCATGCAGTGCCCAACATGGTTAGACTCATAGACACATTATACATTCTTGGGAGAGGGAGCTCTCAGACATCCTCCCGGAGAGGGAGCTTTCAGCCCTGGCCCTAAAGGATACCAGCCCACATAGGCCACATGGGCATCAGGCTCTTCTTCACCCCCTGGCCCATGGGGATGCAAGAAATTAGGTGGGGGGGTGGCAAATCTCCTGCTTGCTGTCATGGATGCATAATGAGCAGATCCATACTAGATTCCGATAGAACCGTAGAGCCATTCTGGATTGTATCACTGATCCCACCACCGCTTTAAACCATGCAGTGCCCAACATGGTTAGACTCATAGACACATTATACATCCTTGGGAGAGGGAGCTTTCAGACATCCTCCCGTCAGGATGCTGGAGGGAGGGGTTTTGGGGTGTTATTGCTTGGAAAACTGCAGCATGACATGTGAAAGCAACCATAGCATACTATGGGCAGCTTTTCACAGGCAGCTGTGGAGTGCTCTGCTGTACGCAAAGCTCTGCCTATGTAAACTGGTTCTAAACCAGCCTATGTGAATGGATGGTGGGGGAAAACACTGGCAGGACGAAGATGCAGGAATGTGTGCCCGTTATGTTAAAATTGCCAAGGGAGGCAGGAAGAGGTGGAGTGTTGGGGTTCCGGGGGGGGGGGGGACACAACCATCACGGAATACAGATTTCACATGGCATGGGTGAAGAGCAGTGGGAGGTGCAGGTGCATTTAAAATTTCATGCAGGGGTGTCGTGGGTTTGGCTTTGTTGGTTGTGTTTACTTGTTAAGATGATGAGTCTGCTAATATAAGTTAAAAACCTGTTTACAATCAAAATGAAATCATGTGCCTTGCCTGGCGCATGGTGCAGCCCTCCCCACTGCAGTGCTAAAACAGGAGGAGATTTCCTAGCAGATGCAGTTGAGAAGTTCCTGCCCGGTGTGACTGAGATCTGATAGACTCACCAGGTGCATGACGATCGTTCAAAGTAAGAGGCTTAGACCCTTATTTATGAAGGAATAGCGACAGGTAATGACGGGCCCCGCCACGAGAACGCCGGCTCCCCACCACAATCACACATTTATCAAGCCAATCCTGTTTAGCGACTGAGATAGCGCCATATAGCGACTCATTCATCATTATTCCAGCCTCAGCCCACATAGCCAGCGTCCGACCTTGAACAGCGACAGGTATGACCTCTCGCTACCTGGCGCGCTCCAATGCATTTCAATGGAACAATCTTTAAATATTAATAATTAATTGTTATTATTTTGCCACTTCTGCCATTTTAGATGCCATTTAAAAAATTGCACAGAATTGATATTGCAGGTCTGATATTAATGTATTCATATTACTAAATTATTTAAAAAACTAGTTTTTTTTGGTTTCCAAAAATATGGTTGTTTGGGGGTTAAAAAACTACTTTTAACCCATCGCCGCTAGCGCTATGGAGTTTAAACATGCATTTTACAGCGCAAGAATTTTTTGAGCGTGATTTTTTAATGAATATGGTGGGAGCCGGTCGCTAGGGCCAGTCGCTATCATGCGCTCCCATACAGCGCGGAACCTGTCAAATAGCGACTCCTCACCCAATATTCAACATTACGGCAAACCGACTGAGTCGCTATCAATTACCGAACAACGGCCAAGCACAGCGACTACTAGCGGGCGCTCTGAAAATGCCGCTACAGTCGCTCAACTGTCGTTACCTGCCGCTATTAATGAATCGGCCTCTTAGCCTGCCGATATATCTCAGACAGAAGGTGCAGCAAAGGACAGAGGAAACTTTTGGACAGGAGAGCACCCACAGGAATATTACTGCAATTGCCACCAAAAGATTGTGTCTGAGGAACCACCCGATGCCTGGCTACATGATTGGCTTCTGTCTACTGTGGAGTCTAAATTCTGTGTAAGCCAATCCAAAACTGCTTACTGTTGTTCAACTCATGTCCACTGAATGATAAGGGGAGTGCCACCCTGTTGCCACGACTGCTGCTGACAACACCAGTACTTCTGCCACTGCTTTTTCCCATTGGGCTGGTAGTTCTGCCACTGCCACTTCCACTGGACATAAGGCCAGACCTTTTTGGCATTGTTAGTACCTTTTAGAAAAATGTGGGTACACAGAGTATTCTGTAAAAATGTGTCTTAAACCAGACCTTCACCCTAAATAAAAGTCTGTCTTATATGTTTCCCCCACCCTGTACACACAGATTGCTCACATTAAAAATCATCCTACCTGCATCTATTGCATTTTCTGAAACTTTAAACATCCAAGATGGCGGCCCATGGAGGTGCAGGCTGCCTGCAAACAGGAAGTGTGTTTTGACTGTGCCACTCTGCATTCTGGGATTGCTGACCTTTTCCTGACCCCAGCTCTGCTCTGTTTGTGCAAAGCATAGCTATATCCCTGCTCCCCTGCACATTTGAAACCTCTCCTCTTCTCAGTATGTGATGCTACTGAACCAAGATGGCGGCGCCCGTATCCTAGAGTGCTGAACAGAGTTGTAGGCCAGGGAGGGAAATAATAAAATTTAAGTGACTAAACATGTTAAATATATTAATTTTAAATGCTGGGGAATAGTTTTTTTAAGGTTTGGGGCTTTTCATGAAATGATGCTGAAGGTCCGCTTTAAGTCTCTAAACTGTATTACATTTTATTTCTATTTACACTGACAAAAGACTTACAAGAAACAGCTTATCATACCCACAACACTGGAAGTGTTCAGACCAAACTGTATTACACTGAATTAACAAGAGGCTTACGAAACAGCTAAAACTGGGACTACACAGAGGGTTTTGTTTATTTTTGACACCCCAGCAAAGAACTTGCACCAACTATAATGTTGAGAGTTCTATTTAAATGTATTCAAAAAAGTGAAGTGTTGTTGGACACCTCAGAACTAGTAATAATATTACTGAGGCCCATCAAAGAGTATGTGACAGTTAGGTAAGAAACAACACCTGTCTAAAACCAAAAGCAACTATAATGTTAAGGGTTCTCTTTCCAATTTATTTAATAGTGAACTGTTACTTGACCCCCCAAAACCAGTAGTAATATTATTGAGGCCTACTAAAGAGTGTGCATGAGATACAGGTGAGTAACAAACTGTTTAAAACCTGGGAATCTAGTTATTTTTATTGAATTCCACCAAAGAGAGTGTGTGATAGGTAGGTAGGTAACAACAGCTGCTCAAAACTAGAACCAACTGTAATAGTGTTCGGTTTACATTTTTTTAAAGTGATGAACTGTTCCTTGAAGTATATAGTCAATAGTTTTGACTATCCTGGGTTTTGGTCCTTTCCCCGGGGGCACTCAGGACGCCCGAGTCAACTCACCTCTTCCCGGTCCCATAATGCATCTAAGAGCAGCGTCTCTGACGGCCGTATCCTCTAACAGGGAGCGTGCCCATGTCGGCTATTCACAAATGCCTAGTGGTGGCATATGCACTTCTAGAGGGAAGCGGATGATGTGGCCGTCAGAGCCCCTCCTCTTAGACGAGCCGTGGGACTGGAAAGATGTGAGTTGGCTGCAACGATCTGGGGGGTTTCACACAGCGGGGCACCCCCGATCGGGGTGCCCCCAGGGAAAGAACCAAAACCCAGGATAGTCAAAATCCTGGGTTTTGGTCCACTTTAATGCTGGCAGGATGTGTGTGGCATTGGAGGGGGGTGGTTAGGGGTGGATACCTCTGCTTCCTGTGTCATTGGCCCTTATTCATCAAGTGATAGCGCCAGGTAGTGTCTCACTAGCGCCAGGTATCGCCAGCTAACGGCGGCTACCGACTACAGAACGCCAGGCTGCGAACACAATCACGCATTTATCACGCTAAATGAGGATAGCGCCGGCGAAAGCGCCAGCTAGTGCGGGATTCATCAAGTAGCCGACTGCAACGAACAGCGCCGCTGCTAATCCCATCACAGCGACAGGTATGACCTCTCGCTACCTGGCGCTCTCCAATGCATTTCAATGGAGCAATCTTTAAATATTCATAAATAATTGATATTAATGTTTTATTTTTATTTTTAAATGTCAAAAATTCGGTGACCACTTCTGCAATGTTATATATTTTTTTAAAGAAAAAAAAAAAAAATTGTGCAGAATTGATATTACAGGTCTGATATTAATGTATTCATATTACAAAATGTTTATAAAAACTTGTTTATTTTTTTTAACCAAAAATAAGGTTGTTTGGGGGTTAAAAAAACTACTTTTAACCCATCGCCGCCAGCGCACTGGGGTTTAAACAAGCCGTTCGCTATGGCCATTCGCTGTCATGCGCTCCCATACAGCGCGCAACCTGTCAAACAGCGACTCCTAACCCCGTATTCAACATTACCGCACACCGACTGAGTCGCTGTCAACAACCGAACAACGGCCAAGCACAGCGAATACTAGCCGGCACTGTGAAAATAACGCTACTGCCGCTCATCTGTCGCTACCTGGCGCTATTAATAAATCGGCCTCATTGTCACTTCCTAGAGATCCAAATCCATGTGTAACTCGGGTTCGTGCCAGAGTTTTACCCAAAGATTGCACTTTTGATTTATAATTGTAAAGCTTCAATATTACTGTATGTGGGTCGACTTCTTACCCCAGAAACAAGAGTTACTAAAGTGTTTTTTCTGCTTTATGCCCACTGTTGCAACATTATTTAAAGTAATTTTGCAAAAGGACTAATTTCAAAGAAAAGGTTTTCCCAAAAAGTGAAAATCAATGCACAGAGAGCATTCAATAATGAAATTCATGCATTTTGAGTTACTATTTTTTAATTCTGTCAAGATAAAAGAAAAAATCAATATTTCTCTTGAGGTTGATAAATTGCACGGTCTTAATACCCAGAATTTTATGTGGCATTTTAAATCATCAGAAACAGCAGAATTAAATATAGAACTTTAAACTGACAATAAGGAATAATTCGTTTCAGTTTGTTTATTTGGATAGACATACAGAGGTTTGAGGGCGACAGAGGGTTACAAATATGACCTCTTCAAAGTATTCTGAAAAGCATACTCATGATTTAAAGCGGACCTTCACTCTGAATAAGAGCCTGTCTTATACGTTTCCCACACCCTGTACATACAGATTGCTCACATTAAAAATCATCCTACCTGCATCTACTGCATGTTATGAGCCTTTAAACATTCAAGATGGCAGCTCATGGGACATCAGGCAGCCTGCAAACATTAAGTGCCTTCTGACTGTGTTGCTCTGCATTCTGGGATTGCTGACCTTTTCCTGACCCCAGCTCTGCTCTGTCTGAGCAAAGCACAGCTATAACCCACCCCCTGTACTTTATCCCACTCTACTCTCCTCAGTATGTGTGATGAAGTCCTGAGTTGCAGCCCAGTGGGGGAAAGAATAATAAGTAAGTGACTACAAACGTAAAATATATTAATTTTGATGCTGGGGAATCGTTTTATAAGGGTTTGGGCTTTTAAATAAATCATGCTGAAGGTCCGGTTTAAACTTTAAACTCTTCCGCACCTTTTACACTTACAGCATTTTAAAGGCGTGTTCTGCTACTGTCACCTGTGCAGCATGAGTAGCACATAGGCAAAATTCCCCCAACACAAAAAGGTAAAAGTAAACATACAAAATTGTTATAATAATCAATAATAATAATCAATGCAGTAACATAACATGGCCACAATTCCAGTTCTTTATATGCGGCTCTACCTACTTTAAAACGCTATGATCTTTACCACAGTGCTGCTTATTGTCACAGCAATGTATTCCAACCATACTGCTTAATCTGTGTCATTCTCCTCCTGTTACAGGGGCAACAGCTAAGCAGGGTCCCTCATCTACATGCTGTAGCAAGGCCCTTGTAGGGCAGTAGAAAACCATTCTACATCAAGCCAGCACACAATGTGGGATTATTTTTAGGATGGCTTGCAGAGCAGTATACCAGAGGTGGCTTATGAATAGATTGAAGAATTGAAATAGCATTGTAATTCCAACTTCAGACACTTGATGTGTATGACCACAAATGTGAAATTCAGGCTTAAAATTGAAGGTTAGGGTTCCCCTTTAGTGTAAAGTAAAGAACCCTGCATAGGTCGAGCACTGGTAGGAATGAGAGTGCATCTGTCCAGTGTGCCTGGTGGAGCAGATGGTCTATGGTCCCATCCCATACCATAGCCCCAGGACCCGAGGTGCATAAACTGTGTTTCTGGGATAGTTCCATGGGATAGGCCAAATCCCTGTGTTAGGGGTATATTGTGAACTGTGCATTTGACTGTGAAGTGGATTACATTATTCTTTTTACATGCAACAATAAAACAAGCTGATTCTTGTTGATTCTTGTCACCGAGTCTGTGTCTGCTAAGGTATTACTTTACCATCACCCCATGCTGGTATCCAATCTACCTTACTCTCGGCTACCACACCTGTCTTTCTGTGATTCCATAAAGAAGGATTACACCCTTACCACTGGATGTCTCCTACCACCCTAACTGAAATCTAAAAGCTATGGTCAGTCAGTGTTCAGTAAATTATGGGATGAGAGGGTTATGTATAAATAGCGTGTTGTTGCTTGCTGTAGCTGGATCAGTGCTGGGCCCCTTTACCTCCCAGCCCAATGCAGATTGATAGAGATAGGGAGGAAGCCAGAATAAATGCTTGCTATAAGCTGAGGTCCAAGGGGGGCAACCACATCCCTTTATGGGGATGCTGATGGTGAAAGGGATGTAGAGGATGCAGTGGGAACTATACTAGCATTACATTCATTTAAACATGTTGTCAGGCTCTAGTGGTACAGTTGGCAAATGAACAGTCTAGATGAGCTTTGAAGTTCCTGTTCGCCGAGTTTGTCTGAACTTGCTGCCAAACTTCGGTTCGGGTCCCCTGAACTTGACCTAAACTCAAACTCCATTGAGGTCAACACCAGGGTGATTTCCCTGCACAAAATGGTCTCGAAAAAAGTACTCAATAATAACCTAATAAGTACTCAATAATAACCTAATAAGTACACAAAACAAAAATGAGCAAGTTGTGGGATAACAGGGTAGACACTAGTGCTTAGAGCAAGTTGTAATATCACAGGGTACACTCACCCCAGTGCTTAGAGCAAGTTGTGGTATAACAGGGTACATTCACCCCAGTGTTTAGAACAAGTTGTGGGATAACACAGAACACTCACCCGAGTCCTCAGAGCAAGTTGAAGTTTAACAGGGTACACTCACCCAGTGCTTAAAAGAAGTTGTAATATAACAGGGAACACACCAGTGCTAAAAACAAGTTGTAGTATAACAGGGAACACGCCAGTGCTTAGAACAAGTTGTAGTATAAAAGGGTACACTCACTTCAGTGTTTAGAGCAAGCTGTAGTATAACAGGGTACACACCAATGCTTAGAGCAAGTTGAGGGATAACATGGTACAGACACCCCAGTGATTAGAGCAAGTTGTGAGATAACAGATTACACCCCAGTGCCTAGAGCAAGCTGTGGTATATCGCGGTACACACACCCCAGTGGTTAGAGCAAGTTGTGGGTTAACAGGATACACCCTAGTGCTTAGAGCAAGTTGGGGGATAACATAGCACACATACCACAGTGCCTAGAGCAAATTGTGGGATAACAGTTTAGACCCCAGTGCTTATAGCAAATTGTGGGATAACAGGATACACCCCAGTGGTTAGAGCAAGTTTTAGGGTAACAGATTACACACCAGTGCTTAGAGAAAGTTGTGGGATAACAGGTTACACCCCAGTGCTTTGATCAAGCTGTGGGATAACAGGGTACAGTCACCCCAGTGCCTAGAGCAAGTTGTAGTATAACCTGGCACACCAGTGGTTGGAGAAAGTTGTAGTATAACAGGGTACACGCACCCTAGTGCTTAAATCAAGTTCTGGTATAACAGGGTACACACCGTGCTTAGAACAAGTTGTAGTATAACAGGGTACACACCGTGCTTAGAACAAGTTGTAGTATAACAGGGTACACACCAGTTCTCCGAACAAGTTGTACTATTTCTGGGTACACACCAGTGTTTAGAACAAGCTGTAGTATAACAAGGTACACTCACTCCAGTGCTTAGAGCAAGATGTAGTATAACAGGGTACAAAACAATGCTTAGAACAAGTAGAAGTATAACATGGTATACACACCCCAGAAGTTAGAGCAAATTGTGGGATAACACATTACACACACCCCAGTGGTTAGAGCAAGTTGCGGGATAACAAGATACACCCCAGTGCACCCTGAGCAAAAAGTGGTTTTGAACGGCAGTGCTGACACTCCACCTATATAGCCCTCACTCCTGCCACTATGCCTGACTAAATATTGCCCTGAAAAGGGCAGTTTTTTAAAGTAAATAGACCTATCCTTCACTCAGCAGCAGCCGGCAACCTATCTATCGCAGAACGCACAGCGAGATCGGCCTGACGCGAATCCCTGCCTTTTATACGGCGGGGTCACGTATCTCGCCAGGTCAATGGAGGGAGTGGAAGGAAGAAGGCTGATTGGCTCTGTGCAGCCAAATAGCCTTCTCTGGGTCCAAGCTGAATGCCAAACCCACGCACAGATTTCAATTTGAAGTCAGTGTTTGGGGGCAGGAACCCGCAAAGTTCGGCATGGATCCGAACTTTGCAGGTTGGATCCATTCATGACTTCTCAGAGTGAAGAAACACAGAAAGCCAAAATGGTCCCACAGCTGTATATACCTACAGCAGAGCATGCTCATGACTCATAAAGCTGTGCCATGACTTAACCTTCCCAATCCAGCCATTACCCCAGTTTGAAACAAAAACATGTGTTTTGCTTAGAATACATAAGCTATTTACATATAATTGGGGATTTTCAAATGTTTCAAAATGGCTTATTTTACAATGTTCCTAAGGAGGATATGGTGGGAGGTTGTTAGTGTGTTCCTAGACCGGGATCTATAATAAAAAGAGTGCAGAATAACAATCACATAAAGTGCTTTCCATTTGGGTTAATAACACAAACACTTCACTACTTCAGTCAAAGCATGCAGGGCATGCAGACATGCAGGGTAAGTCTCAACAGGCCTGTATCCTCTGAAGCTCCCTCCCAGACTGCTTCCAATGCAGCCTTTTTCTTTTTTCCAGCACAGTAAGAGGGTAATCTCAGCCATCTTTGTGGGCTGAGGAACATAGGTAAAAAAAAACATAGAAGGAGGGGGAACAGCAAATCCCACTACCAACCTGCCATTCCATAAAAATCCAGGCCCATGAACACACTTTAATACAGCACCAGCAATCTAAATATCACTGAAAAAATATCTTTCCTGAATTCTTTTATGTCTCCCAGCTTAACACCCTGGGTGAAATATGCACTCCTTCCTTGAGTTTTCCCATTGTTTAGCTGGGTAAACTTGTTGGTTTGCAGTACTCAGTGAAGTACTTGTTTTTAAACACATAATAAAGGATGTTTTATATATTGGTGTTATTTTGATTTTTGCTTAGAATAGGTTTTGTTTTTTTTCCACTGCGACCATGTATCTACCGTCTTATCAGTATGTCAAAGGTATCAGTTAATGCTGATAGTAGGCATCATCTGATTGGAGATACATTGGGTTTCTTCATTGCGGATAAGTATATATATATATATATATATATATATATATATATATATATTGCATTGTAGCCTTGCCCTTCCATATTTACTGTTGTTCCTTCTATCAGGTATGTGTTGGAGACACATAGGTCCCGTGGATTTTACCTCCCCTCTCTCCCCCCACCCCCTCTTCCCCTCCCTCCCTCCCTCCCTCCCTCGGGGTATTACTTCTGTCTTTGTATTTTAGTTAGATATTGGCCTAGTAGTTGGGCATAAGTGACGCACATGGTCATAGCTACCTCATTATTAAGTTACACTGTTATGGTTCTAATCCAGAGTCTTTTATCCGGGGGTGTGGGGTTAGCCCATCTCATAACAATGATCTTTTTTGTGACCCATATCAATAAGGTTCCAAGCTGTCCTACATCTGTCAATAATTCACATGGAAAGAGATTCAGCAGACCTCATGCTGGGGTTAATTGAATCTTCTCCTTTCAAAACAAAAAATGGAGTGGACACACCTTCCTCCCAAAAAGGAGCACCACAACAGCCATGAATAATGCAACTCTTTATTGATGCAGAAAAAGTGCTAAAAACATATAACACAAGACATGTTAAAACCCACAGTTATGACCATGATTATACAATTAATATTGCCCAAAATCAGGCTAATTCATCATCTAATTCATACCACAGGGTAACATGGCCTACAAATGTTAACACCCTGAATCAATCCTTTTGTGCCGGCACAAAAATTACATGAAACATGAAAAAACACAAAAAAATCCTAAAAAATGATCAAACTATCTGTAAGTGTATTGGTTAACCACAATATATATATACACAATCGAAAAAAACCTTACAAACTGCAAGTGCATAGAAACCTCAAATATCACTCTATCTAGAGATTATATTGCACAATAGAACCATCCCCAACAGGAATTGCTGAAATCATGCAACAAAACCTCAATAAATGTATAAATACAAGTGCCAGCAGACAATACAAACACAGATCTCACGGATATAGGTCAATAACGGTGTCAGCCACCCGCGCACGCAGCTCCCATGCTGCTTCAAGGGTGAGGGTGATGAAACTTCCCACTGTGCCCCCCTTAAGTACTCACCCCTCCCCGAGGTCCAACATGCCCACGTGGTAGCTGGAAAGCGTGCAGTCGCTACCCGGAACCAGTGCGGCGTCCCCCGGAAGAGACCGGCATGGCAGTGCGCGCCAACCTCTCCCAGACTGACACTGCGCAGGCGCCACCCGTATTGGTGGCTGCTAAGCTGTAACTGCGCAAGCGCCGCTGGAGGGTAACCTGCTGCCAGAGTGACACCGCGCATGCGCCGCCCAAGCAGGCAGCCGCTGAGATGACACTGCGCAGGCGCTGCCTAGCTCTGCAACTGACACTACAGAGGAGACGCACACTGTAACGTTGCCTCGCAACCAAGACCGGTCTGTCAGAGAGGCGCCGCAAGTGGAGGGGGAAGGCCACAACGAGGAGAACGAGCACTACAGGGGAACACTTACAATAGATTAAAATGAAAAACTGCCCAATAATAAAGTGCTACCAAAAATAAGTATCATGAAACCTATTCATTAAACCTATTAAACCTGTAACATGGCCATAACCCAAATCATCACAATGCTAATATCCAAACTTCAATAATAAATAATAATAGTAAAAGTGAATAATAAACCCAACAATAATAACTTAATCATATATACAGACAACATATGTATAATTATGCATATATATAAATACATGTGTGACCATTCTAATAACTGCATGTAAATGTATAATATAACGCTGATAATCATAATCATAATGAATATGCAATATACAATGTATGAAGATGTATACAATAAAAATATGTTAGACATAAATTTGCTTGTACACCAAATTCCTTTATTATTTGCAATGCCCTTGGATAAGTTTGTATCGGTTCTTGAAGAATTAGAAGAAAGTCATCTGCATATGCAAGATATTTTATCTCATTGCTTCCCACAGTAATTCCTTTAAAACTGTGATCTGTGGTTAAAAGGGTAAGCAGCATCTCAAGATGTATATTAAATAGTATAGTCGAGAGGGGACAGCCTTGTCTTGTTCTGTTAATTTAATGTGGGCTGTCAGTCTTCCATTTATGTTTATTTTAGCCTCCTGGTTTTTGAATAGTGACATTATTTTGCCAATTAGAGCTGGGCCTATTCCTACATGTTTTAGGCATTCCTGGAGGAAGGACCACCATCTGCTATTGGTTTTGTTGCACCCCGTGCAGGAATATACTGACTACAAAGTTTCCATGTAGCAACAGCACCACCTATTGGACTGTGCTCAAAAAGACTTTCTATTGGTCAGAGTTGGAGGAGTGCAGAGAGGCCCCACTTTCTGCATTCAGGCAGTTTGATTGCTGCTGTTATGCCTGACTTACCAGAAGATCTGGCCTAGCACCAGGCTGTTTCACCTTTAGGAAAATTATAAGAGCCCACCTTTATCTTTAACGGAGCTTTAAATTATTTGGTCTTTGCAAAATTCCCCCCCCCCCCCACCTTTTTGGACAGGACTCTAGGCATAAATCTCTTTTTTACTTGAGTCAATGATGTTCTTTTTCTTCCACCAAAGGATGCATTGCATGCGACATTGAAAGCTACCAACTCCCTGACCCTTGGCAAGCTCCAAACTTCATCAATTGTGCCACCACTGTCCCTGTTTTGAATTGATTGTATTTTGGCCTTTGTGGCCAAAATCTTTTGCGTGTGTAATCCCTGGGTGCAACCAAGTGAGTGAGTGAGTTGTGAGTGAGTTGTGTTCCCTAGCAAGCAGGGTCTTGTTTATAGGCGAAAGAGCATTGACACCTGAACAACAGCTGTTGATCAGCTGGTCATTACAATAAATTAATGCATAGACAGAGTCTACCCACTTCATGTCATATATTGCAGCTATACCCTGACCCAAATTAATGCAAATAAACAGACATAAAGAGTTGATTCAGAGAGACATAAAAAAACTTTTGTTTTAATTTTCCTGCTCGTGTATGAGTGTACGCGTGATTCTAAGCATGCATCGCAAGCCTTCAGTAACGTCTTGGTCCGTTCATACGTCCAGACGAAAATCGCTACGACCTTACGCCTGCGCACTACAAACTTAACTCATTAATGTGCTTGCCTACATATTTGGTTCACTCATTTCTGCTACAATGCTTAGCTAAATCACTTCGCGGTCAGTATATGCTTCCATTTCCCACCCCTAAAACTTACCCAAATCACTTCGCGGTCAGTATATGCTTCCATTTCCCACTCCTAAAACTTAGCCAAATCACTTCAAGGTCTCATTCTTCTTCCATTTCCCACCCCTAAAACTTACCTAAATCACTTCAAGGTCTCATTCTTCTTCCATTTCCCACCCCTAAAACTCACCTAAATCACTTCGCGCTCTCATTCTTCTTCCATTTCCCATCCCTAAAACGTACCTAAATCACTTTGCGCTCTCATTCAACTTTTTTTTTTAATTAACCCCTAATGTTCTGTTGCCCAGCAGCTATAAAAGGCTTCCAGCTGCAGCAGGAGAGCAGAAACCAGATTGATCAGCGTGGGGAACAGGGATGGATGGGAGGTAAGTATTAAAAAGTATTTAAAAAAATGAATAAAATATTTTTTCTGCTTGTTTCTGTGTTTTTTTTTACACTTAACCCCTTGTGAACTGGTAAGGGATCCATGAGATCCCTATACCAGTTCACAAGGCTGGGGGCTGGCAAGTCACCTGCGGCTAGCTGGTGACTTGCTGTTAACTCCCGGCACCCCAATTACCTGCCTCCCCAAAGTCCAGAAGGGGGGCAGAAGAGCCCGGGCCATGGCTATGTGGGCTTGTAGCCTGCAGGGTGGGGGGGGGCACTAAAGCTGGTCCCCTTGCACCCTGTTCTACAAGCCCCCATAGCTGTTGCAGGGCTGGTTATGATGGGTAAGGGGGGCCCCATATCATTTTTGGGGGCGTTTTAAGGGTTTTTAACCCTTAAAATTCCACAAAAAATTCCCCCCCCCCCCAGGAGGGGGGACCCTATGTCATTTTTTTTTTTTAATTAACCCCTTATGTTTATAGTGTGGATAGTAGTAGTATTTTATTTGTAAATGTTATAAAGTGATATTTTCAGTTTGCGGGGTCTCCTGGGCAAGAAAGGGGGGCTACCGATACATATGTGGTACCGTTGTAATCAGGAGAAATTGGGCTTTCACATGCAAAATGGTTTCTAATAAAGTAAATGTTTTATTTAAAATAAAGGAGACAATTGTTTAAAAATATTTATTTATTTATTTTTTTGTTAAAAGATTTATTTAAAAAAAGCAGTAGAAAAATTACAAACAAGACATTTCATGTTAAAGCCTAAACTCTGCTTCAAAATATATATCTATAATTTTCCTGGAAATTCTGGCATAAATCACGGTTAAACATGGTGCAGAATGGGGAAAAATGACCTGTCAACAGTGGGTGAAAAAACTTCAAGTAGGCTGGCAATTAAAAGGGTTAATAGTACCTATGCATGTTGGGTATTGTTCCGCTCGGGGGACCTTGCTCTTTCAGATTTAGCTTGTATTTTTTTTGTTTGCATATTTATATTTTAGGAAAACATTTATTCAGTTTTTTTATTCATTTTTTTAGGGAAACCCTGTGCAACCTAAGAATTCTTCGAGGGATTACTTCCAGAAAGGAGAGCCTACTACAACAAACTGGGTACTCTTAGAAAGCTCAACATGTGTCCTTTCAGGGAATATATGGTTTATTGGGGATATTCCAAATGTAAAGGGTTGTTTTGGTTGAAAAATTGCAAGGTGCGCACTTTGTCTGCAGAGCTGAAATTTTCAAGTAAAATTACTGTTATGCGCTCGCTTTATTTTGTGGTGCTTGCCAAATCTTCCCTTGACAGTACCTATGCATGTTGGGTATCGTTCTGTTCGGGCATGCTGCTTTTTAAGATTTTACTTGATTTACTTTTACTTTTTTCTTGTTTGCATATAGTTTTTTTTAGGAAATGTGGCTTGATTCTTCCTTTTTATTCTTTTTAGGGAAACTTTGTGCAACTGAAGAATACATTGAGGGATTACTTCCAGAAAACTATGCCCACATAAACAAGCTTGGTACGCCTAGAAAGCTTGAGGCGTGTACTTCCAGAGAATATATAGTTTTTGGGGGATATTTCAAATGTAAAGGGTTTTTTTTCTGGAAAAACTGCAAGGTGCGCATAGTGCAGTTGTATTTTATCTGAAAATCTCCTAAAGCTCTGTTTCATTTTGGGGGAGTCTCCTGGGCAGGAAAGGGTGTCTACCAATAGATATGTGATATTTCCAGGATATCCCCGGAAATCCTTTCAAAAATCACAGTTGAACATGTGTAGCGCAAATTAGTGAAACATGGTCTGGCAACAGAGGGTGACAAAAATACAATTCTGTGATTACTCACCTTGTAGAATTGATATTATAGGTATGCAGCACGTCCTGCTCCAGATAATGATTCATAACAGATGGGATTACCTCCGCCAGAGGGCGCTTGACTGCAGAGATGGCAAAAAGAGGCCCCTCCCGGTCCATATATACCCGGGACCTCCCACAAATTCCCCAGTATAGAAAAGCAGAAAGGAGAACCAGGAGAAGCCAATGAAATTAACAACGTTAACAAGGATAACAATCACCATACAGAGGATCCAAGATAATGCAAACAGGGTGGGGTGGAGCAGGACATGCTGCATACCTATAATACCAATTCTACAAGGTGAGTAATCACAGAATTGTATTATTCTAAGTATGCAGCACGTCTTGCTCCAGATAATGATTCATAACAGATGGGACATCCAATAGCAGTGTCCGTAAATAGGGTGGGATCCCAAAAAGCAAAAACGTGCAGTTCAAACCACTGCCGCCTGCAGAATTTTGCGGCCAAAAACAGCATCCACTGAGGCCCGAACATCAACCTTGTAAAACTTGGAAAAGGTATGAACAGAAGACCAAGTAGCAGCCTTACAAATTTGTTCAACAGAAGCCTGGTGCTGGAAGGCCCAGGAGGCCCCAACAGCACGGGTAGAATGAGCAGTAACACGGAAAGGAGGATCCTTTCCCCTAGCAGAATAGGTCCTAAAAATAGCCTGACGAATCCATTTGCTAATAGTAGACTTAGCAGGTGTCAGGCCCTTCTTGGGACCTGAAGGAACCACAAACAAGGCATCAGTTTTTCTAAAAGGTGCAGTAGCCACCAAATAGAACTTTAAATTCCTGACCACATCCAGGGAATGTAAGGCCCTCTCCTTGGAATTACCAGGATTAGAGCACAAGGAAGGAAGCACAATGTCCTGATTGAGATGGAAGGCAGAGACAACCTTAGGCAAGAAATCAGTTTTAAATCTGAAAACCTCCTTGTCCTGGTGTCTCTCAAAGTAGGGTGCCTGAATAGAAAGGGCCGCCAACTCTGAAACACGCCTGACCGAGGTGATAGCCACCAAAAAGGCAACTTTAAGAGAAAGAATAGACAGAGCAGCCCCATGCACAGGCTGTTGAGCGAAAGATCTCTGGAAGAAAACAGCCAAGGCAGAAACGTAACCCTTGAGCGTGCTGAGCTGAAGTCCCAGATCCAAACCATGCTGAAGTAACTCCAGAATCCTAGGAATGGAAAACACCCAACATGGAAGGACCCTAGACTCACACCAGTCAATGTAGGCCTGCCAGATCCTATAGTAGATGGTAGAAGAGGATTTCTTCCTAGTCCTGATTAGAGTATTACCCACAGACTCAGAAAGCCCCTCTTCCCTTAAGATGGAGGTTTCAGCAGCCAGGCCGTCAAAGCCAGCGTTTGTAAATTGAGATGGCATAGCCGCCCCTGAGTGAGAAGGTCCGGGACCAGTGGCAGAGCGTACTGATCTACGGCCAGCTGAACGATATCTGTGAACCACACCTGTCTTGGCCACCGGGAGGCCACCAGGATTGCTGGTACCCTTTCCTGAGCCAGCTTGCGCAGAACCCTGCCCAGCAGGGGGAACGGAGGAAAAAGATACAGGAGACGGAACCCCTGCCAGGATAGGGTCAGAGCATCCACCGCAAGGGCCAGGGGATCCTGGGACAGAGAGACAAAGACTGGGAGCTTGTGATTGTGGCGGGACGCGAACAGATCTACTTCCGGCACTCCCCAACGGTGACATAAGGACATGAAGACCTCGCTGCTGGGAGACCATTCCCCCAGGCGAGAGGCCCCCTGCTCAGAGAGTCCGCCTCCAGATTCTCCACCCCCAGAATGTACACAGCTGAAATGCAAGGAACATTGTCCTCCACCCAGGACAGAATCATGGACACCTCCTTGAGGGCACTCTTGCTCCGAGTCCCTCCTGATGACTGATGTAGACAACCACCGTCTGGTTGTCTGAGTGAACTTGGACCGGCCGGCCCTGAAGGTGAGGAGTCAACTGGGCCAGTACCAACCGAACCGCCCTCAGTTCCAGGACGTTTATGGGGGCATGGGCCTCCTGAGGGCCCCACAGCCCCTGGAATTGAGGGGCCCTCCAGAAGCCCCCCCAACCCGACAGACTGGCATCCGTGGTGATCGTCTCCCAACGGGGGGCCAGAAAGGACCTCGAGTCCAGCCACCACAGTAGGGACCGCCGGGCCAGAGGAGACAGAACAAAGGCCTGATCCAGAGACAGGGGACTCTTGTCCCAGACTGATAGGAGAAGGAGCTGAAGAGGTCTCATGTGGAACTGAGCATAAGGAACTGCCTCGAAGCAGGACACCATTTGTCCCACAAGCTGCATCCCCTGTCGGATGGAAGGGCGAGGGCATGACAGAAGGAAATGAACCAGAGCTTGAATAGAATCCATCTTCTGCTGAGGAAGAAATATCCTGGCCTGAACAGTATCCAGATTCATGCCCAGGAAGGAGGTCACCAGAGACGGAGACAGGGAGGATTTGGGGTGATTGATCACCCATCTGAATGTTTCCAGAGCAGTCACCACCTGCTGGGTATCCAATTCTTCCTGCTGGAAAGAATGAGAAGTGATGAGGAGGTCGTCCAGATATGGAAGAATGGGAATGCCCCGAGCTCTGAGGAGAGCCATAACACCCGCCAGCACCTTGGTGAAAACTCTGGAGGCCGAGGTGAGACCGAAGGGCAGTGCCACAAATTGGTAGTGCTGGTCCTCCAGTGCGAACCTGAGGAATCTCTGATGCCCTGGGAAGACCGGGACATGAAGGTACGCATCCTTGATGTCTTTGGAGGTCATGAAGTCCCCCGGGCGCAAAGAGCTGATCGCGGAGCGCAGGGTCTCCATGCGAAAGTTTCTGGTCCTGATGAACTTGTTGAGAAGCTTTAAGTCCAGGATGGGTCTGATGGAACCATCCCTTTTGGGTACTGTGAAGAGATTAGAATAAAAACCCCGACCTCTCTCCCCAGGAGGGACCTGACAGATGACCCCCATGTCCAATAGGTTTTGTACAGCCAGAAACAGACCCCAAGCTGCCAGGGGTTCCAGAGGAATCTGAGACCTGAGGAATCTTGGAGGCGGCCAGACGGCGAACTCTAGGTTGTAGCCGGAGGACACAACCTCCAGAATCCACCTTTCTGAGACTTGCTGTCCCCAGACATGAGCGAAGAGCCGCAGCCGTCCCCCAAACCTGATGGGTGAGGGCGCCCCCTCATGGCAGAGGGGGCTTGGCGACAGATTTGGGCTTGGACCCCCAGGAAGATCCAGAGCGGGCACAACCTCTGCCCCTGCCCCAGAAGTCTCCTCTAGGCCCTGCAAAGGAAACCCCTCTCCCAAACCTGTCCACGGTAGGAGGGGGCAAAGGCACCCGAATCCCGAAAGGGCCGCAGCTGCTTCTTACGTTGAGGCAACTTACCCCCCTTGGCAAACAGGTCCAAGCGATCACCAAATAGACGCAGCCCCTTAAAGGGGAGCCCCGTGAGGGCCTTTTTAGCAGCATTATCAGCTGCCCACTGACGCAGCCAAACAGAGCGGCGTATAGCAACCACCAAGGCAGAGGTTCTACTACACATCCTAATGGTGTCATCTAAGGCAGAAAGGACATATGCAATGAAAATTTCACACTGTGACAAGGCCCTGAACTCGGCCCTAGAAGTCTCATCAGGGGCGCCTTCCAACAGACCCTTGAGGAGAGTGCTAACAGCAACAGCAGTAATAGCAGAAGCACAGATAGGGCGCAAGGCAGACCCCACACAGGCAAAGGCATGGGAGGCCAGCTGGTCAATGCGCCGGTCCTCACTATCCTTGAGGGTAGTGGAATCAGGGGAGTGGACCACAGAAGTGTTGGACAACCCCAATACTGGTGCATCCACTTCTGGGGGGGTAGACCAACATTTAACCACATCAGTGGGAAAAGGGTACCTTTTATCCCAGCCCTTAGGGATTCCGGGAAGCCGGCCAGGATGCTCCCATTCTGTGAGAACAAGATTATTGAAATGGGCCTGTTCTGGAAATTCCAGACGTGGTTTAGCAGTACTGAAAAGTTCCCCCTGTAGCTTGGGAGCCACAGCAGGAAGGGAGATAGAAAGCACATCAAAAATTGTTTGTTAACAGTCTATCGGTGTCATCAGCATCCCAGTGATCAGAGCCATAGTCAGCACCACTGAAATGCTAATCATCAGAATCCGAGAATAATTCCCCCTCCTCAAGTGGGGTATAATCAGACAAATCAAGGAAATTCTCAGTCTCCACAGGAAAGTCAGACGCACCCGTCGCCACATGCCTCCTTTTAGCTGGGGCCTTACGGGCCGCAGAGCTAGCAATCAGCCTCTCAATGTTAGCCAACCTGGAAGACACGTCAGGCTGAGACTCCCCACTAGTATTTAGTTCACTGGGAGTCATAACCAAGCGAGGGGGAGTGGGTGAGGGCATAGTGGGCGCAGGCCCAGTCACAAATAGCCCAGAATGCCGCGCAGGAAACACAAACCCGCACATCATCGCTCACAGGGGATGCCCCACACACTACACACAGTTGGGCTTGTCCTGAGGGGACCCCGAGCACAATCCTGTGAAGCCTTCATTTGGTGATTAAGGTGGCACAACTGGCCAATAGGAATTACGCTGTATAAGCAACCCGGGATGCCACAAAAGTCCGCCAGTGAAGTGGGAGGATTAAACAGTGTAGGCCTCTAATTAAGTTATTAAAACTAATAGAGGGGACAGGACCGGGAGAAACCTCTTAAAAACAGTTATCCCACCTGAAAGACATAATAGAGACACCCCCATAAGCACACAGAAATGACAATATGAATAAAAGTCAAGCCCGCAGGGGCACTCACGGACCGCGGTGGGAAGCAGCAATCACATCAGGGAGCTGGAGGAACCTCAAGGGGCGGGCCGCAGGAGGGTCCGACGTGGAACGCGCCAACAGAGCAAGCCACTCCTCCTCCGAGAAGCGCAGAGACAGGCCAGCGCTGCAGCTAAATGACATTCACAGACACATTTCTAGCCTCAAACTGTCTTTCTAGCTGCAAGTGACTTGGTACGCACATGTGCGCACTAACTTCTGTTTGGCACGGAGTTTAAATAACTTTTAAAAAAACTGTTTCTCCCTGTGCTTCCTTAAGGCCTAGGCATGCATTTAAATGGTAAATCAACGTCCTTACAATACACTTACGAGCATAATCAGCTCTTGTTGTTGGCGGGTGAAGATCGTGGGCTCCATCTTGTTTCTGGTCCCCAGCAGATAAGTAATGCCCCAGCAGTTTCCGGGATCCACACGACGGGACGAACGGCCGTACACACGCGTACGCGAACGTGTCATACCCAGTCAATAGGATTTAAAGGGTCATGGACACACAGCTCATTCTCTTTGAGATTGTCATCATGGCACCAAAAAAACAGAGCCACACCAGCAAAGGAGGCCAACACCAAAAGGCCACAGTGGCATGAGGACACTTCTTCCTCCCGTCCGACCACTTGGTCACACCAAGCTACTAGCAAGGTGCGGGAAATGCGCAGCAAAAGTGGCCACCACAAGGCGACATTGGCCACAAATTCCGGAACATCCAAAACAGCAACCAAAAGCAAGGAAGGGACCTCAAAGAAGAAGGCACCCACATCCAATCAACAAGGTACGACAACGCCCAAGGCCACCAAGAAGCAGAGGGCCCAAAGCCTCAGCCCACCAAGAACACCCTCTCCTCCTCCCCGCCCTACCACATCCTATGATAAACGGAGCACCAGTTCCAAGGCCACAAAGAAGCAGAGGGCCCGAAGCCCCAGCCCCACAAGCACACCCTCTCCTCCTCCCCGCGCAAGCACATCCTATGATAAACGGTGCTCCAGTGGCAAGGCCAGTAAGAGCCAGCGTGCCCGAAGCCCCAGCCTAGCCAGCACTGCCTCTCCTGCTCTACGTGCGAGTACATCACATGGCCAAAGTAGCACCACTTTAAAAGCCACAAAGAGACACAAGGCCCGAAGCCCCACCCCCCCAAGCACACCCTCTCCTCCTCGGCCACATTTGCCTCCGGCACAGGTGGCAACCACTGATACATATGCCACATCCACGCCCTGGAGGTTCGGTGGCTACCCAGGCAAGGACCCCCAGTCCAATTGCAAATCCAGTCCAGTCGTTTTCAAGCCACATGTCGCCCAATTCATCACCACAGAGCCAGCCCAGGATGTCCCCCAAATTGCCAACAAACATAGATGAGCCAGAAGAGCAAGCATTAGGCCGAACATTGCGGCGAGGCCAGTTGAGTGGCAGGCTTGGTGAGGCCCAAACTCTCGCATTGGTAAGTGGCCTCACACTCCATTATGATGAGCTATATGGGCGACATTCAAAATCTACAAGCAAAATGAGAAAGACCCAAATCTTGGAGGAGCTCACCAGACAGGTCAATGCAGCGGGGGATGAGATGAAAGATGTGGAGCAGATACAGTGCAAAATATCTGACCTGAAGTATGCAGCACAGAAGAAACAGAATAAACAGCGCAATCACAGGTACATATTTGAGTTTTTCATTTTGCTGCTTGATGTATTGACCACAATGCCCAAAATTTGCTAAACTCTATTTTTCAGCTTACAAGCTGGCGGAGGCTTCCCCACCAAATTACAGTATACACGAGCTGAGGAGATGGTGCTGGCATTAATACACCCCGTCGCATTAGAGAGCCTCTCTGGCAGACGGGACACGGACATCCATACCATTCCTGCAGGTTAGTAATGTTTGTTTGAATGTGAACTATTGTAAACGTGTGAAACGAGGCTCACAGGCAGATATGAACACATGCCTCTAGGGAGTGGCTTTGAGGGGAGGTTTTAGCCGGGTGTTTAATGTCTGAGGAATTGTCATTTAAAAGGTTTGCAGCCCATACACGTCCTTGGACAGTATTTATGGTCACTATTAAACTCTTAATGTTACCAAAGCACTGCCTGTTATGTGAATATAGTCAATCATAGACAACACTTACTTCTTTGTCTTTATACCACTTGGGTTGTAGCTGTGCTTTGGTCAGACAAACTTGATCTGGGGTCAGGGAAAGGTCTACATAGGAAAATGCCCAGCAGCATACTCTGAAGCCAAATGCTATTTGCAAGCTGACTGTGGGCCCCTAATGCGCCATTTTGGATGGGTGAAGCCTCATAACATGCAGTACATACATGTCTGTATTATTTCAGGTGACCAATCTGTATGTACAGGGTGAGGCATACATATAAGAGATACTGACATTCATAGAGAAGGTCACCTTGGACCGTTGGGGGAGCTGCCATTCCTGCTTGGCCACGTGTTATTTAAACCATATGTAGTAATCCAGGTCATCGATGGATTTTTGTGTGTTTACGTGACTTTTACTTTTAAACCCAGCCCAGCATCCAGCCTCTGCAAGTGTGGAAGCCTCCTCCAGTTTGAGCACGCCGTCTACTTCCCTGCTGCCTAGGACCCAGGAACAGATATATAGGGTAAGTGGACTTTGATGAAACTGCTGATGCATGTGAATGCACATGACTAATTTGCCTAACAAATATATTTTGGGCCCAAACTGAAACATTTTTTTCACATGTCCCAACAGACCCACACCCTGATGGATGAAATCCAGGAGATGGAGGAGGATGTCAGCTTGATAGGACCTTCTGAAATGACCCCCCTGGAACCTAATCTGCCACTGTCCCAGCATCCTACTGCACCAAATCTTCTGCAGCAGAGTGAAGCTGAATGCATGCTGCCAGACCATCGTAGGCAGCAGGCTGAGACTGAGCCTACAGTCCGCAGTGGTAGGTCTGCTGCAGAGGTTTTGCAAAGCACATCTGGGACTGTTGCTCGCCCTAGAGCTCCAGCATCTACAGGCGCTCCAACCTGGGGAAGTGGAAGACCCAGTCAACAATGTAGACCAGTTTCCCAGGGGAGGCAGGTGCCGATCCTGGAGTCAGCATGGCGCCATGACAGCCGTTACTTTCGGCAGGTGACTCATCAAACAACAGAGCAGATTACTGCACAATTCGAAATTTTCAATAATACATTAACCAACATGCTGACTGAATTTAGGACGAGCAACAGCCAGATGGCTGAACAAATGGCCAACTTAACCACACAGATGGCAGGACAAATGGCCAACTTAACCACACAGATGGCAGAACAAACGACCACCTTAAATGCAAACTTCATTGCCATGCTATATGCATTTCGAACTAGCATTAGACAGATGCTTGACCAGTGGCATATTCTGAATGACACACATGCCCAGGTGTTGGGCCAACTCCAAGGCCCACCACAACCTTATTATGGCCAACATCACTTTTAATATCTATCTCACCTGGATCTGGTCCACATCTTTCCTGTACATCCCCACTCTATTTACCTGTCTGGTGAGCGCTACCAAGATTGCTTTTTTTATGGCTTTGCAGGTTTGATTTTGAATGTCGCCCATATAGCTCATTAGAGTGCTGACATACCCCACTAGACAATTCCTGAGCTAAAGCCTCACTGAAGCGGCCGCACAAGCTGCCACGCTGCAGCCTTGGGCCTAATGAAATTGTGGCTGGCTCATCCTGTTTGTTGGCAATATTGGGGGACATTCTTGGCTGTGAAACAACTACATTTGCTCATGGCAAAGATTGGACTAGACTGGCATTAGGACTGGGGGTTATTGTTTGGGTGACCCACTAACTTACAGGCGTGGATGGGGCATAGGTATGGCTGCTTTCCACCTGTGCCTGTGGCAAATGTGGCCAAGCAGGAGAGGGCGTGTATGTGGCCCTATGTCTTCCTGGCCAAATATTCCCCTGCAAATGGTTGCTCCCTATGTATGTTTATGTTATTGGGCGGTGCAAATTCGGCCTGGAGTGCATTACTTGACAACTGCTGGATGTGTCCAATTGCTAGGTGCCATGAGTCTGCACCAATGTATATTTCTGTTGTACTATGTATGTACATGAAGGCTGCGAGTGCCCTTCAACTTCAAATTTTCATATTTAACTAAAATATATTGAATGTGACTTTAGCTGTTGTTAACTAAGTTGATGCATTAATGTTTGGGTTATTTAGAGATTACTGAAGGTTTTTAAAAACAAACATGTGAAAATAAAAAGCATTATGCAAAATGCAAAATAGGTGGTCAAGTTGGCCTGCATTGCTTGGCCAGAGGCACTAGGTGTGCCACGGTAGTGCTCAGCTGGCTCCTGGCTGGGTGGAGAGGAGGGCAGATCCACATACCGGGGAACACGCTGCATGATGGCAAAGTTATGGAGGACACAGCAGGCGAGTATGATGTCTATGACCTTGTTGGGATCATATTGGAATGCCCCCCCTCTCCACAACGGGACTCCTGGGCCACATTCTAAAGCCGAAGGATGGGCGTCATCAGCCAGGGAAGTAGCGGATAGCCGGAATCCTCTGAAAGAATAAGAAAATACTTACATAAATTACACATTCAAAACAACATTTTTTTAACAAGCGGTTGTTCACCCTGACTAAGAGCCTATCTTATATGTTAGCCACACCCTGGACATACAGATTGCTCACCTAAAAAAAATCCTACCAGCATCTACTGCATGTTATGAGCCTTTAAACATCAAAGATGGCGGCTCAGGGCAAATCAGGCAGCCTGCAAACAGGGAGTGGGTTATGACTGTGCTGCTCTGCATTCTGGGATGTCTGGCCTTTTCCGGACCCCAGCTCTGCTCTGTCTGAGCAAAGCACAGCTCTAACCCGCCCCCTGCACTTTATCCCGCTCTCCTCTCCTCAGTAAGTGTCATGCATCTGAGCAAAGATGGCGCCGACCCTATCCTAAAGTCAAGAACAGAATTGCAGCCCAGTGGGGGAAAGAATAATAAGGAAGTTACTAGAAACTAGAAATATATCATTTGAAAATGCTGGGGAATCATTTTTTAAGGGTTTGTGCTTTGCTAAACATCATGGTTAAGGTCCGGTTAAACATGTCATCAAGGGGTAAAAACAGCCATAGGCTAAGACATGGGTCATCAACTATATTCATAGGCATACAGTGAAAAGGGAATGACGTAATTTGCGGAAACTTACCAAGGAGCCATCCACCTCATAATTCTCCAGACTCAAACCGACGGTATAATCCTGATCTTCGCAAGATTTACGCATCATGGGATGACCCTGGATACCCGGCGAGCAGACTAAGGAACCACATGTCCGGGGCCACCACTGCTTGGACATTGCGAGTGGCCCATTTTGCGGGTTCCTGGCAAAAAAATAAAAAATAAAAAAATATCAGCAAGGCAAGGAAAACTACTCAAACACTAACTCCTAACACACTCCAAAAAACATGTTGGACAATACAAATAACACTAACTAAGTACATAAGTAGTTTTAAACCCAAAAAGTATATGTATGTTGTAGAAAATAAAGATTAACATTTGAATGACTAATTAAGGTCCACATTAAAATGTTTGGCTAAGGCCTACATTAAAAACATTGCTGAAGGTATACACGGTCAATTGGGGCACAGGGACACTTGAGAAGGAGGGATTAAGCTATGCACGGTCAAATGGGGCACAGGGACACTTGAGAAGGAGGGATTAAGCTATACACGGTCAAATGGGGCACAGGGACAATTTACAAGGAGGGATTAAGCTATACACAGTCAAATGGGGCACTGGGACAATTTACAAGGAGGGATTAAGCTATACACGGCCAAATGAGGCACAGGGACACTTGAGAAGGAGGGATTAAGCTATACACGTTCAAATGGGGCACAGGGACAATTTACAAGGAGGGATTAAGCTATACACGATCAAATGGGCACAGGGACAATTTACAAGGAGGGATTAATCGATATTTACAATACAGTTTGTCTAAAATATATAACAATATGACATAAAGGAACTTACCTATAGATGTACTTGTCGGCTGCCGGAGGGACCAATGCAACGTGGGTGTAATCGATCGCACCCATGACGTTGGGCATGTTGGCGATATTAAAAAACCCCAACTTAAGCGCGTTCCAGGCTACCATGTCGTCCGGAAAAGAAATATATTTTGGACTAATGGTAGCCATGCCATCCAAAAACTTGGATAGCGTGCGGCTCAGCGTAGGCTGGGACATCCCCATGGAGAGGGCACCCAGCCTCTGGAACGAGCCATTCACCAAAAATTGCAGGCAGCCAAGCATTTTGTTCATACCTGAAATTGTTTGCCCCTTCCTTGTGGTGCGGCTAACCATGGCCGCAGCTCGTTATACAATTTATGGAGAGAAGCGCGGTCAAGTCGGGTCAGCTCGAACAACTCAAAATCATGCATGAGATCGATATGTATGCGTCGCTGGTGCAATCTGGCCTCAGCCCTGCTGACACATGCAATGCCTTGGAGCTGAAGGCGCTCATATTCCTCCTCAAAGCCGCAATACATGGTCAAGCCAGCAAGCCGAGTGCAAAATGGTCCCGTAAGTGGATCGCAGAGGAAACCGTTTTTTAGGGCGATGGTCACTCAGCAATCAGCTCTCTGAATAAGACGCAAGCCCATCCCAATAACGCAAGTTATCTGAACGAACTCAAAATATCAGATTTTGATGGGAAAATGATCTAAAATTACGCAAATGATCTGATTTAGTTCCATCCATCGAAAGCGCATATACGCATTAGCGTGAACGAACGTACGAATGGAAAATGGAACATAAAAAACAAAAAAAAATTACAAACACACACAAAAACATACACAGGCAGCTACAAAAGTCCAGGCGAATGTGTCTCTGAATCGAGGCTATAGTGTAATTTCCTTTACGAATATATTGAAATCACCTGAACATCTCTGACTCCTGGCTTTGGTTCCTGAATAAAGAGGATAAATAATTATGTAATTTGTATTTTTTTTTATTAATTCAGATGCAATAAGATCAATATAGTACATAAATACAAGGAAAGTAAAAGGGGAACAAATAAAAAATGACTTGACCCAATTTAACTAATCATTCTACATAGATTTGTTTTTTTATACAATACCATAAGTTTAAAACATGAACACTAGTGATGAGCTGCTACACCCTTTCCAGCATATACAACATGGTGGGAAAGTCATATGTGAGGCAGAGGATGGGAAGGCCAAAATTTCCCTGCAATGCAGACAGGCACGCGGCAGCAGAGTGGGAATGCCGAAGGTACAAGCACACACTACGTACTTTATGCAGCAGCTCCGGCATCCCTGGGTAATAGGCCAAGAAGCTCTGCACCACCAAGTTGAGCACATGCATCAGGCAAGGTCAGCTCATTATCGCACACCACCTTGCCTGGCTTCAGGTCCAACGGCAGCAGCCACTCATCCGTCTGGTCCTGGATGCCAGTCATCAGCTCCTGGGCAGTACAGGGTCTTTTGCCCAGACAGATAAGCTTTAGCACCTCATGCTGCCATTTCACTCACACACTCATCCCAGTCTTTACAGCTAAGGTCTGCTATGAGGGTACACAATCACCACAGTCTTTACAGCTAGGTCTGCGATAAGGATAGATAATCACCACATTAATTACAGCTAGGTTTTGTATATAGGGATACACACTCACCCCAGTCTTTACAGCTAGGTGTTTTATAAGGGTACACAAGCACCCTGTTAATTACAGCTAGGTTTGGTATATAGGGGTACACACTCACCCCAGTCTTTACAGCTAGGTCTGCTATAAGGGTATATAATCATCACGTTAATTACAGTTAGGTTTTATATAGGGGGGTACACACTCACCCCGGTCTTTACAGCTAGATATGCTATAAGAGTACACAATCACCCCATTAACTACAGCTAGGTTTGGTATATGGGGGTACACACTCACCCTAGTCTTTACAGCTAGGTCTGCTATAAGGGTACACATTCACCCCAGTCTTTACAGATAGGTTTGGTATATTGGGGTACACAATCACTGAGTTTTTACAGCTAGGTCTGCTATAATAGTACACAATCACCCTGTTAATTACTGCTAGGCTTGTATATGGGGGTACACACTCACCCCAGTCTTAAAAGATAGGTTTGGTATATAGAGGTACACACTCACCCCACCCTTTACAGCTGGGTCTTCTATAAGGGTACACACTCACCATGTTAATTACAGCTAGGTTTGGTATATGGGTGTACACACTCACCCCAGGCTTTACAACTAGGTCTGCTATAAGGGTTCACACAATCAGCCCAGTGCTCGATGAAGGATCAGGGGACACCCAGAACCCAGTAGTGACAAGCTAGTAGTATTACTGCAGTAGTAGTGATGACCCCCAGTCCAACCCTACTCTAGCCCTCAATCCAGCCGCTAGCCCTGATTATAGTTTTATTTAACCAAATAGAGCATATCTAACCCTAAGCAGCAGGAACCTCTCCCTATCTAAAACATTGCTGCAAGATGGCGCTGAGATGCGGACCCTGCCTGCTATAGGGCAAGGTCACGTGTCCCATCGGGCCCATAGAGAGAGGGGAAGGAAAAACGCTTGAAATCCGTGTTCAGCTCCGAGCACTCAAACCTGCAAAGTTTGGTACGGATCCGAATTTTGCAGGTTGGATCTGCTCATCACTAATGAACACATTTATCTTTGCAGCCATGGTAATCTGTATAGTGCTGTTACATTTGTACTGTCTTAGTTGACGGAAGCTCCCTTGCAACCTCATTTTCACTTATATCCCCTGCAACCCTCAGCGAAATGTGGCTTGTGTCTGGCTTGGGGCACAGATAAGCAAAAAGTGTTTTCAGACCATGTGGTTGCCAGCAACCGATCACACAGCCAGGTGAACGTGAGTGAATCTGGAATTTGGGGGGGTATGCGCTCCAGCATTCTTAATGCCCCCTGTGTTAGTCACTTTGAGGTCCAGCACCCATTTACTAAAAAACTGGTGTTGGACCACTTTAAATGAATAGTCTAAACACAAAAATAAAATCTATACTGACTTTTTGTCCCCTGCCACTCTTCCTTCCGGCTTCTCTGATTTAAAACATACGGATTGTTGAGATCAAGTTACTGGGACTAATGCAGAAGGGATGATTTATTAGATGGGACAAGCTCCTGCCTGCAACTGTTGAAGCCAGGCTACAGGCGGTGCAGAACTCATTTTTGGCAACAGGTAAGTGGTAGCCCAATGGAAAAGCTGCAGGGAAAAAAGGTGAATATAGATTTTTTTTGCACCTGGACCTTTACTTCTGTTCTATTTGTTTTATCTATTTTTTAAAAAAATAATTGTATGAGGATTTCTCTATCGATATATATATATATATATATATATATATATATATATATATATATATATAATGTTGTGCTTTAAAATGTTCTAAATTAAGCAACATTCTGCTGCTCTGTAGTGTAACAGAATCAGTACAGAAAACAGCAGGGAAGCATCAGGTTGCTAGAAATATGAGAGCTACTTCTCAGGAGCTCCTCTCAGTGACTCACATATTACGGGATACAAGAGCATTGTGTTGGTAGGTGGCTGTCAGAGTGTCTGATTAATGACCAAAGTGAAACATGTCCAGCCACATTAGAGTTCCATGTTTCTACCATAGTCCACATGGACCCGGCTTTGTTCTAAGAGGAAATGGTGTCAGCAGCCACTGGCGTTTACCCATAAAAAGATAAAGATTTACTGTCATCAGAAGCAAGATTAAAGTGCACAATGCTGACATTGATTTTTACCAAAAATTCACATTTTGGAAAAACTCATTCCAGGGACGAGTGAGATATGATCAGCTTATTTGGAGAGGGATAATATGGAATCTTCTTTCGAATGAACTTTGAAAGAAGTAAATTGTAAATATTGATTTCTGAAATGAACTGTCAATCTCAGTTGGTAAGATTATTCCTATCATCTTGTTGCGACGATGAATTCAAAACTGCTGACAAAGTGGAGTGTATAGGATTTCTGTTAAGAGCAGTCAAGGGGCTTTACTCAGCAGAGCCTAGTAATAGTTGTTCAGTTTTATCAGATAACAGCTGAGATCTCATCAGCACTGAAAAAATGAAATGAACTGTGACTCTGAATCAGGATCTCTACTCTTATCCAAGACAAAAATCATCAAACGGCAGTCGAGGGTTTTATATTATTTCAGGTCACTTCATTATTGGCCAGAAGAGAAGCTGAATTGCTATGAACAGAGCTGATTTTCCTGTTTCACCTCCGGGTTAACCCTGAGGGGCAGCTTGATAGGCTACCAATATGTTAAGGGGTTATCCTATTACAAGCTAAAAGGTATATTGAAAGGTAACAAATCTCCAACACTTGTTATGCTGCCTCCATTTTTCTCCCTTGATATTATGTTGTTCAGAGATTATTACCTGTAGTGGAATAAATATAATTTAGCTATCCTGAAAATGATAACATTCAGGCACTAATTTATCTATACCTTTGATGGAAAAAGCTTGTAGAAAGAAGCAACAAATTGTTCATGCTCATTGTTCGCATGAATAAGATGGTAGAACTGGCAGGAGAAGAGAAACAAATATGAAAACTAAGGCAAAAGGACACAATACAAAAAAATCCTACACTAGTGTTATACAATATATTTAGTGATAGCAAAACATTTTTCTTCCTTTTGGGAAATATTTTTTCTGGGTTGTTTAAACGAACACTCCATTTTTGTTGTTCTTACCTATTGTTTTCCACTTCTGTTGTGTGTTAGGACAGTGCTCCATACCTGCGGTTTACTTATCAGCATGCTATTTTCAAATTTTTCAGTAATCCTTTAGCAACTGAAACACAAGACTCTCATTGTAAGAGGCTGAATCAGAGCAGGAGGGGTTAAACCTCTGAGCTCAAAAACCCAGCCAATCAGACGATTATCAAGAGTCAGGAAGTCTCTGCACTGTACACCAAACACACCAGTTTGTACACGGTTGCTAACATAAACACATTTTTGCTAGCGAAAACTCTTCCTTTTAGAGCACAGAGTTGCAAAAAAATCAAAAGGAAAATCTAAATATAAGCTCAGCACATTAGAGGGCATCATTTTGGCACAGAATAATGGGCAACTTTAAAAATGCCATCAAAAGTGGACTTTTCCATTTAAAAGAAGCAAATTCAGGCAACCAAGTGTGTCAGAAGCAGTGCCCTTTGAATTAGACCCCAGCCACTCCATATATATATATATATATATATATATATATATATATATATATATATTAGATAAAATGTTGCAAAAGAGGAAAAGCTGCCCTTGCACAAGGAGATTATTAGATTTGTAAGATTTGTGAGATAACTTGACCAATGTATCCAATCTTAAAGACCAATAAATATAGGTGACCCAAAGGTTATGTACTTCCCCACCACTGTTCTTTACAGTCACCTCTTCTGTGGACTGAATCCGAAAGTACACAGATGATACTAAATATTTTGGCCTCATTAGAAGAAATGAAGAGGATAAGGGCTTAGGTTATAGTGAAAATGGTATAGTGTTGCACAATACAACACCTGTTTATCAGTTACTCCAATACAGTGGAATTGGTAGATTGTAGGCACTTCTCTTCTATGATACATATTCTGTAATACCCTCATTTTCTGGGGTTTCACCACAGCAGCCAATGTTGGGAGTGACATATCTTGGTTACATTGAAGGCACAGCAGGACTACTCTTTCAGCAAAAACAAATAAAATGACCTGACCAAGAAGCTTTTGGAATCCTTCTTCATTCCAATCATCAGTTGAAATGTGTTTTTATTGTACTTCCTGGTATGGAGGAGTACATAAAAAGCATGGGCTGCAAAAAACTATTTGTAAAGACGAGAGTTTTTTTGAGACACATATCCTGATAATAAAACACTTATACTGTATATAAATCGATTCATATATTGTCCTCCTTTTTAGATCTCTCAGTCAAAATGACCATACTATTTATTATCAAGAACAAGACTTAACATGTATAAGATACAACTTAAGTGTATGTTGAGATATCTGCACCTTTAGCTATAAGCATTGAAAGGTTGTTTATAGATGTACCCTAAAGTGGACCAAAATGACCCTTGCGTCTGTGAGACTCCGGGGCAGGTTTACTTTCTTCCCCCGTGCCATTCTGAACTGGAATGCTCCGCTGTATGAAACCCTCCAAGGCGGCCAGTATTCTTACCTTTCTCCTGAGCCCATGGCACATGCGTGATATCCCTTACCTCCCTTCTCGGCTGTGCAGGGCCCTGTCCGCCACAAATGAATGGTCGCGCAGGCCTGTATGGTGCCACGCACTGTCCCTAAGTGCGGTTGGCAGCTTAGGCTCGAGGAGAGGTGAGTGGATTTGGCATTCTGGGGGAGTTCATACAGTGGGGCACCCAAAACCGAGGTGCCCCAGGGGGAAGGACCAGAACCCAGGATAGTGAAAAACAAAAGGAGCACTATCACGAAATTGTGTAAAATTAAATATATAATATCCATATAAACGGCTAATGAGAGGAAGGGTCACTTATACACCGGAACTGAATAAAACTCCTGCCAAGCTTTTGGTTTATTCTCTCATGGTAGTAAAAATCTAGGGGTGACATGTTTAGTCTATCAGGGGGGACAGAACCTGTCCCCCCGATTTCCTTTTCCTTCCATTAAAATAAAAAAAACATGTCTGGTTGGATATTTCTTGATGCCGGGTGTATAATTGACTTCTCCTCCTCCGGGTGTATAATTGACTTCTCCTCCTTTCTTGATGCTCCTTTAAGTATGTATACAATATAGTAATTAGTTTTTGCATTTTAACTGAATAATACATGTTCATATTCTTCCAAAAACATATGTAACATGTATTTGGGATCATTGATGCAATTAGTATATAAAGGTAAATCTCATCCTGGTTCGGTTAGGAACTTATTTACATTTCCTTTTACATTACACTACACTGGGCTGAAAATTAGACTGCAACAGGGACCACAAAACCCCGCATGGCTGGCCCTGGAACCTACAAGATTCCAGGGAGAGCCGATGGCCTTCCCCGGGGCATTATGATTCGGCTGTAAAATCCTACCTTTCCCCTGTACAATGACGCATGCGCAGCCTCTTATCCAATTAGAGCTGTTTGCTGTGCCTATGTCATTCGGAAAACGGCTCTGATATTTTTCAATGAAGTGCGCAACTGGTCACATCCCCAGCATCTTCGGGCTGTTCCAACCATTCAGAAAGGTTGGGGTGGAAACACGTGGTCTGGGGGTTGCAGATGCTTGTGGTACACATTGCAGACTATCAGAGCAATTTGCTGAATGATATAGGCACTGCGAACAACTCTAATTGAACAAGAGCCTGCATATTTAGGCATTTGATCATTGGAGAGGGTGGAATAAATATGTTAAAGTCAAGGGGGGGGGGGGTTACTTTGAAAAGTACATTTTATTTTCATTTTTAGGTAGATAACTTACTGAATGACCCTTGTTCTGTTCAAAAGTTTAGAGGCTTGCCACCAGGGGCATACATGCCATAGAGGAGGCGGGCATTCCTCCCCTGCCCCTGTACATGCACCCCCACCTCCAGAAGATGGGCTGTTGGACCTGGAAATGAGTGACCGGGCTGCTAATGGGGGCCCTGCTATGGCTGTGTACATCCCTGCTTTTCACTATGGGGGTTATAGCGCCAGGTAGTTGCTCGTAGTGGCAGGCAGCGTCTGGTGAACTCCGGGTGCTGTACGCAAAACCACATTTAAAAAAGCGATTTTGGTGAGCGCCTCTAACAGCGCCATGTAGCATCACATGTATTAATCCAGGCGGCTCAGCTTATAGCACTGGCGCTCTAGGTTCCAGAGCGCCATGTAGTACCTGTCGCTTTGTAGCGCCTCCCCCATATATTTCAATGGACTTTCATTAGTTGTGTATAAATAGTGTGTTTGGCAATTTCATTTTTTATTTGTTTGCTCAAATCATTTTGTGACCTCTCCTGCCTGCACACAAACACTTTTAGAAACTTTTTTGACTTTTTTAATGCAGAATTGCATTTACAGGTCTGCCATTAAAGTTCTATTGTCACAGTGATAAAACATCATTCCATGTGTTTTTGCTTTGTTACTGGTGGATATGTGTTCAAAAACAGACTTTAATCACACAGCATCTGGCGCTCTATGCTACAGCGCCCAACTTTAGAGTGCCAACGCTCTTTGTGTCTAGTGTATTGTTAAATATGGTGTGGAGTGCCGAGTGCCAGGTGCAATGAGCTGGCGCGACCTCTCGCTGGCTGCAGCGCTATACTGTTGTTACAGCACCCAACACACATCACATTCATCAATGCACGCCAGGTTACTAGAGCAACTGAGACGCTCTGTTAGAGCGCCCGATACCCGCTTACAGCGTCTACTAGAAGTCGCTCTAAGTGCCGCTATACAGACGCTCATCTGGCAATACCTGGCATTAGTAGTGAATCAGCCTCCACGTCATCTATGTAATTTCCAAGCTGAAATCACTTAGTACTGTGCAGCTGTCTCTGTCATAATGCCAGCGACTGGAAATACACACTGACCACATTTTGGTTAAAATACCTTACAGTGAAAAGTCAAGTTTCTGAAAATGTATAAGAGATAAAGTAGGCTTCGGCAGTTAATTTACAGATAGCTAAAGGCCTAGTCCATTTTTTAGAATACTTAAAAGTTTCAAGCTTTCAGAACAGAGTAGGAAAAAAAGAAAATGTACACTTAAGTGTTTTATTGTCTTCTAAGTAATTTTCCTGTTTCTAATTATCCTTCCAGTATCTAGCGAACTAAACATTTCATTATGCATTTAAATGTATTATCACATTTTCCATTTCCAATTATTTCACTAAAAAGCCCTAGTGAGTCTAGTCACAAAAAAGGCTAAGAATGATTATTGAGTGTGTATATTGTGGGCTGCGAATAACCCCTAGCTGTCAATCCATGTATCTCTATCAATAGATGAGTATCTTTGATCGAGAGATCTGGGGTGGGTGGTGACACAGATCACAGGGTTTCTCGTATAGGTCCTTTTAACAACAGTTGAACATATACATATTCATAATACTTTTATTATTTACCTAGTATATGTGTAACTTACATAGAGTATAGGGAATGTCTTGTGGTTGGATGGCAAAGTACATTAGATAGGTATTAGAAGAGGTAGAATATTACAGCACAGGGGGGCGTGGTTGTCAGCCAACACTAGTGGCTGTATGGGCTTTGTGGCCCAGGATAGCAGAGGTGCACTTCACATCTACCTGTGGCAAATCACTTGGGAGACAATCAGCAATTTACCAACCCAGGTGTATTCTGAAGTCATCTGGGAAGAGCAGTGCAGTAAACGTTGGAAAGTGGGGTCTCCACAGTTTGGGCCAACCTCGCCAGACAAGATGGCGGAGAATAAGGAAGCTGAGGTAAATCCCCTGCTCCTATCCTGCCATCAGTGCATCTGTTCCAACCCGGAAAGCTTGACGACTCTGTTACAAGGCAGGATCCTGAAGAAGTATAAAATCCAGTTAAAATGGGAGCTTTCAGCTGCAACTAACCAGCTATGCTCAAATCTTAAAAGAAAGACTTTGGTGTTCTGTCTCGTTGTTATCCAATTTTGGAATGTAAAATAAAAAAAAACAGCAGTAATAACCTCCCCAGGTGAGAATTCCACTGCCTGTACCTCTTTACTTGTGACAAAGACCCTGTAGTTGGCAGGGCAAAACACATCAGAGGTGGTCGGCCCCACCTCCCACCCAAGCATCATGCACCCCACATTAACCTGCCGGCGCAGTGTGAGCACCCACCGTTTAATTTTGGAGCACCAGAGGTTCCCATATCCACTTTGAAGTCAGCAGGGTGGACTGGATACAACAGTATTGGGCACTTTCCTTCGGAGTGGAGCCGGAGTTTCAGGGACACAAAAGGAGGAGTCCCTGCCGCACGCTGTAGCAGCTAGACTGCAAACAAAGGAGGCGCTGTCCTACCTCCCCTCCCACCTGGACAATGCCTTTGGGGATTCCCTGCTGACAGGACTCGTGAGATTTGTGTTTTGTTCACAAACTGTTCTTGAATCAGAGGAGGTGTGGCTGAGCCTCATCCGACAAGCCACGTCCCACTTAAAACTTCCATTGCAGCCTACTAACATTCCATCCAACACCCCACAAATTTACAGTTCTCCCCCCACCCCTTCCCTTTTATCTTTTCAGGGACATTATCCTTATTTTTTTTTTCTTTCTATGCATTTTACTATATGTCAGACTGTGTGGCGAGTGGAGGTGACAGTGCTGTTGTTGATTTTAGTGGGGTTTGGGGGTAGGTTTAAGGGTGTGCTTATTGACAGTATTTGGGCTATTGTGTGGACCCACACAGTTGTTGTTGTTAGGGATAGTGCAATAATTATTTATATAACAAAAATATTTTTTCACCATTCATTATATCTACTTGTAGGAAGCATTTTTTTCTCTCTCCTCTCCCTCTCTTGGGAAATTGTATAAACCTACAATTGGAACATCGGTGCAATCAGATGATTAGCAAACCAGAGTCAGGAATTCTCTGTTCTGTACCCCAAAAACACAATTTGGAGTACGTTGTAAAGAAAATACATGGTTGCTAAAGAAAACACAGAGTTGAAAAGTGATAAGCACTTCGAAGACATCATTTTGGCACACATTAATGAAAAAGTTAAACAATTTTATCTAAAGTGACATTACCCTTTAAAGACCTATGCTCTCATTCCTCCTCCTGGTGAATAAAATTGCTCAAACTGCTGTGTTGCTAGAGGAGCAGGATGAAGATCTTGACACCCTACAAATCAAGCTCTTAATAAATGCACCAGACACAACAAAATCAAGTTCAGTGGCTCTTCCAAGAATTGATGGAAGATTTTATCTTCTCAAACACACGCCTCTTCCAAGAGCTGGTCCCATCACTACCAAAACAGAGATTAGAGCTGGATCATGCACATTGATCCCTGGGTCCCACATAGGTCCCTGGTCTTCCGGAACATTATCTTGAAACCCATTTTATCGCATAAGGAATCCATGCTAACAGCTGCCAGGGAGAATGGTGATATATTATTCCAAGACCACAATGTCCAGTTATTTCCGAACCTTGCACCACAAACCATACAGAGAAGATGCGTCGAGCAATGGCCTGGCCAAGCATGAAGAAATCCAGGCTGAAATCTCTTATTCTCATTGTGGTATCATCACCTAAGTCTCTGTCGGTGACTTATGTTCACCACAGTTCGTACTGTAACTGGATTTGTAAAAACTCTTTGGTATGGTTCAGACATTAGCCTGGTTTTGAGAACATTTGTTTATTTCCTGTTATAAAAGTTATTAGACCATCTAAATACAAACAAACAATAATATGGGTGTGTTACACCAAGGAAAAAATGGAGCATGTATGATATACAAAAAATAGGAAGACACAATACAAGTAGGAGTTTAATACTCCCCCCAACAAAGTCCAATATAAAAAACACATATGCTCTTGGCTTTCATGCCACTTTAGCTTTCCCTCCCTTTAATGGGTACTGCCATTTAGCATACAGGTGCCATGAGCCATTATGCCAGGAGGCAGAGATGATGTCCGTCCCCAGTGTTACGCCCACTGATGTCAGCATGGCCATTGGTGGGGTGGCAGCTAGTAGCAAGAGATAACACACCAGCATGCAACTGGACTTCCGCACTACTACACTGGATCTTTCAGCTTCACTAAATAAATGTAGCATATTTTTATATATTTGGTTACATGCCACAATTTGATAACCTATGGCATCAAATTTCTGTTAGCTTAGCATTTGTAATGTTGTTCAATTGTATATATTTTGTTAATTGATTTCTGCATTGTTGTTGTTACAGTATGTATATGAAGAAGTATCTATTCATCTCTTTATTGTTTTTAGCTTGCCCCCCCCCCCTCTTCTGTGGCATTTCATTGCTTGACACACAAGTTGATATTCGGACCGGTGGGCATGTGGCTGGGGATGAGCAGGTCGTCTCTGTCTCTAAGTGTGATGACTTGTGGCGCCCATTAAAAAGAGTAAAAGCCTCATAAGCATTCACCCACACCCATAGGGCATGGAAAGCCATAAGCATAGGAATATATGAGCGCCCCCCTCCCCCAACCATTGGGCCACTGGACCGCATCATTGGCCTGCTGAGCTACTTCAGATACAGGGCAGTATTGCCAATTTTTGCATTAGAGTGTACTTATATGGTGTTTAATTAATGTGACTCACATTTATATGTTTTTATTTTATAAGGTTTTCTTTTGCACATATAAATATTTTGCCTAAAAGATTTAGATTAAAGATCAAAGATTATATTTATTTCTGTGTGTGTGTGCACTGTGCATTTTACTCACAACATAATTTTTTAAAGATTTAGATTTATTTAGTGTTTAATAGATAAGTACTGTTTTTATAGATTTGCCTCTTTTTGGCTTTAAATAAAGTACTTGTACTTACTTACCCATATTTTTCATCCATATAGCCCAATATATTACAGTGCATTAGCTCTGCATCGTTTTCTGTTATATTGGACTTTATCCTGCAATGGTGCGGTCCTGGTCATTAGTCTTGCGTCTTTGTACTTCTGCACATCAGTATGATTTTCAATCTTGAGGATAAGGAAAATGACGGCTGCAGTCTATTCTGAATAGGCACCAGATTTGACAGGCGCATAAGGATTATGCATTAATCTGGTGGAATGTTCATAGTCTGGTTTATGAAGCACAAATGTCTGTACTGGGGACCTTTGAGTCTAATTTTTTTCATCCTCACTATTCTGATGATTTCAGGGTTGGATTCAGGATGACGAAAGGCAAGGTGGAGACCCTGGTGTTCAGGCAAGCAACCAATTATCAAGGACCAGAGTCTACTGTCAGGCCTGGCTTTCACTGGAGCCCACCACAAGGATGGACAAGGTCATTCCCCAAGAATCTGGATGCTACCGTGGACAAAGAGGTGGATTACAGAATCAGTAGGCAAGAGGATGATCAGAGAGGCGGGGACAGAAGCTGAGGATCATATATGAGAAGCAGGCAGAAGTCAGAGTAACAAGCAGAGGTTTAGCGTTAAAAGCAGTCTGGGTCAAAACAAGATATCAATACAAAATTACAGATTCAAGAGATCCAAGGTATGCTGAGAACACATCAGAGCATGGCTGCAACGGCCTCTATTAAATAGTCAGTAAGCACGGGGAAAGAGCCAAGACAGGATTGTGAGAATGGGATCCAGCTTTTGGATGAAAGGGTGCAAAAGTGAAATCCCAGAGTAGATTATCTGTCAGGAAAAAATGCAGGTTTGCTTTGCGCGCATGTATTTGAATTTTGAGCAAAGACAGGTGCAACAGTTCTTTTCTGTGTGCATGTGCCTACCTTTAAGCCATCAGAACCCTGACATTGGCCCCCCACCACCCCCTTATGGGTGATCTTTGGTTGATCAACCTTGTGGAAGCTTTCAGATGTCTCAGTTGGAAATCATGAATTAGCTAAGGGCTATAGATATTATATTGGGGATCAGATTTATTATCCTGGGAAGATGTGAACAGACGAGACAAAAGTATCAGGTTTGGAATTTTTGTGACCTGGTCTGTGGGAGATGTGAAAATTAAATCTGGAAAAGAAAAAGAGACCAGCGAGTTTGTCAGGGTCTAGGTGGCGCCATTCCTTCAAAGCTAATTTAATTGAAAGCAGTTCCTGATCATCTACACCGTAATTCTGTTCCATGAAGGACAATTTATGGGAAAAGAAAGCCATAGAATAAAGTTCCCACTTTGTTCGTTGGGATAGGACTACCCCTATTGCATTGAGGGAAGATTCAGGGTCAGCATGAGTAAGGATAGGACCAGAAGTGAATCGCTGCTTAAGGCCACTGAAGGCCTCGTCGGCTGATGGGGTCCAAGAGTCAAAGCAAGGTCTGAGTGAAATACAGCAAAGGAAACCGGGATTAGGCCCCTCCCGGCTATGTTTAATGGACCCAGTGATCCCACCACACCTCTTGTTATTGTTTAAAAATCACTTTATTGTCTGCTATATAAAATAAATGTACAGAACAAAGTCCATATTCAGGAATATTATAAATTATACATTGTTGATCCTGTTTATGGAAATGGGTTGTATGAATATATGTAGTAGTTTCCTATGTTTCTATGGAATCCTGTTGCCCCTTTGTATGCCGCAATAGTAAGAGCCTACAGAGCTATAGAAATCATATGGAAATATTTTTTGCCAATAAGAACAATAAGACACATGTAAAATATCATGTTTTTAATAGAAAGTGCCTATTACATATGCATGTTGGATACAGGATCAACAATGTATAGTTAATAATATTCCTGAATATGGACTTTATTCTGTACATTTCTTTTATATAGCAGACAATAAAGTGATTTTTAAACAATAACAAGAGGTGTGGTGGGATCGCTGGGTCCATTATACATAGACGGGAGGGGCCAAATCCCGGTTTCCTTTGCTGTATTCTATTAGTAGGACCAGCCATCTCTGTACCCCCTCAAAATACAAACTAGTTCACAAAGGGATGGGTCTTTCAAAAAAATAGGGCGGATAAACCCTTAGGTGGTAATCCGCCAAAAACATTTTCTTTCGCAAGGTCTGAGTGAACCATTTTCTTTTCGCGAAGAATATGCCAGCTCCTGCAGGGGAGCATGAGTGGTGAATACAACCCTTGGCAAGGTGATAATCAAAATACTATCTGAGGGTCTGCTCATACAGAGGATAGATCCTCCCAAAGGGTATTCCAGAATCTGGAAGAAGGTCTTTCAGGAATTTTAAGGCTGATGCAGTGGAAGTTGAACCCCTCCCCCTTTTTATCAAAAACAGCAAATTCATGATGCGCTAATGTAAGTCTTTCCTGATCTCATCAGATTACACAGAAAACTTGACCCAACAGAAGGGACGGGTTAGCAAAAGTCTATACAATAGGCAGAAGGAAAGGACACAGATACTGATGACCTGTCAATAGCTGGGTTATGTGCTCTTAAACAAGGGATGCCCAGAATCACAGGATAGAGAGGAGAGCACATTAAGCCAAAGGAGTCAATTCCTTTTTAGGAGAGAAAACTGTTGTTCACTTTCATTGTCTACCTTGGGGCTGATTCAGAGCCTGGGGAAAATTTACACCGGTAAACAATAAAAAGAGTTTTCCCTCCTAAAAAATGGAGTAAGAAATCTCACCTGGCTCTAAATCGACCCCTAAGTGTAGTTTCTCAGAATGTCAGTTTGGGGTAGGAGTAAGTCATGTCTGTATGTGTTGAGCTATGGGGCCAGAATAAAAAGTAGTGCCATCAGCCAGAGTCAAAATCAGGGATGTTGGACAGTTTGCAGAAGGAATGTCAAGTAGCTTAGCAAAGTCACAGTCCATAAAACAGCTGCACGCACCAGAATCTATCATGGCCTGTGCTTCAATTGTTCTTCCTGGAATCTGGAAGAGAATAAGGACAGGAATATGAATGCCACTGAGGAACAATAGCATCCCATTAGAGGCTGGTAAGGTATTTGGCTCACCCTGGGAAAAAAATGGGAAAGTATTATGGAAATTATCTGCCACATTGCAGTACAATCACAGGTTAGCCGTTTGTCATTGTATATTTTACTCTGGTGTCAGGCCAGAGTTACCGCAGTCTGAATGGGTTCAGACCCACCGGCATCAAGAACAGAAGTAGAGGTTGTCGCTTGACTGGGGAGATAGTAAGACCCAAAAGAGGTACTGGAACACTCCCCCGATGATCTTACAGGTGGTGGTCAATATGAATGGTTAAAGTAACTACTTCTTCAAGGGGATACTCCACAAGTGAGTTGATTTTTTCAAAATCTTTCAGAGTGCCCCAAGCAAAACTGCTGCTGGAGAGCAGGTTTATTCTAGAGTGTGTCCATTAGGGAAACCTTCGATTGCTCTTGTGGCATACTTAGATACACATCCAGCAATCATTTCTATTTCTAGATCAATTAAAACATGACATAAAATTAGTGTATGTACACAATAGGAAACAATGTAAACGTATCCTTGAGTCATTACTCTAATAACCAAAATTAGTTAGACTACCCAGTAAATTCTACTGATATCTACTATCTACACATTTTTGATTATAGCATTAGCATTATAGACAGTCTAGACAATATTACAGCACATAGCATAACCCCTGTTTTATTATACTAAAGTTATCTCTAGTTTTCATATTGCAATGATGTTCAATTATTTTTGAGGACACTAGGCTAATAGTGTATTCCTGCCTGTATTAGATATAAAGGGCGATATCCCATTTATCATTCATTCTTTTTGGGCACCTGGTATCCATTTCATAAAGCAAGTCACAACAAATCTTTGTCGGTCCACAGTTTTCTTGGCTTCTGGATGAAAAATGGAAATCTGAAACAAGTGCAAGAATCCTTTGCGCACACGCTGACGAACTTTGGGCAAAAACAGGCACAGCAGCTCTCTTTTCTGCACATGCCAGAACCTTGTATATAAAGTGTATCTTTCCTATAGGGACAACTGGAAAGTGGGCTTTTTACAGTCCTTACAGATTATTTTAATATGTTACTAGACCCTGACAAATTACTGTTACAGCAGACTAAGGGCAAACTCCAGAACGGAGAACTAAATTAGACTCCTTTGACCACAGTACTGGCTGGAAAAGCCCTTTTTGAACTCTCGAAAAAATGATCTGGCCAAATATGAATAAATTATTTTGGAGAATAAAAAATGCAAACTTCAAAGGGACACATCTGATTAAGCAAATGGAGCCTGCAGGTGGCAACATACCAGCAATGCTCGCAGAGGTAATAGATAGGTCAATAGGCCCCAAAAAAACTGGAGCACCTCATGACAACAGCAATACACATACAGACTCACAGCATGAGCAACATTTTTTTATTCTCTGGGAGTGAAATAGAGAATGAAATAGACAGGGTGGGCTGAGACGACCCATGAAGCGGCAGAGACTGAGATTGGTGGGGTTAAAAACAAATGGCCATAGACAAAAGCCATTAGAGCTGAACCAGCTCAAAGGTTGGTTTTATCCAAAGGGCTTTCTTCCATGCCTATGGAATATCTCAACACATTTCCAGTGATTAAGGATTTTTTTTCTTTTTCGCAGGTGCTTACACCTTGAAAAAACTATTTGGATCACTTGTGTAGAGCACTACTATGCTGCAATTGGGTTGAACTGCCCATGAAACCCTGGTTGAACTTTCTGCACTACTTAAGGAACAAGGTCCCTCATTGCCTTAGGACTCCAGTCTGGTAAGAAACAAGAGTGGCCTAAAAAGGCTATCTAATGTAGTTATTGTCAACCCTTTCACTTCCTGCCCCTCAATACAACTTTTTTAAGTTGGTCACAATAGACCGTCAAAAACTCTCACTGAGTTACCAAGTGGAAAACTTCACACATGAGGAATCTACAGAATAATACTTCCATCACTAATAAGAGGCACATAAAGGGGAAAATGTAGACTCGATCCATCTTCTATCAGATTGTTTGATCGTAACTTGCAATGTTGAATCACTATATACAATCATTCCACATGACATGGCTTTGTTTACAACTAGGGATGAGCGAATCGATCCGGACGAACCCGGATTCGATCCGAATTTCATGAAAAATTCGATTCGGATCGAATCCGAATTTCCCCGTGCTTCGATCGCTCGAAGTTTTCCTTTAACATCCATTCATTTACATTACAGGCATTCTAAGATGGCGGACGGGACATGTCCAGACATCTACCCCGCACCAGTGCATGCTGGGTCAGTCACATGCAGCCTATCAGCAGCCAGCAATCCCGGTGACGTCACAGCGCTATTTAAACCGGACCTTCACCCTGATTTAATGAAAAGCCCAAACTCTTAAAAAACAATTCCTCAGCATCTAAAATTAATATATTTTACATGTTTAGTCACTAATTTATTATACTTTCCCCCACTGTGCTGCAACTCTGTTCGGGAATTTAGGATACGGGCGCCGCCATCTTGACTCAGAAGCATCACACTTACTGAGGAGAGGAGAGTGGGATAAGGTACAGGGGGGCGGGTTATAGCTGTGCTTTGCTCAGACAGAGCAGAGCTGGGGTCAGGGAAAGGTCAGCAGTCCCAGAATGCAGAGCAGCACAGTCACTTCCTGTTTGCAGGCACTTCCTGTTTGCAGGCTGCCTGCAAAAATGGCAGCTTCCATAAGCCGCCATCTTGGATGTTTAAAGGCTTATAACATGCAGTAGATGCAGGTAGGATGATTTTTAATGTGAGCAATCTGTATGTACAGGGTGTGGGAAACATATAAGATAGACTCTTATTTAGAGTGAAGGTCCGCTTTAAGGCGGCGGACATCTTGCTTTTCCTCATTTCTCTATTGCATTCGTGAGAGACAGGACGCTGCTGTAGTCAAGGAGAGACAGTTAGAGAGACAGGGACAGGCAGGAGACAGGCAGGAGACAGGCAGGAGACAGGCAGGAAGTCAGCGAGAAGCAGGGAAAGTTAGGAAAAATCGGAGGCAGTCACAGGGAGATTTTTTTTTTTTCATCCAGCCTGAGTGTTACTGCCTGGGTAACTGGCTTTGTTAGCTGTTTCACCCTGGTTAACCACTGTTGCTTTGCATAGTACTACTGCTCCCAGGTGCACTGCTGTTGTGGCATCCCATTCTGTGACTACACCAGCCTCTATTTACTATAACCCTTTGCACTTATTCTAAAAGTAATTTGGCCTGATAAAGACACTTTTGCTTTGCATAGTACTACTGCTCCCAGGTGCACTGCTGTTGTGGCATCCCATTCTGTGACTACACCAGCCTCTATTTACTATAACCCTTTGCACTTATTCTAAAAGTAATTTGGCCTGATAAAGACACTTTTGCTGTGCATAGTACTACTGCTCCCAGGTGCACTGCTGTTGTGGCATCCCATTCTGTGACTACACCAGCCTCTATTTACTATAACCCTTTGCACTTATTCTAAAAGTAATTTGGCATGATAAAGACACTTTTGCTTTGCATAGTACTACTGCTCCCAGGTGCACTGCGGTTGGGGCATCCCATTCTGTGACTACACCAGCCTCTATTTACTATAACCCTTTGCACTTATTCTAAAAGTAATTTGGCCTGATAAAGACACTTTTGCTTTGCATAGTACTACTGCTCCCAGGTGCACTGCGGTTGGGGCATCCCATTCTGTGACTACACCAGCCTCTATTTACTATAACCCTTTGCACTTATTCTAAAAGTAATTTGGCATGATAAAGACACTTTTGCTTTGCATAGTACTACTGCTCCCAGGTGCACTGCTGTTATGGCATCCCATTCTGTGACTACACCAGCCTCTATTTACTATAACCCTTTGCACTTATTCTAAAAGTAATTTGGATTGATAAAGACACTTTTGCTGTGCATAGTACTACTGCTCCCAGGTGCACTGCGGTTGTGGCATCCCATTCTGTGACTACACCAGCCTCTATTTACTATAACCCTTTGCACTTATTCTAAAAGTAATTTGGCCTGATAAAGACACTTTTGCTGTGCATAGTACTACTGCTCCCAGGTGCACTGCTGTTGTGGCATCCCATTCTGTGACTACACCAGCCTCTATTTACTATAACCCTTTGCACTTATTCTAAAAGTAATTTGGCCTGATAAAGACACTTTTGCTTTGCATAGTACTACTGCTCCCAGGTGCACTGCTGTTGTGGCATCCCATTCTGTGACTACACCAGCCTCTATTTACTATAACCCTTTGCACTTATTCCAAAAGTAATTTGGCCTGATAAAGACACTTTTGCTGTGCATAGTACTACTGCTCCCAGGTGCACTGCTGTTGTGGCATCCCATTCTGTGACTACACCAGCCTCTATTTACTATAACCCTTTGCACTTATTCTAAAAGTAATTTGGCATTATAAAGACACTTTTGCTGTGCATAGTACTACTGCTCCCAGGTGCACTGCTGTTGTGGCATCCCATTCTGTGACTACACCAGCCTCTATTTACTATAACCCTTTGCACTTATTCTAAAAGTAATTTGGCCTGATAAAGACACTTTTGCTTTGCATAGTACTACTGCTCCCAGGTGCACTGCTGTTGTGGCATCCCATTCTGTGACTACACCAGCCTCTATTTACTATAACCCTTTGCACTTATTCTAAAAGTAATTTGGCCTGATAAAGACATTTTTGCTGTGCATAGTACTACTGCTCCCAGGTGCACTGCTGTTGTGGCATCCCATTCTGTGACTACACCAGCCTCTATTTACTATAACCCTTTGCACTTATTCTAAAAGTAATTTGGCCTGATAAAGACACTTTTGCTGTGCATAGTACTACTGCTCCCAGGTGCACTGCTGTTGTGGCATCCCATTCTGTGACTACACCAGCCTCTATTTACTATAACCCTTTGCACTTATTCTAAAAGTAATTTGGCCTGATAAAGACACCTTTGCTGTGCATAGTACTACTGCTCCCAGGTGCACTGCTGTTGTGGCATCCCATTCTGTGACTACACCAGCCTCTATTTACTATAACCCTTTGCACTTATTCTAAAAGCAATTTGGCCTGATAAATACACTTTTGCTTTGCATAGTACTACTGCTTCCAGGTGCACTGCGGTTGTGGCATCCCATTCTGTGACTACACCAGCCTCTATTTACTATAACCCTTTGCACTTATTCTAAAAGTAATTTGGCCTGATAAAGACACTTTTGCTTTGCATAGTACTACTGCTCCCAGGTGCACTGCGGTTGGGGCATCCCATTCTGTAACTACACCAGCCTCTATTTACTATAACCCTTTGCACTTATTCAAAAAGTAATTTGGCCTGATAAAGACACTTTTGCTTTGCATAGTACTACTGCTCCCAGGTGCACTGCTGTTGGGGCATCCCATTCTGTAACATACCATTAGCCTCTGTATTCACTGTAAGCTGCACAGTTATTTAAAGTAATTTGGCCTGTTTCAGCCTGCTTACACACTGTTGCTGTGTGCATATATTACTGATCTCAAGTCTGCTTGGGGCATCCCGTTCTGTAACATAGCATTAGCCTCTGTCTTTACTCTAAGCTGCACACTTATTTCAAGTAATTTGGCCTGTATGAGGCTGCTTACACACTGCTGCTGTGTGCATATATACTGATCTCAAGTCTGCTTGGGGCATCCCATTCTGTAACATACCATTAACCTGTGTATTTACTCTAAGCTGCACAGTTATTTCAAGTTATTTGGCCTGTTGCAGCCTGCTTACACACTGCTGCTGTGCGCATATATTACTGATCTCAAGTCTGCTTGGGGCATCCCATTCTGTAACATACCATTAGCCTCTGTTTTCACTGTAAGCTGCACAGTTATTTAAAGTAATTTGGCCTGTTTCAGCCTGCTTACACACTGTTGCTGTGTGCATATATACTGATCTCAAGTCTGCTGTGGGCATCCCATTCTGTAACATACCATTAGCCTCTGTATTCACTGTAAGCTGCACAGTTATTTAAAGTAATTTGGCCTGTTTCAGCCTGCTTACACACTGTTGCTGTGTGCATATATACTGATCTCAAGTCTGCTGTGGGCATCCCATTCTGTAACATACCATTAGCCTCTGTATTCACTGTAAGCTGCACAGTTATTTAAAGTAATTTGGCCTGTTTCAGCCTGCTTACACACTGTTGCTGTGTGCATATATACTAATCTCAAGTCTGCTGTGGGCATCCCATTCTGTAACATACCATTAGCCTCTGTATTCACTGTAAGCTGCACAGTTATTTAAAGTAATTTGGCCTGTTTCAGCCTGCTTACACACTGTTGCTGTGTGCATATATACTGATCTCAAGTCTGTTGTGGGCATCCCATTCTGTAACATACCATTAGCCTCTGCATTTACTGTAAGCTGCACAGTTATTTCAAGTAATTTGGGCTGTTTCAGCCTGCTTACACACTGTTGCTGTGTGCATATATACTGATCTCAAGTCTGCTTTGAGGCATCCCATTCTGTAACATCACATAACCTACCTCTCTTATTTACACTAAGCAGCTCTCTTATTTAAACTAAGCAGGCCTCTAATTTACACTAAGCAGCTCTCTTATTTAAGCTAAGCAGCTCTCTTATTTAAACTAAGCAGGCCTCTTGGAGGCTGATTGTCCACTTTTGGGTGTGCATTTATATTCGGTTTCATATACAGTGGGGTATCCCCATTTGTAAGATAACCTACCCCAACCATGTAAACTAAAGAGGCCTGTTGCAGCCTGAGTTTCTCTGCTTGCGTATGGCCTGCATTACAATCTGTCTCTTTCAATGACACTGCTGCCTGGGGTATCCCAATTTGTAAGATAACCTACCCCAACCATGTAAACTAAAGGTTACGTCCTTCCAGAAGGAAAACTTATGCCGAACACTATTCTTGTTAGGGGCATTGACCTTTGGATTGATCGGCATGAAATTAAGGATTTTTTTTCAAAGTATGGCGCTGTAAAGAAGGTCAAAATTATTTCTCATACTTGGATTATTGTTACTTTTTGTTCAGCTTAAAATATACCAGGCCACACGGGCATCCCAAGGCACATGCTGATTAACCCTATATGTTAAGCACAAGCATTTCTCATACTTGGATTATTGTTACTTTTTGTTCATCTTAAAATATACCAGGCCACACGGGCATCCCAAGGCACATGCTGATTAACCCTATATGTTAAGCTAAAGCATTTCTTATACTTGGATTATTGTTACTTTTTGTTCAGCTTAAAATATACCAGGCCACACGGGCATCCCAAGGCACATGCTGTTTAACCCTATTTGTTAAGCACAAGCATTTCTCATACTTGGATTATTGTTACTTTTTGTTCAGCTTGAAATATACCAGGCCACAAGGGCATCCCAAGGCACATGCTATTTTAACCCTATCTGTTATACAACATAAGCGTTGATCAGCATCAGCTGCTTTATTAAGCTACTTCAGTTTGCACTTGTTTTTGACTGCTTTTAATAAACCAGGCCGCAGGGCACCCCAAAGCTGCACCTTGCACCCTAGCTGGTATACAACATAAGCGTTGATCAGCATCAGCTTCATTAAGCTACTTCAGTTTGCACTTCCTTTTTGACTGCTTTCATTTAACCAGGCTGCAGGGCACCCCAAAGCTGCACGTTGCACCCTATCTGTTTATACTAAATAAGCATCTACAGCCTCAGCTTTATTAAGTTATTGCATTTTGAATTGGTTTTGGTCTGCTTTAAATACACCAGGCCGCAGGGTATCCCAAACCTGCATGTTGCACCCCATCTGTTATACTAAATAAGCGTTGATCAGCATCAGCTTTATTAAGCTATTGCATTTTGCATTGGTTTTTGTACTGCTGCCAAAACACTAGCCCATATGGGCATCCCAAACCAGCACATGTCACCCTATCTGTTATACTAAATAAGCTTCTACAGGCCCTTTTTTTATTTTTTTATTTTTATTTATATAGAGCTGTAATAGCTCATATAGTGAGGTAAATTTGCCATTTTGCTTCATTATATAGAGCACCCCCTCTGTAAATCTGAGGGGCAATAGTTTATATTATGAGGTAAATTCATGGTTTTGCACCATTATATGGAGCAGCTGTGGGCATCCCATTCTATAACATACCATTAGCCTCTGCATTTACTGTAAGCTGCACAGTTATTTCAAGTAATTTGGGCTGTTTCAGCCTGCTTACACACTGTTGCTGTGTGCATATATACTGATCTCAAGTCTGCTTTGAGGCATCCCATTCTGTAACATCACATAACCTACCTCTCTTATTTACACTAAGCAGCTCTTATTTAAACTAAGCAGGCCTCTTATTTACACTAAGCAGCTCTCTTATTTAAGCTAAGCAGCTCTCTTATTTAAACTAAGCAGGCCTCTTGGAGGCTGATTGTCCACTTTTGGGTGTGCATTTATATTCGGTTTCATATACAGTGGGGTATCCCCATTTGTAAGATAACCTACCCCAACCATGTAAACTAAAGAGGCCTGTTGCAGCCTGAGTTTCTCTGCTTGCGTATGGCCTGCATTACAATCTGTCTCTTTCAATGACACTGCTGCCTGGGGTATCCCAATTTGTAAGATAACCTACCCCAACCATGTAAACTAAAGGTTACATCCTTCCAGAAGGAAAACTTATGCCGAACACTATTCTTGTTAGGGGCATTGACCTTTGGATTGATCGGCATGAAATTAAGGATTTTTTTTCAAAGTATTAAATTTAATATAAGCGTTGATCAGTATCAGCTTTATTAAGCTATTGCATTTTGCATTGGTTTTTGTACTGCTGCCAAAACACTAGCCCATATGGGCATCCCAAACCAGCACATGTCACCCTATCTGTTATACTAAATAAGCTTCTACAGGCCCTTTTTTTATTTATTTATTTTTATTTATATAGAGCTGTAATAGCTTATATAGTGAGGTAAATTTGCCATTTTGCTTCATTATATAGAGCACCCCCTCTGTAAATCTGAGGGGCAATAGTTTATATTATGAGGTAAATTCATGGTTTTGCACCATTATATGGAGCAGCCCCTGTGTAAATCTGAGGGGCAATAGCTTATATTGTGAGGTAAATTTGCCATTTTGCAGCATAATATAGAGCAGCCCCTGTGTAAATCTGAGGGGCTTTAGCTTATATAGTGAGGTAAATTTGCCATTTTGCTTCATTATATAGAGCAGGCCCTGTGTAAATCTGAGGGGCAATAGTTTGTATTATGAGGTAAATTCATGGTTTTGCACCATTATATGGAGCAGCCCCTGTGTAAACCTGAGGGGCAATAGCTTATATTGTGAGGTAAATTGGCCATTTTGCTTCATTATATAGAGCAGCCCCTGTGTAAATCTGAGGGGCAATAGTTTATATTATGAGGTAAATTCATGCCCCTGTGTAAATCTGAGGGGCAATAGCTTATATTGTGAGGTAAATTTGCCATTTTGCTTCATTATATAGAGCAGCCCAGTTGCCATCTAAATCAACTACTGTCCGGCCAGGAAAGGTTTTTCAGGGCAAACTCTGCTAGTTGCGGACACAAGTCAAGTTTGGCTTCCCAGCAAATCCAGTGGATCCTGAAGGTGTGTTGGCATGTCAAGGTATGACATGACCTGCTGTTTGAGGTCCAGCTCCAGGTCTTCCTGCTGCTCATGAGAAGACTCACTATGCGGGTGTAGAAAGCTACTCACTAGCGACTGAAGACTGAGGCTGCTGCTGATAGAGCTGTTTCTGCTGCTCCTTCCACCCCACCAGCAGCCATGGCAGTGGAAGGTGATCGCAGAGGTCCCCCCGAGTCAGACCTGCGGGAGTATGGGCGATCGCGCAGATAGACATCGCCCAACTGGCTACATGGGATGTCTCTGTAGTAGGTCAGTTTTTCCTCCCTCTCAGGGGGCGTAAAAAATGCCCCCATTTTGTGCCGGAAGCGAGGGTCCAATAAGTTGGAGAGCCAGAAGTCTTCCCGCTGACAAATGGAGACAATTCTGCGCTCACTAGTACGCAAGCATGTGAGCATGCATCGTGCCATTTGTGCAAGTGACTCGGAGGGACTACCTGTCTCCATCTCCACTGTAAACTGCCACGGTGTGTCTGGGTCCTCTGTCTCGCCTTCCTCACAACCCTCTAGCTCCCGTGGCTGCTCCTTCTCCTCCTCTCCTGTCAGATGACTAGATAAAATGGTTATTTTGTGAAACCTAAACTGTGGTTTGCTGTGCCCCACCCCCTCCTCCTCCTCCACTTCAGCCCCCACAGGCTTCATGTGGCTGTGAAATGTATGTGCCATGTCTCCAGTGCCCTTACCAGCCATGGTTTCCAACATGTGTTGTAGTACATGAAGCAGTGGAATCTCATCGTTCATCTCATAGTCCTGGCAACTGACTAATAAAGTAGCTTCCTCAAAGGGCCTGAGCAAACGGTCGGTGTCACGTATGAGCTGCCAATGGTTTGCATTGAATTTACACAGGGGTGTCCCCCTATCCGTTTGGATCATCCAGAAATCCGTGATGGCTTTTCTCTGTTCCTATAGTGCAGTGGTCCTCAACCCTGTCCTCAAGGCCCACCAACATGTCATGTTTTTTGGATCTCCAAATAGCCAGCTCTATTGCTCTGCAGCTGCACTAATTACTCCACCTGTGCATCTTTGTGGAGATCTGCAAAACCTGGCCTGTTGGTGGGCCTTGAGGACAGGGTTGGGGACCACTGCTATAGTGGATCCTGCATATGGAGGGTGGAATTCCAACGGGTGGAAACATCGCAAATCAGACTATGTTGGGGTACACCGTTCTGACGCTGAGGCTCAATAAGGTTGTGCTTGGTGGTGTAGGAGTGCCAGAAGTGCATGCTAACTTTCTTTCCTGTTGTTCGGATGTCTTTCAGATGGGGGCAAGACTTCAGAAAACGCTTGACAACTAGACTGAACACGTGTGCCATGTCAGGACGCATGACTCTGGCTTCCTTGTTGCAGCACAAACAAGATGTTCTTCCAAGTATCAGTCACCACGGGTCCAAATTTGCTGTTTTCGTGGATTAAGCAATGATTTCATGGATTGAGTTCTCATTTTTAGTAGTTCCTCCCATGTGTGACTCAAGGAAAACCATGTGAAGAACAGCGTGAAACCACAATCACCAAGGGGGCCTAAAAGTATATATATTGTCCACCATGAGTCCATAGTTACAGCTCCAGACGTAGACAACACTGTGCACTTTGGTACACACTGACAGGCTAAAGGACTGGCCCACCTTCTGTTCAACAACATTTTACAGGGCAGGTACTGCCATCTTTGCAAAGCAATGATACATGGGACTCTCCACCTCGGCTCGGCACAAGCCATCAGTTCTCTGAAAGGTCCACCACTGGGTAATGCAGCAGGCTGGACTTATGGTGACGCTGTCTGAGAGGAGAAATCCCTCAGACATCAAGATTAAAAATTCCAAGAATTTTTGAGGGCTAATTATTCAGAGGCAATGATACTCAGTTGTTTCTGATTTAATTACAAGGTGGAAACACACCCTCAAACAAAACTTCACTTTGGCAATACTATTGCATTTCTTTATTCATAATTTTATGTATATATACTAACTAACCTACTTTTTCTCCACAGGATTGTGGATGCTACATGAAAAACTGCCACATCGCAGAGTAGCTGATTTTTCCTACCAACAGTCCCCAATAATTCACTGCTGCTGCTGCTGCTGCTGCCGCCGCCACCGCCGCCGCAGACTCCAGGGACCCTCTTCCACTACCTCCGCTTGCAACACCTCCTCCCACGACACTCTCCTCATCACTAATTGCCCGGCTAGTGGAAGAAGAGGCGAGTGTCTCCTCCACTTCTTGGCTGGGCAGTAGCTGCTGAATTTTATGATTATCAGATCTTCATCAATGGATAGTGGAGCTGAACCCAAAGCATAACAACAGACAACAGACAGTTGACTGGGGGTGTCAGATGCCACTTGTGATGCAGTGGACTGCTTTTGCAGCACTTCCAGACAAAGTTGCTTCATTGGCTGACACAATGACTGGTAAAGCTGTGGAACATATGCTTGAAAAGCAAGAATAACCATTTGTTTTTATATGAAAAAGACCCTGGTTTATACATACTTTTCTTTTTTCCAGAGACTGCCCTGCGTGGAAATGAATGGCGCATGGATCAGCCAAGCTTTCCTCCCAACAATGCCTGATGTATTCCAGTAGATTGATGATGGGGCCAGACCAACACTAAAGAAAGATGGATCGTGCAAAACAGATTTAAGGCGCTGCTCTCCAGTTACAGACATTCCTCCACATCGGACCACAAGTAAGTATTGATAAAAAAATCCTTTACGTTACTCTTACTTTTTATTAATATTCTTCGGATAAGACGGATCAGACATCCAGATTAAAAATTCCAAGAATTTTTGAGGGCTAATTAGTCAGAGGCAATGATACCTTGTTGTTTCTGATTTAATTAAAAGGTGGAAACACACCCTCAAACAAAACTTCACTTTGGCAATACTTTTGCATTTGTTTATTCATAATTTTATGTAGATATTACTAACTAAGCTACTTTTTCTCCACATGACTCTCCACAGGGTGTGATTCATCCAATTTTTGGGTTCCTGAAGCCAACCCCAGTGTCTCTTTAAAGTAATGTTTGGGCTCCTGCTGCTGCCAACTCCAGGGTGTGATTCATCCAATGTTTGGGCTCCTGAAGCCAACCCCAGTGTCTCTTTAAAATAATGTTTGGGCTCCTGCTGCTGCTGCTGCCAACTCCAGGGTGTGATTCATCCAATTTTTGGGCTCCTGAAGCCAACCCCAGTGTCTCTTTAAAGTAATGTTTGGGCTCCTGCTGCTGCTGCTGCTGCTGCCAACTCCAGGGTGTGATTCATTCAATTTTTGGGCTCCTGCTGCCAACTCCAGTGTCTCTTTAAAGTAATGTTTGGGCTCCTGCTGCTGCTGCTGCCAACTCCAGGGTGTGATTCATCCAATTTTTGGGCTCCTGCTGCCAACTCCAGTGTCTCTTTAAAGTAATGTTTGGGCTCCTGCTGCTGCTGCTTGCAACTCCAGGATGTGATTCATCCAATTTTTGGGCTCCTGAAGCGAACTACAGTGTGTCTTTCAAGCTATGTTTGGGCTCCTGCTGCTTGCAACTCCAGGGTGTGATTCATCCAATTTTGTGGCTCCTGCTGCTGCCAACTCCAGTGTCTCTTTCAGCCAATGTTTGGGCTCCTGCTGCTGCTTGCAACTCCAGGGTGTGATTCATCCAATTTTTGGGATCCTGCTGCTGCCAACTCCAGTGTCTCTTTAAAGCAATGTTTGGGCTCCTGCCCCTCATAGTGATGCCACTTCAACTCTCTGCAATTGTGCCGCTCTGCAATTCTATTAGCGATGCCTCTGATCTGCATGTGATATTTATTTAAAGTATTATTTAACTAACCCAGCATGCATCCTATGCGTGTTACAGCAAGGCAGGATGGTTTACAAACCTATTGAGGCTCTAGGAGGCTCAGAAATAGCCGTTTTTAATAGCGATTCGTCGCGAATAAATTCGGGTCGAACCGATTTTTGTCGGAAAATTCGGCGAATCAGTCGAATAAAATTTTTCAAAAGTTCGCTCATCTCTATTTACAACTACACATTTATTGAGTGTGAAATCTAGTGATAGAAGCTTCATGGAATTATTTTGGCTCTATTTGGGTTCATTCTGGCTCTGACCATTATTACCGCTAAGTGTCTGATGTTGCCATGGGAGCATGTGAAACTTATTCCTAGGTTGGTGAGAATAACAGGTGCATTTTGGTGCAGAACTTGAGCGATATTACCCCTATTCTTAGAGTGTCTTTATACTGTGTTTAATCAATGTGGTTCACCTTTATATTCATATCTTAGCATTTACAAAAGGTTTTCTTATACATATGTACATATTTAGCCTTAAAGGTTTATATTTATTACTGTGTTTGCACAGAATTTATACTTACTTGGTGTTTACATTTTCTTTTATATTGGACTTTGTCAGGGCAGTGGTAGGCTCCTGCTCATTCTTTTATAGGTTTTTTTTCTTAATATGTGTGCTTTTATGATCAAAAATAATTCTTATTTTTTGTATATTATTTGTGATGCTGCCCTAATTGGGCACAATGTGTTTCTATACATCCATTTTTTCTGTTATAAAAGTTCTTTCATTATATTATTCATTATAATATGTAATAATCTTACCTGCTTGGGGTGTGTCTACACCTATTCACTGGCAAACAAATGGCTTAGCCAATATTTGATATTCAATTTGAGGGGTGGGTATCCCATTTTATTGGTGTCCCTCGTTTTCCTTCTGTTTTAGGGAAAAACTGGGGGACACTGTCATGGTCTCCAAGATCAGGATGAGGAAAGTAATTTGCCATTTATTGAAAAGTCCAAACCCTTAAAAATAACTGGGGTCAAGAAAGGAACAGCTATCCCAGAATGCAGAGCAGCACAGTCAGAACTGTCTGCAGGCATCCTGAGACTCCATGGGTCCCCATCTTGGATGTTAAAAGGCTCAGAAAATGCAAGAGATGCAGGTAGGATGATTTTTAATGTCAGCAATCTGTATGCACCGGGTAAGGGGGACATATAATATCTTATTCAGGGTGAAGGGTCGGTTTAAGGTCTCTCAAAAGCCCAAGTAATTGCTCAATCTTCACTTAGTGTCCTGCATTCGGGGTAAAAGATCCCCTGGTAATTATGAGTTACACAGCTGGCTTTTTATGGTCCTCTGTAGCTCATTCTATGCCCGCTAGTTCGAGTGGTGCAAAGATTCTTTGGTGGATCTTATGGTATAAAATAATTATGTTAAGATTTGGCCTATTATTAAAGGATATATCAACTTTTCTAATGTTTTTCTTTTGTCCTATCTCCTATCCCGATTCCTGACCTTACTTACTCCGACTGACCTGGACCTAAATTATGTTTCTTATTTACCAAATTATGGCTATGAATAAATTGAATATCTTATCCTATAATGTACAGGGATTCTATCGATGGCTAAGAGGAGCACAACATTTCACATGGCTTGGTACTCTTTATAAAATATAATACCTCACTAAAAATATACCTTTGGGTTATTCTTTCATACAGAGCGTCATACAAAAAAAGAAAAAAAAGGCAGTCTCTCTAAACATCTAAGCAAGACATGAAGCATTTAATCATAAATTGTCCACAGGGTTTAAGCTATCATTATGCACAAAATACATTTTCATAGCACTTCATTTTGTTACATGAAAGAATCAATAAGGCGCAGAAGAAGGCAACAGCTCTAAGGGGTCTTGCAGTGAGTGTGCGTCTGTAATCCTGATGAATAATGCTGCTGTCATAAAAATGTGGATAATTTAATGCCAACACTTAGCACCGAGACGGATAACGTGTTAAGTAGGGGGAGTAACAAAGTCCTACAGTGCTTCCAATGACAATTTGTTGAATACAGATCTAGGAAATCATGTGATCTCTTTATTTATGCTTTTTGTTTGTAATAGGGCATTTTCTAGTGTAACATCCAAAAACTTTACAACTGGTCAATAAAATAACATTTGCTTTTTAAGCAAGTACAAGATATGCACAAACATGCACATAAATAGTACTTATTACCTTTTGGAGCAGTTTTAAAATTGAAAGTCTTGTGTAAAGTATGGATGTTTGCAGATCATGTTGGGGTAATGACAGTCTGCAGCTTTATCTAAGTACCACCTGATTGGATCTTGTATACCACCAGTGGTACTCATACCACTGGTTTATAACCTTGTAGATGGGCTGGGGACCAATGTCCGGCAGAGAAACAAAATGGCACCAGTAGATACCCCATATGCCACCAAGCTACACCACAGACACCATGGGGAGATGCTGAAGACCAGTCTGCTGCAAAGAAGTCAGTCTTCAGATCTTGGAGATCTTGAAGCTAAGGCTCAAGAACTGTATATAAAGCCCTGCAGGACACATGGCCTGGGTTATCAGTCCCCATGCTTAGTGCACTGGACTGCCAAGCCAGGGGAAATGAAGGGGGGCACTATTTTTTAGTACCATAAAAAGCAAGGCTGGATAATTTGACCCAGATCTTTCCGCAGTCTGGGTCTAGCTGAGCTGAAACAAATGGACAAGATCTGGCTCAGATTTCTCATCACTAATTATGAAAAATAGCAGTGAAAACATTTTTTTAAATACTTTAAATACTGTGTTTAGTTTAAAATCTAGGAGCTAAATCAGTTTGCAGTGCAGAAACTTTGTGATGGACTAGCAAACCAGGACCATAAATCATTTATCGTATTTTATGAGCCCTGCACCTCATCAAGCATATTTGCATAGCCCTGTAGTCATAATATACAGAACAGTAACTGTACATTAAGGGGTATGTCTCAGAATATAAAAACAATACAAACTTACCTCTTTTTGCTGAGGTTTGGATGTCTGTTACTCACCTGGTCCTGATCTCGTGGCATCCAAGTGTGCCCCTGCTACCTCTTGTATACGGGGACACAGAAGCAGAGCCTGGCAAGTTGGCACACTTGCAATTAACTTTTCTTGCACCTGGGGAAAGATTCCAAATGGTGCCCCCCACTTGTTCTCAGGTCCCCTTTTTCTGCCCCTCTGACCTGCTGCACCTGGGGCAAGTGCCCCCCTGCTCCGCCCTAGCTACGCCCCTGCATTCCATTATGCTGCTACTTCTATGTGTCCCACGTTACATGTATTGCATTCACTATATGTACTTTGTTGTTTTACAGTTCATCGTTTTGTGTGTATATATGTGGTTCATTGTTCATTCTCTCCAATAATCAAGATTTATGTGCCTATATATTTTTGCACATATGTAGGTATACCTTGTTCCACTGCACAATATATTGCCTGGATTTAATCCACTAAGCCCTACTTTTTACTTACCTGTTTTCCCTCACAGTCCAACGATCTTTCTTATGAGAAAATAAACAAACTTTGCTTTGAGAAGAGGAAAGTACAAAGATTTGTCCCTCAACAACTGCATAATCTAAATAGTTAACACTGGTGCTATCCCGTGTCAAGACTTTAAGAGCATACACAATGTTTGCATTGTTCCAACAACAAACTTGCTGTTGTTTTGCACATCTCGGTGTATTAATCAAAGTATGCACTGAAAAGACATAGATGGTCTTTATAAGATAATACTTTTTTCCCTTTCCTTTCGGTCGTTCACATTGAAATGCTTTGACAAGGACAGCCTGATTGTCCTAGGTGGAGGAGATTGGAACCTGCATAAAGAAACTAAATTGATTTGATTCCTAACTCTCTTATCTTAAATGTTTTGAAATAGGAACATTTTTATGATTTATTGCTCGGATGCTATAAAGTCTCTTGTTGACAATATATAGTTGTTGTGTTTGACTCTTAACCCCTGCCTTGTTATTACATTCCATTTTAAGAGCTTTACTGGTGAATACTGTATTTAATGGCTGTCAGATTGTTATGATATTATTAAAAATGCTGTAATATCTAGTGCTTTGATGCGGATGCTCTAATCTCTTCTGGCATTTGCTTATGTTTACAAAGTGTGATGAGAAAAAGTACATTTTCAGATGAAGAAAATGTAAAACCAGTTGCCGATCACATGTATTTAGGAAATCTTACATGTATTTAGTAAATTGTTTAAGTTATATTAGTTTGACTAAAAGCCTTGTGTTCATAAATTTGAACCCGGTTCTAGCACCTTTTTGTAATCAAATGCCACTTTCATGGTAGTAAAAAATTCAATTCATGAGAAAAAAGCCTGAGAATGTCACTGTTACTGAATCACTAGATAAAAATACAATGAAAGTCAATGGCAGCTTTTACTACAGTGTAGAAAGGAGTAAACAGTTCTCTACTTTTCTTAGGAGTAAAATAGTGCCATTGACTTTCATTGTTTTCTTAGCTACAGTGAAATTCTCAGGCTTTTTTCTCATGAATTGAATCTTTTACTACCATGAATTTTTGTTCTACCTTTATTTAATCGAGGCAATAGTTTTAGTACCTTTTGACCCCTTGATCTCAAGCCTGTGTATAATATAGATGGTGGCAGATCAGGTTGGTGTACAGATCATTCTGCTATCTTGCCAAGTAACACCTGACAGGATCTTGAGTACCGCCAATGGTACTCATACATTTGCTGAAACCCCAGTTCTCCCACATATTTAAATATGTTTCTTAGAAATATAGTTGTAGATTCAAAAGATAAATGGATTTAGCAATCTAGGGGTTAAAGACTTGTACTTGTTTTGGGATCAAATTCGATAAAATTCATGAGGTGTCCAGTCAGCTGATTTGCAGATCAAACCTAATTGTTGAATACAGCCAGAGCACCTAATATCCTCACTAGTTCAGGTTACCAACTTACAGAGGAGACAATCTTCACAGCATTTTCTCCCCCACAGCAGTGCGGTGTACACATCCCAGAAAGCTGTAAAACAGCAGATGTGAGCTATTTACATTTCAGTAGCAGGCTTGTGCCTGCTTTACAATGTATCACAGCTGGTTGCTACTGAAACAATTATGATACATCAGCTGCACCCTATCTGTAACAATGTCATGCAATGTAACCAGGTAGCTGGCAGACTTTTCATGATGCTTGTTATCTTGCTTGCTACTAGCGGTGAGTGAACCCCCCCAGAAATGGCTTCCTTTGAAATCAGAGAGATGGCCATCAGCTTCTGTGAGTGAGGATACTACTAGTGCCAGCTGGCAGTCCTCATTCATGGGAGCTGATGGCCATATTTTTGTAGCCCTGGCTACAGAAGCCACCACAGCAATAGGGTCAGGGGGCCGAGGTAAGCTACAGAAGAGCTTCCTGCTGCTGCACCCTTAGGTAAAGCAGGTTAATGAGCTGCTTAGTAGCCCATCAACCAGCTTTTCCATGTTCAGGCCAGATACCTGAAGTCCGTGTTCAAGTTTGGGAACCCTAACTCATAAAGTTTGGTACAAACCTGAACTTTTCAGTTCAGGTTCACCCATGTAAAATACCTGGAGATGGAACACTGCTGGCTGAGGGTCCTGGCTCCCACTGCTGAGGGTGGCACAAGAGTCCTAATTCCTGAAACCCAAGCTCTTACCCTGTAGAAATGGAGTCTAAGGACCACCCCAGTCTTCTCTAGAGTCCCCCACAGAAAAGAGTTCCCAGGTAGCTCCCCAGGAAGCCGGGGTCAGCAGGGCACAGGCACTGTAGCAAGTCCAAAGCCGGAGCCAAAAAGGTCAGGGTATCAGTGAGAGGTGCAGATGAAAACAAAGCCAGGGTCATACAAAAAAGAAGCATTCAAATGGTTAATCCAAAAAGGATGGTCAGAAGGCAAGCCGAGTAGAAACCAGAAATCCAAACAAAGGCCAAAGGGTTAATCCAAGAGGCATGGTCGAGAAATCAAATGCGCAAAGGTGACTTGAGTGAATCTCCTATTTTCACCCCTCCACTTGCGCTGAATTGGGCAACACAGTCACAATGCAAAGGAAAATGCTGCTCATTATATTAAATCGGCCAGTTATATACGCAGCGTATATATATATATGAACTAGCTCATTAAAAACAATGGCCAACATTTTTCCTTGCACTGTGAATGCATTGTCCAACGCAGCGCAAACAGAGAGGTGTGAATAGAGCCTTAACCATTACCTGACTGACTCCTGGCAGAAGCAATCGCACGTGCTGATTGCACCTGCACACAGCCCGCTATGACAGCCCATCACTACTTGTCACTAGAGATGAGCGAACTTTTGAAAAATTCGATTCGGCTGATTCGCCGAGTTTTCCGACAAAATTAGTTTCGACTCGAATTTATTCGCGACGAATCTATATTAAAAATGGCTATTTCTGAGCTTCCTAGAGCCTCAATAGGGTTGAAAATCATTCTGCCTTGCTGTAACACGCATAGGATGCGTGCTGGGTTAGTGAAATAATACTGTAAATAATTATGACATGCAGATCAGAGCCATCGCTATTAGAATCGCAGAGCGGCACAATTGCAGAGAGTTGAGGTGGCATCACTATGAGGGGCCCCTATATTGCCTGAAAAACACACACTGGAGCTGGCAGCAGCAGGAGCCCAAATATTGGCTGAAAGACATCCTGGAGTTGGCAGCAGGAGCCCAAAAATTGGCCTGAAGACACACACTGTAGTTGGCAGCTGGAGCCCAAAAATTGGCTGAAAGAGACACTGGAGTTGCCAGAAGCAGCAGGAGCCCAAACATTGGCAGAAAGAGACACTGGAGTTGGCAGCAGGAGCCCAAAAATTGGCCTAAAGACACACTGGAGTGGACAGCAGCAGGAGCCCAAACATTGGCTGAAAGAGATTGAATGACAAGAGTGCCAGCTCAATATCAGGAAATGCAAGAAGCCCCACTTTCGAGCAAAGGCTAGAGAGCTCACCTCAAAACTTGGTGGTAATCCAAGAAACATAGAAAAAGCCAGCCACGTAGTAGTAGAGCAATTAAAAGTCCTTTTTTATTCCATACTGTTTAAAAATCCATCACAGCGGCACAGATAAAAGCAGCATAAACAAGGTGTCCTCACACGTCTACACGTTTCGGGTTCTCACCCTTACTCATGACAGAGAACTAGTTACAAAACATGTGCTTAAATACAACATTATTACAATGTAATCTAAGGCATCTGTAGGTGGGAGGAACAAAATCATTCACCTTAGTTAGGTTCGAGAGGCTCACTTCCATTGTGCGGGCGATCAGCTCGCGCTGGAATTAAGGATCATGCTTGTAATTCGCTTTGGCCGCACCGCCAGTGGCTGACATGGCCATTTCTGATACGATGCCGACACAACCCGTCATACTGCTGGCAGAGTCAAGCTCCATAATAGGAGCCATTACTGGCATAGTAGAAACGCTGAGTATACGTGCCGTTGTCATTGACAAGTCTAAACATAATGCACGCAATGCAGTGCACCAAGGCTAGATAAAGAAGACTCCGTCGGCAGTATTCAAAATATGGCCATACACCACATCTTTGGATATCTAGAAAAATGATCTACATACTGCGCAATCATCAGGCAAAATAAACTGATGCTCTAAAAAAGGAGAGCCATTGTTTCTAAATATTGGCTGAAAGAGACACTGGAGTTGGCAGCAGCAGCAGCAGGAGCCCAAAAATTGCTTGAAAGACACAACCTGGAGTTGCAAGCAGCAGCAGCAGGAGCCCAAACATTGCTTGAAAGAGACACTGGAGTTGTCAGCAGGAGCAGCAGGAGCCCAAACATTGGTTTAAAGAGACACTGGAGTTGGCAGCAGCAGCAGCAGGAGGCCAAAATTTGGCTGAATGACACCTTGGAGTTGCAAGCAGCAGCAGCAGGAGCCCAAACATTGCTTGAAACACACTGGAGTTGGCAGCAGCAGCAGCAGAAGCCCAAACATTGCTTGAAAGAGACACTGCATTTGGCAGCAGGAGCCCAAAAATTGGCCGAATGACATCCTGGAGTTGGCAGCAGCAGCAGCAGGAGCCCAAACATTGCTTGAAAGAGACATTGGAGTTGGCAGCAGGAGCCCAAAAATTGGCTCAAAGAGACACTGGAGTTGGCAGCAGCAGGAGGCCAAATATTGGCTGAATGACACCCTGGAGTTGCAAGCAGCAGCAGCAGGGACCACATTCACCCAGTGGGCCGTAAATGACATGTACTGTCCCTGACTGTAGTTACAGCTCCAGACGTCGGCGCTGCCATGCACTTTGCTACACACTGACAGGCTCAGGGACTGGCCCACCTTCTGTTCAACAAAATTGTGCAGCGCTGGTACTGCCTTCTTGGCAAAGAAATGATGGCTTGGCACTCTCCACCTCGGCTCGGCACAAGCCATCATTTCTCTGAAAGGTGCAGAGTCCACCACCTGAAAAGGTAGCGACTGCAGCACCAGCAACTTGGAAAGGAGCACATTCAACTTCTGCGCCTTAGGATGAGTGGGCGCATACTGCTGTCTCTTGGACATGGCTTCGCTGATGGATTGCTGGCGGAATGCATGAATTGGAGGAGGAGGAGCAGGAGCATCAGGAGGAGCGACAGAGGATGGGTATGACGCACAGCTGCCTTTGGCTGAGGTGCTGGAGCCTTGGCTGGCAGAAATTGGGAGCGGCGTGCCACTCGGTGAGGAAGCAACCTGGACCACCTCTTCGGAGCCTCTGTTCTCCCAGGCCGCTTTATGGTGACGCATCATATGTTGACGCAGGGCCGTGGTGCCAACATTTAGGCCCTGGACACATTTCACCTTCTGCCTACATATCTTGCATGTGGCCATGTTACCCTCCTGCGGATGCTTCAGGAGAAGCTGCCACACTGCCGAGTAGCTACTTTTCCCACCAACAGCCCGCACTGATTCACTGCTACTGTCGCCAACTCCAGGAACCCCTGCTCCACTACCTCCCGATAAGGTAGCCTGCCGTGCAGCAAGTGCTCTACCCCGGCCCCGTTTGGCTCCAGGCTTTACAATTCTGCCCCCATGCTGACTGCCAACCATGCTGCTAACACCTTGCTGCCTCAGCTGCTGACTCCGGGGCAACCAGCACCCCTCTTCTCTGATGATGATGATGAAGCCCCTTCTGCAACCGACTCCCAAGTGCGATCGGCTTCATCATCATCATCATCATCGAGTTGTGGCTGCACGTCACTGATGTTCTCGGTTTCCTTAACAGTGTCTGGTGCAGGAGCTGGAACATTCGCAACACCCACACCACTCTCCACTTCACTATTTGTCTGCCTAGCAAAGATGCCACCTCCATTTCTTGGCTGGGCAGTAGCTGCTGACTGTCCTCTATCTGATCGTCCTCCTCACTAAAGAGTGGAGCTGATCCCAAAGCATAGGATACGTCGCTGGGGGAGGGAACGGCGTAGGACAGAGGCAATGGGAGGATAGGGACTGCTCTCGGGCCATGCCAACTCAGGGTTGTGTCAGAGGAACCTACCGACCTTAGACTGGGGGTGTCAGATGTAACTTGTGATGATGTGGATGACCGCGTTAACCAACCTACCACGGCAGATGCGTTACTGGTGGAGACACGACCGGTAGCAGATCCTGGCAGATCAGGTCTCTCACCGCGACTCCTGCTGCCACTCGACCCTAGTCTGCTGCGACCTCTGCCTGCTGAATCTTGGCCTCTGCCACTATTCTGTGAACATCCAGGCACTTGTCTGCCTGACATTTTTATGTATTTGAAATGTGCAATAGGCACTTTAAAAAATGTGTTTACTTTAAAAACCAGAAGCTAAATAAACTGAGGAAATGTTTCTCTGTAACAGATACTATGAAAATTGGCAATATGGGATACCCTGAGGCCTGTTTTTTTACAGCACACACAAAAACAATTCAAACTGCAATATATTTATGAGAAATAGCCTTTAAAAGCTGCTTTCGTGTAACAGATAAGGTCAAATGTGCAGGTCTGGGATACCCTGCAGCCTGCTGTTTTTACAACACACACAAAAACAATTCAAACTGCAATATATTTATGAGAAATAGCATTTAATAGCTGCTTTTGTGTAACAGATAGGGTCAATGTGCAGGTTTGGGTTACCCTGCAGCCTGCTGTTTTTACAACACACACAAAAACAATTCAAACTGCAATATATTTATGAGAAATAGCATTTAATAGCTGCTTTTGTGTAACAGTTAGGGTCAATATGCAGGTTTGGGATACCCTGCGGCCTGGCGTTTTTACAGCACACACAAAAACAATTTAAACTGCGATATATTTATGAGAAATAGCCTTTAAAAGCTGCTTTTGTGTAACAGATAGGGTCAAATGTGCTGGTTTGGGATACCCTGAGGCCTGTTTTTTTTTTACAGCACACACAAAAACAATTCAAACTGCTATATATTTATGAGAAATAGCCTTTAAAATCTGCTTTAGTGTAACAGATAGGGTCAAATGTGCAGGTTTGGGATACCCTGCGACCTGCTGTTTTTACAGCACACACAAAAACAATTCAAACTGCAATATATTTATGAGAAATAGCCTTTAAAAGCTGCTTTAGTGTAACAGATAGGGTCAAATGTGCAGGTTTGGGATACCCTGCAGCCTGGTGTTTTTACAGCACACACAAAAACAATTCAAACTGCAATATATTTATGAGAAATAGCCTTTAAAAGCTGCTTTAGTGTAACAGATAGGGTCAAATGTGCAGGTTTGGGATACCCTGTGGCCTGGTGTTTTTACAGCACACACAAAAACAATTCAAACTGCTATATATTTATGAGAAATATCCTTTAAAAGCTGCTTTAGTGTAACAGATAGGGTCAAATGTGCAGGTTTGGGATACCCTGCGGCCTGCTGTTTTTACAGCACACACAAAAACAATTCAAACTGCAATATATTTATGAGAAATAGCCTTTAAAAGCTGCTTTAGTGTAACAGATAGGGTCAAATGTGCAGGTTTTGGATACCCTGCGTCCTGCTGTTCTTACAGCACACACAAAAACAATTCAAAGTGCAATATATTTATGAGAAATAGCCTTTAAAAGCTGCTTTTGTGTAACAGATAGGGTCAAATGTGCTGGTTTGGGATACCCTGCGGCCTGGTGTTTTTACAGCACAAACAAAAACAATTCAAACTGCAATATATTTATGAGAAATAGCCTTTAAAAACTGCTTTAGTGTAACAGATAGGGTTAAATGTGCAGGTTTGGGATACCCTGCTGCCTGCTGTTTTTACAGCACACACAAAAACAATTCAAACTGCAATATATTTATGAGAAATAGCCTTTAAAAGCTGTTTTAGAGTAACAGATAGGGTCAAATGTGCAGGTTTGGGATACCCTGCGGCCTGGTGTTTTTACAGCACACACGAAACCAATTCAAACTGCAATATATTTATGAGAAATAGCTTTTAAAAGCTGCTTTAGTGTAACAGATAGGGTCAAATGTGCAGGTTTGGGATACCCTGCAGTCTGGTATTTTTACAGCACACACAAAAACATATCAAACTGCAATACATTTATGAGAAATAGCCTTTAAAAGCTGCTTTAGTGTAACAGATAGGGTCAAATGTGCAGGTTTGGGATACCCTGCGGCTTGGTGTTTTTACAGCACACACAAAAACAATTCAAACTGCAATATATTTATGAGAAATAGCCTTTAAAAGCTGCTTTAGTGTAACAGATAGGGTCAAATGTGCAGGTTTGGGATACCCTGCGGCCTAGTGTTTTTACAGCACACACAAAAACAATTCAAACTGCAATATATTTATGAGAAATAGCCTATAAAATCTGCTTTTGTGTAACAGATAGGGTCAAATGTGCTGGTTTGGGATACCGTGTGGCCTGGTGTTTTTACAGCACACACAAAAACAATTCAAACTGCAATATATTTATGAGAAATAGCCTTTAAAAGCTGCTTTAGAGTAACAGATAGGGTCAAATGTGCAGGTTTGGGATACCCTGCGGCCTGCTGTTTTTACAGCACACACAAAAACAATTCAAACTGCTATATATTTATGAGAAATAGCCTTTAAAAGCTGCTTTAGTGTAACAGATAGGGTCAAATGTGCAGGTTTGGGATACCCTGCGGCCTGGTGTTTTTACAGCACACACGAAACCAATTCAAACTGCAATATATTTATGAGAAATAGCTTTTAAAAGCTGCTTTAGTGTAACAGATAGGGTCAAATGTGCAGGTTTGGGATACCCTGCAGTCTGGTATTTTTACAGCACACACAAAAACATATCAAACTGCAATACATTTATGAGAAATAGCCTTTAAAAGCTGCTTTAGTGTAACAGATAGGGTCAAATGTGCAGGTTTGGGATACCCTGCGGCTTGGTGTTTTTACAGCACACACAAAAACAATTCAAACTGCAATATATTTATGAGAAATAGCCTATAAAATCTGCTTTACTGTAACAGATAGGGTCAAATGTGCTGGTTTGGGATACCGTGTGGCCTGGTGTTTTTACAGCACACACAAAAATAATTCAAACTGCAATATATTTATGAGAAATAGCCTTTAAAAGCTGCTTTAGAGTAACAGATAGGGTCAAATGTGCAGGTTTGGGATACCCTGCGGCCTGCTGTTTTTACAGCACACACAAAAACAATTCAAACTGCTATATATTTATGAGAAATAGCCTTTAAAAGCTGCTTTAGTGTAACAGATAGGGACAAATGTGCAGGTTTGGGATACCCTGCGGCCTGCTGTTTTTACAGCACACACAAAAACAATTCAAACTGCAATATATTCATGAGAAATAGCCTTTAAAAGCTGCTTTAGTGTAACAGATAGGGTCAAATGTGCAGGTTTGGGATACCCTGCGGCCTGGTGTTTTTACAGCACACACAAAAACAATTCAAACTGCGATATATTTATGAGAAATAGCCTTTAAAAGCTGCTTTAGTGTAACAGATAGGGTCAAATGTGCTGAAATGGGATGCCCATATGGGCTGGGGTTTTTTACAGCAGACACAAAAAAAATTAAAACTAATCGAGTTATAAGAAATGCTTGTGTGTAACAGATACGGTTAAATATGCCACTGCCAAGATGGGATGCACAGTGGCCAGGAATTTTTACAGCACAAACAAAAGCAATTTAAAACTGATCTGGCAAATGAAGTGAAATAAAAATAAAAAAAGTTTCTCTGTCACTTTCTCTGCTGTCCCTGTCTGGATCATTCCCAATTTTTCCCTATCTTTCCCCGGCACTCTGTGGGTCTCCCTGCCTCTCCCTGCCTCTCTGTTAGTCTCTCCCTGTCTGTAGCAAGCTCCGTTCTGGCCGCAATACAACGCTGAAATGCGCACAAGCAAGATGGCCGCCGTTTATATAGCACTGTGATGTCACCGGGCTTCCTGGCTGCTGATAGGCTGCATGTGACCTTCCCATTATAACCTGCCCCAGGGGATATGTCCGGACATGTCCATCCAACATTTTTCAATGGCTGTAATTGAAATAAATGGAGTTTAAAGGAAAACTTCGATCGTTTGAATCGCGGGAAAATTCAGATTCGTTCAGAATCGAATCTTTCCTGAAATTCGGAACGAATTCGGGTTCGTCCGGATCGATTCGCTCATCCCTACTTGTCACAGCAAGAGGTAAAGATAATGCAACTTTGATTTTGGTAAACAAGATTATGTTGTCACCTTCCATCCCCAGTCCAGTGCCCCAAAACAGCCTGTGTACTTGTCTTTTAGTACTAAAGCCCTTGCCCAATATTGATAAAAATACCAACATGAAGTAGTATTATGGTGAATGGCAGCCATATGCTAAATAGTTCAGTTACTCACATTAGGGCTGATTCAAAACCATGAGAATTTTTTTAACAATAATTTGCACAGCTAAAAATAATGCTGAATTGGAAAAAAATGTTATCAAATCATTAAAAAAAAAATATAAAAATGTAATCTTGATTTATGGAATTCAGCATCTTTTGTAGCTGTGCATATTTATAAATATTTGCACAGCTAAACATGGTACTGAATTGCACCTATGAAAAAAAAATCGTTGATAATTTTTTTTCTCAAAAAAAACTTGAGGAAAAAAATTGCTGAATCAGCCCTAGGTTGAAGTGCTTCCATTTCTGAGCTGTCTGTACTGTGACTGAACACATCATCGCTGGGGGCGTGGCTGCTCTGCCAGGGAGCAATATGGCCAACTTCATCCAGTTTGTGTTGTTATGAATATGGCTTTAGTAAAAAAAAAGAAACACAGGCTGTTTTGTGGCACTGAGTAGGGGATGAAAGGTGACAAAATTAACTTCGACTGAGTATAGGTGCACTTTAAACCGGACCAACAGCCTGGCACAGTTGGAAAAGAAAGGTAGCAGCTATTTTGGAGATTCCTCTCACAGCATCTCAGCCATGATGCTGCCTGGATTCAACTGACAAAACTGACAATGCACAGTAACAGGGAGCCCAGCAGCACTTCCCGTGGCCTGCAAAAGCATGAACCTTCATTTTATTTCTAAAATTTACTACATTAGGAGTTAGAAAAAGGTAAATGAATTCTTACGATCAGCAATCTAAATATCTCCGGGGAGGGATGCATATGAGCACTGTTTGTTGTGTTGGTCTGGTTTAAGTAATTTTTGACTGTTCCTCCTCTTTATGTTCTGTACCATTTGAGTCAATGGGAAGACTGTGTATTTCCCTCTCCTTTATACAGCATCCAATTTGGATCCTACTTTTTCTAAATTTTCTAAATCTACAATTACGCCCTATAAGAAGCACTTCTTTTCCCCCAAAAGTGGGGGAATGCTGCACTGCCCATGGGAAGGGGGAATGCCACAATGCCTATATGGGGAATGGGGGGATGCCACACTGCCTATATGGGGAAACAGGGGGGGTTGCCACACCATTTATATGGGGATTGGGAGGGGGAATGCCACACTGCCTATGGGAATGGGATGGGGGAAATGCCACACTGCCTATGGGAATGGAAAGGGGGGAATGCCTATTGGGAATGGGAGGGGATGCCACTCTGCCTGTAATTGGAGGATTCTGCACCTTGCCTATTATTTGGTTCAGAATATTATTTTTCTTATTTTCCTCCTCCAAATCCTAGCTGCGCCTTATGGGTAGGTGCATCTTATAGGGCGAAAAATACAGTATATTAAACTCAAAAACTACAGGAGGATTTATAAGCACGATCCTGACTTGGGCAGCCACACTGCAACACTGCAGTTGAAAAAAAAATAACAAAGAGCAAGTGCTTTCTGTTTAAAGGGATAGACCACCGAAAGAAAATAAAAGGGTACCCATACTTTGTCTTACAGTGTAGTGCTTCAGCTCCCTCAAAGACTTACTGTACCCTATAGTGTCAGTAATATGTGATGTACCAGACAAAAGCTTGCACTAACCCCTTTCATGCACACTGCGTTCATGTAAAGGGTGCCACTCCCAAGACTGCACCTGCAATTCTGATAAGAACCAACAACATAAAGGGGGGCACACGAATATCCCAATCAATGTACACTTTTATTTAATCTAAATAATACCCAAAACATATACATCCAGACACAATAAAATATGCGATGAGCTGCTCTTCAGCCATCACCCTGGTCAGGAATTGGACAGTGATGACCGAGTGGTTAAGGATCTGATATTGTGACTGAAGGATTGCAGTTTGTATTCACAGCTGGGATATGATTGAAGTGATCTTGAGCATGGCACATAACCCACCAACTGCTCCCCAGGCATGTGTGTACTACCTGCTTGTGTTCTTCTCAAGGCACAAATGGATTAAACTCCTAGGAACATTTCCTACTGTATGTGTTGCCTATATATGCATAAAAGAAATACCTAAATCAATTGATTTGACTTGCTTGGTGTGTCTGTGTATTAATAAAACTCTACCAGGACAGTTGGATGGGAGCTTCTTAAATGCTGACATTTTGTTACCATGAGGTTAGAAATATACTTAAACCCCAGTATGGCTGGGTAAAATTGTGTCCCCACAGTTAATGTCTTACTAACATACAGTCATCATCCGGGACCCCCAAATCTAATCACCCTGCAGTCACCACATGGTAGGCCATTAATTCTTCCCCCGCATCCTGAACATCAAGTAGGTCTATGTGCCTACTTCTTGTCCCCCTGCAATCCATCCCCCTCAGCACCCCCAACTGGCACCCCTTGCCTGGACCCCCCTCTCCATAAACCTATTTTAACCTTTATTATCTTCTAGCTTTCTTGGACAAGGACCTCGTCCATGTGTCACCAGAAATTAGAGCGTGTGCCACTTTAGAAGCTCTCGACCATTCCACAGCAGCTTGGAATTGCTACTTAAGCAGGTGGATCCTGGGATTAGGGAATCCCAACCAGGGGCAGGCTGGCAATCGGGAAACCAGGACTTTTCTTGCTGGACCAAACCTGTCTCTCGCCGTGTCACTGGCAACAAAGTTTAAGGTCCCATGCTGTGGCACAGGAACGGGAGCCAAAATGACAATGAGTACTTTAACCCTTTTAGTGTCAGCCTACATAAAGATTTTGTCACCCTCTGTTGCCAGACCATGCTACACATGTTCAACTGTGATTTTTGAAGGGATTTCCCAGGAATATCTTATATTGCTTTTTAGCAGCGTCTGTGATTTAACATAAAAAGTCTTGTTTGTTATTTTTGTAGTGTATTCTCAATATTATTGGGTGAAAAATGTGAAAAAAAACAAAATAATTTTTTTACAATTTGCATAGTTTTTTTGTAATATTGTAAGTTTTCCAATAAAATCATATTTTATGTGAAAGCCCCATTTGTTCCGGTTACAGTGGTACCACAAATGTATTGGTAGACACTCTTTCCTGCGCAGGAGACTCTCCCAAACCGAAACAGCACATTAATAGATTTTCAGATAAGATACAACTGCTATGCAACTGCCACAAGATACAACTGCCACAATCTATATATTCTCTGGAAGAACCAACCTCAAACTTTCTAGGCATACTAGGCTTGTTGATGTGGACACAGCTTTCTGGAAATAATCCCTTAATTAATTATTTGGTTGCATAGTGTTCATAAAGCAGAATCAAAGGCACATTAAAAAAAACAATATGCAAACAAGAAAAAACAAGGTAAATCTGAAAAACAAAGGGAAGAGTTGCCAAACACCCCAAAGTGAAGCATGCACATAAAGGTACATTTACTTGATCATTTTAGCTTTGCAACAATGTGCACACCTTGCGCTTTTTCAACCAATACTACCCTCTACATTTGAAATACCCCCCATAAACCATATATTCCCCAAAAGTACACACATTAAGCTTTATAGGTGTACTCAGCTTGTTGCAGTGGATTCATCTTTCTGGAAGGAATCCCTCAAAGAACCTTTTTTGGTTACACAGGGTTTCCCTAAAAAAATCTATAAAAAAAGTAGAATTAAAATACATTTTCCTAAAATATCAATATGCAAACAAGAAAAAACAAGCTAAATCTGAATGTGCAAGATCCCCCGAACAGTACAATACCCAACATGCATAGATACTTTTAAATCTTTTAACTGCCAGCCTACTTGAGGTTTTGTCACCCTCTGTTGACAGGTCATTTTTCACCATTTTGCGCTATGTTTAACTGTGATTTCAACACCCACCTCCTGTCCCACGGCAATCTCCGATGACAGTTGCTAGGGGTGATCACTGGAGGGGGGCTGGGGAGGCAGGGGATCACAGCCCCCTACTCCTCCAACCTCTCTCCAGCAATCACTTCTGGCATCTGACAGCTCAGCACCAGGAGAGGGATGATGTCACAGTTGACATCATCTGCACTGCCCACAAAAGGCGGGGCTAGCGGTGGGGACTGCATAAGCGCAGAAGAGCCGGGGGCAATCTGAACCCTCCCTACCTGGTGAAGAGGACAACCGGTGGGAGGTATTGTGGCCAAATGTGGGTAAATACCTTTTATTTTTACAGTTAGTGGTGGAGGCTGAAGTGTGGAGGGTCCTATTCTGGGCCCTCTCCTGAAGCCGGAAGAGCCCCGAGGGGAACGGATGACCCCTGGGTGAAAAGAAGTCTCAGCCAGATCGAACGAGAGGTCAGGTGAGTGTTCTTTTTACAGTAGTAGAACTTGATATTTGTTCAAATTGCATTGAATTAACAACTGCAGGGTGTCTAGTCCTGAGCAGGGACATATGGAACTCCAACCATCACAGACAACACGAACCCAGAATATTTTCTCTACTGGGATAAAGAAACTTTCACCTACAAAGTATCCTATTCAATGGTATTAGTACATATTTGAATTTATTTTTAGCATTAAGATCACCCGAAAAAGCTTTGGAATCATAAAATATTTTATGGTACGAAGCTTAAAGATAAATGGCTTGATGCAGAGCCTCCCCGTTCAGCTATCCCATGCATTTTCCCGTTGGTTTTGGCCTGTGATCGGGTCAGGAAAGGGTGCTACGTTGATTTTAGTGTGCGTTTATGCGCTCAGGTGTGTGCTCAGCCGACTTTCCGATTGACGGCTCGCAAGAAGCTAATTTCCGGAAAAACGGACGGGTCGTTCATTGTTCCGTTTTTTTCAGTGATGCAGAGCCTTGATTTCCGACTGAAATCACCCTAATAAAACGGGGCCGCCGAGCCTTCACTTACGGGCAGTCTGAGCAGCCGTATTTGAGCTCCGTGCTTTTTGGGAATGCATTCCTCTGTGGGCCAACATCAAAGGCGGCAGCTACGCGGTCTGGTACTTATGAGCCTGCCAGAAACCAGGCTGCACCGAACGCCTTTGAACATCGATTGCATGAGTGACGTTGACCTATTCGAGCTGACCCGCCTTAACCGTGTTTCTCTCCATGCCTTGTATAGTGAGCTGCGGCCATGGTTAGCCCCCACCACAAGCAAGGGGCATGCAATTGCAGGTATGACCAAATTGGTTGGCTGCCTGCAATTTTTGGCGAATGGCTCGTTCCAGAAACTGGGTGCCTTCTCCGTTATATTTTTTTCCCTCAAACAGGTGAAGCCTGGAATGCGGTTAAGCTGGGCTTTTATAACATAGCCGACATGCCCAACGTCATTGGTGCAATTGATTGTACCCATGTCTCATTGGTCCCCCCTGCTGACCAGGAATATCTGTTCCGGTATGTGGTTTGGGTCTGTTTTTTTTTTGGTTTTTTTGAATTGTTTGTTGACCTTTTTTAAGGGTCACACTAATTGTTTTTTTTTGGCCTGTGTGCAGGAACAGGAAGATGGGACATTCCATCAATGTCCAGGCAGTGGCGGGACCTGATCTGCTTTTTTATAGTATATTTGCTGGATTCCCCGGGTCTACGCATGATGCCCATATATTGAGGAACTCCAGCCTATATGATCGATTTCAATCTGGCGATCTGTCTGGTGGATGGCTACTGGGTGTGTGTATTAAACTTGTAGTTGTTGTCCACCATGTCTGATTTAGGTTTTGCCATTACAACACTAATCGGTGATGTTTTTTTAATTTTTGGTTTTTGTTTCTTTTTAAAAGTAACATTAAATGGTTGAAGTGATTGACCCCTATTGCGTCCTGTTCTTGCCCTCTTATGTAAGTACCATCCCACAGACATTTTTAAGGAGTGTACAGGTTGGATGTGCAGGTAGGCTCATTCCAAATTTCAATTCCTCAAACACTACCCCGCTCACCTATTTGTCCCTCTTTAATAATGTTGCTATGCACCCCTAAACTTTTTTAGTTTTTCTAAAATTATGTTTTTTGTTTGTATTTTTGCAGGTGACTCTGGCTATCCTTTGCTCCCCTGGCTGCTCACCCCCATCCTGCACCCATCTTCCCAGGCAGAGGAGCGCTATAATACAGCCCATAGGAGGACTCACTCTGTGGTTGAACGAGCATTTGGTTTACTAAAGATGCGTTTCCGCTGTCTGGATCAGACTGGGGGGGCACTGCAATATAAGCCGGGCAAGGTCATCCAAATTGTCCTCCACAACCTGGCCATTCGTAGCCGTATTAGCAGATATTCTGACCTGCCTGCCGAACATTTGTTTCTTTCTAAAGAGCGCACCCCTCCTTTCTCAGGCAGCCAAAGTGGCACCGCACAAACAATACGTGCGCAACTTGTTGCTAATGTATTTGCATAGAACCCAAGTTTATTTTTTTATTCTACATTTATTTGTGCATAAACAAATTTATAATTTTCATTTGTTTAGTTTTTTCGAAAAGCAAACTTACACGTGGGATCAGATACTGTAACCAAAAACTTTAGTGGTATGTTTGGGAGGATGGTGCAGATGAATGATGGTGTGGCACAATATTTGCAGCAATGTGTGCCAGACTTTGATTAATGTGCTGCCACTGTTGGACTAGATCACCCATATGGCTGTTTAGGGCAGACACATTTCTGTTTAATACCTCTAATTGTGTAGTTATGGTTGTTAGTTGTGTGCACACAGCAGCATTGAATTGCTGTGTGCTAGCTGCAAATGCTATGTTTTCCTGCCGCCACGCTTCCTCCATAATTTGCAGTTGCCTTCTTTGGCTAATATGGCGCCTGGTATGAGTTCTAGCAGTTGGACGGGTGGTTGGTTCTGGTTCTGAATGAGGTTGTGGATGTGGTGGTTGTGGCTGTGTTGACTGCGTTGCAGCCACTGGCTCCGTAGTGGTTTGGGACATCTGCGGTGTGTCCTCCTCCAAATCTCGGATATCTTCTATTATGGGTGGGCTTACTCTGTTCTATAAATAAATATAGGTTCATTTTAGTTTTTTAATGGCACACCAATCGATCCTAGTTCAATGTTAAAAGTACACACAAAGGACCATTGACTTACCTCATCCAAATCCTCATTTGGGGTTCGTTGTGTTGAATCCTGGTTTGCCCTTGGCCTCGGGGATAAGCCAGGGGTTGCTTGGCCTTGTGTGTCCTGTTGACTTTGTCCTTTGAATTGAGAATGTAAGATTATATTAAACACCAAGTACAGTGTGTTGTCTAGCATAACACTGGCTTTTGTCCCTCATTTTAAAAGCTCATGGCAAATTCAAGCTCACCTTGGGACCTTACATTCCGGTCTGTGTCGTGTGCCTCTTGCAGGCTCTGGACGCTGGCCGGGTGTATGTATGTATAGACATGTTCCTCGGCGGGTGTTAGGATTATTTTTGTGGGTAAGCCACCCCCTGTCTGCTGGCTGGGGAAGATTAAATCACACCTAATAAGTGTTACTTCCTGTTACCAATGCGACTATAAATGCATTTAAAATGGGCTTTACCTCTGCTGCCGGCGCATGTCCATTTTTTTTTTTGCTGTAATATTTAAGGTCCCCAAATTTCCTTTTGATTTGTTCAATATCTCTCCGGACAGATCCCACACTTTTTACTTGCCGGCAAATATTAGTCCAGATCTCCTGCTTAGCCTGCTTAGTGGTTGATTTGGAGGTCCGGCCAAATAGGGCATCATAATGCTCAGAAACTGCATTTGCAACAGCCATGCTTTGAGCATCGCAAAAACGTGCAGTTAGTGAGCCACGGCGTAGTTGTCGGCCACATGGGTGTGTGGTGTTCCCTGCATCTGTTGAAATTGATGGTTGGCTATCTGGGGAGTCGTGTGGGGTTCTTGGGCTTATGGGGGAGGATGATGTTGTGTGTGTGCTGCTCTGGGTTAATGTCTGGGTTCCTGGTGAGCTATCAGCTGTTGAGCTGGATGTGGAATCTGAGGTACTGGAATTGGGGAGAATTGGGAGAACCAGAGGGTTGAGGTGGAGGGGTGGGTGACCTTGGTGGGGTGGAGGGTTTTGCAATACGCTTACCCTTGCTGATGTGTTTGGTTTGTGGGTATGCTTGGTGTGTTGAGGTTGAGGATGCTGCAGGGTCTTACTAGATTTGCCACCCTTGTGTGGTTGTGTTTTTTGGCAGGTGGTGGAGAATGTGTTAATGTCTCCTTGCTCCTGCATTTTTGGGAATGTGCCTGTGTCTGTGGAGTAACCACCGTTTTAGTTGGGGCATGTTCTGCATGTGTCTTGTGCCTGCTCTTCTGTATTTTTTTAGATGAGGCATGTCTGCGTCTGCTATGTGCCTCGGGGCTTTGGTGGCTCTTTTTGCTCCCTTTAGGTCTGCCCATATTGATATGGTATTCAACACAGAGCTGAGTGCCTTGTGCTTTAAATATGTTTCCCGTGTGGGCGTGTTCAACAGCGGGGGCGCGCCTTCGCGCATGCACGCATGTCACCGCGGGGGAACGTCATAGCTAAACCCGGAAAAGAAAGAAAAGATGTCGCCCGCCATGTCGCCCGCCATTCACACAAGAGCAGGACGACATCATCATGGATGTGAGTAGGCGAGCGTGCGTTTATGTGCGCACACACATTACTTGTAATTAAAAAAAAAAACAAAGCGCAAGAATAGTCTGGAACAACTTAGTTTGCCACGTTAAATACAAGCCCACCTTAGTTTAACACATGTACGCAGCTACAAACTAGGCTAGATGCAGATTGAAGAACTAGGGCAATGTGAGTCATTAAGAGGTTAATAAAGTGACTTTAGGTAGGGCATGAAACTTGGTCATGGATTTTGTGGATTAATGCTGGGTCATTGTGTATTTTACAAACAGATGATGCTGAGGAATCGCTACGACTTCCTGACGTCAGATTTTGAGAAAAGGACGTTGTCGCTGGCGGTGGTGGACGCGATAGCCCGACGAACCCAAACCACCTATACCTTCACCCAGATCGCCCAACACTGGTCGGATTTAAAGAGAAGTCATAAGCCCCGGGTGAGGCGGTACTTCGCAAACATTTACCATGTAAGTGTGTATACTTGACATGCAAGAATCACACTGCCTTGGCTGGGCGTGTTTTTATGATTGTGTTTGTATTTCAGCCCATGAATGGAATATGCAGTTCCGCCCCACCCGGACCAGAACACGCAGCCCAGTGTTGGGCGAATCAGGTGAAGGGATAGGTGGTCCACCGCCAGTGACAACGGCCACCCCCTCCTCTGCCAATGAGTATGAGGAGCCACTGGACCTCAGCATGCAGGGGAGGTGGGAATCTGACGGCAGGGAGTCCATCTTAAATGATCCACAACCTGACTCCAGTAAGTGGAATAAAGTTAGATATGTGCTAATACATGCATTAAATACAGATACTCATGTGCACTATTGTTAGTTGTAGAAGCAGACGTCGCTGGGACATCCCAAGGTATGGTCGAGGAAGGGGGCCACGAGGAAGAGGTGGCTGGGGAAGGTGAGTAAATTGATACATAGAAGCCTAACTTAATCTGACATTCATGAGACAACAACAGTCTCTAATATCAGTGTGTTTGTGATCCAAACAGATTCACAGCAGCAACCGAGGGAGGAAAAACGGAGACTCCGCCCCCGACGCAGTGTGGCCAAAAAACATTGTAAGTGGTGTTTTTGTTTAGCAAAGTAATTGAACAAACAATCCCATAAAAAAAAAATAAGGCCAAAGAAACATTTAACTAAAGACTTAAAAAATAAAAATGACCTAAAAAAACCCCTAACAAACCAAAACATAAAAACAATGCTAAACTAATGTTGTTTTTCATTCACAGATCAAAGAAAATGACAGCCGCCACAAGCCGATGCCTAATTTTTTTTTTTTATTTCACAAAAGTTTACAACTTTAATTATTTTAAAACACAAGTTTTTACAAAGAAAAAAAAAATACCCCAAAAGTTTATACAACTATTAAAGTAAAAAAACCTAAAAAGATTTGGTGTGTTGTCTTTCCTGCAAATGTACAATCACACAACATCATCACACATTTACATGACACAAAAGGTTTAGATATGGGACAATAAATAGAAAAAAAAAAAAAAAATGAAGGTAAGCATTAAACGCAAGGAAGAAGGAACCCAAAAGAGATTAAGGTAAGCATTAAAGGCAAGGAAGAAGGAACCCCAAAAATTATAGCTTAACAATTATATATGTGTCAAATTGGCAGTTGGTGCCATATGTATATTCCAATGGAGGAATAGGGAATATACATGGAATAGGGATGTGCGCTTGCGTGGACCCAGATTGACAACAGAAGAGCCATGGAGATGTAAGTATACTAGTAAAACCCCCAAAAAATGGAAGGGAAAATAAGACGGAAGGCAAGCAGGTACGTTAAAAAACCAAGGAAAAAGTAGGAAAAAACGGAACGCCTGTGTGAACGTGAACGGAAGCCACGATCAAATTGAATGCACCCGAGAGAGAAAAAAAAACTTCCCGAGTGAAGAGAAATTTACGGATCAGTTAGGGACCCATTCCGACGGAGGCTCTGCATCACATTTGAGCCACGATTCAAACGGGACCCCCGGACAATCGGAAGGTTTTAAGGTCAGTTCAGGGGAGGCTCTGCATCAGGCCAATAGTCCTTGCCGAGCTTTAAAATAACCTTTGGCAAGAAAAAGCCACAGACATTGATAAAAAAAAAACATGTATCCTCAGCCAAAAACATGTATCCTCAGCCCATTAAAATACATTTTGTTCCAAAAGGGAATTAATGCTGAATGACAGCAAGTTATACACTAAGCATGATGAAGTCTTCTCACTGTCTGGTTTGATTTTAAGGTGTAAATACCTAGAAACACATATTTTTAAATGTGTACTCGCTGACCCATTAGTTGCCCACAAATGGGAGACTCGCACAGTGTGAGGACTTTCCCCTCAAAAACATTTTGTGAGGCAAATAGGCAGTGGAATCTTCACTCTTAATCAGGGACTATGGTGAATAGGTGCACAAATGTAAATATATGAATACTCTGCTATGCGTGCGTCCGATCTCCTCGGGACACTCTTTAAAAATTGACAAGATATGCTGGGGTTTGCTAGCATATACTGACTTTCAATCAACTTTATTGACAAGAATGTCCTTCTCCTGCGGATACCCCTAGAATCCAGAAGTGATGAATACAATCAAGATTGCATCCTCCACATGTTCCAGAACAAACAAGGTTTCTCACTACTGACCTGTTGTGCTGGTGTGATAGAGGCTGCATTTTGATTTGGGTGCTATATTCCTGTGTTATGTGTTGCAGTTAAGCAGAAGAGCACAGCTTAGCAACTCAAGGTAGGATGTAGTTTATTTTGACTCTTAGTAGATCCTTGGATAGTGGTGTGTGTATCGGACACAACGTGTCATATCACAGTTTAATCCAGGTCACACCTATGCATTTGACTGTTTTTAAGCCAAAATGTATAGTACTGGCTGTCTTCACTTTACTAGGCCGCACCTGGCCCAGTACATCAGGGTTGGTGTGGACAGTAAAGACCCGGGATGATTTTTGGCCCCAGTGTGCCCTGGTCTCAACCCTGTTTTCTTTTTCAGCACTCCTCTATTCCCTCTTTGGTTCATACTGGAATTGTTAATTGGTCCTTTTCGACATTATTCCTGTAGCCTTCCTGCCACAAGAAATTCTGAGTATGCATGCAATGTAATGGTAACGATTATGATAATGTGCTGTGCTCATATTACTAATGTATGCTTGGGCATATAAAAGAGTTTGTGCTCTGCTTTTAACCCATTCATGCAAATGTACAACACACAACAAACCACGCACTAGTGAGCAGTGGGCTATCCTAGCCACAGCGCCCGGGAAGCAGTCGGGGGTTAGGTGCCTTGATCAAGAGCACTTCAGTCCAATGAACCTACACCCCTCGAGTCACAAAGTCATGTCCCTAGCTGTAGACCATGACTGCCCCCATGAACATATAGACCTGCCTAAAAAACCTGAATCTGAAATTACTTGTTTGCCATGCTTGCAATCTGACCTTATTATATTATAACATACAGCCAACTTCTATGTTGCAAACAATTCAAGTGGTAGGTTAAGATTAAGAAGCCGTATCTCCCTTCAAAGAGATCCATAAATGGATAGCATTTCTAAGCATTTAACCAGACTGATAGGATAAATGAAGGCACTCAACAGCAGCATCTGCCTAATCTAATATGATTCAATAATTCATTTTTAACTTTACCTAATTGATTTAGTCATTTCATTATTACAAATATTAGGTATGATTATAAAGGAACAGTAGTAATGCCTTGTGCTAGTCTAAGACTTTCAGCATGGGTGCAGGCATGCTAATCTAATTATAAAGGTAGTCGAGCTGAACGGCTGCATTTTCTCATGCTTAGCATTCATAAGTCAGGTCCCAGCAGATGTGTTGTGAAATTAATTTCCTCTGGTGTAACCAGAAACTCTCTGTTATGCAATTTCCATTTCACAGATGATAACCTATTATCACTTTATTCAAGGAAAATGTGTTAATAGCCATGAGGAAAATTGAATTATTCATATTTGCTCATTTCTATTCTGAAGCACACACTTCTCTTTTCATGCATTGGGAGAAGGCTAATGTAAACATGACCAGATCCTTGTAAATTGGCTTGTAGAAGAGGCTGTTAGCATACTGCCTGGGGACTGATCTGGGGTAGGGATAACGGCTTCTATCTTTGAAGTACAGCATGTGGAAGACAGGCTGTTACCCTTACCAGGTGGTATAGCAAGCTAATGGGATCCAGGTCAAAACATCAGATGTTAATTTAGAACTTTAACAGTCAGTAATGTTAGATACATGGAAGGAAAACAGTATGTAACAAGTAGCTACTGTTTACATAGTGTGGAATATCGAAAGATAAAATTCCTCGAAAACAAACAGCATGTTGAGCTAATAATGGCTTCGATATGCACATTTAAGCTAGGGCTGTTGAGCAAAGCCAATGCAAGCATGTCAGCATGCTCTTATTAAGGCAACAGTTGTTCTAAAATCTAATTAATGTTAACAACCAGAAGAATCTTATGTTCTTTCACCTGGATACAATACACTGTTTAGCTGTCTTATCATAGTAATAGAATCATTGGAAGTGCAGTCAAAGCAGACCTAAATAGAGTGCTAGAGGAGGGTCCAGGCATATAGGGACACAAAATTAACCTAACCCAGTCCTTCATTCCATCAGTGGCTCCTGTCTGAGCATGCTCACTTTTTTACCAGCCAAGCTCCATTTGCCAGGGCACAGAAACATGTGCAGCAGGTGTCTTGCTATAGGATTTATTGGGCTTCCTAGGGATCTGTAGATATAGGGCATTCCGAATTGTTAGGTTTCAGGTCTAATTGCTAAAAGAGAATAAAATAATTTAGGTCTAGTTTTAAGCCCACCCTTCCCAGCAACTATGTGCCAGGGAGGGTTATGGGACACAGGGACTCTAGTTGAATTGAACGGAACATTCCAGGCAAACAGTTAATTTAGCCTGCTTTCTGTTCCCCCCATGCGGACTGCCAGTGGCAGCATCTTTCATTTAGTCTTTATTCAGCCTGCTTCAACTTTCTCAATAACCCCCACTGACCTCCATCCCTTTTGCAGGAGATGATGACTCATACATGCATGTTTTAATGTGAGGATTCCTTTTAGAAGTCAGTTGCTTTCAGGAATCCTGAAAAATGAGTCGGCAGAATGGGGGAAGGTTCTAATGAATTTATTAGGGCAACAAAGTGCTGGTAAATGAAAGATGCTGCCCCCTGAAGCCAGCATTGGGCTAACAGAAAGCAACCCATTTGCATGGAATGCCTATTTAATCTACACCCTCCTTTTGCTGTGTAACTCAACAATAAAAAAAAATTACTCCCAGAGTTCTGCCCAAAGGGGAAGCTAGGAATAAGGAGGTGTATGGCTCTGTAGTGTGCAGCCTTTTCCAGGTCTGATTTTAGACAGAGCTCTGGAAGTAAGAGGAAAGTCCAGTATCTCCTAATTAGCAGGATTACCAGCAGCAGGAGAAGGTGGGTTAATAGTGCACCATGGGCCAAGACCCTCCTTGATACAAAGAGGCCGATTCATCAATAGCGCCAGGTAGCGACAGATGAGCGACTGTAGCGTGATTTTTTCAGCGCCAGCCAGTATTCGCTGTGCTTGGCCGGCATTAGCTTGATGACAGCGACTCCGTCGGTGTGCGGTAATGTTGAATACGGGCTGGGGGGTCGCTGTTTCACAGGTCCAGCGTTGTATGTGAGCGCCTGACAACGAATGGCCAGAGCGAACGGCTAGCTTCATATTCATCAAAAAATCACGCTCCGAATGTGCTGTCGCTGTCCATTCCTTGTTTAAACCCCAGAGCGCTGGCGGCGATCTGTATTAACTAGTTTTTAACCCCTAAACAACCATATTTTTTTAATGTAACATTATACATGTTTTTAGAATCATTTTGTTATATGAATACATTAATCTCAGACCTGTTAGATCAATTCTGCACATATTTTTTTTTTTTTTTTTTTTTAACTTAAAAATAAATCCTAACATTGCAGAAGTGTTCTCCGATTTTTTGACATTAAAAAAAAAAAATAAAAAAAAAAATACCAATTAATTATGATTAATTATAGGTTGCTCCATTGAAATGCATTGGACATCGCCAGGGAGCGACAGCTCATACCTGGCGCTGTGAGGGAATTTGCAGCGGCGCTGTTCGGTCCAGGCGGCTTCATGATGAATGCCGCGCTAGCCGTCGCTCTCGCCGGCGCTAGCCTCATTTTGCTTGATAAATGCGTCATTGTGACCGCCGCGGGCGTACTTGAGTCGGTAGTCGCCGTTAGCTGCCGCTACCTGGCGCTCGTCAGACACTACCTGGCGCTATCGCTTGATGAATAAGGGCAAAAGTTACACCACACCATTAGCAAACCAGGGACCTTTGGGGAATTCGCCTGTTGCACCATGTGAATTTCCAAGCCTGGCTTCCACATAGAAAGCAGCTGCCATGTGTAGCACACAGAATGATACTATAGCAGTAATACAGGAGAATTATAAATTCTCAGACATACAATGATGGCACAATGCATGCCCTAGATTGGGTCTGTTTTTATATGGGCAGCCACTTTATATGTGGTGGTCAGGCAAATCCCCCATGTGTGTCCCTGAAGATAGGGTCCTTTTACAGACTTCCATTGCCTGGCTCACACATTGCTGGCAACCCTACCACTTTGATTCTGTTTCTTATCTGTGTATAGACCCTGCACTGATAATGCATATATGTTGCAGATGCCAGGCTGTATTATATTTTAGTAATAATTCAACTGTTCATTTTTATATTATAGAAGCAGCAGTTAATGCTGATGTTGATGCTCTACTCTAGGGGTGCACAACTTCTTGGGAGCAATTTGAGTACTGTTGCTTATTATGATTAGGATATGTGTTAAATCACCCTGTCAATATTATATATTATGTCGTTTATATGGAAGTATTTATATGGTAGTTTTTTTGTGGCATTCTAAGTGTACACACATCCACACATCTTGATCAGAAGAGTCTCTGTTTGATGAGGAGCTGGGACTTGAATTATAGGATTCACATCAAACGTTCAAGTTGACTGACATACCTAAGGGACCCTATTGGATGACCTCATTGAGAAAATCCCTGGTGTTCTGATTTTGGATCTGATTTGAAGGTAATTTCCTTATCATAAAGGACTTTGATCAATTCATCAACAAAGAACGAAGCTGCCAAACAAACTACCAAAATGTTAGAAGTGCCATTATACTGTATGTACCCTGAGGTGTTGCTCACAAAGTGTGTCCACAGCTTGAATTGAAGGACTAGAATGTGCGATAAGGTTCTCTTTATGGATAAAGTAAGCCTCAAGTGAGTATTTGTAGCTTGCTGGGTCAGTAGGGCCAGGACATAATGGTTGCGCCAGTTTCCTCATGTCACATGAAGGGGGTTTGCAATGTTGTCCTATAGCTGTGGAATCCTTTTGTCAAATAACTGATTTAAAACATAAAACCTCAGTTGGGTAATTACATGTTTAATGACCTTGATCATGGCTTTATGGATAAATACTGTTTTGGGTTGGAGTGGGGTGTATGGGCTTCAGGGTATGTTAGATGGACAGACAGGGAAGATGTAGTAAACATACACTGCCACCCCTACTCCTAAGAAAGGAAGAGAACTGTTTACTCCTTTCTACGCTGTAGTAAAAGCTGTCATTGACTTTCATTGTCTTTTTATCTAGTGATTCAGTAACAGTGACAGTCTCAGGCTTTTTCTCATGAATTGAATTTTTTACTACCATGAGAATTTTTTTCTACCTTTATTGAATCAAGGCCATTGTCTGTGACTGCGCTGTGTTGAGTACATTGGAGAATCCTGTGTAGTACTATTCAAAAACACTTCAGACAGCACCTCACCAAGGGAGCTGAAATTTGCCACAGTACATCATTGTGAAGATCATTTGCAGCCAGCACACTGAACAGGCTGTGCTTCCAATGGCAGAAACACTAAAGCCTAGAAACAGAAAAGCATTGACAGTAAAGAGCAAACTGTATGCACTAGATAAATTAAAAGCTTGAATGAGGTCTCAAGAGAACTAGGCATGAGTTAATCTCTAAGGGGTGGATTAAAGAAGAGGAGAAGCTAAGGGAGATTCTTTCTGAACTGGATGAAGGAGAAGGTATGTAAAGGAAACGCCTTTGGACAACCAGGACAAAGACTGCCCAGGACAACCAGTTAGATAAAGCAGTGTTTACATGGTTTGTCCAAGAACGATCAGAAGGCACTCCTATATCTGGGGATATCATAAAAAAACAAGCACAAAAGTTTAAAAAAGACCTAAATACGCATCGGTCTGGAATGTCAGAGGAAGTAAAGGATTTTAAAACTAGCAGTGGTTGGCTGAATTGTTTCAAAAAAAGTCATGGTATTAGACAACTTACAATGTCTTGGGAGGTGCAATCTGCAGATTGCAATGCTTTGGATGAATATCCAATGATTTCGCGTAAACTAATAAATGATGGTGGCTATGTAACAGAGCAAATTTACAAGGCAGATGATCCCGGCTTGTGTTATTGTATGCTGCCTAATAAAACACATGCTTCTCGCATGAGGAACAAAGAGCAGAAGGCTTTAAAGCAGTAAAAGAAATGGTCACATACAGCTTACATAAATTAAAGCCACAGCAAAGGGCATAAAGGCTGGTAACTTGCAGGGACAGGGGCTGCACAGTGCAGCCTCTGAGCCCTGGGTTACAATCCCTTATGCCGGGTGCCTGGGCTGGTTGGACTTTGGGGGTGCCCCCCCCCAAAAAAAACGGTTAAAGCGGCATTCATTTTATCTCTGAAACCTTGGGGAAAAATGGTCATTTTTTTGTTAGATAGAAATTGTATGGAATGAAAAATGACAAAAAGTTACAATTTTTTTTCTTTAAAACCCGCTGGTAATTTCAGTGCTAAAAGCAATTCTGGCAATAGCTGCGTTGCTTTTAACAATTAAAAAACATAACTCGCTGACAGTGTTTCATTTAATTGTCATGTGAGTTGTGAAATCACGTATAGAAACGAAGAAATCACACATGAATTCCTGCTTCTATTAAGCCCAAACAATTGATCTCAGAGGAGGCTTTGAATCACCCAAGTTTGTGACCCGAGTTCACTTTTATCATAAAAATTGGATTTCATGCAGGAGACTCTTAATCAAGCCCATTGATATAAGGAAGAAAGTTTGGTCTGGGTGTTAATTAAGCAGAAGTCAGACAAGCTTATTGTAAGCAAGAGGTTAGCAAAAGTCTCAACAGCACACGCACAGAAGGGGAAATGGCCTCTGGGAGAGTATAGGCTTTAGGTGATCACTGTTTAATCATAGGCCAAAGTCAATGTTATCCTAGATATGGCTAATGGATGAAACTAACCACAGAGAGGTAACTCGCAAAGCTATGTCACTAGCCGTACAAGTTCCTTTTGGCTAAGCAGTTAATAACAGTGCACTGCAGTCACAGGCCACTAGAAGTTTGTACATCCACCCCCACAAACAAAAATTCAAAAGCACAGAATCAAAGTGTAAATTAAGTAGTACTCACATAAAAGAGTACTCACAGATGTACATCAGTAAAGGCAAATAGGTTAATAGGTTCTAGGTGTTTTCTCAGCTCTGCTAGCAGTTTGGAGAGCATCCTGATATGATGCCCATTATGATATAAAAGGTTAATGACCGCTGGCATTTCCTCTAGATTATGGCCCTTAAAGCATGTCCACATGCAGCATGTAAGAATGAAATAATAATGTTTTTCAGTAGTTTCACTGGAACATGTGGTGCTTTTAGTGATGATGGACATCAGAGAGGAGTATGACCATCTTTAAGTTATTCTATTTTTAATGGCAGTCCTGATCTATTAGTAAGAGTCCTGTTTGAGGAAATATTTGGTCATACCAATAGTTTCCTGGTGGAAAGTCCATCAAGGTTAGTTTCTTTCCAGATATAAATCTGAACAAGTGTTTTGTATGAATTTTTTCCAAGGCATAAAGTGGTTTCCATTGCACAGTTCCTTCCCAGATCAACTTGTGCTTCTGAAACTTTGGAATAGCTGGACAATGAGACATTAAGGCCCCCACAGTCCATTATAGCCATGTTCCTTTGATGGCTTTGGTCACCAATGAATTTTTATGTGTCCATTTACCCAATAAGTATAAGGTTGCTGTTAGGGCGAGCGCTGTACGCCCATCTAGCAGCACTTCACTTACCTCCATGGCTGCATCCAGCCGTCATCCATTTTGCAGCACTTCCCTCATGGCTGTTCCCAGTTGTCCCCCTTCCCCCAATGCTTCCTTCTCACATGCTCAGGTGCGCGCACGTCTCCGTCCACTAGAGGGCGAACGCACTAGATTCCTGAGATTTAAAGGGCCTGTACAGCACTGATTGGTGCCTGCTCATCCAATCCTGCATCCACTTCTCCTATTTAAAGAGGCACTTCCTTCCTTCAGTGCCAGATCTTGGTCTCTCCATGTTTGTTGAAAGTCAGACATTCTTGGATTGCTCACCCATGTACCGACCTCTGCCTGTCCCCGACTCTGAACCTTTGCTGCCTGCCCCGACCTCGGCTATTCACCTTTATCGTGAACCTGTGCTGCCAGCCCCGATCTCTGCCTGTACTTACTATGCCTTTTGCCTGACACTTATGTACCTCGCTGAACCTAGGCTGACTGTGGGACTGGGCCACTGTTGGGGGGTAGCGACCTGGGGGCACTCGCCGCACAAGACCAACCTGCCTTGCGGTGGGCTCTGGTGAATACCGGTGGCCCTTAGACTCCGCTCCCCTGACACGGTACCCGCCATCGGTCCCACCAGTTAAAGCGGATCCACACCTGAGTCCGCTCCACCCGGTCCGTGACAGTTGCCTCTATGGCATGGAAGGGGTCTTGGGGAATTAGACTGTGCATGGACAATGGAAGGCATGGAAGGGGTCTTGGGGAATTAGACAGTGCATGGACAATGGAAGGTGGAGACATTTGTAGGACGAACCAGAACATTTTGGATTTCAAAGCAGAAATGATGGTTGTTCAGATTATGATCATATTAGTATACAATGTTTACCCATTCTGGTGGTACCAGTCTGCAAAGACGAAACTGGCACATGGAGGTCATCCTGCAATGAACCCTTTCATCTGCCTTCTGAGGGACCAATTCTGTACTTCAATTTACAGCAATTAGCTTTAATAGTTCTGGAATAACTAGGTATTTTACCAGCGTTTATTCATACCATGTATCAATTCTTTCAAGAGGCAAGTTTGAGCATTGTCCATTTTTCAGCACCGTTGGCTGCACCTGTTTTTAGTGGTGACTCTCAATTAAAGAGTAACTTGTGTGACACCTTGATTCAAGGCTATTGCCTTGTTGCTTAAAGTAAAAACTCACCTGCTCTCTTGCTGTCCCCTGGTCGCTGTCCTGCGCCGCTCTCTGTAGAATTCACAGCCCCAATTGGCATCTAGGTCCCTATCACAGAGAGGGGATTTTATACAGGTGAGTGAGATTGACATCAGCTGATGTCAGCTTACTCTGCCAGTATAAAAGAACCCTGGCTGTAGTAACAAGCGAGTAAGAACCTGGAGTTATTGGAGGAAGCCGGCTCTCAAAAGCAGCTGTGGGCGGTGTGGGACAATGGCGACTGATCAGAGGTTAGTAGGGATGGAAAATAAAAATATTTAAATAGTTATTACTTGTGTATGTGTGTGTTTTATATTTCACCCTTTGTGAACTGGTAATGTGTGCTTGAGACCCCTATCCCAGTTCATAGGGCAGGAGGAGCTAGCAAGTCATCTGCCAGAAAGCAGGTGACTTGCCATAACCTCGGCCCCATTACCTGCATCCGAGCCTGTGGACCATGAGGGCTATGCAGGCTGGTAACCATTGGAGGTCTTCTGGTCTACTAACTCCCATAGCTGGTGTCTGGGTTGGTTTTACTTTTTGTTTGATTTTTAAGGATTTAACTGTGAAGATAAGGGTGTCAACCAGAACGGGCTTGAACGTGGACAGAGGTAAGCTTATTTTTTAATTGTTTTACGAGCGAGCTTGTAAAAATTTCGATACGTACGAACTTTTGCAAAGTTTGCTCATTGCTACTGAGGAGGATTTTTTTATTGTTAATTAAATTAAAGAGCACAGAAGTTCACACCTTTTCATGCTAAAATTTTGTTTTTGAAATGTTTTGCATTGATTTCAAAGAATTCTGAGCAAAGTAAGAGTACTATTACATTCCTATGCATTTGTTTATAGCAGGTAAGGTGGCATTATTAAATGAGCTGAAGGAGTTAAAAAAGGAATTATGATCCTACTGTAAAAATAGATGATCTTTTCAAGGGTTACCTTAAAAAAAGGGGGATTGTAATTTCACTTTAAGGATGTAATTTTTTGGTAATGGGGAGCACCAACATTACATTCTGATATTTTACTATGTTTAAAAGTGGCTTTTGGCATGCTATTATTTTAGTAGGGTGCATCTGCTATTATCTGCAATTGAATAATGTTAAAAAAAAGCAAAAGAATGTACCAAATTTGACAAACCAATATAGCAAAATATGTATCGTAGTTAATCTAAGCCCAAATTTAAACGGTCACATGCCACTTCTATTTCAATAATTTTTATTAAATCTGGCATACTTGATGCACAAAAATTGTACAATATCTGTCATAGCTTAATATGATAGTACAAATTAAGAGTAAAGACAGATGCAAAACCTTTCTCTTATATAACATACATATCACAGTCAAAAAAACAAAAAATGACTCAATTAATAAAGAGTAGCAATCTTCAAAGATAGCCTAAACAATTTTGTGCTAGTATTATCCAAAAAATCTTATTTTCTATATAAGAACAAAGATATGACAAACACTTTGTCACTTAGATAGGACTCAGATTAAGTCCAACAGTGTGCAGTCGTCGGCTGCATCAATTACAAAAATTGGTACTCGATTCGTACCCTACACAAGTAAAAAAATAAAAAATAAAACGCAAAAGTATGTAGCTATACATATATACATATGTGTATCCACACAGGTATATCCGCGTACTCCTAGATACTTATATATGCACATATATAGCTCCCGGACTGAGTATAGGGAGAAAGAGAAGTTGAAGAAGAAAAAAGAAGAGAGGGATAGAGAAAAGGAAAGAGAAAAAAAAAAACGGGGGGGGGGAATCCTCGGGGAAGTCAGCATCTCAGAGCTCGAACAAATCAGAATACTAGTCTCTCCTTCAGGTAATTAAATGGTCAGTAAGTGCCGATCAAATGAATTAGGGAGAAAATCCGCGACCCAGGGTTCCCACACTTCTTGGAATTCCTCTATCCTGTTGGTATGAATAGCCGAAAGCTTCTCCATAGTCATTATAGAGTTCACCCTATTTTTAAATTCCTTAAAGCTTAATGTAGTAGTCCTCCACGCTCTAGCTATAGACAATTTTGCAGAAGTGCAAATATTATATATCAACTGTCTCTGTTTAGCGGAACTGTTCGTGATAGGTTCATTTAACAGCGCTATCCACGGATCCAAGCTAATATCCCTCCCCACGACCTTGCTAACAATTCCAAATACTTTAACCCAAAAGGTTCTCACAATACTACATTTCCACCAAATATGGCTATAGGTGCCCGACTCAGCACACCCACGAAAGCACTGCCCCCGTGCCATGCCCTGCATACGTGATAATTGCTCGGGTACTAAATACCACCAGAGAGTAACTTTCAAATTCACCTCTATTACTGAGGCAGAGGCCCCTTTTCCAAATGAGACCAGCCACATCCTTCGCCACTGAGCTGGATCTCTATTCTCCCCTAGGTCGACTTCCCATCTGTTCCTATATGAAAGAATCTCACAACTATTCCCTAGGATTAATGATTGACAGATAGCTGACACAGCCCCTCTCCCACTAGGGTCTTTCCTACATCGTGTTTCAAAAAATGTCGTACTATCCAATTTTGGACAATTCTTAATCATTTGTTTTACAAAATGGGCAAGTTGCAAGTAACCAAAAAATTCACCCGCTCCAAAACCAAGTCGCTCCCGGAATTGCTGGAAGAAGGCCACCCCGAACCCTGGAGGCAATCTACTACACATCGAATCCCCACATCCTTCCACTTACTAAATCTCAGAGGGTCCATAACACCTGGGGGGAACATAGGATTATCCCATAAGGGCATCAGTGGTAAGTATGGAGAGGCCAGACCCCCTGAAAATTTAACCTCGTCCCACAATCTCAAGAAAAGATCTAATATGGGATTATCACTTTGGTATCTATGCTTAGGGATAAGCCATAGTAGATCTTTAATTTCTGTCGGATAGATTAATGAACCCTCTATCTGGACCCAGCTGGGAGTATCCTCTACTATATGATAAGATAGCAATTGCGCAATCTGCGCTGCCTGGAAATATCTTCTAAAGCACGGAAACCCCACCCCCCCTGATCCCTTAGGTTTAATTAAGACCTGACCAGCTATTCTCTGCTTTTTCCCATTCCAAAGAAACGATAGTACACTTTTCTGAAGGTCCCTTAAGAACTTAGGTGGAACATAAACTGGTAGAGATCTGGCCAGATAAAGAAATTTGGGCAATATATTCATTTTAATGGCAGCAATTTTGCCCAGCCAGGATAAATTATAGTCCTTCCATTTAGTCAATAAAGCCGTAAATTTCCTACGTAGAGGTATATAGTTTGCAGCGAACAGTGCGTTATACTCATTAGTCAAATTTATCCCCAAATATTTAATTACTTTATTTTCCCAGCTAAAGTCAAAATTAGATTGAAGCTGTTGCCATATCTCTAAAGGAATATTAATATTCAAGGCTTTCGACTTGGTGGTATTGACATGAAGACCCGACACTTCGGCAAAGTGCTCCAAAATATGTAATAAGTTTGGTAGAGTGACATGAGGATTTGAAATGAACATCAGCACATCATCTGCAAAAAGGCAGATTTTATGATGAATACCTCCAATCTCTATCCCAGTAATATCTAAGGAATCCTTAATCCTTTGAACTAACGGCTCCATTGCCAGGGCAAATAACAAGGGGTATAGCGGGCATCCCTGCCTGGTCCCTCTAGCAAGATTGAAAGAGTTAGATTTGTGACCGCTATATTTAACAAATGCTGAGGAAGAATAATATACAGTTTTTAAGATTCCTAAGAATTTGGGACCAAAACCCCATTTTTCCAATAATCCAAAAAGATACTCCCATGACACCGAGTCGAAAACCTTCCTGATGTCCAGGGAAAGAAACAGGACAGGTACTTTCCTTTCTTTAGCTATACGGGAAATCTGTATCACCCTCCCCGCTTGTCGCCCTGGAATAAAGCCTGTCTGATCATTATGTACCATTTGGGGTAAATAAGATGACAACCTATATCATCATTTATATCCAGATTTAGTAAAGAGATCGGTCTAAAATTTGACCATATGGTGTTATCAACATCTGGTTTCGGCAACATACTAACAGACGCCATTAAGGATTCCCGGGAAAATGATCCACCTTTCCGAATGGCAAAGTGCGGCTGCTAATTTTGGAGCCAAAATGGCACTAAACGTCCTATAATATGCCGCTGAGAAACCATCAGGTCCCGGGCTCTTATTAGTCTTGAGACCTCTTATCGCTCTCAACACCTCATCTGTACTAACGTCCTTTTCCATAAGTTCTCGTAGCTTTTCTGGCAGGTCCGGTATATTAACACCCTCCAGAAAGTTCAATATTCTATCAGGATTTGAAGGATGAGGATTAGAATATAATTTAGACAACTGAGAACGAAAAATCTCAACTATTTTAATGGGATTGCTCGTTAAAGCACCCCTATCACTGCGTAATCTAATCGGGCAGTAATGCTGATCAGGGGTTTTCAGCCTTTTAGCTAGGAGGGAGTCAGGCTTATTTGCCTTGCAATAGAATTTATGTTTGAGCCATCGTAGAGCATTCTCGGCCTTACCCGCTAAGGCTAAATTAAGATCCCTGGTTACCTGGTTTAATTTAGCACGGATCGTCGGAGACATAAAAGTTTTCGCTTTCTCCGTTAAGTCTAAATATTCTTTTTCTAGCCTTTCCACACAGGCTGCTCTTTCCCGCTTCCGTCTAGACGCTAGTTGTATTATTTTGCCCCTTATCGTTGGTTTGTGAGCCTCCCAGCAAATCACAGTTGAAATCTCAGGGGTCTCATTTATATCAAAATATTCCTCTAATGATTTAGTAATGGATTGAGATATCCCTGGGTCAGACAACAAGGAGACATTTAAGGACCATAAAGACCCAGTCGGCCTAGTAAGAAGAGAATCAAGCCTAAGAAACATCCCTTCATGGTCCGACCAAGGGATCGGGACTATTTTAACACTTTGTTCCTGTGCCAGAGTATCTATAGGCAAAAAAATATGATCTATTCTGGCATAGAGCCCATGTGGGTGTGAATAATTAGTGAAATTTTGGGTACCTGGGTGGGCCTCCCTCCAGCAATCCGTTAAGGAGTAGGTGTCAAGCAGGTGTCTGAACAGCTTAGAGTTTGCTATTGCCTTGGCGCAGGTCATAGTAGTCATTGTAGATAATCTATCCAGAAAGGGGTTCAAGACCAAATTTGAGTCTCCACAAATGATTATTTTACCTTTAGCTACAGACATTACACTCTTAAAAAAATTAGTTAAAAATGCAACCTGATGTACATTCGGGGCATAATACGTAGCCACCGTCACCTCTACATCATGTAATTCGCCCACTAAAATCAAATATCTACCCTCTGGGACACTTACCTCATTTTTACATTGAAACTGAGTCCCTCTCCTAAAAGCTACCATCACCCCCTTCTGTTTTGAATCTGCACATGCCAAATGAACCTGTGGATATTTAGAATCAAAATATTTTGGTTTAGAGGTAACCGAGAAGTGTGTTTCCTGAAGGCATAGTATATCAGGATGAAGTGTATTTATTTTACGAAAAGCCAAGCTCCTCTTGTTAGGGGAATTAAATCCCTGGACATTTAGAGAAAAAATTGTAGTCATGATAAGGCACTTAATGTGAGCTCCGTATTCCAGGAGGAAAACCAAAACAAAAAACAAACCAAAAAAAAAAGGGGGGAAAAAAGAGAAGAAAAGGAGGAAGTAGAAGTGAAAAGAGAAAGGTCTCGGGGAGAGAACTAAAATACAGTTATCGATATAAAGATAAGGGGACAGATAGTAGGATCACCAAAGCTAGGAGGAACCAGCCCCCTACCATTCGCAAATATCACTACAGGTCTAGAAATCTCTGGGGATCCGACCACTGTCCACGAACTCGTCTTCAACTAGCTGACTCCAGCCCCCTATATTTTAAAGGAGCAGGGACAGCCTGTGTATCTTCGATTGTCGCTGCTCCGGAGTACCTCAAGCAGATGAACGCCACCACTAGGCGCTGGAAGTCAGGACCAAAAGGTATATCCCTTATGGTTCTGCTGGAAGGCGTCATGTCAAGGCCGCCGGACAAGCGAGGATAGAAAATAATATTGTAGACTCACTTATTAAAGCTTGAACACATACCAACCACAGCTTATTCTCTATAGAATTATAATAGTATAAATGAGAAAGCATCTAGTGGCATTAAAATAACATTTGTAAAGAGGTTACCTATATTCTAAAGGCTCCAGACATCATTCTATGTTATTATAAGAACAAACGTACCACCTTAAATATCTAGTGGGATAAAGATAAACATATAGATTGTTCTGAAAAGCATCACCCATCTTGGGTGAGGTCCCCAATCTAAAAGGTGATGAAAGGGATCAATAATTAGCATCATCTCAGATGCTTCATGTGTCCCCATATGTCAGACGCGATCCTCGGTTGCTTGTAGAGACCCATCGTTTCTGTCTCTTGCCCGCACGTTGCAGTTTGGGTGATTCGTCCACGTACCTGGGAGATTTAGAGGAGGTGACCCTAGATATATTTAAAGCTGTTAGATGTTGCTGAAGCTCTTCCAGTGATACTGCAGAATAAGAGGAGTTTTCATAGGAAAAGGAGACCCTGAATGGAAATCCCCATTTATATTTGATGTTGTGATCTCTCAAGATAGCAAGCAGTGGTTTCAGCTCTCTCCTCCTCATCATTGTGGCTCCAGAGAGATCTGAATAGACCTGATATTTAATTCCCTGGAATTCCAAATTTGCCGCATCCCGGGCTGCTTTCTGGACCTGCTCCTTAGTGGTGTAATAGTGAAATTTCACTATAATGTCCCGAGGGGGATCTTCAGGTGGTCTACGAGGGCCAAGAGCCCTATGAGCCCTATCCATCTCCAATCTGTCAGCTGGAATCCCGGGTAGTAGGTCCTGACATAGAGCAGTAATAATAGCTTTGGTATCTTCCATGTGCTCTGGAAGCCCTCGGAATCTCAAGTTTTGTCTTCTATCTCGGTTTTCCATGTCCTCTAACTTGGTGTTTAAAATTACATTATCACGTTTTAGCTGCAGCAATTCACATTCCACCACCTCCTGAGCTGAGGATAGTTCTCCCAACTTTTTATCCAAATTAAGCAAGCCACAGGACACCTTTTCCACTTCAGTAGATAGATGCTGCATTAAGATCTTATTATTTGTGGCTAATACAGTCTGCAGCATGTGTTCAATCTGGGGTAGTAAATCTCTCACCTCCGTTTGCATGGGAGAGCCAGCCTGAATGAAGTCCTCCTGCTCACTCACCAGGAATGACACTTCGCTGGACACCACCTCGTCTATCTCTGCAGCTGACAGGGCCGCCGCCATCTTGTCCTCGGAGCCGCGGTCCCCGCCGTCTGTCTCCGCACCCAGACCTCTTGTTCCTCCGTGCGCCGCTGTCTTCTTACTCCTGGTGAGTGCCCCTCGTAGCCTCCGACCTCACCGTCTCTGTCTGTGAGCCGCCTGCCGCAGTGTCAGCCTCGGTTTGTCCGGCGGGCACGGAGCGCTGTTAGAACGCGTCCATCAGCTCGCCGCGCGCATGTGCCTCCACATGCAACTTCTAACTGGTGTCACAGCCTGAAGGTCCTGCTAATTATTTGAGAGCCTCTCCCACTAAAAAAGGTGTGGTGGAAGTTTTCCTTCAGTCTTTTCAGTGGATTTGTATCTCTCATGAGTCAGTGGTGTTAAAGAAAAGGGTTCACACAGTAACAAAGATCCTGTAATGTTTCAGTATAAAAGAGTAATTTTAAATTGGTGACCACCACTGTCAACCTGAGCTAGAACATCACCTTAAAAGTGCAGTTTTTTACTGATAAGTTAACCTCTAGCCACTTATCTTGAGGTTCTATGATTCTTAAATCAGGCCTATAGTTGAGTTTCCTAGTCGAATTATCGCTCCTTTAATACTTAGAATGCCTGTTTTGTGACTTTCTTGTCAATATTTATTATAATTTATAATGTTGTGATAAAAATACCACATGCATTACCACTTTGGAGAGGTTTGTATAACAAATATTGTACTTGGTTTATGAAATGATGTCCATGTTATTTTGAGAGTGTATTGAAAAAAAATCATTTAATTGTGAATATTTTAAATCCCTCAAACAAAGGCAACTGTAAATTGCAAAATAGTAGTGAATAAAACATAATTACTGCTTTCATTCATTCACACTATATTAGTGTAATATAATTATCTTGTAGGCAGACTGAATCTTATAAATATTCAGCAAAAGTCTTCAGAATGGATATACAAATGAACACTTAAAACTAAATGCTGAAATAAAAAGAAATTATTTTCCTATTTTAAATGATGAATGCTTTGTTTTGTTGTGATAAATGTCTCAAAATACCTAGAGGTAAAGTTTCAGTGTCAAATCTGTTGCCAAGATTAATGGTTTACATATTGAGAAGTTACTGTTTTGATATTATTTACTAATTTTCTCACAACTCTTTAGCATGCAGTAATGAGAGTTTTATTGCAGAGATTGTACAACAACCTCCATTTGAACTCCAATGATGTATCTCTCTTCAGAGAAGACAACAGGCATTGAGAAGATAATCATTTTGTCGCTGTCTTACAATATTAAAGCTGCTATAATAAATTCTGGATTGCCTTTGTGATTATGGTGACAGTTTGGGAACCTGAAAAAGTAGTGCTGCTGATATGGGGACGTGTATCAGGATTAAAATTGTACCCTTACGGGGTTACTATCCCCTCGATTCAAAGAGGAAAAGTTAATTGATTTCGTATCGAAAATCGTAAGTTTGGGTGGGTGTTAGTCATTTTTTCCTGTTTTTTTGGCCATTTCCGACTCGCACGAGCCTACGTACGAATGCGTATATGCTCTTACGATCAGCGGAAGTTCGTTCCTAAATTTTAGGATGAAAACGTAAAACTTAGGATCAAATCCTAAAACTTACGATCAAAACGTAAAACTTAGGATAATTGGATGTGTTTAGGTGTGATTCAGAGAAACCTCTAAACGCGTTTTAAAAGAAAGCCACAGCCGACACCTTTTAGCAGCCGGATTGCTGTTCGTGAACAGGTTTTTTGGCTATGTGGAGGAGTCTGCGCGTCTTGTGCTCCAATGAACTGCATGTATCAGCATGGCCGAGGCCATTAATTGTATAGCAATGCATGCCTGATTTAATACATTTCATGTATGCCTTATAAAAGCATTTTAATGTGGACCTTAATTAGTCCTTTGCATGTAAACCTTTATTTTGCAATATATTTGCGTTAATTAAAGAAACTTATGTCCTTTGTTATTTATTTTAAAATTGATGTACTAGAATAATATTTTTAGATTGCATTTATTGGTGTAGTTGGTTACCTTTGCTTTGTTTAATTATTTAAGCACATCTTTGGTCAGATGCATCACACTTACTGAGGAGAGGAGAGCGGGATAAAGTGCAGGATGTGGGTTACTGCTGTATTTTGCCCCCAGAGCTGGGGGCACGGACAGTCACAAGGCCCTTTCTGTTTGCAGGCTGCCCGAGAATACCTGAGTCGCCATCTTGGCTGTTTCTAGACTCATAACATGCAGAAGTTGCTGGGTGTTTTTTATTATTTGAGAGCAATCTGTATGTAGAGGGTGTGGGTAACCACACACAAAAAATTTAAGTTGTACCATTTGAAGCCAAAATATTAAAATTAAATCAACAAGTAAAAAATGCAAGTTAACTAAAAATTAAACAAAGTAAGATTTTAGTATGCAAATGCATTCATTAATGGTTGGTTTCTACAAAATGAATGAAATAAAGAAAAATAAGACCAAATATTTAGAATGCACTTTAATGAGGTAAGTTTGTAGTGCGGAGCCGCAAGATCAGAAGGATTTACGTCCAGACAAAAAAGGAAAAAGGGCAAAACCAATGTTGCAACCTGAGAAATGAAACGGGAAAATCAGGATGGAAACTGACATAGGTCTGATTCCCGAACTGCCATACGAACGGACGTATATTTTAGGATAGAAACGTATTTGCTTATTGAATCACTCGCAAGTTCATACGAACGCACGAGCGGACGTGAAAAATAGGATGATCGTGAGCCAAATCCAAGCTGTTACATGTTTCTTTGAATCAACCCATATGTGTCTGTTCTATTGACCACTTAAAGAGGAGCAACCCCTGGCCTAGATTCTAAAAGGCTCTAGGGGTTTTGTCTTCTTCTTAATTAGGAATACCCCACAATGTGAAACATCATAGTTCACTAGGAATCTTATGTTTCTGGTGATCCCAGGTACAGGGTACATAAGCGGGTCACTGCGGCATCCTCTGTGTGCCTCTGACTACTGTGCGTACCCGCACCATGCCTATCTGACTGGCTGAAGCTGGTACACACAGCCAAAGGATCTGCTGCATCTTTCCATTCTGCAGTCTATGTTGCTCAGTAATATGCATGGAATAGAACATGGATGCCCAACCTGCAGTCTGGGGGCGCATGTGGCCTGCATTGCCCTCACTTACAGCCTCCAGCACCCCTAAGGAGTTATCGAGCAGAGCTTTCCTTGCAGTGCAAGCGGCTAACCACTACTTTCCCCCTTACCCGTATTCATTTTACCTCTGCCTACATCTACTTACCTCTTTTTGCCTTGTCCCATCTTACCTCGCTCCACTCACCTCTAGCTATCTCTATCCACTTCTTACCAGCTCACCTATATCCATCACTTCTCTTACTATCTCAACTCTTCTTGATTCAGCTCTGCCCGCCTCACCTCTTCCTGCCTCACCTCTGCTCAGTTCTCCTCTCCCTGCCTTATTCTGCTCACTCCTACCCGCACCTATTCCTATCTGCCCTCTACCCACCTCAACTGAGTCCATTTCTTCTCTTACCATCTCACTTCTGCCCACCTCACATTGGCTCACCTTTGCCTACCTCTACCCACTTCACCTCTTTCCACTTAACCTCTGCTGAAATGACATTTCCCTCCCTTACCTTTGCCCAATGTACCCTCTGTTCACCTGTACCCACCTCTGGTAACCTTACCTCGTCCACCTTATTTCAACCCCACCTCTTCCTGCCTCACCATTGTATATACATAAAGGTATTCGTAGCTTACATTTTTTGTGGAACAATATGACAATGTGGCCCCTAGACCAAAAAAGGTTGTGCACCCCTGGCACAGAACAATGATTGGAGGAGAGTCTGTTCCATGACATCCTGGAAGAGGTAAGAAGACCTAACTAAACAGGGGGGTACAAAAAGGGGGCTTCCTAAATTGGACAAAACTCATTCCTCTTTAAAATGGTCCTACAGAAAAATTTTAGAACCGCTGTCATGCACTTTAGTGTTGACATAAATAGCAAGCCAGAGAATGTGCTAAATGTCTTTCTCACTTCCAGTCTTACTGTGGCAGCTAATCGCAGGAAGAGAAATCCCCAGTCCACCACTGCAGTGAAAGTCCATGTCCCCATCTCCTGTCTGCTCATAATCGCCCAACCTCTAGAAACATTTTGTCTGTGCTAGCCCAACACTATAGGTTGTCATATCAAAACAGAAGGAAGTGAAGTATATGCTTTCACAGCAGTGTTGGCTTGTGGCAATACCCCTGATCACAGCCAAGCTCATGCAGATGCTTGCTGTCAGGAACCGCTTACCTGATCCCCGTTCCAGCGACGTCTCCAGGCGACCAGCTGCAGCTGTCACTGTGCGGCGGCTGCGCCGAGCGGCGTCGGCTCGAGCAGCGTCGGCTCGAGCGGCGCCCAGCTCAGCCACGCCCCCCGCTTCCTCCTCCAGGAGACGTGCTCGCGCGCGGCCGCGAGCATGTGTCTGTTATGCCCTCCGGCGGCGCTGTGCGGCGCGCACCCGCCGGAGGATCAATTAAAGGGTTAATGAATCCTTGGGGATTGAGGGCTTCGCCCTCTTCTGCTCTGCAGCCAATTACCCTTGGAATCCTATGTGCTCCAATCAGTACACTGCTTCCCTCAGACCTGTTCCTATAAAGGCAATTCCCTCTCAGTTGTGAATTGCCTGTGATAGCGCTCAGAACCCTGTGTTACCTACTCCTGTGAAGTCTAGCCTGTTGCCGACTTGATTGTACGACCATTCTCGATCCTGAATCCTTGTTGCCGACCTCTGCCTGAATTGACGCCTCTCGATCCTGAATCCTTGTTGCCGACCTTTGCCTGAACTGACGCTTCTAGATCCTGATCCCCAGTTGCTGACCTCTGCCTGAACCCCGACTACGTCTTGCCTGACCCCTGGTGCCGCTACGATCTCTGCCTTCCCGTTATCGACCTATTGCCTGTCTCTGGACTTCCGTCACTCACGCTCTTGCTATTGGTTCTCCAGTCCTCCCACATATAAGCTTACATCCTTTGAGCCATTAAGTCCTGGGGGCAACCGATCCCGGGTAGGCGTATCTTGCGTCCCGGCAAGCGGGGGCTCCTACAGGTGAAGCTGGCTGTGGAGATTGGGGGTTGTGAGCTTATTAAGAGGGCTGGAGTTACCCCGAGCGTGACACTTGCCATTTGCAAACTTCGGGCTCAATTCAAATTTGTAACAAGAAATTAGTCAGTTTCTTGAAAAAAAAACTACAGTTTTAGCTTTTTCAAATTCTAGTGATTCAACAGAGAAAAAAACATGCTTCATTTTCTACACTCATTTTTTTCCCTTGTCTTTTCTCATGAAGTAAAAAAAATTGTCTAAAATGAAAAAATACAACTGAAATTTACAATTGTAAAACATGAGTGTGATTCAGCAATGTTTTTACTCTTTTTTTTTACTACTCTTTTGAACGAATTAACAATTCTCAGCATTTTCCCTTATAGTTATTTCACCTAAAAAAGCCAGGTCAGAAACTGTCAGCATGTTTTTTTTTTTTATCAGTGTAAAAGACATGAGGAAGCATATTTCTATTTTCCATGATCATTTTCATTTAAAACTGTGGACACCCCAGGTAGAGCACCAAACCTGGGCCAAAAACTAAAGGGTCTAGTGAGTTGCCAGGACCAGACTGGTGCACTAGCCTTAAAATTGGAAGGGAGGGGCCATGATTTGTTTTTATTTTTATTGAAAGAGTAAAAATAAAAAAGTTAACTCCTGTAGCATTGCAGGAATAAAACTGCACAATTGCAATAGCTTTTTTTTTACTTTGATACGTTTCACAAGTCATCCAGCCACCTTTCCCAATAGGCAATGTTGAATTCATACATGTATCCAGTGGGATAAAAAACAAAACATGTGGAGCAAAACAGCAGGTCTGGTTGCCTTGATCTATTACTCAATACATTTCTTTATTAGTTATTTAAATGTTTTTCATTACTGTTTTAATAAAATATTATTTATATCCCAGCAAAAGTGCTAAACCTTGGGTAAAGGCTCTGGGGCTTGAAAGTTGCCAGGGCCAGGGAGCAGTTGGTTTGGAATTTTGACCCTGAACTTAGTATGCCTGTTGCACCAGTCTGGTAATCTGAAGGAAGGGCCATGATTCTTCTTTCATTGTATTTGAAACAGTTGCAAAATAAATAAATAAAGTTAACTCCAGCATATCTGTAGGAATATATCTATGCAACTGCAATCGTTTTTTTATTTACTTCAACACATTCCACAAGTCATCCAGCTGCCTTTCTTAATAGTGGTATGAATAACAAAACATGTGAAGCAAAAGAAAACAGCAAGTCCAATTGCCTTTCTCTATTACTAAATACATATCTATCATTTCATAGATGAATGCGATCCTTCATAACAAAGTTGCACTAGTGCATTAAAAATCAATTGTCACCTGAGATATATCACATGGGGACATCATCTGATCATTCTGAAGCTGTATGAAATTTTTTTTTTTGCTATATTTGTTGAGTCAAGCCTAATGTCTGCAACCAGCTGCCTGCTAATCCAAACCCCCACCCCAAAAATTGCAGACATGTATGCCTCTAAAAAATGTTCATTAGTGCTTACACTACAGCATACCTTGCCTACTACTTAAAGAGGAACATTCTAGGTCATGGGAAGTTAATAAAAACTCCCAAGACCTGCCTTGCCCTGCCCCTCCAGTTGTCAAAATGATCAATTTAAACTTACCTCTCCAGGCGCAGTCATTGCATAGGTGCAGGACTTTTGAACAGAAGATGGTGAAAGGTAGGTCGGCTACAGGCGCTCTGGGACAGCTGAGGAGGGTGGAAAGGGGCCAGGAATACTGCCGGATGTCGGTATTTTTGATAACACCAACATCCAAAAGGCAGTGAGGGAGGCGGGAGGCAGGTTTAAAATGTCTGATGTTCCTCTTTAAATGTAGCCCCAATATAAACCATGTAAATAAAGGTAAACAGGCCAAATAAAAAAAGTTGGAAAATGAATGCATGCAAAAATAACCTATGAAAAGGCTAAAAACAGCATGCAAGAGTCAGAAAAACAATACCAGAAATGCACATACACAGTTAAGAATGCTTACGGGATAAATTGAGCACATTTTCTAATAGTCTTTACTTGCTACAGCCTTTTTACGAGTGCTTCAAAAATGTTACGATCGCATTTTTTAACACATTAGAGCGCATGGGACGGCTAAGGGGGGTGGAAAGGGGCCAGGAATACTGCCGGATGTCGGTATTTTTGATAACACCGACATCCAAAAGGCAGTGAGGGAGGCAGGAGGCAGGTTTAAAATGTCTGATGTTCCTCTTTAAATGTAGCCCCAATATTAACCATGTAAATATAGGTAAACAGGCCAAATAAAAAAAGTTGGAAAATTATGCATGCAAAAATAACTTATGAAAAGGCTAAAACAGCATGCAAGAGTCAGAGAAACAATACCAGAAATGCACATACACAGTTAAGAATGCTTACGGGAAAAATTGAGCACATTTTTAAATAGTCTTCACTTGCTACAGCCTTTTTACGAGTGCTTCGAAAATTTTACGATCGCATTTTCGAACACATTAGAGCGCATGTATTAAATTCGATCACTTTGCTGAATCACACAAAATTTTTCCGTGCAAAATGAATTTTTTTCTACCTTTGTTGAATCAAGCCCTTCATGTTAAAAGGTAGCAAAGCAGCCAGCAAGCTTCTGGCTGCCATTATAGAAGCTAAAAAGAACTTCTAGGGTTTTCTTTTCTCCTGCAGTTAAAAAAATTAGATTTTTGGACAGTGAGGGGGGGGGGCTAAGAATATGGCAGTACATAACGCTTTGTGGGTATGGGAACCAATAATTGTAGCCCAGGCTTTGAAAATGACCAGTAGGAACAAAAAAGTCTACTTGAATTACTTTTAAAAAGTGGCTCTTCTTAAAACAGAATGTATTTGCATTAGTTTGTTTATGCCATACCCAAACAGTAGGAAGAGTAATTCCCTGCTCCTGCTCAAATCAACAGCAGGTTTTTAATGTGGTGGAGAAAAAAAAACAATAGTGAAATACCTTCATTGTATATCTAATGGCTTTAGTTTATACTTAGGTTACAGTAAATAACATATCAGAACATAGCACTTGTTCAGCTGAAATAAGCTTATAATTCATAGTATTAATACTGTTGTGGTACCGTCGTGTTACTGAGGTAGCAGGGCAGAGTCAAGCATAGGACATACGGGGGGGGGGGTACATACATGCCTGCTTAACTACATGAATTTGGGTGGTTTGGGCTCTAAACTCAACTAGAATCTTGTAATGGATTACTTGACAATAACGTTTTAATAACTGTTTATGCCAATAAAATTATTTAGCAACATTTCTGGATGCATAAAAATAGTGAGCTAACCAGCACAAGCTCAAACAAAGCACCCTATAAATGAGGCCGCACAAACCAGAATGAATATAAAATAATGTAATATAAAATATAATTATATATTATATAATAATATAATAACATTTCTGGATATTAAGGTATTGTTTTGAATATTTTAATTAAGTTATAAATTGCATGAATCTTAAAAAAAATACAGACCTCCCTAACAATTAGTGTTATAAGGTATTTTCATACAAGTATAAAATGGCCGGATAACACAAAATCCTGGACCGCCGATTAAATTACTCTTAATGCTAAAACATCTGAAATCAATCAGAGTAAAGGAAATCCCATTGCTATCATTCTTTAAAACTGACCTACAGATAAGGAGGCCAAGTGGTGCACAGGGTCCCGGTGGGCCACACTGCTTTGGGACCAAATGGGCTGATTTTCACCTGCCTACCCTCTCCCAGCCTCACACTAACTATATCCCCCAGCATAGACACCCAGAGAAGCCATGTCCTCCCCTACCTAGGATATGCCCCAGCACTACTATAGCTTCAGCTGACAAATGCACTCATTGACCAGTTTGGAAGGACATCATAGACGGAGCTCATCAGCTTATGGGCGTTTCATGGCCTGGTCAGGGCCAGGTTGATGGACTGGGGTCCATCCTTGACTGCACCTCTCTAAACACCCCTTCTCGAAGCCTCTACAGGCTACGGGGCATCCACAGGACATGGTCATTCTAGGATTGTGTGTTTTGATGGAGTAGGACATAAACGTGCATGTTTCTGTCTCTGAAAATAAATATACTCAGTGATTTTAGTGAACATTTACATGTGATAAGACTTAGCAATGTTTAGCTTTTGTTCTACTCTGTTCTACTCTACTCACTATATGTTGCTTTACATACTGAGAGCCTGCAATGATTGGCAAATACTAGATAAGTTTATTATTGTGCATTTCTTAATGCATATTTCTGAAAGGGATTCCAACAAGAATATTTTTCCAAGAGCAAATTCATTGCCAGCCTTATCTAATCTCCAAGTTTAAGTATGCCTATGGATACATTTTACATTTTGTAGTAGGTTAACAAAGCAAAAACAAGACACATACTATATATATATATAGATCAATTACTTTTGGTGTTTTTTTTATTGCACTGTCCACAATACCCTTTATACCAATTAAAGAGCCCAATAATTATTTTACTGTGTAATATATATATATATATATATATATATATATATACCGGTATATATATGTATTTGTATAGACATTTACATAATATATATGTTCTTTGGATGTTAAAACGTTTGGTTTATTCTGAATAAAATATAATGCGGATTAAACAATATTTATATGTCATTTTGTGTCAATTCAATGACACAAAATTTAAGGTGAAAGGATACTGCGGTCAAAGAGATGACCATTTATTGATGTTGACATCAGCTTTTGCCTCTTGCACAGATGGATATTGATGCTCGATACCCATCAAACTAATATCAATACTAATAGACTGCTATCAATAATAATCTCAGTGTTTCCACTAGATCAGCTTTCCTATAGCCTTCTTGATTTTTGAAATTCCCAGAGCACTTTACCATAATTGTCAATAAGTCTGACCACTTATCAGAGCTTAAGTCAGATATTAAAAGTGACCTTGGTATACTTCCATTCTTTACTAGCTTAAAAAAGCAAGAGAAATATGAAACGGCACAGATAAATGACTTTTTGCACCAAGGGAGTACTTCCAAGGATCATTGAGTTATGATTTCTGTATCTTCCACAAGCAATGGACCATTTGTTTTATTATAATTCATTCTCCGAAAGCATAAACACAATATAGCCGTCCTCAAGGGTCGAATTTTTCAGAAATTGTCAGAATGGATCATCATAGATGCTAATAGAAAAGAATCATCAGTTGTCAATGTCACCACTCAACACAGACGCTAAACTTACACGTGGTACAATACAGTCTATTAAACCTTTAGTGATTAATTGCATCTTCTTTGACATTTTATAACAGCCATTGTCAACACCAGGGACCAGCTTGTAAAATAGAATGCTCTGCGCTACTTTTTATACAGTGACGCGTGTTGCAGTTTATAAAGAAAAGCTCAACTAGGGATGAGGTTGCAAAATAAGATGGTGTGTGATTTTAATATGCTCTGAGTTTGGTTTTGCTTGTTTAATGAAGTTGTATTACAAATTCACCCAATCTCTAAAATTCATTTAAAATTTCTTGATAGTGAGAGTAGGAGTTAGTTATGCATCCCAGCTTAAACAAATGCCACCAATCTTGTGATTTCCTTATCCTGTAAGGAATAAAATCCTGGGGTTTTTGATAGTACCATGCCACTGTGTACTGAGCAGGTCTGTGAGAAAAAATAGCATTACGCACTCTAAATATCTGTCCAAAGCATTGTATGCTGGGTAAAAGATAGCAGTTTCACAGGCTAGCTCTGGGGACAGGTCATTAGAGTTTTAGTAAAAAGAGCTTAGAAGCCCATGCTTTCCAGTAATGTAGAAGTAACAATCCTTTGTAAAATAGGGCAGAGAGGTCCATCCTCATAGCTGAAGGAGGGCTAAGACTGTTTTGCATTTTATTCCTAAGCTCTATCATTTTTAAGAAAGAGCTTTTTCACCTAATTGGAGAACTTCTTTACCTAATGTAACCTAATGTCCCCCCCCCCCTTCCTTACAAAATTTCTAGGTCTCCCATTGGATAAAGATCTTGAAGAAAAGGGTGAACATCATTTAGTTGCAGATTTATGAGCAACAGGAAGGAGTTTAATAGTATGCCAAAGACTGCACTTTGCACCAGGTATTGTTTAGATCTGCTTTAACACAATGAATAAAAGAGAAGGTGCTGAAGTTTCCCAGGTGATGTAAAGGAGACATGCACATGAGATGCCTAAACTAGATAGGCATAATTAAATTGAGAATAATTGCCATTGTTAAAGTTCTATACAAGTATTACTCATGAGTATGATGAGTCGGAGTGGAGACAATCTATTTTGAAAGCCCTCCGGACTTTATCCCCCAGTGCTTGATACAATAGCTCCAGGCCACCACAACGTGTGAACTGGTATAGGAGTCTTGAGCACCTTATCCGTTCACTAACAAAAGGAGAACAAAATGTTTTTAATATAAAAAAAGAACTTACCTTCACTGCATCCTTTATTTCCTGGTGGACATGGAGGGGGATTCCCTGATTATTTGACCTGGACCCAAAATGGGGCGAAAAAGAATGAATTGATCATTTAGCTTCAGGATGGATCTCCACCCGCCTTCAGGTGAATCCATAACCCCCAATCTCTGCTGCTGCTTCTGCCTATAGACAAGCCCTCATTTGCTGGGAAGCTGGATATGCCTTCCCAGACACAGATGCGCCCAGGATTAGCACAAAGGATCCGGATACGGACAGGATGAAAGCAGATGAACCAGGGATGAGGCTGGGCGGAAGTCGGGCTGGCTGAGGTCATACACAGGAATGAGGCTTGGTTTTATGTGGCCATTGGTCAATCAGGACAGGAGGCCAGAGTCAGCCCACTATCTTAACCACAGCAATACCTATGGGGAAGCTAACCTGCAAAACATGGCCATAAAAGAAGAAACCCCCCCCAAAGGAATGCACAGCCGTACTGACAGCCAGAGCACACAGAAAGGTGATTAACAAGCATGTGGGGAAGCTGAAATCATGACACTCCCAAGATCTACCAGTAAATTGAAATAAATGTTACCATTTTTTGGGAAAAAAATCAGACCAGCCTATTGATTCCAAACTGAGCTACCTGTTGCCAAATGCACAGGTGCCTGTAGTTGTGTTTGTAAACCATTTTTGTGATGAATGTGGTCATTTTACAATTTAGCTTCTGGTAAATATTAAGGAGTGCATTTGTTAGAGCAACTGTGATTGGACACTCGCATCTGAAACTAGAATGACCAATTTATTGCTCAGAGCAGTTTCAAGACAAAATGGTGCTCAGTGCCAGAAGCAAAAAAATCTATACCCCTCCTAAACTGTTTCGTTATAATACATCATTAGTCTTGATCAACATGAAGTGGATCTGTATGTATATATAATACAAAATACATTACAATACATTTAAATAAATTGTTATTTATTTACTTTCTCAATATAACTTACACTTACACATTCACTTAAAGTTAAGGTCCTCTTCAGAACATTCATGATTTTATAAAGCAACGACGAATATCACCTTTGCTTTTATGGGCTAAAAGGAGAGGGAAGAGACAATCAATATTAAACTCCTTGAATATTGGGAACATCAAATTATTCATAAGATATCAGGCTCCTTACTTCTAAAACATAAAATGTGCCTTCAGTCAGCCCCCAGCAGCTTGGGTGACTCAACCTGATGGTTTATATTCCTCCAAAGCCCGTAAGGGCCAAGAGCAGCTGAACAGCCAGTGTGATAGCGGCATGCATCGGGAGCAAACCTGCTCACTTCTGCCGTCAACATGATCTTTAAAACCCAACGACCAATCAAGACTGATGGAATCAGCGGCCACCAATCAGGCCGTCCCAAATGGAAGAGGAATGTGGTTAGAAGATGCTGCGGCCTCATCATCACCCAGGCAAGATATCCATCTCGTTTCCTTTTGAAGTATAATTTTTTCTAAATTGGCTCCTCTATCATTTAGGGTGTATTCTATCCAAACCACAAAAGTAAACGCTATCCACCTTTTTATGTTAGATGTTCTAGCATCCTAGTTCTAAATTTCCTATCAGTCTTACCTATGTAGTAATGGTCACACCCACATGTTAAAAGATAAATCACATTTGCTGTATTGCAATTAATAAAATTAATAATATTTTTTAATTAATCAAATGGTTGTTCTGGTTTAAAAAAATGTCTCTGCTTAAAAATCTGCATACAGTACATCCCCCACAACTGAAGGTCCCTTTAGATCTACAACACTGTTTTCTTTCAGCCCCCCTAAAAATAACTACAGACCAAGGTGTCTTTTATTGATAGATTTTTGGGGGGCCTTGGTGGTAATACACCCTTTAACTGCCAGCCTGTCTGGAGATTTTGTCACCCTTTGTTGCCAGACCATTTTGCACTATTTTGCGCTACAGGGAATTCCAAGGCTTTTTTTTCAGCAGAGTTGGGCTTCAACATGAAATGTCTTGTTTGGCCTTTTTTAGTGTATTTTCAATACTGTTGGGTGAAATATATGCAAAAAATTTAAGAAAAATCTATGTTTTACAATTTGTAGTGTTTTTGGTAATAAAAAATGTAAGTTTATCAATAAATTCTTATTGCGTGCGAAATCCCAATTTTTCCGGGTTACAGCGGTACCACATATGTATTAGTAGACACCCTTTCCTGCCCAGGAGACTCCCACAAACTGAAACAGCGCTTTTGGAGATTTTCAGATAAAATACAGCTGTGCTATGCACTATTCTTACCTTGCAGTTTTTCAAGAGAAACAACCCTTTACATTTGAAATACCCCCCACAAACTATATATTCTCTGGAAGTACACACCCCTAAGCTTTCTAGGTGTATCAGGCTTGTTGATGTGGGCGCAGCTTTCTGGAAGTAATCCCTCAATGAATTCTTTGGAAGCACAGAGTTTCCCTAAAAAAGAATAAAAATAGAAGAATCAAAGCCACATTTTCCTTAAAAAAAAACAACATGCAAACAAAAACAGAACAATACCCAACATGCATAGGTCCTGTCCAGGTAAGAGTTGCCAAACACCCCAAAGTAAAGCATGTGCGTAAGTATAATTTTACTTGGAAAATTTCAGCTCTGCAGAAAAAGTGCGCACCTTGCGCTTTTTCTACCAAAACAACCCTTTACATTTAGAGTACCCCCCGCATTCCCTGAAAGTACACATATTAAGCTTTCTAGACGTACCCAGCTTGTTGTAGTGGCTTCATCTTTCTGGAAGTAATCTCTGGAAGAATTCTTAGGTTGCACGGGGTTTCCTAAAAAATTTATAAAAAGCATGTTTTCCTAAAATATCAATATGCAAATTAGAAAAAACAAGGTAAATCTGAAAGTGCAAGGCCCTCCAAACAGAACATGCATAGCTACTTTTAAACCTTGTAATTGCCCTACTTGAAGTTTTGTCACCCTATTTTTCACCATTTTGTGCCATGTTGATAACTGTGATTTTTGCAAGAATATCTAGGAAAATGATAAATATTTTTTTTCAGCAGAGTTTAGGCTTTAACATGAAATGTTATGTTTGTAATTTTTCTACTGATTTTTTAGTATTTTTCTGTAAAAAAAAAACAAAAACAAAAAAAAACATTTTTTATAAATTGTGTTCTTTATTTTAAATAAAACATTTGTTTATTAAAGAAAACCATATTGCATGTGAAAGCCCCATTTCTCCCAATTACAACGAATCCACATATGTATCGGTAGCCCCCCCATTCTTGCCCAAACTGAAAAGAGCACTTTATAACATTTACAAATAAAATATAACTACTATCCACACTATAAAGGGTTAAAAAGCTATGCAGGGCTTTTAGAGCACCAGCTTTGGTGGCCCCCCACCCTGCTGGCTACAATCCTGCACCGCCTTTCTGCCCCCCAGGCTTTGGGGAGGCAGGTAATAGGGGGGCTGGGGGTTAATAGCAAGTCACCCGCTATCCGCAGGTGACTTGCCAGCCCCTAAGCCTTGTGAACTGGTATAGGGGTCTCATGGACCTCTTACCAGTTCACAATGGGTTAAATGTAAAAAAACAAAACATACACACCGAGAAAAAATTTTTTTTTTAATACTTACCTCCCATTTCTCTCCTTCCCTTACCAATCACTCTGGCTTCTGCTCTCCTGCTGCTGCTGGAACCATTTTATAGCTGTTGGGTGAAAGAACTTATGGGGTTAATTAAAAAAAAAAAACCTTTCCGGGGGACATTTTTGGGAGGAATTTTAAGGGTTACAAACCAAAAAAATGACACGGGCTAGCAGTAAAGATGGCAGTGATCATCGGTGCAGTAGAGGGAGGAAAGCTGTTGGGCCCTCTCCTGAAGTCGGAAGAGCTGGGGGATGATCGGAGGCCCCCCGGTGAAGAGGAGAGCCAGCAGGAGCGATCGGCCACGAAGGTGAGTAAATGTAATTTTTATTCTTTTTTTTTACAGGAAATTCCTGCAGCGGCTGAAATGGGGGGGGCCTATTCCGGGAACTACCGTGCAGCTGGAGGAGCCCCAATGGGGGATCGGACCCCCCCCAGGTGAAGAGGAGACTTGGGCGGATCGAACGAGGGGTCAGGTGAGTGGCTATTTTTTTTTTACTTTGTCTGCTAACAAGGGGGAAAGCTAGGCACGTAGAATTTACATAGCTGGCAGTTAATGACAGGAGAGGCAAATTTAATATGGCTGGCAGTCACTGGTAAGAATATTCCAGTGGCTGTTTATCAACTTTCTAATAGCTTCATGTTTGGTTGAATATGTCAAAATAAGTGGTGTGCTAGGCAGTAGCCTAGCGCAAGAGCGTCTCCAGTCTGCCAGCACATAGACCCAATGTGACCAGAGAGGAGGGTGGGGTTTCATAGTTGCAGAGAGAGGCAGCTAATCAGGATGTCTGGGGACAGAATAGGGGTGTTTCCTTTTTCGGTCCACTGAAGATTTATTGAAGGTCAAGAGTGGTGACTGAAAGATGAATGAGGATGTGATTTTCACACTAAGAAACAGACATAGCAGGAAGGAGAGCAATGGATGGATTCAATGTAAGGTAAGCTACTGATGTCTATTTCTTAACTTTTGATTTGCCAATCACATTAACATCCTCAAATTAAGCATCTTCTACCACACTCAAGAAAGATGCCTAAATAAAACCATGAAAATTGATTGCTATATATAGCACCTTTCTTCTACTGGTTAATGTTTTCAACAAAGCAGCTTAAATAGGACTGTGAGGAATAGGGCAAATATTACATTGCATTTTATCACTGATGCCCGGCATCGCCTTTTAAGATTCTCTGTTCTTAGTCTGTCATTACAAGGCCGGCAGGAAAAGATAGTCCATATATGGGCATAGGGTTCTGACACTCAGGAAAGGCAGTTTGAGCTTCAAAGCCCCCCCCTGCTGTTCTCCTTGCTGCTGATTCTCACACCTCCAGCCTGAGGAGACTCCAGTGGGTCTGCAGCTAGGTGGACCCCTGGCTGCGAATTTGTCACATCAAAAGATGAGGGCCGCAGACAAGCGGCACCAACACAAATCAGACCATAGCTGCACCCCCATGTGTCCCAGCACCAAGCCAGGTACAGAATCAGAACCGGCTCACTAAACCGCTCATGGAGGTAAGTTTCCCCAGGCTCGACAATAAAGGAAAACCAGGAAAATGGAGATCTAAGGTTCTTAGGGACCCCATTTCTGGACTCATCGGATGCCCGGCATCCAGCCCAATTGTTTGGTGCTGTATCCAAAGCCATATGACCCCCCTGCCCAAAGTTATAACCCCTAAAGGGTTTTAGGGGCTAAAGCACGCTCCAGAACAGTGGGAGGTGACAACCTGTCCCACAGATGGGAGGGGGTGGAGGGGAGAGACCTGCTTAAAGGTAGGCCAAGGGGATGAGAACATGATCACTCCTGGAGAGGTCATGATTCCCGCGTGCCGGAGGTGTCCATCCACCCAGCTTGCCACTTACCTTTTGTGGGAGCTCTCATCACCACTCTGCAACTGCATATTAAGGTAACTGACCATTGTCTCTCTGTGTAACTCACTGTAACCTGTAACCTTCTCAGAACAGCATTAGTATCATTTCATATTCCATCATAGCCAAATGTTTGTGATCACTGCCTAGTGTGCTATAGCATTAAAACTTATATTTAACCTGAGCTATCTGTTTGCCTTAAGCCAAGAATCTGTGTGTCCGTAGGCTTTGGGCCTGGTATTCCTGATAGGAGGACTCGGACAAGGGTTTTTGGTAACGCAGTCTGTGTGTCCAGAAGCCCCTGGTTGATAGTTGGATCACTTGACCCGCTGGTCCTTGACAAATTGGTGGCAGCGGTGGTGTAAAGCAAATAGTGTAAGTGAGTGTGGGCCCCATACTCACATACACTAAAGATTACCAGCAGTGGCTTTTCTGTTGCTGGGATCTTAAGACTGGCTCAACACTAGGCAGATTCTGAGAGTGGTTACAATAGGTTGTGTGATTACAACAGTGTGCAATATCTGTCAGTGACCAGCAGCTGCAGGCATGGCAAGTGGCACCAGGGCCAGATGCAGAGATGCGGCTGCCGATGTTGCACTGGGTGTGGAGGGGCCCAGCCAGGGCTCTCCCAGAAGCCAGTCACTAGCCCTCAGCATCCCGGAGGACCGTGCCCCGCCTGCCGGTCCCCCAGCCAAGCAGGCTCAGATGCTCTCCTGCACGCTGCTCTTGCCAGTCTGCGGGCTGGAGATCGGGCCACCTATGAGGTCCTCATTGAGGCTGCCGAGTGCCAAGCGGAACGTGAGGTACGCCGTGAATGCGAGCAGATTGAGGCTGCAGAACGCCATGAACACCAACAGATCCAGGCTGCAAAATGCCGTGAGCAAACTGAATGTGAACACCAGCTCCAAGTACTGCAGCTAAAGCCTCAGCACATCTGGTAGCGGGCTCCCTGAGAACCAAGCCCCAAAGTTGCGTGCAGAGGATTTCCATGTCTTGGACAAAAATACAGATCTGGACACCTTTCTGCTGGCTTTTGAAACTGTTTGTCATCAATACCATGTACCGGAGGATCAGTGGGTCAGGTACTTAACCCCTCGACTTAGGGGTAAAGCCCTGGAAATCTTTGGGTACCTACCCAGCGAGATAACCCTGAGCTACGAGGGGGTCAGGCAAGCTCTGATCCGTCAATATAACCTTACCCCAGAATTTTATCCCAAGAAATTGCGGAGTTTGCAACGGGGCCCAAGCGACAGCTGGGCTGACCACATGAGGGCGCTACAAAGAGCAGTCAAGCAGTGGACTACTGGCTTAGAAATCACCACCATCCAGCAACTGAAGGAGCTGATTGCCACAGAACAGTTCCTCTGGAATTGTCCAGGAGGATCTGCAGCAGTTTCTGCGTGACCGGAAGCCCAAGGGAGCCTCAGCAACTGCAACCCCCGCCGATTATTACAGTCACAACAGAGCCCAGGAGCCCAGCAAACCTGTCAGCTGGAAAGGGGGAAATTCGCCACTGACATCTGTTGTCCATGCCCATCATCCCAAGGCCCCCTCCCCTACTTTCCTCTGTCACCACTGCAAGCAACCTGGACACTTCAAGGCCACATGTCCTCAGCGCCAGCAGGGCCCATCCCAGAACTCCTCCACAGTGCTGTATGTGGGTAGGGGTGCTGGGAGGTCCCGGGACAACTTGCAATTCGTCACTGTGGGCCAAGCTGTGGCCATGGGACTTAGGGACACAGGCGCAGAGACGACTCTCGTGAGCCCTGAGATGGTGTCCCCACCGGACTTTATCCCTGGAAAGACTGACTCAGTCTCTGGAATTGAGGGAGGTGCATCGGCACTGCCCATTGCAAAGGTTTATTTGGACTGGGGTGCCGGGCGTGGTGTGCGGGAGGTGGGGGTGTCGTCAAATATCCCTGCCAGTGTTTTGCTAGGGACAGACTTGGGGCGGCTAGTGTCTCAATATGTGGCCACTGAACCCCCCAAGTCTGGTCCCGCAGAATGTAATAACATGTATACTCCAAGGTGTGCAATTAATATGAGTGATGTGTGTAACCTGCCTGCTACAGGGAATGTGGGGGTAGGTAGTACAAAGTGTGCGTCTTCCTCCCAGAGGAAGGAGGGTTACCCAGCAGCTGGGGAGGGAACTGCGACTGAGGTGAGGGCTGTTCCAGGAGACGTGGGACCCCTAGGTAAGTCCACATGGCAGGGTTTCTCCACCACTGGGTTGTCAGAGGGCCAGGATGGTCTGTCTGGACTGGCAGCTTGGATGGGAATGGAAGGGGGACAGGCATTACCTGAGACCACAGCGGCTCTGGTCACTATCATGCATAGTGGGAGCACTGGTAGCCCAGGGGCCCTGCGGGGGTCTAATGGCTCCCTTCCTCCAATCCAAGTGGCAGCCAGGGCCGACGGAGGTCCGGAGGGAGGTCCTGGGAAACGGACAGGGGATGGGATGGTCTCTTCTATTCCAACCACCCCACGTCCCGGGTTCCTGGCACCTCAACCCGAGGAGACCAGTCCGGCCAGAAAGCAGTGGTGGTGGAACCTGCAGGTGGGGTGAGGGTTGTCCATGGAGAGATGGGACCCCTAGGTAAGTCCCCACTGCAAGGTTTCATCACACCCAGGGTGTTAAGGGACCAGGGTATTCTGCCTGAACCGGCAATTTGGGTGGAAGTAGTGGAGGAGCAGGTGCTATCTGGGACGTCGGCGGCTGAGACCGCTGACAAGCACCGCAGAGGCCCAGGCTCCCCTCAGGGGACTGACAGCTCCTTTCCTTACTCCGAAGAGGCTGCTGAGACAGGCAGAAGACCAGAGGTGGATCCCGGGAAACTGACTGAAGACATGGTGGTCTCCACAATCCCGACCATGTCTAGGTAGAGATGTGGGGTAGCATCAGACACTGATGAACCCCAGAGAGTTCTCCCCAAACAGGAGGTGCAGCCCCACTTGGACCCAGACCCCAGACGTGTGGTCTGGAGACAAGTGCGGCTGTACCCAATGATGGTCAAGCCAGGATCACCAGGAGAGTGGCCTGAGGATCAGCAGTTGGTGGTTCCCTATCTGTCCAGGACTAAGAAGTGTTATGCCTTAAAGAGCCAGACGATTGTGCACATAGGGATCACCAAGAAGCAAGTGGGGCATGACCTGGCTGCCCACTGCCATTTGTACCATACCTGTCAGAGGGTGGGGGTGGCAGGGCCAAGTCCCAGCAGCCCACCGGAAACTCTGCCGCACAGAAAGAGGTTTGTACCAATGGCGGTGGACTATGCCAGCCAGGGACCCCGCTCAATGGCCTTGTCACCCACCTGGGCTTACAGGGTGGGTACTGCCCAGTGGGAGATCCTTCCCTGGGAAGATTCCCCCCAGGGTAGACTCTCCAGCCAGGGGATCCAGTACATGGCGCTGGAGGTTAGGCAGTCACCAACTTGAGGCTACCTCCTTAAACTGTGTTGGCGGCATGCACCGGGGCTCTTGGCTCCGGTAAAGCAGAAAGGGATGGGTTGCCATGAGCCGACTGTGGACCCGCGTTCCCAGCTATGGGCCACCCTACACTTCCGGGAGTGGTCCAACCATTACTCTGGAGGGATGTGGACTGCAGTCTGGCACATAAGCCTTGAAGGCGACCCCCGAAACTATCCATGTATGGTTTGGGCCTCCCTTCTGGGGCAGCAGTGCAAGGCCGGGAGCAGAAACCCCCCCTCCAGGTCCCACAGCAACTGGGCCTTACCCAAAATCCTCAGCAAAAGACAGCACTATGGCCGTGGTGCTGCCACAGAGTTCTCCAGACAGGGATAGAGTGCGCATGGGCGCCTTAGCGCCCTCTTAGAGGGGGAGGTGTGAGGAATAGGGCAAATATTACATTGCATTTTATCGCTGATGCCCGGCATCGCCCTTTAAGATTCTCTGTTCTTAGCAAATGTTTGCCAATACAAGGCCGGCAGGAAAAGGAAGTCCATATATGGGCATGGGGTTCTGACACTCAGGAAACGCAGTTTGAGCTTCAAAGCCCCCCCCTGCTGTTATCCTTGCTGCTGATTCTCACACCTCCAGCCTGGGGAGACTCCAGTGGGTCTGCAGCTAGGTGGAAACCTGGCTGTGAATTTGTCACATCAAAAGATGAGGGACACAGACAAGCGGCACCAACACAAATCGGACCATAGCTGCGCCCCCATGTGTCCCAGCACCAAGCCAGGTACAGAATCAGAACCGGCTCACAAAACCGCACATGGAGGTAAGTTTCCCCGGGCTCGACAATAAAGGAAAACCAGGAAAATGGAGATCTAAGGTTCTGACCCACTTAGGGACCCCATTTCTGGACTCATCGGATGCCCGGTATCCAGCCCAATCGTTTGGTGCCATATTCAAAGCCATATGACCCCCCTGCCCAAAGTTATAACCCCTAAAGGGTTTTAGGGGCTAAGGCATGCTCCAGAACAGTGGGAGGTGACAACCTGTCCCACAGATGGGAGGGGGTGGAGGGGAGGGACCTGCTTAAAAGTAGGCCAAGGGGATAAGAACATGGTCACTCCTGGAGAGGTCACGATTCCCATGTGCCGGAAGTGTCCATCCACCCAGCTTGCCACTTACCTTTTGTGGGAGCTCTCATCACCACTCTGCAACTGCATATTAAGGTAACTGACCATTGTCTCTCTGTGTAACTCACTGTAACCTTCTCAGAACAGCATTGGTATCATTTCATATTCCATCATGGCCAAATGTTTGTTATCACTGCCTAGTGTGCTATAACATTAAAACTTATATTTAACCTGAACTATCTGTTTGCCTTAAGCCAAGAATCTGTGTGTCCATAGGCTTTGGGCCTGGTATTCCTGATAGGAGGACTCGGACAAAGGTTCTTGGGAATGCGGTCTATGTGTCCGGAGGTCCCTGGTTGATAGTTGGATCACGTGACTCGCGGTTCCCTGACAAGGACCAACAGTCAAAAATGACTTAAACCAGACAAACACTAGCAGTGCTCATATGAATCCCTCTCCTGGGCAATTTAGAAACAAAATGGCGGTACATGGATGTGCAGGCCACCTGCAAACAGGAAGTGCTGCTGGGCTTCCTGTTACTGTGCATTGTTAGTTATGTCAGTTGAATCCAGGAAGCAGCATGGCTGAAATGCTAGGAGAGGAAGCTCCAAAATGGCCGCTACCTTTCTTTTCCAACTGTGCCAGGCTGTTGGTCTGGTTTAAATGGGATAGGGGATCAATTAAACATGATCCCCATTCAGGGTGACCTGTCAAAGCATCTGCAGAGGAAATGTGCTGTAAAGTTAAGTCATGTATAATTTTGAATTCATCAGGTCAAAGTCATTGTTCATGCTCATAAAATTGGCATTTCAAATGTAATTCATGATTTTTGATAATGTCATAGGTCTTCTTGTTTACTGTTTCTGTGTTCAATACTTAGAAAATGGTGCCAGACAATAAAAAAATGACTATAAGGCTTAACATACGTATATAATACGTTCACATAGAAATGTGGCATAACCAATTTGGCATTTTCTAGACACATTAGTAATTCATTTACAGTTTAATTATGCATGTTAGGTTCTTGGGGTAAGCATAAAGTGTTGTCATGTCTGTTCCTGTAATAATTTAAGATTGTAGATTAAATCAGACTTATCTCATAGCTATTAAAGGGCCATCATTCAATATCATGAAGTACTTAGGAGTTGTGCCCACCTGTCAGAGGAACATTTTTATACATCTACTACTATTGATTTTTATTCTGAATATTTTAAGCACAATTTATTTTTAGATGTTAAGCGCAAGATAAGCAACCAATTTCCTAAATTCCCAGTCTTACAAATGGATACAAAATGAGAGCATGCAGGAAACCATCCACAAGAGAAATACATAATCTGCAATACTTGATCTTTCCTTCAATAGAAACTTTACAATTAGAAGTGTTGCCATCATCTAAAATAGTTAAAGCTAGTTGTCTGTATAACACTAGCTTCCCCCCACTACACACAAACACACACAGTTTCCCACAGTCAATTCAGCACGCATGTTTCTTATTAAAGTGGACCAACACCCAGGATTTTGACTATCCTGGGTTTTGGTCCACTTCGGTGGGGCACCCCGATCGGGGGTGCCCCGCTGTCTGAAACCCCCCAGAAAGCCCAAAAAAACTGACCTCTCCCCGCTCCCACGTGACCGCACCAGCCAATCACAGCGCTCAGAGCCGCTGTGGTATGCGCGTCCAAGGCCGCCTGGACGCGCATACCAGCTCAGCTGGCTCTGAGCGCTGGAGGCCGCGTCTCGCGCTTCCCTCTAACAGGGAGCGCGCCTGCACCGGCCATTCACAAACGCATGCGCCGATGGAACGGGGCTGAGGTAAGGTTTGTGGGCCTCCTGGGGGGTTCCTCCCCGCGGGACATCCCGATTTCGGATGCCCCGCGGGGAGGGATCTGATCGGTCCGGGAATCTTATAGATTTCCGGGCCGATCCCCCCTGGGTGTTGGTCCACTTTAAGGCCTCCATTTATCATTCAAAATAAAATGAGGTTTTCAGCTCCAAACAGTTATGTATTTAAAGGCGCACAGCTGGCTGGCTCAAACTGATGTTGCAGTAACTGAGCTCCAGCACGAAAAAAAATGTTAAAACTTAACATTAAGTAGTTAACTTTAAAATCATCCAGGAAGAATAATAATAAAGTGTGCTCCGCTTTTCAGGTATATGTGGACACTTAGGGCCTGATTTATCAAGCTCTTCTGCCAGACCTAGTATAGTAAAAAATATAGTAAAATATTTTTTTTCACACTCGCGCATGTTGCTGCACTACAATAAGCACATTTACTAAACATTAGCAGAGCAGCACCATGCTGTAATATGTATAAATCATATTTTGCACTACTCTAATTTGCACTGAAATCGCATTGTCTGGCAGAAGTGCTTGATAAATCATGCTGACTGGTATCACTAAGAGTCCACATCGACTTGGCCCATTATATGTACTTAAACCGGACCTTCACCATGATTTAATGAAAAGCCCAAACTCTTAAAAAACAATTCCTCAGCATCTAAAATTAATATATTTTACATGTTTAGTCACTAATTTATTATACTTTCCCCCACTGGGCTGCAACTCTGTTCAGGACTCTAGGATACGGGCGCCGCCATCTTGACTCAGAAGCATCACACTTACTGAGGAGAGGAGAGTGGGATAAGGTACAGGGGGGCAGGTTATAGCTGTGCTTTGCTCAGACAGAGCAGAGCTGGGGTCAGGGAAAGGTCAGCAGTCCCAGAATGCAGAGCAGCACAGTCACTTCCTGTTTGCAGGCACTTCCTGTTTGCAGGCTGCCTGCAAAAATGGCAGCTTCCATAAGCCGCCATCTTGGATGTTTAAAGGCTTATAAAATGCAGTAGATGCAGGTAGGATGATTTTTAATGTGAGCAATCTGTATGTACAGGGTGTGGGAAACATATAAGATAGACTCTTATTTAGAGTGAAGGTCCGCTTTAAATGTATATTAAATCTAATGTCTTGAAATTTCCACTGGTACAATAAACATAATTAAACAACTAATAATAAACATACCTATAAGTATACCATTAACAGCAAACCAAGTGGAGACACCGCCACAACGATAAATATATAAATAACGGAAATTGCCCCTCTCTTAAATGCCACAAAAGCATGTATTCCCTCCTGCTGGAAATCTTCCGACCCACCAACAACAGCCATGTGGTTATCAAAGATAAAAAATGTATGCCGGATGAAGGAGATGACGGCCTCCATGAAAGGTAGATACAATAAACATTGGGGGACCTAGTATCCATGGCAGCAATTCACACTATCCCCTGACTATCTCCAATATCTACAAGACTAATTATCTGTCTTCACAGTTCCAGTAGAGGTCTACCCACCCAATGACCCCCCCCCCCCTTTCCATCAGCTCCCTACTCTCTGCTTATCTTCAAACCTCTACATCTTGTATATCCCAGAGAGGGGGTGTGCCATTTTTGAGGGAGCTAAAGGCAGAAATGAATTGGGGGCCTAGAGTCGCAGAGAATTGCTTGTAATAGCACAGGTTAAATCCATCTGGCCCAGGAGCTCTGCCGTTTTTGTATTGTTGATGGCCCTCAAAATTTGTCCATCCCTATATCCTTTTCAAGACTGTCAACCACCTCTTGATTAAAGGAAGGGAGGCCAAATTCCTGAATAATGTTGATTTTTTTTGGTGGGGGGAGGGGTTTTGGTGTAAATTTTAAAGGTTTCCATAATATTCATTGATGTGTATCTACAGTCAGATGTTTTCTGTTACCCTTTGGATTATGTATGAGTGGGATGAAATTTCTAGAATGCTGGGCTCTGAGAGAGTTGGCAAGAGCTTTATTGCACTTGTTGCCATATTCATAAAAAAGTATATGACATCTGAATGCAAATGTCTCTAAGAGATTCTCGTAATTGGACAAGTATGGCTCCTGTAACCTTGAATAATGTATTTTTTTGTATAATTTCCATCTTGGAGTTATTTTGGCAATTAGTTTATTTCTCTTCTTTTTTAGGCCGGACCTATGTTTGATTAGGATACCTCTAACCACACACTTGTGGGTTTCCCAAAGAGACATTGTTGTAATTTCTTCTGTGTTGTTGATAGTACGAACTCAGTAATAGATTAATAATTTTGAATATCTTCAATGACAGTGGGATCCTGTAGTAGAGAATCATTAAGTTCCCATTTCCCTAAAATGGTTGGAGTGTCTGGGATGGATAGAGTTAGCGTTATTGGAGCATGGTCCGAGTGGGATATGTGTTCTATGTCCATGCTAACTATTAGATGTACAAACTTGTGAGGGACCAAAATCCAGTCTATTTGGGAATGAGAACAGTGGGAGGGAGTGAACATATAATCCCTTCCCTTGGGATTGAGAATCTGCCAGGTATCTATCAGTTGGTTATTAAAAAGAGTGTCTTCATTCTCTTCAAGGTTGAGAAGGACATTTGTGAGAGGCCTCTGGAGGGGTCTACAGAAGGGTCTACTGTCATGTTGAAATCCCCCCAGTATTAAGACTTAAGTTGTCTAGAGTGGATTGTAAGAATTCGTATTAGTGGGAATTGGGGCAGTAGGAAGTAATTTTTAATGAAAAAAGGGTTTCTTCCACGAAAATAAATGGCTACCCCTTTGGATTTGGAGTACGGGCAGAGACTGTGGTATTGGGATTTAAATAAATGACTGGTAAGAGTTTGGATTTTTCCTACCTTAAGGTGGGTTTCTTGGAGGAAGGCTACTTGTTTGTTTGTTGAGACGTGTCAGGTCCCTAAGGATGGTAGTTCTTTTGATGGGGGAGTTCAGACCTTTTAAGTTTAAGTATGTGATCTTAACGAGAGACATATTGAAAGGTTATATGATGTACTTCTAAGTAGTTTGTAAGGGTATAAGCTTAGGTCCGAGGGGAAGAGACGAAAAGTGGGAAGGAGAAGGAGTAAAAGTTGGGGAAGGGTATAAAAAAGAGAAGTTAAGAATTAGAAGAGAGAAGGAAAGAGTTTAGCTCATAAAAACAGGGAGATAGGAGAGAAAAAAATAACGAAAGTTTGAAGTATTACAAGATATCCAGAATAATAAGAAAGTGCTTCGTAGCAGCAGTCAGAGTCTGGTGAACGCCAGGCGATGTACGCAAAACCAGATTTAAGAAAGCGAATCTGGTAAGTGTCTCTAACAGCTCCATGTAGCGTCACATGTATTAATACAGGCGGCTCAATGTATAGCGCTGTTGCTCTAGGCTCAGGAGTGCCATGTAGTACCTGACTCTCTGTAGTGCTCTCCGATACTTTTCAATGGGGTTTCATTAGTTGTGTATAAATAGCGTATTGCCATTTTTTTTTTCCTCAAATCATTGTGTAACCTCTCATGGCTGCAAACAAACACTCTTTATACGTTTGTTGGACTTTTTATATTTTTATACAGAATTGTATTTACAGGTCTGGCACTAAAGTGTTATTGTCCCAGTGTTATAACAATAATTCCATATGCTTTCGCTTTGTTACTGGTGTATAGGTGTTCAAAAACAGACACACAGCGTCTGCCGCTCTATGCTACAGTGCCCAGCTTTAGAGCGCCGATGCTGTGTGTGTGTAGTTTTATGGTGTATAAGTATGGTGTGGAGTGCCGAGTGCAGGACGCACTGAACTGGCACTACCTATCACTCCCTGCAGCGTTATACTGTTGTCACTACATCTTTTTTCTAGGCCCTGTTTTGAGCTGGGGCATGCCTTCAAACAACCCTCCTGTGCACAATAGCCAAACAACACCAACATAAATTCCACCGGTTCTCCTGGCTGTCAACCCCTGAATGCCCAACACCATGATGGTCCCTCACCATAGATCCATTATGTGGCCTGGCAATTGTGTGTATTTTGGAAGTTTGTTGCCAATAAATGTTGAATTTTCACAAGCAATAGATTTAAATGTGTTTATGCCCAATGGAACTGTGACAGTGTTTGTAGTTTATGTGAAAATGTAAATATTACAGTAACCAAATTCACATAAGGAAACAGAGTCAAAAATGTTTAATACAGTTAAAGAAAAATTGTCCAAAATGGCCATTTAAAAAAATGTCAGCTACACAGCAGCTAAACTATTACTTGCCCCCACCAAGAGTCTGTAATGCTCATATATGAAGGCTGTTGAGAAGGGACAAAAACAAAAATTAGAAAACCATGTAAACATTGCGAAGAGCAAATTAAAACACAAATAAATGTTACAATTGTTGGGTCAAATATTTACTAGAACCTAACTAGTGTTTCTAAAACACATTATGTAACCACGGCCAAGGGGGGGACCACAAAACATCTTTACAGTTACCCTAAAAACAAACATGTGTCATTGTTTACCCCACCCACCAAGCTTGTGTTATTAAAAGGGACAGCACACAATGAAAGTCATGCTAAATATTTGGTGAAGCGACACTGGCTTCTTGGCAGTTGTGCATTGTTGGATTGTGGATTAGATCCTGCATCCCTGTTTTGTTAAGCTATAGCACACAAACAAGGTCTCAAACGTTTTTTGTCCTACATTTTCAGCCCCAAAATCACCTGTACGTGTGATGGCACTTTTTTGGTACATTCATTTGGCATTCATGTAAGGATATATATTTTAACAGCAACCTATGGGCTATATCAAAAGATTTCAACAATTTTTGCTTCATAGATATCTGCAAGGCAGCAAGTGTTTGCACCACGGGTCTAAGTTACTCACCATCACAGCTCTGGCTTTGGTCCATGCTGCTGGACCCAACTTAATGCTAGAGGGGACAAGGTGAGTGGGGGGGGGGGGTAAGTGATGTGCTAATTAAAAGGAAAACCAAACAAATCAAAGCAACACACATTAGTCTTGCAAAACCATTTAATAGGCACATAGGCAACAGCTTTTATATGTGTGTTTGTGGATGCCACAATTACCTCACAGCAGCTCAGTTGAAAAGGCCAGAAGGGGTGTGGAGGAGGTTACTGGCCTATGATGCCTTGAAACAATGTGAAAGCAAACACAAGAAGCACATGAGCAACACACGTCAGTTTAACCATAGCCAGCAACATTCCAACAAACAAAGGCTACTGTCCAGGGGACGAGGTGCTCGCCCCCATCCAGGGAGGGGAGGAAGTGAGGGCATTGCTCCTCCAGTTTGGACTGGAGCCCAACTCCGAGTGGCCAGATTCCTCCAATCCTTCTCTTGCACCACCATGGAGTGGTGAGGAGTCCACCACTTCCGCCACCTCGAGACTCCCCACCTAAGACTGGCCCCACCGGTAGCCAGACACGTCGTATCCTCCCTAGAGGAGCTAATGACCAGCACAGCCCCCCCACCAGCCATCCTCATCCCCTTCCTCCCCTGGGTCCTTCACCTCGCAATGGCATAAAGATCCCTTGCCATGTTTGGTAAGGGGAGGCAGCTTATCTGTGGAGACAAAAAAACAGGAAGAGGCATTAAGGACAAGTCCTTGCTGTAGTTCAAATCTGACTTAGGCTGTCCTGCATTCTTAACTTTCCGGAGGCATAGGCATCATACGGCTCCGTGTTCCGACCACCTTCTCCTCAATGGTTCCTTTCTGGGTCGGGGGTCAGATATAATCATATCACTGCTAACACATGCCCTACATGTACAAAAAACACAAAAACACTAATAGATGTGTATTTACAAAAATGCAACAATGTACTCTAATAGATGAGAATGGGAAAACATGCATTAAAAAAACCAAAAGATGCATCCAAAAATTGTTTGCTTAGACATATGTATTTAACACAAAACATAATGGTTCCAGAAAAAACACAGGCAAAAAACACAAAACTTGGCGAAAGAGGGCAAGTCTATAATAAAGTAGAAGGGACCACATGGAAATAAACGCCCACAGGATGATTACATGTGGTGAAAACAAACTCAAAAACGGCCTAAGGAGGCCTCAAAGTAAAAAAGAAGAAGGAAGCAGAAGAAAGGACACGCCCACACAAAAGCAACACGTGGAGAAAACACACACAAAACACTTTCCTTAATGATCTGTCCATTTACACGGGGGTCTACTCGTGGTGGGTGGCCTTGCAGGGGGAGTCACCATCTGAGCTGCTTGAAGAACTGCTGGGGAATCTGTTTACCTGCGTCTCGGGGGGGGGGGGGGGTTCTTTACACCCCAGAGGCAAACCGGAAATGCATAAAGCAAAACTGGAAGCAGAACAGTAATAACAGAGCCTAACTAACAGTGTTCAAACCAATTACAGCACAGCAATTTGGATTAATTGACGAGAACGCTAGGTAGCGCTATCAGTGAATGCAAGAAAGCGGCCACCACATTTAACAAAGCAAGAACGCAGCACAAGATGAGAGCTAGCGCCATTGAAGAATGGCTGAAACCTGGCCCTCAGTCAACTATTTAACAACATAAACCACAGCACCAGTGCTGGCTATGGGAAACTTGTCAGTACCTGTTGCAATATGAAAAAAGGCTGTAAAATAGCCAGAGGGAACAGGCACGTCATTAAAACACATGGAATGACATTGGAGACATGCAGAATCCCTGCCACTTGAATGGCAGGCACCAAAACTTAATTCTGAAGTAAAGTATTATAATAAAGGTAAAACACACCCCAAGCAGGCCAGGGATCCCCTGCTTGTTGATAGTCGCCAAAAAAATGGCAAAAATGACAGAGAATGACACTGGAAGTCTGCTGCAGGACACACAGCGCGGTGCTCATCAAAGGTGCTATTGATACATGGAACGCTAACTGACGCTAGGAGAGACGCTAACCATTTTTGCAGACATCAATAACTTTCTTTGAGGTGCGCCAGAAAAACACCTGCCGCTATGTGGTCCCAGCGTTTCTTAAATAAGCCCCATTACTGACAAGTCACAATGCAAGCTCTATACAATAAATGTGTGTAATATTAATTATAAGCATCAATCCAGTCCTGCCCATTCTGCTCTATGGGATCTTGACCTACAATGCCAGGTTACAACTGACGATGCCTCAACTATAGTGCCCTGCGCTGCAACCTTTTTGGCGCTAGTGTTAAATAGGATGCTAGCCGGCGGCTGCATCAGCGCTGCCATTTTTTAACTTCCTAAATCGAGCACTGAGTGCCGCTGAGGCTGTGTGGAGCTGATGCTTCTCAAATAAGGTTTCCTGTTTGAACCAATTATTATTTGTGCCAAATCTATTTTGCTCATCTTTTCCCCTAATGGTTGCAAAAATGTGACATCTAGAGCTTGGTTTATAAATGGATTGCATCTGCCATATGCCAGTTTTTGCACATGGTGGTAAACTGCATTTATCAGCACACGTGTGGAACAGACATTTATTAAACCACGAGTGCACTCGCCATTGTGATGCACCTGCATTTTTGGCATATAGCTTGCTACTTTCATAGGATATAATGAGCAAATTATTCTGCATGTTACTTTACCAGTTTTTGTTTTTAGTTTTAAATCAAATTATGCCCATGCCATTTTGGACATAAGAGGAGCACAGAAATGTAGTTTATGGTGCTTTTTTTAAACTTCTCTGAAAATGATTTATTTTACATCTGTTATGTTTCTCACATCTGTTGCATTAATATCATTATGTTTTTTTTCTGCTAAATTGTTTTCTTGGTACAAATAAATAACCTTTAAAAGAAGTGTGGGGGGGGGGCATGGCTTGGATATGGCGGAGCTCCGTTTGGCCCAGACTTTACAGCAGAGCAGCGCAGCCTGACTGGTACCCGTGGAGGATGGGATCACAGAAGAAGAGGAGAGGGGGGAAGAAGTTGGGGACGGCGTCCCGTGCGGGGATCGCCCGTTTCCTGGCCCCCCCTGCCATGCGGAGACCGCAGGGGGAGCTGGACAAGATGGCGCCAGCCGCGGGGATGCAGCGTGACCGAGAACGGCAGAAGAGAGAGGAGCCAGCGAGCACCCTGTCCCCCGCAGGCTCAGCTGTGAATGACGGGGGAGGAGAGCATTCGCCAGCACTAAGCGTGAGCAGCCTGAAGGAGGTGAAGAGCGGTGCCGACGGAGGTGAGGGGGAGAGAGGAGGGGAGCATGTGGGAGAGAAGCCGGGCCAGAGCTGCAGCAGCGATCATGCTGCCTATGTGAATGTGGAGGGGGGCGAGCACGGGAAGTCCTGGACCTTGAATGATGACTCTAGGAGCCATAGCTGCATGGATCAGGGCTCCCACATCATGAGCAGCCCTGGAGACACCGAGCTGGGTGGGCAAGGTTGGAGAGCCCCCCCTGCTCCCCCTGCTCCCCCCTCCAGAAATGTAAGGGAGGCAGATCGCTCCCCCATTATAAGTCCAGATACGAGGATTGACCCTGGCAGCGGCAGCAGCAGTGAAAGCAGCAGTGAAGAGACGAGGCTTGGTCCCCCGGAGTCCCCGAGTTGGGACAGCAGAGATGGTTCTGCCGGATATAGCTTCTCCCCTACCAGCTCGGCGCTAGGGTCCAGCAGTGGGAGCATGGATGGCTTGGCTGGAGGAGGGGTTTACGTCCTCCGCTACAACCCCGCAAATGGATCATTTATTACATGCGGAGGGAGATTTTGGGGGGGTTGCATTGAGAAACCTCTTGCAGTCCTTGGCTACTAAAGAGCACTTACAATCCCTCCCCTCCAAGGTGGACCTTGAGTCAATAGCGCTTCGCATCGAGAAGGCGGTGAGAAAAGATATCGAGGACTTGCAGCAGCAGACAGCTACGTTAGATGCAAGAACGGTCATGGTGGAGAGAAACCAAGAGGATATGGCCCGAGAATTGTCAGAGCTGGCAGGATTACAACGAGAAGTCCGACGGCAACAAAGGGAAATTCAGCTGCACCTTGATGATCTAGAAAATAGAGGAAGAAGGAATAACGTGAAATTGAGGGGGATCCCAGAGGAGATAGGGGGCGACAGGCTGAGAGCTTCGGCGCAGGCGATCTTCAATTCTCTGTTGGGGAGGCCACCAGAGGCGAAGTTCCGGATTGAGCGGATCCATAGAATCGTGAGTAGGCCGTTGGGAGGTCAAGGGTCTCCTTGGGACGTTTTGTGCAGGCTCCTGTCGTTTGAAGACAGGGAGGAAATAGTGAAGACGGCTTGGGATAGGGGCCCAGTAAATTGGAACGGCACCAGGATCACTCTTTTCCCGGACTTCTCCAGGAGAACTCTAGGAGACCTAAGATGGCCGCGAGGGGGGGAGGGGCCACGGCACCGGAGAGGACGGTTTGGCGGGGGAGGTAGCTTGATGAGGTGAAACTGTCCCTTTCCACTTCCATGGCCTAGGAGAACTCAAGGGGTTCGATCTATGATCGGCTGGAGATTTCTCGGGCAGCTCTGAGCCGTGCCCCTCCTCTGGTCAGGGTCATGGGGGTTGCTTTCGCTTGTTTGTGTTCATTTTTATTCATGCAACGTTTAGTAGATGTTTAGGAACTGGGGCCATTGATGTTCGCCAGGCCTGCCCCGGCGCCCTCGGGGGGGTGGGGTTGGGGTTGAGCTGCCCCGGCTCTCCCCACCCCTCCTCCCCGTCGAGTGCGGGACCTAGGTGTGGGCCCTGATGGTTGGGTTGGTTGCACCCTAGGGTGGGGTGTCCAGCTTGCTTCTGATAGGTTGTTTGTTGATATTACATTATGAACCCGCACTTTGTCTGCGCACTGAAAATTTACTGTTAAAATGGGCTGTACGGACCTCTTCGCGGCTGTGTTCGACTAAGTTCCCCAAGTAGGCGACTGACCACCCCTGGGAAGTTATACTTTGTCAGGGGTGGGCAGTTTGTTGGGAGTTACTCCCGGAGTGGATAGTTTAGGTTGGGAGGGACAGCCTTCCAAAGTGTTGCACAGTGCCGGATAGGAGCCGGTACTTGGTTTGTTTGTTGTGTGTGTGTCTTTGTGCTTTGTCGTTTGTGGTCCAACACCGTGTGTTTTACCTTTAGGGCTTGGGGTTCCGGGTGGGGGGGGATGGGGAGGCGAGGGGAGGGCGGGGCCCCCGCATCACATTATGTTCATTTAACGTGAAAGGCCTGACTGACCCCTCTAAGAGGTCACAGATCCTGTACTCCTTACACAAAAAGAGATGTCATGTTCTATTCTTGCAGGAGACCCACTTTAGGGTAGATAAGATGCCAAACTTTAAAGACAAAAATTTTCCCACGTGGTTTCACGCCCCGAACCCTGAAGCCAAAACTAAGGGGGTATCAATAGCGATCCACAGGAACGCACTGTTTGTATCCCTGGATAACGTGATAGATACGGAGGGCAGATACGTATTCGTTAAGGCTCAAATAGGGGGGAGAATGTTTACCCTGGCTAATGTTTATCTGCCAAACACTGATCAGGTAAGGGCAGCTCAGAGGATCCCCTGGGCCTTGGAGGATTTTGCAGAGGGGGTGGTGATACTAGGGGGGATTTTAATATGGCAATAGAGCCACTGATAGACACCCCAATGGGGCGGTCATCTTTGTCCTACACAAAACTAAGAGCCTTTAAAAAACTGCTTCACCAAAGACAACTGATTGACGTTTGGAGGACTTGCAACCCCGGGGTCAAAGACTTCACTTTTTATCCGAACATCCATGCTTCTTATAGTAGGATTGATTATTTTTTCATTAGTCACTATGCACTTCAGTGGTCCCCAGTGGCGACCATCGACGCTAGAGTTTGGTCAGACCATGCTCCTTTGCTTCTGTCGTTGGAGTTGCCTGGGCTGGCAGAGCAGCCATGGCAGTGGCGGTTGAATGAGGGCCTTCTCCAGGACGAGTTGTGTTCTAAGGCGATCGCAGAAGGGATCACTGATTTCCTGAGAAATCATGAGAATGACTCGACTGGGCTCCCCATACAGTGGGAGGCCCTGAAGTGTACTCTGAGGGGGGTCTTCATTCAGCACGCAATCTAGGTTGAAGAGGGAGAGGGGTGCACAGGTGAAGGGACTGTTAGATAGCATCGCTAGGCTGGAAACTTCTCATAAGCGGAGCCTGACCCCGGCTATCATGATGGAGCTGATGGAAACTAGAGGCAAGTTGTTGAGTTTACTAAACAAAATGACCAGCAGACAGAGGGAATTGGCAAATAGATTTTATTATGAGCATACCAATAAATGGGGACGCCCCCTCGCTAGACTTTTACACCCCAGACAGCGCCAAACGTAGATACCGAATATAAAGGACATGGAAGGTGGGCTTGTGCAAGACCCCAAAAGAATTGTGGAGGTTTTCAGGCAGTTTTATTCACAGTTGTACAACATTGGTGGGGGGCAGGGGGAGAGGGAAGCTCTGGAGAGGGAGGTGGAGAGATACGTAGAAGACACGGGGTTGCCAGTCCTTGACGCCCTGGACAGGGACACCTTGGAAGAGCCCTTTGAGCAATTGGAATTATTGGAAGCTCTGGTAGAGACCCCTTCTGGGAGAAACCCGGGACCTGGCGGCTTCACGGTAAAATTTTATAAGCAATTTAAAGCCCAGCTGGCCCCATTCATGACTAAGACCTTTAACGCAGTGTCAGAGGAATGCGGTTTCCCAACGCAGACCCTAGAGGCTCACATCACAGTCTTGCCCAAACCGGGGGAGGGAGTCGGCAGCGGTTATAGGCCTATTTCTCTAATTAATGTGGATGTGAAACTTTACTCCAAAATGATTGCTAACAGACTGAAGAGGCTGCTGCCGTCTTGGGCCCATACAGACCAGGTGGGGTTTGTGTCGGGAAGAGAGGCCCGGGACAACACAATTAAGACTATTCTTCTAAATTCTTATGTGAGAGCCAATAAAATCCCTATGTGTCTTTTGTCGGTGGACACCGAAAAGGCGTTTGATAGGGTTAGTTGGAGATTTCTGGAACATATCCTTAGACAGGCAGGATTGGGTCCAGTTCTGAGAGGGAAAATACAAGCACTCTATAGAGGTCGCACAGCGAGGGTAAGGACAAACGGGCTTTTGTCATCGGCTTTTCTGGTGGGGAACGGGACGAGACAGGGTTGCCCTCTTTCGCCCTTGTTGTTTGTGCTGGTGATGGAGCATCTAGCGGTTGCTCTGAGAGGGAACCCTGACGTTAAGGGGATAGAGGTAGGAGGCAAGGCACATAAATTAGCTTTGTATGCGGATGACTTGCTTCTATACATTACATCACCCCATACTTCTTTGCCGTCAATCATACAGGAGTTCCAGAAATTTAGCAGAGTCAGTAATATCAACGTTAGTCTGGTAGACCGGTGTCTGGTTCAGAGGCTGAAAGGGAACTTTCCTCTTAGGTGGTGCTGGGAGGCCATTAGTTACTTGGGGGTCCTTATACCAGCTGACCCAGCCTTGCTATTCGGTCTGAATTATGACACTTTACTTGTTAAGACGAGGCGGGACTTAGAGGATTATGGGAGAAAGAACATCTCATGGATGGGAAGGATAAACGTGCTGAAGATGGACGTTTTGCCCAAGCTGCTGTATGTGTTTCAGGCGGTACCTGTTTATGGCAGCAAATGTTTATTCAGGCAGCTGAGGTCCTTAATCGTGAGGTTTGTGTGCGGGGGGGGGGGGCACCCAAGACTGAGTCTCCGTAAATTGGCCAGCCCTAAGGGGAGGTTGAATTGGGCTCCCGGACATGGAGAATTATCATAGAGCAGCAGTGTTGACCAGGATGGTAGACTGGTACCATGGAGAGGTTTCTAAACAATGGGTTACGATAGAGCAGGACTCGCTGGTCTGGGGCCTGACTTCTCTTCCCTGGGTGGATCCGAAAACTTTACAAAAAGCAAAACTGCCGTTCTTAACGGCCCAGCTCCTCTTGACCTGGCCCGTTGACTCCGGCAACCCGGAGTTCTTACCGGGCTTAAGGGTTCCGAGGTTCCTGGGATGGGAAGCGTCCTCACGAACAAAATTAAGACACACGCTAGTGGATGGCAGACCTCCCACGGAGGGGGAGCTGAGGGCCGGGGGGGGTGTCATGGTTGGTTGTGAGCCAGCTTTGTAACTATTTGGGATCTAGGTGAAATAACAAGAGATAGGACCCAATTTGAGGATGTGTTGGAGGCTGCGGAGCGACCCAGGAGAGTAATCTCGACCCTGTACTCTATTTTGGGGAGGAGGATTCAGGGAAGTCAGACTTCGTGGCAGAGTGGGAGAGGGAGATTGGGAGGACTTTTGAGGATGAAGACTGGGAAAAGACGTTTTACCTCACACATAAAATGGCGAAACCCTGTAAAGCTCAGGAAAAAAACTTTAAGCTGATCTCCAGGTGGTACAGGAGCCCCGTCCGGGTTCACAAGATTTTCCCCATGGTGCCGGACACGTGCTGGAGATGCAACGCAGCCCGGGGTACACTGCTGCATGTGTGGTGGGAGTGCCCAAGTGTACATAGCTTGTGGACCAAGGTCCTGCTCCTGTATGAGGAAGCGTACGGGACACGAATTCCGAATACTCCAGAAATTACGTTGCTGTCCATGCTCCCTGGTGGTAGGGAGACCGGGAGGAGGGAGACCCTGAGACACTTTCTGGATGCTGGAAGGATGGTGATCCCGAGATACTGGAAAAGCACAATGGCCTCCCCTTTACTGGAGTGGTACGAAGAATTTAATAATATTATGAGGATGGAGGAGTTAACTGCGGATTTCAGGGGGGAGGGGGGGCGCACATGCGGACATGGGTAGCCTGTATAATGTTCGGATGTTGGTCAAAAGAGGGTATTGGAATTACAATAGTAGGAGGAGAGGGCTGTAGTGGGTTACGGAGGTAGTAGGGGAGGTCCGGGTCTCTTGCCCCCCCTTCCCCCCCTCTGATAGGAACCGGTGTCTCTATGTCCTTGTGGATGTGTTTGTATGTGTTTCCTTTCGTATGGGGGTTTTTGCCTTCTATCCGGCTTAAAATTGAATATGGGCCGAGGGCCCCGGATGACTGCTGGTCCTGGCCGGAGGGCCCAGGGGGGATCACTCTGGGATGTTTTTTCTGTACGGGGGCCTGGCTCCCTTCATCTGATTTGTAGTATGGGTGGGTCGGCGCCTCTTGCCCCAGGCAAGGTGGAATCGGCAGGAGGAGTGTTTGGCCAGGGGGCTAGCGTCGGCTGGCCCACGGGCTGGGCAGGAGGAGTGAGGCTGGTGTAGAGTAGGAGGGAGATTATTGTATTGTATTGTATTAATATGTGTATTGTACTGTGTTTTATGTCATGTATATTTGTTGAATTGTTATATGCCTAAAATTCAATAAAATATAATTAAACATAAAAGAAGTGTGTGTTTTGCGTGTGAAAGTCTGAGCAGAAATTCAAAAACACCCAATAAATATGGATGGACTGTCTAGAAACACACTGGCGCAACACTGATGCATCCTATGTAGAGGCTGTCTCATTGTTACAAATTAGGCACACTACGCCACTATATTTCATGCTGAGCCACTTACGCCACACCCTGCGCCAGAAACACAAGCACTGTTTTTCCTATGGAGTGAGTAGTGTAAAAAATGGTGCACTGCTGGAATATTAATAAATTGGGCCCCTAGTGTTTTCAGAAACTATGTGGGGTATGTCGCTCAGTTTCTGTATAGTTTCCTATGGTACACTGTATGTGTGAAAACCAACATATAACTAGCATGGTTAAGTGCAGGCCTGGCAAGAACATAAATGCACTCATATATGCCTAAACACATTCATTTATTAGTCGACAAAGGGCACAAAACATGTGACACATGACAAAATATACACAAAGACACTGGTAGGATAAAAAACGCAATTGCTGCATTAAAAACTACATACAACACAGAGGGCCCTCATCAGAAAACCTGATTCTCACGCAGCCCGCCACTCGCAACCCATTCACACCAGCTGGCCAGCTTAAATATAGTGGAGGGGCCATCATAGCCCACAAATGCTTCTGGAAATGGTCTGGGTATGTCTCCTGGTGATCCCGCGCCCAAGTTTGGTTAGGTAGTGCTGTGCAATGGCGTCATACAGCATCTGACCATCATAACATTCCAACCTGTCACATAGACACAGACCTCCACATGTACGGAGTTCGGCCTCATCAACTGTCCTCAGAGCGGGAGGTTAGTATGTAATCACAGGGGCTTAGGATTAAGCACACGCAGCTATTGCGCCATCAATAGATATAGCGCACATGCACTGAACAACATGGATCTCACCACTCTGTATCAAACCAAGACGAGTGTCCATCTGGCAGTGACGGTCAGGGCTAAGAGGCGCGTTCCCAGCATGTAGAGACTCGACCTAAAGAGCGGCCATGATGCGGGCGTAGAGGAAGGCGGGGGCGTGGTCACGGGCCCGGCACCAATGATCGTTTCGCTCCTGTGCTGGAGCTTCATCAGGATGAGAGGGGCCGGTGCTGACGGCCTCATTTAAAGCTAGATATTAGGGACAGTAGGGGCCTCCCAAGGTTTTTTAATATATTTCTTACATTTATAAATCTCATGGAGATGTTGTTGCCTCCATTTACTTGGTTTTGAGGCTGTTCCTTCTAGCACACATTTTGTATATTATTTCAGGGCATTGTAAGTGGCCGTGCTGACTTTAATTCTTTGATCTTGTCACACACTTGGTATTGGTGTTAATTGTCTTTGAGGTGCAATTGAGCATTGGGATTCTTTTGGTGATGGTATTATCTATTGCTCTCATTTAAGGTATATACCAGCATATTGCATAATGGCCTTTAAATTAGATAAAGCTTGTCTACAAAACATTCAATCAGCATTTACTCCCCATGGAGGTCCCACAGGCTTTGGAAAAGAGAATGAAATCAGATCCCTGTTTAAGAAACATAAATCTTTAGTTATAAAACAATCGAAACGCCACTGGGATGTTTGCACTATTGAGAATTATATCCAACATAAAATTATTCCCAGAGGGCTAAGGGAACGGATTGTCCCTGCAGAACATCTTAGATCAGACAGATTCCTCCAAAAATTGCAAAAGGAGTGTATGGGGCATGGGATCCGTCTTACGGGACTAATTGTTGAGGAAGAACTCCTCCAACTTGATGAGCTTGATCAGGACATAATAGAAACATGTGAGAAATTGGATACATACAGTGATGATTCGGAATTTGCCAAATTGAATGACCTTGTCAAAACGGAGGTTGAACGCGTCCAGAAAACGATTAAAGAACTAAAGCAAAGGAAATTTAGACACGATTTGTCGGAATTTGAATCTGGAAAAATTTTCCTTGAGTTCAAACCCCCACTTCGCTCTCCGTCCCGACAACGTTATTGGAGAGAGGTCTCTAGTGACCTCTCGGGTGCGGAAACTGAAATGTCTGATGAAAGTCCCCTGCGGGGCCCACGTAGAGCACACCGCACGGTGTCTTTTTTAGACCCCAATATGAAAAGAGGAGAAGAAGGAGAAAGCGTGGCAAATCGTGTAAAAACCCTAAGGGCAATACGGAAAATGAAAACGTCGAGCCTTCCACCATAATCAATGGTACTTCTGAGCCAATAGGTTCGGGTGGGTTAAATGTAATAAACTTATCACGGTTCAACTTGTTGGAGCACCACAAATCAGTGTTGGCTAAGGGATTATCTTTCTCCCCCAGTGCGGGTGGTGATGAATTTGTGTTATATAAGGACACAGCTCTATATCTACGGAAGGTCCTGTTTAGAACTATGTATAATAAAAATGTTGAGCAAATTGTTTCTTGCTCCGAATCATCCAACACTGAACAGGTGGAAACTCTGGGGTTGGACCTATGTGAACACCCGAATGATAATGAGGAAATACCCGATCTTCTCCCTGACCTTAGTCGATTACGATGTTCCTCAAAAAACTTTCCCCCTTTGAGTCCAAACAAATATTTATCCTTGTTTCTTCAAGTGGTGGAACGTGATTTAGGTAAAGAGCAGTGGAGCTCTATAGGTAACCAGGACAATTTATCCCATTTGGAAAGGATGGCCTTAATGGACCTTATATAAGCCCCTAACATTATAATCAGACCTAGTGATAAAGGAGGCAATGTGGTCCTATTAGATGAGGACTATTATAATCCTTAATCAACTTCAAGATACCAGTACATATAGTCCCATAAAAGGTAATCCCTTTCCGGGAGTTATAGAGCGCCTCAACGAGAAATTATATTGGGCAAAGGAGGAAAGTCTCCTAACTAATAAAGTTTTTGAATTTTTACGAGTACAAGATTATTCCATTCCTGTCCTATATACTATTCCTAAAATGCACAAAAATCCTGTCACCCCGCCTGGTAGGCCCATCATGTCAGGGAATGGAGATCCACTTGAGGGTATAGCTCGTTTTATAGATGAAAATCTTAAACCACTAGTATGCCTTCTCCCCTCTTTTGTACTTGACAGCAATGATTTGCTGGGTAAATTACAAAATGTACGTATTCAAGACGACTGGCTTTTAGTCAGCATAGACGTGGAAAGCCTATATACCTCCATCCCCCATACGGTGGGCCTCCAGGCGGTGGAGGAGATATTACAGGAGTTAGGCCCCGGAGACACAGCCTATAATGAGTTCATACTTGAACTCTTGGAATTTGTACTCTGTAATAACCTCTTCTGTTTTAATGGATCCTTTTATCATCAAATTCACGGGACAGCCATGGGGGCGGCCTGTGCCCCATCCTACGCCTGCCTACACCTGGGACGGTGGGAGAGCCTCTAGGTGTGTGGGCGGGTGTCGTTTGGGGCACACGCCGCCCTCTGGCTGCGCTATATAGATGATGTCTTTCTAATTTGGAGGAGGAATAGCTTACAACTGGAAGAGTTTATTCAGGCCCTAAACCAGAATCAACGTAATATTAGACTCAGGTCTAAAATTAGTAAGGATACTATTGAGTTTTTGGATTTCAGGATCTCGAAGGAGGTAGGCAGGTTAGTTACTACTACCTACCGAAAACCGACAGCTGGTAATACCCTCTCTACTTCTCCAGTCACCACCCGGGCCCCCTGAGGCGTGGTATCCCCCTCGGCCAATTCCTTCGTATCCGGAGGAACTGTAGCTCCGAGGGGGACTACGCTCGGGAGGCCCGGGAACTGACTAGGAGATTCAGAGAGAGTACCCACATCGTTTATTGCGCACCTGTCAAAAGGCCTTAGATCGTCCTCGCGCCACTTTATTGGCACGACCAATTAGAAACAAAGTCATGGACACTCAGCCTGTCCGCTTGATTACTAACTATAGCGTGCACTGGGAAAAATTCCGCAGCATATTGCAAGCTCATTGGCATATACTGCTTCTTGACCCTATTATAGCTAAACATGTAGGACCGAGACCCCTATTGACTGCCAAACGTGTGCCTAATATTCACAACTTACTTGTGAGCAGTGAATATAAGCCCCGACAGGGGAGAATGTCGAATAAACCAGCTGGTTTCTTTAAATGCGGCCATTGCAAAGTATGCTCCTTTATGAGGACCTCTACTAGATTTTGTGGACCAAGAAGTATGAATCCTAGACGAATTACAGAATTCATTACTTGTTCGTCCAGATATGTAATTTATTTACTTTCATGTCCTTGTAACAAACATTACATAGATAAAACAATAAGAGAGCTCAGGGTACGTGTATGCGAACATGTGAGAGATATAAAGAAATGGAATGAAAAGAGCCCTGTGGCAGAACATTTCAGAATTTATCATAATAGTGATCCCACGGACCTGTCGGCCTGCGGGATTTTCAAACTAAAGGAAAACAGTAGGGGCGGTCCTACGGATATCCGACTCCTCCAACAGGAGGCAAGACTCATCTATGAACTAGGAACAATGATCCCGGCAGGACTCAATACTGATATGGGGTTGAGAGCTTTCTTATGAAATGCTGTTAGCGTGTAGTTTAGTCAGAGACAGGCTTTATGATATACAGAGCCCTTGGTTTTATTTAGTATTTGGAATCCCATTGAAAAAGTGCTTTGAAGCATATACTGGTGACCAATGGGCCTAGATTCCTGTTGGAAATTAGTGTGCCTTCTTTCTGACTCTCTTTCCTCCTTTTCGCATTGATAACAGTTTGGGTCTCCTTTTACTTCACCTTTTGGGTGTGTATCAAATTTAAACACTGTATGCGAGCTTGTTATTGCCTGTCACCTTGTATAAAATCCTTATCCTTATCCTTATCCTATCATAAGTTAATATCATAATTAGCCCTAATAGTAATTAAATACATATTTATACATATAAACTATATATATATATATATATATATATATATATATATATTTTTTTTTTATTTTTTATTTTTTTGGGGATACATGATAACAAAAATAGAATCTTCTTTCACTTTTACCTCTTTGGGTGCACGTTAAAGTCAATGTGTGGGTCCATTACTGGCTGCTACTCTGTGCAAGAACCCTATAATGCCTAAACTGACACTACAATCGGCCAAAATAGGGACCATTGGGTGAATGTGTATGAAAGATGTATGATATGTATACTAGAGTCATTAATGCCGTGTGTTGGTGTAAACAATATAGCAAATATAATTTTGGACAACCTCATACCCACATTTGTGAAGAATCCCTGCATTAAGAATTTATGTTTGTTGGGTATATTTATGAATAGATAATGAGCTCTATTTGCACGCTAACAATATTATGACAGTAAGCGCTCCAGTACAACACGGGGTGCCCGTCCAGAAAGCGGTTCTGAATGAGTATGCTACTAACAGCGCAACAAAAGGAGACGCACTGCAATGTACTTTATTCCAAGGCAGGCTGTGCATCAGCATATGCAGAGTTAATGACTTCATTATGTTGCTCATTGAAGATCACGTGAGTGGCGTGTTCTTAAAGCGGACCTTCACTCTAAATAAGAGTCTATCTTATATGTTTCCCACACCCTGTACATACAGATTGCTCACATTAAAAATCATCCTACCTGCATCTACTGCATTTTATAAGCCTTTAAACATCCAAGATGGCGGCTTATGGAAGCTGCCATTTTTGCAGGCAGCCTGCAAACAGGAAGTGCCTGCAAACAGGAAGTGACTGTGCTGCTCTGCATTCTGGGACTGCTGACCTTTCCCTGACCCCAGCTCTGCTCTGTCTGAGCAAAGCACAGCTTTAACCCGCCCCCCTGTACCTTATCCCACTCTCCTCTCCTCAGTAAGTGTGATGCTTCTGAGTCAAGATGGCGGCGCCCATATCCTAAATTCCCGAACAGAGTTGCAGCCCAGTGGGGGAAAGTATAATAAATTAGTGACTAAACATGTAAAATATATTAATTTTAGATGCTGAGGAATTGTTTTTTAAGAGTTTGGGCTTTTCATTAAATCATGGTGAAGGTCCGGTTTAAGCTTTAAATGAGGCCATCAGCACCGGCCCCTCCCATCCTGACGAAGCTCCTGCACAGGAGCGAAACGATCGTTGGTGCCGGGCCCGTGACCTCGCCCCCCTCCTTCCTCTACACCCGCATCATGGCCCCTCTTTAGTTCGAGTCTCAACATGCTGGGAACGCGCCTCTTAGCCCTGACCGTCGCTGCCAGATGGACACTCGTCTTGGTTTGATACAGGGCGGTGAGATCCATGTTGTTCAGTGCATGTGCGCTATATCTATTGATGGTGCAATAGCTGCATGTGCTTAATCCTAAGCCCCTGTGATTACATACTAGCCTACTGCTCTGAGGACAGTTGATGAGGCCGAACTCCGTACATGTGGAGGTCTGTGTCTATGCGACCGGTTGGAATGTTATGATGGTCAGATGCTGTATGACGCCATTGCACAGCACTACCTAACCAAACTTGGGCGCGGGATCACCAGGAGATATACCCAGACCATTTCCAGAAGCATTTGTGGGCTATGATGGCCCCTCCACTATATTAAAGCTGGCCAGCTGGTGTGAATGGGTTGTGAGTGGCGGGCTGCGTGAGAATCAGGTTTTCTGATGAGGGCCCTCTGTGTTGTATGTAGTTTTTAATGCAGCAATTGCATTTTTTATCCTACCAGTGTCTTTGTGTATATTTTGTCACGTGTCACATGTTTTGTGCCCTTTGTCGACTAATAAATGAATGTGTTTAGGCATATATGAGTGCATTTATGTTCTTGCCAGCCCTGCACTTAACCATGTTAGTTATATGTTGGTTTTCAGTTAATCTTTGGGTTAGCAGGGCGCCCCAATGAGTGGCAGTGCAAGATATTAGGGACAGTAGGGGCCTCCCAAGGTTTTTTAATATATTTCTTACATTTACACTGTATGTGTTCCTGTGGAGAAAACTACAGAGTTGTTTCCCAAGCCTTAAAACTGAATTGTTTAAGCCATTAAGAGGTTAATCAATAAAGGTGCATACAGAATCTTCTCTTTAAAATACTTTAGTTCAGCTATTTGATAGTACGGGTAGAATACAGGTAAAATATTATTCTCAGCTCCAAAATAATTTTCTTTCTTATTTTCCTTGCAAGCCCCTGCAAATTGTACTTGTCGTCTTCTCGTCAAGATCAAATTGCCAATATCCCTTCTCTTTGGGAATATACACTATAGCCCAACCACTGGGATTGAATTTAGTTAAGTGATGCTCTCTCCAGAAGAATAACCTCAATTTCTTTTACTGTATCCTGTCCATGCTTCTACGGTCTCTAATCTCTTTAATAAAATAATCTAAACCAGGTAACAAGCTGTCCAAGCAAGATTTATAATAAAACAGAATAGGAATAAGTTTTGACACCATTCAGTGGCTGACAGATTTCTCTTGCCCTGTGTCCAAACTTTAATCAGCATCCTTTGTTGTGCTATGAGTGATGTATAAAGTCCGCTATTTTGTAAGCATGTGCACATCTAGATCCTTCATAATATTAGTTAAAATCAATGCTCTGCTTTTTTTTTAATTATTGCTCATGGTATAAAGCAGGGAACGTTCATTTAGGAATAGATCAATATTGAAAAGGGATTGGTAGATGGCAGAACACTACATCAGGCTGCTTGATGTAAAAATCATTGGGCCTGTGCTGTGGTGGTTTAAGGCTATCAGACTGGTTAGCCTCCAGCTGGCTGGAGGGCAGTGTAATAGATGAACCTTACATGAACCAGTGTTCCTTGTCGTGATGTTTGCAGAAAAGCATACAGCATCATACACATCTTTCAAAAAGATGCCATTAACAAAACTTTTATGTTGGCTGCTCAATATTGATCACTGGTGGTGTTAAAAAATATGACAGTTGTTGACTTCTCTGTTATTTTAACACTAAAAGGGAGACCTACTGACTATGTTACATTTCTATGCTTTTAACTTTCTTGATTTCCCCTTTTTAAACAATATTTATATATATTCAAATAATATTTTTATAAGTTTCAAATAACCTACTTGATCCTTAACTGTTGGTAAATTGAAATAATTGTCTTTGTCTTGATTTATAGCATAGTCTATTTTTTAAAGGCTCTTGTGACAAGTGAAGGCAGCTACCCTTTTTCTTTTATAGCTAATAATAATGATCTAAACACTATGGGGTTATTTAGCAGGACCTACACCCTTACAAGAAACAGTGCTCATATGCATCCCTGCTTCAGCGCAATTTAGATTGCTGTACACAAAGGGGGTTATTTAAGAAAGGATAGCACCAGGTAGTGCCTCATAGCAGCATGCAGCGTCTGGTGAACGCCGGGCGCTGTACGCAAAACCACATTTAAGAAAGCGAATCTGGTGAGTGCATCTAACAGCACCATGTAGCGTCACATGTATTAATCCAAGCAGCTCAGCGTATAGTGCTGGCACTCTAGGCTCAGGAGCGAAATGTAGTACCTGTTGCTCTGTAGAACTCTCCCATACAATTCAATGGGGCTTCAATAGTTGTGTATAAAGAGTGTGTTTGGCAATTTACATTTTTTTATGCTCAAATCATTGTGTGACCTCTCCTGGCTGCAAACACTTTTATACATTTTTTGAACTTTTTATATTTTTATGCAGAATTGTTTTTACTGGTCTGCCACTAAAGTGTTTTTGTCCCAGTGTTAAAACAATGTCATTCCATGTGTTTTCGCTTTGTTACTGCTGTATATGTGTTCAAAAACAGTATCTGGCACTCTATGCTAGAGCACCCAGCTTTAGAGAGCCGACACTGCGTGTGTTTAGTGTTTTGTTAAATATCGTGTACTACGCCGAGTGCCGGTCGCACTGGGCTGGTGCTACCCCTCGCTGGCTGCAGCGCTATACTGTTTGTTGTTATATATTATATTGTTAGAGCGCCCAACACACATCACATTTATCACTGCCGGCAAGGCTACTAGAGTGGCCTAGACGCTCTGTTACAGTGCCCAATTACAGTAGGCTCGATTCACAGACACATTAGTCTGCACTTCCGTAGCTGTCTGTGAAAGTTTTAGTGGGTGTCTGTCATTTTTTTTTTTTTCATTTTTCATTTGTACGAACGTGCGGTAATGCGCTTTCGATGAATGGAAGCAACTCGGATCATTTCCGTTACTTCGGATCATTTTCCAAACAAAATCTCATATTTTTCGTTCGTACAGATAACTTACGCTGTTGGGATGGGCTTACGTCTGATTCAGAGAGCTGATTTCCGACGGATCACCACCCTATAAATCCATTTCATTTGCGATCCACTTACGGGGCCTTTGAGGCCTCGGATTGCTATTGAACATGTTTTGCGGCTATGTGGAGGAGTCTGCGTGCCTTTAGCACCAAGGCATTGCATGTATCAACATGGCCGAGGCCATACATTGTATAGCAATGCATACCTAAATCAATACATTTCATGTAGGCCTTATAGATGCATTTTAATGCTGACCTTAATTAGTTCTTAGCATGTAAACATTTATTTTCCCACACATTCATATAATTGCTATATTTATTTAGACTTATGTCCTTTGTGAATTATATTTGGATTATTGAACTTGTTTAATTTTTGTAGGAGTTATTGTTTTAGTCGGCTACCTTTGCTTTGTGTAATTATTTTATATTTGGTTGCAGGAACCGCAAGATGTGCCACTCTCACAACATACAAGCAGTGTTTGGTCCAGCTATGTGATTCCTCAGTGTTCTTGCAGGGCATCCAGGGTCGTCCCATGATGCTTATATATTGCAGAGCTCCGGCTTATTTCGTCAGTTTGAGTCAGGAGAATTATCTGGTGGATGGCTCCAGGGTAAGTTTGCTCACATTCCATCAATCCATTTTCACTGTATGGCAATGAATATAGTTGATGACTCATGTCTTAACCTATGGCTGTTTTTAGCCCTTGATGACATGTTAAACAATATTGTAGCTTAGAATGTGTATTTTATGTTAGTATTTTTAAATTCTTTCAGGGGATTCTGGATATCCACTCCTGCCTTTGCTCCTGATGCCAGTTCTTTGCCTGCAGGATGCGGGCCAGGGGTTCTCTAATCGGGCACTATGCAAAACCCGGGCAGTGGTGGCGAGGGCCCTCTGGCTTTTTAAGTCCAGGTTTAGGTGTTTGGACCATACAGGGGGGGGGGGGGGCACTGCAGTATGACCCCCAACAAGGTTATACCAATATTTTAATTTATGTTTTTTAACAGGGACCACACGTGCCAGAGTTGCACAACTGGGTGTCGGGTTCCTTCAGTTGGTGGGCGAGATGCAGGAGCTGCGCAACTCGTTGGAGACCACAGATGAAGAATTATGTTCTGTGGCCTGCCATTGCTATGTATTTTGTTTTTTATAGTTGTAAAAATTTGAAATTTTCAAAATTTTTAAAATTTTTTTAATTTATGATGGAATAAAAAAAAAAAGTTACAGTGTCATTTTATTTACAAAATACATCAACACAAAACTAATGGGACGAGAAATATTTAAAGATGAATATTCACATGACCGCGAAGTGGTTTGGGTGAGCTTTAAGGGTCCAAAAGGGAAGATGGAGGATAGTGCTAAGTGGTTGGGGTGAGCTTTAAGGGTCCAAAAGGGAAGATGGAGGATAGTGCTAAGTGATTTAGCTAAACATTGTAGTAGAAGTGAGGGTGGCAAATATGCAGGCGAGCACTTTAATGAGTTAAATTTGTAATGCGCAGGCGCAAGATCGTAAGGATTTCCGTCTGGACGATTATTTATTGAAAAAGGGAAACAGAAACTAAAGGGAAACGTAAAGGATTCGTGGGAGGATACGATGGGAAAAGGGCAAAAACGAAAGCCTACGTTGTAACATGTGAAAATGAAACAGAAAAGTCACGCTGGAAAATGGCATCCTCGTATTCGTAATCTGCCGTACGAACGGACGGAAACTTTACAGAAGGATTGCAATGCATGCATAGAATCGCTCGGAAACATTTCAAATCAAAAAACAGATCGGCACTTAAACGGAAGTATTTTTTTGTCTCTCAGAATCAAGCCTAGTGTCTACTAGCGGTCTCTCTAAGCGCCGCTATAAGACGCTCATCTGAAAATACCTGGCGTTAGTAATGAATCAGCCTCCACATGTATTTTCCTTTTTGTAACTCCTGTTTCAGTCTTTCCAACCCAATTCCATTGGTGACCTGTGGACCAGCCAGTGGCCTACAAAGAGGATGTGCTGCTGCCAGCCACTTTGCATCGTGGGATTAAACAGCTTTGACTGGATGCAGGAGAAAATTTGAGTGCTGAGAGTTGGGCTCATGCTAAATATATCTGTGCTTACAGATGTGAACTGAAATTTAAATCTGAGTGAGCTTTTTACTTGAACACACAAATATTTTTTTTAAATGCGGTAAGGATCATTTTTTGAAAATTTGGAAACTCCAGCACCCTATGGGATAAGCAAAAAAGAATTGAATCTGAAGAGAATAAAAGCCATTTTGTGCTTTATTTTGTAACTAAAATGAGTTTGAAAAGAGTGGTTGGACTAGAAAGGGTCCCCGAGGAGGAGACCTGAAACGCCGTCTGTTGCAGCGAGAGTTGCGATGGATTTTTGAATTAGAAACGAGATCACCGGGCGGATTGAATGAAGATTGGTCCTTTACACCTTTCCTGGGGTAGTAATTTTTTGTGTGAATTTTTTGCGTGGACTTTATCAAGCTCCTGATGGGCCCATTGTCTGTGAAAACACAGCCTTGGGGGATGAGGCCTGTATCTCTTCCAATGGTGAAGTAGATTGACCCCCTGCGCTATCTTTGGGGATCACTGGGTGGGTTGGTACATGTTGGCAAGGGCAAACACCCCCCCCTCTTTTCCAGGAGGTTGGGAGTTGTTTTTGTGTGTTTTTGCGTGTTTTTGTATGTTTTTGGGTGGATTCCTATTTGTTTCACACTGATATTAATATATTTTGATATTAATATTAATATTTCACTTTTTCATGGTGGGTGGCAGGGAATTTGGTCATTTTGGGTATGCGGGACAAGTAAGCCGGATACGGCTGTGGACACCTCAGTACCAGATTGTATTTGGGTACTGCCTCACATATACCATATGAGGTTTACACTTGGATTTTTAACTTTATGTTATAGTAGTAATACATTGCATTGCACGTTGTATATCGTTACACATATGTTTTAGGTAGTTGACAGTAGGCTCACTGAGCTAGGGCCTCATGAACACATTTATTTGCACTGCATGGAGTTATTTATATATACTCCATCTTAATATCAGCTTAATAGCTCATTCATATGGTTTCACTATGTTCACTCCATTAGGTTTCATAATGGATAGTGTTATTAATTGATATCATTTTTCTGATTGATTATGTTCACTTTTTTCACTTTTTTTTATTTTTTATTATTTTTTTATTATTTTTTATGATTTTTATATTTTTTATTTATTATTTTTTATTATTATTATTTTTTATCTTTAGGCACATGTATGTCCTTAGGAGCACTATGTATAGCCTTTGTTAAAGGTCATCATGATTGGCTGACATGTATCTGCGGGTCATTTCCTCCAATGAACACCATGGCCCTTGAAGAGAGGACCACAGGAACCAATCAGGATAGGCAACAATTAGTTCACTTCAACAACAATAATAAGCAGGAGATTGCATGGACCCTAGTAGAAATTGTTGATAGACCCATATAGAGCAATTAGGGCTATCACATGGCAATAGAAGGGATCTTGTGATTAGTTTCTGGTTTGTCATTGATTGTTTATTTCATAGTCCAGTAGTTTGGCTACACAGCTTGTGGACCTATATGTAGATGCATAATATCTCTGTCTCAATATACATAGGCTGTGTGAGCAGACATGCAGCTCTGCATCATACACAGATATGTAAACAGCATGGGGACTGTCACTGCTACTGGTGGCCGTCTGCCGATTTGGGCTGTTTATTTTGATAATTTTGACTGTTCATCCCAGCCGTTTACTTTGGACATTCACTGTGGATGTTCATTTAGTGTCAGTAAATTAGGATAATGTCCCCGCCACTGTGCTACACGGTTGCTTAAGATACCCTTTGAGGGTTAGGTCATATATAGGTATAGTAGATAATGTCTGTAGATAATGTGGTGTTGGTTACATATATGTATTGGTAAAAATGTATAGTTTATTGCCCTGCTGTGTGCCCTTGCGGCGCGTTCTGTCCATTTCCCCTTCTCCCCCCCCCCCGCCGATTGCGCTCTGCATCGCTGGTCCTGCTGTTTCACAGGACACCTTGTATAAACAGCTTAGATCCATGACGGGGTTTAGATTTATGACAGGGCGCTTCTATCTCTGCTTTGTGCGTGCGGGGGTTTGTTTTGACAGATCCAGAGTGTCATGTGACAACAGTCACGTGAGCGGATAGCAGGTGACGTTATTATCGTCATCACTGCCAGACGCAGGGCTCATTTCCTGGGTCTTGCACGTGTACTAGAGGGGTGGGATAAGAGGACGGACGCGCTGCTAGACAGGTAGGGACAGATATAAAAACACAGGAGTCCATTGGTCATTTACCCTCACCCTTAGAAGCCGCACGGGCAGCGGCGGGTGCGTGGGTGCTTCCAGCTGCGGTCCCCCTTCTTATATGGTTTGCTGTGGCTCTTTGCATATTCGGGTAGTATCAGTTTGATTAAGCTGGCACAGTTCTTACTGTGTTTATTGTTATTACATGACCACCTGTTATATTGTGTTGGGGAATTGATGTGGGGTCAGATAGAGGATAGGTTAGTACTTGGCACTTTATATTATGGTTATTTATGTATTTATAGGGATTACACTGTATGAAATTATGTACTAATATTGGTTTAATATTATACTATATAGTTTAGTTATGCATTATATTTAATTTCATCACGATTAATTCTTTGGATAGCTTTTTCACACTTTATTTATTTATTTATTGTCTTTTGTTTGGAGCACAGGTGGTCTTATTTATTTATTCATTTATTTAAAGGGGCCCATGTTTGGGCCTTTTTGTGCCGGCACAAATATCTGTGTGCGTGTATATATACATGAATAGATATATACAGACCCATAAAAAATAAACAATATTATTATCAATATACTCACTTAAATTTTCATGGTGGGTACACAGCAACGCAATTTTTATATTATGGTCACCATCAGTAATATGGTGGTTGCATTTATTGCTGATGATATGAAGGGGGATTTGCTTGGTTTTAACATGTCTTGTGTTGTATAGTTGTCTTTATATGTTTTTATGATTAGCTATGCATTAATAAAATGAAATATTTTTGAGGATATATTCTTGTATACATATTTTTTGGTGCTCCACATAGGGAGGGAGGTGTGTCTTTTCACGTCCACTCCAAATAGAGCTGTTGTACCCATAGTGGGTGTGAGCACATGCAATTGGATAGGTAGTGCACCCCATAACAATAATTATAGAGTTTGAAAAGAACATTACAAATGTTTATAAATGTTTGAAAGTGCTAAAAAACACCTAAAATGTTCACTCATTGGGAGGTAACATGTATTAAAGTGGGACAAAACCCACTGAGACTGGCCATGGAATCTAAAAAATTACAGGGCCAGCTGCTGGCCTTCCCTGGGGGCATCCCGGAATGGGATGTTGCAGAACTCACCTGCTTCCTGGTACCCACAGTGAAATAAACATCCAGCATCCAGCACATCCAGCCCTGCATATTCAGGCTATGAGTGCGCCCTAGCCATTCAGATAGGCTGAGGGCAGGAGCACATGTGCCACTGGGGACACGACCCTGCACTCCAAACTGCTGAAGCCCTGCATGTAAATAGAGCTGTTTGCTGAGCATTACATATGTATGGCAAATAGCTCTGATTGGATGACAGCCTGCACATGTGACGTTGGACTAGGAAGAGGTGGGCTTTTCTGGGGAGTTTCACACAGTGGGGTATCCTGGGATGGGGGTGTGGGGATTTTTTAGGGGGGATAGTCAAAATCCTGGGTTTTGTTCCACTTTAAGATTTACTTTCAAAAGCAAATTAAATCAAGCTCTAACTTTTTTCCTTTACTGAATCACACTTTTGACTCTTTGAAGAAAGTTCTGGGGGTCAATTCAGCACCAGACATAAAAAGTGCGCTATGCAATAGTAAAAAGTGCATTTTTTTGCTGAATACACTTTAACACATGCTGTTACCCTTGGTCTTATAGAAAATAAAGGGGTTTATTTACAAAACACTAACACCAGTTAGTGTCACATAGTGGGAAATGTTTTAGTGGTGCTCATGCAGAACACCATATGTATTATGTATGACAGGCAAAATGTCTAGAGCCTCTAATAGCGCCAGCGAGCGTTCCATGTATTAATAACGCCCAGTGACATCAGAGCGCTGGCGCTGTCTATCCTGCTGCGCTAAATCCTATCTGTGGTGTTCTCCCATATGCTTCCATTTCTTTTTATAGTGATGTTATCTGTACATAGCGTTTTTCCATTTTTTTACTACAATCAACTGACGGGGGATTCTTCACCTGCTTGGGATGTATTTTACAAACATTAATTATTTTTTTTTTATTTTATTAAACTTGTGTATTTTTGCCTGCCCTTCAAGTGACATTGGCTTTGCATGTCCCCAATGTCAGACAATATTTTTTCGCTGGGTTTGAGTGTCCTCTGGCTCTTTTATACTGCATCAGATGCTGTACACCTTACCACCCAGCTATAAAGCACCCACACTAGCACTGTCTTCTGTGGTCATAAATCTAGACCAGAAGCCAGCTTTTGGGCGTTCAGAAATGGCACTGCATCTTCTCCCGTGCAGTGTTCTTTCTATGTTTCTTTCTAGCGTTCACACCTAGTGCAACCTAGCGTTCTAAATACAGTCAAATAGCGGTGCTTTCATTGGTAAGAACACTGTCATAGGTGCTCTGCTATGACTTTTCTGCTTTCGGTTTCACTTTGTGCACTTCCGGTTTGGCTCTGCGGTGAAAAGAAGCCCCCACCCACCTGGATGCAGGCAAACCCACAACCCCAGCAGTACTTCCAGCGGGTCCGAGGCTGATTTGCCACCAACAAAAAGTCCCACCAGCATGTGGACCTTCGGGCCAATGGTAAGATTATTAAGGTATGCATATTATGTGTTTGCTGCACCTGTTGCTTTTTACATCTGTTTCACTTTTCTCTATTTTCTGTTCCTCCCTTATGCCTTTTTGTCATTGTTTTTTTCCACATGTAATCTATGTAAGTATTGTATCTGCATTTTTAGTCCTGACTCAGGCCTCTTGTAGTGAATTTAGAGATTTTTTATTAATAACTTTTTTTATTACATACAGAGATCTTAGCGTTGCGCTTAGTGTTTTAACACGTTTTCTTTCAATTTTGCTATGTGTCTTTTACCATTCTCATAACTTAACATTCAGAAATGCATTGTTATTTTAACACTAACATATTTGTATGTGATTACAATATTGTTATTTTATCTCTTTCTCATTTTTTATGTAGGATATGTGCCAGTGGGAATACAATTACACCCCACCCTTGGCTCCGAAGGGGAAAATTGTGGAAGAGATTAGGGCTACCATGTCCCAGCGTTTTCCGAACAAAGAAATGCACCACCAATACATGGAGGCTGATTTACTACTAACGCCAGATATTGCCAGATGAGCGTCTGTATAGCGGCGCTTAGTGCGACTGCTAGTAGACGCTGTAAGCGGCTATCGGTGCTGTAACAGAGCATCTTGGTTGCTCTAGTAACTGGCTGCCTTGATGAATGTGATGTGTGTTGGATGCTCTAACAACAGTACAGCACTGCAGCGAGCGAGAGATAGCGCCAGCTCAGTGCGTCTGGCACTCGGCGCTCCACACCATATTTAACAAAAAACTACACAAACATAGCATCGGCACTCTAAGCTGTAGCATAGAGGGCCAGATGCTGTGTGATCAAAGTCTGTTTTTGAACACATATCAGCGCCGGCGTTCACCAGATGCTGCCTGCCGCTACGAGGCACTACCTGGTGCACACAAAATAACTCCTAACGGGCAGGCTGATTCATCACTAACGCCAGGTAGCGACAGATGAGCGTCTGTAGCCGGCATTTTCAGAGTGCCCGCTAGTAGTCACTGTGCTCAGCCGTGGGTCGCTACTTCATAGCAACTCAGTCGCTGTTCAGTATTGTTGAATACATTGTGAGGAGTCGCTATTTGACCAGTAAAGATCATTTTTTTTCTTATGTGTCTGTGTCTTTTTTATTTAACATTTAACCCCTTGTGAACTGGTAAGCGGTCCATGAGACCCCTTATACCAGTTCACAAGGCTGGGGGATGGCAAGTCACCCGCTAGCCGCAGCGGGTGACTTGCCATTAACCCCCGGCACCCCCATTACCTGCCTCCCCAAAGCCCGGGGGGGGGGGGGGGCAGAAGAGCCCGGGCCCACACAGGCTATGTGGGCTTGTAGGCTGCAGGGTGGGGGGCCACAAAAGCTGGCCCCCCCACTCTGTTCCTACAAGCCCCCATAGCTGGTCCTGGGCTGGTAATGCTGGGTAAGGGGTACCCAATTTCATTTTTTAGGGGGACTTTTAAGGGGTTTTAACCCTTAAAATTAAAAAAAAAATGGGGTCCCCCTCTGGAAGGTGACTTGCCGTTAACCCCCGGCACCCCCATTACCTGCCTCCCCAAAGCCCAGGGGGGGGGGGCAGAAGAGCCCGGGTCAACATAGGCTATGTGGGCTTGTAGGCTGCAGGGTGGGGGGCCACAAAAGCTTGCCCCTCCACTCTGTTCCTACAAGCCCCCATAGCTGGTCCCGGGCTGGTAATGCTGGGTAAGGGGGACCCCATTTAAATTTTTTTGGGATTTTTTTTTTAATTAACCCCTTATGTTTATAGTGTAGATAGTAGTAGTATTTTATTTGTAAATGTTATAAAGTGCTATTTTCAGTTTGGGGGGGTCTCCTAAGCAAAAATGGGGGGCTACCGATACATATGTGGTACCGTTGTAATAGGGAGAAATTGAGCTTTCACATGCAATATGGTTTTCCCTAGTAAAGTAAATGTAAATGCTTTATTTAAAATAAAGGGGACAATTGTCTAAAAAATATCTATTTATTTATTTTTACACAAAAATATTAAAAAAAAAACTGTAGAAAAATTACAAACAAGACATTTCATGTTCAAGCCTAAACTTTGCTGCAAAATATACATCGATAGTTTTCCTGGGAATTCCGGCAAAAATCACGGTTAAACATGGCGCAGAATGGGGAAAAATTACCTGTCAACAGAGGGTGACAAAACTTCAAGTAGGTTGGCAATTAAAAGGGTTAATAGAACCTATGCATGTTGGGTATTGTTCTGCTCGGGGGACCTTGCAGAGCCAGCCGGCGTATATACAGTCAAACAACAAACATGTACATAAGGTTAAGATCCATTGACTAATGCTCATATGCAATAAAGATAAAGTGTGACATATCCTGTCTGTAACTGACCGTCCGCCCGGGCAGCAGCCCCCCACGGGAACCAAATAATTAGCACCCACGGTGGGCCCCCCGACGCGGGGGGAAGCCACAACAAATCAGAGTTTAATTGTACTGCTCTGAGGCAAACTGTCTTAGCACAACATGAATCATAGGAAGAGAGAGGAAGAAGAAGAAGGAGAGAAGCTAACGAAAGGAGCATAGGAAAGAAGAGAGGGGGGGAAGGGGACGGGAAGGGAAGGGGGAGGGAGTACCAAGAGTAAAAACCCAATAGAATGCATCGCAAAGCACCATCTAGGACCCCCTAGCTCTCCACTGCATGTCGCATAGAAGCCAGTGATGGCTTGAGGTAAGTAAGATTGCCAGAGGAACTAGGGGCCTGTCAGGGAACCATCCACTGTGAGCTGCTTAAATCTGCCTGTATCTCTAAAAAGGAACCATGGCGGCCAAGTCTGCAAGAGTTGTTGCGTGCCCTCATGAATAGAGGCGGTGCGCTCCCCAATTTCCATTACACGATTAATTTCTCCCACCCAGTCCGCCACCAATGGGATCGCTTCCGATCTCCATAGCCTCGGGATGACAGCCTTTGCTGCGTTAATAAGATACCTCAGAAGTGATCTCTTATAAGTCTTCAGAGGGACATCCGCCAGGTGCAGGAGGAACAGAGAGGGGTCTCGGGACACCGGCGGCCCACAATCTCCCCGGTGATTCTGGCTACAGATCTTCCCAATCCCAAAATATATGGAAAAATCTCCCCGACCCTCTCCGACACCTCTAGCACTCAGCAGGGACCTTCGGGGCTATCCTATGTAGTCTTTGCAGAGTATAGTACCATCTCGTAAGACATTTATAATTTGTTTCCTGTGTCTTGGAGGACATAGAGGTTTTATGAGTTGCTAGAAATACATATCTCCACTGGTCCTCTGTCAGCTGCCTGTTCAGGTCCCTCTCCCAGTCTGTACAGAAGCGGGGCGTCTCTCTGTCCTCAGAGCTCCCCAACAGGGCATATAATTGAGATATCAGTTTTGGAGGAGGGTCTCGCACAGTACCTAACTGCTTGAAGGGGATAAGGGTCCTGGTCAGTGCCTGTTTGGGTCCCAGACTCAGGAGAAAGCTCTGAAATTTAAACAAAAGCCACTGATCAAATAGGTGCGTGTCCCACCTCTCTCTGAGATCCTCCAACCGCGTCCAACCAGAAGGCGATATGAGGTCCAGCCCCCTCGGGATGCCCCTCTCGTTAAAGGCCTCCCTGAGATGAGGGAGAATGCCTATTGGGAGGGATGGGTTGCACACCAGCGGGACCAGGGGGGTCGGCCAAGGTGATATCTCCGCCCTACCTCTAACTCCATCCAGGACTCCAAGGGAAGTTGCTATGAGCGGATGATCTTTACCGAGGAACTTCCCCTTTCCGGCCACCCAAGCCGCGTCCCTCAGAGGGGTTTGCAGCCAGGTTGCCTCTAGGTCCACCCACTTCTTCCTCGTTCCTTGATGGTGCCAGTCTAGTATGCGTTGGAGATGGACCGCGCGCCAATAGTGAAACAGATCAGGGCAAGCTAAACCCCAAGCTTGTCTAGGTTTAAAGAGAAGTCGCAGTTTCACTCTTGGTTTCTGTCCCTGCCAGATAAATTTAATGAAGGCCGAATTCAGGGATTTAAAGTATGCCCTAGGGATATGTATAGGGAGGGTCTGAAGCAAATAAAGGATTTTGGGTAAGATCGTCATTTTAATAATGCTTATTCTGCCCAGCCACGAGAAGGTGGGGAGGTCCCAGTTCGCTAAGTCCATCTTAATTCTGGAAAGGAGGGGTGTATATCCCATCGTTTTTGTAATTTTGGTACCAAGATATGTGATGGCCGAGGGACGCCATCTAAATGGGAATGAAGTTCTGAGGAGGGCTGCCGTCTCTCCGGGGAGATTCACCCCCAAAGCTTCCAACTTGTCATAATTTATTTTCAAGAAGGAAAGTCTACCAAACCTCTCAAACTCCTTCAGCAACACTGGGACGCCCACTGTCGGGTTTGTGAGGATGAAAAACAGATCATCTGCATAGGCTGAGATCTTATGCGTAACTGATCCGAAAGTAATCTCTTGGATATCCTCCTGTCTCCTGATTCTAAACAAGAACGGCTCCATAGATAATGCAAAAATCAAAGGAGAAAGGGGGAACCCCTGTCTGGTACCATTCCTAATGTCGACTTGGCCCAATAGGGCGCCATTAACCTTGATTCTTGCCGAGGGGTCCGAGTAAGGGGCCATATCAAATTGCAGTGCCTTAGGCCCCAACCCAATATGCTCCAGAACTGCTCTAATAAACTGCCAATTTACCTGGTAAAAGGCCTTCTCAGCGTCGGTGGACAGCAATACAGCCGGCTCTCCGGTTTGTTTGACCGTATGAAGTAGATTCAACAGCCTGGTCGTATTATCGTTACCGTCCACCAACTCCGGAAGCAGCCCCGACAGCCTATTCACCAGAACTTTTGCGAAGAGCTTAAGGTCCACATTCAATAATGAAATGGGCCTATAACTGCCGCAGGCGAGTGGATCTTTCCCGGGTTTCTGTATTTTAGTGGCGTAAGCGGTTAACGCTTCACTCGGGATGGTTGCTGGGGCAGAGGACGCCAGGAGCGAGTTAAAGGCAGAAAGAAAATGCGGGCCGAGAAGAGGGAGAAATTGTTTATAATAACTGACAGAGAACCCGTCAGGCCCTGGCGACTTTCCGTTCGGCGAGCTTTGGATGGCCAATTTTAGCTCCGCCATAGAAATTGGGTTTTCAAGGGCTTCCCTCTCCTCCCTACGCAGAACCGGCATTCCAGAGTCCTCTATGTATCTCTTTATTTGCTCCAGACGCCCTTGACTCGGGTCTGCTCCGTCAGGGCGGATATTGTATAGATTTTGGTAAAAGGACTGGAAGGTCCTTGCGATATCTGGGGTGTTATAAAGCTTTTTCTGATGCTCGTCAATAATAGCCTCAATATAATTCAGTGATTGTTGCTTTCTGAGGGCTCTCGCCAAAAGTGCACTGCTTTTGTTCCCCCATTTAAAGTACATTCTCTTACATCTTTTTATAATATAAGCGGCTCTAGAGGACAGGAGAGAGTTCAGGGCCGTTCTGGCCTCGGAGAGCTCCAGGAGATTGCTTTTGGCTAATGAGGCTTTATGCGACTTCTCCAGCTCCTGAACCCTCTCCAGTCGTTTCTGCAGCTCCCTGTCCCTGGCGTGTCTGATGAGTATGCCCCTGATGACTGCTTTATGAGCTTGCCAATTGCCAAGGTCGCTCCGGTTAGCCGCCAGGGAGCCCCTAATCTGGGTCTTGGAATCTTTGTTTTTGCTACCTCCGCCCATCACGCTTGAGGTCTGCTTTTTAACACGGCCTGATCGATGGAGGGGTATTCCAAAGCGCTGCGGCACTCCCTCCAAGGTGTTTCTTTATGAGCTGGAGCAATTCAGGTGAAGTATGCCCGGGGCACAACGATTATGGTATAGAATGCAGAGTTGGATATAATTGGGTAATAGTAAATCTGTACCCGGATTGGAACAATATTGCGCAAAAACACCTGGTTCTCTTGTAGTAGGAACTGTTTTCAAACGAAGCGGGCAGAGGACGGAGTGTTTCTTTATGAGCTGGAGCAACTTAAATGATGCTCGTCTGGGGCACAACAATTATGGTATAAAATGCGGAGCTGAATATACTCAGGTAAAGTAGATCAATGTCCAGCTTGGAACAAAATTGCACTGAAACAGTTGGTTCTCTTGTAGAAAATGCTGTTTTCAAACTAAACGGGCATCGAACAAAGACCATGTACACGAAATAGGGTAACCCCACCGGAGCGTCACAGGGCAACGGCGTCAGAGCGGCTAACGCAATCAGCAGGATTCTTAGTGTGCAGCAAATGCCCAGTTGAATAAAGGACACCTGAAGTCCCTGCGGTGCTATAGGGGCTAAGGGGTCCTCAATCTAGCCCGGGTCTCAGCAGGTACATTCTGCGCTCACTGCGTCTCCTTCTCCTGTGAGGCAAGACAAGGGATGGGTGGATGAGGCCTCCAAGATGGCGCCCGGACCGGTGCTTTCAGGGTCCGTTCCGTGCCCCCGAGGCGATGGGGCCCAAAGATGACAGGGGGGGATCCCGGGGCAAGCGCTCACCTCACCACACCAGGCGCAGAACTCCCCAGCTCTCGGGCAGGGCGCTGATCTTCTGTGCGGAGGGGGCAAGATGGCGGCCGCTCCTCCGGCTGCTTTACTGTCAGTCCGTACCCGCTGCCGGCAACCGCAAAGTCGGCGGGGCAGGATACCACCAGCGAGGGGTGCCCGGTCGTGACACCGCAGATCTCCTCACCGCTCACCTCGTGTCCCGGGCGCGGCACAGATCTGGATGCGGTGGCGGCAAGATGCCGGCCGCTCCTCCGAGCTCGTGCTGCAGGACCCCGAACGGGCGCTTCTGCCCCCTGATTCTCTTCACAAATGATTCCCGCTGCTGCCGGAGATGTTCCCCGTCCTCCCAGGTATGCACCACGGGTTGGGGGTCAGGAATAAACTGGAAAAAACGCTTATAATAGCTGATGAGGCTGGGAGCTGGCAGCAGTCACGTCCTTACGGCACCATGGCAAGCTCCGCCCCCTAGAAGTTTTTATGTGTTTGCAAATGGAGCAATTTCCACATGGAAAACAATTCCTGCACCCCAAAGATGACAACCAGGTTAGTGCTGTGTGAAATGGCTAATGCATAGCTTATCTCTAAGATTGGGGGCTCTGCGAGACGTCATTTGACCCTAGTGCCCACTATTTGGGACACAAGTGGGTCTGAGGTCAGCACATGCCAATGTTTACTTAGAATTTCTTTAACTGACGCCCATTGATTGTGGAAATTTGCAACAGACCTCACCTCCTTGTGTGTTGAAGTTCCTTTTTGTTCATCCTAATTTTTGGAAAGGGCAAGTCCGCTCTTATGGCCTCTTTCGGCCTTCAAATAAGCTTTTTGTATGACCCTGTTTGGATAGCCTCTCTCCCGAAACTTGTTCGTTAGATCACGGGCTTGTTGTCCAAAATCAGCGGGAACGGGAACAATTGCACCGTGCTCTCAAAAAGGATATTGACTGCTGTGGCTTTGCTGTATAAATCAGAACTAATAGTTCTGTCTTCTTCCAAAACGAGTTTTAAGTCCAAGAACATGACAAAATGTCTTAAATATAGCGATACCACCCAAAATAGAGTGGTGGTATCGCTCAAGATTCATGCCAAACACAATCCGCTGTTCCCACCATCCTAAAAAGAGGTTCACCACAGAGGACGCAGACTTAGCACCCATGGCCACACCTGAAATTTGTCCAAAGAATTGCCCATTAAATGTAAAATAATTATGAGTCAGGACAATTTCTAATAGGGCCAGTATAAAATGATGTAGATGCTTCTTCTCTTTGGACTTAACAGAGTGTAGGAACAACCGATGCGGGATGATTGTGTAGAGAGCCTCCACATCACATGTGACTAGAAGAGCATCAGATGGTAACTGAATATGCTCTAGCTTCTGTAATAAATCCACTGAGTCTCTTACATATGAATTTAGACTAGTCACACGGGGTTGTAAAAATATATCAATGTATGTGCAGGCGCTTTGATGTGAAGCTCCACCCCAAGTCAATGGAGGTTGGACCTGGCACTGGCCTACAGGCTCTATGATGCCATTTGCCTCCGGTAAGTGAAGAATGTCAGACAGCAATGGTTGGTGTAGGAGCACAATCAAGGACTTATCCTTCATGCCTCTTCTTGTTTTGTGTCTTCATGGATAAACAGCCTCCCCTCCACAAGGAGGCTCTCCCATGCCCCCTAACCCTGATCCCAATACATCTGCGGGGGAGAGTACTTCGCACAATTAAAAGGTGGAGGACTCAAGGGAGAAAGGGGGTGAGGCTGAGGATGTCCCAGAAGAGTCAGCTGGTGAGGTGGGGGCTGTGTGGGTCTTCAGCTTCTCCTAAGAAGAAACGCCGGAGTCTTGCTACCGGGAGGGCTAGTCTCAGGTGGGAAGTTCCGAAGTGGAGGAGGTGGTGGACTCCCACCACTCCATGAGGTTGCAGTAGGGGGGCTGAAGGAGTCTGGCCCCTCAGAGTTGGGCTCCAGTGGACAAAATTGGGGAAGGAAGCCCACACTTCCTTCCCTCGCAGCCCATCCTGGTTTGAGGCCAGCACCTAGTCCCCTGGTGAGTAAGCTTTGTGTATATTATTGTGTAGTACTATTTTTGAAGTGACAAGTGTGTGCTTTATTTTATTTTTTTATTCGTTTCAGGGCATCATAGGCCAGTGATCTCCAATGTCAGGTATTTGCCATGCACATACACACAGAAAACAAATCTTACATTTTTATACGTCTCTGTGATGGTAAGTAACATATACCTTGTAACTGTAGCTGACTTGCTGGTCTCAATCATTTTATTGAAACCACCAAAGGAAACACTTTTGGCCCTTACCAATAATGTTTGTTGTTTGTCACATTTTTGTGGCTTGATGAATGCTTCTCTCAGTCCTATGTTTTTTCATGTATGCAGGTAGGAATGCTAAATGCTTTACAGAAATCCTTACTTTTTTATTGCACAGCAACTCCACCATTGACACCTGGACCTGTGCTGAGTCCCTCAGACAGTGTATGTGTTTCAAGATAACAACATTTGGTTGTAATGTTTCTGATGTTTAGAGATACATAACCATCACCATATGGCCCAGCTGGTATCTGTCTTCTGTGTTTCACAAACATTTTGCTACCTTCAGAACAGTTGTTAGTTGCCCTGTTATTAACAATGTGTTGGGGATTCAAACATGCATCCCCTTTAGCTACAAAGTTTTATGATACTAAAACTTTTTGTAAAGTTTTTCGTAAAATTTGAGCTTCCTTTAAAACCCACCACCAATTAATTATTGACATGAAAAACAAAAGTTTACAAGTGCTTAAACTATTTAATTCAGGGAGGGCATGTGTTTATATTACTATATATATATTACTTTACCAATCAACATAACACTATGGTTTATGGGCAATACATTTTGTGGCCCATCTAAATTAACTCATAATATATATAATTAGCACATACATGTAGCTGGCTTAGTGGCTCAAAGTCTAACTAATTAATTGTGTCTATTTTAACAGCTGTATTTAAAGCAGGATGCGTGTGGAAAACCCCCACAGCACTGTCCAAATAAACTAACACTGCCTTGTCTTCATATTTGCCTGTGCACCATTATGTGTGGACCAAAAAGACGCTTGTTGTGTGTTTTAACTGCAGACACATGTATTTGTCCTTTTGAGGAATTGTGTATTGTGATTGGTTTATAATCTGTTTCTTGTTGGACTCTTGGCCATGTTTACCAAATGTTATCTCAATATACTATTTGTTGGTGGGGGCATGTTGTTGCTCAAATTTATGAGTTAACGGTTGTTTAAATGTGGATCTTTGTTAGTAGTTTTTTTATCATTTTTTTTTATTTTTCAAACAGCTTGCATAGGCGGGGCATCACAGACTCGAGTGCTCGAGTCACAAGCTATGCTGCTGGACCTGTGTGAGAAGATGCTGGGTGGGGGCAAACAATAATGTAGCTGCTGTGCAGCCCTTTATTTTAATTTTTGCCCATGCTGGTCTTTTTTATGTTTAAAAAATACCAATTCTTTCATATTTGATACACTTTAGACTTGTATTCCTATATGACTTACCTTTATGGTCTTGTGTGAATGGTTTGTCCAATGAAATTAAATGTTTTCACATTCCCATTTCCCAGAAACACTTTAAACTGTATTGCTAGTGAAAAACAAAAATTTACTGGCAAAACTCTGCCCACAAAGGTGAAATTGTTCGACTTACAACATTACCATGCCCCATCACACCCACGTATAGTTTGACCACATCCAGGGATTGGCAGCCTAGAGGAATAAGTAGTATTGTTGTGGTTGTTGTTTGGCCATTGTGCGCATTGGTGAATTGGGGCCAAGCCCTGCCCCCGATCCAAACAGTGCCTGGAAAAAATGTTTTGCTGCTGCATCTGCTGGTGCAGCAATTCTGCCATTTCTCTCCAACTCTCTTAGATTGCTGCTATTATAGCTAAATTCCTGTGCATGTGCTGCCTGTCATTGTAGCTCTGCTCATTGTTCCTGTGCCAGTGCTGTCTGTGGGGCCAAAGGATTTATTGCAACTTGAATTTGGTGAAGTTTGCATTCAATGCCTTCCACTCTTTGGGTCAGTTGCCCGTGACTTTGTTGCCTATTGTATGTGTCCAGCATTTGTGTACCCAGCTTATATAGTTGGACACTACTGGGTGACCTTTCTTTTTAGCCACATTCACACAAGTGTAACAATAATTGTATAAAAACAATACATTCACGGTTAACATACCTGTGTTGCCTCATCCCATGAGGGTTCTGACATCTGTGGTAGTGTGGACAGCTGCTATTAATCAGATAATGGGGTGCACTCCAAACAAGCCGTATGAGATACACAAAAAGATACACAAACAATTGCCAAGAGAAGTCATTATATACTGGACACAGCAGCCAAACACTATATAACCCACTCAAAGAACCAAAACAATGACAGTCTGATTGTATGTATTATGTTGTGGTGGCACCATATAAGAGACATCAGCAACAATGCTGGTCCAAATAACTAACTGAAAATGTGGCAGACTCAGCAAACAAAAATATCATACATGATAATGAAAAAGCACAGAGCAAGTCACTTAGAAACAAAACTTCATCAAAGATAAAGCAACGGTGTGTTGAGGAGATCCCAAGGAGCATGCACACTTCCACACGTGCCCTCCACCTCTTCTATATACTCTTACCGATAAGAAGTAGGAAATCAAGCCTCACGTTCCATTAAAATCTCCTCCACGATTTAGGGAGCGGTAAATTATCCAAAGCTTCCCCTTGGGATTCCAATTACATTAATCCAAGATCAAAAGGATATGCTCTTTAAATGGAGCACTGTATGATGCACTCATTCAATCAATATCCCATGGGAGAGAAAAGAAAGAAAATCTAGTGCAGCTCAATAAAATCCAATAGGGTTTTAATACTAATAAGAATATTACTCACAAACAAATTCTTGATGTAAATGCAAACACAAAACCATAAAAGAGCGAGATGCTCCCACGCTTCCCTGCCGCAGCCGCCAGAAGGGTAAAGCTGGAATCTTTAAAAGTTGCAGAATAGCGTGCACATATAAAAGTTCCCCGTGTCCCGCCGCCTAACGCGTTTCGTTGTGTAAAACAACTTTATCAAAGGCACAGGTACGGGGAGGTAAAATCCAATATAAAGGAAAGGGAAGGAAGTGAAACTTTCCCCTCCTCTCCCAGGTCACGGCTGTGAAACCCGGAACTGAAACCACTCCGGATTGCAAACGAATGATGCGCGCCCCAGACTTGCTGGCTCTCGCGCGTCCAGAGGAAGCCGGAGATTGCCGAAGGGGTATGGAAACCACACCCCCCACCGGCTGAATGATGGACAAGTTTGTAATCCAATGACGCGCGCCTCAAGGATCCCTGGCTCGCGCGCGTCCGGAAAAGGCCGAAAACTGCCGGCGGGGTGTGGAAACCACACCCCCCGCTGCGGGTGATAGACAGGGACAAGCAACCAAAGTCCCGAGCTATGGAGTGAAGGCATGTCCGGAGTTTACCGAGACATGTCGAGGAGAGATACAAACAGGCCCCCCTTCCACCTACATGAAGCTGAAAGTTAAACGCTCAAAAACACAGAGCACCATCAAATTGAAAGGCGATATTGCATCAAGAAAATAAAAAGAACTATTCGCCTCTAGTCTCCCCATATAGAAGGGGCTGAACAAATTATCTAAATTTGACTGGTCCCAGAGCCCGCGGTGGGGGAAACGAAGGGGCACCTTACAATCACAAAACAGCATCAATAGACAAATATATAAAAGAAGAATGAGAAGTAAAAAATCTACATGATTAAATAGAGTATCATTAACACAATAGTACTAAAATAACCATATAGTGTACATAAAATAAAGACCACGAAAGAAAAAAACAGAAAAGTAAACATCATGAAGTATCAATAAAACAATTGACATCCAAATCAATATTTAGCCCCCTAGGGGCTAAGGTGTCAAGATTGAAAATCCATTGAGTCTCTTTTTTGGAGAGGTCCCTTTCCACATGGGAACCTCTCCAATGCTTTTCCAATTTGTCTATTCCAAGGAAGGTCATCAGCTTGGGATCACTATTATGTTTCTGTTTAAAATATGCCGAGAGGCTGTGTGCTTCAAAACCTCTCCTCACATTGTAAATGTGCTCCCTAATTCGAATTTTTAACATTCTTGTGGTCCTTCCAACATAAAAAAGTCCACAAGGGCACCAAATTAAATATACCACATTAGTGGAAGTACAAGAAATAAACTGTTTAATTTCATGCAGCTTTCCCTCCTCTGTGCCCCTAAAAGACCTCATGGGTTTAGGCATCATTTTGCAACTTCTACACCCCATGCAGGCCCCACATCTGTAGAAGCCCTGTAGAGATCCCAATTCTCTCACCAATTTTTTGGGGGGATCCACATAAATTCTGGTCAAGAGGTCTCTCAAATTAGGTGCTTTTTTGAAAATCAACCTAGGATTCTCTGTTAATTCTGGCCCCAATAAGGGATCATTCTTTAAGATATGCCTAGTGATCAACCTCTTGATCATTTTGTGCTGAACACTAAAGGAAGTAATGAAGGCTAAATCAGATGTGGAGCTCTCGTTCTTAAAAGGACGGGTTTGTAGCAAAGATGCTCGGTCCGACTTCCTAATTTTATTCCTCTCCAACTTGGTTACTCCAATATCGTAGCCCTTCTCAGAAAAGCGTTGAGACAACAAAGAAGATTGTGCATCAAAATCCTCTATGTTGGTGCAATTACGTCTCAACCTGATAAATTGGCTCTTAGGAATTGTTTCTAACCAACGGCGATGGTGGCAGCTGGTACGCGGAACATATCCGTTCCTGTCCGTTGGTTTGAAATAAGTGCAGGAGAGTAACTGGGAGCCCCGTATTTTCAATGTTAAATCCCAAAAATTCACGGACACAGTGCTACTTTCCATTGTAAACTCTAAATTGAAATCATTCCTATTAACCTCCATAAAAAAGGATTCCAAACTCTCTTGAGGCCCATTCCATACACAGAGGACGTCGTCTATGTAACGCCTCCATACAGTCAGATTGGGCCACATACCCGACCCAATAAACTGTGACTCCCACCAGCCCACGTATAAATTGGCCATGCTGGGCGCAAACTTGGCCCCCATCGCCACCCCCTTCTTCTGTAGATAAAAAGAACCGCCGAACCAGAAATAGTTATGTTTCAAAGCGAGCGACAGGCATTCTATCACATAATCAACCAGGGATTCTGGCATGTTGGGGTGAAGACTGAGGAAATGGCGCACTGCTAATATTCCTTTCTCATGTGGGATCACAGTATTTAAAGATGTCACGTCTGCCGTGGCCAACCTAGACTGATCATTAATCGATAGATTTTCACACAAATTCAGTACCTGCCGCGAGTCTTTCAAATAGGAAGGCAAGCCCACCACCAGCTCTTGTAAGAAGAAATCTATATATTCTCCTAACCTGCAGGTAAGAGAGCCCAATCCACTGACTATGGGACGGCCAGGAGGTCTGATCAGGGATTTGTGTACTTTGGGTAAAAAGTAAATGGTCGGGATTTTTGGGGCCTTAGGGCAGAGGTAATCAAATTCCTTCTTGGTAAGAATACTATTAGTTAGACCTTTAAGTAATAACTGGTCCAAAGCCAACTTGTACTCTATAGTAGGATCTTTTACTAGAACTTCATAAGTCTCGGTATCTGATAATAACCTCTGCATTTCCAATAAGTAGTCTGTTTTATTCATTACTACTAACCCCCCCCCTTGTCTGCTGGTTTAATAATCCGATCATGCTTGGTTTCCAACTCACGAAAACCCCTATAGAGATTGGCAGGCCATCGTTTTTTCTTAACCTCAAGCTTCTTCAAATCTCTAATCATTACAGTTTTGAAGGTATCAACACAAGATGCAAAACCAGCTGGGGGATTAAAAAGAGAGCGATTCCTTAGTTGTGTATGCTTAAACCCAATAGGATTATCCTCCAACGGGCCTGGTGGTTGCTCTAACGTTTTAGCCTGATTCAGAAAGAACCTTCTCACATTTAGCTTCCTCACATATTTATGTATATCAATAAAGGTGGAGAATTTATCTAAGTTCTTTGGGGGTGCGTACTTGAGACCTTTATCTAAAAGTTCCATTTCATCCTGTGATAAGGGGACAGAGCTAAGGTTGAAGATCCCTGCACCTACAGCCACCTTGGCCTTCTGGTGTTTTGTTCCTCCCCGCTTCCCTCTCGTTCTTCCCCTTTTCTCTTCTGGGTATGTCTGGTTTCCTGGTCCACTATTTTCCCCCTGTCTCTGCTCAGGTGTCTCCCTGGAAGATATGATGACCTCTCCCGCCTCACCTGATGCTCTTCCAGTAGGAATGGTGACCTTTCTCGCCTCATATGAAAAGGGGTTTGTGGGGTCCTAGGGGAGGGCTCGGATAAGGGATCAAACCGATTTGTACGCCCATAGTTCACTCCTCTCTGATTGGAACTCTGTTCATGCAAAGATCTCCCTGATTTTACATGAAAGGGTCTCAATTTGTCCCCCTCTCTCTGTACAGGGGCCCTACGTCTCTCCTCCTGCGGCTTTAAATTCCTAAATTTCAAACCCCTCGGGGTGGTGTTCCATCCTTAAAATTGATGGTCCTTAGGGCCCAAATGTTTATTTCTCGATATAAATGAAGGATCCTGTCCCTTAGGGCTTTTTGTTACCACTCTAGTAGGAGGGGCCCCTTCCATCTGCCATTTGAATACACTATTGTGGGTGTAATCCCATTGATCTCTATGGAATTTCTTAACCTTCTTAGCCCTGATTGATGCCTCATCTTTCCCCAATCTTTCCTTCAAACCATCTGATCTTTGAGTGAACTCCACCTCCCCACTCCGGGGGGATAGTCTATCCTTGATGGCCTCCTTCTGTCTTTCAATTTGCCCTAGTTGTTCTCTTTTTTTATTGATCAATTTTTCCAACAACAATAACCCACATTCATTGAAAAAATCAAACCAATACTTCCTAGAATCTGGGTTGTTGTCACCATTGTGTATTTGTAGGGACCACCTGAGCTGTTGGGGCACCATCTTCTTGATAAGGTATTGCTCTAATGTAGCAATATCCCAAATTAACCTCAGCTCTCTATTAAGTAATTTATACAGGCCTCTGAACTCCTCCTCCAGATTGGATACTCCCTCTGTGGGCTCCTTGGTCACAAGACCACAAGAATGTTAAAAATTCGAATTAGGGAGCACATTTACAATGTGAGGAGAGGTTTTGAAGCACACAGCCTCTCGGCACATTTTAAACAGAAACATAATAGTGATCCCAAGCTGATGACCTTCCTTGGAATAGACAAATTGGAAAAGCATTGGAGAGGTTCCCATGTGGAAAGGGACCTCTCCAAAAAAGAGACTCAATGGATTTTCAATCTTGACACCTTAGCCCCTAGGGGGCTAAATATTGATTTGGATGTCAATTGTTTTATTGATACTTCATGATGTTTACTTTTCTGTTTTTTTCTTTCGTGGTCTTTATTTTATGTACACTATCCCCTCGATTCAAAGAGCAAAAGTTAATTGATTTCGTATCGAGAATCGTAAGTTTGGGTGGGTGTTAGTCATTTTTTCCTGTTTTTTTGGCCATTTCCGACTCGCACGAGCCTACGTACCAATGCGTATATGCTCTTACGATCAGCGGAAGTTCGTTCCTAAATTTTAGGATCAAAACGTAAAACTTAGGATCAAATCCTAAAACTTACGATCAAAACGTAAAACTTAGGTTAATTGGATGTGTTTAGGTGTGATTCAGAGAAACCTCTAAACGCGTTTTAAAAGAAAGCCACAGCCGACACCTTTTAGCAGCCGGATTGCTGTTCGTGAACAGGTTTTTTGGCTATGTGGAGGAGTCTGCCGTCTTGTGCTCCAATGAACTGCATGTATCAGCATGGCCGAGGCCATAAATTGTATGGCAATGCATACCTGATTCATGTATGCCTTATAAAAGCATTTTAATGTGGACCTTAATTAGTCCTTTGCATGTAAACCTTTATTTTGCAATATATTTGCGTTAATTAAAGAAACTTATGTCCTTTGTTATTTATTTTAAAATTGAGGTACTAGAAAAATATTTTTAGATTGCATTTATTGGTGTAGTTGTTTACCTTTGCTTTGTTTAATTATTTAAGCACATCTTTGGTCAGATGCATCACACTTACTGAGGAGAGGAGAGCGGGATAAAGTGCAGGATGTGGGTTACTGCTGTATTTTGCACAGACACAGCAGAGCTGGGGGCATGGAAAGGTCAGAAATCAAAGAATCCAGAGCAACACAGTCACAAGGCCCTTTCTGTTTGCAGGCTGCCCGATAATACCTGAGCCGCCATCTTGGCTGTTTCTAGGCTCATAACATGCAGAAGTTGCTGGGTGTTTTTTAATATTTGTGAGCAATCTGTATGTAGAGGGTGTGGGTAACCACACTAAAAATTTAAAGTTGTACCATTTGAAGCATAAATATTAAAATTAAATCCACAAGTAAAAAATGCAAGTTAACTAAAAATTAAACAAAGTAAGATTTACTTATGCAAATGCATTCATTAATGGTTGGTTACTACAAAATGAATGAAATAAAGAAAAATAAAAGACCAAATATTTAGAATGCACTTTAATGAGGTAAGTTTGTAGTGCGGAGCCGCAAGATCAGAAGGATTTACGTCCAGACAAAAAAGGAAAAAGGGCAAAACCAATGTTGCAACCTGAGAAATGAAACGGAAAATTCAGGATGGAAACTGACATAGGTCTGATTCCCGAACTGCCATACGAACGGACGTATATTTTAGGATAGAAACGTATTTGCTTATTGAATCACTCGCAAGTTCATACGAACGCACGAGCGGACGTGAAAAATAGGATGATCGTGACCCAAATCCAAGCTGTTACATGTTTCTTTGAATCAACCCATATATGGTTATTTTAGTACTATTGTGTTAATGATACTCTATTTAATCATGTAGATTTTTTACTTCTCATTCTTCTTTTATATATTTGTCTATTGATGCTGTTTTGTGATTGTAAGGTGCCCCTTCGTTTCCCCCACCGCGGGCTCTGGGACCAGTCAAATTTAGATAATTTGTTCAGCCCCTTCTATATGGGGAGACTAGAGGCGAATAGTTCTTTTTATTTTCTTGATGCAATATCGCCTTTCAATTTGATGGTGCTCTGTGTTTTTGAGCGTTTAACTTTCAGCTTCATGTAGGTGGAAGGGGGGGCCTGTTTGTATCTCTCCTCGACATGTCTCGGTAAACTCCGGACATGCCTTCACTCCATAGCTCGGGACTTTGGTTGCTTGTCCCTGTCTATCACCCGCAGCGGGGGGTGTGGTTTCCACACCCCGCCGGCAGTTTTCGGCCTTTTCCGGACGCGCGCGAGCCAGGGATCCTTGAGGCGCGCGTCATTGGATTACAAACTTGTCCATCATTCAGCCGGTGGGGGGTGTGGTTTCCATACCCCTTCGGCAATCTCCGGCTTCCTCCGGACGCGCGAGAGCCAGCAAGTCTGGGGCGCGCATCATTCGTTTGCAATCCGGAGTGGTTTCAGTTCCGGGTTTCACAGCCGTGACCTGGGAGAGGAGGGGTAAGTTTCACTTCCTTCCCTTTCCTTTATATTGGATTTTACCTCCCCGTACCTGTGCCTTTGATAAAGTTGTTTTACACAACGAAACGCGTTAGGCGGAGGTGGAGGGCACGTGTGGAAGTGTGCATGCTCCTTGGGATCTCCTCAACACACCGTTCCTTGCTTTATCTTTGATGAAGTTTTGTTTCTAAGTGACTTGCTCTGTGCTTTTTCATTATCATTTATTTGGACTTTTCTTGGAATAAGAAGTTTTGCACGTTGTAGCATTTTTTATTACTGTTTTAAAAAGTTTTGCGGGCAGCGCGGTGTTCTTTACCAATTTTAACAATATCATACATACTGTGCCAAAATTCACAAAGGTAGGCCTTACAATTCCTCTAACAATAAAAACAATATAATACTTAAGTATTATTATAATAATATAATAATAATATAATACTAAGTAGGCTAAGATGGCTATAAATGTAACAAATGACCAATAATAGTTATCAGGCAAAGTCTCACTTACACACAATAACCATAGGTGTAGGTGGACATCAATGCTGTGTTAAAATACACACACCACAAATTAGGGCAACAAGGACTAATCTAAAGTTATTGTGTACATTTTGACATTTCAATTAAATATAGAAGCAACCCAAAACTGCACAATAAGACAAATAAGAACAGGGACAGGCTGACCAAACAAGAAGGTTGTGGCGTTGGTTTGGCGTGGGCCATTATGTCTATCCAACATAATGCCAAAACATCTCTAACTAGAAACTAAACTAAAGTCATCAGTAGCCATGTTAACAGCAAACATAAACAGCAAATTTTGGAAGAAACAATGTAGAGTCAGCATACAGACAGGCTCTGGTTGGCTTGATGAACAGCTGGCTGTGGTTGTTGAGGGTTGGATGCTGTTGGCTAACAACCATAGTAAATGAAACCAAGGGTTACCCAAATACATAGCAACAGAGGTAAACTATAAAATTGTAAGTTAGCAGTGTCCACAAAAAGACAAGGATTGACTACTCCACTTACAGACAGACTCCTGTTGCCTTGAGTAGCAGCTTTGTGTGGATGTGTAGACTTGGTGACTAGTGCTGGCTCCAGCATTGACTTCCAGCTGCAGGTTGTGGTCAGGTTGTGAATCTGGATCTTCATGGCCCTCTGTTTCTGATCCTGCATCTGCAGCTGTGCCGGACAACAAAGCAAATGTTTGAGCTGGAACATCTAAAAAGGAATGTAAAACAAATACAAATGAAACAGTTATCTTCCATCAAGGCTGTAGTGTCATCCAGTACATCACACCCCGCAGTTGACACAAAGGTATCTTGGACTTTAACATGACTTCATATTCACATAGCTATTCATGGGTCCTTTGTATTCGCCACTCTCTGAGTTTTTTTCGTAAGGGCCCTGCGTAGTGTGTTGAATTAGTTACTGCAGGGGTCCACTTATGTGCACCGGTGCTATTGAGGGTCTCAGCTTTTCCATCCCAGATTTTGATGTATTCAGTTTTGCTGAGGCCACCACTTACACCATACAAGCATGTCCATTTTACAAGGGTAAGCGCAACCAGCTTGATATTATCAGCCAGATTGAATTTTGGCTCACGCTTGATGCACCATTTCTTACAACCCTCCAATAAACCTGTGGCTACATCAGGGGCGTCAGACAGATGTAGCCCATGCTCAACAACAGTGGGTGTTGGGTATGCTGACCAACAACACTAGGTAGTAGCAGAGCATTTGGGGACACCTGGCATCAGCCATTGGGTGTTGCCTGAGATGCTAACCAATGAAACACTAGGGGATTGTCTGGATGATGTGGATCCAGCATACGACCAATAGGTAACAGATGCATGCTGTTATGGTTTTTACAAAAAATGCTGGCCTTTTCCAACACACCTGCATATCGTTTTACCTAGTTGAACTCACATGGAGGAGGAAGATGGTGAACATGTGGCATTGCTGTTATCCAAGCATATTACCAGCCAAATATAAAATAAATGTTTCGGGGTGATACACCTAGGTTATACTGCAATTTCATTTGCAGTGTTTGTGTGTGTTTTGGGGGAGTGCCCACTACTGTTGCATTCCAGGCAGAGCCTGTCTGTGTTTGTGTTGCATTGTCTGTGGACAAGTCTGTGCTTTGTTCCATCAGTAGAATTTTCTTCTGCGTGTGGTGTGGTAAGCAGATATTAGGGTTGATTCAAAGAGACAAAAAAAGACTTTCGTTTTTGTGTCGATCTGTATTTTTTAAAAAATGTTCCCGCTCTCGTATGAGTGTACGAGCGATTCTATGCATGCATTGCAAGCCTTCTGTAAAGTCTTCGTCCGTTCGTATGCCAATGAGAATGTCATTTTCCAGCTTTCATTTTCCTTTTTTTTTCTCATGTTACGTCGGCTTTCGTATTTGCCCTTTTTCCATCGTCTCCTCCCACGAATCATTTACGTTTCCCGTTAGATTCTGTTTTCTTTTTACAATAAATAATTGTCTAGACGAAAATCCTTACGATCTTACGCCTGCGCACTACAAACTAAACTCATTAAGGTGCTCGCTGGTTCACTCTCTTGTGCTACAATGCTCTTGTGCTACAATGCTTAGCTAAATCACTCCTTCCATTTCTCACCCCTAAAACTTACCCAAATCACTTTGTGCTTATATTCTTCTTCCATTTCTCATCCCTAAAACTTACCCAAATCACTTTGCGGTTATGTTCTTCTTCCATTTCTCACGCCTAAAACTTACCCAAATCACTTCGCAGTCATGTTCTTCTTCCATTTCTCACCCCTAAAACTTACCCAAATCACTTCGCGGTCATGTTCTTCTTTCATTTCTCACCCCTAAAACTTACCCAAATCACTTCGCTCTTATGTTCTTCTTCCATTTCTCACCCCTAAAACTTACCCAAATCACTTCGCGCTTATGTTCTTCTTCCATTTCTCACCCCTAAAACTTACCCAAATCACTTCGCGCTTATGTTCTTCTTCCATTTCTCACCCCTAAAACTTACCCAAATCACTTCGCGGTCATGTTCTTCTTCCATTTCTCACCCCTAAAACTTACCCAAATCAATTCGCGGTCATGTTCTTCTTCCATTTCTGACCCCTAAAACTTACCCAAATCACTTCGTGGTCATGTGAATCTTCCATTTCTCACCCCTAAAACTTACCCAAATCACTTTGCGGTTATGTTCTTCTTCCATTTCTCACGCCTAAAACTTACCCAAATCACTTCGCGGTCATATGAATCTTCATCTCTAAATATTTCTTGGCCCATTCGTTTTGTGCTAATGTATTTTGAAAATGAAATGACACTGAAAGTTTTTTTTTTTCATCAAAAATGCCATTTTTTATGACTTTTTTAAAAAAATGTATAAACTTTTTTTTGTAATAAAATATAACATTGTAAAATGTTTAAAACTTTTTAAAATTTAACAATTTAAAACTATATACAGCAATGGCAGGACCCAGAACATTAGTCTTCATCTGTGGTCCCCAACGAGTCGCGCAGCTCCTGCATGTCGGCCACCAACTGAAGGACCCTTGAACTCATTGCTGCCACTCTGGCACGTGTGGTCCCTGTATAAAAAAGGAACAAACATTATTTGTTGGCAAATACATGTTTCTCAGCTGTGGATGGAATGTTTTTTAGGTGATAAGCTAACTCATGACGCCATATGTCATTATGCTAAGAAATTAATCTAAGGAAGAGGGCATATGTCATTATGCTAAGTAATTAATCTAAGGAAGAGGGCATATGTCATTATGCTAAGTAATTAATCTAAGGAAGAGGGCATATGTCATTATGCTAATGCAATTGACTATGGCTTTAGGTATCTTGGTGATCATGTCAATTACCACATACTTAAAAGAATGACATTACAACTTACTTCGTTGGTGGCCGACGTCTGCTTCAGGGACCACCCTGGGTTCAGGGACCTGCCACTGCTGGGAAGTTGAGGCTGTAGAGATATGTTAAATAGGGTCACTTCTCATGTCTGAGTCAACAGTAAGCAAATGACAATTTGAATGTGTGTGTGACATCACCCACCTTCTCCATGTGCCTCCTGGGCATGCTCTGCTGCAGACTCTTCCAAAGATCCTTCACCCGCTACATATTCATCTAGAAAAAGAGATTTAGGGAATCAGCTTATGTTTAAATAGCATGTATCTATGTGCGGTTTCATTAAGAGTCACATACCAGAGGCTAAGGGCTCCGTCACTTGGTACGCCTCCCTGCCCACGCCGTGACACCCCTCCTCTGTAGAAAGGTCCAGGGGCTGGTTGGAGGCCGCTACAGAGAAGGGGTAGGACCATCGCCATGGAGATCCACCACCTTCACTTTGTGCTGCAGATTCATGCAGCACTGGTCGGCCTGTGCGCCCCCGGGTGCGTTGTATTCGGTACTCCATTTCCAGCACTAGAAAAGAAAAGTATTTATAAATAAAGGCCTACCTTCTGTATTAGTTACATCTAGCATGCAATCGCTATGTGCTTACTTAGGAAATGGAGTCCGAAAAATCGCCGCACCCGGGGCATGGGGAGCCATTTGAGGTCCGATCAGTGCTGCATGATCAGCGCAGGTACGACTACCTGGAGATCATTGCCCTGGAGATCGTTTCCAGGATCCAGCACGAGACGGACACCACGTCCACTAAGAGGGTGAGAAGCCCCAGCCCCAAAAAAACACCATCCCCTCCTCCCCAGCCTACCACATCCGTTCTGAAAGAACGCTCCACTGGCAAGGCCAGCAAAAGCCACAGGCCCAGAAGCCCCAGCCCAGCCAGCTCAGCATCTCCAGAGCCACGTGGGAAACACACCCATGGCCATGGAAAGAGCAAAAGCCACAGGCCCAGAAGCCCCAGCCCAGCCAGCGCAGCATCTCCAGAGCCACGTGGGAAACACACCCATGGCCGTGGAAAGAGCAAGAGCCACAGGCCCAGAAGCCCTAGCCTAGCCCAGCCAGCTCACCATCTCTAGAGCCACATGGGAAACACACCCATGGTCATGGAAAAAGCAAGAGCCACAGGCCCAGAAGCCCAAGCCCAGCCAGATCAGCATCTCCAGAGCCACGTGGCAAACAAACCCATGGCCATGGAAAGAGCAAGAGCCACAGGCCCAGAAGGCCAAGCACAGCCAGCTCAGCATCTCCAGAGCCACGTGCAAGTACCTCCCAGGGGCATGGAACCACAAGTAGCAAGGGCACAAAGAGGCACAGGGCCAGAAGCAGCACACCCTCAAGCACACCCTCAGCCAAATTTGCCACGGCACAGTTGGCAAGCAACTATCCATATGCCACATCCACGCCTGCAAGTTCAGTGGCCACCAAGGCAAGGACACCCAGTCTATTTCCAAGTCCAGTCCATTCTTTATCAAGCCACCTGTCCAACATTTCAACACAACAGAGCCAGCCCAGAATGTCCCCCGAAGTGCCTACATCCAGAGATGAGCCCGAACAGCAAGCAATAGGGCGGACATTGCGGCGAGGACAGTTGAGTGGCAGGTTTGGTGAGCCTCAAACTCTGGCATTGGCAAGTAGGCTGACCCTACATTATGATGAGCTATATGGGCAAAAATCCAAATCTACAAGCAAAATGCGAAAAAATGAAATCTTGGAGAAGCTCACCAGACAGGTCAATGCAGCGGGGGAGGAGCTTAAAAATGTGGAGCAGATCCAGCGCAGAATTTCTGACCTGAAGTATGCAGCACGGAAGAAAGAAAATAAACGGCGCAATTACAGGTACATATTTGAGTTGTGCATTTGTCTGCTTGATTTTTCAGCTTACAAATTGGAAGAGGCTTCCCCACAAAATTACAATTTACCCGAGCTGAGGAGATGGTGCTGGCGTTGATACATCCTGTGGCATTAGAGGGCCTATCTGGGTGACGGGACACAGACATCCATACCATTCCTGTAGGTTAGTAATGTTAGTGTGTATGTGAAATGTTGTAAACGTGTAAAATGAGGCTCACAGGCATATATGAACACATGCCCCTAGGGAGAGGCTTGCAGGGGAGGTTACAGTTTTAGCAGGGTGTTTAATGTCTGTGGAATGTTCATTTTCCAATTTGGCAGCCCATACATGACCTTGGAGAGTATTTATGGTCACTATTAAAGTCTTAATATTAGCAAAGCACTGCCTGTTATGTGATTCTACTCAATAATATCCAACACTTCCTTCTTTGTCTTTAGGCCACTTGTGTTTTAGCTGTGCTTTGGTCTCAAATACTTGGTCAGGGGTCAGGGAAAGGTCTACATAGGAAGAATGCCTACCAGCATACTCTTAAGCAAAATGCTATTTGCAAGCTGAGTTTGGGTCCCTAATGGCCCTTTATGCATGTGTGAAGCCTCATAACATGCAGTACATGCATGTTTGTATTATTTAAGGTGACCAATGTGTATGTACAGGGTGAGTCATACATATAACAGATAATGACATTCATAGTGAAGGTCACCTTGGACCGTTGTGGGAGTTGGCATTCCTGCTTGGCCACGTGTTTTTTCGAAGCATATGTAGTAGTCCAGATCATCAAGGGATTTTTGGGTGTTTACGTGCCTTGTTATTTAAAATACAGCCCAGCATCAAGCCTCAGCAAGTGTGAAGCCTCATCCAGTTTGACCACACCGTCAACTTCCGTGCTGCCTAGGAGCCAGGACCAGATATATACGGTAAGTGGACTTTGGTGAATCTGCTGATGCATGTGAATGAACATGACTCATTTGCATAACAAATATATTTAGGGCCCAGACTTAACCTTTTTTGGCACTTGTCCCAACAGACCCACACACTGATGGAGGAAATCCAGGAGATGGAGGAGGATGCCAGCTTGATGGGACCTTCAGAACTGACCCCCTGGAACCTAATCTGCCACTGTCCCAACATGCTACTGCACCAAATCCTCTGCAGCAGAGTGAAGCTGGACGCATGCTGCCAGCCCATCGTGGGCAGCATGCAGAGACTGAGCCTACAGTCCCCAGTGGTAGCTCTGCTGCAGAGGATTTGCCGAGTACATCAGCGACTCTTGCTCACCCTAGAGGTCAAGCATCTGCAGGCGCTCAAACCCGGGGAATTTGTAGACTTAGTCAGCAACGTCGACCAGTTTCCCAGGGGAGGTGCGTGCCGATCCTGGAGTCAGCATGGCACCATGAGAAGCGTTTATTTCACCAGGTGACTCAAAGAACCACAGAGCAGCTTACTGCACAATTAGATACATTAAATAATACATCCACCACCATGCTGACAGAATTTAGGATGGGCAACAGCCACATGGCCACCTTAACTAATAATTTCACAGCCATGCCCAAGGAAGTTAGAAATAGCAATTGACTCATGTTGGAACAGTGGCAGATTATGAATGCCACACATGCCCAGGTGATGGGCCACCTATAAGGCCCACCACCAGGGTTTTATTTTATGGGCAACACCCATTTTAACAGCAATTTGCCCTGTATCTCCACATCTTTTCTCTACATCCACAATGTATTGACCTGTCTGGTGAGCGCTACCAAGATTGCCTTTTTTATGGCTGTGCTTGTATGATTTGGATTTTCGCCCATATAGCTCATTAGAGTGCTGAGATACCCCACTAGCCAATGCCTGAGCTAAAGCCTTACTGAAGCTGCCACTCAAGCTGCCATGCTGCAGGCTTGGACCTAATGAAAATGTGTCTGGCTCATCCTGTTTGTAGTCATGATTGGGGGACATTCTGGGCTGGCAAACTACTACCTTGAACCCTGGCAAACATTGGACTGGACTTGCATTTGGACTGGGGATTATTGTTTTGGTGGGCCACTGACTTACAGGCATGGATGTGGCATAGGTATGGCTGCTTTCCACCTGTGCCTGTGGAAAATGTGGCCAAGCAGGAGAAGGTGTGTATGTGGCCCTATGTATTACTGGCCAAATATTGACATGCAAATGGTTGCTCCCTATGTCTGTTTATTTTATTTGTTATTGAAACTTCGGCCTGGAGTGCATTACTTAAAAACTCCTGGATGTGGCCAATTGCTAGGTGCCATGATTCTGCACCAATGTATATTTATGGTGTCCTATGTATGTACATGAAGTCTGAGAGTGCCCTTCAACTCCATTTTTTAATATTTAAAGAAAAATATTGAATGTGACCTGTTGTTGACTTAGTTGATGCATTAATGTTTGGTTTTTTTTGAGATTACTGAAGTTTTTTCTAAGCAAACATGTCCCAAAAAATATGCATGATGCTCAGATCATGTGTGAATATTTTAGTAATTAAATCATTACTATTTGATACAAAAAACAATACTAAAGCATTCACAAAGCCAAATTATAGTAAAAATAAATAATTACATGCAACAAACAAACACAGGAAAAACAAATTAGGCAAAATGTGTGTTAATCAAATTGGCAGGGCAATTAGAATACACAAGTCTTAAAGGGGCCACAGCACATTAGCCCTGCTAATGTGCACCTCCCTGGTTAGTTACAAAATGGTCTGAGCGGCTGCCACCCCTCTTTTGTTTCTTTTGAATTTGTGCAAGCACATGGAGTGTGGGGTCTAGGCTGTATTGCAAGGTCTTTGACCCTTCCACCCCATGGCTTGCACTTGAGGTTTAGGGCAACCTCAGGTAAGCCTGCTCCCAATTTATCTATTGCATTGTATGTCCCAAATGGGGCTCTTAGAGACTAGAATTAGTACTAGAGTTAGGACTGCACCTCACAGGGGCACCTTGGCGCTGGTGGTGCAGCCTAAGCATACTTCTGCAGATGTGTGTGACCGAGCCCCCTGTTTTTAACCTAGTTTAGAGACAGATTGTAGGTTGGTCAGCAAGCTAACTGGTTTGAGTGCTGTGGCCCCTTTAAGACTTGTGTATTCTAATTGCCCTGCTAATGTGCACCTCCCTGGTTAGTTATAAAATGGTCTGAGCGGCTGCCACCCCTCTTTTGTTTCTTTTGAATTTGTGCAAGCACATGGAGTGTGGGGTCTAGGCTGTATTGCAAGGTCTTTGACCCTTCCACCCCATGGCTTGCACTTGAGGTTTAGGGCAACCTCAGGTAAGCCTGCTCCCAATTTATCTATTGCATTGTATGTCCCAAATGGGGCTCTTAGAGACTAGAATTAGTACTAAAGTTAGGACTGCACCTCACAGGGGCACCTTGGCGCTGGTGGTGCAGCTTAAGCATACTTCTGCAGATGTGTGTGACCGAGCCCCCTGTTTTTAACCTAGTTTAGAGACAGATTGTAGGTTGGTCAGCAAGCTAACTGGTTTGAGTGCTGTGGCCCCTTTAAGACTTCTGCATTGATGGGACCCATATTTCCTTCTGCCCCCTTGAGCACAAGAGCTGCACTACCGCAACCGGAAAAGCTTCTATTCTATAATGAGATGAGGTTGTGTGCTGTGAGGTCTGGCTTCTCGGGATCCTTCCATGACTCGTATGTGTCTACCCTGTGCAGAAAATTTGAGAACAACGAAATGCCATTGGGATGTCTACTAGGTAAGTATGTGTCCACATTGTAAGATCTCTAAACAGTGTAGTTGCAGAACTAGGGAGGAGGGGAAGGTGAAGGCAAAATACATAAAACTAGGTAGGGGTGTGCATTTGTGTTGCAACCAACATTCACCCATGTGTTTGGATTTAGCCATGGATTAAGACATGGCTCATGATCCCCGAGCGGAACCCAGATATCACCAATGAAGTGCGCTACAATGCCACTCACTGCAAGACCAGATGCATTGTTGAAAGAACCATCAGCCTACTGAAAGCACGCTCCCTTTATTTGGCTCAGCCAGTAGGGGAGATGCTGTACGGCCCAAGAAGGTGTCCAAATTAATACTGGCTTGCTGTGTGCTACGCAATATTTGCATGGAAGAGCCCAAGGAAACCCTACTGTTACCTGAAGTCCCAGACTGGCATTGCCTGGCAGGCACAAATTTTACCTTTTTTCAGGTAAGTTACACAAAGTGGCCTTGGGCTGCTGCAGTAGCTACAGCAAGAAGATATGTGTAACCAGCTAAAGCAAACCTAAAATGAGGGTAAAATACTGTATTTTACAGACATACTGGCAACTATAAAAAAAAGGTGGATTATAACTATAGTTAGAGAACCCCTAGAGAGTTAGTGAAGCCATAGACAGGTTAATTAAACCAAAGTGTAAGAGATTGATAAAAATAACATCTTCTTTCACTTCTTATTATTATTATTGTTGTGATTTACTTGTTGATATTTGATCATTTTTATGTTTTAAAACATGGTTACTAAAAGAATATACCTAAATATGTGTGATCTGTAATGTGTGTTGTAGTTAGAGATGAGCGAACTTTTGAAAAATTCGATTCGACTGATTCGCCGAATTTTCCGACAAAAATCGTTTCGACCCGAATAAATTTGCGACGAATCGCTATTAAAAACGGCTATTTCTGAGCCTCCTAGAGCCTCAATAGGGTTGTAAACCATTCTGCCTTGCTGTAACACGCACAGGATGCGTGCTGGGTTAGTTAAATAATACTTTGAAGAAATATCACATGCAGATCAGAGGCATCGCTAATAGAATCGCAGAGCGGCACAATTGCAGAGAGTTGAAGTGGCATCACTATGAGGGGCAGAAGGAGCCCAAATATACACTGGAGTTGGCCTCAGGAGCCCAAAAATTGGATGAATCACACCCTGGAGTTGGCAGGAGTTGACAGTAGCAGCAGCAGGAGCCCAAATATACACTGGAGTTGGCTTCAGGAGCCCAAAAATTGGATGAATCACACCCTGGAGTTGGCAGAAGTTGGCAGCAGCAGCAGCAGGAGCCCAAATATACACTGGAGTTGGCTTCAGGAGCCCAAAAATTGGATGAATCACACCCTGGAGTTGGCAGAAGTTGGCAGCAGCAGCAGCAGGAGCCCAAATATACACTGGAGTTGGCCTCAGGAGCCCAAAAATTGGATGAATCACACCCTGGAGTTGGCAGGAGTTGACAGTAGCAGCAGCAGGAGCCCAAATATACACTGGAGTTGGCTTCAGGAGCCCAAAAATTGGATGAATCACACCCTGGAGTTGGCAGGAGTTGACAGTAGCAGCAGCAGGAGCCCAAATATACACTGGAGTTGGCCTCAGGAGCCCAAAAATTGGATGAATCACACCCTGGAGTTGGCAGGAGTTGACAGCAGCAGCAGCAGGAGCCCAAATATACACTGGAGTTGGCTTCAGGAGCCCAAAAATTGGATGAATCACACCCTGGAGTTGGCAGGAGTTGACAGTAGCAGCAGCAGGAGCCCAAACATTACTTCAAAGAGACCCTGGGGTTGGCTTCAGGAGCCCAACAATTGGATGAATCACACCCTGGAGTTGGCAGAAGTTGGCAGCAGCAGCAGCAGGAGCCCAAACATTACTTTAAAGAGACCCTGGGGTTGGCTTCAGGAGCCCAACAATTGGATGAATCACACCCTGGAGTTGGCAGCAGCAGCAGCAGGAGCCCAAATATACACTGGAGTTGGCTTCAGGAGCCCAAAAATTGGATGAATCACACCCTGGAGTTGGCAGAAGTTGGCAGCAGCAGCAGCAGGAGCCCAAATATACACTGGAGTTGGCCTCAGGAGCCCAAAAATTGGATGAATCACACCCTGGAGTTGGCAGGAGTTGACAGTAGCAGCAGCAGGAGCCCAAACATTACTTCAAAGAGACCCTGGGGTTGGCTTCAGGAGCCCAAAAATTGGATGAATCACACCCTGGAGTTGGCAGAAGTTGGCAGCAGCAGCAGCAGGAGCCCAAACATTACTTTAAAGAGACCCTGGGGTTGGCTTCAGGAGCCCAACAATTGGATGAATCACACCCTGGAGTTGGCAGCAGCAGCAGCAGGAGCCCAAATATACACTGGAGTTGGCTTCAGGAGCCCAAAAATTGGATGAATCACACCCTGGAGTTGGCAGAAGTTGGCAGCAGCAGCAGCAGGAGCCCAAATATACACTGGAGTTGGCCTCAGGAGCCCAAAAATTGGATGAATCACACCCTGGAGTTGGCAGGAGTTGACAGTAGCAGCAGCAGGAGCCCAAATATACACTGGAGTTGGCTTCAGGAGCCCAAACATTGGATGAATCACACCCTGGAGTTGGCAGAAGTTGGCAGCAGCAGCAGCAGCAGGAGCCCAAATATACACTGGAGTTGGCCTCAGGAGCCCAAAAATTGGATGAATCACACCCTGGAGTTGGCAGGAGTTGACAGTAGCAGCAGCAGGAGCCCAAATATACACTGGAGTTGGCTTCAGGAGCCCAAAAATTGGATGAATCACACCCTGGAGTTGGCAGAAGTTGGCAGCAGCAGCAGCAGCAGGAGCCCAAATATACACTGGAGTTGGCCTCAGGAGCCCAAAAATTGGATGAATCACACCCTGGAGTTGGCAGGAGTTGACAGTAGCAGCAGCAGGAGCCCAAATATACACTGGAGTTGGCTTCAGGAGCCCAAAAATTGGATGAATCACACCCTGGAGTTGGCAGAAGTTGGCAGCAGCAGCAGCAGGAGCCCAAATATACACTGGAGTTGGCTTCAGGAGCCCAAAAATTGGATGAATCACACCCTGGAGTTGGCAGAAGTTGGCAGCAGCAGCAGCAGGAGCCCAAATATACACTGGAGTTGGCCTCAGGAGCCCAAAAATTGGATGAATCACACCCTGGAGTTGGCAGGAGTTGACAGTAGCAGCAGCAGGAGCCCAAACATTACTTCAAAGAGACCCTGGGGTTGGCTTCAGGAGCCCAAAAATTGGATGAATCACACCCTGGAGTTGGCAGAAGTTGGCAGCAGCAGCAGCAGGAGCCCAAACATTACTTTAAAGAGACCCTGGGGTTGGCTTCAGGAGCCCAACAATTGGATGAATCACACCCTGGAGTTGGCAGCAGCAGCAGCAGGAGCCCAAATATACACTGGAGTTGGCTTCAGGAGCCCAAAAATTGGATGAATCACACCCTGGAGTTGGCAGAAGTTGGCAGCAGCAGCAGCAGGAGCCCAAATATACACTGGAGTTGGCCTCAGGAGCCCAAAAATTGGATGAATCACACCCTGGAGTTGGCAGGAGTTGACAGTAGCAGCAGCAGGAGCCCAAATATACACTGGAGTTGGCTTCAGGAGCCCAAAAATTGGATGAATCACACCCTGGAGTTGGCAGAAGTTGGCAGCAGCAGCAGCAGCAGGAGCCCAAATATACACTGGAGTTGGCCTCAGGAGCCCAAAAATTGGATGAATCACACCCTGGAGTTGGCAGGAGTTGACAGTAGCAGCAGCAGGAGCCCAAATATACACTGGAGTTGGCTTCAGGAGCCCAAAAATTGGATGAATCACACCCTGGAGTTGGCAGAAGTTGGCAGCAGCAGCAGCAGCAGGAGCCCAAATCTACACTGGAGTTGGCCTCAGGAGCCCAAAAATTGGATGAATCACACCCTGGAGTTGGCAGGAGTTGACAGTAGCAGCAGCAGGAGCCCAAATATACACTGGAGTTGGCTTCAGGAGCCCAAAAATTGGATGAATCACACCCTGGAGTTGGCAGAAGTTGGCAGCAGCAGCAGCAGCAGGAGCCCAAATATACACTGGAGTTGGCTTCAGGAGCCCAAAAATTGGATGAATCACACCCTGGAGTTGGCAGAAGTTGGCAGCAGCAGCAGCAGGAGCCCAAATATACACTGGAGTTGGCCTCAGGAGCCCAAAAATTGGATGAATCACACCCTGGAGTTGGCAGGAGTTGACAGCAGCAGCAGCAGGAGCCCAAATATACACTGGAGTTGGCTTCAGGAGCCCAAAAATTGGATGAATCACACCCTGGAGTTGGCAGAAGTTGGCAGCAGCAGCAGCAGGAGCCCAAATATACACTGGAGTTGGCCTCAGGAGCCCAAAAATTGGATGAATCACACCCTGGAGTTGGCAGAAGTTGGCAGCAGCAGCAGCAGGAGCCCAAATATACACTGGAGTTGGCCTCGGGAGCCCAAAAATTGGATGAATCACACCCTGGAGTTGGCAGGAGTTGACAGTAGCAGCAGCAGGAGCCCAAATATACACTGGAGTTGGCTTCAGGAGCCCAAAAATTGGATGAATCACACCCTGGAGTTGGCAGAAGTTGGCAGCAGCAGCAGCAGGAGCCCAAATATACACTGGAGTTGGCTTCAGGAGCCCAAAAATTGGATGAATCACACCCTGGAGTTGGCAGGAGTTGACAGTAGCAGCAGCAGGAGCCCAAAAAATGGCCTAAAGACATAAATATGTTTTGCACCATTTGGAAAGTGTAAAACGTGGCACCATGCTGAATCTAGTCGCATGCATCAGGCATTGGTGGGTGGAAATCCTGGCTGATCCATCCCTGATTCATTTTGACAAAGGTGAGTCTCTCCACATTTTTAGTTGACAGACGAGTTCTCCTCGCCGTAACTATGGCCCCCGCCGCACTAAACACCCGCTCAGATGGCACGCTACTTGCCGGGCAGGACAGCTTTTCCAGGGCAAACTCTGCTAGTTGCGGCCACAAATCAAGTTTGGCTGCCCAGAAGTCCAGAGGATCCTCAAGGTGTGTTGGCATGGTCATGTCAAAGTATGACATGACCTGCTGGTTCAGGTCCTGCTCCAGGTCTTCCTGCTGCTCATGAGTAGCCTCACTATGCGGGTGTAGAAAGCTACTCATTAGCGACTGAAGACTGAGGCTGCTGCTGCTGATGGAGCTTCTGCTGCTGCTGCTGCCAAACCCCCCAGCGGCCATGGCAGTGGAAGGTGAGCGCAGAGGTCCCCTCGAGTCAGACCTGCGAGAGTATGGACCATGGCGCAGATAGGCATCGGCCAACTGCCTACGTAGAATGTCTTTGTAGTAGTTGAGTTTGTCCTCCCTCTCGGTGGGTTTAAAAAATGCCCCCATTTTGTGCCGGAAGCGAGGGTCCAATAAGGTGGACAGCCAGAAGTCATCCCGCCGACAGATGGAAACAATTCTGGGGTCACTACGCAAGCACGTGAGCATGCTTCGTGCCATTTGCGCAAGTGACTCGGATGGACTACCTGTCTCCATCTCCACTGCATACTGCCACGGTGTGCCCGGGTCCTCTGTCTCGCCTTCCTCAAAAACCTCTAGCTCCTCTGGCTGCTCCTGCTCCTCCTCTCCTGTCCGCTGACTAGATAAACCAGCCATTTCGCCAAGCCTAAACTGTGTTTCGCTGGGCAACTCCTCCTCCTCCTCTTCCTCCTCCTCCAGTTCAGCTCCAGCGGGGTTCATGTGGCCGTAAGATGTAAACGCCATGTCTCCAGTGCCCTGACCAGCCATGGTTTCCAACATGTGCTGTAGTACATGAAGCAGTGGAATCACGTCGTTCATCCCGTAATCCTGCCGACTGACAAATAAAGTGGCATCCTCAAAGGGCCTGAGCAAACGGCAGGTGTCACGTATGAGCTGCCACTGGTTGACATTGAAGTTACACAGGGGAGTCCCCCTATCTGCTTGGATCATCAGGAAATCCGTGATGGCTTTTCTCTGTTCATATAATCGGTCCAACATGTGAAGGGTGGAATTCCAACGGGTGGAAACATCGCAAATCAGACTATGTTGGGGGATACCATTCTGACGCTGTAGCTCAAGAAGGGTGTGTTTGGCGGTGTAGGAGTGGCTGAAGTGCATGCAAAGTTTCCTTGAAGTTGTTAGGATGTCTTGCAGATGGGGGGAACACTTCAGAAACCGCTTGACAACCAGATTGAAGACGTGAGCCATGCAGGGGGCATGGGTCAGGCTTCCTTGGCGCCGCGCAGACAAAATGTTCTTCCCATTGTCGGTAACCATGATTCCCATTTTAAGTTTTCTCGGAGTAAGCCATGTTTGGATTTCCTGATGAATACATTTAAGCAGTTCCTCCCCTGTGTGACTCCGTTCGCCAAGACAAACCATGTGAAGCACTGCGTGACACCTCCGTGCCCTGCACACATGGTAGACTGGAGGGGCACTGAGACTTGAGTCTACAGTGGAGGGTGAGGAGATGGCGGAGGATGAGGAGGCCGAGTCGCACGGTGTCACAGGCCCAATGGGCAGAGAGCGCGGAGGCCGAAGCGGCGTGACCTGTCCAAGTTGCTGCTGCAAAGGGACCACATTCACCCAGTGGGCCGTAAACGACATGTACTGCCCCTGACCGTAGTTACAGCTCCAGATGTCGGCGCTGCCATGTATTTTGCTACACACCGACAGGCTCAAGGACTGGCCCACCTTCTGTTCAACAAAAGTGTGCAGCGCTGGTACTGCCTTCTTGGCAAAGAAATGACGGCTTGGGACTCTCCACCTCGGCTCGGCACAAGCCATCAGTTCTCTGAAAGGTGCAGATTCCACCACCTGAAAAGGGAGCGACTGCAGCACCAGCAACTTGGACAGGAGCACATTCAGCTTCTGCGCCGTAGGATGAGTGGGCGCATACTGCTGTCTCTTGGACATGGCTTCGCTGATGGATTGCTGGCGGGATGCATGACTTGGAGGAGGAGGAGGAGGAGCAGGAGCGACAGAGGATGGGTATGACGCACAGCTGCCTTCGGCTGAGGTGCTGGAGCCTTGGCTGGCAGAAATTGGGAGCTCACTTGGTGAGGAAGCAGACTGGACCACCCCTTGGGAGCCTCGGTTCTCCCAGGTCGTTTAATGGTGACGCATCATATGTTGACGCAGGGCCGTGGTGCCAACATTTGGACCCTGGCCACGCTTCACCTTTTGCCTACATATCTTGCATGTGGCCATGTTACCCTCCTGCGGATGCCTCAGGAAAAACTGCCACACTGCCGAGTAGCTACTTTTCCCACCCCCTGGCCTCACTGATTCACTGCTGCTGTTGCCAACTCCAGGAACCCCTGCTCCACTACCTCCCGATAAGGTAGACTGCCGCACAGCAGGTGCTCTACCCCGGCCCCGGCCCCGGCCGGCTCCAGCCTTTGGAATTTTGCCCCCATGCTGACTGCTACCACCTTGCTGCCTCAGCTGCTGACTCCGGGGCAACCTGCGCCCCTCTTCTCCTGATGATGACGATGAAGCCCCTTCATCACCCGGCTCCCTAGTGCGATCGGCTTCATCGTCATCATCATCATCATCACCGAGTTGTGGCTGTACGTCACTGATGTTCGTGGATTCGTCAACAGTGTCTGGCGCAGGAGCTGGAACGCTCGCAGCACCCACGACACTGTCCACATCACTATTTGTCTGCCTAGCTAAAGAAGCCACCTCCATTTCTTGGCTGGGCAGTAGCTGCTGACTGTCCTCCTGTATCTGATCGTCCTCCTCACTAAAGAGTGGAGCTGAACCCAAAGCATAGGATACGTCGCTGGGGGAGGGAACGGCGTAGGACAGAGGCAATGGGAGGACAGGGACTGCTCTCGGGGCATGCCAACTCAGGGTTGTGTCAGAGGAACCTACCGACCCTAGACTGGGGGTCTCAGATGTAAGTTGTGATGATGTTGTTGATGAGCGCGTCAGCCAATCTACCACGGCAGATGCGTTACTGGTGGAGACCCGACCGCTAGCAGATACTGGCAGATTAGGTCTCTCAGCGTGACTCCTGCTGCTACTGGCCCCCAGTCTGATGCGAGCTCTGCCTGCGGAATCTTGGCCTCTGCCACTCCTCTTTTCACTTCCAGGCACTTGTCTGCCCGACATAGTCTAACTGGCGTGGTAGTAGGTGATATTTAAAAAAACCCCGGGCAGCGGTGGGTCTATATGAAACAGAATATAATGCACACCAAAAGTGAGCAGTAACACTCAGCCTCCAACAGGCCTGCTTAGTGTAAATAAGAGAGCTGCTTAGTGTAAATAAAGAGGGGTATGCTATGTTACAGAATGGGATGCCTCAACAGAAGTGCACCTGGCAGGCAGCAGTAAGCCTATGCCCAGCAAAAGTGTCTTATAATATAAATATAATAAGAGCAAATGCTTATATGGTCTTAAACAGAGGCTGCTGTAGTCACAGAATGGGATGCCCCAACAGGAATCGACCTGGCAGGGTCCAGTAGTGCTTTGCCCAGCAAAAGTGTCTTTATCAGGCTAATTTCAAATATGATAAGAGCAAATGCTTATATGGTCTTAAACAGAGGCTGCTTTAGTCACAGAATGGGATGCCCTGGGCAGGAATGGACCTGGCAGGGTACAGTAGTGCTTTGCCCAGCAAAAGTGTCTTTATCAGGCCTAATTTCAAATATGATAAGAGCAAATGCTTATATGGTCTTAAACAGAGGCTGCTTTAGTCACAGAATGGGATGCCCTGGGCAGGAATGGACCTGGCAGGGTACAGTAGTGCTTTGCCCAGCAAAAGTGTCTTTATCAGGCCTAATTTCAAATATGATAAGAGCAAATGCTTATATGGTCTTAAACAGAGGCTGCTTTAGTCACAGAATGGGATGCCCTGGGCAGGAATGGACCTGGCAGGGTACAGTAGTGCTTTGCCCAGCAAAAGTGTCTTTATCAGGCTAATTTCAAATATGATAAGAGCAAATGCTTATATGGTCTTAAACAGAGGCTGCTTTAGTCACAGAATGGGATGCCCTGGGCAGGAATGGACCTGGCAGGGTACAGTAGTGCTTTGCCCAGCAAAAGTGTCTTTATCAGGCCTAATTTCAAATATGATAAGAGCAAATGCTTATATGGTCTTAAACAGAGGCTGCTTTAGTCACAGAATGGGATGCCCTGGGCAGGAATGGACCTGGCAGGGTACAGTAGTGCTTTGCCCAGCAAAAGTGTCTTTATCAGGCCTAATTTCAAATATGATAAGAGCAAATGCTTATATGGTCTTAAACAGAGGCTGCTTTAGTCACAGAATGGGATGCCCTGGGCAGGAATGGACCTGGCAGGGTACAGTAGTGCTTTGCCCAGCAAAAGTGTCTTTATCAGGCCTAATTTCAAATATGATAAGAGCAAATGCTTATATGGTCTTAAACAGAGGCTGCTTTAGTCACAGAATGGGATGCCCCAACAGGAATCGACCTGGCAGGGTCCAGTAGTGCTTTGCCCAGCAAAAGTGTCTTTATCAGGCCTAATTTCAAATATGATAAGAGCAAATGCTTATATGGTCTTAAACAGAGGCTGCTTTAGTCACAGAATGGGATGCCCTGGGCAGGAATGGACCTGGCAGGGTACAGTAGTGCTTTGCCCAGCAAAAGTGTCTTTATCAGGCCTAATTTCAAATATGATAAGAGCAAATGCTTATATGGTCTTAAACAGAGGCTGCTTTAGTCACAGAATGGGATGCCCTGGGCAGGAATGGACCTGGCAGGGTACAGTAGTGCTTTGCCCAGCAAAAGTGTCTTTATCAGGCCTAATTTCAAATATGATAAGAGCAAATGCTTATATGGTCTTAAACAGAGGCTGCTTTAGTCACAGAATGGGATGCCCTGGGCAGGAATGGACCTGGCAGGGTACAGTAGTGCTTTGCCCAGCAAAAGTGTCTTTATCAGGCTAATTTCAAATATGATAAGAGCAAATGCTTATATGGTCTTAAACAGAGGCTGCTTTAGTCACAGAATGGGATGCCCTGGGCAGGAATGGACCTGGCAGGGTACAGTAGTGCTTTGCCCAGCAAAAGTGTCTTTATCAGGCCTAATTTCAAATATGATAAGAGCAAATGCTTATATGGTCTTAAACAGAGGCTGCTTTAGTCACAGAATGGGATGCCCTGGGCAGGAATGGACCTGGCAGGGTACAGTAGTGCTTTGCCCAGCAAAAGTGTCTTTATCAGGCCTAATTTCAAATATGATAAGAGCAAATGCTTATATGGTCTTAAACAGAGGCTGCTTTAGTCACAGAATGGGATGCCCTGGGCAGGAATGGACCTGGCAGGGTACAGTAGTGCTTTGCCCAGCAAAAGTGTCTTTATCAGGCCTAATTTCAAATATGATAAGAGCAAATGCTTATATGGTCTTAAACAGAGGCTGCTTTAGTCACAGAATGGAATGCCCTGGGCAGGAATGGACCTGGCAGGGTCCAGTAGTGCTTTGCCCAGCAAAAGTGTCTTTATCAGGCTAATTTCAAATATGATAAGAGCAAATGCTTATATGGTCTTAAACAGAGGCTGCTGTAGTCACAGAATGGGATGCCCTGGGCAGGAATGGACCTGGCAGGGTCCAGTAGTGCTTTGCCCAGCAAAAGTGTCTTTATCAGGCTAATTTCAAATATGATAAGAGCAAATGCTTATATGGTCTTAAACAGAGGCTGCTTTAGTCACAGAATGGGATGCCTCACAGCAGACTTAAGATCAGTTCAGTATATATGCACAGTTAGTTACTATAAGCAGCCTGAAAACGCTAACAAAGGCTGGATGAAAAAAAAAAAATCTCCCTGTCAGCCAGCTCCGTTTTTCCTACCTTTCCCTGGCTTTCTGTCTGTCTCCTGTCTGTCTCCTGTCTGTCTCCTGCCTGTCTCCTGCCTGTCTCCAGCCTGTCCCTGTCTGTCCCTGCCTGTCTGTCTAACTGCCTCAGCTACACAGCGTTCTGTCTGTCACGAATGCAATAGAGAAATGAGGAAAAGCAAGATGGCCGCCGTTAAATACCGCTGTGTGACGTCACCGGGCTTGCTGGCTGCTGATAGGCTGCATGTGACTGCCCCAGCTTGCACTGGCGCGGGATAGATGTCCAGACATGTCCCGTCCGCCATCTTAGAATGCCTGTAAATGTAAATGAATGGATGTTAAAGGAAAACTTCGAGTGATCGAATCGCAGGGAAATTCGGATTCGATCCGAATCGAATTTTTCCTGAAATTCGGATCGAATCCGGGTTCGTCCGGATTGATTCGCTCATCCCTAGTTGTAGTAGTAGAGAACGCTGCTGTGAAATGGTTATAAGCAACCAGCAGCATTGAATGGCAGAGACAGAATTTAACACAGGGAGTCCACACAGCGGACAGAAAAACGCAGCGCCACTTAGCAAGAAACACTAACTGGCCTTTGACCTCTCTGCAGGCTTGTGCCATGGACGCTTTCAGCTTCTTTCCTTAGCAGCAGAATTGGCGCTCAGTGGCACTAGCAATAAATTACCTCCCCATTAACACAATAAAGTTGCAGGGTGGGAAAGGTGGAAAACTCCTTTTACCAGCGGAAGAACAATATTAGAGGGAGCTTCCAGAGACCTCTGCCCACACAAAGAATGGACATCCACAGTCCTACATTTAACATACTGTGGCAGGCCCAATTTATGAGGTGTCAGCCACTCAGCAACACTTTTTTGCCTCAGTGGCACTCAGAGCCTTTCTGGTGGGTATAATGCCAGTTTTGGGGCATCTGCATTTTTTCCTTTTTTGGCGCTGTGCTTTGAGGTACAATGGTGTTAGAAGTCAAAGCGTCCAATGCTACCGTAAATAATTTGCTTTGATTGTAGCACTAGGTATTGGCTGACCTGTGTCAGTGCCTGTTGGACCCGACTGCCGATAATCCCAGCGCCAGTGATTGCCACTTTGTACTGCTGTACTATGGCGCTGCATAACGTATTTATGATTTTTTTTCCTCCTTGAAAAGATTGGCGCTGCATTTTTTAGCCGCTGGTTAGTGTTTCAACATCACAAGAAATCACTGCTCCAGTACAGTCACAAAGCAGCAGGCTCGCATGTTGACTGGCAGCAGGGGGTGCACTATGTGATGAGCTGTCATTCATTTAACCCTTATATACTATCCTAGATGGACAAAGAAATGAGCAACAGGAATCAGTCAGGAGTCTGCTGTCATTGGAGTTAAAGCAGGACTAATTAAAGCGGACCAAATGTCAAAAATATAAAAAGCCCAGAGGACAGACTCACCTTTCTGACACAGATTTGGGTGTTCCTGTAGACTGCAGCAAACTACTTTTTGCTGTGGCTGCATCTTTCATGTAGTACTTACGGGTTCATGTAGTACGGAAAACCATGCTACATGAACCAATATGTAGCTGTGGACTATTGGACGATAAGGTCAATCACCGGTCAGCCTGTAGCTTTTCTCCACTGGGCCACCGAACACTGGAGTAAGAGGAGCCAGCCACTGGAGAGGTCCAGGAGCGGGCAGCATGGTAAGATGGGTAGGTTATTAATAAGCATGCAGTGGTTTGCTTTTTAATGACCTTTTTTATTTAAAGTTAAAAATAGAAAATTGACTTTCAGCCTGCTTTAAGCCACCAAGGCTCTAGGGGATGTTTTCATTTGGGTTTGGTAATCTTTTAATAACCTACATGTCATTTATACAGCTATTCTGCACCAAACTAAACACAATAGGCTCGATTCAGAGCCATATTCGTCTGCACTTCCGTAGCTGTCTGTGAAAGTTTTTGTGGGTGTTTGTCATTTTTTTGCTTTTTTTTCGTTCATTTTTCATTCGTACGAACGTTCGGGCAAATGCGTATATGCGCTTTCGATGAACGAAAGCAAATCTGAACATTTCCGTTAGTTCAGGTCATTTTCCAAACCAAACCTGATATTTTTTGTTCGTTCAGGTAACTTACGTTATTGCTATGGGCTTGCGTCTCATTCAGAGAGCTGATTGCCGACGGACCACCACCCTATAAATCTGTTTCCTTTGCGTTCCCCTTACGAGACCATTTTGACCTGGAGACTAGCATCTATGGACGACTCTAGTGCATTTGAGGAGCATGAGGATCTGCAGCTCATGGGCATTGAAATTGTCCGGAGGGCTGAGACCAGATTGCACCGGCGACGACGCATGTACATCGATCGCATGCATAGCGTTGAGTTGTTCGAGCTCACCAACCGCCATGGTTAGCCCGCACCACAAGGAAGGGGCAAGCAATTTCAGGTATGACCAAGATGCTTGGCGAACGGCTCGTTCCAGATGCTGGGTGCCCTCTCCGTGGGGATCTCCCAGCCTACGCTGAGCCGCGCGCTATCCAAGTTTTTGGAAGGCATGGCTACCATTACTCGCAAATACATTTGTTTTCCTGATGACATGGTAGCCAGAAATGCGATTAAGCTGGCATTTTATAACATCGCCGACATGCCCAACGTCATGGGTGCAATTGACTGCACCCACATTGCCCTTGTCCCTCCGGCAGTCGACGAGTATATCTACAGGCAGGTTCAGTCAGTCCTTTTTTATTTTGTTTTTGTTTAAATGTCCTTCAAAATTCCAAAATACCCTCCTTGTCAAATGTCCCTTCTTTGAATTAGTCCCTCCTTGTAATTAATCCCTCCTTGTAAGTTATCCATCGTTGCAAATACTTCTCTTATTTTATTGATTCCCTCCGTGTAATTTATCCCTCCTTTTAATTTATCCCTCCTTAATAATCACTCCTTGTAATTAATCCTTCCTTGTATTTTTTCCTACTTGTAAATATTCCCTCCTTGGAAGTAATCCCTCCATGGAATTATTTACTACTTTAAACTATTACCTACTTGTAATTATTCCCTCCTTGGAATTTTGCCAACATTTTTATGTATTCCTCCTTTTAAGTATTCCCTCCTTTTAAAGAGTCCCTGTGGAACCATGGACCGTATTTAAATGTCACATGTGTTCACCAAGGAAACATTTTAATGTGTACCTGAAATAGACCCGGGAAAGTTAATCTTTACTTTATAAAACATACATATGGATTTTTGGCAAGCCAAAATACTTATGTACTTGTTTATTGCTAATTTAATTTGCCCACAGCATTTGCTTAGGGTGTGATGAGTTAGTGTTCCCCTAGTTTGCGTCCCCTTTATAATGTTTTTGTTGTTTTTTTTTATCCCAGGAACCGCAAAATGGGCCACTCAATGAATGTCCAAGCAGTGGTGGCCCCGGACATGCGGTTCCTTACTCTGCTCGCCGGGTTCCCAGGCTCATCCCATGATGCCTACATTCTTCGCAGATCTGGATTGTACGGTCGGTTTGATTCTGGGGAATTTTCCAGTGGATGGCTCCTTGGTAAGCTGCCGCCAATAACGTCCTTTTTTTTCGATATGTATGGCTAGGAATGTAATTTTTGCTCCATGTATGAAACTATGGGCCTTATTTATCACGGGCTAGTGCCAGGTAGTGTCTGACGAGCGCCATGTACCGCCAGCTAACGGCGGCTACCGACTCAAGTACGCCCGGCGGCGGTCACAATGACGCATTTATCACGCTAAATGAGGCTAGCGCCGGCGAGAGCGACGGCTAGCGCGGGATTCATCATGTAGCCGACTGCAACGAACAGCGCCGCTGCTAATCCCATCACAGCGACAGGTATGACCTGGCGCTACCTGCCGCTCTCCCATACATTTCAATGGCAGACGCTGCAATGATTTTTTTAAGTGGTTTTTGTGTTCTTGTCTTTGGCACAAAATTCAACACATGTTTATTGGGATATGTTTTATTAATCTGGCTAGGTATTTTTCTTTTTTGGGAGAAAGTAGTAATTTTTACACTGTAATGTTGTGAGTGACATCTAAAATGCATCTCCTCCCACCAAACTCATTGGGCTCTAAATCGCTTGTTTTCACCACACACGGGGCTTGTAAAGCTACTTTTTAGCCAGTCCTGTTTGGCGGTCACGTTCGCTCTGCGAAATTGTCAGCACCCAAGCTATTCGGCAGCCCTGTCCTTGATGAATGTGTGGTGGTCAGAGTTTGTGCAGTCGCTGTTTTGATTCGCTATGTGGCGGCGCGAGCGTCGCTGTGCTTCGCTGTGCTGCGTTGTGCGGCGCTGTGCTGTTCATACATGTGCCCTTCTGCCATTTGCAAGGAATTAACTTCCCGCAACCCCAGTCGTTCTTAATGAATACACTGTAGTTGTGAGCGTGCATGTCCACATTATGCAGGATTTAATTCAGGCGTACAAGCTCATAACAACCCGTTATGCATTGCCATGTGTGCCACATTATCATGTAGTTGGATAGTTTTATTGTGTGATGATTTTATGAAGGAATAAGATTTGTCTTTTTCAGCACCAAGTTTTTTGGTTTTCAAGGACCTATGCATTACAGTATCTTGAACCCCCAGCTAAATCAAGCTAATAAATAATGGCGTCTTTGCCAATAGCTTGTTGTAATGCGTCAATTAACTGTTTCCGCCACTTAGCTTGCACATAGCTGATATTAGCTTGTGCCTGGTGCGCGGAGCGTTTTTTTTTTTTAAATTTATTTCACAGTTGCTTTCGTCATATCCGGTTCCGGTTTCCTCCTTTGCGTTTCAAAGCCACCTAAAGGAAAAAAATGACTAGCGCTTAGGCCAATAGCTTGTTGTAATGCGTCAATTTACTTTTTCCGCCACTTAGCTTGCACATAGCTGATATTAGTTTGTTCCTGGTGTGCAGAGCGTTTTTTTTTTTTTTGGTGTCCCTGTCGCTTGGGTCATATCCGGTTCCTGTTTCCTCCTTAGCGTTTCCACCATGCTGCCCAGGAGACGGATCCAGCGCCTCCCCAGCTCCTCCTCCGATTCAGACCCCTCCCCCACCTCCCCCACCTACCTCACCTCCCCCACCTAGCACCCCTCCCACCCCTTCCCCTCCTGGGCATGCGAAAAAAAGAAGATTGAGGGTGGATAGCCGCGTTAATGGCCAGGTGGTCAAAGTGAGTATGTTTTTCTTGCATTTTATGTTTAAAGTGGACCAACACCCAGGGGGGATTGGCCCTGAAATCTATTAGTTTTCAGTCTGATCACTCCCCGCCGGGCATCCCCAATCTGGATGTCCTGCGTGGATGAACCCCCCTGGAGGGCCATAAACCTTACCTCAGCCCCGTCCCATCTGTGCATGCGTGAGCTGCGGATGCGTCTTGCGCTTCCCTCTAGCAGGGTGGTCCCCTGCGCCAGACATTTGTTCATGGCCTGCGCAGACACACTCCCTGTTAGAGTCAAACGCCACACGCATCCTTTGGCGCTCAGAGGCAGCTGAGCTGGTATGCACGTCCAAATGGCCTTGGATGCGCATACCACAGCGGCGCAGAGCGCTGTGCTAGCCTGGCGCAGTCACGTGGGAGTGTGGTCAGTGGTGTTTTTCTGGCCTTCCAAGGGGGTTTCAGACAGCGGCCCACCCCCGATTGGTGTGCCCCACAAAAGTGGACCCAAAACCCAGAATAGTGATAATCCGGGGTGTGGGTCCACTTTACTCTGGTCTCATTATAACTGTTTATGCCATTGTTCTGATGTCATGTATTGATTTGTGTTTGTTTTTCATTTCTCATAGGATTTCTGCATCCACCAATACGACTATGCCCATGGGGGCAAGAAGCGAAGGTGAAGGCCACAGTGTCCCGGCGCTTCAACACCCAGCTCACCATCCGAGCCATACAGCAGAAATGGTCCGACTTCAAGCGCCGGGAACCTGAAGGCGTGTACCGCCTATATGATGCCTACGCATCAGGTAAGTTTAAGCTTATGCTATGTTTATACTTTAGTTTAAATCATCTGCTAAGCTGTGCCCATTTGTGGTCGTAATATAAATTATTTTCTTTCACCCCCTCAACACAGATAAGCGTCCTCCCCTGGGTAAACGTGGGAAGGAATTCCTCCCCCGAACCAGGCAGGTGGACTCGGGGGAGTCATCGGGGGAGGGTCCCTCTCGCGGATCCTATTTGGAGGACCCAGGGGAGGAAGGGGATGACGCCCCAGAGGAGTGTGCTGCTGGGGGGCTGGCAGGATCAAGCCTCAGCTCCTCACACTCTGACTCTGAGGAGTCTCACCAGCCAAGGGGCCACTCTCAAGTGGGGAGTCCAAGTGGGGTGGAAGGAATGGACTCTCCCACACTCCCTGAAGGAGCAGGGAGTGAGAGGGAGGAGGGTGGCCCTTTGGCTGGGGGATCTTTCGAGCAGAGTGTGAGGAGCCGAGGCTCCCCGCCTCCTCCTCAGAGCCCTCCCTGGGCTTCAAGTGGCGGATCATCCCCTGGTGAGTGCACATTTTGTCATTGTTAGTCTGTGACAGGTTTCATCTGCCCATTTGTACTTAGACCTTGCCATTCCTCTCTAATTTGGAGGGCATCATATAGGCGGCACCTCCATGGCCTTTTGGCGACGCATTCTCCACGAGCATAGTCATGGTAAGTGTTTGTTGTTATCCATCACATTCCCTATGTTATGACATTCCTTAAAGTGGACCAACACCCATGGTTGATTGTGCTTGGAATCTCGAAGCTTCCCTGCCCAATCACCTCCCTCACCCAGGGCCCCCCCCCCAAAAAACCCAACAAACTTCTTACCTCATTGGGGGTGGCAGAAGCCACCGGCGCAGCCTCCTGCGTGCCCCTCTAGATGTGTGTGCGCCTGCGCTCTCTGTTTCCTAATGGCCTGCGCGTGCGCACACACTGGAGGAGTGATGTGCGGAAGGCAGCGGCGGCGGACGGTGTCTCACTCAAATGGTGGTGCTCTGCCAAAGTGGACCAAAACACAGAATAGTATCAATCCTGTGTCTTGGCCCACTTTTAAGAGACACATGTTTCCTGGTCCATAGTACAAGGTGGTTTGATAATGTACATTGACATCACAAACCCCCCTACAGTGCTAGCCAACTGGCAACCACCCCTATGTTTCTGCCCACAACATGATGGGGGCTAGCAAATGTGTTATTTGGTTAAGTAGTTCCGGCTAACACATGTTGCACACTAGTAACATTCGCCAATCAACTGCAAATTAGTCCTTAACATTGCACTGTCAAGGTTATTGGCACATTATCTTTAGGGGTCCATGTTGCAACCATAAAGAATTTACATGAACTCATGGTCCAGGAAATATGCTAATGTTGGACAACATGTATGTAACCATGCAAGCATTTGTTTTTTCAGACTCCCTAACCAGATGGATGTCAAATAGTCAGGTGTCATTGGCCCACTAATTTTGCTTTTCTCTTTTGCTTTCTCCTGACAGATGTTTCTACGCAGACGGAGCCAGTGACCATCCTCCCCACCCCAGCTCCAGGGACGGCCAGCAGCATGGGCCCCCGCCACAGTTGCAATGGTGAGTACATCCCACTTCATATGCACTTGTGAACCCTATGTCTTCGAGTCAAATCTGCAGACATTTACAATGTACCTATGTGTTAATTTAACACACATCTAGGTTACATGTGTTTGGTCAACAATCCTACATGCCTGTCTGCATGCTTGATTGTTGCCTCACATTCTTGAGTTTGCCACATCGAGACAATTTGTGGTTTCGACACAACCAAATGGGGCTGCTTAGGTCGTGACCTCTAAGATTCTTGTCAAAACTAGTTTACGCGTTAGGACTTAGGCCCTGATGTTTGGCTGTGACTAAACACATAAATGTCCACACTGGGACTTATACCTTCTTTGATTCCCAAGAGTTAAGAGTAAATGTATGCTTGGGATGTGGTGGCCAAATTTCAGCCAGCCAATAGTACTCATATAATGTTAACAAATAAGGGCACAGTGGGCAACAATGTTAATGTGAGTGTCAGCTAATTGGACACACTGACATTACATTGCTACATCTGTGTCTGTTGAGGTCACATTCCGTTTATTAAATCTGTTTTTTTTCTACATCTCTACAGCTTGTGAAAACCAGCATCGCAGACTGTGGCGGGAGATCAGGCGTCTGAAGCTTATGCTGCTGGCCAAGAAGAGGCGGCGGCGGCGGCGTTAGGGTGGGGGGATGACTGGCCCCTTGTTCGAGGCCCTTTGTTGGGCTATGTTGGCCCTGTTGGCCACCTTTAAAATAAACCATTTTATATTTTCATAATTACAGTGTTGTGCCTTGGCAAGCATAGTTTAACTGTCTCCAAACCCATTTGTGTGTAAATTTTGCCATACCTTTGGAGCCATTTAATGTGTAAACCATAGTAAGCTATGGTCACAAATGTGTGGCATAAATTTACAAATACATTTACATATGTAGATCAAGATACTCATCCCTGACTGTGTTATTAGCTATGTCTTAGGAAAAACACAATTTAGAGGTGGGTTAATCAAATATATTTACAGAAAAAAAAAAAAAAAAATTAATATTCTTGGCTGGGTGGCCGGGGAGGTTGGGAGTCATTGCTAGGGGCGGTGTTGGGGGACAACAGTGCAGTAAAAAATATAGACTGCTGTTGTATGAGCTGTTGTATCAACAACAAAGTTTGGTCCTGCCGCTGGAGACATTCTTCCTGGCGCTGTATAGATTCTTCCTGGTGCTGGAGAGATTGTTCCTGGCGCTGGAGCGATTGCTCCATTAGATTGGCCAGCCGACCAAGTTCCTGGTTCTGCTGTTGGTTACGGATCAACTGGTCGATCTGGCGCTGCTGGGCCTCATTTTGTTGCTGACACATCAGCACCTGCTGTTCCAATGCCGCAATGCGCTCATTAGTTCCATCACGCGGCTGTTGGCGACTGTAGTCCTCCAGCATCCGGACCCCTAGCTCATAAAAATCTGCACTGGTTGGTGCCACACCTCCTCTTGCAGTGGTTTGAGGCTAACAAAATAGAAAACAACATTTTAGTCAAACCGAACCAATGCAGGTATGCCCCTCCAAATCATTTGCCAAAACAGTCACAATACAACTTACCTTGTTTGAACCTCGGAAGCTTGGCCACATGGGACTTGGGAAGAGGTCCCAGCTTGGGGTTCTGGTTCCGCCTCCTGCAAAAACGACCAAGAAAGGAAATGTGACATGTTGCTTCATCCACTACCCAGGAACATGGCAATGTGGTTATTGGTCCTCTAAATCAGCCATGTTACCTCCGTGTCGTCCGGCACAGGTAGGAGCGAGGTATCGCTGCCAGAGAGGGGCAATTCAACATCTGAGATCTCCGGCAAGTTGGCATATGCTAAACAGGAAAGTCAGGTTAGTAGGTCAGTGGACAAAACTCATATGTAACATGGATAGCCTATAGAGGCCATACCTCCACAAAGTGCAAAATTACACACTAGCCAAAAGGTATCTGTTAAACTCAGATTGATAACATGTATGTTAGAGGAATAAGAGGCAATAATTGGGCCAAATAAGATCAGACACATTGCTAAAATTACACATACCCGCAATCTCCCAGATGTCTGGAGTGGGGCCCTCACTCGAGCTTGGACCTTGAAAATACATGTGGAAACACAAGTTGCCTGAAGAAAGTGCCACAAAAGTAGAGCCAAAATACATACTAGATCAAGCCAAAACAACTTACCCTCATCTCTGGCAGCCTGAACGTGAAGGGCCCTTTCCGGACAGCCACTTCCGATATTCTGGCCAACTAAAAAACACAATTAATGGCTCAAAATATTCCTCAAACTACTAGGGTGAATGTTTGTCCAAAAATATGTCAAACAAAATGCATTGCAATCACTCCAAAAACTATTAGACTGACCCTGGGGAGGGAATAAGCACTCCAAAGAGGCATCTTCAAGTTGACAGAGCAAACATGTAGATTATTAGACTAACCAAATCGAACCAGTGTAACATAAACAGCATAAAGGATACATTATGTATTGCTATACACACCAACAGGGTCCTGTTGACCTGCAACATCGGAAGTGGGGTCCAAAGATGAACCAGTCACTTGGCCTACCAATAAAAAAGAGGAATGAGACACATGCACTTGGGTTAAAGCGGATAAAGCAAGGTTGACACATGCACTTACCGACATCCAAAGAGTAGCTTGGCTCCTGAGGAGATGCTGGGGCCAATGGCAGGGCAGCTAGGCAAAAACCAAGCAAACATTGAGCCATTGGTAATGTGAGGTCAAAAATCCAACATGCATTAAGGTGTGTGTGAGCAGCTCATTCACTAATATTCACTAATCAAGCCCAGTGTGGCTTACACATGTATATGCAGATATATGGCCACACATCTCTGCCTTCCAACATAGCTACACATGTTAGGGCCTTGTTAGTTAGTTGCTGTGAGGGTTAAAGTGGGCGTGAAATTAGGCCGCAGGTCCATATTATTAATACTCAACAGTGCCCCACTCGATTGTTGGAGCTGCTCCCACACCCATTTGGTCCCCAAACAACCAGCACCTAAATTAGTGGTAAATACCTTCAATGGCAGACTGGGTTAGGCTTGAGGTTGGTTGAAGGGCAGGAGTTTGTGTGTCCTGAGGCAAATCCTGGACAGCACCATGTGCACCTATGCAGAAAGCAACAGACAGGAAAGTAAAAAATGTATGAGGTATAATGTACTACTTCACAGGTCCTACTGTTAGTTGGGCAGAAAGAGAAAATGCAAATCACATACATTAACATTAGCTTTTAAAAAAAGGCAGAAAATATGTACCTTCAGTCCAACCTGTGGTGTCATCCCCAGGATCCACACCCTGCAGCCGAGCCAGTGGAATTTTGGCCTTCAGCATCTCCTCATACGGCCTGTAGGTACTCTTTGGAGCCTGGATGGTCCCACTGTCCACATCAAGATTGTGATTCATCTTTTTCATAAGGGCCCCTCTCAAAGTGTAGAAGCGTTTCCTGCAGGATGGGCCACTACGTGGGTGTTGAGCAGTGCTACTAAGCTCCACACCAATGGCATCCCACAGTTTGCTTCTTTCTTGTTTGCCTATTGACTTGCTTTGGGAGCCAAAGATCAGCTCCCATTTAGCAAGGGTAAGGCGTACAAGATGATTATTCTCCGCCAAATTAAATTCAGGCTCCCTCTTGGCACCTGGGCGCTTAGCCTGGGGTGCTGCACCACCTTCAGGCTGGGCCCTTTTCCGTAAGGGAGGTCTGCGCACAGCACCCACCAAACTCCTACTTGGGCCTGCTGTGGCCGGCAGATGTCCTGAATTTGGCTCCATCCTGTAGCTGCACACACACACCAATACACAACCAACAAGCACGCATGCAGACTACAGAATGGCATCGCACTCTCTTTGGGTTGGCCAGGTTTTATGTGCTCTAACAGCCAATCACAAACCAGGCCACTTAATAGATTCACACATACTGCCCAGGTCCTTGTAGCCACACCTCCACTGCACTGGCTGAAGCATGTGTGTTAGCCAATTAACTAATTACAGACCTCATTAACCAAACAACACACACCCAAATACAACAATGGACTGATGTATATGAAACCCTTGTGACATGTGGCTATCCTAACGGCTATTTAAATAAACAGCAGCTTACCTTTCATTGGCCCACCACTGAATTTTCTGCCATGTCCGTTAATGCACGCAAGTTTCGGCTCACGTACGCTAGTAGCGCTACTAGCGTGCGCGTGCGCACTCCGTTTCACGCACACCTGGGTCGGCTAATTGGCGCCCGGAAATAGCAGAGCAACGCAAAAGGCGGCAAAGCGGACCTGTCCTTTTTCAAAGTGAAGTATAAATGGAAGGAATTTGAAAGCTTCTGGTATTGTTACACTGTGGCAAAAGCTGTGGTGTGGTGCTTGTTTCCCTTAGCTCATTTGAGTCTCTGTCTGGGTTTTGTCCTCACTCTCTGTGGCTTGTTGGGTGATTTCTGACATCAGTGCTGTTTCTTTAGGAGATTGATTTTGGTGGCATATGCAAATATTGTGGAGCATACAGCAAGTGAGGCTTGATTTTGGGGCCTTTTGTGGGCTGTGCAGCAACTCCCCTCTTGGTTGTGCCTAACTTAGAAAGCTGTTTTTCAGCAGGCTGGTGGTTTGGACCACTATACTTCTGGTTTTGTGGTGAGCTGCATTGTAGTGAGTGTGTGAGGAGTGTGATTGTTTGTGTGTGTGGTGTGTTTGTGGTTTTTGTTTTTGTTTGTTTGATTTTGTATATCTGTTGAGTGTGTGTGATGGATAAGAGGGTGATGTATGGTGTCTGGGTGGATGGATGTATGCGTATGCTGGAAGAGCAGGAGGCCAGGGAGCGGGGTGTTGTGAGGCTTAGGGCACCCCGTTCCTTTGGAATCCGCCTTTCAGTATGGGACTTAAGTGACGAGCAGATCAGGAGCCGCTTCCGTCTGAATCGTGCTGCACTACAGTCCCTATATGATCAGATTAAGCACAAAATCGAGCCATCCACCAAACGCACTCAATCCATTCCAAGCATAGTACGCCTGTGTGCCACGCTTAATATTTTGGCACGAGGGACCTTCCAGGCAACCTCTGCCCTCCTCAGCGGGATAAGCCAGGCTACTATGAGCCGCATATTAATCCAGGTAGTTCTGGCGATTTGTGATTTAATCCCAATTTACATCAAGTTTCCTGAGGATGAGGAAGAGGTTGCCAAAATAAAACATGCTTTCTATCTAATGGGAGGGATCCCGAATGTGCTAGGGTGCGTTGATGGTACACATATCCCTTTCTGCCCTCCCCGTGCACAGGAGCTGTATTACAGAAACCGTAAACAATTCCATTCTCTTAACGTTATGGTGGTCTGTGACCATGAGATGAAGCTGCGGGCGGTGAGATCGGGGTTCCCCGGCTCATGCCACGATTCTTACGTCTTGCAGCGGACAGTCCTGAGCCGGAAGTTTGAGAACAACGAAATGCCAGCTGGCTGGCTACTGGGTAAATAATTAACCATGTCAAAGTATTTGGACTCAAATATGTGGCCTAGTAAGCCAAATTCTAAAAAATGAAAACCAATACATGTACTAGTACTAATTGCTGTCTCTCTCCTTGTGTTTTTTCAACAGCGGATAAGGGATATGGGCAGAGAACGTGGGTGCGGACTCCGGTCAGGAGCCCACAGACCTCTGCCCATGAACGCTACAATGCAGCACACTGCAAGACCAGAAGCATTGTGGAAAGAACCATCGGCCTGCTGAAAGCACGCTTTCTATGTTTGGCACGCCCAGGAGGAGAGATGCTATACAGCCCACAGAAGGTCTCCAAGATCATCCTCGCCTGCTGTGTGCTCCACAATATCTGTATATGTCACCGAATTCAATCCCCTGAGGAGACAGCACTGGTGCCCGAAATCCCCAACTTGCCCGCAGAAAGAAGTGAGGACACTCAGACTGGCGATGAGCTAAGGGAAAGGATGATCACTTCCTTTTTTGCGGTAAGCTAACTACCCTTCACTCTAATCCAAGTACTGCACTACCGGGTAAATTTATTTGACCTCCCATCATAATTTTGCTAAAACCACTCTAAGGGGTGTGTAAGATGACCCAAACCACTCTAAGGGGGGTGTAACATGACCCAAACCACTCTAAGGGGGTGTGTAAGATGACCCAAACCACTCTAAGGGGGTGTGTAACATGACCCAAACCACTCTAAGGGGGGTGTAAGATGACCCAAACCACTCTAAGGGGGGTGTAACATGACCCAAACCACTCTAAGGGGGGTGTAAGATGACCCAAACCACTCTAAGGGGGGTGTAAGATGAGCAAAACCACTCTAAGGGGGGTGTAAGATGACCCAAACCACTCTAAGGGGGGTGTAAGATGAGCAAAACCACTCTAAGGGGGGTGTAAGATGACCCAAACCACTCTAAGGGGGTGTGTAAGATGACCCAAACCACTCTAAGGGGGGTGTAAGATGACCCAAACCACTCTAAGGGGTGTGTAAGATGACCCAAACCACTCTAAGGGGTGTGTAAGATGACCCAAACCACTCTAAGGGGTTGTGTAACATGACCCAAACCACTCTAAGGGGGGTGTAAGATGACCCAAACACTCTAAGGGGTGTGTAAGATGACCCAAACCACTCTAAGGGGGTGTGTAACATGACCCAAACCACTCTAAGGGGGGTGTAAGATGACCCAAACCACTCTAAGGGGTGTGTAAGATGACCCAAACCACTCTAAGGGGGGTGTAAGATGACCCAAACCACTCTAAGGGGGGTGTAAGATGACCCAAACCACTCTGAGGGGGGTGTAAGATGAGCAAAACCACTCTAAGGGGGGTGTAAGATGACCCAAACCACTCTAAGGGGGTGTGTAAGATGACCCAAACCACTCTAAGGGGGGTGTAAGATGACCCAAACCACTCTAAGGGGTGTGTAAGATGACCCAAACCACTCTAAGGGGTGTGTAAGATGACCCAAACCACTCTAAGGGGGTGTGTAACATGACCCAAACCACTCTAAGGGGGGTGTAAGATGACCCAAACCACTCTAAGGGGTGTGTAAGATGACCCAAACCACTCTAAGGGGGTGTGTAACATGACCCAAACCACTCTAAGGGGGGTGTAAGATGACCCAAACCACTCTAAGGGGTGTGTAAGATGACCCAAACCACTCTAAGGGGGGTGTAAAATGACCCAAACCACTCTAAGGGGGGTGTAAGATGAGCAAAACCACTCTAAGGGGGGTGTAAGATGACCCAAACCACTCTAAGGGGGTGTGTAAGATGACCCAAACCACTCTAAGGGGGGTGTAAGATGACCCAAACCACTCTAAGGGGGGTGTAAGATGACCAAAACCACTCTAAGGGGGGTGTAAGATGACCAAAACCACTCTAAGGGGGGGTGGAAGCTGAACAACATAACAATTAGGGTTGGTGTGCAAGTTTGACCCAAATGTTGGTTACCAATTAATGCAATATTTTTTTACAGCGAAAAAGCCAATTTAAATATATATACTAACTGCACTTTTTAATCTTTTTCAGGCACCCCGAGATGCACCCTGACGGCCATTTTCCTTTTCCTTCTAATTTCTGTTTAATTTATTTCCTTTTCAACACAAAATAAAAAAAAACTAAAGAAACATGTTGCAATGTGTTTAATTCTGAAGGTACTTGATTCCCAGCCCACAGCAAAGCAAAACGCAGGCGCTGTGTTGAATAGCGTGGTCAAACTGACTGACAGCGCCTACAAAGCTGAGCTCAAACATCATATTCAGCAATGTAGGCGTTGTTCCCAACAACGCCAGGTAGCGACTGAGGAGGCCTGCTATAGCGAATTGCTACCGCCCGCGGCGTACGCTAGCGGCGCTCATAGCGCCATACTTCAGTCGCTCATCTGTCGCTACCTGGCGCTATTAATGAATCGGCCTCTAAGCCTTTTTGCACACCTTGATTACCTGTGAAACACGACCTTAACCATTAGATTTTTCAAGCAACAAATCCTTGGCAAATGTTAGTCCTGCATTAGCAAACTGCAGAAATGGAATTTAGATTAAAGTAATAATGAGTCTTCCACACACTCTGCTTAAATTATGTCCTTGAATTTATCCCAGGGTCATCTTTGAGTAGATGCATTACACTTACTGAGTAGAGAAGAGCGGGATAAAGTGCAGGGGTGGGTTAGAGCTGGTTTGTACTCACACCAAGCAGCTACAGGGTCCTGAAAAGTTAAGACATCCAAGAGTGCTGAGCAGCACAGTCCGAAACCAATACCTGTTAGCAGTCTGGCTGATTGGCCCTCACCCGCCATCTTGGATGTTTAATTTTTGCAAACATCTTTTTGATGTATTTTTTGTTTTTGAAGGGCCTGTACACTATAGGGTCGATTCTAAATGCAAAAGTTAGTTAATTTCGGATCAGGAATCGGAAGTTTGGGTGGGTGTTAGTCATTTTTTCCTTTTTTTTTGGCCATTTCGTATTCGCACGAACGTTCGGGCATAGACGTATATGCTCTTTCGATCTTCGGCCGTCAATTGTATTATTTCCATTAGTTATTGTATATTTCCCGTCCAAATCGTATTTTTTGCGATCAGTCCTAATTTTCCCGTTCATGACATGGGCTTGCGATCAATTCAGAGAGCTGATTGCCAAGTGTTTCTAGGCACATTTAAGGGTTGATTCCCGAAATCTTATCCGGCAGCTTTTTGGCCTCGGGAGTAGCATGGATAGGAGTGAGTTCGAGGAACATCAAGCTCTAATGCTTTTTGGCATCAATTTGATCCGGATGTCTGAGGGCAGATTGCCTCTGCGTCGTCGCATGCACATCGATGGCATGAATGACACTGAGCTGTTCGAGCTGACCAGGCTTAATCGCGCTTCCCTCCATAAATTATATAGTGAGCTGCGGCCATGGTTAGCCCGCACCACAAGGAAGGGGCAAGCAATTTCAGGTATGACCAAGATGCTTGGCTGCCTGCAATTTTTGGCGAACGGCTCGTTCCAGAGGCTGGGTGCCCTCTCTGTGGGGTTTTCCCAGCCTACGCTGAGCCGCGCACTATCCACATTTTTGGAAGGCATGGCTGCCATAACTCAGAAATATATTTATTTCCCTGATGATATGGTAGCCAGAAACGCCATTAAGCTTGGTTTTTTTAATAGTGCCGACATGCCCAATGTAATTGGTGCAATTGATTGTACACATGTGGCCCTCGTTCCTCGTGCAGCCGACGAGTACATATACAGGTAGATATTTGTGGCTCTTTTTTAGTTTAAGAGTTGTTTAGCATAAACCATCCTATTATTGATTCCAATGTGTAATATTCCCTCTGATTATTCATCCATATGTTTCTTATTCCATTAGCTTACATATCCCTCTGTGCAATCTTCCCTTCTCATACTAATCCCTATGTGGATTGATCCCCTTATAGTTTTTATCCTCGGTTCAAGTTTGCCTCCTATTACTGATGACAATAGTGTTTCATTCCTCTTTATTTTTGTGGTTTGTTTGGCCGTACAATTTAGATCTGTCATTTGTGTGCAGGCCAGTTTTTGATGCCAAATGTGTTGTGCCCTTATGTGTTGACCCTTTTTTTATGTTTTATCTTTAGGAATCGGAAAATGGGACACTCCCTTAATGTCCAGGCAGTGGTTGGGCCTGACATGCGTTTTTTGAGTGTCCTTGCCGGCTACCCTGGCTCTTCTCACGATTCATATATTCTTAGGCGATCTGGTTTGTATCGGCGATTTGAGGCTGGTGAATTTTCTGGTGCATGGCTGCTTGGTAAGTGTGTTTCATTTTTGGTACTTGCTCTTTTCTTTGACTTTTCCTTGACACAAGCGGGTGACAGTGACTGACAGTGCACGCGCACGCGCTGGCCCTTCACAAACGGCCGGCGTGGCCGCGCGCACGCCTAGAGGTGCACACGGGAGGCGGCGGCGGCGGCCGCTGTCGCCGCAGATGAGGTGTTTTTTGGTGGGTTTTGTGGGGGGGTCCCATGCCCATCCCAGTCCAGTCATTAATAGTGCCTGTGGCCATGGCTAATTTGGCCTGCCCATAATGTCACCCAAACATGTCTGCAAACCGGAGGAGTCAAAAAACCCCAAATAAATGTAAAGCCATAAGTGGCCCATGTTAAAGGCCACCTACACTCACCATTCCAATATGGCATTGTCTACTGGCCTAACTCCAAAATCTAATGAGCTATATGTGAGCAAATCCTTAACACAACCTGCAGCTCAAATCCAAATAGTATGTTGGAAAAACTCAAACGCCAAGTAAATACAGTGGGGGGAAATCTAAAAGATGTGGCACACAATCAAGGAGAGGTTGCCTTAATAAGGTGGATACCCAAAAAACCCGGGTGGAGGGCCATGTGGCTGGGAGCTACCCTGGGCGAGGGTTGCATTGGTAATCTGCAACTGCTCCAAAATGTTTCTCTGCATATTGAGCAATTCACCCATGGATGCCTGGCTTGCATTAGTTGCATTGACCATGTTGCTGTTGTGGGTCCGAAGCTCACTCAGCATGGCCTGTAAGGTAGCATTGAGGGTGTCCATCTGGGCATGCCTTGCCTCATGCAGATGTTGATGGCGTGCCTCAAATGCTCTCCTCTCCTCGTGCCATAAATAAACCAGGGCATTCTGCCTCCCCAGGGTAATTGTGCGGCGCACAATTACCCTGGCTCTTGGGTGGGCCCTGCCTCGTGGTCTGGGGCCCTCAACAGCAACAGGCATACTTTGCAATTCCTCAACAGCAGAGGGAAGCCTGGGGACTGTAGCCTCATTCTCGGCATGCTGTGCCCCATATGCATGCTCAATGGATGCGGGTTCACTCTGCTGCTGCGGAATTGACAGAGATACATTTTGGGACATTTGCAGATTCTGACCCAGGGGGAGGTCTTCGGATGGGCCCAGCATGGTTCCATCTTCCTCCATGTCCTGGATCTCTTCCATGATTGTGTGGGTCTATAGGGGCAGAAAAAGAACAACAAATAAGTTTGGGTTCTTCATTTAATCCAAAACATTTTAAAACATGCTTCTTCACTTTGTTTCAGTTAATAAACACAAGAAACTTACCAGAAAACTCGGATCTGGACTCCGATGCTGTACAGAAGTCAAAGGCATATTCAAACTGGGGGGGGGGGGGGGGGGAGTCCACACTTGCTGTGGTCTGATGCTGGGCTAAAGAAGAGACAAGGGAAACCAGGTTAACACACACGTAATCAATGTTTGCTTTAGCAAAGTAAAACAAAAACATTGGCTAATATTAATTATTTCTACAGCAACGTGCAAAATTATTGCATTACCCTCAGTTGGAGATCTGTGCAATGGATTGGTTTAACTGCTAAGTGACCTCAGTTCCAAGTTAGGAAGTGGACACAGTCAGCATCCAACTAGCATTGGCCACAAATCGAGTTGCCCTAACATTCTTTAGTTCAGATCTGTTTTGGCCTCTTATTTCTATCTTTGGCGTCAAACACAACTCACACACCCAATGTCCCACACATCCCTATTGATGTGTGTTTTGTGTTTGAGTCTACATTTATGACTTGGCTTAATTTAAATCGTGCTTCCAAGCATAATTTTTGGTCTTGAAGAATTAAAATAATGTATCGGGCCAAATCTGTTTGGCCAAAATGTACACAAATATGACACCACCATGCGCATTAGCGCTAGCAAAAACAAGCCACAGCAGAGGGCCATAGCGTCAACTGTTACCTTTATCAAGTTAATTAAGCAACCCACAAGGGAAACATGCATCTGAAGGTTACTCACCTTCTGTACGGGTCGGTGAGTCTGTATCCCTTAGGGCTGCATGGCCACCGACCGCGAATGGATGGAGAAGGCCCAGCACCATTTCCTCAACAGGTGTGAACTCCAATTTTGTGGAATACCCCCCTCCAGTTTTCATGCTGTAAAGTAAAAGTAGGATATTACAATTTGAAAATTAGCATACATCCTAACAATGACATTTTACTAGATCATTTATTTACCTATAATTATGCCTTTTGATTTCTTTTTGGCGTACAGCATATTTCAGATCCGAGATTTTCCGTTGGATTTGGGCCACATCTTTCTTCTCTTCCCCTGCTGCATTTACTTGGCATTTGAGTTCTTCCAACATTTCCATTTTTCGCTGCTTGGTTGTGAATTTTGATTTGCTCGCATATAGCTCATCATAGACTAATGTTAGGCCACTAGCCAATGCCATATTTTGACTATGGGAGAAACGCCCACACAACTGTCCGCGACGCAATGTGCGGCCAGCTGTTTGGGTTTGGGGCTCCTCCATGTGTGCAGACACATGTGGGGACATTATGGACTCGTGGTGGGTTGGGGAATGCAGAGATTGTTGGCTTACCAATGACTGGGACTGGACTGGGCAAGGGGCTGGGTGTTCTTGCGTGGCTGGCCACAGAACTTCCAGGTGTAGATGTTGCAACCAAATGCGGTTGCAAGATGGCCTTTCTTGGCCCTCTTGGGGGGCTAAGTGCCCTGCTTGGCCCTGGGCGTGGACTTCAGTCCCAGGAGGGGCTGCGGGCCCTGGTGCTGGCCCGTGCTGGCGTTCTGCGGCTGGCTGGGCTGCAGGCCCTGGTGCTGGCCCGTGCTGGGGTTCTGCGCCTTGATGGGCTGGGGCTTCTTGGGCTGGCCCGTGCTGGCGTTCTGCGGCTGGCTGGGCTGCGGGCCCTGGTGCTGGCCCGTGCTGGGGTTCGGCGCCTGTATGGGCTGGGGCTTCTTGGGCTTGCCGGTGCTGGCGTTCGGCGGCTGGCTGGGCTGCGGGCCCTGGTGCTTGCCCGTGCTGGGGTTCGGCGCCTGTATGGGCTGGGGCTTCTTGGGCTTGGCCGTGCTGGCGTTCTGCGGCTGGCTGGGCTGCGGGCCCTGGGGCTTGCCCGTGCTGGGGTTCGGCGCCTGTATGGGCTGGGGCTTCTTGGGCTTGCCCGTGCTGGCGTTCTGTGGCTGGCTGGGCTGCGGGCCCTGGTGCTTGCCCGTGCTGGGGTTCAGCGCCTGTATGGGCTGGGGCTTCTTGGGCTTGCCCGTGCTGGCGTTCGGCGGCTGGCTGGGCTGCGGGCCCTGGGGCTTGCCCGTGCTGGGGTTCAGCGCCTGTATGGGCTGGGGCTTCTTGGGCTTGCCCGTGCTGGCGTTCGGCGGCCGGCTGGGCTGCGGGCCCTGGGGCTTGCCCATGTTGGGGTTGTGCACCTGGATGGGCTGCGGCTCCTTGGGCTTGCCCGTGCTGGGGTTGTGCGCCTGGATGGGCTGCGGCTCCTTTTAGTTGTTTTGGGGGCCGCATGGGCACGTGCCTTTGTGGCCCTTTTTTTGGAGCTTGCGGGTACAGTGTCCCTTGGTGGTGCCGAGCTGCTAATTACCTTGCTTGGCCGACCCTTCTTTGCTCCTTGTTGGGACCTGGTTTTGGGTCCCTCAGCTGCCTGGCTTGCCTTGGTGCGTTTAGCAGGGATCTTTTTGGGAGCCATTTTCATGCAAAAGACAAAGAGAAATTAGGTTTAGGTGCAGGGACCTTTAAATAAGGCGCACAGCGTCTGACGCCTATGCGCTCGCCTACGCGATCTTACGGACGTACGTTCGTGCGAAACCAGGAAACCGCTGGGGTTTGACTTATCTGCTGCCTTGAAGAAGCATAAAGATGGCGCCCACTATCTTCACCCGTCAACAAGAAGAGATCATCATGCTAGTAAGTGCCTTTCTCTGCCTTTTAAGCAAATACTAAATGATGGACTACATGTTAAGGATTCGCTTTGAACAAGTTTGGATGATCTTAATGTTTCCCAAATACATTCTAAAGCAAAGGCACGCCACACACGCGCCAAACAACTCTTAAGGCCAAAGCAAATATTGACTTGGACTCTAAATGTGTGTGTTAATGCCATTAACTTTGCAAATTCTGCTTTAACACATATGCCTAGGTGTGTTAAACTAAATGCTGTGTTTAAATTATGTTTTTCAGACCATGCTTGCGCGCAGGTATGACTTCGTGCCCAATTATTTTGAAAAACGCGCCATCGCCCTGGAGATCATCAACGAAATCCAGCGGGTCACCAGCACCACCTTCACCCACACGCAGATTATGCAGCATTGGTCGGACCTCAAACAGCTGCACATGGCCCGGGTGCGGAGGTTTTGCGGGATCCATTTCCCAAGTAAGTACATAGCGATTGCATGGTATATGTTAAAAAGTCAGAAGTTAGGCCTTTATTTATAATGACATTTCTGCCTTAGTGTTGGAAATGGATTCCCGCATTCGCCGCACCCGGAGGCGCAGAGGCCGACCAGTGCTGCATGAATCTGCAGCTGGAAGTGAAGGTGGTGAGTCTCCAGGGTGACGGACCTACCCCTCCTCTGTTGGTTCATCAGACCAGCCCCTGGACCTTACAACAGAGGAGGGGCGGAACCGCGTGGGCACGGAGTCATACCCTGCCATGCATGCGGAAGCCTCTGGTATGTCACTCTTCATGTATATGCACAAATATATACATGCAAGATCAGACAATAATTTGTCCTTTATTCTGTATTTCTAGATGCTTCGGGAGCGGGTGAGGTAGTGGGAGAGGAGGCAGCAGAGATGCTTGAGGATGACCCTGGCGAAGGTGAGTGATGTCAGCCAGAGTGGGACCCAGATATTTGGGGAATAGTGACTCAGACCATAAAACTAACCCTATTTCCCATGTTTCTCCAGGGTCTTCTTCACACCAGAGCCAGGACCAAGGACATCCTGTTGGCCCCAACCAGCCATCTGTCGGCCACCAACCAAGTAAGTAGGCATGCCATTATTGTGACTTCTGTGTTAGTTGCCAATAACACACAGATAAATAAAGGCGTAGCCAATGGGTAGTTAACACTTTCCTGTGGGCACTTCCTTAGCTTAAAGCGGACCTTCACTCTGAATAAGAGCCTAGCTTATATGTTTCCCACAACCTGTACATATTGATTTCTCACATACACAATAATCCGACCTGCATCTACTGCATGTTATGAGCCATTAAAAATCAAAGATGGCGGCTTAGGGAAGGCGCCATCTTTACAGGCATCATGCAAACAGGAAGTGCCTTTTGAATGTGCTGCCCTGCATTCTGGGACTGCTGACCTTTCCCTGACCCCAGCTCTGGTCGGTATTAGCAAAGCACAACTATAAGCTGCTCCCCTGGACCTTATCCCACTCTCCTCTCCTCAGTAAGTGTTCGGCTTCTGAGTCCAAATGGCGGCGCACGTATCCCAAATTCAGGAACAGAGTTGCAGCACAGTGGTGGAAAGAATAATAATTTATGTTCTAAAAATTTAACTATTAAAAATATGATATGGGGGCAAATCATTGGGAAATAGTTGTTGCTTTAAATAAAATCATGTTGAAGGTTAAGCAATTAGAATAGTTACCTGTGCTAAATTCCTTACCTTAATTACTATGAAGAATGACATATGTGATGTATTCCGCTGGATTTGACTAACAAACAATCAATCCGCAGCCTACAAACCGGTCTGGTACTACTATTTATGTTTAATTCTCTATTGGTTACAGGGATCCCACCGCAAACAGTGGAAGAAAAGAAAAAAAGGATCCTTGAGTTGGTGGCCGAGCTGCAGGCCATACAGGCGACGTTGGGGCCAACTGAAGAAGATGATTAGTGCCCTTGGTCCTGGCTCCATATTGTAAATAGTTTTTAAAATTTTTAATACATTTTAAAAAATTTTATTAGCAAACAAATTTTTAAAATAAATATATATTGTTAAAAAAATAAAAATTTTAACATTCTAAAATGACTCATTTCTATTTCTAACATACATTACATTTTGCTAAACACGAAAAGGCATGTTTTAATAAATCAATACAGATGTACATTAAGTGGTTTTGGTAATATTTATGAACCACACAAATAAGAAGAATGGAACCGCCAAGGGGTTTGGGTAAGTTTTAGGGTCCTGGAAATGAAGAAAAATCCAACCGCCAAGGGGTTTGGGTACGTTTTATGGTCATCCAAAACAAGAAAAATCCAACCGCCAAGGGGTTTGGGTCAGTTTTAGGGTCATCCAAAACAAGAAAAATCCAACCGCCAAGGGGTTTGGGTCAGTTTTAGGGTCCTGGAAATGAAGAAAAAAACAACCGCCAAGGGGTTTGGGTCAGTTTTAGGGCCCGGGAAATGAAGAAAAAAACAACCGCCAAGGGGTTTGGGTCAGTTTTAGGGTCCGGGAAATGAAGAAAAATCCAACTGCCAAGGGGTTTGGGTAAGTTTTAGGGTCCGGGAAATGAAGAAAAAACAACCGCCAAGGGGTTTGGGTCAGTTTTAGGGTCCGGGAAATGAAGAAAAAAACAACCGCCAAGGGGTTTGGGTCAGTTTTAGGGTCCGGGAAATGAAGAAAAAAACAACCGCCAAGGGGTTTGGGTCAGTTTTAGGGTCCGGGAAATGAAGAAAATAACAACCGCCAAGGGGTTTGGGTCAGTTTTAGGGTCCGGGAAATGAAGAAAAAAACAACCGCCAAGGGGTTTGGGTCAGTTTTAGGGTCCGGGAAATGAAGAAAAAAACAACCGCCAAGGGGTTTGGGTCAGTTTTAGGGTCCGGGAAATGAAGAAAAAAACAAACGCCAAGGGGTTTGGGTCAGTTTTAGGGTCCGGAAATGAAGCAAAAAACAACCGCCAAGGGGTTTGGGTCAGTTTTAGGGTTAATAAAGGTACGTGTAAGAATGTCGCAAAGTAGTTTGATTGAGCTAGGTAGTGTATGATATGGGCCACATTAGTTGAGTGTAGCTTGTATTGCACATGCGCAAGATCTTCCACATTTACGAGCGCACGAGTGTTAGAGGTTAAAAAGCAGGAAAAACCCTCGGGAAACGCAAGAAATACGAAGAGGTGGACAATGGAAGAAGGGAAAAATAACATGCTGCCGTCTCAACAACAGATCACTCAACCTAAAATTTACGTTTGGAAATGACTGGCCCAAGGTCGGGAGATAACATACGAACGGACGGGAATTTTACAATAGGAAACTCATTAGGTTATAGAATCACTCGCAAGTTCATACGAGTGCTCGATCGTTCGGAAATAATACCATGATCGGCAACAAAATCAAAGCTTTGACATGTTTCTTTGAATCGACCCTTATGTATGCTCATGCTGTGTAGCAAATGTGACCTAGGCTCTTAGTAATGTTGATGGCCCGTTTAGGGGATTCCATTTATTGAGGAATGTGTAATTTATGTTTTTTATCATACATTTTGGCAGGTGATTCCAGCTATCCACTTCTTCCGTGGCTGTTGATGCCCGTCCTCCGGCCCCATAATGCAGCCGAGGAGGCATATAACAGGGCGCACAGGAAGACCAGGGCCGTGGTGGAGAGGGCGTTTGGCCTGTTGAAGACCCGCTTCCGATGCTTGGACCATATCGGGGGAGCACTTCAGTATGACCCCAAAAAGGTCATAGATATTATAATGGCCTGTGCAGTGTTGCATAATTTTGCTACTGTATATTGCAGCGTGTCCCCCGGTATGTGGATGTGCCCCCCTCTCCACCCACTGATGACCCAGAAGAGGACTATCATGGCCCACCGAGTGCATCTGCCCAAGCAGTGCGGTCTAATTTAATTGAGACACATTTTGATTAATTTGTGGTTCTTTTGTTTGTTTTGTCCCTTTTTTCTTGGCTAATTCTGTTTTTGTCCCTTTGTGTTTGTATGTTTGTTTGTTACTTTTACAAACAGTAAAGAAATAATTTTAAACAACCTCACACATGATTGTCATTTGTTTTTTGTTTTTTTGGGATGTTACAAATGTGTTACTGCCTACTTTAACTCATCTTTATTCACCCAAAACTTAAAGGCATAAACTTAGTCCACAACAGGTTAATAGCAATTGTATGTAGTTTATTTCAGAAGCAAACATTGCATTTGATGTTCACTCCCATAGTTGCATCAAAAACATGGGAAAAACACAAATGAAAGTTGATCCAAATCAAGCCACATAGCAATTGCCCAGAGGAAGGAGTTTTTAAGTAAGCCACTCCTGTGCAAAGTTAAAGTGGACCAACACCCAGCCCTTTTTTTTTTTTTTGATGTCAGTTTAAGATATGGAGAATGTGCAGCAGGACCCGTTATAACTAGTAAAAGAAAAAAAAATTACCTTGTATTCTTCCTCGCAGCGTCGCTTCGATTTGCATTTCTCTCCGCCATCTTGGTTTTTCGTATAAAAGGAAGAGATCCTTTGACCTCTTCCTAACTCAAATCACGCGCATGCGCAGTAGTCAGGTGAAGCGCCGCTTGCATCGGGAGCGAGCGGCGCTTCACCTGACCAAAATCAGCGTTACTGCGCATGCGCGAGTTCCCCCTCCAGGGTACGGGCGCGCACTAGATCCGACGGTGCCGTCATAGCTGGGGCGGGCACATGTGCGTGGGCGTGGCCAGGCAGGGGAAGGTGCATATAATTAGAGAAGCTGAAGCCGGGAACACTGAGCTGGAGCCAGGCATACGGAGTGGGTAAGAGGCGCAGGCTCTAATCACAGTAATCACAGCGCACTACACACCCGGAGGACCGTAATGTACGGTCACACTGCTGCCGCCCTCAGCGCTGTTTTTGCTGTTACCTGCCCGCCTGAGGGCAGGGGCGGGCTGGCCAGTGGAAAAGATGCTGGAGGGTTTGGGGTGGCCGGCATGCCGCCGCTCGCACACACACACATACGCGCTTACCAGCACTTGCTGGGTGTTGCGCTCTGGACGGTGAGTGTCAATGGCCGGCGTCCATTGTTTTCATTGGACGCCGGCCACCGACCAACACGCAACACCCATGAAGTGCCGGTAAGTGCGCGTGTCTGTGTCTGTGAGAGAGCGGCGTCAGGGGGCCAGGCTGACCCTCTGGTGGTGCAGCACCCTTACTTGTCTGACCCAAATAGATGCTACAATACTACAATTCCCAGCATGCCTTGTGATGGATGCCCCTGTTTGGCTTTTATGAGGGATGCCCCTGTTTGGCTTTTTTGAGGGATGCCCCTGTTTGGCTTTTTTGAGGGATGCCCCTGTTTGGCTTTTTTGAGGGATGCCCCTGTTTGGCTGTTTTGAGGGATGCCCCTATGTGGCTGTTTTGAGGGATGCCCCCACTGGCTGTTTTGAGGGATGCCCCCACTGGCTGTTTTGAGGGATGCCCCTATGTGGCTGTTTTGAGGGATGCCCCTATGTGGCTGTTTTGAGGGATGCCCCTATGTGGCTGTTTTGAGGGATGCCCCTATGTGGCTGTACTGAGGGATGCCCCTATGTGGCTGTACTGAGGGATGCCCCTATGTGGCTGTTTTGAGGGATGCCCCTATGTGGCTGTACTGAGGGATGCCCCTATGTGGCTGTTTTGAGGGATGCCCCTATGTGGCTGTTTTGAGGGATGCCCCTATGTGGCTGTACTGAGGGATGCCCCTATGTGGCTGTACTGAGGGATGCCCCTATTTGGCTGTACTGAGGGATGCCCCTATGTGGCTGTTTTGAGGGATGCCCCTATGTGGCTGTACTGAGGGATGCCCCTATGTGGCTGTTTTGAGGGATGCCCCTATGTGGCTGTTTTGAGGGATGCCCCTATGTGGCTGTTTTGAGGGATGCCCCTATGTGGCTGTTTTGAGGGATGCCCCTATGTGGCTGTTTTGAGGGATGCCCCTATGTGGCTGTACTGAGGGATGCCCCTATGTGGCTGTTTTGAGGGATGCCCCTATGTGGCTGTTTTGAGGGATGCCCCTATGTGGCTGTTTTGAGGGATGCCCCTATGTGGCTGTACTGAGGGATGCCCCTATGTGGCTGTACTGAGGGATGCCCCTATTTGGCTGTACTGAGGGATGCCCCTATGTGGCTGTTTTGAGGGATGCCCCTATGTGGCTGTACTGAGGGATGCCCCTATGTGGCTGTTTTGAGGGATGCCCCTATGTGGCTGTTTTGAGGGATGCCCCTATGTGGCTGTTTTGAGGGATGCCCCTATGTGGCTGTTTTGAGGGATGCCCCTATGTGGCTGTTTTGAGGGATGCCCCTATGTGGCTGTTTTGAGGGATGCCCCTATGTGGCTGTTTTGAGGGATGCCCCTATGTGGCTGTTTTGAGGGATGCCCCTATGTGGCTGTTTTGAGGGATGCCCCTATGTGGCTGTTTTGAGGGATGCCCCTATGTGGCTGTACTGAGGGATGCCCCTATGTGGCTGTTTTGAGGGATGCCCCTATGTGGCTGTTTTGAGGGATGCCCCTATGTGACTGTTTTGAGGGATGCCCCTATGTGGCTGTACTGAGGGATGCCCCTATGTGGCTGTACTGAGGGATGCCCCTATTTGGTTGTACTGAGGGATGCCCCTATGTGGCTGTTTTGAGGGATGCCCCTATGTGGCTGTACTGAGGGATGCCCCTATGTGGCTGTACTGAGGGATGCCCCTATGTGGCTGTTTTGAGGGATGCCCCTATGTGGCTGTTTTGAGGGATGCCCCTATGTGGCTGTTTTGAGGGATGCCCCTATGTGGCTGTTTTGAGGGATGCCCCTATGTGGCTGTACTGAGGGATGCCCCTATGTGGCTGTTTTGAGGGATGCCCCTATGTGGCTGTTTTGAGGGATGCCCCTATGTGGCTGTTTTGAGGGATGCCCCTATGTGGCTGTTTTGAGGGATGCCCCTATGTGGCTGTTTTGAGGGATGCCCCTATGTGGCTGTTTTGAGGGATGCCCCTATGTGGCTGTTTTGAGGGATGCCCCTATGTGGCTGTACTGAGGGATGCCCCTATGTGGCTGTTTTGAGGGATGCCCCTATGTGGCTGTTTTGAGGGATGCCCCTATGTGGCTGTTTTGAGGGATGCCCCTATGTGGCTGTTTTGAGGGATGCCCCTATGTGGCTGTACTGAGGGATGCCCCTATGTGGCTGTACTGAGGGATGCCCCTATGTGGCTGTACTGAGGGATGCCCCTATGTGGCTGTTTTGAGGGATGCCCCTATGTGGCTGTTTTGAGGGATGCCCCTATGTGGCTGTTTTGAGGGATGCCCCTATGTGGCTGTTTTGAGGGATGCCCCTATGTGGCTGTTTTGAGGGATGCCCCTATGTGGCTGTACTGAGGGATGCCCCTATGTGGCTGTTTTGAGGGATGCCCCTATGTGGCTGTTTTGAGGGATGCCCCTATGTGGCTGTTTTGAGGGATGCCCCTATGTGGCTGTACTGAGGGATGCCCCTATGTGGCTGTACTGAGGGATGCCCCTATGTGGCTGTACTGAGGGATGCCCCTATGTGGCTGTACTGAGGGATGCCCCTATGTGGCTGTACTGAGGGATGCCCCTATGTGGCTGTTTTGAGGGATGCCCCTATGTGGCTGTTTTGAGGGATGCCCCTATGTGGCTGTTTTGAGGGATGCCCCTATGTGGCTGTTTTGAGGGATGCCCCTATGTGGCTGTACTGAGGGATGCCCCTATGTGGCTGTTTTGAGGGATGCCCCTATGTGGCTGTTTTGAGGGATGCCCCTATGTGGCTGTTTTGAGGGATGCCCCTATGTGGCTGTACTGAGGGATGCCCCTATGTGGCTGTTTTGAGGGATGCCCCTATGTGGCTGTTTTGAGGGATGCCCCTATGTGGCTGTACTGAGGGATGCCCCTATGTGGCTGTACTGAGGGATGCCCCTAAATAACTAATGTAGGGATGCCACTCAATGGCTTTAATGAGGTATGCCCCTCACTGCCCGTAATGGAAGATGCGACATTGTGCCTCTGTGGGATGCCCCTCACGCGCTTTAATGACGGATACCAATCACTGTCTATAATGGGGGATTAAGTGCTCTGTCTGTAATGGGGGGATTTTAGTACCATTCGGTTAATAATATTTTCTCTTATTTATGTCCTTATAGCCCTGTGTGCGTCTTATGAAACAAAAATAGGGTGTATATATAGTGACATTAAGATACTATTACTGGGCCAAGAACAGTGCAGCAGGGCCGCTGTGGCCCAAAAAGTCCCAGGCCATTTTTTAGCCCCAGTCCGCCCCTGCCTGAGGGAGGTGGCAGCCCTGGAGTAAGTGGTGTGCCGGCGTCAGAGCACACTGCTGCGCTGGCTGTAGGAGCGGCTGGCCCGGGGCGAGGAGGTCACGACCAGTTCATCGACCTGAGACAATGAATGCTGGCCTCCTGTGCTGCACAGACACAGTGCATGCTGGCCGGGAATCTGGACACTCTATAGTATGTGTGATCATATACAATGGGGGTAGTCAGATTGTATGCTGTGTGTGTGTCAGGTCAGATTGTATGCTGTGTGTGTGTGTGTGTCAGGTCGGATTGTATGCTGTGTGTGTGTGTGTCAGGTCAGATTGTATGCTGTGTGTGTGTGTGTCAGGTCAGATTGTATGCTGTGTGTGTGTGTGTCAGGTCAGATTGTATGCTGTGTGTGTGTGTCAGGTCAGATTGTATGCTGTGTGTGTGTGTGTCAGGTCAGATTGTATGCTGTGTGTGTGTGTCAGGTCGGATTGTATGCTGTGTGTGTGTGTGTCAGGTCAGATTGTATGCTGTGTGTGTGTGTGTCAGGTCAGATTGTATGCTGTGTGTGTGTGTGTCAGGTCAGATTGTATGCTGTGTGTGTGTCAGATCAGATTGTATGCTGTGTGTGTGTGTCAGGTCAGATTGTATGCTGTGTGTGTGTGTCAGGTCAGATTGTATGCTGTGTGTGTGTGTCAGGTCAGATTGTATGCTGTGTGTGTGTGTGTGTTAGGTCAGATTGTATGCTGTGTGTGTGTGTCAGATCAGATTGTATGCTGTGTGTGTGTGTCAGGACAGATTGTATGCTGTGTGTGTGTGTCAGGTCAGATTGTATGCTGTGTGTGTGTGTCAGGACAGATTGTATGCTGTGTGTGTGTGTCAGGTCAGATTGTATGCTGTGTGTGTGTGTGTGTTAGGTCAGATTGTATGCTGTGTGTGTGTGTCAGATCAGATTGTATGCTGTGTGTGTGTGTCAGGTCAGATTGTATGCTGTGTGTGTGTGTGTCAGGTCAAATTGTATGCTGTGTGTGTGTGTGTCAGGTCAGATTGTATGCTGTGTGTGTGTGTCAGGTCAGATTGTATGCTGTGTGTGTGTGTCAGATCAGATTGTATGCTGTGTGTGTGTGTCAGGACAGATTGTATGCTGTGTGTGTGTGTCAGGTCAGATTGTATGCTGTGTGTGTGTGTGTGTCAGGTCAGATTGTATGCTGTGTGTGTGTGTCAGGTCAGATTGTATGCTGTGTGTGTGTGTCAGGTCAGATTGTATGCCGTGTGTGTGTGTCAGGTCAGATTGTATGCCGTGTGTGTGTGTCAGGTCAGATTGTATGCTGTGTGTGTGTGTGTGTCAGGTCAGATTGTATGGTCTTTGAGTGAGAGGTCTGATTGTATGGTCTGTGTGTTAGGTCAGATTGTATGCTGTGTGTGTGTGTTAGGTCAGATTGTATGCTGTGTGTGTGTGTGTGTGTCAGGTCAGATTGTATGGTCTTTGAGTTAGAGGTCTGATTGTATGGTCTGTGTGTTAGGTCAGATTGTGTGTGTGTGTGTGTGTGTCAGGTCAGATTGTAGGCTGTGTGTGTGTGTCAGGTCAGATTGTATGGTCTTTGAGTGAGAGGTCTGATTGTATGGTCTGTGTGTTAGGTCAGATTGTATGCTGTGTGTGTGTGTGTTAGGTCAGATTGTATGCTGTGTGTGTGTGTGTGTGTCAGGTCAGATTGTATGGTCTTTGAGTTAGAGGTCTGATTGTATGGTCTGTGTGTGAGGTCAGATTGTATGCTGTGTGTGTGTGTTAGGTCAGATTGTATGCTGTGTGTGTGAGGTCTCTGCTCTGTCCCATCCCATCTCTCTATTCCCAGCTCTGCCCCATCCCATCTCTCTATTCCCAGCTCTGTCCCATCCCATCTCTCTTCTCCCAGCTCTGTCTCATCCCATCTCTCTATTCCCAGCTCTGCCCCATCCCACCTCTCTATTCCCAGCTCTGCCCCATCCCATCTCTCTATTCCCAGCTCTGCCCCATCCCACCTCTCTATTCCCAGCTCTGCCCCATCCCACCTCTCTATTCCCAGCTCTGCCCCATCCCATCTCTCTATTCCCAGCTCTGTCCCATCCCATCTCTCTATTCCCAGCTCTGCCCCATCCCATCTGTCTATTCCCAGCTCTGTCCCATCCCATCTCTCTATTCCCAGCTCTGTCCCATCCCATCTCTCTGTTCCCAGCTCTGCCCCATCCCACCTCTCTATTCCCAGCTCTGCCCCATCCCATCTCTCTGTTCCCAGCTCTGTCCCATCCCATCTCTCTATTTCCAGCTCTGTCCCATCCCATCTCTCTATTCCCAGCTCTGTCCCATCCCATCTCTCTTCTCCCAGCTCTGCCCCATCCCATCTCTCTATTCCCAGCTCTGCCCCATCCCATCTGTCTATTCCCAGCTCTGTCCCATCCCATCTCTCTATTCCCAGCTCTGTCCCATCCCATCTCTCTTTTCCCATTATAGCCTCCAACTATCCCTCTTTTTACCCAAAATCTGCTGACTCATCCTTCACCGTGTTTCAGACATGTTCCTGTTCTTCCATCCAAGTTATGTTCATGATGAAATATATCTCTCTGGTTCTGAAAATTCATCTACAACAAATAACCACCCCCAACCTCCTCCCTTGCAGCCCCGGGCCTTCTACCCGGAGGACGGGTGGTATTCGCGTTTTTGACGAGGTGTGGAAAGGAGGGGATCATCAAATGAGTTGCTATATCTCCTCCTTTCGGTCCCTCTCTCATTTAGCTCCTACGTCGCACGTTCCCTTCCTCCCCCTCTGGCAGTCATTTTATTTATCAATGCCTTCCTACATCTCCAGTGTATTCCCAATTCTCGTTGGCTGCATGGGACAGGTGAGTTAGTCAATTATCTAATGAATAAAAATATAAACAGTATACATAATTTATATATGAATTTAATGATCAGAGTAATAAAATCAGTCATACAGTGAAATTCAGACTCTTCCAACCCTCCCAAGTGTCATTTTTATGGGGGGGAATTGTCTTTTCAGTCCATGTCTCCCTCTCCCTCTTTAGTTTCATTTGTAACTCTTAGAGATGCAACTTGCAGATCATCAGCAATAAATGATCCATTTTGCAATATAAAGTTCATTGAGTTTTTATAATGGACCAAAACACAGGATCCTCTCGAATGCCAGGAATTTCTAATTTCTCTGGGGGCACCCCAAATGAGGATGTCTCTCTATATGAAACTAACCATCCAAATAATAGCACAATAAAACATACCTCACCCCAGTGCTATGGCACGTTCAATCAGTGCGTTCAGATGCGCTGGGCTATGTATGTGAAAGCGACTTCCAACCTCTTTGGCTCTGAGCACGCTGTCAGACGCACATCATGCTTCCCTCTTGCAAGGGACACCACCTGCTGTAGGGATAGGGGGGATGCACGTGCAAGCGGCGTCGGATTGGATATCATGTATTTTTTTAAATATAATAATTGGACAAAAGGCATCGCATGTGCTGTAGGACTGGGGAGTGGTATGTTTTATTGTGCGAAGGGGGGGGGGGGATGGGTTCAAATAGAGAGTCATCCACGATCGGGTTGACCCAAGCGAAGTGGCAAAATCCCGGGATAGTGAAGAGCCTGGGTTTCTGTCTTCTTGAAAGTGTTCTTATGCCCTTCCCTCAATAAGTGCTTGTTGCCTATTTTTCCAACATAAGAATGGTTGTAGGAATGGTTAACAATACTAAAGGCTATCCTACACATATACACACATACATATTCACAAATATATCTCTCTCTCTCTCTCTCTCTCTCTCGCTATCTGTCTCTCTCTCTCTCTCTCTCTCGCTATCTGTCTCTCTCTCTCTCTCGCTATCTGTCTCTCTCTCTCTCTCTCTCTCGCTATCTGTCTCTCTCTCTCTCTCGCTATCTGTCTCTCTCTCTCTCTCTCTATCTCTCGCTATCTGTCTCTCTCTCTCTCTCTCTATCTCTCGCTATCTGTCTCTCTCTCTCTCTCTCTATCTCTCGCTATCTGTCTCTCTCTCTCTCTCTCTATCTCTCGCTATCTGTCTCTCTCTCTGTGTCTCTCCTCTCTCTCTCGCTATATCTTTCTCTCTCGCTATATCTCTCTCTCTATTGCTATCTCTCTCTTGCTATCTCTCTCGCTATCTCTCTCTCTCTATATCTCTATATCTCTCTCTTTCTCGATAGATAGAGAGAGAGAGAGAGAGAGAGAGAGAGAGAGAGAAATATCTATCTTTATTGTTTGATTCAATGCTAAGAGGGCCATCTCAAACTAATCAACCAATAAAGCAAGACTAGCAGGTGCATCCTAAGTAGCTAATACACAAATGCACATTTACCAGAGGCCTCCCAACGTGCTAATACACCAAAGCAGTTGAATCCCAAAATGTTAATGTACATAAAAAATGTTTCCTGTTTCATCCTACAGATTTTTCCTCAACAAAACGACCTTCCATGCAAAACGGAATTCAAACATCTTTATAGCTATAATACCAAGGTAGTTATTTCATGTCTCACATATACATGATGATATGTGTGATCCAATTTCGTCAATGACCTAACTAACTAGATGTTTTATTTTATTTCATTTATTTCATCAACATTTTTTAAATAATATTTTGTTTTGTTTTTATAGCAAAGCGGAAGAACAATCAAATCTATATACGTGCGGCTTTAGATCCTTCGTCATTCACAATTATCCAAGTAAGCTGTTAACTAATTAAAGTACTAAAAAGGTTAGTCAAGGTTATATTACTAACTTTTTATACTGTCCAAAAGTGTCACCTAGATTGGCAATTGGTGAATAATCTTTTCCCTCTCACCCTGCCTTTTAATACAGATTCATGATGGCCCGCAGTGTAAAAAACAGGTTGCCCCATTCACTAACTTTTGTTCCAACTCAATGGGTACATGTGCGAGACGTAGCCGCATCACACCTATCTCTATAACAGTTGGTGGCCCGTGACAGCCATTTGAGAATGGTCGCCGTGGGCATGCTCTCTGTTACATTGAAGCAGAGGATGCAGATGCAAGCATACTAACACGCGAATCAGAAGATCAGACATGCTTGCAAATTAGGACTGGCAAGAGTTTATTTGATTTAGGTCGATCTGGATTTATTAACACGGCAGGGGAGCACCCCTGATTGTGGTGACATGCGTCAATGGCCAAATTAGCAGGATATGTGAAATACAGGTTTATATTACATATAAAGGTGTAACTAAGTTTCTTTCTAAGATTTGATCCTTTATGCAGGGTAAGACAAAATTTGAATGTTCTGATTAATCTAATCCACAAGTAATCTTCATCGAAATTATATTGTCAAACATATATGTCTTTTGGGTGTCATCTGGGCATCGGCGTCATTTTATCCAATCAATTGCCTTTTGGTAAGCCGTGATCATTGTGGATTGGAAATCAATTTTTCTTACTTGGAGCTGAAACTATAAATAAAAATGTCAGGTGCGTGCATGCACCTTTTTGTAGTTGCTTTTGCAAGCATCTGTTAGACTGTATCATAGGTTTATTGCATTTTCCGTACTTGATTGCTGCTATAAGTGTTTCATGCTAAATCAGTGATACCTGGGCTGAAAGAACGTAATCAAAGTAAATTTTTTTTTTTTTTTTTAAACTTTACGTGTATACTTTGCACTCTTTAATTTATAGTTGCATTTAAAAGGTATTATATTTTGTTGGGGTGGATTTTAAATCATAGTATAAATTTAAAAGTGTTACTATTTTTCCTTGATTTTAGGAATGCCGAAGTGCATTGTAAAGTTGTGTACAACAGTCAGTCAACAAAAAATTGGCGACAAAACTATTCATCTTCATGTATTTCCAAAAACTTTGGAGATGGCTTCTAAATGGCTTGATGCTGCTGGAACAGATTTGAATATAAAGACAGAATTACTCCCGTTAATACTAGAAGATAAACATTCGGACAGGTATAGGATGTGTACAAAGCATTTCACTGATGAATGCTTCATCATAAAAAACGGAAAAAAAAAATTATTGCCAACAGCTACCCCATCAATCTTTCCACATGAAAGTGACAATATAGCCATTCCAAAACGACGTGACAATAGAAAAAATAAAGAATCACCCGCCAGCCAGGAACCACAGCCAGGTACATCTGTTACACAAATGCCTGACGACATACAGATCGGTGTTGCAGAAGTTGAAATACCACATGTTTCTACCTCAGTAAGTATTGCTTGTACCTGTGAGTGTCACTCCCAGATTATGAGAAATTATGACACACAAAATGCTTCTACGCAAACAGAGAATACCGATTGCATGGACAAGTCAATTGAGACCGATTTTGATAAAGTATTGGAACCACAAACATTCTCATCTGCATTGCTCAACATTCCTTGTGATACATTTTCAACTGCGGATGTAGTTCATTCAACTCCGCACCAAAAAACAAGAAAGTCAGCAATTCGATCACTACCTTTCTCCCCTATAAATGTATTTCAACAACATAAGTTTGGAACATCTAATTCCGATGCACTATCGCTAGAAGAAAACGTGCATGAAAACTATAATTTGACTTATCAGTCAGACAACAGTGGCGGTCCAACGCCAATCAAAAGAAGAAAATATGATTTGGATGAGACTGTACATTCTGAAGATCTACAATGTGCAACGGATGATTCAGACCTTTTTTTCAAGTTTTCACCACCAAAACCAATACCAAAACCTTCTTATTCGGATGACAAATCTGTTTTGAATGATCGAAAATTTTTGGTCTTTGAAAGATGCCTAGACCAGTTGTTTTACACCCAATATTGTCAACAGGAATATTGTGCATTGAAAGTAAAACATTTACGCAAGTTTATTACTGGCACAATGCTGACTGTATTTGGAAAATGCGTAGATGGACATGAATTCAAAATGTGGGAAAGCCAACCACTTGTTAACAAATTCCCAGCTGGAAATATTTTGATTGCAGCCTCTATAATTTGTAGTGGTTCCAGTTACACTAAAGTAAACGAACTATTCGACTTAGCTGGTGTAAAACTTTTCAACAACACTTCATTTCAACGATTTCAATCTCGTTTTATTTTTCCATCAATTAATGAAATTTGGTTGAAAGAAAAAGCAAGTGTGAAGAGTGAGATAGGAGAACGATCATTATACCTAGGAGGGGATGGTCAGTGCGATTCTCCTGGTCACAGTGCCAAGTTCTGTGTGTATACTTTTATGAATTTACACACCAAAAAAATCATTGATTTTGAGGTGGTGCAGGTAACACAAGCGACTTCATCAGCAGCTATGGAAAAGATTGCATTTCAAAAATGCCTAGACCGAGTATTAGAAGAGCAGCTTGATGTCATAATGATTGGAACAGACAAACACACAGGAATTCGAAAGCTGATGGTTGAGAAATATAAGGATCTGGATCACCAATTTGACATATGGCACTATGTGCGATCTTTACGTAGAAAATTGGTGGTTGTTTCACGGAAATCATCATCCCAGGATTTGGCACAATGGATCGCTCCAATAATAAATCACTTTTATTGGAGTTGCCGCACATGTCATGGTGATGAGGAAACATTGCGTGCACTTTGGTACGGTGTGATGTACCATGTAATAAATCTACATACTTGGAGAGAGGGAGAAAAGGAATATAGCTGTCGTCACTTACAATTAGAGGAATCCCCTGAGAGGCCAAAATGGCTTATACAGAACTCAGCGGCACATAAGGCACTGTGCTGTATTGTAAGAGATAAACAGTTAGAAAAAGATCTCAGGCATCTCACATTTTTTTGTCAGACTGGCAATTTGGAGAACTTTCATAGCATGGTCCTGAAATACCGTCCAAAACGAATAGCCTACAGCTTTGATTCCATGGAAGCCAGGACAAGATTGGCAATTCTTACACATAATAAGAATGTTGATCGAAAGCAGGCCATAATCCATCACCCAAGAGAGGGTACTGACGCAGCGGATGCTACAAGACACAAACTAGATTTTTCTAAAGCATGCAAAAAATGGGTTACTCGAAAAGTCTTAGAACCAATATGTTTAAGCCATATGTCGGACATCCTTGAGACTGCACTTAAATTAGCTGGAGGGAGAACACACTCTCAATGGCAATCTCGTAGAAATGATTTGCCTTGCAACATAGCCAAGATCCCACGTCCAATCAAAGCCATAGCTGTGAAAAATCAAAGATCGAGATTCGGGAAGCGTCACTCTACTACAGATATTGACAACAGCGAGTAACTTGACCAAAAGAAGAACATCGATTAACTTGACCAAAAGAAGAACAGATGTGTCCTATATATATAGTTTCAAGTTTTAAATATTTGTTTTGACTTATTGAAATTAAAATTCTTTAATCGGCCAATGCAAATAAAAAAAAAAGTTCCACAGTTGGTAAGTAATTTCATACACCATCATAGAATTTACATATATAGTGAATAAGGTGTTTAATATATGTTCACCCATTCTTTTTTTTTTTTTTTAGTTATTGCAAACACTAAAGGGTAAAGATTCCAGAATTGCAGGTTTACAAGCATCACCTATGAGGTAATATTACATATCATTTTCGATATTACATTTAAATCTATTCATTTTGGTTTAACAAATATCAAAGTATTTTTAAAGTGGACCTACACCCAGGTGTTAAATGGCCCGGAAATCTATAATATACCCAGACCGATCACCTCCCACCCTGCGGGACATCCGTGATCGGGATGTCCCACGGGGTGAAGCCCCCCAAAAAGACCATAAGACTTCCGGTGCCGCCTCCAGTGTGCCCCTCTAGACGTGCCCGCGCCGGGCGTCTGTGAATGGCTGGCGTGGGCGCGCTGAGAGTGACCCACGGGAGGCGGCGGCGGAAGCGGCTTGGACGTTCCTGTCCCACGCCTGGACATTGAAGGGGAATGGATGGCGCGGTCAAGTGGGAGCGGGGAGAGGTGAGTTTATTGGGGTTTCAGGGGGGTTTCACACACTGAAAATCCCGGGTGTTGGTTCACTTTAACAAGATCTGCGGTGTACCAATGTTTGTAAACTGATAACCTACCTAAGTTGATATAAATACTCTATTGATGGTGGAACCGAACATGTGCCTGCAGCCAATGCATCACCAAGTTCTTACGTTACACGTTCCATGCACAAGTCTTTGGATAACGTCCACAACGTACACAATTTGAGTAATAGTGTGGCGATGTACAAATGGATAACCATTGTGTTCCACCGGGCCATCTGTGGTGTTTCACAACACGTGCCTACCACGTTTGCAGTGACTCAGTCGGAGAATGGAGACTAGTAAAGCATTTCTGCAATATATGGTTTATCATTACTAATGATTAATTATTACATCATTTATTTCAATGTATTAACAGCAAAACTTTGTCACTATATTCAATGCATATAATGTAATTCAATTAACCGCTTTATACCGCTAAACACATTTATTTCCATAATCAACAGGTTTATAACCTTTTCTAATAGACTATATATTATATCTTTCAGGAATCACAGTTTTCTTCAATCAAATTTTGTAAAATTTATATGATTTTCTAAAACATTTGCGGCATGCAACAAGAATTTAATTGTTTTATTTTTTTAGGTTTTTTTTTGTCAAAAAATAAAAAATGTAATACATTTTTCAAGCTTTAATTTTTTTTCTAAAGGTCAAAGGTTATAGATGTTAAAAATACTTATTTTTATATTAATTCCATATACTTGGTGAATTCAACCTGTGTAACGCGGTCACTTTTGCTATTGGCGGCCACTAGGTTTTCTTACCACATTGACAGAAGGAAGGAAGCAGAGACGGGTGCGGGTGGGGGCGGTGGTTTGTTTGGAAGCAGGATCGGGATCAGTAACAGGAGTAAAGGCAATTTGAGGGACAGGAAAATAGGACAACATGCGTGTTAAAGAGGAGGGGCCAGGTAATTTGGCTGAGCAGTGCTAATAAAAAAACTAATTTTTTTTTTTCACAATTTCGTAATGGTATCATATAGTTGGACAATGTATTAATTTCTCTACGGATAGTTATGTTTGCAGCTGGATGGCGGATAGAAAACAGTGCACAAAGCTTAGCGTTGAGAATTTTACATTGCATAGCCTAGTGGGATAGTTGCAGACAGTCGACCGCACATTTTATCCCCAAATTCCTTTTCCCTGGGAAAATAAGTATTATGGATGACCCCATTTTGTGAACCACCCCTAGGGCACCAGTCACTACCCAATTCATGCCTGCCTGCCCGCCGCTGCTGTTCCCCCACCCCCCCTGAAATTAGCTATATCTGACAAAGACTTTGAGTCAGCCAATTACAAGTGCCACAGCACGACAATGACTGGAGGAGGGTTGTGGCAAGGAGTAAGTATTTTAACCCCGAATCTGAAAATTTATCATGGTAATTGAGTGGGCGGGAAAGAGTTGTTAGGGAAGACTGGATAAAGGAAGCAGAATTTGTCTCTGCTGTTTCAATTGTTAGTTGTTTAGCTGCTTCTAATTAAGTTAAAACACAGAAAAAAAATTACATTACATTTAATGTCCACACCAGAGCCCTGTGACATTTTGTTACGGCACTGCTACCCCCCCCCCCCCCCCCCCCACTACTATCCATGTGCCTTCCTGTGCCCTTAGAGGATAAAATTAATACAGTGTGAGCATATCCTCTAAAAGTAGTTATCAGAGTTAAAGCAGATTCCGCCCTGTTTGGTGTCCCTCTTCGTGTTGTATCCTGAGTTGGGATGCACGCTTGGTGAAATCCCCTGATTCGCCTGATACTCACCTTTTCATTGCTGCAGCACCCACCACCATGTCCGCTCCCGCTGGCAACCATTAGAGTGTGCCTGATACAAATGACCACTGGAGGTATGTATGCACAGAATTGCTGGATCAAGGTATCAGGTGAACTGATGGGTTTCACAAAGTGGGCACCCCAAATCAGGATGCCCCTAGGAAGTGGGACAAAACCCAGGGGAGCAAAATCCCAGGTTCTGGCAACATTTTAAAGAGGAAATAAAGTCAATGAGGACTTTACTTCCTCTGACCTCTGCAGCCTGGCGGCTTCCTGATTTCAGATGCCCTGCTGCATATTCCTGTCTGGCAAGCCAGACATTTCAGGATCACCAGACAAGCAGACCTAAATGATTGCTGGCAAGCAGCCTACAAGGTAAGCAGAATGGGGTCAGTATCAGCTGCTCTGTATATGGAGAATAGTGGGGCATCACAATTCAGGAAGTTCTCATGCTGTGGAGAACTGTGGAAGTAAATTATTACGTGACCTTACTTTCTCTTTAAAGCAGACCAAAAGGCACAAATTATTATTGATCCACATAATTAAAATTCTAGGGGGCATCAAAAATCAGGATGCACATCAAGAGTTAGGTTTTGAGGATCAGAAGTCATTTGTGCTTTCGGTCTGCCTTGCGCACAAACTAACAGCTAAACCATAACAAGGAAATCTCTGAAGTCTCCCTTACCCTCTTCAGCAAATACAACCCCCCCCCCCCCCTCCTTTCCTCAAACAACACTGGACACTTTGGCTAATTTTTAACCTGACCTTTGATCCATTTATGGCTTCCTTATGGCTGGGATCTGCTCCTGGCCTAGAATGAAGCAGCAACACATCTCCACGTTTCCTGTGTGACCCCCTCCCCTCCATGACAACCAGGGAGCCAGGGGAGGGGACAGAGCACACAGGCAGGACTGGGATCATCTCGTGTCAAAAATTAAGTAAATCTCAGCAGGGGCAGACAGGGCGGCTGGGGGAATATTTGCTGCTCATTTCATGGCAGATTTCTCCTATCTTCTTAGCAGAGCTGTGCTTTGTGAGGTACCTCGGCTGAGGAGGAAGTATGAGCCTTGGGTGCGGGGCTTATGCTCACAGGCCGAGTAAGTGCAGCGTCGCTGCTCTCCCTCCGCCTCTCCTCCCCTCACTTACTGCTGCCCACGCCGATCAGCGGCTCCTGTACACTCATGTGTGAGAGCAGCCGCAGGGGGGGAAACAGCGGCCTTTCCTGCTGCCGGCCTACCGGGATTTTGCCCGGTATGCCCTATGGCCAGCCCGCCCCTGATGGCAGGCTCTAGCACGTTAACTGTTATAGGGAGTTGATTTATGCGGCCAACAGCACTGTAAGTAATGACATATTTAAATATATAAATTAATAGATAAAAATAGGAAAAAATAACAAAACCAAATCTTAAACTTTGAAAACAATAACAAGTTTAATAAAGTTATTAAAGACAAACATATCCTAAATAAGTAACAATTTTTACATCAGTACAACAGTAATTAAAACATAACATTTAATCAAAAGCCATATCAGCTGCATTATAATCCTGAAAGTACCCTGTGTATTCGCCCTGAGGGTCTGGATATTTAGCTCTAACCGCACACACAACACACGAAGGAATTGGCCTTCGATTTCCTTTGCCAAGAATACCATGTACCCAGCCGGTGAAGCTTCTATAGGCAGTCTTACGGAATTTCCTATAAAAAAAAAAAAAAATATAGACATTGAAAGTAAGAAATATTAATTTTTATGAATCTTGGTTATAATAATAGGCTCCACTTTTCCCCCCTCAGGGATGGCCAGTTGTATGAAACCCCCCACTACATAGTGCAAACATCATTGTACAACTGTCAATGAGCATTCCATGTTCAAATTCCCGCTTTGGATAATTAGTGAATGCTCGTCACAAACATGCTCCCAGGTAGTGGGAAATGGTGGATACTGTCGTCAGTATGTTAAAAAATGCTGTCCTAAGATGTGCGTTTCAATGTTAGGAGATTTGCGGACCAAAGAACGCTGATTGGAGTAGCGAATGCGTAGGCGCCATGTAACCGGTTTGCATTTTGTCTCTATAGTCGATCTTGGGGTGTTTAACGAAGCAGGCCTATACCTGATGTAGGGTATTCTTGTGAAAAAAACAAAAGCAAGGATAATAAAAAAACAATAATATCTAATAATTTTGACTATCTGGGGTCTTGTAAATTTCACAGTGGCGTGTGACCCGCTGTGTGAAACCCCCCAGAATGGTCAGCTCACCTCTTCCCGGTTCCATGTAGTGTTTAAAGTTGACCAACACCCAGGATTTTGACTATCCTGGGTTTTGGTCCACTTCGGCAGGGCACCCCGATCGGGGATGCACCCCCGGTGTGTGAAACCCCCCAGAAACCCCAAAAAACTCACTTCTCCCCACTCCCACGTGAACGCCGTAGCCAATACCCGCCAACGTCCAGGCGGGGATGAGGAACGTCCAAGCCGCTTCCGCTGCCTCCCGTGCGTCACTCTCGGCGCGCGCGCGCCCCCGCCGGCCAATCACAGAGGGCCGGCGCGGGCGCGCGCACGTCTGGAGGGGTGCGCGGGAGGCGGCGGCGGCGGAAGCGGCGGCGGATCAGGTAAGGTGTTTTTGGGGTTTCTGGGGGGTTTCATCCCCGCGGGACATCCCGATCTCGGATGTCCCGTGGGGTGGGAGGTGATCGGCCCGGGAATCTTATAGATTTCCGGGCCGATCACCCCTGGGTGTTGGTCCTCTTTAATATCTGAGGCACAGGCTTAACCATCCTTCACTTTCCCTTGTACATGGAGAGTGCCCTGCCAAGCATTAACAAATGGTTTACGTTGGAACAGTCATATTTAGAGGGAGGCGGAGGGTGCCGCTGCCGTGGCAGCTGTTATTATCAGCACAATTGGATTTGGCTGAGGTGCAATCACCTTGGCATTCTAGGTGGTTTCACACAGGTGAGCATCCCCATCGGTGTTTTCAATGGTGCAAGTGCCAAAAAACAAGGATTCCCATCCAGCAACTTTTACAGCATTAAAACATCTTTTTATCTAAAAAAAAATAATATTAACATCGCTAACCTGTTCTTATTTGAAGCGTGCTCTCGTGGATGTTCGGTCAAATAAACATTTGTCTGTGCGTGTACATTGATTTCAGACAGCACAACGTGGTAAAAGTCCATAGATTGGGTGATGCATTGTGCATCATCGGGAATTTCTAAGCATACATTTTGAACCTCTTTGCAACAGATGCTTTCCTCTGCAGTCGGCATAGCTTGACATTTGCCGCACCTGCACCATCCGCAGTTTCCGATTCTCTGCTTCATGGCCCTTTCCTCCTCCGTCTCCTCCGGAATGTCCTCATCTTCACCCCACACAGGGTTGTCAGGGAAGCAGTAATCTGTTGCAGGATCAGGATAAGTCGCCCAAATTTCTTCCATCATCCTCCTCTTCTACAAAAATAAAAGGATAATAATTAGTATACTGAAACCATATTACCTATTACTATATAACATTTTACTTATATCTGATATTTGTGGCATCTTACTCTCTCTTCTCTCGGAAGCAAAAGAAAAGCCGGAGTGGCATCTGCTCCTCCGCTGGCTGCAGATGAAGATGCCTCCTCAGCCATAATGCAAATCACCAAAAAAAGAGTTCTACAAAATACAACAATAGAGGAATATTAACAAATAGAATTAGAAAGGCATTGCATAATGGATAACATGTGGCCAAATTTTACCACGCACGCCATAATTTTGTATTACCTAACAATGTAAAATGTATTTTTGGCAGGTCATATTTGGACATGCCCAGTTCAGCCATGCTTTAAGGTAGTCAGTATGGGATGCCCACTTTAGCCATGCTTTAATGTAGTCAATTCGGGATGCCCAGTTTAGCCATGCTTTAAGGTAGTCAGTATGGGATGCCCGGTTTAGCCATGCTTTAAGGTAGTCAGTATGGGATGCCCAGTTTAGCCATGCTTTAAGGTAGTTACCTCTGGATGCCCTGTTCAGCCATGCTTTAGGGTAGTCAGTATGGGATGCACAGTTTAGCCATGCCTTAATGTAGTAACTTCGGGATGCCCAGTTTAGCCATGCTTTAATGAAGTCACTTCGGGATGCCCAGTTTAGCCATGCTTTAATGAAGTCACTTCGGGATGCCCAGTTTAGCCATGCTTTAAAGTAGTCACTTTGGGATGCCCAGTTTAGCCATGCTTTAAAGTAGTCACTTCGGGATGCCCAGTTTAGCCATGCTTTAGGGTAGTCAGTATGGGATGCCCAGTTCAGCCATGCTTTAAGGTAGTCAGTATGGGATGCCCAGTTTAGCCATGCTTTAAGGTAGTCACCTCTGGATGCCCTGTTCATCCATGCTTTAGGGTAGTCAGTATGGGATGCCCAGTTTAGCCATGCTTTAAAGTAGTCACTTCGGGATGCCCAGTTTAGCCATGCTTTAGGGTAGTCAGTATGGGATGCCCAGTTCAGCCATGCTTTAAGGTAGTCAGTATGGGATGCCCAGTTTAGCCATGCTTTAATGTAGTCAATTCGGGATGCCCAGTTTAGCCATGCTTTAATGAAGTAACTTCGGGATGCCCAGTTTAGCCATGCTTTAATGTAGTCAATTCGGGATGCCCAGTTTAGCCATGCTTTAAGGTAGTCAGTATGGGATGCCCAGTTTAGCCATGCTTTAAGGTAGTCACCTCTGGATGCCCTGTTCAGCCATGCTTTAAGGTAGTCAGTATGGGATGCCCAGTTTAGCCATGCTTTAATGTAGTCAATTCGGGATGCCCAGTTTAGCCATGCTTTAATGAAGTAACTTCGGGATGCCCAGTTTAGCCATGCTTTAAAGTAGTCACTTTGGGATGCCCAGTTTAGCCATGCTTTAAAGTAGTCAGTTCGGGATGCCCAGTTTAGCCATGCTTTAGGGTAGTCAGTATGGGATGCCCAGTTTAGCCATGCTTTAAGGTAGTCACCTCTGGATGCCCTGTTCAGCCATGCTTTAGGGTAGTCAGTATGGGATGCCCAGTTTAGCCATGCTTTAGGGTAGTCAGTATGGGATGCCCAGTTTAGCCATGCTTTAAGGTAGTCACCTCTGGATGCCCTGTTCAGCCATGCTTTAGGGTAGTCAGTATGGGATGCCCAGTTTAGCCATGCTTTAGGGTAGTCAGTATGGGATGCCCAGTTTAGCCATGCTTTAAAGTAGTCACTTCGGGATGCCCTGTTTAGCCATGCTTTAGGGTAGTCAGTATGGGATGCCCAGTTTAGCCATGCTTTAAGGTAGTCAGTATGGGATGCCCAGTTTAGCCATGCTTTAGGGTAGTCAGTATGGGATGCCCAGTTTAGCCATGCTTTAAGGTAGTCACCTCTGGATGCCCTGTTCAGCCATGCTTTAGGGTAGTCAGTATGGGATGCCCAGTTTAGCCATGCCTTAATGTAGTAACTTCGGGATGCCCAGTTTAGCCATGCTTTAATGAAGTCACTTCGGGATGCCCAGTTTAGCCATGCTTTAATGTAGTCACTTCGGGATTCCCAGTTTAGCCATGCTTTAGGGTGTCTGGCCAGTTTGGGAAGCGCACTGTTTAGCCATGCTTTAGGGTGTCTGGCCAGTTTGGGAAGCTCACTGTTTAGCCATGCTTTAGGGTGTCTGGCCAGTTTGGGAAGCGCACTGTTTAGCCATGCTTTAGGGTGTCTGGCCAGTTTGGGAAGCGCACTGTTTAGCCATGCTTTAGGGTGTCTGGCCAGTTTGGGAAGCTCACTGTTTAGCCATGCTTTAGGGTGTCTGGCCAGTTTGGGAAGCGCACTGTTTAGCCATGCTTTAGGGTGTCTGGCCAGTTTGGGAAGCTCACTGTTTAGCCATGCTTTAGGGTGTCTGGCCAGTTTGGGAAGCGCACTGTTTAGCCATGCTTTAGGGTGTCTGGCCAGTTTGGGAAGCGCACTGTTTAGCCATGCTTTAGGGTGTCTGGCCAGTTTGGGAAGCTCACTGTTTAGCCATGCTTTAGGGTGTCTGGCCAGTTTGGGAAGCGCACTGTTTACCCATGATTTAGGCTGGTCAGTTTTATTTTCTATCACAGAATCAATCAATATAACGTTACCACAATATGTGTTATTATAATAAAGCAAACAATCATTATTCCTCCTATTGATTAAAAATAAATCATTAATTTACCTTCCAATGAAAACGATCAGGGAACTTGATATGAGGCAGAATCTAATCTGAGAGAAGGAAACGTGGGGAGAAACAGAGGGAGGAGACTCCTTGTCATGCAGCCAATCACAGATGAGCACATGCTGTTGGTCTCCTCCCTATGCAGATAGACGAGCAGGAGAGGGATGACTCAGCGTGCTCGTTCACGAGAGGGCCCAGGAAGCCACGCCCACCAGGATGACGTCAACAGGAGGAAGAAGAAGAGCAAATAACGCGATGTCACACAGACGAGGGAGCAGAGGAATGTACGTCCAAGCCTCAGAGATGTCAATCAACAGGACGTCCAGGAGGTGGAGGGCGGGACTTCCGGAAACTTTTATTGAAGATATCGGGCGCTGTGAGGGACAGAGGGATGCGAGGGTCGACTAAAGGTAAGTCTAATTTAGTTTTTTATATTTTGAGGGTGTATGATTTTGATGGGTGTTGGTCCACTTTAAGAAAAATGAAAATGTTACAAACATAGGTGACAAGCATTGCCATGTACACATTGTGTATCAAACAATTAGGCCCACAGACACACCCTCTCCTGCTTGGCCACATTTGCCACAGGCAAAAGTGTAAAGCAGCCAAACCTATGCCACATCTACACCTCTTAGTCAGTGTGACACCCAAACAAGAACCCCCAGTCCCAATCCAAGTCCAGTTCAATCTCAGCCAGGGGTCAATGTAGTAGTTTGCCAGCCCAGAATGTCCCACAATCATGCCTACAAACAGGAGGAGCCAGAACCAATGTCATGCGCTACAAGCATGCAGCGCAACAGCTTGAGTGGCAGGTTCATTGAGGCTTCACCTCCGGCATTGGCTAGTGGGCTACCTCAGCACTCTAATGAGCTATATGGGCGCAAATCCAAAGCAAACAAGCAAAGCCATACCAAAAGGATATATTGGTAGGGCTCACCAGACAGGTCAATACAGTGGGGATGTAGAGCAAAGATGTGGAGCAGATACAGGCCAAATAGGCCTTAAAATGGGGGATGCCCATAAAACGCAGGTTTGGGGCCCTTGGAGGTGGGCCCTCACCTGGGCCTGTGTGGCATTCAGAATCTGCAACTGTTCCAACATGTTTCTATTAGAAGTTCGAAATTCATGCATCATGGCACTGAGATTGGCAGTTAAGGTGGCCATGTGGCTGTTGCTATTTCGAACTTCCTCAAGCATGCCACTGTAATAATTGGCTAAGGTGGCCATGTGGCTGTTGTTGGACCTAAATTCAGTCAGCATGGTGGGGTTTAATGTGTTGTTTAAGGTTTCTAATTGGCCATGAAGATGTTCTTGGTTTTGTTGATTTTGAAGGCGAAATAGCCGCCTCTCATGGTGCCATGCTGACTCCATCATCTGCGCGCCCCTCCCCTGGGCAAGTGGGCGACGTAGTCGACTACGCCTCCCAATTCCCTGGGTTTGGGGGCGTGCAGATGATGTGCCTCTAGGTCCACCAACAGCCACAGGTCTGCTTGGCAAATCCTCAGCAGCAGAGCTAACACTGGGAACTGTTGGCCGCCAGCTTCACTCTGCTGCTGAGCATTTGTCGTAGAAACATGTTGGGACAGTTGCAGATTCTGTCCCAGGGGGAGGTGTTCTGAAGGTTCCATGAAGGCTCCATCTTCCTCCAGCTCCTGGATTTCCTCAATCAGTGTGTGGGTCTGTTGGGACATGTAAAAAAAAAGGTTCAGTTTAGGGACTACATATGTAATTCCACAAAAAGAATGGCAAGGCACATGCATAAGCAACATCATATAAAGACACTTACAGTATATATCGGATCCTGGGTCAGAGGAAGCACGGAAGTAGACGGCATGTTCTGGCAGAGGATTCCCCACTAGCTGAGGGATGATGCTGGGCTGCATTGGGGAAAAGAAGGCATGTTAACACACAACTAGGCATTGGTGATGTGTATTAACACATATGGTTCACTAAAACACGGGCCCATGCATGAATGGCAACTCCCCCAACGGACCAAGTTAAACTTGACTATGAATGTCACTATCTGTTAGATGTATTAGTCAACAAGTACATACACATTGGTCTCCTTAACCAAAATAAACATGCATGTACTGGCTGTTCTGAGGCTTCACACATCACTTAAAGCCTTTTATGGGACCCAACTCAGCTTACAAATAGCATTTGACATTAGATTAGGCTGCTTGACATTCTTTCTAGGTCAAACGTTCAAGCACCCCACATCAAGTCGTTCGGAGCAAAGCACAGCTCCAACCCAAATTGGCTACAGATAAAGATGGAAGTGTTGTAATTTTCTCAAAATACATACCAGGCAGTCCTTTGCTAATCTCAATAGTGTTCCTCAAGACTCTCCAAAATAATCTCTGAGGAAGTAAACAAGCAAATAATGGGTCGCCACACATAACACACCCTGTTTAAATTGTTACCTCCACTACAAGGCACACCCTAGGGGCATGTGTTAATATATGGGTTTGTGCGTAATTTTACACGTAGATCACATTTCACATACACAGTAACATTACTAACTGGCAGGAATATTAGTTATGTCCGTGTCCTGTCTGGCCGAGTGTCCCTCTAAGGCCACAGGATGTAGCAGTCCCAGCACCATCTCCTCAGCTCGGGTAAATTGCAGTTTTGCAGTTTTGTGGGGAAACCACCGTCAGTTTGTAAGCTGAAAAAGAGAGTTGCCCACATTTAGATAAATGTTTCAATACAAGACGAAGCAAAATCCACAAAGTATATATGTACCTGTAATTACGCCGTTTATTTTCTTTCTTCCGTGCTGCATACTTTAGGTCCCATATTTTCCTTTGTATCTGCTCCACATCTTTAAGCTCTTCCCCCGCTGCATTGACCTGTCTGGTGAGCTGCTCCAAAATCTCGGCTTTCCGCTGCTTGCTTGTAGCTTTGGATCTGCTCCCCTGCTGCAGACAAGAGGCAAGATGGCGCCCACAATCTTCACCCGCCAACAAGAAGAGATCATCATGCTTGTAAGTGTCTTTTAATGCCTTTGATTTGCCATCTAAATGCATGCCTAGCCCTTAAGGAAGCACATGAAGAAACGGTTGTTTTAAAAAGTGTATCAAACTCCGTGCCAAACCGAAGTGAGGGCCCACACGTGCGAACCAACACTGAGGCCAGCTTCAAGGATTGTATTTGGCTACAAATGTGTCTGTTAATGTCATTTAGTCAAATGATCGATTGTTGACAGATATTTGTATGCTGTTTTAACTCAAACCTTGCTTGTGTTGGAAATGGATTACCGCATTCGCCGCACCCGGAGGCGCACAGGCCGACCAGTGCTGCATGAATCTGCAGCTGGAAGTGAAGGTGGTGGATCTCCAGTGCGACGGTCCTACCCCTTCTCTGTTGGGTCCTCCGACCAGCCCCTGGACCTTTCCACAGAGGAGGGGCGGCATGGCGTGGGCAGGGAGTCGTATCCAGCGACGCATGCGGGAGCCTCTGGTATGTGACTCTTCATGTAACCGCACACACATATACATGCAATTTCCACCCAAGCTGTGTGACACACACATTGAAAATGACATTTGATTACTGTTGACTAAGACATTATAACTGACCCTATTTGCCATGTCTCAACAGGCTCTACTTCACAACAGTGGCAGGGCCCAGGACGTAGGGTTGTCCCCAACGAGGCATCCGTCGGCCACCAACCAAGTAAGTTGTAATGTCATTCTTTGCAGTATGTGTTAAGTGACATGATCGCCCAGATTCATAAAGCTAGAGTCAATGGCATTAGCAGAATGACCTGTGCCCACTTCCTTAGAGTAATTACTTACCAGAATGACCTCTGGCCACTTCCTTAGAGTAATTACTTACCAGAATGACCTCTGGCCACTTCCTTAGAGTAATTACTTACCAGAATGACCTCTACCCACTTGCTTAGAGTAATTACTTACCAGAATTACCTCTGGCCACTTCCTTAGAGTAATTACTTAGCAGACTGACATATGTCGTGATTATTTAGGTTGGCAACTAACAAACATTCCATCCACAGGTGGGAAACATGTATTTGTCGCCAAATAATGTTTTTGTCTCAATTTTATACAGGGACCACATGGGCAAGAGTTGAAGAAATGAATCAAAGGGTCCTTGAGTTGGTGGCCGATATGCAGCAGCTGGTTGACTCGTTGGGGACACCAGAAGAAGAATAGTGTTCTGGGTCCTGTCACTGATTTTAGTTTTGTAAATAGTTTTTAAAATTTAAAATTTTTAATATTTTTAATGTTGTTGTTTTTAACTTTGTTTTCCAAATGTTTAAAAAAAAATGACCCACAAAAATGGCCTTTAAGTAAAAAAAACAAAACAAAGTTTCCGGGTCAGTTTTTAACACAAATACATTAACACAAAACGAAGGGTGAAATAAATATTTAGAGATGAAGATTCAGATGAACGTGAAGTGGTTTGGGTAAGTTTTAGGGACATAAAATGGAAGAAGAACCTAACCGCGAAGTGGTTTGGGTACGTTTTAGGGGCCTAAAATGGAAGAAGAACCTAACCGCGAAGTTGTTTGGGTAAGTTTTAGGGACATAAAATAGAAGAAGAACCTAACCGCGAAGTGGTTTGGGTACGTTTTTGGGGCCGAAAATGGAAGAAGAACCTAACCGCGAAGTGGTTTGGGTACGTTTTAGGGACATAAAATGGAAGAAGAACATAACCGCGAAGTGGTTGGGTAAGTTTTGGGGACATAAAATGGAAGAAGAACCTAACCGCGAAGTGGTTTGGGTAAGTTTTAGGGGCCTAAAATGGAAGAAGAACATAACCGCGAAGTGGTTTGGGTACGTTTTAGGGACATAAAATGGAAGAAGAACATAACCGCGAAGTGGTTTGGGTAAGTTGTAAGGGTCCAAAAGGGAAGCTGGAGGATAGCGTTAAGGGGTTGGGGTGAGCTTTAAGGGTCCAAAAGGGAAGATGGAGGATAGCGCTAAGGGGTTGGGGTGAGCTTTAAGGGTCCTAAAGGGAAGCTGGAGGATAGCGCTAAGGGGTTGGGGTGAGCTTTAAGGGTCCTAAAGGGAAGCTGGAGGATAGCGCTAAGGGGTTGGGGTGAGCTTTAAGGGTCCAAAAGGGAAGATGGGGGATAGCGCTAAGGGGTTGGGGTGAGCTTTAAGGGTCCAAAAGGGAAGCTGGAGGATAGCACTAAGGGGTTGGGGTGAGCTTTAAGGGTCCAAAAGGGAAGATGGAGGATAGCGCTAAGGGGTTTAGCTAAACATTGTAGTAGAAGTGAAGGTGTGAAATATGTAGGCTAGCACTTGAGTTAAGTTTGTAGTGCGCAGGCGCAAGATCATAAGGATTTCCGTCTGGAGGATTATTTTTTGTAAAAGGGAAACAGAATATATCGGGAAACGTAAAGGATTCATCGGAGGAGACGATGGGAAAAGGCCAAAAATGAAAGCCTACGTTGTTACCTGAGAAAATGAAACAGAAAAGTCACGACGGAAAATGACATCCTCGTACTCTGGCATACGAACGGACGGAAACTTTACAGAAGGTTTACAATACATGCATAGAATCGCTCGCACATTCATACGAGAGCGGGAACATTTGAAAATAATACGACATTGGCACTAAAACGGAAGGTTTTTTTTGTCTCTCTGAATCGAGCCTAATATACTGTAATACATCGACACCTCTTCAGTGTACAGTATTCCACAGAAGTAGACTATTCCTTTAAGGAGACATCATACATCTAGCTGTCTATGGCAGCTTATTTGTAGAGGCTTATTTTTCTGTCCTCCATATGTAAAGCAGCTCCAGCCTAAAACCCAATCCATTGCAGGGGATTTTTAATGTTTAAAATTTTGAAAGAAACATTTTTTTAAACTGTGTGTTGATTTGTCTCCCAAAACTTAGCCTCCCAAAAAATTGCAGAGGCTTTCAGGTTATTGGGGTAACCCTCATTCCTTGCCCCCCACCATTTGTGGCCACTCTGCTCATGAGTAGTATTAGACCAGAGTAGGAGTTATTCGGTTTCTCTAGCTAAATAGCTAAATAGCCCCCAGTATTTGGCATTTGGTACTTCCGAATGCAGCATACAATTAAAGTCTATGGGAGCAAAATCCAGCCAATGTATTTGGCAGTTTTTCTCTTTGATTTGATTGATGTTGGGCCTGGCATTCTGATCTATCCCTGATGTATTACTTGGTGACAATCCCTCTTTCCTGTTTTGTTCTGGCCATCAGTTTTTGTGGCTGCTTCTGACTTCCTTTCCTTTATGTGGGAGGGTTAGTGTGTGCTGGGATGTCATGTAGGGCCTCCCAAGGTGGAGGAGGGGCTCAACTATAGGTGAAATGTGCAAATCTAGATTATTCTTTTAATAGACATTTTAAACATTATCTTAGCTTTTGTATCTTAAAATGTTGTTATTAATTTATACTAATTTTATTATTTTTTTTAATTTTCATGCTACTTCCATTTTGTTAATGAATACGATATAGCCATAGCTAGTTTGTGGAGTAGTCACTGTCTAGTGTTACTATTAGATCCCTTAGAGGTAGCATATTATACCATCTCTTTGATCTATCCATAAGCATAGAAAAGATTATGAGCTGACCCATTTTTTCAAGATGTGTATGCAAAGAAAATCTTAGAAGTTAAAGAAGGAATAATGATGAAACAAAACATAACTAAGATCATCTCTTAAGATCTTATCAAACTTCCCAATCCCATAGTAGAGATATTAATCATAGAGAAGAATAGTCTAATACTTTAATTCCCTTCCCAAGATTATGAAAGACAGAATCCCCAAGTGTATTGGCTAAGAAACAGGCTTTAATGTATGTGCTTATAGTTCTATGTTATACATGTAGTGTGATATAGTGTCTTCAACAGAAAACAGGATGTGATTGGGAAAATCTCATCCACCAAAAAATGATAGTTCTTTGGACAATGCAATACCGTATTTCTAGGATAAATACAATGGGAGTATAATTAACAAACATTGGAAGTACTAGACTATACTGTAAATTATTTTTGGCCTTACTGGAATTCTCACTTCTTGTTGAAAGAACTCTAACTCCTAGTTTCAGGCATTTATCCAGGCTCACTTTCGTAGGTCATGTGTAGTCACAATTTGTAGTCATGTTACTTGCTTTAAGTAAAAGGTGAAGGATTTGAAGGCACAAGGCTAACTCAAGGAAAGTAACCCCGTTGTTGCACTGGGTTCCACTGGGGAATCCTCTGGTGGCCCAGAGAAATAATATTTTGTCCCCTGAGTTCTTCTTTGCGTAAGGGCCCCTTGCACAAAGACCAGCCAAATTGGTTAGTCTGCATGTGAAGGGGCACCGATCATTACCTCTTTTGTGTTTATGCCAGGGCTAGATTTTGCACATAATGCCTCATTGAAACTGTGTTCCCTTCCTCCTTGGGTAGGTTGTCAACCCCCTTTGTCCATCTGTTAGCTGGTAAGCACTATTGCTACCTACCCATTGGCAGATTTGGTGTGTATCTCTGTGCAGTCTGCTTGCTATCAGCTGAGTGCCCCTTGCATTCGTCTGCTATTGCTAGTTCTCAGGAGGCAAAGGGTACTCTTCCCCAGGTGGTAGGTGGTCTTGGCAAGGCCCTTCTGGTTTTGATATTAGGTAATAAGTGCACAGGCATCGTGTTGGGACTTCTGGTTGCCCAAAATATATGGGGGGAGGTGAATCAATGTGGTTAAGCATGAAGCCAGTGATGGGAATTGGGGGAACAAGACAGGGCACCTTAGGGCCATATACTGGAATATAATTTTAAATCCCACCCTGTAACCCCAATCAGCATCAAAGTGGATGGTATTAGAGAAACAGCCTTACAGACCTACGCTTCTGGGAAACATAACACATTAAAAAAAGACACCATCAAAGTTCAAAGGAGACCAGATTTATCTTGGCAGAACAAATGTAACTGAAAGTCTGTATTTTCCCTTGAGAAAGCTGTATATTACCAAATACCACACTAAACTTTTGCATTTTTATTATTGCTACATTGGAGGTACTTTGCCTTCCTTTACCTGGTGGGCCCCTTCCCCTTTTCTGTTGGCTTTCCATGATAGATTGGGGGCTCTCTGACTTTATTAGTGAGCATGCTTTTTAATTATTTAGTTTTGGTGCAGAGAGGCTTTTTTTGTTTTCTGCTGTATGGCTGTGTATTACAGCGAAGCACACCAGGAAACCTAGAAGGGTAGTATTCCCATAAAAAGGAAGTTACCTTCATCCTCTTTGCAAAGCTGAAATTGTCAACTGAAGTTCGATAAATAATAATTCACAACTCTGTATGATATTCTTATAGGCTTTTAATTTACATTTGTATTGAATCAGCTACAATGTCAACCAAGAAACAAATAGTTTTTTTTTTTTAATAATTATGCCGGTAAATGTTTTGACCAATTAAAAATGTTCTTGGTAAGAGAAGAGCAGGTGAGAGAAGTGAGGCAAAAAGTTAAATAGGTTGTATACAGTAGATTTTATCCCCCCCCCCTCCCACACCTACCACCCTCACTGTGAAATTAGCAAATCAAACTAAAAACATAAGTATAATTTTATGTTTCAGCACGTAAACACAGTATACAAATGGTTTTCATGTATAAGGAAGGGTTTGCAATTAGTTTTGTGTTTCAGATTCGGGTCAAAGATATTTGCAATTTTGCTTTAGTAATCTAGGGTCATCTTTAGCCAAATAAAATATTTGAAAGTGGATAGAAAAAAAATCCATAACCATAGTAAACCAAGTGAGACTCAAGGTTCCCAATGACACCAATCATAACTCATTTGTAGGATTTAAATTTAGGTTCTAAAGTTCAACAGAAATGTATTTAACAAAAAGAAATGCATAGTTTATACATAGTTTGATTGGTATCAAAGGCCATAACATTCCGTAATTAGTATTAGTACCTGTTGGATGCTATATAACTTTTAGCATGAGCTGGCTGTGAAGAAAGCTACTTCCATTCTGTTTCTACATCAATGTACACTAAATTGTTATTACTTTGTAATGTAAGTGTCTCTTCAAAGAACATATGCTTCTTCAGAGCCAAAATAAAGAATAGGCAAACCAGGGTTCCCTCACAAGGGCCACCACTTATTTACAATGACATCAAATGGTCTACAGTTACTTACAGGGGGCTTCCACTAGACTTTCTGCCTGAGGCATCCTCACCCTTAATCCAGTCCTGTGCGTTCTACACTTTATCAGTACAATAGGACAACTGCTTGATTTTGAGGCAGACTACCTGTTCATCAGCTTGATGTTGGTCTACTTCTTTAGATCCTCTTGGAGACAGGACAACAGTAGCTGCTGTTACATTAATCCATCTGAGTAACTGCTAAGACATGCTATTCATGTCTACATGGTTATAATATGCTTATCTATTTAATGTTACAATGCATTTTATCAACTAAGTAGGGTTTAAGGCCAACAATAATGTAATTTTTTTTGGGAAACAATATAGATATTAGCAAAGAGATTATTTTAATCTAATATGAGTTGTCAAGCATTTTGTAATCTCCTGCATTATATGGACAATGTATAAGGGAAGAGATTATCTTGGAATTAGCATTCCCGACAAAGCAGCTTTGAATTTTTATCAGATCAGATTTACTGATCGGTGATGACTGACAGCGACAATTTTTAAGGCAGATCATTATTATCCTCATCATCAAAATAACATGCACTGATGTTTATCTGACTAATAGGAGAAGCTACTTATAATGAATCTATCTATCTATCTATCTATCTATCTATCTATCTATCTATCTATCTATCATATTTTTATATTTATTTTTGAAAAAGGATATAAATACATCATTAACTAAATCCATATTGTTTAGTAAAGTTACGGGAATTGCATCTTTTTAGGCCTTTGTAAAATGTCTATAATGTGTTAAACTAATTTTCTGGAAGAAATTTACTGTGGGAGTGATGTACTGCATTAATGGAGACATCATGCAGAAATAAATACATTCAGCATTTACTAGGTGAGGTCACCTTCTCTTCCAAGAATGATGCTCCGGATGAAAAACTGACCATTGGAGGGAAAGGGTAATTGAAAATGATGCTAACTTTAAAAGTCCCCTTTTGTTTTAAAGGTTGTTAAAGTCAACTTCAGAAAAAGCTGCTAAGTATTTTTTTCTATACAATGTTCTTCTAAGCTGACTGCTTTATCCCCACCCCCCAAAGAGCCTGGAATGCTAAAAGTAGATTATTATGCCCAGTAGTTCCTGTGGGGCAGGCAGGGGTTCATGCAGACCTGGATCCTAATTCATTCATAAAATAGACCTATCACCAACTTTTTCACTATCCTGGTTATGGATTTGTTTGCATTCTGTGTGTTGTCTCTGTTGTACATTCTGTACTGCATGTTGTGTTTCCTGTACATTGAGGTGATCTCTATGACTTATTTTTCCTGTTTATGTTATCCACCATGTAAGGTGACTTCTCTTACTACACTCATGTTCCAGTACACTCTGCAAGAGGAACTGGGTTTTTGATAAGCAGGTTCTTAATGTGTATAGCAAGATGGCTACTCCCATGCAGTGCAGGAGAACAGATTTTGTCCTGGACTGCTTTAAATGATTACAATATTACTAAATATAAGCACTCTCTTTTCATACATTTTGTCAACTTAAAGTTGACTAAAACCCTGGATTTTGAGACATGCCTTGCTTTGTGAAACCCCCAGGTTGCCCAGTCTAATATATCTTTGCCTGGTCTTGCCGCGCATGTGTGGCCTCTCGTCCAATCAGCATGCTCAGATCCGCTCCGCCGATTCATCTTAAATTGTCTAAGCCAAGCGGACACAAGCACCCCAGTGGCTACAATCCTGCTACCCTCAGACTCCACAATCCTGCGTGCCCGTGCCTGGCATGGGTGCTCATCCTGCTAAAGGTATAGCAGGGAGCGGACACTGCTCACACATGTGCCGTTGAAGCAGGGGAGAAGGTGAGTTTAATGGGTGACCTGAGGGTATTCACACAGTGGGGCATCCTGAAACTGGATGCCTAGGGGGAAAGGAAATCAAGCAGCCCTGGTATAGGTTCCAGGGCAATTGAGCCTGGGTTTTGGTCTACTTTAAAGCTTGAAGCTGTGAACTGGGACTTTGAGTGACAGGTCAGTCACCCAATCTCTGAAATAGGGATTTGGTAACTGGCATGTCACGAAAACATAGTTTCTTCCTAGAGAAACAGCAAAGAATCTCAAACAGAAGGTACTGTACCTCGTAATTTGAGGAAACTCAAATTAGTGCCATAGATGCAGTCCAAGATCCAGAATAAGCCACTGGAAGTTTTTCCCTAAAACAAAAAGCTTTTTGTTCTGCAGAGCTATGTAATACACTCTGGTCTACTTTTTTCTTTCCCCTCAGTTTTCCATTGTCATTCATAGTATTCGAGGCTTAGAAAAGGAGTAGTTTGGGAGTCATCCTTGAGGCAGAGTTTTCCTTTCCACCTTTTCCTGTTCCTTTCCCCATCCTCTATGCCTTCATCTCTCCCACAACTCAACCTCCCTGGCCATCTACATTAGTCAGTAAGGGCAGGTACTTGTCATCAGTCTCAATGTCTGCCTGTCTAATTTGGAATTAAGTTTGGATTAATGATTTAAGTTTTAATCTTTCCACTGCCTTTGGTTATTCATAGGTTCATAGTCTGATATATTTTTACTCAGAGAGGTCATCTGTAGTTTTAGGCTATTACCTTTGATATAGTCCTCAGATTCCATTACCAAAAGGAGTGTCTTGTTCCAGAGTATAATATCTGGAGGAGTGGAGTTCACCTATTGGTAGGTAATTGTTTTTTTTTCGTGGCCCGGGTCATGATTCAGGATATTTTGCTCTGTGAGCTATTATTTTCAGTTACGGTAAGTTGTTCATGGCTAAACTTGCTGTGAGTGTACTGGTTGTTCCGAGGTTCACTTTAAACAGACTTTACAGGTTTCCAGAGTTCCTTTATGTGAGTACCCTCCCACCACAGAGGAACAACAGATGAACAACAGAGGCTCTATTCATTTTGCACCACCAACCATTTGGGGCCTGGGAGTTATGATCCGTTGTTAGGTAGCACCTAGTGATACAGTTTAATCCAAAGATTTTTAGTGATAAAGACTGTATAAAAGTCGAGTGAAAGAGCTTCCCCGTTCTGCCACACTAAAGGATTGGCCTAAATTGTTTTCCATTTGTGAATAAGAGATAGGGAGTTTTTTATGGTGAAGAAAGATAAGTATATGGTAGAAAGTGTGAGAGAAACTGAGTAATGTAAGAGGATGCAGCCATAAGTTTTGGAAAGACTCAAGAGCTAATTGGAGTTATTGGACCTGATTTAAGGTCAGGTATGGCAGGTATTGCCATTTGTGCATCTATGTAGGGGCACTTAGAGCGTCTGCAAGAGTATGCAAAGCCAGCATTGCGCTATTATACTGGGAGCTCTAGCAACAAGTGCCGGGTGCAATATAAAAAATGTCTGTTTCCGAACACATATACACCAGCAACAGAGTGAAAACACATGGAATGACATTGTTTCAACACTGTAACACTGACACTGCAATGGCAGACCAGCACGTACAATTCTGACAAAGATAAATAAATTACAATATAAGTTTTTGGTTGATGGCCAGGAGAGCCATATGATAAAATAATGGGAAAAGTGGATCCAAACTCTGTTTATACATAAAAAAAAAATTAAAGACCTTTAAATTGTATGGGAGTATGCAACTGAGCGGCAGGTGGTAAATGGCGCTACTGAACATACAGCACCGCCGCTTTACACTGAGCCGCCGCTAGTGATACATGTGGCGCTACATGACACTATTAGAGGCGCTCACCAGTTTTACTTTCATATATCTGGTTTTCACATACTGTACCCAGCGTTCACCTAACACCACATGGTACTATGTGGCATTAGCACTTCTTAAATAAGGCCCTCAGTGTTCAAACTAAATGTCCCACCTTATGTTGGGAGAAGCGAAGAAATATGATTTTAGATTTTTTTCTCGAGAATGTTTGCCAAGAGTCCCAAATGTGGATCACCCTGATTAGTGTATCGAAAGGGTTATTGTAGTAAGACGTTACATCACTTTTAAGAGTGGAATCGCGAATGGGCATTGCCAAGATCATCATATCTGATCATATCTATCATGGTTTTAGGTGGGGGCGCTAATTCTTCTAAATAATTTAGTTTTAGTGAGAGCAAAGGGAAAGTTTCTAGGCTGGCCCAGTTGGAGTCTAAGGTTGGATTCGTCCATTTCATAATTCTAAAAATGTGACCAACTTAGAGTACAATGTAAAACTGGACCAACAGCCTGCCAGCCTGTTGGAAAAGAAAGGTAGGGGCCATTTTGGAGCTTCCACTCCTTCCACTCCTCAGTGACATATGTCACAGCTTGCTTACCTTCAGTCCCTTCCCACAGCGCCCTTGGGCGACTGACGAGACTCCTCCTGAATGGCAGCCACATACGGATTAGACAACAACTCGAGCAACGTCAACTCGAGCTACGCCGAGCGTGTTCTCCTCTTCCCTTCCCCACCACATCCGTTACCCCTCTGCTCGTGCTTGTGTGCGCCATCCGAAGCTAAATTAAAGGGCCAGTGAGCCCAACAGATCCTGTGGGCGAAACGCCCTAAAAGTTCAAATGAGGCAATTGGCACACAGTTTACTAAATGACGTTTGAGCACATTTCTGCCCAATCAGTCTCCTTCATTCATGCCTTATAAGAGGATTCCTGCCCATATTGTCATTGCCCGTGATAGCGTTTAGCTGGGAGTGATTGATGCTGAGATTTCCTGTATTGTTCATCTGTTGCTGACCTTGCTAGCCCGACTATCCTGACAGCCACCTGTACCGACCTCAGCCTGAATTACGGCTACGAACGCTATCTTATCCCTGGTGCCACAAAGCTCTTTGATCTCCTGGTTTGACCATTGGTGTGACCTTTGACCTTGCCTGTTTTCTCCCTCAGAGTTCCCAGAACTGTAGTCTGTACTTACCTATCCTATTACGCCCAGTCTTACCTTTAGTTCATCCGTCTTCACCCCTGTGAGCTAATAAGTCCTGGGGGCAACCATGTCCGGTGAGGCATTTAAAGCGTCCTGGCAAATGGGGGCTTGGCTAAAGGTGAAAATAGCTGCGAAGATTGGGGGTTGTAAGCTCACAAAGAAGAACACGGGTGTCAGAATTGACAATGCATAGTAACAGGAAGCCTACTAGCACTGCTGCTGTTGCTGTAATTAGCTGACTCAAAGGTCACCAAAGATCCTACTTTCACTCACTGCCTTGGGAGACTGCTGGGCCTTTGGAGTGATCGGAGGGAGAGTCTAGATGAGTATCAATTTTACTTTTTTCTCCCAGTAACGTTTCTGGTTAAAAGAAAACCAGGGATAAGAGTCAACGGGGTGGTTGGCAATCTGCACGAAAGCTAAAGCTGGGACCTTGACTGACAGGTCCATCAACCAATCCTATTCAGCAGTGTAACTGTACTGGTTTGTTTCTCAAGTCCAACACTTACTATAGTCTACAGCTGCCATGCAGAACCCCCCTCCCCCGCTGGCATCAACATCATCATCATCAGGTAACTTATTGTTTTAACACCCAAATCAGGCTTAGTCCGGGGGAGGGAGAGGTAGCTAGTGGTTACAGAAATCTTGGACTTCATCTTTAATTAAAGGTCTAGAGAGAGTTTTTGCTAATTAAAGTGGACCTACACCTTCAATGGCAATAATGGGTGCCCCATTGAAGACCATACCTTCCTGGACAAGATGATAAAAACACAGTCAGCCACCCCAGTTATGTGAATGTGCTTGCTTAACACAAAAGTACACTAACAATCAGCATAAAAAAGAGAAATGTGATAGTTGCTTTGATTCAGTCAGCTGTCTAGTCCCTACATTACTCTAAACTGATCTTTCCATGTCTTCAAAGCTCGACTATCCCTACAATACCATGCGATTCCCTTCTTAGCGAACCATGGTCACTGCAATGTCACCAGATCACATGCGCTGCTGCTTTTAAGGGCTTGTGACATCACACATGGACTAGCTATCTGCAGATTGGCTGTATGCAAGGGATTATGGAGGATGCTGTGCTCCTATGCTTTTTACTTTCACTTTTGAGCACATGTGTCCTCCATTTTGGGAACAGCCGATTCATTAGTATTCCATAAATATTTAGAAATCCAAGTGCTAAAAACTAAATTCTATCTATCTATCTATCTATCTATCTATCTATCTATCTATCTATCTATACATTCTATAAATAATGCAGTAAGCTAAACCATGTGCGGCCAGTAAAGGCATTGGGAAAACGTGTGCCTTTATAAAAACACATAAGAGAAACGGGAACACTTAATCATGCATGCATTTTACCAGACAATGGCACACAACAGTCAATGGGAATAATAATGAATGAAAAGGGAAAAACGTGAGGCAGCTCCGGACTCGCCAATCCCTTTATAGAATCTGTAGTAGTCCAACCAAAATACTATTAATACATGTGTCAACACAATGAGTGAACTTCATAGTGTGAATGCATCTGAACAGTTTAAGAAATGGAATGAGGAATTTCCTCCGGGACAGAGTTTTCTTTTTCACTGCGAGATTCTTCATTATGCTGGTATTGTGATACTTCTCTTTTATTTGTGTAAAGATTAAATTGCACATCCCTCACAGTGCTTTTTCTGCTCCAACTGTCATAGGTCATTGACCTTCATGGAAGTGAGATAATAGATACACCGTCTGTTATTTGGGTTGGCAGTGTTCTTCCACAGTCCAGTACTTTTCTATTGTTGTATTTTGAAAGCAATTAAATAAAAAAAACTTGATGAAACAACACCAACTTTAGCACTGTATTTTGTGGGGCTGCTTAACTTTACTTAATATGTAATGAAATTTACTACTAACAAAATGCAGTTTATTCAAAAAGAATCTACACATAGAATAAAAAAAATCGAGCTAGCAATATTAAAGTGATCCTATATCCAGAAAGGCAGTTTATGTTGTCACCTTCCAAAACATGATGTTTCTATTTTTTACCTAAGCCTTTGATCATTACTTATAAAAACATGAACAAGAAGCAGTATGATGTCCAAATGGCAGCCATATGGCCCGCTGGCCATTTGGAAGTGCCCACTGGTGTTCCATTCAGTTACACACAGGAAGGGGTCAGGCATTTCAGTTATAATACCTGCAATAAATATGAAAACACTACAAGCTAAACTGCCAGGGGGCGTTGCTGCACAGCCAGGGAGCCATAAGATCATCTTATTCAAATATCAGACTGCATCCAGTAAGTGCTTTTATACATTTTGTGCAAAGGGGTTAGTAAAAAAAAGAAACACATTCTGTTGGTGGCACTGGGCTGGGGATAAAAGGGGACTACATAAACTTCCTTTCTGGTTATAGGATCACTTTAATGCTTTGAACCATGGTTGGCTCCAAGTTTAGTTGGGCCTTAGGAGTCCCATTGATGTGTGCCATGCTCCCTAAAGCACATGCGTGGGCTCTCTTCCAATCAGAGCCATTTGTCGTGCATATGAAATGTTAGGCAAAGGGTTCTGCTTGTGGCAATCGAGAGCATCCCCAGCAGCGGGTTTTTTTTTTGTTCTGCAGACAACAACTAGAAAACGCAACATTTCCCTTTAATTCAACCCCTGATGGACCACCCTGTGCCATTAACCACAGGCACACATCAACAGCGCACAGCATGACTCTGGCTGGCTGTGATTGGCCAACATTGTACAGAGATTTTTAAAACTTGTACACAGCACTTTATATTGCATGCTATATAATTGTTTTGTCATAATTAACTGTTTAGCAACAAAGAATATACACATGAATGAAAGTTCACAATGAGCATGCAGTATGTCTTACTAAATTCTGTATTACTTTACAGGAATACCCAAAGAAAATTAACAAAACAAAAACAAATATGAGAAATTAGAACGGATAAAGTTCCAAACCTGCAGGTAGCGGAAAAGTTCTCCATTGAGTACATCATTACTAGCTTTTAATTAATCGAACGACCTAGGGACTCATCCCTCTAGCAAATCTATAATCCTAGTTAGGCGTACAGATTCCTAACAGGAGAAACTTTGCAGAAACTAAATGCCTGTCTGCCATTAATGACATAAAAGGTTTATGCAATGAGGTCAGATAAGCAATCTCTGTTGACCTTATCCCAGAAGCATCTTGAATGTGTAAGAATTCAGTTCCCGGAATACTATGCTTTGTTTTGACCCAGAGAAAGTTAGAGAGGGGACCAAGTTCTTTATCTTCAATTTATACCCAAAGAGGTTTTTCAGCCTTTGCATGTAGGCTGTGAGCTGTGTGATCTGACTCGTTTGATAATAGGAGAGACAGAGCAAGCCTAACCCTCCACGTAGTTTGGGTCTATAGATAGTCATCCTGGAGATTCTCGAATGGGTGGCTTCCCAAATTAATCTATTAACCTTAAGCTAAAGTGCTTGTAGCATTTGAACTGGGATCTGCACTGAGAGAACTCTGAACAAGTATAGGATCTTGGGGAACCACAATCTTTATTGCAGCCAACCTCCATATCCAGGAGAGGTTAAATTTAGACCATTTAGTAAGCATGTTAGATAAGCTTGAGATCATGGGGCGGGTGGTTGACCTCATAATGTTTGCCATAGTCCCCAGTAATTTGTATTCTTAAATATGGGATGGACATTGGTTTTCACAGAAATTAGTAGTCTTTTTTATCTTTTGGTTGTCAGACACTTGGAGACTAATATTTAATGTGTATGATTTGGAAGGGTTAAGCTGATACCCAGAAATGCATTCACATTCCCCCAGAATCTTAAATAGATTTGGAAGTGATTATAGGTTTGGTGACCACTAACAAGATGTCATCAGCAAAGGGTCCGGTTTAAGTCTACCTAGGTATTCTTCCTGATTTGCTTGTGACAGAGCTGATGTGCCACAATATAGGGCAGAAGAAATATAAATATATTTAATGATTCAATTTAGGTTCAAATACACTTCAGATGACTTTCCAGATATTAAGGGCATTTATAATGTGCTCCCTTTTTGCTGGCTGATGTGGGGTATGTGGGATGATTCCTGATTTGCTTGTGACAGAGCTGATGTGCCACAATATAGGGCAGAAGAAATATAAATATATTTAATTATTCAATTTAGGTTCAAATACACTTCAGTCGACTTTCCAGATATTAAGGGCATTTATAATGTGCTCTCTTTTTGCTGGCTGATGTGGGGTATGTGGGATGATCCCCTTTCTGGCCTTGGGTGCTCACACATTTAAGGATAGCTTTGGTGAGTCCATGCAGGTCCCTCTAAGGACGCCCAGCCAGCCTCAGGGGGGAAAATATAGGGAACATTGTATTTGTGGCCTCGCTATTCTGTCGTTATTACCCCAGATTTAAATGCCGCCATTAGTCCTGTCCTTAATGGGCAGTGGACGTGACTTCCAGCCAATTGAACTGGTTGGCCTTCCCCTCGTCTCGCTGAAGACACCCAGGAGGTCTGAGGTGCGGTGTGGAGTGCAGCACTCAACCAGAGCAGCACAGCCACAGTACCTGCCTCCCCAGGATGCGTCACCCGGTGGCTCTTTAGATATTACCTCCACCATCTTCCAGGCCAGAATTTTAAGGGGTCCTTGATGCCTCCAACTTCGCCCTAGCCATTTTAAATTCTTTTCCAAATGACTTTGTTTATGTCTGGGTATTAGAGCACGTGATTATTTATACTAGAAATATATACAAATTTTACATAAAAAATCTAAAATATGCATATAATAGTGTAGTGCTACAATCAGTTAATACTTTATCTACAGTCCTGGAGGTCTATAGGCCTTATACTTATATATCCACCTGGTCTCTCTTTGTTTTATATTCCCCCCTCTTTCATTTGGGTGTATCCTATTAATGCCCTGCACCCATAGGTTCTCGATACTTGCACCATGATGGATTGCAAAATGTCTGCCCACTGGGGCGCTCATATTTGCATTTTTATGCATTTTCTGGGTGCTCCTGGATACCAGTCTTTAACTTTCTATTTGTGTTTCCCATTTTTGGTTCTGTGACCCGGAATGTCATGTGTTTTTTTTACGTATTTACATATGTTGCAATTGCTGCAGGGTTAGCTGCATACATTTTTTGTTTTTTATCTTGAAAGTGACTCCTAATAAGTTGGTCTTTTATTGATTTATTTACTCTATATACTATCAATGGTTGGTGCAGCACTAATCCTTTCAGCATGGGATCATTCCTCAGTATATTCCAGTGCTTTTGAATTATACTGTGTATTCGATAACTTTTTGATGAAAAAGTAGTGATAATTGTTGGAGTTTCTCGATTAATATTATATATTTTTTGGTCCTCTTGCTTTTTCCAAAGATGATTTCTTGTCTATCCACGCCTCTGGTCATTTTGTAGTCTCATTTTAATGTCTTTTGACTATATCCTCTTTGGCTAAGAAGTTCTTTAATACCATCAGCTACCTGTTCCAAGGCATCCAAGGAAGAGCAGTTCCTGCAAGCCCACAGGTACTCACCATACAGGATGCTTCTCCTTAGATGCCCCGGATGGTAGCTGGTGGCCTGCAGGATGTTATTAGCTGTGGTGTGTTTTCAATAAAAAATGAGTACTAACCTTTTCTCGCTGATTTTTCTTAACTTTGATGACCAGAAAGGTTACTTCCTCTTTGTCGAATTCAATAGTAAATTAGAGATTATCCCTGGTCTGACTGATCTTATATAAACTCTATTAATAAGTACTTTGTTCCCGTCCAGAAAAACAGCACATCATCTGTGTACCTGTGCCACATAATTTCGTGGCACAGGTACATTGAGATACTTTCACTCGCCCACAACCTCCTCTCTCACCAACCCAGGTACACGTTGGCGAATGATGGGGCACAAGTGAATTCATTGTGTGGCCACTGTTCCAACTCATGCAGTAGGGTGCCTAATGCTTCTATTCCTTTAGTTTGGGGAATGTTTGAATACAGGGCCTCCACGTTGAGAGTGACAAGCAATGAATCAACAAATATGAAGGGAGCACCAGGAAAAATGGCTGCAAATACAGATTCACATATTGACTTGCCTTTTCAGTTAAGACCCATTGCCAGAAACAATGTGGCACCCCAGTGGATGGTCTTGAAACTTGTGTACTTTAGGCAAGCAATAGAAGGTCTGCACTACAGGATGCTTCACGGCCAGGAACTCCCACACTTTTCTGTTGATCACATTATCAGTCAAAGCCCGGTCCAGGATGGCATGGTACTCCCGAGCATCATCTGCCAGTCTTGACATTGAGACCCTGTTGTGCTATTCCTTGTTGTTCAATATTTTCATGCACATATCAATGTAGTCCTGATTATTCATCACCACCGCATTGCCCCCTTTAGCCATCAGATTAATTGTTATTTTATAATTTGTGGATAATTCTTTCAGGGCTTGAGATTCGCTAACATTAGCGATATTGTTTTCCCCCAGATAAATCTGATCCAATTCATTAATAACTACATTGATAAATGTTTCTATATTAGAATTGATGGATAATGATTGAAAGAATGTTAACTTCTTCCTTATTCTAGATAAATCGATCTCATAGGTTGTGCCTTCTTCTAATGGGTCACAATCTACTTCCTCATCCTCTGTCCACATCTTCATTACCTGGGCAAGGTCACCATGTTCCTTCCTTGTCCAGTCTTTCCAGTCTCTCAAATTTTTGGGCTTATAGGGGTCCTTGTCCCGAAATGTGTATTTTAATGCTAGTTACGTCTGATACATCCAATACATCTGCTATAAACACAAAATGACCTCCTTGATACCAGCCCTGGAGCGGGAACACAAAATGAGATCCCACCAGTGGTGTACTTCAAAAGAATAATTAGGGCCTTATTTATGCCGTGCGCCATTTAGCATCTTTCTGGTCGCCATAACACCAGTTTTGGATTGCCAGCATTTTTGTCTCTTGTGGACTGCAATGGCGCTAGAAGGCACAGTGACAAATGCTAACTAATTTGCTTTGATTGTTGCTCTCGGTACTGGTCTTCATTACAGTTACAACAAAGCACTGCTGGGGACAAAGGGAACAAACCTTACTGTGTGTTTTGGCTGTTTTAGTTGTTGTCCAAATTACACATTTGTAACAAAAAGAAGCCATGAAAAAGATTTTTCTATAAAACAATGTCATTATAAGTCACTATATGTCATAGGTGCTGCGTTTCCATACTGACAAGTCACAATGCAACTTCTGTACCAAAGCATATTATAAGCATAGATTATAAGCATAGAAACACTTCAATCCAGTTCTGCCCATTGTACTCTATGGGAACTTGACCTACAATGTCTACTTTTAACTGGAGTCTTAAAGCTTTCAGGGCCATCCTGATGGTTTTTTGTCCACTTTAAGAGCAGACATTTTGTCTTGCTGCACCATTCAATGCTTTTTTAAAGTGAACCAATCACCAGGATTTAGACTATCCTGGTGACTGGTCCCTGCCCTGGGAGCATCCCGATGTAGGATGCCCCCCTATGTGAAACCCCCCTGGTGACCCAGTTTCACTCACCTTTTCATGTTCCCACGTTGCAGGCACGGGCAAATGGCTGATTTGAACTGCATGCTGGCATAGGCTGTGGAGTAAATACTCTTGCACGCCCAGCCTATCTGAATGGGTGGGTGCGGAAAGCATGCACAGCTACAGAGAAGCCCGGGGATGTGGCCTTCGGCAAAGACAGCGTCGGGAGAACGATCAGGTAAGATTACCGGCGCCCCAGGGGGTTTCACACAGCGGGCATCCGGAATAGTTTGCCCTGAGAAATCTTTTAGATTCCAGGCTGGACGCTGGAGGTGATTGGTCTACTTTAAGCAAAGATAGCAGCCCCAAATAAAAAAATGAAGCTGACTCAAATGGCAATAAAATGACGCAAAACGGCAAAGACACACTTTAAAAATCAGGCTCAAAATCTATGTGTCAGCCCAAATTAAAAATTTCATATCAGATAAATCTGAAAAGTATTTTGACACATAAAGGTACATGCTAATACGTGTATATAATATATATTTGACATAAATTATATGTTGCTAGATGTTTTTTAACTTGCTGTTCCAGATTTTAATTTCCCATTTTAACTGATTGTTCCGCTGAGATTAAAATAGTTTATTGTTCCTCTCAAAGTCACACTGCTGTTTAAAACTCAAACCATTAGATTGTTTTTATTTATTTATTTATTTTTGCGGTGGATGCTCCCTTGAGTCTCAAACATGAAAATGCCCTTCTTAATGTTGTGATAAAGCCTGTGAAGTGCAGGGGACGTGTTTAGCTAATCTGTAATATGAATCTTTGCCTTTGTTTTCCTAGCATTTGTTGCTATTCTCTCCTCTGTAAGCACATTTATCGAGGTCTACCAAAAGCCCAGAAGCACATAGGTCAGAGAACAGCATTTTGATGGATTATGGGATTGTAACTGTCCCTGCCAGCTGACAGATTTTATTGGCTGGGAGGATGAGCCTGTAAACCTTTATATAATTATAGTATTAAAGCTACTGTGTCTCTGTGTTCCTGGCACTTGTTCAAGGATCAATGTTAAGATAATTTCAAAAATGAATAGTAAGTATTGATTGTCCCTTGGTGGAGCCTTATCAGTGTCTAAAGCACAGTATTGTAGATAATAACTTCAATGTCATTTATGATGATATGATATGTATTGCCAAGTAGCAATTTAAACAAAGAGGTGATTTAATTCACAACGGATTTTTGCGGTGTGATAGGTAATAAATCACAATCTGTGTAATTTTTAGAAATGAACACATGTTGGCAGTGGTAGTAGGGCAGTTCCTGAGAGATCTGAAATGACCAGTGAGGGCAAATATCAGCAGAGTATCCTTCTGAATGATTGGCCCTTAGTTGATTCTGACATTCAGATGACCTTGGGGCCTTAGCTAGCAGCTGCTGGTTAATTTCCTTCACCGAGGACATAGTGTAACTTTCTATCTGCCTGCCAATTACCTGACATTTCCAACTTGTCACCTTATATTTTTTAAGATATTGGAAGTACATCCTTTTTTTTTTAGATAGTAGCCTCTCATTTTCTATGATGCTCACAGAATTTACAGTTGTGAATAAAAAGCGTTTGTAAAATACTAGCTGCTTATTTGTTTTAGTCCTTGATTTAGGCAGCTTTAAATGATGAATAATCCCAATATAAGTAATACTATCTGTAAACCAGTGGTTAGGTTTTTTTTTTTGTATAAAATACATCTATGCTGGTCAGGTAAATTATGGTATTCATCATGCACTGTGATAAATATATATCTATGAAGGATAATATAAAAAATAAATGATATATCAAGAAAAAAAATCTCACAAGCAGGGATTGGAGACAAGACCTGAGAGGGGATAGGATTGACAGCAAAACCATTGGTTCAAACTGCTCAGATTCCCATGTAATATAGAAAAGTTAACTTTGCCAGCCTTGTTCTTTCTAAAACTGGAGAGTAAAGTAAAAAGCAAACTGTAAACAGGTAGTCAGTGCAGGTGTCTGGCTAATACCAGAAAGTACTGTAGCCATAAAACTCTCCAGAGGGTGACACGGGTACACAGCTATACAGGTATAAAATAAACCACCTCAAGCCAAATTTCAGGACCAGTCTAGGGTCAAAGGTTCAGACAAGCTTAATCTAGTAAGCAGAGGTTTAAGGGGCAGAATCGGGCAGCATCAGAAACATAGTATCAGAGATCTTTAAACATTTAGAATATAGAAAAGCAAGAGAAAAATGGCTGCTGCTAAACTCCAGTAAACAGTTGCTTGCAGCCACATTGTGACTAGAACAGCGGCAAACAGGTTATTTTTGCAAGTGATTATCTAATTTAGCTATCCTTAAATGGGGTATAAAAAGCAACATCCTTCCATGATGCTGCCATTTAAACTGCTGCCAATCACCCCCCCCCCAGTCCTCACTACTTTTTCTGCTGCTGATGATCATTTTTAAGCACCCACCACCGACTGTGGCTGACGGGTGCACCATTGCAGCAAATCATCCCTTAGTACACGAATGCCTTCTTCAGTGCCACTGATTGGTTAGTGCCCATGACTGGTCCTGAATGCTCACGCTGATTGCCAGGGCCGTTTCTTGCCCTGTGCGATATGAGCTTTCGGGACATGAGGGTACTTTTGCACCCCCGGTCCATTGCTGATGTAGATAGGGAGCGGGTGCTTGGGTGCCGGAAAAGTGACCCTCCAACTGTTTCTGTTGGTGGAAGAGAGCGGGTACAAGGGTGCCGGTAACAAGCCCCCAAACCCCGGTGGCTGCTTCAAGCGGTGAGCAGCCTGTGTGTAAATAATGGGCCTTTATGGAAAATCAATATTGTTAATAATGTTGCATATATAAATATACGAATATACAGCAAAATAGTTTACAATACCATCAGGCCCAGTTTGCCGGGCACGAATTGTATTCAAAGCAGATAGTATCAGCATCCTGAGACAATATGGCAGGGCTGAGACAAGATAGAGGAGCCAGATTAAGAGAAGAGTAATTTTGCGACTAGGGTCATAAAAGATCAAAGGTTTTTTTGTGTATAACTGGCGGGGAGCCTTAGGTAAGAGGAGGCAGGAGAAAGGCAAGAAGGAGACTGCTTGCACAGGAGAAGGGCCGGGCGAGAGGCAGGAGAGAGAAAGGCATGAAGGCTGGCAGCTGAAAGGTCTGCTGGTGGGTGCCCGTTTCAGGAGGGTAATGCTTTTAATGTTACCTTAATCCCTGTATATATGTATGCCAGTCTCAGAACTGTATTGTATTGTGTTGAAATATTTGATTGCATTAGTGTGTTATTTTGTCAACAATATATCTCTTTATTTACTACTTGTCTCAGTGTCCTCTGCAAATACCAGAAGTCAAAAGAACCTACAGTCTTACAGTCTTTTGCGTGTATCCATGGTGTTATCATTGGCCAGATATTGATAATATTTATATATTTGTTTGCCTATTTTAGTCGAGCCGGGCAGGATAAATATAAATAAATAAATAAATAAATATATATATATATATATATATATATATATATATATGAATATTATTATTATTATTATTAATAATAATAATAATATTTTCGATATTTACATATTTTGCACGCGCCATTCAGATAGTTTAACTATTTACATAATTGGCTAAGCCAGGCACGAGGCATCTTGTGCATTTGCGGAGCGCTGAGCTGTGGTGAATATTGAGAGTATTGTGGTATATAATACATTGTGCAATTCAATTTCTATAGTTCACAGAACGCTGTTGCTATTGGTGAGTATAGCATATATTAAAGTGTTGTAACTGATTGGAAGTGCCTTATTTTTATAGTCATGGAGGGTCTTGTAAAAAAGATGAACAAGATAAAGAATGCAGAGGGGATTATTAGAGCAATGCAGTGATCCAGTAACCCATGGGTAGAGGCCCAGGATTATGGGCTCGATTCAACAAAGGTAGAAAATGGATTTTTCGTGTGTTTTGTGCTTAAAAAGTTGCAATTTTGCCATAGTTATTTTTACGAGTGATTCAGCAACCTGGAATCATTGTAAAACACGAGTCACTCGAATTAAATTAGATTACGATTGTAAAAGTGCAAAATAAATTAGTGGATTTAAAAATTTACTACTGCATTTTGCGATTCGAAAATTTTACTACTGATTCAGGTGGACTTGATGAACCACACATATGATATAAATTAGAGTGTTTCACACTAGTTTTTTGATGCAGCTTTCAGCAGGAGAAAACTCATTTTGCTCTTTCTCATAATGGAGCCCTTCTACTTTCTTTGCAATGATAGTAAACTCTAATGGTAGTAAAAAATTAAATTCATAGGAAAACAGCCTGAGAATTCCACTGTTTGTGAATCACTAGTTAGGAAGACAATGAAAGTCAATGGCACTGTTTTACTCCTGAAAAAAATATTGAACTTTTTACCCCTTTTTACTAGTAGTAAAAAGTTCCATAAGAACAGGGGAAGGTACATGGGAGTGGTCGACCTTTGGGTTTTTACACTGCGGGGCACCAAAACCCAGAATAGTCAAAATCCTGGGTTTTGGTCCACTTTATAGTGTAAGCATAAGAATGGCGTACCATGAGGTTAAAGCTAGCAAAGAGCTGCACCCTGCACCCAAGGACATGTGGTGCTATGTGAGCAAGCTTTGTATAGAAAACAATGGCCACATTTCTGCATTAAAGGAAATATTTTTAATACAGGTCCCTGGCAATCCAACCAACCCCCCCAAAAAAACTACATACATGCCTCTTACAAATATTACTGTTTAATTAGTACTTCCACTACAGCATACTTTGCCTCTTTATTACATGTATCCGCAATGTGAGCCATGTCCATACAGCTACACAGGCAACTTAAAAAGTTGAAAAAAATTATGCATTTACATTTACCCATTAAAAAACCTTACAACACCATGCAACATTCAGAAAACAATACTAAACAATAGAAAAAAAAATTCGAGTACATTTTCCAATAATTTTCGCTTGCGACAGCCTATTTACGAGCATTTTGTAAATTTTACGAGTGATTCGAAAATTTTACGATTGCATTTTCGAGTGCACGTATTTAATTCAACCCCTTTTCTTAATCACTCGAAAAAGTTAAAAATGTACGCATGCGATCCGATTTTTCGAGCCACACAAATTTATTTCTACCTTTGTTGAATCAAGCCCTATGTGTCTAAATGCATTGCTGCTAAACAAATTTCCAAATCTATGGGCAAATGCTTTTTGATTTATGGGGCAGTTTGGATTGCAAAGGAGTTTGTTTTGGTGAAGATACAAAATGAAAGCCTCAGAGAGGAGGTGACCTCCCTGGGTAAAGCATTAGGAGCCCTGAGGGCATCTGCTGAAAGTTTGGGGGCAATTATGCAGTAGCTGAGAGCTGAGAGCATAGAATTGCGCAGAAACAATCAGATAATGTCAGAAAAGCTGATAGCCACAGAAAAAGAAGTTGAAGTTGTGTCTGTGGATATCAGGAGACAGGAAGATGCCTTTTCTAGTGCTGTTGAGGAGGTTTCATGTGGGTCTTCACCAAATGAGTGTATAGAATCAGGGGTGCGAGGTAATTGTGTGAGTGAAAATTACCCAAAGGTTAGTGCAGTCACACAAGCTCCAGTGGCAGTCACAAGATCCCTATTACATAAAGCAATGCCTAGACTGATTAACTCTGCTGTACCCTGCAGAGACAATTTAAAGAGAGCTGGAAGTGTGAAGTGTCACTCCTGTGGCCAGGTTGGTCACATTTCCAGGCTCTGCCCCTCTGCAAAACAAATGTGTAGTAATAAGGCCCAGAGTTATAGAACCCACAAAAGGCAGACAGTGGTGTATTCCGCTAGATTTGGGACAGGGAGCTTTAACCAAAGAAGTTTGCTAGGGAGCATTATAGTCAATGCAAACCTGTAAAGTGTGAATACCTTATGGCAGAAAATCTTCAGTTGAGGAGTGATATGAGCTCCCTGATACAACAGGTTATGGCCATAAGAGAGGAGGTGTGTATGTTGGGAAACAGAAGGTCGGATAAGCCAAGGCTTGGACAAAAGGTTATAGAGAGGCACCCAGTTAAGTGTTATTAACTGTATGTGCTTTGTCTTTTAGGTCCATTAGATAAAACCCCGGCTAAGTCTCCGATTAACTCTTTGATTCTTCCATTAGCTTTAGGGGACCTTAACATGGGCTTTTTTGTGTTGTTTTTTATTTTATTTGCACACGTTAAGGATAAGCCTCAAAGATTAATTTGATAACAGCAGTCAGGATGTCAAAAATCCAAATTCATTTTTGTTTTTATTGAAAGGTCTGAACTGCTAAGCTGGCATGGGCAGGGATTCAAAATTATCCCTGATTTCCATTCATGTGTACATTTTGTGTTTTTTTTTGTGAATGCACAATATGGTATTGATTGTGCCCATTTAATAACAAGTGCCAGCCTAGTTTATGTAGGTTTTCTCCAGGTGTCACTGACAGGCTGTGTGGAATGCTCTGTTGCTGAGGCTGCAGAGTGTCACTCCCAGGCTGATTAGCATATCTATACAGCTAGTGCCGTTTCAGTGACAATGCTTTGGGAACCGGTTTTAAAGCTTTTTTCCCTTTTACAATGAACAATGAAATGGTTAAAATTCATATTTTGGCCTGTTCATTGGATCAATCATTTTAAATTGTGTGCGTGTAAGCTTTTTTTTTTCTGTTGTTGTTATGTTATGGGTTTGGGAACCATGACTTTCTTCCCTAAGTCACTTTAAATGGTATGAAGTGGATGAGCAGCTTTTCTCCCCAGTTTCTCCACAAGTATTACTTTTAAATAGTATGAAGTGGGCGAAGGTTACCATTTAGTAGTGTACAATATTGTCATTATTCCAGGTCTGCATTAGGGGGACCTAATATCTTCTGGATGTTTGTTTTAATATGTTGTATAGTGTTGTAAACATAACTTTTAAACAGTATTTTTTCCATAGATAGCCCAGAGACGCCCTTGATTTGAGTTTGCAGAGACAGAGGGGATTATTGATATAGCATAGTGGCAACCTTATTGTTCTTTGGTTACAGCTTGAATCCCCAAAGCCACATCTACAGAGTCACACTTTCTTTTGTTCAAGGTTTTCTTAAATAATATGCCGTTTGCTATTTTGCATTATGTATCTGCTCTGTGACCAAAGTTCTATTTCTTGGAGTCTGCTGTGTATCACTGTGTTGGAGGGTATATCACCAATTGCTGCTAATATGGCAGATGAACTGTGGCTGTAACTCCTTATGGTCTGTATGAACTGTCAAAGTACATGTGCACCCATGACATTATGAACTGTTCTGATGATGTGCACCCATGATATTATGAACTGTTCTGATGATGTGTACCCATGATATTATGAACTGTTCTGATGATGTGCACCCATGACATTATGAACTGTTCTGATGATGTGCACCCATGGCATTATGAACTGTTCTGATGATGTGCACCCATGACATTATGAACTGTTCTGATGATGTGCACCCATTGTGCAACCATGACATTATGAACTGTTCTGATGACGTGCACCCATGACATTATGAACTGTTCTGATGATGTGCACCCATGACATTATGATCTGTTCTGATGATGTGCACCCATGACATTATGATCTGTTCTGATGATGTGCACCCATGACATTATGAACTGTTCTGATGATGTGCACCCAAGATATTATGAACTGTTTTGATGATGTGCACCCATGATATTATGAACTGTTCTGATGATGTGCACCCATGACATTATGAACTGTTCTGATGATGTGCACCCATGACATTATGAACTGTTCTGATGATGTGCACCCATGACATTATGAACTGTTCTGATGATGTGCACCCATGGTATTATGAACTGTTCTGATGATGTGCACCCATGATATTATGAACTGTTCTGATGATTTGCACCCATAACAATATGGACTGTTCTGATGCAGTGCACTCATAACAATATAGACTTTCACACTGTGCACTCAGTATATTATGGACTGTCAACTTGTGCACCCACTTTGTTGATAATACAGGCCTTGGAGACTCAGTGACAGCTTATTAAGCATTGTCTGCAACTTACAATGGAAATCGACTGATGTGTGTCCAGCACCAGCAGCAGTGAATAAATCCGGATGTCACCAGATTTGGTCACCCAAAATCACATAAGCAGTTATGGATGGTGGACAAATATGAACTATGTTTGATGATCTGTTGAAGAAGGTGTGGCATTAAAACATTTGTGTGGTGGCTGTAACTTGAGATACTGTAAGTTGTGATAGCATTGTGCTGTAATGTATCGGGTCCCCTCAGTCACAGCAAATTTGAGTCACTTTTAAGACTTACGTTTTATATATTTGAGAGACCTCGATATATATAGATATAATATATATTTCAGTCTCTAGTGGGCGAATATGTAAATAATGGGCCTTTATGGAAAATCAATATTGTTAATAATGTTGCATATATAAATATAGAAATATACAGCAAAAAAGTTTACAATACCAGCAGGCCCAGGTTGCTGGGCAGGAATTGTATTCAAAGCAGATAGTATCAGCATCCTAAGATAATAAGGCAGGGTTGAGACAAGATAGAGGAGCCAGATTAGGAGAAGAATAATTTTGCAACTGAGGTCATAAAAGATCAAAGGCTTTTTTGTGTATAACTGGCAGGGAGCCTTAGGTGAGAGGAGGCAGGAGGAAGGCAAGAAGGAGACTGCTTGCACAGGAGAAGGGCCGGGCGAGAGGCAGGAGAGAGAAAGGCATGAAGGCTGGCAGCTGAAAGGTCTGCTGGTGGGTGCCCGTTTCAGGAGGGTAATGCTTTTAATGTTGCCTTAATCCCTGTATATATGTATGCCAGTCTCAGAACTGTATTGTATTGTGTTGAAATATTTGATTGCATTATTGTGTTATTTTGTCAACAATATATCTCTTTATTTACTATTTGTCTCAGTGTCCTCTGCATATAACAGAAGTCAAAAGAACCTACAGTCTTACAGTCTTATGCGTGTATCCATGGTGTTATCATTGGCCAGATATTGATAATATTTATATATTTGTTTGCCTATTTTAGTCGAGCCAGGCAGGATAAATATATATATATATATATATATATATATAATTATTAATATTTTAATTATTTCCATAATTGGCACGCACCATTCAGGAATATTACATTCTTTACATGTGTATATACAAGCAGGGGGGGAGGACTGTTATACGGTATTCACAGCTCTTCTGCCCCCGCACATGTCTCATGCCAGCCTCTGCATGATGACATCATCAAGCAGAGGCCAGGAAGAACATGTGCGGGAGCTGAAGAGCTGTATGTACCTGTACAAATGTCCTCCCGCCTGCCTGCCCCCAACCACAGCTCACCACTCGCAGCAGCCACCGGAGTTGGGGGGGTTGTTATGGGTGTCTTTGGACCCACTCTCTTCCACCGCCAGACATGGCGGAGTGGGCAGTTTTAATGGCGCTCATGCTCATCACTCTCTGTCTGCAGCTACCTCGGGGGAACAGGAGGGTGTTTACTATCCTCCTTTCACACAGCAGGGCATCGCAATTCAGGATGCCCCGGGAGCGCGGAACAAACTCCAGGAAAGACCTGTCCTGCTGGTGCCGGTGCCGGTGCCCCTCGCACCCCACCTGCACCAGCTACAGGGGATGGATATTACCTGCTTCCACAGCGCATAAGTGGGCTTTTGTCCGATCGGACAAAACGCTGTGCATCATTCTGCCCTGCAATGACTTCTGTTTGGAGCCAATTGCCAGGTGACTCCCACTGGACACTCCACACTGCTCTGCGCACCCGTCACCTGCCATTCAGATAAGCTGGCAGTGGGTGCATGCATTAGTTAGAGGAGTGCCAGAAATGCCCCTGAGGTAAGGAATGCCTTCCTGAGGTAAGTAAATGGGCAACCACTAGGTACAAAGCAGGGCATCCCAAATTAGGAAGCCTCATGGGCAAGCTGTAACCTGGCCCTGGAATCCTTTAGCCTCTAGAGCTGGCTTTGAGGTGATAGGTCCAATTTAATTTTGGATCTGCTCTGGGGGCAGAGTCTGCATGGAGGGCACTATCTGGGCAGTTGACTTTGGCCCTGACACTAAAAACCCCACCATCACTAAAGGGCCCCCCTCAGAATTGGACTGGAATACTCATTTAACTTGGGCCCTCTACTACTATGCCCCCTAATCCCCCCTTCCCAGCTTTCAGTTGTGGGCTAGCAGCTGGGAAGGGGGGTTAGGTGAAGCCAACTTGCACCCTCAGCCAGCCGCTGGGCCAGAACGACGGGGAAGTCGGCATGCAGGTAAGTGTGTGCTAAACACAGCACGTGGGAGTGGGGAAGGCCGGCTGCACTGTGCTGTGTGTTTTCAGGTGAGCGATTTTCAATGGTTCGATTCAGATGAACCCAAATTTCTTGGAGATTTTCAGCGAATGGCCCCAATCAACTTTTTAAGAAGTTTGCTCATCTCTAATGTATATCTCTAAAATTACACAACGTTATCTAATAAGTAATTTTTGGGATTTTCAGTAGGTGCAGGCTCTGCCTTCTCAAACGGAGGCCTGCTAAGTTCATGAGAGGGGGTCTTGGGCTTAAATAATGGCTGCTCAGCCACCTGGATTGCTGCAGGCTGGCTGGCTATATTTCTGACCTCATCAGCAGAGTTAGTTACTACAACTTTGCTTGACCTAACCTTAGGGCCTAACTTCCTTTTACTACTCTGGGAAATATTACTGGCTATAGATAAAACGTTGTACTTCTTTTCCAGCTCTTTCAAGCGGATCTCTCAAAGAAGACTTCCTCATCCGCTTTGAGTTTTCCGGCTGTTTCAGCATTAACAATTTCCAACAGCAGCCACCCCATCTGTGCCACTGCAACCCTGGCTTGCCTATTGAGATAGAAATGTTTAAAACTGTTCAGCTAAATGGCTTTGAATGCTGCTCTCACCCAAACTAACACTAGAGGGAGCATATTTACCAAACTCTTTAGCAATGGACAACCATGGACCCTGATTAACCTAGCTTGGGACACTGTAATCCTCCATTTCCCTTTGTGATGTATGCTTAACCCCAGCATTTTTAAAGAGCTCGTAAAACATTTTCTACTTGCAAAGGTATAACAAACAATAACTCTAAAACACCATACTAAAAATAGTGCACAGTTTCAGTTGGAAATGAGTGCAAAGCATGGATGAGCCCTCAATTGTTTTGCTTTGGGTGTAAATTTGCTAAAATGCACAAGTATATTTGCAGCCCTTAAATGTATAAGGTAATTTAAAAGCTCAAATATATGTATATCTCTAAAAAGTTCATTTGTCAGTAACTACAAGGAAACGTTAGATGATGGACTTTAAAACGTTATTTCTATACCTTGCTAGCAAAAAAATGTACAAATACAAATAATACTACAAACACTTTTACAGCACAAAGCCTCAAACAGGGCAAATGCAAAATATATATTAAATGGGTTACTCATCTGAGTCAGGTGGTCCAGGTAGAAATCAGCAAGCCTCATCACGGCTACCACGTAAGTCTGGTCAGTTCAGAAAAAAACCCATTGTGTGTGCCTTTCCTTCTCCCTCCAAAGCAAGACTGTTCCCCCCTCTCAACTGCTGTCTTTGTTTCATTTGAAATAGCACAGATGATCTCTATCTGGCCCAGACAAACAAACCCAGGTGATACTTTGATGGCTTAAATCTCCAAACAGGTATCTAGTGGCCAGCTTAATTTGCATGCAAATACACACATGAAAATATTAATTAAGGACCCAACTCTGCTGGCTAAACAAAAGGGGCCAGCCTATATACAGTGAAATTTTGATTGTATATGATTTTATCAATTCAATCTAATGGGAACAAAAATATCTAAAGATACAGCGTTACAGAGAGACATGACCAGTTCTCACGACTGGATGGATTGAATCCAGCTTTCATGTATTTCACACATACACTGGTTATAATATACATTTGGTTGGAGCTAGCAATGTTTCAGAAATACCTATATGATCATTGTAGTGCTAGAGTCTACACTATAAAGCAGGCAAGCAGGGCACATTTCAGGAATCATGAAGTGTGCTGGTGACCGGTGGACTTTTCGGCATAGGTTTAAGCTACAACAATGACGTGGTAGTTGTGGTTGTAAGCAGACTTGACTTGGTCATTGACACGGCCAAGGCTGTGAACAAGCAACAGACTAGACGTGGTCTGAAAAGGGAGTATGGCACAAGAATTACAACTTTTGCTGAAGATGTGGCAAGGTCAGCAATATGTGACCTGACATAGTCAAAGCATGGCAGGGTGGCAAATATAAAGCACTACTCAGACAAGGTCAGGATGAAAAGGAATCCGCAATAAGGAAAATGTAGCTTGAGGCTTAGAGGAGGCTTTAACAAGACAACAACAGCATTGTCCTGTTCCTGGACAAAGCTTTTAAAAAAACTGGGACACCAGGCATGCCAGGGGTCTCTATTCATGGGCACCAGACTTAACCCTTTTGTTGCCAAGCACGTAACACCTACGTGCTGGCTTGGCTGGGCCTTAAGTGCCAAGCACGTAGGTGTTACGTGCTTGACTTTCCTCGCTTGTAGTTTAAAAAGTAAAAACAACAAATACTCACCTGACCCCTTGTTGGATCCGGCCGGGTCTCCTCTTTAATTTGGTGCCATCCGATCCCCCGTGGGGGGTCGGATGGCTCCAGGAGAGCCCCCGGAATAGGCCGCCCCCCCCCCCCGCTTCTGCAGCAGCAGCTTCTAACTGTAAAAAAAAAAAAAAATAAAAATGACATTCACTTACCTGTGTGTGCGCTGGCTCCCGCTGTCCCTCCTCTTCACCTGGGGGGCCTCCGATCCCCCCCCAGGACTTACCGATCTTCAGGAGAGAGCCTGGGAGGCTCTCTCCTCTCTTCTGCACGATGGCGGCCGCCATCATGCCTCTAAGCCCCGCCCCCTTGGGGGCGGGGCTTATGAAGTCATCCCGGCCCCGATCTCAGGCTTCAGCCTTCTCAGCTTCTCAGATGCCGGTGATCGGCACAGGGGAAGGAGGTGACAGGAGATCCTCTGATCTCCTGCCTTCTCCTTCTCTGGATGCCGATCACCGGCATCTGTCAGCTGAGCGGCGAGGGACAAGAGCTTGCAATCGAAGGTAAGTACAGTAAAAAAAATTTTTTTTTTTTTCTAATAAAATACTTTTTATTATTGTGTAGTGTTTTTTTTTCACATTAACCCTTTGTGAGCTGGTAAGGGGTCCATGAGACCCCTTATACCAGTTCACAAGGCTGGGGGGGTGGCAAGTCACCTGCCCTAGCGGGTGGCTTGCCATTAACCCCCGCACCCCCATTACCTGCCTCCCCAAAGGCCAGGGGGGGGCAGAAGAGCCCGGGCCCACATAGGCTATGTGGGCTCGTAGGCTGCAGGGTGGGGGGGCCACCAAAGCTGGCCCCCCCACTCTGTGCCTACAAGCCCCCATAGCTGGTCCCGGGCTGGTTACTTTGGGTAAGGGGGACCCCACGTCATTTTTTTTTTTGGATTTTGAAGGGTTTTTAACCCTTCAAAATCCAAAAAAAAATGGGGTCCCCCTCCCCGGGAAGGGGGACCCTATGTCATTTTTTTTTTTAATTAACCATTTGTCATCCAGCAGCTATAAAAGGCTTCTGGGCAGGAAAGGGTGTCTACCTATACATATGTGGTATCGCTGTAACCGGGAGAAATTGGGGTTTCTCACGCAATAAGATTTTATTGACAAACTTACATTTTTTATTACAAAAAACTCTACAAATTGTAAAAAAATGTTTTTTTTTTGTTTTTTTTCACACATTTCACCCCAAAAAATTGAGAATACACCTAAAAAATACAAACAAGACATTTCATGTTAAAGCCCAGACTCTGTTGAAAAAAACAATATATAATTTTCCTGGGAAATCCCTTCAAAAATGACAGTTGAATATGTGTAGCGCAAAATGGTGAAACATCGTCTGGCAACAGGGAGTGGCAAATGCTGCAGGTAGGCTGGCAGCGAAAGGGTTAAAGGAGCACTTTTACGAAAATTGTCCCAATGATAAAGATCCATATAAATATGCTGGATGGTGGGAGGAGGGGTCACTTATACACCTTGCATCAACAAATATCCAGCCAGGCTTGTTTCTTTTATTTTAAAGGAAGAAAGAGGAAATCAGGGGTGACAGGTTCTGTCACCCCTAATAGATTAACCTGTGACTCCTGGAGTTTGTTCCATGTGAGAACAAACCACAAGCTTGGTGGGAGTATTATTCAGTTCGGGTGTATAAGTGACCTCTCTTCTCATTAGCCGACATGTTTATATGGATTTTTAACATTACACAATTTAGCAATAGTGCTTCTTCAACATGATTGACAGCAGTCACAGTAAGAAGTTCTTCATTTAGCAGTGAAGTTAGCATTTATCAGGCAACATTGCCACCTGGAACAGAACCAACTGAAGAGCAAAGTGGGAGCGGTGGACAGGTAAGTGGCTGTTTCTGACAAATTTTATTAGCATTGTTTTTTTTTTGTTGTGACACAGTTCTTTTTTATTTTGACTATCCCGCTCTGTTCGAAGAAAGTTGCAAAGTTCTGGTCAAATGTGATGTACCTTAATATGAAAGACACAGCTACATAAATAATAATGTGTTAATATTATTTCAATTAATACAATTCTAAATAAAATTTACATTTTATTACCCTTTAAAAAAAAGGAAGAGCAATTGCAGTCATGTCGCCCTGTTCCCATCACACTTTGATGAACACAATAATAATCAATGTAAATTATTGAGTTTTACTGCAGCTTTATGTTGATGGTGTAATGCGTTTCTTTGCAGTTTGTTTATTTAGTCATTATTTATTAATATGCCAAGATTTGCAAGGGTATATAGTGCGGTCAGGAAAAAAACATAAGTTTAAGACGTATGCTATAAACATTTGTAGCTTTTAGTTTACTTAAAGCACGTTATTTTTGACTTTTGGTTTGCTATGAATTTCATTCTAAACACATGGAGAAGAGTTTAAGGACAGTGCCTGAAGCATGCCATGTCCTTTAATTGCCATTTACATAGCAGAAGAATCATTAATTTCTAATTCACCTATTATTCACCCTCTTCAGAATGCTATGTCAATGTCAGTTTTGGGGCAATGGAATTAATGCAGTCTCCAAATGACTTCAGAAAGCAACCATTGCATTTTTCTTTTTATGCTTTTTGACCTTAGTGTGGCAGTATTTAGACAAAAGCAGCTAAAGGCTCTTGTTTATATATGATTTATGGTGCCACATTAACCCTTAATTGACCTAGAAATACAATAATATTAAAACAGTTTGACATGTGGAAAATCAAAGAGCCTTTTACTAAAAGTGCTATTGTCCGCATCATAAGTTCCTCAGTGTGATGGCACAGTTACACCATCAATTTCCTATTACTATTGAACACCGTATTGAAAAACCGATGGATGGAATCTTATGTCATTTCTGTTTCAGTGACCAGAAAATAGCTCCGGATAAGACCTTTAATTCATAGCACTCCAGGCGTTTCTCAGTGTACAAACTGAATTGTTAAATTATTTCTGCTATCCAACTGGAAGGCAGTGAAAATTAAACGTTACTTTTTTTTGTTCTTCCATACTTTCACATTTTATTTATACGTAACTATATGGAATTGCTGCAACAATGCATTATATTTAGATAAAACTATGTACACAGTGGCATGATTTATAGTGTAAAAACCCTTTATAAAGACCATCTGTGAGCTAACCCTAAAAAATGAATACCTGCCATATGAGAAAATGTGTTAAAGTGGACCAAAACCCTAGATTTTGACTATCCTGGGTTTTGATCCTTGCTCCTGGCGCAACCCGATTTGGACTGCCCCCCACAGGTCACCCAGGAAATGTATCTTTCTCCGGTCCTACAGCACATGGGCTACCTCTTGTTCCAATCAGTGCGCTCGGCTATGCTCACGTCATTGGTGATTTTTGGTGTCATCATTGGTGACTTTGGTGAGGGCAATTTCAGTGGAATAACTTGAGTGGAAACCAGACTGGAGGGGATCTAGGAAGGATATTGTTGACAGATAGCATACCAGTTATAAGTGGACATGCTGTTCAAGAAGTTTGGTTGGGTGAGAAAGGGAGGAACAAGATAGGGCAGTAACTGGGTAGGGCAGAGGAGTCCAGAGAGGGATTCTTGACTAGTGGAGTTAAAACAGCATGATTAAAGGAGGAATGAAAGTTCCAGTATAGAGGGAGAGGTTGAACAGAGATGTTAAGGCAGGAATGTCAGAGATAATTGTGGGATAAGGTGCAATGCAATGGGATCAAGGGAGCAACGGGTCAGGTGGGCCTTTCAGGTGGGGTTATTCAGAGAGGTGAAGACACTTTGTATGTGACAAATTGCTCTTCTGTTATCTGGGAGGATGGAGGGGATGGCAGTGGGTTGAATAGAGAGTTGAATGTGTTTAATAGCTGTTTTGGATTTTGGGCCTTTGTTGATGTGAGATTAAATTCTCCGATTTAGCAGATGAAGGGGTAGTCCTGAGTTCCTGAAGGGCTTGTAGCTGTTCAGCAACTCGAGAATGCCATTTCAATCTTGCAATATTGGTATTAAGCCAGAGTTGTGTCTTTTGGGCTAGGGTGGCTATAGTTAGCGGGGTAAACCACATCAAGTTTAGTGTATTATGGCAGTGTGAGGCTGCAGTGGCTACATTGGTGAATGAGGGCAGGCGGTGAAGGTTTAGGTTGCCAAACTCAAAGTGAGACTAATGCTTTACAACAAAGTCACAGACAGCAAAAGGAAAACTAAGTTGGCTGTAACTACTTTGGCAGAAGTTGTACAAGCCAAAATAAGCACCCCCAGAAGGTAAAGTTTACACTAGAAATTCAGAATCTCTTTTTGGTTTTCCAGTTTTTGATAAGAAAGTGGATTTTAATCAGAATAAGCAGCATAGGGAGCTCATATATTGCCTAAAAGATACACTCTGGACTTGGCAGCAGCATAGAGAGCTCATATATTGCCTGAAAAACACACCCATGAGTTGGCAGCAGAATTAGGAGCCCATATATTGCCTGAAAAACACATTGGAGTTGGCAGCAGCATAGGGAGCCCATATATTACCTGAAAGACACACCCAGGAGTTGGCAGCAGCATAGGGAGCTCATATATTGCCTGAAAAACACACCCAGGAGTTGGCAGCAGCATAGGGAGCCCATATATTGCCTGAAAAACACACACAAGAGTTGGCAGCAGCATAGGGAGCCCATATATTGCCTGAAAAACACATTGGAGTTGGCAGCAGCATTAGGAGCCCATATATCGCCTGAAAGACACACCCAGGAGTTGGCAGCAGCATAGGGAGCTCATATATTGCCTGAAAAACACACCCAGGAGTTGGCAGCAGCATAGGGAGTACATATATTGCCTGAAAAACACATTGGAGTTGGCAGCAGCATTGGGGGCCCATATATTGCCTGAAAGACACACCCAGGTGTTGATAGCAGCAGCAGCAGCATTAGGAGCCCATATATTGCCTGAAAAACACATTGGACTTGGCATCCGCATAGGGAGCACATGTATTGCCTGAAAATCACATTGGAGTTGGCAGCAGCATTGGAAGCCCATATATTGCCTGAAAAACACACCCAGGAATTGGAAGCAGCAGCAGCATTAGGAGCCCCTATATTTGCCTGAAAAACACATTGGAGTTGGTAGCAGTATAGGGAGCCCATATATTGCCTGAAAGACACACCCAGGAGTTGGCAGCAGCAGTATTAGGAGCCCATATATTGCCTGAAAAACACATTGAACTTGGCAGCAGCATAGGGAGCACATGTATTGCCTGAAAAACACAACCAGGAGTTGGCAGCAGCATAGGGAGCTCATGTATTGCCTGAAAGACACACTCTGGACTTGGCAGCAGTATAGGGAGCCCATATATTGCCTTAAAAACACATTGGACTTGGCAGCAGCATTAGGAGCCCATATATTGCCTGAAAGACACACCCAGGAGTTGGCAGCAGCAGCAGCATTAGGAGCCCATATATTGCCTGAAAAACACACTCTGGACTTGGCAGCAGCATAGGGAGCACATATATTGCCCGAAAAACACACCCAGGAGTTGGCAGCAGCATAGGGAGCTCATATATTGACTGAAAGACACACCCTGGAGTTGGCAGCAGCAGCAGCAGGAGCCCAAACATTGCTTTAAAGAGACACTGGAGTTGGCAGCAGGAGCCCAAAAATTGGCCTAAAGACACACCCTGGAGTTGGCAGCAACAGGAGCCCAAACATTGGCTGAAAGAGACACTGGAGTTGGCAGCAGGAGCCCAAAAATTGGCCTAAAGACACACTGGAGTTGGCAGCAGCAACAGCAGCAGGAGCCCAAACATTGCTTGAAAGAGACACTGGAGTTGGCAGCAGCAGCCCAAAAATTGCTTGAAAGAGACACTGGAGTTGGCAGCAGCAGCAGCCCAAAAATTGGCCTAAAGACACACCCTGGAGTTGACAGCAGCAGCAGCAGGAGCCCAAACATTGGCTTGAAAGAGACACTGGAGTTGGCAGCAGCAGCCCAAGAATTGGCCTAAAGGCACACTGGAGTTGGCAGCAGCAGGAGCCCAAACATTGCTTGAAAGAGACACTGGAGTTGGCAGCAGCAGCCCAAAATTGGCCTAAAGACACACCCTGGAGTTGGCAGCAGCAGCAGCAGGGGCCCAAACATTGCTTGAAAGAGACACTGGAGTTGGCAGCAGCAGCCCAAAAATTGGCCTAAAGACACACCCTGGAGTTGGCAGCAGCAGCAGCAGGAGCCCAAACATTGCTTGAAAGAGACACTGGCAGCAGGAACCCAAACATTGACTGATAGACACACCCTGGAGTTGGCAGCAGCAGGAACACAAAAATTGTCTGAAAGGCATACCCTGAAGTTGGCATCAGCAGGAACCCAAAAATTGTCTGAAAGGCACACCCTGAAGTTGGCATCAGCAGGAACCCAAACATTGGCTGAAAGGCACAACCTGAAGTTGGCATCAGCAGGAGCCCAAAATTGGCTGAAAAGCACACCCTGAAGTTGGCAGCAGCAGCATAGGGAGCACATGCTGCTGAAAAACACACCCATGAGTTGGCAGCAGCATAGGGAGCACATATATTGCCTGAAAAACACATTGGAGTTGGCAGCAGCATTGGGAGCCCATATATTGCCTGAAAGAGACACCCAGGAATTGGCAGCAGCAGCAGCATTAGGAGCCTATATATTTGCCTGAAAAACACATTGGAGTTGGCAGCAGCATAGGGAGCCCATATATTGCCTGAAAGACACATCCAGGATTTGGCAGCAGCATAGGGAGTACATATATTGCCTGAAAAACACATTGGAGTTGGCAGCAGCATTGGGAGCCCATATTTTGCCTGAAAGACACACCCAGGAATTGGCAGCAGCAGCATTAGGAGCCCATATATTTGTCTGAAAAACACATTGGAGTTGGCAGCAGCATAGGGAGCCCATATATTGCCTGAAAGACACACCCAGGAGTTGGCAGCAGCAGCATTAGGAGCCCATATATTGCCTGAAAAAACACATTGAACTTGGCAGCAGCATAGGGAGCACATGTATTGCCTGAAAAACACACCCAGGAGTTGGCAGCAGCATAAATAGCTCATATATTGCCTGAAAGACACACTCTGGACTTGGCAGCAGTATAGGGAGCCCATATATTGCCTGAAAAACACATTGGACTTGGCAGCAGCATAGGGAGCACATATATTGCCAGATAAACACACCCAGGAGTTGGCAGCAGCATAGGGAGCTCATATATTGACTGAAAGACACACCCTGGAGTTGGCAGCAGCAGCAGCAGGAGCCCAAACATTGCTTGAAAGAGTCACTGGAGTTGGCAGCAGGAGCCCAAAAATTGGCCTAAAGACACACTGGAGTTGGCAGCAGCAGCAGAAGGAGCCCAAACATTGCCTGAAAGAGACACTGGAGTTGGCAGCAGCAGCCCAAACATTGGCTGAAAGAGACACTGGAGTTGACAGCAGCAGCCCAAGATTTGGCCTAAAGACACACCCTGGAGTTGGCAGCAGCAGCAGGAGCCCAAACATTGCTTGAAAGAGACACTGGAGTTGGCAGCAGGAGCCCAAGAATTGGTCTAAAGACACCCTGGAGTTGGCAGCAGCAGTAGCAGGAGCCCAAACATTGCTTGAAAGAGACACTGGAGTTGGCAGCAGCAGCCCAAAATTGGCCTAAAGACACACCCTGGAGTTGGCAGCAGCAGCAGGAGCCCGAACATTGCTTGAAAGAGACACTGGAGTTGGCAGCAGCAGCCCAAAAATTGGCCTAAAGACACACCCTGGAGTTGGCAGCAGCAGCAGGAGCCCAAACATTGCTTGAAAGAGACACTGGAGTTGGCAGCAGCAGCCCAAACACTGGCCTAAAGACACACACTGGAGTTGGCAGCAGCAGGAGCCCAAACATTGGCTGAAAGAGACACTGGAGTTGGCAGCAGGAGCCCAAACATTGACTAATAGACACACCCTGGAGTTGGCAGCAGCAGGAACCCAAAAAATGTCGGAAAGGCGCACCCTGAAGTTGGCATCAGCAGGAACCCAAAAATTGTCTGAAAGGCATACCCTGAAGTTGGCATCAGCAGGAACCCCAAAATTGTCTGAAAGGCATACCCTGAAGTTGGCAGCGGCAGGAGCCCAACAATTGGCTGAAAGGCACAACCTGAAGTTGGCATCAGCAGGAACCCAAAAATTGTCTGAAAGGCATACCCTGAAGTTGGCATCAGCTGGAGCCCAAAAATTGGCCTAAAGACATAAATATGTTTTGTACCATTTGCAAAGTGTAAAACGTGGCACCATGCTGAATCTACTCGCATGCATCAGCCATTGGTGGGTGGAAATCCTGGCTGATCCATCCCTGATTCATTTTCACAAAGGTGAGTCTATCCACATTTTTAGTTGACAGACGAGTTCTCCTCGGCGTTACTATGGCCCCCACCGCACTAAACACCCACTCAGATGGCACGCTACAGGCCGGCAGGACAGCTTTTCCAGGGCAAACTCTGCTAGTTGCGGCCACAAGCCAAGTTTGGCTGCCCAGAAGTCCAGCGGATCCTCAAGGTGTGTTGGCATGGTCGTGTCAAGGTATGACCTGCTGGTTCAGGTCCTGCTCCAGGTCTTCCTGCTGCTCATGAGTAGCCTCACTATGGGGTGAATAAAGCTACTCATTAGTGACTGAAGACTGAGGCTGCTACTGATGGAGCTGCTGCTGCTGCTCCTGCCACCCCCCCCCCAGCAGCCATGGTAGTGGAAGGTGAGCGCAGAGGTCCCCCCGAGTCAGACCTGCGAGAATATGGACCATGGCGCAGATAGGCATCGGCCAACTGACTACGTAGAATGTCTTTGTAGTAAGTCAGTTTGTCCTCCCTCTCGGCGGGTTTAAAAAATGGCCCCATTTTGTGCCGGAAGCGAGGGTCCAATAAGGTGGAGAGCCAGTAGTCATCCCGCAGAAAAATGGAAACAATTCTGTGGTCACTACGCAAGCTCGTGAGCATGCTTTGTGCCATTTGTGCAAGGGACTACCTGTCTCCATCTCCACTGCATACTGCCACGGTGTGTCTGGGTCCTCTGTCTTGCCTTCCGTCATAACCCTCTAGCTCCTCTGGCTGCTCCTGCTTCTCCTCTCCTGTCAGCTGACTAGATAAACCAGCCATTTCACCAAGCCTAAACTGTGCCTCTCTGTGCCCCTCCTCCTCCTCCTCCAATTCCGCTCCAACGGGGTTCATGTGGCCGTAAGATGTAGACGCCATGTCTCCAGTGCCCTGACCAGCCATGGTTTCCAACATGTGTTGTAGTACATGAAGCAATGGAATCACGTCGTTCATCCCGTGATCCTGGCGACTGACAAATAAAGTGGCTTCCTCAAAGGGCCTGAGCAAACGACGGTGTAACGTATGAGCTGCCACTGGTTGACATTGAAGTTACACAGGGGAGTCCCCTTATCCGCTTGGATAATCAAGAAATCTGTGATGGCTTTTCTCTGTTCGTATAGTCGGTCCAACATATGGAGGGTGGAATTCCAATGGGTGGAAACATCACAAATCAGACTATGTTGGGGGATACCGTTCTGACGCTGTAGCTCATGAAGGGTGTGCTTGGCGGTGTAGGAGTGGCTGAAGTGCATGCAAAGTTTCCTTGCCATTTTTAGGATGTCTTGCAGATGGGGGGAAGACTTCAGAAACCACTTGACAACCAGATTGAAGACGTGAGCCATGCAGGGCGCATGGGTCAGGCTTCCTTGTCGCAGCGCAGACAAAATGTTCTTCCCATTGTCGGTAACCATGATTCCCATTTTCAGTCTTCTTGGAGTAAGCCATGTTTGGATTTCTTGATGAATAGATTTTGGCAGTTCCTCCCCTGTGTGACTCCGTTTGCCAAGACAAACCATGTGAAGCACAGCGTGACACCTCCGTGCCCTGCACACATGGTAGACTGGAGAGGCACTGAGACTTGACCCTACAGTGGAAGGTGGGGAGATGGCGGAGGATGAGGAGGCCGAGTCGCACGGTGTCACAGGCACGACGCCCAGGAAGCGTGGAGGCCGAAGCGGCGTGACCTGTCCAAGTTGCTGCTGCTGCAAAGGAACCACATTCACCCAGTGGGCCATAAACGACATGTACTGTCCCTGACCGTAGTTACAGCTCCAGACGTCCGCACTGCCATGCACTTTGGTACACACCGACAGGCTCAAGGACTGGCCCACCTTCTGTTCAACAAAATTGTGCAGCGCTGGTACTGCCTTCTTGGCAAAGAAATGACGGCTTGGGACTCTCTACCTCGGCTCGGCACAAGCCATCAGTTCTCTGAAAGGTGCAGAGTCCACCACCTGAAAAGGGAGCGACTGCAGCACCAGCAACTTGGATAGGAGCACATTCAGCTTCTGCGTCGTAGGATGAGTGGGCGCATACTGCTGTCTCTTGGACATGGCTTCGCTGATGGATTGCTGGTGGGATGTCTGACTTGGAGGAGGAGGAGGAGCATCTGGAGCGACAAAGGATGGGTATGACGCACAGCTGCCTTCGGCTGAGGTGCTGGAGCCTTGGCTGGCAGAAATTGGGAGCGGCGTGGCACTTGGCGAGGAAGCAGGCTGGACCACCTTTTCAGAGCCTCGGTTCTCCCAGGCCGCTTTATGGTGACGCTGCATATGTTGACGCAGGGCCGTGGTGCCAACATTGGGGCCCTGGCCATGCTTCACCTTCTGCCTACACATCTTGCATGTGGCCATGTTACCCCCCTGTGGATGCTTGATGAAAAACTGCCACACTGCCGAGTAGCTAATTTTCCCACCAACAGCCCACACTGATTCACTGCTACTGCTGCCAACTCCAGGAACCCCTGCTCCACTACTTGCCGAGAAGGTAGCCTGCTGTGCAGCAAGTGATCTACCCGGCCCCGGCCCCGTTTGACTCCAGACTTTACAATTGTGTCCCCATGCTGACTGCTAGAGATGAGCAAACTTTTGAAAAATTCGATTCGACTGATTCGCCGAATTTTCCGACAAAAATCGTTTCGACCCGAATTTATTTGCGACGAATCGCTATTAAAAATGGCTATTTCTGAGCTTCCTAGAGCCTCAATAGGGTTGTAAACCATTCTGCCTTGCTGTAACACGCATAGGATGCGTGCTGGGTTACTGAAATAATACTGTAAATAATTAGGACATGCAGATCAGAGGCATCGCTATTAGAGTCGCAGAGCGGCACAATTACAGAGAGTTGAGGTGGCATCACTATGAGGGGCCCCTATATTGCCTGAAAAACACACCCTGGAGCTGACAGCAGCAGGAGCCCAAATATTGGCTGAAACTCATCCTGGAGTTGGCAGCACCCTGGAGGCTGAATGACACCCTGGAGTTGCAAGCAGCAGCAGCAGCAGGAACCCAAACATAGCTTGAAAGAGACACTGGAGTTGGCAGCAGGAGCCCAAAAATTGGATGAGTCACACCCTGGAGTTGCAAGCAGCAGCAGCAGGAGCCCAAACATTGATTTAAAGAGACACTTGAGTTGGCAGCAGGAGCCCAAAAATTGGATGAATCACACCCTGGAGTTGCAAGCAGCAGCAGGAGCCCAACATTGGCTGAAAGAGACACTGGAGTTGGCAGCAGGAGCCCAAAAATTGGATGAATCACACCCTGGAGTTGCAAGCAGCAGCAGCAGCCCAAACATAGCTTGAAAGACACACTGGAGTTGGCAGCAGGAGCCCATAAATTGGATGAATCACACCCTGGAGTTGCAAGCAGCAGCAGCAGCAGCAGCAGGAGCTCAAACATTGGCTGAAAGAGACACTGGAGTTGGCAGCAGCAGGAGCCCAAAAATTGACTGACACACCCTGGAGTTGGCAGCAGCAGCAGCAGGAACCTAGAAATTGGCTGGAAGGCACCCTGAAGTTGGCAGCAGCAGGAGCACATACATTAGCTGGAAGGCACACCCTGGAGTTGGCAGCAGCATAAGCAGGAGCCCAAACATTGCTTGAAAGACACCCTGGAGTTGGCAGCAGCAGCAGCAGGAGGTCAAAAATTGGCTGAGAGAGACACTGGAGTTGGCAGCAGGAGCCCAAAAATTGGATGAATCACACCCTGGAGTTGCAAGCAGCAGGAGCCCAAACATTGGCTGAAAGAGACACTGGAGTTGGCAGCAGGAGCCCAAAAATTGGATGAATCACACCCTGGAGTTGCAAGCAGCAGCAGCAGGAGCCCAAACATTGGCTGAAAGAGACACTGGAGTTGGCAGCGGCAGGAGCCCAAAAATTGACTGACACACCCTGGAGTTGCAAGCAGCAGGAGCCAAACATAGCTTGAAAGACACACTGGAGTTGGCAGCAGGAGCCCAAAAATTGGATGAATCACACCCTGGAGTTGCAAGCAGCAGCAGCAGCAGCCCAAACATTGCTTTAAAGAGACACTTGAGTTGGTAGCAGGAGCCCAAAAATTGGATGAATTACACCCTGGAGTTGCAAGCAGCAGCAGCAGCCCAAACCATGCTTTAAAGAGACACTTGAGTTGGCAGCAGCAGGAGCCCAAAAATTGACTGACACACCGTGGAGTTGGCAGCAGCAGCAGCAGGAACCTAGAAATTGGCTGGAAGGCACCCTGAAGTTGACAGCAGCAGGAGCACATACATTAGCTGGAAGGCACACCCTGGAGTTGGCAGCAGCATAAGCAGGAGCCCAAACATTGCTTGAAAGACACCCTGGAGTTGGCAGCAGCAGCAGCAGGAGGCCAACAATTGGCTGAGAGAGACACTGTAGTTGGCAGCAGGAGCCCAAGAATTGGATGAATCACACCCTGGAGTTGCAAGCAGCAGCAGGAGCCCAAACATTACTTTAAAGAGACACTGGAGTTGGCTTCAGGAGCCCAAGAATTGGATGAATCACACCCTGGAGTTGCAAGCAGCAGCAGCAGGAGCCCAAACATTGGCTGAAAGAGACACTGGAGTTGGCAGCAGCAGGAGCCCAAAAATTGACTGACACACCCTGGAGTTGGCAGCAGCAGCAGCAGGAACCTAGAAATTGGCTGGAAGGCACCCTGAAGTTGGCAGCAGCAGGAGCAAATACATTAGCTGGAAGGCACACCCTGGAGTTGGCAGCAGCATAAGCAGGAGCCCAAATATTGCTTGAAAGACACCCTGGAGTTGACAGCAGCAGCAGAAGGCCAAAAATTGGCTGAGAGAGACACTGGAGTTGGCAGCAGGAGCCCAAAAATTGGATGAATCACACCCTGGAGTTGCAAGCAGCAGCAGCAGGAGCCCAAACATTGGCTGAAAGAGACACTGGAGTTGGCAGCAGCAGGAGCCCAAAAATTGACTGACACACCCTGGAGTTGCAAGCAGCAGGAGCCCAAACATAGCTTGAAAGACACACTGGAGTTGGCAGCAGGAGCCCAAAAATTGGATGAATCACACCCTGGAGTTGCAAGCAGCAGCAGCCCAAACATTGCTTTAAAGAGACACTTGAGTTGGCAGCAGGAGCCCAAAAATTGGATGAATCACACCCTGGAGTTGAAAGCAGCAGCAGCAGCCCAGACATTGCTTTAAAGAGACACTTGAGTTGGCAGCAGCAGGAGCCCAAAAATTGACTTACACACCCTGGAGTTGGCAGCAGCAGCAACAGGAACCTAGAAATTGGCTGGAAGGCACCCTGAAGTTGGCAGCAGCAGGAGCACATACATTAGCTGGAAGGCACACCCTGGAGTTGGCAGCAGAATAAGCAGGAGCCCAAACATTGCTTGAAAGACACCCTGGGGTTGGCAGCAGCAGCAGCAGGAGGCCAAAAATTGGCTGAGAGAGACACTGGAGTTGGCAGCAGGAGCCCAAATATTGGATGAATCACACCCTGGAGTTGCAAGCAGCAGCAGGAGCCCGGACATTACTTTAAAGAGACACTGGAGTTGGCTTCAAGAGCCCAAAAATTGGATGAATCACACCCTGGAGTGGCAAGCAGCAGCAGGAGCCCAAACATTGGCTGAAAGGCACACCCTGAAGTTGGCATCAGCAGGAACCCAAAAATTGGTTGGAAGGCACACCCTGAAGTTGGCATCAGCAGGAGCCCAAAAATTGGCCTAAAGACATAAATATTTTTTGCACCATTTGGAAAGTGTAAAACGTGGCACCATGCTGAATCTAGTCGCATGCATCGGGCATTGGTGGGTGGAAATCCTGGCTGATCCATCCCTGATTCATTTTGACAAAGGTGAGTCTCTCCACATTTTTAGTTGACAGACGAGTTCTCCTCGCCGTAACTATGGCCCCCGCCGCCCTAAACACCCGCTCAGATGGCACGCTACTTGCCGGGCAGGACAGCTTTTCCAGGGCAAACTCTGCTAGTTGCGGCCACAAATCAAGTTTGGCTGCCCAGAAGTCCAGCGGATCCTCAAGGTGTGTTGGCATGGTCATGTCAAGGTATGACATGACTTGCTGGTTCAGGTCCTGCTCCAGGTCTTCCTGCTGCTCATGAGTAGCCTCACTATGCGGGTGTAGAAAGCTACTCATTAGCGACTGAAGACTGAGGCTGCTGCTGATGGAGCTGCTGCTGCTGCTCCTGCCGACCCCCCCAGCAGTCATGGCAGTGGAAGGTGAGCGCAGAGGTCCCCTCGAGTCAGACCTGCGAGAGTATGGACCATGGCGCAGATAGGCATCGGCCAACTGCCTACGTAGAATGTCTTTGTAGTAGTTCAGTTTGTCCTCCCTCTCGGCGGGTTTAAAAAATGCCCCCATTTTGTGCCAGAAGCGAGGGTCCAATAAGGTGGACAGCCAGAAGTCATCCCGCCGACAAATGGAAACAATTCTGGGGTCACTACGCAAGCACGTGAGCATGCTTCCTGCCATTTGCGCAAGTGACTCGGATGGACTACCTGTCTCCATCTCCACTGCATACTGCCACGGTGTGCCTGGGTCCTCTGTCTCGCCTTCCTCAAAACCCTCTAGCTCCTCTGGCTGCTCCTGCTCCTCCTCTCCTGTCCGCTGACTAGATAAACCAGCCATTTCGCCAAGCCTAAACTGTGTTTTGCTGGGCAACTCCTCCTCCTCTTCCTCCTCCTCCTCCAGTTCAGCTCCAACGGGGTTCATGTGGCCGTAAGATGTAGACGCCATGTCTCCAGTGCCCTGACCAGCCATGGTTTCCAACATGTGCTGTAGTACATGAAGCAGTGGAATCACGTTGTTCATCCCGTAATCCTGCTTCCTTAAAGGGCCTGAGCAAACGGCAGGTGTCACGTATGAGCTGCCACTGGTTGACATTGAAGTTACACAGGGGAGTCCCCCTATCCGCTTGGATCATCAGGAAATCCGTGATGGCTTCTCTCTGTTCATATAATCGGTCCAACATGTGAAGGGTGGAATTCCAAAGGGTGGAAACATTGCAAATCAGACTATGTTGGGGGATACCGTTCTGACGCTGTAGCTCAAGAAGGGTGTGTTTGGCGGTGTATGAGTTGCTGAAGTGAAGTTGTTAGGATGTCTTGCATATGGGGGAACACTTCAGAAACCGCTTGACAACCAGATTGAAGACGTGAGCCATGCAGGGGGCATGGGTCAGCCTTCCTTGGCGCAGCGCAGACAAAATGTTCTTCCCATTGTCGGTAACCATGATTCCCATTTTAAGTTTTCTTGGAGTAAGCCATGTTTGGATTTCCTGATGAATAAATTTAAGCAGTTCCTCCCCTGTGTGACTCCATTCACCAAGACAAACCATGTGAAGCACTGCGTGACACCTCCGTGCCCTGCACACATGGTAGACTGGAGGGGCACTGAGACTTGAGCCTACAGTGGAGGGTGAGGAGATGGCGGAGGATGAGGAGGCCGAGTCGCACAGTGTCACAGGCCCAACAGGCAGGGAGCGTGGAGGCCGAAGCGGCGTGACCTGTCCAAGTTGCTGCTGCTGCTGCAAAGGGACCACATTCCCCCAGTGGGCCGTAAACGACATGTACTGTCCCTGACCGTAGTTACAGCTCCAGACGTTGGCGCTGCCATGCACTTTGCTACACACTGACAGGCTCAAGGACTGGCCCACCTTCTGTTCAACAAAAGTGTGCAGCGCTGGTACTGCCTTCTTGGCAAAGAAATGACGGCTTGGGACTCTCCACCTCGGCTCGGCACAAGCCATCAGTTCTCTGAAAAGTGCAGAGTCCACCACCTGAAAAGGGAGCGACTGCAGCACCAGCAACTTGGACAGGAGCACATTCAGCTTCTGTGCCGTTGGATGAGTGGGAGCATACTGCTGTCTCTTGGACATGGCTTCGCTGATGGATTGCTGGCGGGATGCATGAATTGGAGGAGGAGGAGGAGGAGCAGGAGCGACAGAGGATGGGTATGACGCACAGCTGCCTTCGGCTGAGGTGCTGGAGCCTTGGCTGGCAGAAATTGGGAGCGGCGTGCCACTTGGTGAGGAAGCAGACTGGACCACCCCTTGGGAGCCTCGGTTCTCCCAGGTCGCTTTATGGTGACGCATCATATGTTGACGCAGGGCCGTGGTGCCAACATTTGGGCCCTGGCCACGCTTCACCTTCTGCCTACATATCTTGCATGTGGCCATGTTACCCTCCTGCGGATGCTTCAGGAAAAACTGCCACACTGCCGAGTAGCTACTTGGCCTCTGCCACTCCTCTTTGAAGATCCTGGCACTTGTCTGCCTGACATTTTTATGTATTTGCTTATTTAGTATAAACAGATAGGGTGCAAGGTGCAGCTTTGGGGTGCCCTGCGGCCTGGTTTATTGAAAACAGTCAAAAACAAGTGCAAACTGAAGTAGCTTAATAAAGCAGCTGATGCTGATCAACGCTTATGTTGTATACCAGATAGGGTGCAACGTGCAGCTTTGGGGTGCCCTGCGGTCTGGTTTATTAAAAGCAGTTAAAAACAAGTGCAAACTGAAGTAGCTTAATAAAGCAGCTGATGCTGATCAACGCTTATGTTGTATAACAGATAGGGTGCAAGGTGCAGCTTTGGGGTGCCCTGGTTTATTGAAAACAGTCAAAAACAAGTGCAAACTGAAGTAGCTTAATAAAGCAGCTGATGCTGATCAACGCTTATGTTGTATACCAGATAGGGTGCAAGGTGCAGCTTTGGCGTGCCCTGTGGCCTGGTTTATTGAAAACAGTCAAAAACAAGTGCAAACTGAAGTAGTTTAATGAAGCTGATGCTGATCAACGCTTATGTTGTATAACAGATAGGGTGCAAGGTGCAGCTTTGCGGTGCCCTGCGGCCTGGTTTATTAAAAGCAGTCAAAACAAGTGCAAACTGAAGTAGCTTAATAAAGCAGCTGATGCTGATCAACACTTATGTTGATGCTGATCAACGCTTATGTTGTATAACAGATAGGGTGCAAGGTGCAGCATTGGGGTGCCCTGCGGCCTGGTTTATTGAAAACAGTCAAAAACAAGTGCAAACTGAAGTAGCTTAATGAAGCTGATGCTGATCAACGCTTATGTTGTATAACAGGTTAAAATAGCATGTGCCTTGGGATGCCAGTGTGGCGTAATGTATTTTAAGCTGAGCAGAGAGTATTAACAATAATCCAAGTATGAGAAATGCTTTTGTTTAACAGATAGGGTTAAAATAGCATGTGCCTTGGGATGCCAGTGTGGCGTAATGTATTTTAAGCTGAACAAAAAGTAACAATAATCCAAGTATGAGAAATGCTTTTGTTTAACCGATAGGGTTAAAATAGCATGTGCCTTGGGATGCCAGTGTGGCCTAATGTATTTTAAGCTGAACAAAAAGTAACAATAATCCAAGTATGATAAATGCCTTTGTTTAACAGATAGGGTTAAAATAGCATGTGCCTTGGGATGCCAGTGTGGCCTAATGTATTTTAAGCTGAGCAGAAACTTTTGACACTAATCCAAGTATGAGAAATGCTTTTGTTTAACATATAGGGTTAAATAGCATGTGCCTTGGGATGCCAGTGTGGCGTAATGTATTTTAAGCTGAACAAAAAGTAACAATAATCCAAGTATGAGAAATGCTTTTGTTTAACAGATAGAGTTAACATAGCATGTGCCTTGGGATGCCAGTGTGGCCTAATGTATTTTAAGCTGAACAAAAAGTAACAATAATCCAAGTATGAGAAATGCTTTTGTTTAACAGATAGGGTTAAAATAGCATGTGCCTTGGGATGCCCGTGTGGCCTGGTATATTTTAAGCTGAACAGAAACTTTTAACACTAATCCAAGTATGAGAAATGCTTTTGTTTAACAGATAGGGTTAAAATAGCATGTGCCTTGGGATGCCAGTGTGGCGTAATGTATTTTAAGCTGAACAAAAAGTAACAATAATCCAAGTATGAGAAATGCTTTTAGCAGATAGGGTTAAATAGCATGTACCTTGGGATGCCAGTGTGGCGTAATGTATTTTAAGCTGAACAAAAAGTAACAATAATCCAAGTATGAGAAATGCGTTTAACAGATAGGGTTAAATAGCATGTGCCTTGGGATGCCAGTGTGGCGTAATGTATTTTAAGCTGAACAAAAATAACAATAATCCAAGTATGAGAAATGCTTTTGTTTAACAGATAGGGTTAAAATAGCATGTGCCTTGGGATGCCAGTGTGGCCTAATGTATTTTAAGCTGAACAAAAAGTAACAATAATCCAAGTATGAGAAATGCTTTTGTTTAACAGATAGGGTTGAAATAGCGTTCAGGCCTAAATAGCAGAAAGGGTTAAATATCATGTGCATTGCATGCACAGTGTGCAGCTGTATTTAACAGATAGGGTTAAAATAGCGTTCAGGCCTAAATAGCAGAAAGGGTTAAATAGCATGTGCATTGCATGCACAGAGTGCAGCTGTATTTAACAGATAGGGTTAAAATAGCGTTCAGGCCTAAATAGCAGAAAGGGTTAAATAGCATGTGCATTGCATGCACAGTGTGCAGCTGTATTTAAACCAAACCAAATATATTAACAGTAACCCAATAATTATGAAATATGAATCATAGCCAGCACTAGGCACCCTGTCAATGTGACTTGTATGCTGCTGGATTGTTCCGGTTTTAAACCTCTTTCCCTAGCTCTGTCTACCACTCTAAATCTCCCTAACTATCTGTCTCTCTCTTTACCTATCTGTAAATCTCCCTACCTATCGCTAACTGTCTGTCCCTGTCTGCAGCCAGCCAGCAACCACCGCTGTCTCACAAATGCAAGTCTGAAATGCGCACAAGCAAGATGGCCGTTACTTTAAATAGCGCTGTGATGTCACCGGGACTCCTGGCTGCTGATAGGCTGCATGTGATCTTCCCATGATACCTTGCCCTAGGGGATATGTCCGGACATGTGCTTCCACCATTTTAGAATGCCTGTAATTGAAATAAATGGAGTTTAAAGGAAAACTTCGATCGATCGAATCGCGGGGAAATTCGGATTTGTTCAGAATCGAATTTTCATGAAATTCGGAACGAATCCGGGTTCGTCCGGATTGATTCGCTCATCCCTACTGACTGCCAACCATGCTGCTAACACCTTGCTGCCTCAGCTGCTGACTCCGGGGCAACCTGCACCCCTCTTCTCCTGATGATGATGATGAAGCCCCTTCTGCACCCGGCTCCCAAGTGCGATCGGCTTCATCATCATCATCATCATCGAGTTGTGTCTGCACGTCACTGATGGTTTCGGTTTCCTCAACAGTGTCTGGTGCAGGAGCTGGAACGTTCGCCACACCACCTCCCACGCCACTCTCCACATCACTATTTGTCTGCCTAGCGAAAGAAGCCACCTCACTTTCTTGGCTGGGCAGTAGCTGCTGACTGTCCTCTATCTGATCATCCTCACTAAAGAGTGGAGCTGAACCCAAAGCATAGGCAACGTCGTTGGGGGAGGGAACGGCGTAGGACAGAGGCAATGGGAGGACAGGGACTGCTCCCGGGCCATGCCAACTCAGGGTTGTGTCAGAGGAACCTACCTACTGTAGACTGGGGGTGTCAGATGTAACTTGTGATGATGTGGATGACCGCGTTAACCAATCTACGATGGCAGATGCGTTACTGGTGGAGACACGACCTCTAGCAGATACTGGAAGATCAGGTCTCTCACCGCGACTCCTGCTGCCACTCGCCCCTAGTCTGCTGCGACTTCTGCCTGCTGAATCTAGGCCTCTGCCGCTCCTCTGTGAACATCCTGGCACTTGTCTGTCTGGCATTTTTATGTATTTGAAATGCACAACAGGCACTTTAAAAAATGTGTTTACTTTAAAAAGCAGAAGGTAAATAAACTGAGGAACTGCTTCTGTGTAACAGATACTATGAAAATTGGCAATATGGGATGCCCAGTGCTCAGGGGTTTTTAAAGCAGACACAAAAACAATTAAAACTGTGCTCTAGTTAGATTAAATCAGCTTTAAGACTTGCTTGTGTGTAACAGATAGGGTTAAATGTGCAAACATGGGATGCCCAGTTGCCAGGGATTTTTACAGCAGACACAAAAACAATTAAAACTGTGCTCTAGTTAGATGAAATCAGCTTTAAGACCTGCTTGTGTGTAACAGATAGGGTTAAATGTGCAAACATTGGATGCCCAGTGGCCAGGGGTTTTTACAGCAGACACAAAAACAATTAAAACTGTGCTCTAGTTAGATGAAATCAGCTTTAAGACCTGTTTGTGTGTAACAGATAGGGTTAAATGTGCAAACATGGGAGTCCCAGTGGCCAGAGGTTTTTACAGCAGACACAAAAACAATTAAAATTGTGCTCTAGTTAGATGAAATCAGCTTTAAGACCTGCTTGTGTGTAACAGATAGGGTTAAATGTGCAAACCTGGGATACCCAGTGGCCAGGGGTTTTTACAGCAGAAACAAAAACAATTTAAAACTGGCTATTAAATCAAATGAAAATTAAAAAAAAGCTTTCTCTGTCACTTTATCTGCTGTCCCTGCCTCGATCTTTCTCTGGCTCTCTGTGGCTCTCTTTCTTTCCCTGTCTTTCCCTGTCTTTCCCTGTCTCTACCCAGCTCCGTTATCGCCGCAATGCAACGCTGAAATGCGCACCAGCAAGATGGCCACACAGGATGCATAGAGGTGGTGAGCTTTATTAATGTCAACCTTACCTCCAACATTTCGGTTCCCGCCTGGAGCCACATCTGCCCCCGTTGACTCATCCGAATCCACCACTCTTGTGCGGGGAAGAACACCCTTCCTGTGCTTTCCCATGGGAGGACGCTTATCTATGGAGAAAAAAATAAAACTGAAAATACATTGATTAATACAGCAGGCTAAAGTAGGCATATCTAAGAATTGTGTGTGTATGTGAAGTGTAGTTAGCAAAAGTGTAGGCATCATATAGCCTATAAACGCTTTTGACTTTACCCTAAGCTCGGTAGTGGTGGTCGCTTTCACCACCTCCACAATGTGGCTCTTCCGGGTCAGGGCGTAGTCGTATTCATATACACAGAAATTCTAGATGCTCTGAAAGGAAATATAAAAAATAAAAAAAAAACATTAAGCCAAAAAATACATATTAGTTGACATTTACTAAGTGTAAACAAGAACAACAGCTTCTATATCCTGGGTTTGGGTCTACGACCCTGCCCTAAACAGATTGGAGATGGCCCCCTGTGAAAAACCCCAGGTTGTTAAAAATAAAAAAATATTCCGGGGCCAACAATGCATGAGCGGCCTCTTCTCCGGCCACTGTGGTCAGATCCCCTCACCCCAATTCATCTAAACCTTCGTGTAAGGAAAGTGGATCTGAGTGCACAGGCAGACGTATACTGCACTACCATCCAAGAAGGAGCATGCCTTCTCAAGAAAATCAGAATTTGGTGGCGTACACAAATGTCCAGATAGAGAGCTAGCGGGGATGCTGCTAGCAGAATTGACAATACATTTGCACTAAGCAGCAAAAACGCTAAAGTGTAAAAATTACAGCACAAATATTAACGCATAAACGCTGAAACACAGCCGGAAACACTAACACATTTAAAGACGGTCGCAACACAGCAAAAAACCTTTAAAAAAAACTTACAAAAATACATACCTTCAAAATCTGTCTGTTCACTCTGGGGTCCACACACTGCCTCTTCCTCCTAGGCAGATCGTCCTCTGTGAGAAGCAGCGCAAGGTACAAACACTATGGAATGCCCCGAGTGCCAGAGCGGCCAAGGCTACACTACATCTAACAAGAGAACAATGACGCAGCGAATTCTAGGTGGTGTTCCGAGGTCATAGTGCCCAAGGCTACGCAACGTCTAACAAGAGGACAACGCTGCAGCGAGCGATAGGTAGTGCCGGCTCAGTGCGTTCGGCACTCGGCGCTTTACACCATACTTAAGAAAAAACTACACACACCCGGCATCGGTGCTCTAAAGCTGGACGTTTTAGCATAGAGTGCCAGATGCTGTGTGATAGAAACATAGAAACATAGAAGGTTGACGGCAAAAGGAGACCATGCAGTCCATCTAGTCTGCCCTTATGTGTATACTGTATGTACTCTTTATCTTAGGATAGATGTGTGCTTATCCCAGGCATGTTTAAATTCAGTGACTGTTGATTTTTCAACTACTTCTGCTGGAAGTTTGTTCCAAGCATCTACTACTCTTTCTGTAAAATAATTTTTTCTAACATTGCTCCTGATCTTCCCCCCGACTAGCTTCAGGTTGTGCCCCCTTGTTCTATCATTAAGTTTCTTCTTAAAAACACTTCCCTCCTGAACCTTATTCAATCCTTTCACATATTTAAAGGTCTCAATCATGTCCCCCCTCTCCCTTCTTTCCTCCAGACTGTACAAATTAAGTTCTTTAAGTCTCTCCTAATAAGTTTTAAGTTTAAGTCCTTCCACCATTATCGTTGCCCGCCTTTGGACACGCTCTATTTGAATAATGTCTTTTTGCAGGTAAGGTCTCCAGAACTGCACACAGTATTCTAGCTGTGGCCTTACCAGGGCTCTATACAGCAGCATCACAACCTCCCTCTTCCTACTGGTGATGCCTCGAGCTATGCAGCCAAGCATCCTGCTTGCTTTTCCCACTGCCTGGCTACACTGTCCACTCATCTTGCAGCTATCAGTAATCAGTACCCCTAAATCTCTCTCCTCTGATCAAAGTAGGTTTCTGAACACATATACACCAGTAACAGAGTGAAAACACATGGAATGACATTGTGACAATGACACTTTAGTGCCAGACCTGCACATACAATTCTGAATAAAAATATTTAAAAAAATTATATAAAAGTGTGTGTTTGCAGACCAGGAAAGGTCACACAATGATTTGAGCTAAACATTTTTTATTTTAATTGCCCAACACGCTATTTATACACAACCAAATGAAACCCCATTGAAATGTATGGGAGAGCACTAATGAACCTAGAGTGCTGGTGCTATACGCTGAACCGCCTCTAGTAATACATGTGACGCTACATGGTGCTGTTAGAGGCGCTCACCAGATTCACTTTCTTGAATCTTCGCCTGATATAGTGACAAAAGATTTAAGATCTATACAATAAATAAATATATATATATATATATATATATATATATATATATGTTACCACTAGGCCATGATTGACCTAAATTACCGGAGGGTTGCAGATTTGAAACCCATGACATGAATGAAATGGTCTTCACCCCCTGACCCACCAACTGCTCCCTGGATGCCATGGTTAGGGCAGTCCACAGCTCTGGCATGTGTGCACTTACTGCTTGGGTTTGTCTCACTGCACAGAAGGGTTAAATGCAGATGAAACAGCCCTATGCCAGCATAAAATGGCCATCTTTGCACAAAAATCTCCCAAAAATAAATATGGCAAAATGATGCAATAATTTGCATGTAGTTAAGTTCCTTACAATGGCTAAATAAAAAATGCCCAAGTCCACATATTTCTTCTTCAGCAAATTAAGCTATTCCCAGAGGAGCTGCTTAATTAATAGTTAGTTTTGATGTCACTCATGATTAAATGTATTAATTGTTTACTGTATTAAATGTAACAGTCCTATATGCAGTCAGCATTCTACTGGGCTTTACAATATTGAAAGAATCTATATTCTAACTATTTGAAAACTTGTCAGCCAACCTAAATTACATATTGATTAGGTTTAATTGCATTCCACCCATCAGTATTAGGTTTGAAAATTCATAAAAGAAGAAATAATGTACTTCTTGTGGATGATTACTTCTGGGGCATTTAAATGAATTCATCACTTAACCCAGAGCTTAGACAGATTATTGAGACTTTTAATATAGCTGGTCAAAGTCCAGTGCTGCAGAAAAACTGTTTATAGCTTTCACAAAAACAATGATATAAATTAATATAGATTTTCTTTTAGATGCAAAAAGCAAACTTTTCATTCAAAAGCACATCAGTTTCAGCTGTACCATTAGAAATAATACATACAGTTCTCACTGGGTCTGATTATGATTTGAATGTTTTATTCTGTAAATCAGACCTACAATCTAAAAACAACACTTACTCTTCTTGAAAGAGCACTATCACGAAGAAATGCCCAATGATAAAAATCAGTATAAATATGCTGGATGGCGGGAGGAGGGGTCACTTATACACCCAACATCAAGAAATATCCTGCCAGGCTTGTTTTTCTTATTTTATTTATTTGTCAATAACTTATTTATGAGCTCCTTATGTGGAACAGTGTCAAAGATAGGCAGCACAGATACAGGGAACACAGAAAAGTAGGTGAGATAGCAGTGGGAGGGGGAGAAAGAGGGGGAAAGAGAGAGAGAGAGAGAGAGGTGTAAGGTGACAAGAGGGGGAGAGAGATATAGAGGGGTTTTGAGAGATAGAGAGAAGAGAAAAGAGAGAGCTGGAGAGATAGTAATATAGAAAAAAAAATGTAAAAATCACATTTACGAAGAGAAAGGCTTACAGGGGAGAATGTGAATGAAAGGGTCCAGGAATATACAAGTTCACAGGTTAGGGAGACCTGCAGGTGACATGCCAGTACAGCCGTCTGACTACCTACACTCTTAGGCCATCATTATGAAAGAGTCAGAAACTCCCAATACCAGTTGAAAGCGTGGAAGAACCAACAACTCACAACTCACTTGCCAACAGCAGCAGTTTGCTTACCAATAGGCTCCCCTATTACCTGCACACTCCCATCAGCCCGAATGGTCCACAAAGAATTTGGCTTATTTTCTCCCCAAGTATTTAACTGTATTCGAGTTTGTAAAAAAAAAAAAAAATAGCCTTCTAACCACAATCAAAGAGGACTCATCTAGATGTACTGTAAATCAACGTGGATAAGTTACCCCCACTCACTCTATACACTGATGGGTTTATACAGAAGGTTCTCGACATGTGCAAATGTAAAATATGTCCTTATCCTGAAGTGTGACACCACACAAGGAGGCGCACTCTTTTTATTTCTTATCTTCCTGACATTTGAGCCTCTAGATATCAAAATCCACCAACATCTGGACATTAGAGCAGTCAGCATTTCAGGAGTGTTTCATAAATAACTGTCCTTAGCAGATGCTTTTAATAATCTGAATACAGCAGCAACTTTCTTTCTACAACTATTGTTGTAGAAATATATATATATATATATATATATATATATATATATATATATATATATATAGTGGTGTAGCTAAATATGATGGAGCCCTGGTGTGAACATTAGATGGGGACCTGTCATGGTTCATACAGTTCCCATTTTCTGTCATTTTAGCTCAATTGGATGCAACTAGACAGCTAAAGACTGAAGCAGCCAGTGCTTCTTTTTCTATTATACGATATCAAGTGACCACCATTCTGAAAAATAAAGTAGAGGGCACCCCCCTCATTATGTCCCTGTATATATATATATATATATATATATATATATATATATATATATAGTCCTGAGGTTTATTTTGCCTTTGAAGCCCCCTTCTCTACCTAGAAGTAAATTTGTGAATGTTTGATGCGTTGAATAGATGCATCTGGGCGCAACCAGAAATCTTGCACTTGTTATCTTCCCGGTTACTGGCAAAAGTTTTATGTACACTTACATATGTATATAAGGTTTACATTTTGCCTGAATAACTGTGTATTACTTAATTAGATGTCTTAGATGCTAGATATGTAGGTGGAATACATGTTATAAAAATTGTATATGCTTTAGGGGGGGAAAAAAGCTTTTGGGTAATGTATATGAGTAAAAACAGAGGAGACCAGGATGTACGATAAACATTACCCTGCAGACAAATTGTACCCTTTCCTTTATTACAGGAAATTTGGATGATCTGGGCTTGTTGGATTGCCATCCCAATGTTCCCACTTATGCTATCCATCACATCATGGCCCCGTGTAACTGTGCAGGGCCTGTGGCATTTGCCAGGCATGCACATCCAGCACTGTGTGAGACCACTTGGCTAATTTCACTTGCTGTTAGAGGCTGCAAAGCTGTGTGGGAATGCAGGGATCGAGCTTCTCGATGTGTCCCCTTCTGCAGGGCTCAGAGGACCAGCAGTTATATTGACAGCCTCCTTTTAGGTAAGCTCATGTACACAGTATTGCTTCACACAATGTAACGCATATTCCTTGGGAAGCCTTGTAAAAAGTTCTTAAATTTACCAATGCTGGTTTGATTTTAGTACAAAATGCCGTAAAATCAGGATATTACGCTAGCCACTACAATAAAAAATCTAACAGCCTTTTGGATCATTTACTTTGGATTGTCAAAAGACAGGTTGAGAATTCTAAGCAAAGCCTTCATTTCTTTTCTCCCCTTTTCCCTTCTTTGCCAGCCCTCGCTTTATATTCTCTTTTCATTTTTCCTTTCCTTTCTTCTGTCAGTGCTGGGTCTTCTGATTCTGTAATATTTTGTTCTCTATTCTCTGATGCTTCTGCTTTCACATTTTGAATCATAGCCCTAAACCTTGAAAGCCTTTCATAGAGTCAGATACAATCTTATAACAGAAAACAAATATGGCCTTTTTTTTAAATAGAGGTAAACATTAAAGCTCCATATTGAGAGCTGTACAGGTAAAGAAATGAAGGACATGATCTAAAATCTACAAAATAAATAGGTAACGATTTGCAGTAGGTGAACTCTATGAGGCTTTCATGCACCTTTCTGGAGACCAGGCCGATATAGATACAGGCAGCTGCCATCGATACCACCTGTGGCCTCCCCAGATAGTAGAGACTGGGGAAACTCAGCAGAGGGGAAGGTCAGAGTATCACACGGGAGATTTCACTGCTGACAAATCTGGTTTTCACTGGAGCCTTCCGCATGGAGGGTCATACTGAGCTGCAGAAAAGTCAGGGTCCCACTACTGTTGCCAGTGGCCAGTGAGCCCAAATATGGGAAAAGTGCAGTCCGGGTTTTGGAGGAAGCTGATGCAGGGAAGCCAGAGAGTCTAGAGCCACGGAAAGCCGTAATCCGGTGCCAAAGAACTAGAACAGGTCATCATCCAGCCGGGGGGTCAAGAGCCAGAGAGAGATCAGTGTCCAAAGACAGAGGGTCAGAGCCAGAATGGGGCCATAATCCAAGAGCCGGAGGGTCAGAGCCAGAGCGGGTCATATTCCAAGAAGCCAGATGTCAGAGCCAAAAGTCAAACCAGGAAGTCACACAGAAACAGAGGCAAGCGTCACTTCAAGAAGATCTGAAAGCAACTTCCTAGTGCTTGTCATGCATGTGTACAGCTCCGCACCGGGCAAAACTGCTGGGCATAGTCAGGCAAGTGTCAGGGTTCTTGCAGTTTTCAGAGGCCCATACCAAAGGATTATTGGCAGCAGTGTATAAGGTGGCAAGGACCAGAGAAGGTGACAAGAACTAGATATTGATTAGTGGCAGTGCAGAAGGTAGTGGGTACTGGGGGGCAAAGACAGAAGAAAACTAGTGTTGAGCGAACCCGTAAAAGTTCAGGTTCGCCAAGTTCGGCCAAGTTCGATGCAAAAGTTCAGTTTTGGAACTTGTACTTGGCCCAAACCTGAACTCCTTCAAAGTGGGAACCCAAACTTGGGGGGCCCAAAAATGTCTGTAAAATGGGGGTAGTAATGGGTAGAGGGCTGCAAATTGGGTATAACACCAGGGCCCTGCACAAAATAGGATAGGGAAAGATGCCTAATAACATAAAACCAAAACATTAAATAAATATATACATTTAAAAGAATAATAGAAAGAAAGAAAAAATAAATAAATAAAGAAAAAATAAAATATTGATTTTTTTTAACAGGTGTCAGAGGGCAAATTGGGGGTAACACCAGGGTGATTCCCCTGCACAAAATGGAGTAGAAGGTACTCAAAATAATAACATATAAAAAAACCATAAATTAATAAAATAATCATTCTTTTACAGGTATTAGAGGTAGGGGGAGGATATGGAGGTAAAGATGGAGGTGTAAGTGGAAGAGGTGGAGGAGATGGATGTGTCTGTGTAGGTGGAAGAGGTGGAGGAGAAGGTAGCTAACACTAAAACCCCTCACTGAGACTTTGGCACAGGCACAGGTTGGCTGTGGATAGGTGCATCCTCTTGTCGGTGATGACACTTCTGTGGTGCTGAACGCACGTTCTGATCCTGGCCACCGGACAGGCCAGTGGTGGAATCAAGGGGGTGATGTTATCCATATAGCGGGCATCAAGCAGGGTGACCACCCAGTAATCGGCACTGGTGACTATATGGTCATTCCGCAAGCACTGGAGCATGTAGTGGCTCATGTGAGCCAGACTGCCCTGAGTCAAGAAGATGCTGTCCTCAGTGGCAGCTATCTCCTCCTCCCCATCCTCCCAGCCATGCTCCAGTGGCACCCTGCATGCCAAGTGTGGACTGGTCTGACACCTGGGTAAATGAGCCTTTCTCTTCCTCCTCTGCTTCCTCTTATGCCACCATCACATTCTTTGCCATGGCCTGAAGATTTTTTCAAGCAGGCAAAGAATGGGGATGGTAGACTCCTATTCAGGGTGAAGGTCCGCTTTAACTACAATTGTCCATTAGAAATTCCCCTTTATATTAAAGGTATATCACTAGATACAGTTCATGAAACATATAACTACAGGCATCTCACCGCAGGTAGAAAAGTAATCAATCCCTGCGATAACCATATTGGTGGCATACAAGAAGCACTGCTGCATGGCACAAATGTCCCTCATGAAGGCCCAATTATTGGTGGTGAATTGCTGTTGGTCTGCACTTCTACTCACCTGGGCATTTTGGAGCAGGAACTCCACTATTTCCTGCTGCTGCTCAAAAATCCTTTCCAACATATGCAAAGTGGAATTCCACCTGGTTGGCAAATCAAATATAAGGTGGTGGATGGGAAGAACTAAGTTCCTCTACAGTGCAGATAGGCGAGTGGCAGCAGGGTGTGCACAGGCAGGCACTTTATGCAGCAGCTCTGGCATGTCTGCATAATGGGCCAGGAAGCTTTGCACCACCAAGTTGAGCACATGTGCCAAGCAAGGTATGTGCATTAAACTGGCTCGGCCCAAAGATGCTGCTAGATAACGCCCGTTGTCACACACCAGCTTGTTGGGCTTCTGGGTGGTGTATGTACTTTCACCCAGACAGATGAGTTTCAGCACGGCTTGCTGCCATATCCCCATGGCTGTGTTCAAATTGGTGGTGCAGGTGCTGTGCTGACTGGATAGAAGGGGAAGCAGATTGGCACCGATTGATGTCCAGCAATCCTGGAAGGTGGATGAATATGCATCAAAGAAACTCCCGCCTCGGTAGTTAGAGAGATGCAACGTCCATGGCCATGCTTACTCACCCACCTGGCTCAGTTGTGATGTGGACACTGGAACTAATAGCATTGCCCAGTTCCCACAATACTTTATCCACAACCTGTCGGTGCATGGCAGGGATGACTTGCCAAAAAGCCAAAAGCAGCGGCGGCTGGGAATGGTATATTGTGGTACAGTGACAGCCATGAGATTTTTTAAATTGTCAGCCTCCACTGGACAGAAAAGTAGCATTTCAAAGGCCAACAACTTTAAAATGCTCACTTTCAGGGCCAGGACTTGTGGGTGAGATGGGCCACTCTTTCACTTTATTCCCAGTGTTTGAGGGATAGACAGCTGAACACTTCCATGGGATGGTGTGGACAAGCTTGGTGATGGTGGTACAGCTGCTGCTGCTGCTGGTCTCACATTCACAATTTGGGAGGAGACAAATAGCCTTGTCATTTGGAGCCTCAGGTGTTTCAATGTTTTAGGTGTTTCTGCCACTGCAGCTTGTGTTTGGATTGTGGTGCAGAGATTAATAAGACTTTTCCCTTGCTTCAGGGACTGGTGGCACAACGTGCAAATGATCCGTGTTTTGTCATCTGTGCACTGCCTGAAGAAATGACACTCTGGTGAGACCCTTGAAGCCAGCTTTAGCATGCTCAGTCCCTAGGTGTGGTGGGCAGTAGTAGCAATGGGCTGGTCGGTAAGGGTTTGCATCCTTCTCCCTCTGCTAGCTGCCTCGGGCTGAGTGCCCACCACCTCTTCCTCTGAACTCTGATTGCCTTTAATCCATGTTGGCTCTAAGACTTCATCATCACTCCTTGGATTGTATTCCACTCCCCTCCATGCTACCCTGCCTCTCAGCCTCCACATTGCAGAAAGCCACAGCACTCGGCACTAGGATTTAATCAGCATCATAGGTGTCCTATAATGGTCTGCTGGCTTCGTCCTCATCCTCCAACATAAGTTGTTGGGCATCTGGGAAGCCTAGGTCTGCCACTGGGGTAGGTGAATGACCCATGGTATCCCAGCTAGGATTATTGTCATACAGCATTATTGACTCCATGACTTGTGGCTGGGACACCCTTGTCGATTTTTAGGGGAGTGAGTGAGAGATAATCTCATGGAACTGGTAGGGCTGTGTGCCATATAATCTCAACATAGTCTGGTCTCACCATTCTGGCAGTGGTATTGGGGCCTACAAAAAAATGCTTGCTTGTAACCAGAGGAAGGTGTAGCAGGCAAAGATGAAACATGTCCTTTCCCTGTAGCAGCAGCTCCATCAACAGCAGTAGCACTGCTATTTGCTGCCTTCTGCGTTGTTGCAGTGAATGACAGTGGCCTGAAATGGGCAATCAAAAACTGTTTATATTATCAGATAACTGCATGTCAACTGTTGAACACTCAATAATTTTATTTTATTAACATATAACTGCACTTGAAGTGGCCTGAACTGCTATAAAATGAACACATTTTTTATTAACATATAACTGCACTTGAAGAGGCCTGAACTGCTGGACAATCAACACATTTTTTATTAACAAATAAGGTAGCTGAAACTGCTGGGCACTTAACCATTTTTAAACAGAAAACTGTCCGTGCAAGTGGCCTGGACTACTGGACATCCCCCACAAAACTGTCCGTCACAATCCCCCCAAAAAGTATTACTTGCTTATTCCTAACTTATAAGCCAACAAAAATCTAACTTCAAAACAATTAATTGATTTATTACTGTATATACAATACTGATTATTGTGAAAGAAAATGGGCATATTTTGCTGTTCCAAAATGAAAGTGTTTCTTTTCAGCTCATAATTATAAAGCACTCTATATCAGAATAGACTATTAAAGCACCATTTTGTCAATACAAATATTTTGAGGCTATTACAGTTTTGAAAGGGACAGTAAACCCAACAGCAATAATAAGGCACCCGCTAGCAGCAGTCAGACCCAGAGCCTTGTGAACTGGTATAGGGGTCTCATGGATCCCTTACCAGTTCACAAAGGGTTAAAAGGAAAACACACACACACACACAAAGAGAAAATTATTTTATTAAAAAATATATATATTTTTTCTTTACTCACCTACTGACCGATTGTCAGCTCCTGTGTCCCTCGCCAATCCGATGAGAGAAGCGGTGATTGCCAGAGGGGGCGAAGCAGGGGATCAGAGGATCTGACACCTGTCAGGCTGGGAGCAGGATGACGTGGGCCTGATGCCATCGACTCCGGCTACAAAGAAGCGGGGCCAGCGATTAAGATGGCGGTGTCCATGGAAGAAGCAGGGGGAGGGGGCCTGTTGGGTCCTCTCCTTAAGCCAGAGGCCTCCCCAGTGAAGAGGAGATCAGGCAGGAGTGCTCGCACACGGAGGTGAGCAAATGTCATTTGTTTTTTTTAACAGGAGAAACTGGGGGTGCTGGGTATTCCGGGCACTCTCCTGAAGCCAGAGCAGCACGGGAGGGGATCGGAGGCCCCCCAATTGACCCGGCCAGATCGATAAAGGGGTCAGGTTTTTTTGGTGGGGGGTGCTAGCGGGGGGGGGGGGGGGGAATCAGACACGTAGAAATTACATGGCTTGCGTTTAAGTGGAGGTGAGACAATGTAATGTAAGCAGTTTGGATTTAGGGTGGTATTTTCCTAGAGTTTGGAAAGCTTCTCATTAGTGTTGTCTACAGATGTCTGTAGATGTTTGCTTCACATGCAGAGATCTCCCAGTTACAAAGTTTTAATATGGTTGAAAAAGACATATGTCTTTCAAGTTCAACCAAGGGACAAAGGTAAGTAAAAGTAATTTTTTCATTATTTACAGATAACAGCTAATAGTAACTGTTAATGAAATTTTCTTCTAAAAAAAAGTATCTAATCCTTTTTTAAAGCTGTCAGATGCTGATGCTGTAACAAGCTGTTGATGCTGAACCAGTCTAGGCTCCAGCCCACTTCTCCTAGTCTGGGCCCCAGCCTCCATTTCCAGTCTGGGATCCAGCCTCCATTTTCCCTCCTGGGCTCCAGTCCCCTTATCATAGTTCAGGCTTCAGCCCTCTTTTCCTAGTCCAGGCTTCGGCAACCTTTTCCGATTCTGGACCTCAGCCGCTTGTTCCCGTTCTGGGCTCCAGTCCCTATTTCCCAGTCTGGGTCCAAGACCCCTTTCCTCTGCCTGGACTCTAGCCCCCTTTTACCAGTCTGGTCTCTAGCCCCCTTGTACCACTATGTGCTCCAGCCTATTTTTCCATGCAAGGCTCCAACCACCTGTATTCAGCCTTTGCTCCAGCCCCCTGACTCCAGCCTGTGTATTTGCTGCCTTTTCTGTTTTGTCTCTCTTTGTTTGAGTCCTCCCAGTTTCCGTATTTAAAGTAACTGACTACTGCTGTATGCCCAATCGGAACAGTGTAAGATGAGTTCAAATTCAAAGCATCTCCACATTTCTGGTTATATGTAAATAGGCTATTTGTTATAAGCAAAGCTATGTTATTTGCTCTAAATTCTGGGCTGGAAAGGGTGTTGATGTGGTCAGAGCAGCAGGAACACTCTGGTTTGCCATAATAACTTACGTTGAGCACTTCAAGGAATAGATTGGCTGTCTTTTTCCCTGGTCTTGGAATGACAGCAAAAGGAGGGTATACTTTGGAGCCCTGCTATGAATTCTACCCTACCCTGCAGGAAATCGGTGAGAGGCACATAGAACAGGCTTCAGGTGAGATCCTTGCTTCCTTATTATTGCTTTTGGATTTATAGTCCCTTTAAATGATTTTTTTGTTACTGACTTCACGTTCTGACACCCTTTGGCTCTCTGCTTTGGCTTCAGACTACAGGACTGTTCTGAACACTTGGCAACCTAGCATGTTTGGGCCTGCGTGGCAACTATTCCTCAATATTGAAGGTTTTTGTAATACTTTTACAGTAGACAGACTGCTAACTGCTGATCTCTGAACTGTCTGTTTGCCAGCCTACTGTATGATGAAATAAGGGTTTGGGCAAATATTAGATTGGACACTACTTTTGTCGTGCTTGGTCACTTACATCTCCCTTGCTCCAGCGGCATCCTTGACCATCGAGTCAAGCTGAACGTCACCTGTCTCGGGCGCTAGCTCAGGCAGCACCACACATGTCTGGCCACTCTCACATGCCCCACTTTCCTCTGCACACAAGCCTTTTATGCTCTCTAGCAGTGCTGCAGGCAGCGTGGGCATCAGAGGAAAATAATAACAGGCAAATAAACTATAAGATTACTCATGGGTGTCAGGCACCGTGGGACACCCGCCTTCAAGGTAAGGGTTACACGACTCGCCGGACAAGTTGCTCCCAGGACTTAGTAGCACAAAGGATGTGAGCTTACAGGGGGTGGAGGCGGGTGAACCAAAGGCCAGACTGGGCAATGTCGAGTAAGCAGGGGTCATACATGGGAAGTCTGTCCTTAAATATCGCTGCACCAAAGGGTAGACAATAGAGGATTCAAGGTCAAGCCAAAGGTCAATCCGGGAGGTCACGGGTACGTGACACAAGGGATAAGACATTAACGTGGTCAGGGTACAAGCAAGGGTCGGTCCAGGCGCCAAATCACAGAATGGTCAGACAAGCGAGGTTGGCAACAGGATAAACAGAATTCTCAGGATCAAGAGCACACCCAGCCAAATGCTTTCATGGTCAACGATAGACTGAGGGGAGAAAACTTTTATAGGGCTGAAACTAATGGGATTGGACAAGGGAAGTGTGTCTGATTGGTGCACACTTGGGCAGATTGCCCCATACAACTCTGGGCTCATTGGCCCTTTTAAATCAGCACACAGCGCACAGGGCATAAGAGAGACATACTCGCACGCACGCGAGCACGTTCAGAGAAGCCGAGGATGCGGACGTGAAGAGAAGAGGCGGCCGTGCTCGGCGCCGCATGAGCCGACGCTGCCCGAGCTGCCATTCAGCATGGCCGCTGGGCAGGAAGACCCCCAACCAGCCGCCCGTAGACAGTGAGTTTACTGCGACAGTGAGCTATTTAGCCCTTGTTAGTGTTTGGGCTAATCAGCACTATAGTCTTTGTGGCCTAATGAGCCTTGGTCTCGCTGATCCAATCACTGCATCCTTGCCCCTATAAAAGTTTCCCAGTATATTTCCCAAATGCCAAAAATGCTCTAGCTAGTGTTATCTTCCATTGTGATTGTCCCTGCATGACCCATATCTAGCCTGACCTCTTCCTTGTCTGAACCCTCCGGTACTGCACCTTTAAGATCTCCTGTTGTGACCTTGCATACCCTTTTTGACTCTGTCTCTGCCGATTCTGTTCTGCCACTGTGTCCTCCTGTGTATGACCCTTTGCTCAACCATTGACCCTATTGGATTTCACCCACCTGTAGTTCCACTAATAAGTCCTAGGGGCTACCTGTCAGGTCCCGTGGGACACCCACCTTCCAATAAATCAGCAACCCCCAATCTCCGCTGCTTTCTTCGCCTATAGTAAGCCCCCGTTTGCCGGGACGCTAGACACGCCTCACCGGACACGGTTGCCCCCAGGTCTTGTTAGCACAAAGGATGCTGACTTATGCAGGGGAAGGCAGATGAACCAGGGACTAGACTGAGTAGCAATAAACGGACAGGGGTCATACACGGGTGGTCAATCCGAGGAGGCACGGTACAGAAGGGTTAGACGGAAGAGTAGTCAGGGCAAGCCAAGGGTCACAACGGGAGGTCAGAAGTTCGCGGTACAGAGGAGCAGGCAGAATCGTGGTCAAAGAGCAAGCAAGGTCGGTCCAGGCGGCAATCAGGGATGGTCAAAAACACGGCAAGAATCACAAGGAGAAAGCTATCAAAATCGCACCCAGTAGCACGCTATAACGGGCAAGGACTAACTGCAGGGTGAATACCTTTATATGATGGGGGCTAACTGGATAGGCTGAGGGGGGAGTGTGGTGATTGGTGCCACATAGGATCTCTGGGCTGATTGCCCAGTTTGAACAGGAAGGCGGACCCAGTACTATTGGGCTCATAGGCCCATCTAACAGAAAGGGCTCATTGGCCCACACAGGCATAACTGGAGACCAGACGCGCGCGCGCGCGTGCGATGTAACGCTGCTGACAAGGAAGCCGCCCGAGCGGCTGCTCGTGACAGCCGAGCGGCGGGCGGGAAGGAGAGACGCCGACCCGCCGCCGGCTGCAACAGACGCCCAGCCCGCGGAGAGCATAGGACAGGTGAGGAGGCTGAGGAGGTGGCCGTGACACTACCCCCCACTTCACGAGGGGCCTCTGGACCCTTACCAGGCTTATCCGGATTCTCACGATGAAACCTATTAATAAGGGTTTTGGCATGGACATCCTTGGCCGGTACCCAACACCTTTCCTCAGGACCAAAACCCTTCCAATCTATTAAATACTGTAAAGAGTTTTGAAGCACCCGAGCGTCGAGTATTCTATTAATTTCATATTCAGGCTCGTCTCCCACTATGATCGGAGGAGGAGACGACACCTGAATATTTTTGGCAGATTTTAACAAAGAAACATGAAAAGTCGACGGAATTCTCATGGATGAAGGTAACTTGACTTTAAAGGTAACGTCGCTTAGTTTATCAATAATAGGAAAAGGACCGATAAATTTAGGCCCTAGCTTAGACGAGGGTTGCCGAAGGGCAATATTTCTTGTAGAGACCCAGACCCAATCACCCACCCGAAATGGTGGTTCTAGTGACCTATGTCGGTCCGCAAAGACTTTATGAGTTTTAGAGGCTTTCTTTAAGTTAGTCTGTATCTCAGACCACACTTTGGTCCTTTCTCGTAGCCATTCCTCCAAGGCCGGCAAGTTGGAGGAAGGACCAGAGAAGGATGATGCCTTAGGATTTCTACCGTAATTACAAAAGAAAGGCGAAAACCTAGTAGATTCACTAGGCGCATTGTTAAAGGCGAATTCCGCAAATTCGATGAATTCCGCCCATTGTTCTTGGCGATCGGACACGAAACAGCGTAGATATTGTTCTAAACATTGATTTACCCGTTCAGTCTGTCCGTTAGACTGAGGGTGATAGGCGGTAGAGAGCGACACTTTAATACCTAAACGATTGCAGAAAGCTTTCCAAAAACGGGATACAAACTGAACTCCTCGATCTGAAACAATATTCTGCGGTAGACCATGGAGGCGAAAAACATGTTTAATAATTAATTGTACTAAATCCGGTGCCGACGGAAGTTTTATCAATGGAATAAAGTGTGCCATTTTACTGAAGCGGTCCACCACCACCCAAATTACAGAATTCCCCTGCGACGGAGGAAGATCAACAATAAAATCCATGGATATGTGCGACCATGGTTCAGTGGGGATTTCTAAAGGAACTAATAATCCTGCAGGAGACCCATGAGTGGTCTTACTCCGAGCACATACTGGACATGCTTCGACAAAGGCGGAAGTATCGCGTCGGATGGTGGGCCACCAGACATGACGTTTGGCGATAGCCAAGGTCTTCCGAACGCCTAAGTGACCGACAGACTTGGCATCATGAAGTTCCTGTAAAACGGCAAGACGTAAGTGAGGTGGGACAAATAAACAATCAGAGGGTTTACCAGGAGGGGGATCAACCTGAAATGGCATTAACGAGCTAGACAAGTCAGGGAGAAGAGTGGCCACAACACAACCTAAAGGCAAAATCGATTCAGGGGGACCGCTCTGGTCCTTACAATCCCCGAAATTACGGGATAGGGCATCTGCTTTGGCATTCTTCTTCCCCGGCTTATAGGTGATAATAAAATTAAATCGAGAAAAGAAGAGTGCCCAGCGCGCCTGACGGGAGTTGAGTCTCTTGGCGGACTCTAAATACTCTAGATTCTTGTGATCAGTATATACGGTGATAGGGTGTAGGGAACCTTCTAGCCAGTGACGCCATTCTTCAAAGGCCAGTTTAATACCCAATAGTTCCCTATTCCCAACATCGTAATTGCGTTCGGCGGGTGAAAATTTACGAGAGAAGAATGCACAAGGATGTAGTTTCTCAGGACTACCCGCATACTGAGAGAGAACAGCTCCTACTCCCAGTTCCGAGGCGTCAACCTCCAACAAGAATGGAAGCCGGGTATTAGGATGTATCAAAATGGGAGCGGAGGTGAAAGTTTCTTTTAACACTTGAAAGGCGTTTTTAGCTGAGGGAGGCCACTCCTCAACAAAAGCGCCCTTACGAGTGAGATCTGTTAAAGGACTCACAATGGACGAGAAACCCTTTATAAATTGTCTGTAAAAATTCGCAAATCCTAAAAATCTCTGAAGCGCCTTTAGGGTTCTACGTTGTTCCCACTCCATTATAGCAGAAACTTTGGAGGGATCCATCACCAACCCACGCTTGGAGATAATAAATCCTAGGAACGGAATTTCAGACACTTCAAATACACATTTGGAGATTTTTGCATACAGACGATTTTCCCGCAATCTCTGCAACACCGCTTTGACATGTTGACGGTGCTCCACCAGGGAGCGGGAAAAAATCAGTATGTCATCCAAATAGACCACGAGAAATTGACCTAGAAAATCACGAAATATGTAATTGACAAAATCTTGGAACACTGCAGGAGCATTACATAACCCGAATGGCATCACTAAATATTCATAATGCCCATCCTTTACATTGAAGGCTGTCTTCCATTCATCCCCCTGACGTATGCGAATAAGGTTATATGCCCCTCGAAGGTCTAACTTGGAGAAGACCTGAGCCCCAGAGACCTGATTAAAAAGGTCATTGATTAATGGTAGTGGATATCTATTCTTTACAGTAACCTTATTTAACCCTCGATAGTCTATACAGGGGCGTAAGCCGCCGTCCTTCTTCTCGACGAAGAAGAACCCAGCACCGGCAGGAGAGGTAGATGGACGGATAAATCCCTTCTGGAGGTTCTCGGTAATATAATCTTTCATAGCCTGCTCTTCAGACCTTGTGAGATTATATAGTTTCCCTCTAGGGGGCATAGTACCTGGGAGTAACTCAATAGGACAGTCATAGGCCCTATGGGGTGGAAGAATATCAGCGGATTTTTCCGAAAATACGTCTGCCCAATCTGCGTAGACTGGAGGTAAGCCATCAAGGATGATAGGTGTGGATCTAAGAGATATGGAGAAACAATGAATTTGACATGAAGGACTCCATTTCACCAGATCCCCAGACCTCCAATCTATCACTGGGTTATGGGCCTTTAACCAGGGAAATCCCAAAACAATAGGGGATACGGGACTTTCAATAACCAGAAACTCTATTTCTTCTGAGTGGGCAGATCCTACGACTAAATTTACCCAAGGAGTCTTGTAGGAGACCAACCCCCCCTCAATGGGCTTATTATTGACCGCCAGGACCCGAAGGGGATTTTCTAAAGGAATTAACGGAATTCCAAGAATGATGGCTAGTGATCTATCCAGGAAATTGCCAGCCGCTCCACTATCAACGAAGGCGGAGGCAATAGTCCTGGAAGGACCCCAAGAGAGTGTAACGGGTAGGAGTACTCGATTATCAGGAGGGAACGATACCTGACCGCCTAGATGAAGTCCCTCAGCAGGATCTAGGCGTTGAAGTTTCCCGCCACCGGAGCCTTGTTTGGGCAGGTCTTGGCAAAATGACCTGGATTTCCACAATAGAGGCAGAGGCCTTGGGATCTGCGTCGAACCTTCTCTGCCTGAGAGAGATGGGTTACTCCAAGCTGCATCGGTTCCTCAGGTGACAAGGAAGGAGAGGAAACGGCTGCCCCCTTAAAGCTTGGCTCTTGGCGTGTGGATCCCCAAGGTTGGTCCTTGCCTCTTTCCTGGCGTCTCTCTCGGAGACGTCGATCCACCCTAATGGCCAGCTGTATGTATTCGTCCAGGCTCTTAGGCAAAGGATAATTCACCAGGGTGTCTTTGATGTTCTCAGAGAGTCCAATCCTAAATTGGCTACATAAAGCTGGATCGTTCCATTTGGAATCTATAGCCCATCGCCAAAATTCTGCGCTGTACTCCTCCGCAGAGCGTTTGGCCTGTCTCAGGTTCCGTAATTTAGAATCCGCTGTTGCAGCCCGATCTGGGTCAGCATATAGGAGTTCCATAGCCGAGAAGAATGAGGAGACCGACTGTAGAGCTTCATCAGTCGGAGCTAAACCAAACGCCCAGGTCTGTGGGTCGCCCTGGAGAAGTGAAATGACCAGGCCAACACGTTGCGCTTCTGATCCAGACGCGTGGGGTCGAAGGCGGAGGTAGAGCTCACAAGAGTTCTTGAAGCTAGAAAACTTCGCCCGATCCCCGAGAAATTTTTCCGGGAGAGGAATCTTGGGCTCGATGGCTGGGCTAGGATCCACTAGCGCAGGAATCTGACGACTCTCCTGAGTTGCCACTCGCTGAGCCAGCTGGTTGATGGCAGTGGCCATAGCTTGAACCTGTTGTATCAGTTCTTCCATCTAGAAAGGTATTTTCTTTTTTGGGCCCGTTATAATGTCAGGTCCCGTGGGACACCCACCTTCCAATAAATCAGCAACCCCCAATCTCCGCTGCTTTCTTCGCCTATAGTAAGCCCCCGTTTGCCGGGATGCTAGACACGCCTCACCGGACACGGTTGCCCCCAGGTCTTGTTAGCACAAAGGATGCTGACTTATGCAGGGGAAGGCAGATGAACCAGGGACTAGACTGAGTAGCAATAAACGGACAGGGGTCATACACGGGTGGTCAATCCGAGGAGGCACGGTACAGAAGGGTTAGACGGAAGAGTAGTCAGGGCAAGCCAAGGGTCACAACGGGAGGTCAGAAGTTCACGGTACAGAGGAGCAGGCAGAATCGTGGTCAAAGAGCAAGCAAGGTCGGTCCAGGCGGCAATCAGGGATGGTCAAAAACACGGCAAGAATCACAAGGAGAAAGCTATCAAAATCGCACCCAGTAGCACGCTATAACGGGCAAGGACTAACTGCAGGGTGAATACCTTTATATGATGGGGGCTAACTGGATAGGCTGAGGGGGGAGTGTGGTGATTGGTGCCACATAGGATCTCTGGGCTGATTGCCCAGTTTGAACAGGAAGGCGGACCCAGTACTATTGGGCTCATAGGCCCATCTAACAGAAAGGGCTCATTGGCCCACACAGATCACCTCCGGCGGGCGCGCTGTGTGCAGCGCCGCCGGAGGGCATAACTGGAGACCAGACGCGCGCACGCGTACGATGTAACGCGCCGGGAGCGCGCCGACCGCTCCCGACGCTGCTGACAAGGAAGCCGCCCGAGCGGCTGCTCGTGACAGCCGAGCGGCGGGCGGGAAGGAGAGACGCCGACCCGCCGCCGGCTGCAACAGACGCCCAGCCCGCGGAGAGCGTAGGACAGGTGAGGAGGCTGAGGAGGTGGCCGTGACACTACCATGTTCGGTGAGGCAGAACTTTCATCCCAGGCTAAGGGGGGCTTGGCTATAGGTGAAGCAACGAGATTAAGCAATACTCTGTTATATGGGTTCTGCACACTGGTAAGCCTGACTATGATTTTCAACAGCCTGGTGAGCAATTCACCTGTAAACTAGGATGGTACATCTTGTCAAGTCTAGTACATTTTCACAGACTATTTTTAAAGTTAAACCTTCAAATACATTTTCCCTTACTTTCTGCCAAAATAACCTTTTTAACCCACCAAGGGGAAATAAAAACAAGGGAAAAATGTTATATCTATAATTGTAATTGCTTTATTGAGTAGCCATAAACCACAGATAAAAAAGAGCAATGTTTATTCTCTATAACCATATAATTGCTGAGTTTTCTGCGGTCAGACACTGAGGTTTCAAAAAATGCGGAAAAGTTAAGGAATACTATCTAGAATTATATCTCCTCACAACTGAAATTGTTTGTCCATTCTATGACTTCAGGACCAGAGACTTCAATTATTCTCTGATCTTCCCCACCAGCAAGATAATAATTGGAACTTGACAAAATTCCAGTTTATGTTTTGGCTGTTGATTTCTGTTTCTTGCATGAAAGCATAAAGAAATGGGCCTGTCACATCAACTAAAACATAATATTTACTGCCTTCGTGCACGTTTTACTAAATCATGCCACAAAGAAAGCAAATATTGGCATTTCCTTAATTGCAAAATATCCTGGTACTGTCACATTGAAAGCTCTGAATTATAGTTATATTTAAAAGGTTTTCCAACGTCTTGCATTTGTTTTACCATTGTAAATCAATTAGGGACATTATGGCAGTATTTTAGCATTTCTCAGATGATTAATTTTGCATGCAAAACCCTAAAAAATGTAATTTGCTTAACAGCATAGAAGCTTTAACTAGTCACGCTCCAAAGATCTAATCTGTCTATAATAACGTACAGTACTTTAGGAACTGTACATTAATACATGTTTTTGTAAAATTAAAATGCTCCCTATAACATTTTAAAAAATCCTGAATTGTACCCCCCTCCCACCCTCTCATGAGACACACTCAACAGAGCTGCACACTCCTGTCACTATGACAAAAGAAACAGGTAGTGGTCCTGCCATGGATAGTCTCTTGAAAGATCATGGCCATGCCATAAGGGTGTGTTGAAGAACTGTTAGGACTGGCATAGATGGGGTCTTGAACCGGCGATCTGCTAGGCTTCATCACTCGGGGGTCTGCTGCTCTGGCCATTGTGCTGTTTGCTGTGGTATGGCTCTTCCTTGGGTCCTAGAGCCGCATTGTTTGACCTCACCTGGCATTAATCATGCTGTTGAGGTTCCAATAAATACATGTGCTTGGCCCTGCCCCTGTTCTTGGATCATTGCATTGTCACTTCAAAGCCTAGCCATGCTCTACAACCTCCCGGCATACCTCTGTGTCCTTGTTCATGTTTTGTCTGTACTGTGGATTACTGCCCTTCATAGTCTGTGCTGGGCCTTGTGGTTCACCACAGTTGTGTCCTTGGCTGTATTGGGGCCTGCGGGCCTTCCAGTGTCTAGCCATGTGTACCCATGTGCAGGCTATGGCGGAGCTAGGCCCCAGTGCAAGCTATGGCTCTTTGTTGTAGGTTCCAAGCCTGCACTGGGGCCCAGCTTATTCATAGCCTGCACTGGGGCCCAGTTCTGTCATAGCCTACACTGGGGCCCAGCTCTGCCATAGCTTGCACTGGGGCCTAGCTCCGCCATAGCCTGCACTGGGGCCTAGATCATTTTTTTGTGTCTTGTGTAGGTCTGCCCTGTGTTTTCCCCTTCCAAAGTATGCGCCCAACAAAGGGACTAGCTGGGGCCTGCGAACCCCCCCCCCCAATAGAGGCCCTGCTGAAGATTTAGATGGATTACAGGCTTGCCGAGTATAGGATCACCCTGGTTGGCCTGCAGCTTGCCTCTTTGGTGGCACAGGCAGGTTGTCTGTCCAATATCCTTCAGTTCCCAGTCAGCTTCCTAGCTTCCTTCATCCCCAGACAATGACCCCTAATTATGACCTTGAAGGAGGAATTAACTGCCTGGCTGAGACCTGCCTCCCTGCCCCGGGTTCTGATTCCTAAACCAGGAATTTTCTAACACATCTTGAATACCCAGCTATGTTATTTGCCTGGGCGTGACAAGAACTTGGGCTAAGTTTTGGGGATGGACATGTTTTAAAACATGTTTTAAAAGTTACATGGTTTCCATTCCAAGAATAGTTCACATATTACGCGTTTCAGGCAACATCCTGTGCTCTTCCATATATGAGGAAGGGCACAGGATGTTGCCTGAAACGCGTAATATGTGAACTATTCTTGGAATGGAAACCATGTAACTTTTAACTTGACCAATAAACAGAGAAATTTTAAGGAACACTTGAGTGCTGGACAATGGAAATTTTTCATGTATATGGACCTTGCTGGTGAGTCCTGAGCCTCAGTGCATCTGTGGAAGCTGCAGTGGGATTGAGCTGGCCGTCTACACTTTCATAATTTGATTATTTGTTCAGCATTTTATTGAATGTTGAGGGGCCCTCAGATCTTAAGTTAATTTCAATGAAGAGAAGCAGAGAAGCTCTCCAACAAAATTGACAGCTTTTGCAGATGTTAATGAACTGCCCCTTATATTTTAGTAAAATGTGCAGTGTAACATTTCTTGTATATTAAAGGGACTCTAAACCCAACAGCAATAATTAGCCAGCAAGCAGCTCACCTGATGCCTGTTCCATGTGTCTCTCTTCTATTTCCTGCAGTGCATGGTAAAAGCTGTAGCAGGGCTCCAAAGTTTTTCAATTTTATTCCTCCAGGACTATCCAAAAGCATGATCCTACAGCTATTCTGTCCCTTTGAGCGGTCAGCATGAGTGAGCACAGCAAGCCACAGTGGACCCCCAGCTCTTTCTAACCACAGCAGAAGCCTATGCCCACCAAGAGAACTGTCTCTCTGGGTCCACCCAGATGTAGTGAGAGTTCAGGACTGTTATGTATAATTATGGGGAATAAGAGAGGAATGCCACGCTGCCTATATGGGAAATGGGATGGGGGCATGCCACACTGCCTATGGGAATGGGAGGGGGAATGGCACACTGCCTATGGGAATGGGAGGGGGAATGCCACACTGTCTATGAGAATGGGAGGGGGAGAATGCCACACTGGCTATGGGAATGGGAGGGGGAATGACGCACTGCCTATGGGAATGGGAGGGGGAATGCCACACTGTCTATGAGAATGGAAAGGGGGATGCCACACTGGCTATGGGAAAGGGAGGGGGGTGCCACACTGCCTATGGGAAAGGGAGGGGGAATGGTGCACTGCCTATGGGAATGGGAGGGGGAAATGCCACACTGTCTATGAGAATGGGAGGGGGAAATGCCACACTGCCTATGAGAATGGGAGGGGGAAATGCCACACTGCCTATGAGAATGGGAGGGGGAAATGCCACACTGCCTATGAGAATGGGAGGGGGAATGCCACACTGTCTATAAGAATGGGAGGGGGAATGCCACACTGTCTATGAGAATGGGAAGGGGGATGCCACACTGGCTATGGGAATGGGAGGGGGGTGCCACACTGCCTATGGGAAAGGGAGGGGGAATGGTGCATTGCCTATGGGGATGGGAGGGGGAATGCCACACTGTCTATGAGAATGGGAGGGGGAAATGCCACACTGCCTATGAGAATGGGAGGGGGTAATGCCACACTGCCTATGAGAATGGGAGGGGGAAATGCCACACTGCCTATGAGAATGGGAGGGGGAATGCCACACTGTCTATAAGAATGGGAGGGGGAATGCCACACTGTCTATGAGAATGGGAAGGGGGATGCCACACTGGCTATGGGAATGGGAGGGGGGTGCCACACTGCCTATGGGAAAGGGAGGGGGAATGGTGCATTGCCTATGGGGATGGGAGGGAGAATGCCACACCGTCTATGAGAATGGGAGGGGAGAATGCCACACTGCCTATGTGAATGGGAGGGGGGAATGCCGTTTTCCTTCTCCAAATCCTTATGGGCAGGTGGGTCTTATA